>OZ007600.1:114272235-115551913 GCA_963931845.1 Maratus michaelseni | reverse complement strand
CGATTTTCATAAAATTTGAAATGACTCGACAAAATTCTGCAAAGATAATATATCTTAAATTTCAAACCATTCGGTTGGGTAGTTTTTGCGTTGTTATATGCGGACGGACAGACAGATGGACGGACCAGACGACGACAGTAGGTGCTACGTATTTATATAATTACGAACGCACCTAAAAACAAAACAAACAAAAAAGAAAAAAATAATAACTGATAAATCTGGGATTATTTATCTATATTTTAAAGTTATTTATTTCAAAAACTGTATTAACAAAATAAATTTTGTTATTTTATCAGTTGTTTGTTAAATAAATTGTGTTAGTATCTCTATGGTTTCTCTTATGGATGGATAAGCATGGATATTATACACGATGGATATACACGCAAAAATACAATATGTAACGATGCGGCCTCTTTTAACTTACCGAAATTGTGGCTCGAGTTACTCCATGATTACAGATATGAAAATAAACATCCAAGTAAAAATAAAAGATAACGTGCGTAATTTTTTAAAAAGTACATGAAAATTAAATGATAGTATAAAGACCGTGCAATTATGGAATATTCTCTCTCTCTCTCTCTCTCTATCTCTCTATCTCTATCTCTCTATCTCTCTCTCTCTCTCTCTCTCTCTCTCTCTCATTTAAATGGCTCGGAGTGAGCCGAAACTTGTCAAACAACCTAATAAAAGTTATTTAAATTATTATGTTGTTAATTTACACCTTTTTTACGCATTTAAAAGAAATATATTATTACAAGATGTTATAATTTATTATATTGTTAAACTTTGCTTATAAAATGAAAAAATCTTGAAATTTCCCCTTTTTCTCCCAACTTTTAATCCGAGTACTTTTTTTGTTTAAATGCTTTTATAATTGTAAGCATTTAACAAGAACTTTAGGAAAGAATTTTTGTAAATTAGACAGTTAGTCATTGGAATTTGTGCCACTTTTATGGCGGTACATGAAAAGAAAATAGTTATTACTTGGAAATCAAATGACTAATTGATGATTCAACATTAAAATGCATTTTCTTAAAGAGTAAATAATTGTTTCTATGATTTTCTTCATTTATTTTCTGATTTAGGGCACGATTTTAAAATTTTATTTTTGAATGATTTTATTTTTGATAAGAAAAATATTTAAATATCTTTTATATTTCAGTTTATTTGAACTATTTAATATAATAAACGAAAAAAAAAATCAGATTTAAATTTCGCAAACAGTTTTATAATTTTAAGGGCCATTATTATTATTTTATAATTAATAATAAAGCCCCATCCCTGTCATGTATAGATTCTAAAATTTCTTGTGCTACTTTTTTTTAACACGCACACGTGTAATTCACACAGGTACTTGAACTGCGATAAGGCAACATGTTGGTAACTGTACCTCTGTAATTCGACATCTATTAACATAATTGGCATAATGTTAATTTCAATTTGGCAAAACTTTTCTAAGTTGACACGTTTTAGCAGAAGCCTACTTTAGTAGACTTAATTTTACTCTATTTTGCAAGTTTTCTATTAGAAGTGATATTCTTCAACTAAATATAATTTCTATAACATAAAATTTAAACAAGAACGAAAAATCATGCGTCCAGCATAGATTATGTAACACTTCCTAACGCTTCCAAAATAATTTTATAAATCATTACTGTTTAATAAGCTGAAAGATAACATCTAAAGTAAACAATTTGGAAAACGCATAACATATTTAAAAACGTAATTTCAGGAATCTCCAACATATAGAATATTCGGAAAAATATCCGAATACTTTTATTCAGCCCTGTATATGATCTATAGATTTGTATATATACTACATAGAATGCTAAATTTTAGTTTAGTTAGGACACGCGTAGCATAGTTTAAAATTCTCTTTCTTGAGTTTCTGTCAATAAACGGAAATGTGTTCGCTAACTTTTGTGCTGCCCTGTATACGATCTACAGAATTTATACACACCACGTAATAGACAAAAAGTGAGTTCAATTTAAAATCGCGTTCAGCAACTGAAAACGCACTTCCAGGAATTATTGTTAACAGACAGTAGAGAATTCTTTTGTGTGTCCCTGTATATGAACGATGACTGCTATACACACACTATTCTGTAGTAAGCCTCTTGTAATGCACCTTAGTGATATAAAATAAATTTCAATACGTTTAAAATAGTGAAACATTACTTAATTAAACCCAAACGATTTTTCTCCATAGACATAATGCAACGGAATTCTTTTGACTGTCCCTGTAAAGTAACTATAAGTGCTATGCACACCCCCATTCCATATTAAGCTTCTTGTAATGCACCTTAGTGATATATATCAATTACAATGTATTTGAAATTGTGTAACATCCTTAAAATAAACCGAAAATGACTTTTCCCCTTAGACCGTAATGTAACGGAATTCTTTTGAGTGTCCCTGTAAAAAAACTATAAGTGCTACACACTTCAGTTGAAATAGGGAACATGCTACAGATAACGACAATAACATATAAAAATTGCAGGGCAATCCGAACATATTTACGGGAGTTAGAGCACGGACAGACGGCCATACGGTCAGGCAAACCGAAGTCATAAACACTTTTCAACTAGGTTGGAAAGCGTTAAAAACTTTCTCTATAAAATTGCAGATGAACTGAGATGGATTTACTCTTGTGTTTTTCCGAAAAAAATTGTGATTAAAGAATAAGAAAATGCATTTAAGATTATCTATACAGTCAGTGAAAAAAAATATTACACCTGTTTTTATTCATAGATCATTTGTAGTAAATCTTCATAGAGTTATAAAAGAAAACTAGCTGAGCTTCGCCCGCTACGCTGGTCGGTTTATTCCAAACGGTACTGGAATTAAACGAACTTAGGATTGGGCGCCCCACTGTTTTCGCGGATCTGGTCAACTCTGATTTAAATAAAAAACAAAAAAAGATAATTTCATTTAGAATCCTGCAGAAACTACATCAACGTATTTTTAAAAACTGTGATTGTTGATTTATTTTCTGTCCGAAGGGTTGAAGCATTTTTCTTCAATGAAAATTGACCCAGGCTCCCTGCAACAAAATGGCTGCTTGTAAAATTCATCTGAAGGAAAAACTGTCATTTCAATGAAAGAGAAACTTTTTATTTCCATTGGAAGTGGCGGAGAATGATGAATGGGTTTCTCATTGAGTGGGTTTGAACCACCCCAGCCTACTCTCAAACTATAGAAGGAGGGAATCCCCCTGGTATTTCCCTTTCTATTCCTGCTTTGAAGGAAAGTTGGAGCATGCGCATTGAGGTCAATTTCGTGTGAAATCTGAAAAAATGCTCTTTTAGCTTTAAATATATAGATATATTAGGGGTATATCCACAAATTTAGAAAATAAAATAAGATCTCGCAAGAAACTTGCAGATTCACACCAGTAAAATTGTAGAAGCAATATATTATGCATAAAATAAACTAAAATGAAACTTCACTAGATTAATTTTAACACAGTTATTCAAATTGGTAAAGATAGGGAAAAATTACAACTCATATAAAAATGAAACTTCTCCCAAATTTTACATAAAATCATAAAGTTCTTTCACATAAAGTTTTTGTTGCTGTTTTCGATTATCTTACGTGCGATTGAATGATAGCAGAATACGGTCCGTTTAGACTTTCGTTAAATAAAGTTTCGCTGTATATCTAAAAAAATAATGAATGGAATGAACCGTAAATTACGCACCCATGTTTATGACGATGACCATTCTATTTATGTAAAAACTGATGTAGGTCATAAATCATATTTTTTAAGTATGAATTAATTAATAATTTGCATAATTATAACTATGCTTTTGAGTAAAAAAAAAATGCCTAGAATGTGCTTGGGTCCATTCAATGTTTCTCACTGAAAACAAAAATTTTAAATCGTAAAGTTTGTCACGTGAATTGAACATTAAGATTCTCAATTTTTGACCACTTCTACTCCATGAAGATTTAACAAAAATAAATAAACGCTAGGTATACTTTTCCGGGCTGATTTCATACTAAAATAAATAAACAAATAAAAATAAATAAAGTGTCAAAAAAATACGTTACCATAAGTTGGTGCAATTTTAAAATATCTAGGATGACTCCTGCAATTTTTAATATCTAGACGACTCCCTTCCAAAAATTTCATCTATATTCTTGAAAAAGGCATTATTCCAGGTCTAATGACACTTTTAGTGTGAAATTGGTGGTGACAACAGTTTGGCTGTAAATAAAAAAGAACATCTTTTTTTTTTTTTTTTAACATTGGTTGTGCATGATTGTACTTTGTATTATTCTGACAATTTAAGATTATTATTTAAAGTTTAAATAAACTAATCTATTCATTATCTCACAACTTTTAGAAGCATATTTGCCAAGTCTCCTGATTTTTGACTACCAGTAATTTACAATAGAAATATTCGCTTTATTTAATCGCAGATGATTATGTAAAAAAAAAATTTCTATGCGTGAAAAGTGGTAGTAAAAAATCAGGAGACTTCGCAAATATGCAGAAGGTGTGGTATGACGGATTGAGCATTTAATTTGCATACAATTTAGCTTTTTCTTCGGCTTTAATATCGCCATTTTTTTTTTCTCAAACGCTTTTACTGTATTTTTATACCATTATTTAAAAGCAAGCCCCACCAGCCTCCAATTTTCGTTCGTTCTATTCCACTCTCCAATTGTGCTGAACGAATACAAACCCCTGTAGGGGCCTAGGGGCCAACTTGTCCATTTATCAAGCATTTTTGGCGGGAGTTATCTCTCTTTTTACCTGTACGTAGACCTGTTGACCTTTTCAGGTATGGAGTACCCCACGGTGCAATCCCCCTTCTATTTCTAAGAAGTGATTTTCTAGAGAATCTCTTATTTTATTTGTATTTTGGCAGAATATTATCCCTGAATTTGGTGTGAATAGTGAATTCGCGGGATCGTTCTTAGCTAAGAGTGATGATAGATTTTTTTTTGTGTTATAAGGACTCTTATTTGGAAAGAGGCATTGTTGTATTTTTTAGCTATTGATTGCACAATTTGAGACTGGACCACCTCTGAGTTAGGTATTTTCTGTTCAGTTTTTACGCTACTTTATTTAACTGGTTCATATGAGTAAAGAGGGAATTTTGTAATCTAATTTTCACTCATCTGATATGCTAGAATTGTAAAAAATAAATGTACACAGGTGTGTTTCCGATGACAGTACAACATTTTAGTATTTTTAGAACTTAACCCATTAAGAGGCTATTTCGCTCACGCGAAAACACCTGCTCGCTAATGTTAATTCTATGAGGGAAATATAATACATATTATTTCTGTTGTCAATATCCCTTTTTCTAAGCAAATACAAAACGCAGTTTGATGAAAAATTGCAGTTAATTAAAAATTAAATCAGCATTGTTTTCATAAATGAACTGAAAGGTTTTTCTCAAATCAATGTTGCCACAAAAACAAAATACCGCATTATATCGTGCTCAACAAGAATTGTAATATAAAGATTGCTGCACGGGTTTATTTTATATTTATGATTAATTCAAATGCTCAATTTATTTTTCTTTGTCCAATGTTTTTTTCCGAAACAGATGATGTCTAATGCAGTTTACGTACGTTTTTTTTTTTTTTTTTTCTGCTATTAGCGATCAGTTTTTACTGTAACTTTGATGGAATAAATAAGATGATTATATATATATATATATATATATATATATATATATATATATATATATATTAAATTATTATTGGTTAGCTGAGGTCAATCTCTATGCAGGCCTTTATGTACTTTTTCGATTTTGATTACAAGTTTTTTTTTTTTTTTTTTTCCATTAAAATATTTTCACTTTCGGAACCGGTTTCAAAAGTAAAAATATCCTCAATTAAAAAAATAATAAATAATAAAAAAATAAAACTGCAAGCAAAATTGAAAACGTAGAAAGAGCCTGCATGGAGATCGACCTCAGCTATCCAATGCAAAAAAAAAAAAAAAAATTTGAAATGCGAACGAGTTATCTTAAAATATTTCCTCCATAGGATTAACATTAGCGAGAGGGTGTTTTCGCGTGAGTGAAGTAGCCTGTGAAGCAGGGTTGCAAAAAAGCCGGCTAAAATTAATAAAAGCCAGGCCAGCGGCATAAATATTCGTTCTGATAAAAGGTACATAAATTTTTTTGAAATTGTTTATTTTAAGGAGGGAATATAAAAGACAATAAAAAAACAAATTTTGCATCACGAATGAAGTCAATCGGATAATGAGTTGCCGAGATATTTGTAATCCTATTTTCCACACTCTTCGATTTTTCATGACCCTGTATTTCATTCAAATTTCAATTCAAAGATATATTTTAATTGGAAATGGGACACTTAATCCGACGCAGTAAACCGTTAGTGGTTAGTTAATATGATTATCAATTTTGGAGTTATAAGGATGTTTCTTTTACGCAATTCAGTCATAGAGCATTTAAAGTTTATGACGTCATCAAGCCAGGATTTTATTTTGGAATATAAATAGTTTATACATGTTTTATTTTCATATTTTATATTATGCATATCCATGATGGGTAAGTGTTACGGTGGCCCCCAACGATAAAGCAGTCTCTTTTAAGCAGTAGTGTAAACTATTCTCAACATTAACCAGAAAATAAAAGTCATTCGAAAATAAATTACATTTGCATATAAGTAGAGCAAGCACCAAAAAAAGCACAACCGTACCGGTAACGAAATATGGTTCTTGGGCACAAATAAATAAAATAAATAAAAACGTTTAATTATGTGTGTGTGTGTGTGTGTGTGTTTTTTTTTTACTTCCCTCTAGTTTAAACATCAATTATATATCAGTCAGCATCTAAGCAATTAAAAATATAACGATAATTACTTAATTACGGCAGATAATTTTTCGAACTGTTTCATTTGTAAACAATTAGTATGAACATCAGCTGTAACTCGAAAAATGTATAACCCAGCAATCTGTTTAGAAAAATTGATACTTTAGATTTTCAGCAGAAAATGCGGTCGTTTGTTTTAGGCGTTAATTACATGCCAAATTGTAAGTTAATGTCAAAGCTGCACGATCATACTGCCTCAGGTTTAAAATATAAATGATAATGTAACTCAAATATTCAAGGCAGGTAAAAACAATAACGCCTATAATGGAAAAAACTTTATCATCTAAAATTGGCTGCGTAGACTCATTTCTTTTTTCGATTTTTTTGTGGGTTTCCAGTTATTATTAAACAGTGGAGTAAAAATAAAAATACTGGGAACAAAAATATATAAAATTGCGTCACAAAGCTTATAGAAACACTGCCTTGCTGAATAATGGAAATGGAAATAACAGACTAAGAAAAACGAATAGTCTTATCTCAATATTATCTTATCATTATATTTAGATAAGTCATCTTAATCATTTCATTGAGTTAAAAAATAAGAAAAATGCAGACAACACATATAGTCGATAATAATCTATTCAAATCTTCTTTAATAAAAAGGTATGCGTTGCTGACGACTGGGATTTTCGCTAATCGTTGCCACAGATTAATCTCGGAAAATGAAACATTTGAAGTATCTGAAAAAATTAATTGCTCGAAAAGTATTTGTCAGAAAATTGTTAGACAAACTGCGTTAGAAAGGTAAAAAATTGTATTTTTCTTGATATAAATTTCAAATCTAATGATTAGGCCGTTTTTCAAATATCGAATTTCAAAAGTTACCAAATTTCACAATGGAGTACCTTGGCGAAAACTTCATGCGTAAAAAAAAATAATAATGACAGCAAAATGACAGCACGAGTCACAAATTATAGTAACCGTATTATACTGTTAAAATATAAAAGTGAATTATGATGTCACGAGTGCATGGTTTTTATTTAATTCTCGACAAATACTAGATGCGCCATTTCTTTTTAGTTGTGAATAATATGGGTTTATTCCCGTTATTAAAAAATGTAGCTAGAAAACATATGAATCAATGGAAAACGGTAGGTATTAAATCGTAAACGTAATAATAAAACGTATTAAAAAAAACATAACTTAGTGAAATAAGTATCCGTTTTTTTTTTTTTTGTTATTTTAAGATATTCCAAGTAAAGGTACAGATTACTTTAAAATACAAAGTTAAATTCACCGATATATTTCGTTTGATTAAAGGTTCTTTTGGAGAAACCGACCAGCGCAGCGGGCGTAGTCTGCTAGTTCATTTATAATCAGTGTTCGTAAATATCATATTTTCAAAAACATCAAAAATATCAGATACTTATATATATATATATATATATATATGTATCGGATATTTTCAAAATGGTCAACTTTTTTGTGATTACAAATAATTTCCGACTTAATATAAATTAGAAACTAAAATATATTGCTACTTAACACGAAAACATATTAAAACAATATTATTATAAATGTCTTTTCTGTCCCCATTTTTTATTTTTTTTCACTTGCAACAAAACTGTAGATCAACTAATTGGAAACAGAAACAATTTGTTTTTACTCATCATCAAATATAAACTATAGGATTCAGTATCAAGTATCAAGAGAATTTTATGTTTTATGCAACAAAAATTTTAAATAAATACAAATATCTTTTTTTATTGAAAAATTTGAAGATAAATATAAGCTTGTCTGCTTTTTCATCCCCTAACCTGTTATGTAGTTTAAACTGAACAAAACCAGTAAAATTTCTTTCTAATGAAGCTGTAACTCTTTATCTAAAATGGACCGTAAATTTTTCAATTGCCTTTCTAAATAGGCCCCACATATTCTTGGTTCTGCATGTAAAATTAAACTTCAAATACTAAGCTTGAAAAAGATTTTTTTTTTTTTTAAATAAAAGTTGAAAAACTCATTTACACTTGCTTTTTTTAAATAAAAACATAAGTATCATATATATATATCATGATATGTATCCTGATATATATATATATATATATAATTATAATATCTATGAATTTCAAAAACATATCAAGTTCTAATATCATTCTACTAAAATCTACAAAGAGATAATTAATGATATTGTGTAATCAGAATACCACATAGCTAATAATTAACTTGTGCAATCATAAAATTACCATAGCATGTGCTTCAATGGTAATTAGCCAAATTTACTCATACCTGAAGAACATTTAAAAAGAAAGAGAGAGAAAGGGGAAAAAAAATTATAAATTGGAGTTGCTATTAAGTAAACACAAATGGATTAATAAATTAATTATGAACATTATTCAGTGGAAAAACTGGACCACAAGAGAACCAATCAAGAATTGGATATGAAAAAACATATGTGGATGTACTCGTCAGCTTGGAACGAGTACATCCACATATGTTTTTTCATATGTTCTTTCTTTTTAAATGTTCTTCAGGTATGAGTAAATTTGGCTAATTACCATTGAAGCACCTGCTATGCTAATTTTATGATTGCACAAGTTAATTATTAGCTATGTGGTATTCTGATTACACAATATCATTAATTATCTCTTTGTAGATTTTAGTAGAATGATATTAGAACTTGATATGTTTTTGAAATTCATAGATATTATAATTATTTAACATTCTATAAAATTATGCTGCATTGCGCAAATTGGTATGGAATGGTTTTTACATATTCTTTTCAATATTCTTTTCAATTATAGCTGGTTGAAAGTATTGAGTTTTATGATACCATAATTTAGCCTAGTTGGCACATAAATCACTTTGATTAACTTCTATATATATATATATATATATATATATATATATATATATCATGGAATCCTATTTATAATGCTAGAATTAAAAGAAAACAAGTGGGTAAGTGTGATCGAAGATTGCTCAAAGGGTTTCGTTAAGCAAAAAAAAAAAAAAAAAAAAAAAAAAAAAGGAAAACTCATGTTTTTTGTTTTTTATAAAGTAACAATTTACCGGTCTATTTTTTCGTTTTTTCGAGTATCCAAACCAGCCCGATAGCGGGCTAAGCCGGCTATTATATTCTGTCATAATAATATCTGTCACGCGGACTAAATGCGATATAAAAAATAATTTCAAAATTAAACATGTTGTACACCTTCAAAATGTTAAAATATGCGAATATTTCCATAATCGAATCCAAATGCGAATATTTCCATATATTTACTATTCTCTATTACTCATATTGATACTCGCTTTGTATTATTCTCAAACATCTGAAAAATTCGTTAAACTTCCAATGTGACGTCAGATTTTCTTTTTAATTCTCTAATGACGTGATATTAATCTGCTTTGTGTACATACAGATACTCATGCTCCTTGTATTATTGAGGAATCTTTGAAAATTTCCGCTTTATTACCACTATGACGTCAATCATTTTTATTACATATTAATCTGTATTTCAATTGGTGAAACTTTTTATTTCATCGTGGATTTTTTATTTTTGGCATCTGCTATAACGAAAAATGTTTAAATTTAAAAGGAAAAGGCTGTTAGAATTTTGGTTTTTTATCTCTATTTATTAAAATGATACGAATTTTTCAAATTTTAATATTTTGAGCTTTTCATAGCTGGTATTCAGCTATATACACTCAACTCTGTAAGTTACATAGTTTCTGAGAATAGTACTGTGACAGACAGACAACAGAGCGGGAGTAATAGGGTTTCGTGAGATGAACGAAACCCTAAAAAGACCTGCTTCTCTCCATCACAATAATAATTTTCAATAGAGAACAAAATGTATTCCATACTCTATGTATTTTAATAAAACATTTGTATTTCACTGCGATATGAGCATTTTTTTTTCTTTTTACGGAAGTTATACTATTTGTGAACAGACATATGTACACACCAATTTCAGTTATATTAGAAAAATTTAAACGAAAAGAGAAAAGGCATTTTCGTCCGTTCCATGTCTCAACAAATTTTAAGGCTTGGTTAAAACCTTAAGCTGAAAAGTAAAGTTCATTGCAATTGAAAGACGACAAAAAACTCAGCAAACATACCTTTCCAAGAGGTTGCCTGAACTGATTTCCAGAAATAACAATATACATATTTTAGGTAGATTTCGTAAGAAATACTACCTATTACATTCTCCCCCAAGTTGGAATTTTTGAAAAATGTTTGCAGATCTACACCGATCCTGACTCCCAGAACCCAAAACCACACCCAGTTCAAAACTTTATATATATACATATCTATCTATCTATCTATCAATGTCACTTTTTTATGGACACGATAACTGCAATAATTCTGCACAAATCTCTTCCAAACTGATACATAAAATCAAGGGGTATATAATCTCGGTCAAGTTCGTTAATGGGCAAAATCGAACAAAGGGGGGCAAAATGGGGGGCTTTTGTGAAAACAGAAAAAAACCATAATTTCTTAATTATGATACGTATCGAATCCGTTTAAAGTTATTATTACTTCTAGGAAAAGGGCCGAAAATTTATGTATGACAGATTTTTGATGTCATAAAAAATGGCCCCAAGGGGGGGGGAGGGGGGGTTTAGAAGAAAAAAAATCATAGCTTCGTCCATTCAAAAGATATCCAATCCGCTTAAATTTATTATAAATCCTCTTAATATTATCTAAAACTTTTATATTGACAAGTTTTTTATAGGACCAACTCTTATAGCAAAAAAAAAATCCTGTCGGCTCCGCCTACAAACAAGTTACGTTTCGAAGTGGGCCGTTCCAACTGCCATATCATGACAAAAAGGTCATTTCTATCTAACGAACATATATATTAGACTAATGAGTTTTTATCAAAGAATATATTTAAGAAAATTATAAAAGTATCATGTGTCCATTTGGATGGGACAACAAACGTAGGACTAAACTTATACAATAGAAAAACTAGTCGTTGAGGGCAACCGTAATACTTACCCATCGTGGCTTGATGACTTCATAAACTTTAAAGCGAGGCAAACGAAAAAGACAGGCTACCGCGGTGCATTCCACTTATCTTTTTTTACAGACCGCTAGTGTGACGTGATGCTCTTTTCGTACACCTGAATTGGTGGATTCGGGTATCACGTGACTCCGACGGTCTGTAAAAAAAGATACGCGTAAAGCACCGCGGTAGCCTTTCTTTTTCGTTAGCCTCGCTTTAAAGGTTCGATTACTGAATTGCTTGAAAGAAACATAACTCCAAAAACAATAATCCTATTAACTAGCGGTTTATTGCATTTGATTAAGCGTCTCATTTCCAATTAAAATATATCTTTGAATTGAAATTTGGATGAAATACAGGGTCATGAAAAATCGAAAAGTGTGGAAAATAGGATTACAAATATCTCGGCAACTCATTATCCGATTGACTTCATTCGTGATGCAAAATTTGTTTTTTTATTGTCTTTTATATTCACTCCTTAAAATAAACAATTTCAAAAAAATTTATGTACCTTTTATCAGAACGAATATTTCGAGAGTCCGAAAAAAATAGTTTCGGATAATCGAGGTTACTGAAATTCAATAAGCTTCTTCCCTTTATTACATTCTAAGTACATACCACATTTCACGTCTCTATCTCAATTTTTTCGGGAGATAGAGCGTTTACAGACACACACACAGACAGACGGGCGGCAAAATTGTTTTTCCATAAATATGTTTTTCGGAATCTCCAGTGTCTGAAACGTGTAAATCCGTCAAAAAAATTTTTTTTTTCGATTTTCAAAACGATTACAAGACTTACCTTATACTACGTATGATGGGTAAAGTAATAAATTGATACAACAGTGTTCTAGATATTTATTGAAAAATATTCTTACGAGAGAAATACATTTAAAATTCGGCGTTGTATCTATGTTTGAAACACTTTAGTTCTCACAACTTATAGCTTAGTTTTCAATGTTTTCATGGAATATTTTGCAAAATTAGTCCCATCAAAAAAACATAATTCAAATCGTTTTTCGAAAAGTTGATGAACCTATACACATTTTTCTCTCATAAATTCCGAAATCCCATGTTAACCCATGGGGAAAATTTAAACAAGTGATTACTCATTACGTAATATAATTATTGAAATTCGCTTTTCGCCATCAAAACGTTCACATCCGATAACGGCATACCTTTATTTTCTTAAATTTTTACTTTAGTAAAATTTTCAAATTTCATCGTCTTTTTAAAAAGGCTTAAAATTTAAAGCGACGATTTTTAAAAATTTAGTACGTCGGCGTACAATGTCCATTGTGTATGGTGAAAACCAAATTCTGAAAAATGTATTAGGTAATTGGTAATCAGAAATTTCCCATATGTTAACATAATATTTCGTAATCGACCCAAATCGCTTAATAATAATAATAATAATAATAATAATACACAAGTTGGAAATTGTACGTTAAACGTGACAAATGAGGTGCGTTCGTTTCGTGCTATAGTTTTACAATGTAAAAAATCATCGTTATTATTTCAGTGAAATAAATTATATCGTCTGCTATGAACGAAATGAAGATGCCTTTTTTTCTTATTACGTATGCCATGTTTACAGATGCGATATTTTTTTTTCGACACCAGACAGCGCTGTAAATTTAGCATGGAGATCTTTCTTTGCGAATGATTACCCCATGGTTAATATTTCTATAACTCACGATGAATGAATATTTTGTTTATTTATTTTAATGGATTGAGATATTCGGCTGTTAACCTAATTTTCACTGAAGTTATCTCGGAATCTATACATTTTTTAATGTAACTCATATCTCTAGCAAGCAATTTTTTTGAACGATCTTTCTAAAAATGTAACTTTTATGCAATTTTATTCGAAAAAATAATTTTGAATAAAAATGGCCGCTTGGCATATGGAAAAAGATGTGGTTAGCCCGTATTTGTTTTCTTCAGTCACATGACTTGTGCTATAGATTACGTATGATAGGATTTAATAGAATAAAGAAAACTTTTATTATTATCTTTATAAGTTTTAATTCGATTTTCATAAAATTTGAAATGACTCGACAAAATTCTGCAACGATTATATATATTAAATTTCAAACCATTCGGTTGGGTAGTTTTTGGGCTGTTATATCCGGACAGACGGACCAGACGACGACTATAGGTGCTACGTATTTATATAATTACGAACGCACCTAAAAAATGAAGCGCCTCTTAAGCAATTTACAGTACATCAAATGAGATTCACTTCTGAATAGCCTTAGCATATGACAAAATACATTTGTTATTTTGCCTTCCCTCACCATGTGTTTTCTGAAAAAGGCAAGGAAAAAAAAATATTTCCATGTCAGATTTGTCAGTGTGCGTTATGAAAACACATGCATTTGGCTTTCTGTGAAAGCAGCTGTGACCTATCTTCATAGCTTTGTATGTTCTTGAGAGAATAGTCAAAAAATACTTTTATTATCATAAAAGATTTGAAAACTGCTATTATATTTAGTTGTGCTTAACTCTAGAACGGCCGGGAATTTTATTCAAGTTTTTAAAAAATATTTTACAGTAGAATTTTTATTTAAAACTATTTAACTTATTTCTATACGTGGTATACATGCTTTGGTTTTACAATCGCAAATAATAGCAGATAAAAGTTAATTTTTAAAAATATCCTAATCACACAAGAGCAGAAAGGCCACAAAGCGCGCTTAAAAAACAGGGGCAAAAAACATGCAAAATATTTGATTAATACTTGGTAGTTTCTTTGGAAGACAGCATTCGTATTGGTTCTGAAAAAACAAGAAAAAATGGGAAATTTTGTGTTTCATTTTTCCTCTCAGGTGGAAAGTATATTTTACTACATATTATTAGTAATAATTTATTGATGATTAAATTTAAGTTAATAAACAACAAACAACTTAACGGTTTGTATTATATCTTAACTGTAATAGTTAGTAATTAGAATATTGTCTGTTAACACGTAACACTAGAACTATCATGAGCCGTCATTTTGACGGTTACCAAATGAATATATTCCGATTCGAACCAGAAATTTCTTTTTAAAATAAATATAAAACTCACAGAAATGCGTTAAATAAATAAGTTAAGTAGTTAAAAAAAAAAAAAAATCTGCTGTGAAATAGTTTTAAAAAACTAGAGTAAAATTTCCGGTAGTTCTAGTGTTAAATTACTCTCTTATTTGTAACTGTAGTATAACTGTTGCTTTTATCTATTTATGTTTCTCACATGGTATGAAAGGCTGTCAATACAATCCCTTCTTTTTGTAAAGTAATTATATGAATTTTGTTATTTATAATTTTCCACATGTTTTTATATTTCTTCTTATTTCATATTTTCCCCTCTCTTGTACTTCATTTTTTACTTGCATTCAATCCATTATAATCGGCAGGAATAGACAAACTGGGTCACTCGCCTATCTATTATATGAAATAATGCATTTTTGCGACACATGGATGTTCTTGCCGACTGAAGGTTAAACATTCACGTGTCGCTATGTTTTTCCTTTTTCTATCATCATGTGATATTTATATTCCTTTTCTGTTCCAATTTATTATTTAAAATTTATTTTTCTATTTTTGTTCAGGATTAAATCCTTTTCCTTTGCCATCATCTACCTCTAAAATATGTTTGTTTTTTATCCCTGGTATATTTTATTTATTAAGATGTTTTCAGTAAATATATATAATATATATATATCCGTACCGTTGGAGAACAGACCCGGAGGTGGACACGCAGAACGCGTTCGTAACGACCTAAATGGATTTTGATTACAAAGGTTATATATATATATATATATATATATAAACACATATAGATTTTTAAAAAATATTTTTCTTTTGACATTTAATTATTTTAAATATTTGGAATTAATAAATTTTACTTTTTTTTTAAATCATCAGAGATAAAGAAAATTAAGTTCCTTAAAATTTCAAAATCCAGTGAGGAGGGAAAGCGAGAAAACGCCCCTTCACTGGGGCGTTTACTTCCCCGTGCTTCTCCGCCTTCTCTTGCCGGCACTCTCATCCAAAGCTATAAAAGGACATTAAAATAAATTAACTAAGTCAAAAGTTAGTAACTTTTGGGCTACCCTGTATTTAATGTCGTTTTTTTTTCCTTGCAGATTTAAATATATATAAAGTAGAGCACCGTTTATATATTTCTCATTTCTTTATATTATTTTTTAATGTGTTTTTTTATTTAAAATCATATAATAAAAGAGTAAATTCTTAACCATTTTGTATAATGTAAAAAATAAACAACTGCTAATTTTAAAACAGTAATTATTTTAAAGCTTTTACATATCTTTAAGCTTGCATCTCCACAAAGGATTGTTCATGCTACTTCTCCAGCGTTTATAATGCATCGAAGATTGAAAAATCGGTTGGACGAGAAAAACATTTCTGTAATCGTTCCGCTAGTTAAGATATGGCATGTTTTGATGTCAAGTGCACCGGGAAAAACCCGCCCAGGGGCCTTATATTAATGATAATAGAGGCAAGCCCACTTATTTTTTTTCTTGCTTTTAGGGAGGGTGGAATGAGCAAGTAATATAGCAAGAAGATAGTAGTGGGATATTTCAGGGCTACTGTTGTTTCAGTCTGATGTTGTGCTATTATCCCCTGTTTTTTGGGGAAACCGGGGGGGGGGGGGGATTTTAGAGATGGGATCCTATGTAGTTGTAAAAAAATAAATTGCTTTAGCGTTTATGATTTTTTGTTTCTTTTTGCCTAATCGTTTATGAAGATTTTAGGAATTTCGCATTATTTTTTTTTTCTTGTTAAGTTTATAGCCTTAAATAGATATGTAATGAAAGATATATGGCGATGTAAATTGATATAATGAATGTTTAATATTATCTTAGTACAGTTAAACTGGTGATTAGCAATTAATATTTTCAAAATGCCAATGCATTTTTTCGTCTTAAAAAAAAAGTCATTTTTTTCGCATTTTTCACGATTTTTGTAATTTTTTCAAAAAATTAATAATGAAAATTGTAGAGAATTTGAAAAGTTAGGTTATGCCCGTTCTATGAAAAAAAGAGTACTAGAATTACATGTAACTGCTCCAAAGTTTGAAAGAAAAAAAATTAAAATTACTGTAAAAACTTCGAAAATTGTGAAAAATATTTACTCAGATGTTGGAATAAATCATTTCATGCATGCAAAAAATACCCCCCCCCCTCCTCCCCAAAAAAATTATTGACAAAAAGATGCTTTATATCAGCAACAAGAAGAAAATTAATATTTCTCATAAATATTGTAAATTTTCTAATTCAAAAATGTAGAAGTACATAAACTTACCTTTATGAAAATATATTTCTGAACATCTCCAGCCTTTTTAATTTCACTAAATTCATAAAGTTTTATTTTAGCAATAACCACGCTCAAGTGATAAATTAAATTTTGGTATAAAAAATTGCCCCATTATCACCATTTGCTGAAGATTCTACGAACAATTTATATTAATTGCAGTTTTGGAAGGTTGCAGCCAGGGCCGTGCGAAGACGGGGGGGGGCGAAGGGCCTTCGCCCGGGCGCGGAAATTGAGGGGGTGCCAAATTTATACTACCAACCACGGTTTAATTTATTTATTTATTCATTTTTTGGTCATCGATCATTTTCTGGGGAATTTCTTTTTCTCTCTTCATCATTCAATTTTCTCTTATGCTATTTAGTTGTTTGCAATTTCTGAATTAAAATCAAACCTTTTGAAGTTCCAAAATAAACTCAAAATGTTTATTCAATAGAAGTTATTTCTGTTTCTGTACTTTATCAGTTTTGTGTTACCTGTCACAAAAAGAAGGGGGGGGGGCATTGAAACTTTGCCCCGGGCGCAGTTTTCTCTTCGCACGGTCCTGGTTCCAGCAATCAATAAAATCGTCTTTTAAAACTCCCTTTGGGAAATAACATTGATTTTGGAGTATGTTGCAGATATACAACATGGTGTGTTGATTTTGGGGTCTGTTGCAGATATGCAACACGGTGTGATTCAAAGGGGTTAAGGCAGTCAAAACATCTTAAATAGGCTAAAAACTTTTTTTTTTCTATATCGCGTGAGCCAAAAATTAACCTTATCTACCCATCCCCTTTGCATTCCTTCAAGACCTAACTTCATTATTGCTCAAGGTAAAATATTTTTTTTTATTATTATAACAGAATGCATTCTCTGAGAGGTTATAGGATTATTTTTTTCCTTGACAAGTTTTTCTAACAATTCACTGCATTTTAAAACTGGTTTGAGTGACAACTTTTGCATAGTTAGAAGAGAAACAAAATATAGTAAACGTTTCCTTACAATTACAATCATTGCGTGACTAACATGCGATTGGATACTACACTATCGAACCACTGTGGTGTGATGCATTACAATTGTTGTTCGCATATGTTGATTTCCTGTCATCTCTGTCGTTTTTGCTAGGAGGAAAACCTCATATATTAAAATGCCTTGTCTGAGGTTGAATGTAATTTTTGTTGAATTTAAATGTAAGATACTGTTTCTGAGTTTCTTTCCTTTTAGTATGATGTTAGTTTGTTGTCTTCTATTACTTACCCATCATACGTAGTATAGGGTAAGTCTTGTAATCGTTTTGAAAATAGAATTTTTTTTTTTTTTTTTTTTTTTTTTTTGACGGATTTACACGTTTCAGACACTAGAGATTCTGAAAAACATATTTTTAGAGAAAAAAAAATTTTACCGCCCGTATGTGTGTTTGTAAACGCTCTATCTCCCGAAAAAATTGAGATAGAGACTTGAAATTTGGTATGTACTTAGTATGTAATAATGGGAAGAAGCTTATTGAATTTCCGTAACCTCGATTATCCGGAACTATTTTTTTCGGACTCTCGAAATATTCGTTCTGATAAAAGGTATAATACAAATTTTCGAAATTGTTTATTTTAAGGAGTGAATATAAAAGACAATAAAAAAACATAAATTTTGCATAAAGCATGAAGTCGATCGGATAATGAATTGCCGAGATATTTGTAATCCTATTTTCCACACTTTTCGATTTTTCATGACCCTGTATTTCATCCAAATTTCAATTCAAAGATATATTTTAATTGGAAATGAGACGCTTAATCAAATGCAATAAACCGCTAGTTAATAGGATTATTGTTTTTGGAGTTATAAGAATGTTTCTTTCAAGCAATTCAGTAATCGAACCTTTAAAGCGAGGCTAACGAAAAAGAAAGGCTACCGCGGTGCTTTACGCGTATCTTTTTTTACAGACCGTCGGAGTCACGTGATACCCGAATCCATCAATTCAGGTGTACGAAAAGAGCATCACGTCACACTAGCGGTCTGTAAAAAAAGATAAGTGGAATGCACCGCGGTAGCCTGTCTTTTTCGTTTGCCTCGCTTTAAAGTTTATGAAGTCATCAAGCCACGATGGGTAAGTATTACGGTTGCCCTCAACGACTAGTTTTTCTATTGTATAAGTTTAGTCCTACGTTTGTTGTCCCATCCAAATGGACACATGATACTTTTATAATTTTCATAAATATATTCTTTGATAAAAACTCATTAGTTTAAGCTAGTACATCTGCGTAAATTTTCATGACTTAGAAAAGGATGATTTCCAAAGTTTAGTTTAAAATTCACCAAAGTCTGAATTATTTTTAAATAAATTTTTAGTAAATATTTGCATGTGCGTAACAATTATCGGAGAATTTTAAGCAAAGTATTTGATTCTAAATTATCCCAGAAAATTATCTCGCTCCCCCCCCCCTTCCCCCGGGCTCTTAAACAGCTTAAGGGGACAGTGGACATTAAAAACCAAATCCTAGAATTTTGAATGGTTTCATTTGAAAATTGGCCGACTAGTTAATGACAAGCTCAAATAGTCATATTCAAAATTTGGTGTTAAAATAATAAGTTTTTAAATTATTCAATTTTTAAATTTAAAATTAACAAAAAAATAGCGTATTTTAAAATGCCCGATGCGCATTTCTTTTGCATATTATAAGACAATATTTATTTATGAGGTACTTTTTATATATTAGAATGGAAGTTGGCATGAATTGTCAATGTTCGCTGAATGTATAATCAGAAAAAATATATTTTCATAATTATACCTTGTTTTTTTTCTAAAAAAGTAGCTATTTTTTTCATATGCGCACATATTTGAACATTAAAATACTCCTGAGATATTTTTTTTTCTGCTAACATTTATTCAGTAATATATAGGGGATATACAGAATAAATTTCAAAAGAATCTGATAATTAGGAATGCGCATGGAACGTTTCAAAAGTTAGAAATGTGCAAAATTTTCACTTTTGATAAAATAGCATTTTAATTAAAAAAAAAACTGCATAAATATGTACAGTTTTAACAAAAATAAAAGATCATATCTGTGCAAAGAAGCCTCAGAATTGAAAAATTCTTTTTGCATTGGATAAATTTGAGCATCTAGTTTCATAAGATTTCAAATACAAAAAATAAATTTTTCAGTCACATTTCGTGATTTTGAATGTTCACTGTCCCCTTAAGGCTTGTGTAGTTTTTAAATATAAATTAAAGTGTAATTTTGCACGCAAAAACCTGCATAAAATGTATTCAAATATTAATAAATCCGTTGTTGAATTATATTTCTTCCCATGGATATTGGAAAATTAACCGCTGTCATTCCATCTATTTCAAGTGATCAGTTATTGAAGTCCTCTTTTCAGTATGTTTAGATAGATTTCTTCCGTAGATTAATCTTCAAAATAAAATCCTTTTTTTAGAATTTTCCGACAACTTCCTCCAAACAAAAGAGCCTTTAAGAGCAGATTGTTAAGTACTCTTCAACCAAAAAAAGAGAAAAGAAAAGAAAGAAATGCTTGGGGAAGAACTCTGTATTTTAAAACACCTGGTTGTTGCAATTGAAATATGAGCGAAATTCGTACTTGAAAGTTTCAAAATCAAAACAAGTACCATGAAGGGTTTTCTTGCTTCATAACAACAATCCATTTCAGTGGATAATAATTTTCAATGGGTTTTTAAACGTAGGAAAAAAAAGAAAAAAGAAAAATACAAACGATTTTTAAGAGCACACATCCGTTTTATATGGCAGACCCGTTTCTCCCTCAAATCCTTTCTTTTCCTTATAATCGTCTGCGGAAGAATAGAAAAATGGAAGTGTGTAGTTTAGTGTTCTCTATTGTTGCCAACTGTGAAGTTGTTATAGGGAGGAACAAGTGGGAAAAATTTAGAAAAAAAAAAAAAAAACAGTGGAATATTGAATTAAAATATCTTTTCTTTCTTTTTTCATTTTTTTTTTCTAATAAGTTGAAACATTTATATTTTTCTCATTATTTAAAGCTATTAATTGATTGTTGGAATATTGAAGTAGCATTAATATTTTAAGCATATACAGTGTCTCACATAAGTGATGGGACACTTGTGCTTTACAAAAGGAAACTAATCAAATAAATTAAAAAAACATGTACACATTTTTTTTGTGGGTGTGTTTCATACTTAAATTTAGTAAAGATTATTACATAACATACATTTTGTCAAAATATTAAAATATTAATTTAATAAAAATACAAATGTTTAGAACGGAGCAAAAAATAGCTCACATAAGTGATGGGACACCATTATATATGCAACAAAAATCGTCTAAAATAAGCAATAAAAATATTTTTTGGGGTTTTATTTTTACTTAAAAGCAATTGGCAATAATTTATAAAATCGTCTGCAGTATTTCTCTCCAGTTTGTTTTGGAATTTTTGTGTTTTTTAGCTCTGTGTAGTCATGAATGCTAAACGAAAAGAAACTTCGCCTGAAATTCGAAAATAAGTTATTAATTTGCATATTGAACGTGGAAAATCTATTAGAAAAACTGCTGAAACAGTTAACTTGAGTCGTTCAACAGTTTTCAATATCATTAAACGATATAAAAAGAATCATATGATTCAGGATAAAAGAAGACCTGGCTGACCATCAAAGCTATCCAATGGAATAAAGCGAATTATCGTTCGAAATATTAAAAAAAATCCAAGAATTAGTGCTTCAAAAGTTGCTGCTGATTTACAAGCATTATATGGAATAATTGTTAATCCTGAAACTATTAGAAGGGTAATTCGATCTGCTGGATATCACGGTAGAGTAGCCAGGAAAAAATTCTTCGTAAGTGAAAAGAATAGAAAACTCAGACTAGCTTTCGCAAAATCCAACATAAATAAGAATTCTGATTACTGGAATAAAGTTATATTTGCTGATGAGAGTAAATTTAATATATTTGGTTCTGACGGTAGAATCTTGGTGTGGAGAAAACCCAGGGAAGAACTTCGCAAACAGAACTTGGTACCAACAGTAAAACATGGTGGAGGAGGAGTTATGGTATGGGGGTGTATGTCGTCCGCTGGAGTTGGTAATCTTGTTTTTATTGACAGTATAATGGATCAGTACAAGTATATTGATATTTTAAAGCAAAATTTGAAATCTTCAGCACGAAAATTGAACCTTCATAACGATTTTAAATTCTACCAGGACAATGACCCCAAGCACACTGCTCTGAACGTTAGACTCTGGCTGCTATATAACTGTCCTGAAATAATAAAAACACCACCACAATCTCCAGACTTAAATCCCATAGAGAATATTTGGCAAGAATTGGAATCAAGAATTCGCAAACACACCATTTCTTCAAAACAACAACTAAAATCGGTGCTTCAAGAAGAATGGGGTAAAATCACTCCAGAAATCACAAAAAAAATAGTCGAATCCATCCCAAAAAGATTAAATCATGTTTTAAAAGTAAAAGGAAATCCAACAAAATATTAAAACCTTTTAAAAAGTAAAATTTTTGGATAAATATTTGATGGAAAAGTAAGTGTCCCATCACTTATGTGAGCCATTTTTTGCTCCGTTCTGAACAATTGTATTTTTACTAAATTAATATTTTAATATTTTGACAAAATGTATGTTATGTAATAATTGTTACTAACTTTAAATATGAAACACACCCAAAAATTTTTTGCACATGTTTGTTTATTTATTTTATTGCAGTTTCTTTTTATAAAGCACAAGTGTCCCATCACTTTTGTGAGACACTGTATATATAATATATCTACCCTATATATATAAAATCCTAATGAAACAAATTTGTGAAACGATTTTATGAAACGACTGATTAAACGACTGATTATGTTTCAGGGCTATTTTTAATAAAATATTAAACGCTTGATGGTGAAATTAATACCAATTGTCCATAAAAATCCGCGGATGTCAAAACTGGTAATAGAATTTTGAAATTGGAATTAGTTTTCGAGATATTAATTTTTTTCTAATTTTAATGACATTTCTGTAATGATGGCAACTAATTACTCAGTTTTTTTGTGACAAAAAAAAAGGGAAAAAATTGAAAAGGATCCCGATAGGGATTATTGATTTATCTTTATTCGTCATTTTCAAATTGAAATTGAATTTATCTTTTATTTCAATCGATAATGAAGACAAGATTGTGATAAAATTATGTTTTTCAGGAAAATTAAAAAAAAAAAAAAATCACATTTCTATCGTCAGGATTCAATCGTCTGTCAGCATTTAATTTAATTTATAAACTGAAAATATTCTGAATAAATTCGTCCAAATGACGTCATTTATGTAAACGCAAAAGAAAGGAGCAAAAAAAATATTTATACAATTTGTTTAGCGTAAAATGTCCTTTATCCTATTTTATATATAATCAGAAGTAATTTGTATAGAAAAAACAATAATAATATACGTATAATTAAAATACGCATATAAACAAAAAAAATCGTCGAATTTGTTTCCATGGCTGTTTATGTCATTTGGCACCAAATCTCACTTTCTGATGCCCGAATTGCGCCAAGCTTTTTAAAAAAGTCAAGACCATGGTTGTCAAGACCCTTATAATAGAAAAGCACCAAAAGCTCATTGGGTTTGTTTTCATAACTTTTGGCAACAAATCTATGTATATTAACGAATCTATCCCTTTTCGAAGCTCGAATTACGCCAAACCTAAAAGCAAAGGATTCCATACTGGAAAAGTACCCGATTTTCTTATGGACAATATTCAAGTGACATAACAAGGTGTAAAATTATCGCGGATAGCAGGTTTGTTTAAATATGTCATCAATTGATGCCGAATAAATGCAGGCATGCATGCACAAAATATTTAATTAATTTTGTATGATAAATAATTATTAGAAAATTCGTATATACATATTAATTAAAATAAATAATTTACATATTTAAAATAACATGAAAATATGCATGATGGTGCACTACAATAGAGAGAAAATTAAAACCTGTTACTGAAAATATCTATAACATAGTACTTTTCAATACCGTGGTTCTTAATCTTACTCACAAGCAGATGGAATTTTTCTCATCCTTAAACGCAAAGGAAGAATATAATACAGATCGTTGTTATAAAAGTCCGAGAGGTAGCCACAATTTAAACCTAACCATTTTATACAAGCTGGTTTTCAAGTCGCAATTGATTTTACTTATCAATCCCGAAAACAGTCGTCAGTTGTCGCAACAGCTGTGTATGAGGCCATGGTAATCAAAAAATGCCCCATTAAAACGTTAAAAGCATGGCAACCCAATTACAGATTTACCAATATTTTTAAAACAAAGCACGCTGTCATGTTTTTAGAGGCTTCGAAGTTTGAGCGGGGGTTGGCGAGCGTAGCTCGCAGGGGGTAGGCCCCCTAGTATAATTATAATATCTTTGAATTTCAAAAAAATATATTAAGTTCTTGTAACAATCTAATTAAATCTCCAAAGAGATTATTAATAATAATGTGTAGACAGAATTATATATGTTATGGCTAATATGATGATGAAACCACTCATTTTATTTGTGGTATTTAGGCATTTGGGACTTGATAATTCTGTCTAAATTCCACGAATTTCATTTCATTCATTCAATTTCATTTATTCAATTTTTAATTTAATTTCTTCTTCTTTTAAATAAGTTTTTGGTATCTATATTCAGTGTGTTGGGGAATACTTTCAATGTCAACTAATTATTACATGCTTAATCATTATTTCATAGTTTAAGTTGGTGTTATGGTAATGTTTCATTTATGGATATATATATATTGCTAGTTTGGGAAATAGGGAATTCAACTATTTGAAACTAAACCAGCAGTATCCAAGCCTTGCTTTTACTTAATATTTAGTTTTGTTATTGTTATTTTTAATTCATCTAGTATAATTAGAAATCTTTCCACCTTTTAAGAAGCAGTTCTAACATTGAATTGGCATCGCTGCTTTATATAAGATTTATAAGGATTCCAAATTCTAATAACTTTCTTGAAGGAAAGGAAGAATTCATAAATATTTAAAATGACATTTCTCATATTTAGTTAAATAATTTCTTTTCTGAGTTGTTGCTATATAAACGGTTAATTTTTAATCCATAGATTAATATTTGGAATATTAAAAAAATGTAAGCTTAATTTGGATATTTAATTTGTTTAATTTATTATTAGCTTCAGTTCTGGAAATGCTATTCCCTTAACCAGTTGATTAAAAATTTTATGCATTCTTTAAAAAAAATTTTGTTTTGCAAGATTGTTGGTCTTTCAGAGTTTATTTTGTGCATAATTTTTACATACTTAATAAGATATTTCTCTGAAGAAAACTATTAAAAGTTTTTTGACCGCTTTTCATTGTTTCACTTTACATTCAGTGAATATAAATAAGTATTTCACGCACGTTCTTACAATGAAGTCCAAAAGCTACAGGGAAGTCGTAATGAGTCTTTTAACATTAGAAAAATCTTATATTGCTAAGAGTGTTTATTAGCGCATAAACAAGGAAGTTAAAATCAATTAAAAACTAACTCTGTATTGATTGCAAGCTAAAGTGTTTTTAATGTTTTAGTTAATGCGATTTTGATGGGATTTTCTTCTTAGTATGCTCATAAACACATTTCTGTTCTATTCTTCCATTACAATATTAAATCCTGCATTGTTGGGCTCCTGCCTTTTAATTAATTTTTATTCTTAAGCTCGTTGAAGCAATGTTTTGGACAAATATTATTAAATAATGCTGTTGGTGATTTAATTTATATCCTGTTCTGTTGTCTGTAAAAGATTAATGCTCGCGGTTTATTTTTTCCGCAATGTATTTATAAAAATCTTTCTTTGCATTAGTGTCGTTTCGAACCTTAAAGGCTTTTAATTATACCAAAAGAAAGCCTGTTTTTTATGTATTGGCGCTATAAGTCAATTTTCCAAAAATTGTTTTCTTAAAATATCCAGAATTTGCTGAGCATCATCGAAATTTACAATTATTTACCATCATAATTTCAAACTAATATTCAAAAGTTCAATTAATAATGATAATATGGCATGGCTTTTTTTTATTTTTTTATTTAATGGATTTTTGTGGAATTTATTTCTCATCCTTGATAGAAACATTTTTATCAAAAATATAAAGCAATGGTCCGTTTTACTAGTGTTACAAATTCCTGAAATATCTTATTTCGGAACTCGATTCTACATCTCGTGTTTTGCTTGAAAGTCTGTAATTGCTTTTAAAACAAATACATATATATATAATATTTTATATGCAAACTATTCTTTTCATGTAATTTATCCTTGAATTTATAGACACACATACACATACCCCACACACATACACACCCGGGTTACAGTCTGGTCTTGAACTTCTTTACCAGTATCTCAGAGTTATCAATAAACTTTTTGAGAACTGAAGCTTTGATTTACGATTTAGAATATCCAATATCTCATGATTTAAGACACGAATTCGTCTGCCTTATGGTACTATTGGTCATTATACACGTCCACGAGTACTTTCCGCTGGAATATGATAAAGTTTCGTTACTTTTTGAAATTCGTAAAAGACGTAAGAACTGGTACGAACTTAATCAGAAATAAGAAGAGGGGAGAGGGGGAAGAAAAAATACTTATGTTCGGTTTTACATATTATATATCATACATTTCATTTTCTGTAATTACATTGAATAAGAGTAAGAACGTATAACTTGCCTACCATAGAAACTACATAGAATGATATTAGATGTCAGTGAAGATTGGCCATGGACGAACATTATTCAATCCCTACTATTAGTTCACACTCTCCCTATATATATTTATATATCTTGTTCAAATTTTCAACCGTTAATAAAATCCTTTTTTTTATCCACTCAAGTTCAAATACATTTTTAAAAACTTGTAGTGGATGACACTTGATGTTAATACAGTTTTTTCAAATATTAATTCATTAATTAAATTAAATTAATTAAATTTAGTTCTTTTTACCACTTAATATTGTGATTCTGTCATATGTATTATACATATTTATATTAATTGTAATTATATAATAAAAAGTAACTAAAATAAATTATTTCTTTGTTGACCTAAGTAGGAATGGAATTTTTCTTTTTTTATTATTATTATTTGTTGTTCTTTAATTTATACAGTTGCAGTTCATAAAATCGATTGAAGTTCAATGCTTTATACGAGATTTCTTCTTGAAGCTTGTACTGCATGTTAATTTAAGCACGGTTGTTTTTGTGGAATCGTACAACTAGTCAAATATAACAAATGTTGTGTTTCTTTAGATGTGCTTAAGAACCTCACACTCATGAGAAATATAAAATTAATAATAGCACAATAAGATATATACATTTGTAATATACCAATAAAAATGTAGCGAGTGATATAAAAGCCTTCCTTTAATGTAGAACTTGTAAAAGAATTTTAATTATGCTGTAGTAATTTTCATATAAGTAAAAAATGTATCCCAGTGACGGCGGGTCTTCTATACTGTGAAATCATGTCGGTAACTCAACAAACATAGCAACAAACCACTTACCTATCCGATATTATTAATCCTTTCGTTCCAGCAGAATATTTTAAGCAGTAGAGGCTATCTTGGATGGGACCACATCTTATCGAACACTGAACAAAACAGAACATATGTTTATTGTAACAACTAATTTCCCATCTGGTGTGTAATCAACAACATTGTAGAGTACGATATTTTGAGGCAACCTTTAAATATGTGTATGGATTCGAAAATAAAAATTAGTTTTAATTATTGCGTAGTTATTTTATAAAAAATAAAGTGCTTCACAGTGACGCAGGGTTGGTCATTAGACGGTGCAGTGTGTGTACTGCATCCGGTCCTTGCACTTATAATCCCCCCCTCCCCCCCAGAAAAAAGGGACTAAAAAATATCTGTGTTTTAATTTTTTGAAGAAAAAAAAATTCGAAAAAGTTTGTACCTCCTAGCTTCCGTTCTTATAGGGGAAGAGACCTCAGAGGAATAATCTATTGTAAGGTCTATGTATATTGTAATGTATATTGTAATGTATGTTCTAATGTATATTGTAAGGTCTATGGAAGAGACCCATAACGAAGACAAAAACTTTTTTATTATCTTTGAGGGGGAAAAAAAAAAAGTGATTTTGTACCCGGGGCTTTTAGGAGAAGGCCGGCCGTGCAGTGATAGCAAACATTCTCCAATGGTACAAAATAATATCGATTACACACGTAAGGAAATCTTTTAATCGATTTTTAATCCTTTCGTTCCAGCAGACTATATTAAGCAGTAGGGACTATCTTAGATCTCAAAGGCCGAAATCTGCCTTATCAGACACGGAACAAAAGAGAACCGTTAAACGTGTTATTAAGGCGACTAATTTCCCATCTGGCGTGTTGTATAATCACGGCCCCAAAGAGTGGGCGACACCATACGTAATCGTTCTCAACTTAGAAGACTTCCGGAAATATGCCAGGGTGAAGCCAAGGTATTGTTTGACGTGCAACTTATGGTAGTTTGGAGGTGTGTTTAGGAAGACGTTGGGAAAGATAAGGTTAAACCTGGTGGTTACTTTTTTATCATTATTGTTGTAGCGTTTAAGATGGAGTTTTGTTTTGCTGTTGCCAGAAGTCAATCATGGTCAAATGCGTTTCAAAGGTTATTATGCTAAATTTGTTTTGAAGCATTCCAGTTTGAATCTGCGAAGGTCGGGTAACCCAAACCCGAGTCGGGTTGACTAGTTTTTTTTTTTTTTTTTTTTTTTATTATTATTGCGGATCGCATTTACTAAATTTTTTTTGGTTGGGTTGTGGTTCTTGCTGTTTGTGTTGGAACCGATTTTTCTAAATAAAGGCCAGAATATTATTTCAGATGAAAAAGGAATATATATATATATATATATATATATATATATATATATATTATCGGGAATGAATATATCTATTCATTTTTCTTCATAAAAAATAAAAATAATATTCAAGACAAGATGGTATGCTATTCTTACATAGTTATTTTAAATTTTAAGTTTCGGATAGGTTCGGCTTGAAGTATTTCGGATTGTTATGTAGTTATTATTTCATTGTATTTCATTTATATATGTGGTTATTTCATTGAGTTTAGATCAACGATAATAATTTCATCAGGTTTAAGGGTTGATTTCAAATGAAATATTTGGGTACGAGTCTGATACAACTCGATCGCGATCACAGCCTCAAAAAATGGACGACACACAACGTAATCGTTTTCAACTAAGACTTCCTGAAATATGCCAGGGTGAAGCAATGAGAACAGAGTTCCCATTTTTTATATGGGAAAAAAAAAAAAAAAAAAAAAAAAAAAAACAGTACAGATTAACATGTGTTTTGTCCCTTGAGAATGAAGCCGAGGCATTGTTTTTGACATGCAAGTTATGGTATTTTCGAGGTGTGTTTAGGAAGATGTTGCGAAAGATAAGGTGAAACCTTATGGTTATTTATTTTTATAATTCTTGTTGTAGTGTTTTGTTTTGCTGTTGCCAAAAGTCAAACATGGTCAAATACGTTTCAAAGTTTGTTACGCTGAATTTCTTTTGAAATATTCCTTTTTAGCTCTGCACAAGACTGTGTCCTGGTGTGCTTCTGAGAATAAAGTTCTCATTTTTTATATGAAAAGAAAAATTCGCGAATTAACATTACGTGTATCGTCGCCTGAAAGTTTTGTCGCTGCGCAAGGTTTTTACACTAAGAAGCTTTAAGTCGAATAAAGGATACTTTTTTTTGTCAATGTCTTTTTAAGCACACCAAGAAATTATTTCTGTTAATCATAGACAAATTCAATACAATAGTTTTAAAGTATCTAAACTTTTATCTGGTTGCAGAAAATTCAAGATACCAGTTTCATTTCATTCTGATCCGTGCCCGCACTTAAAGGGTACTTCAACTCTTCATAATTTAGTTTTCTTCCTACAGAATGATTTAAAAAAGTTAGGTGCTACTTGGCCCAGTGAAGTTTTCGATTTTTTGTAATGTCGGCACTGCTCTTCATTGTTGTTGTCTGATTAATGAATGCAATGTTTAATATCGACTTTTTCCGTTGTTTCAACTTTTGTACGCTCTGTGTTGTACATTTGTAGCATAAGGGAGGTTTCGTTTTGTGTTCAAATAAGAGCTACAGGACAGGGACGGATCCAAAGGAAGGGTCCCCTTAAAAAGTGAGGATCGTTGATAATGAAGCTGATAATGAATTAATTAACCCCTTGAAGGGCACCGGTATATTATATATACCACTTAATTTTAATTCCAAAATGCAACAATGACACCAGAATTTTATAATTAAATTTTGAATTTATATGGTACATGAGGAAAAGCTTTTACTTATTTTAAAATAAATTCGTTCGTGAATCCTGGTGTCAATCAATCATTTCAATATTTTAGCTACAAGAGTACTTTGCCCCTGAAGGGGTTAATGATGTGTAATATAGTTAATAATTTGTATTTCCATGCAACAACATGGACAGTTCTTGCTTTTTTTGTTTAGACAAGGTAAGACATTGGATCATGACTCCTCTCCCCTATTCATCTGTTTTTACCAAACATCTGGATTTTTGGGACAGTGCTTATTTCTGTAGCTCTTATTTTGCTACAATGTGCTGCAGCTAAGCAAACTGAATTACTATTATTATTATTGTAATATGCGTACTATTTGAAATACGAGAGGATATCGACTACTAAAACACATCTCTCAATCTGTGTGTTCGATTTTATTTGAACAATTTAATTTTTTTGTGTTCAAAACACTCTTAAATCAACACATCTCTCCTAATGTTTTTTATTGTTGGACATGCTCATTTACAGTTCCATCATCCAAATATTCATTATTACTATTAATTTTTATTTAAGAGGATCCTATCCGATATTGTCTATAGCATCCCTCTTACGTGGGGCATAAGAAGATTGGAAACGGGATGAAAGAGCTCCATCCTATTTTATGAATATTTGGTAAAGGTATTTTCACCATTGTTTGCTGAAGAAGAGAATTCTTTTCATACTTTGTTCTTGTAAAAATTATTTGTTTCATCAAACCAATCATCCAAATTTAAATCATCCAAGAAGGGACATACCCTCTCTTCCTCCTTCCTTGGTGATGTCTAACGTTGAGAAATTCTCATATAAAAAGAGCGATATCATTTTTTAAAAAATGTACATTAGTTAGTAGGTTCAACTTTAGAAATTAAGAAGAAGGAAATGTTAGTGAAATCTTGTATTACATTTTGTCTTTCATATCCCGTCAGAAAGATTTAATTACAATTTTTTTCTTAAATATATCAGAGTTTCCCAAGGTTTAAAAAAGGGCAGGGTGCTGCTGGTGACAAAAGGGCACTTTTTTTTATTCTTAAGGGCACTTTTTTTATTCTTAAGGGCACTTTTTGGATTCTTGAGTGCACTTTTCAGATTCTTAAGGGCACTTTTTTAATTGTTAAAGGTTATTCTTTAAGTTTTTAAAGCCCCTTTTGATATTTAAAAGTCAAGGCACTCTTTTTAAGACAACATTGAGTCAGTTTTTACTATGAAAACAAATTTTTTAATGCAAAAAGAAGAAAGGGCACTTTTTTTTAATGAGGGGCAAGAAGGGTGCTAATTATTTTACTGGAGGGGCAAGAAAGGTGCTAATTATTTTTATGAGGGGCAAGAAAGGTGCTATTTTGTAAACCAAAGGGCAGGCAAGGTGCAGTACCCTTCTGAAACTGTCCGGGGGGAACTCTGATATATATTAAGACTATCAACTACTATTTTTTAACCTTTCAATTTCTTTTTTATATTAAGATCATCAATTACTGTTTGTTAACTTCTCCTGGTAGACTAAAAGTATGGTAGATATTATCAACCGTATGAAGATGCCAATTTTGCTCTAGCAATTTTGTCCATCTAAAGCTTGTTCTCTTGCGTAATTTTAATTTTTTTTTAATATTAGGTAACAACGTATCGTTTAAAAAGAAAAGAAAAAGTATGTGTAATTGAAGGTCTTTGGGAGGCCCTTTTGATGTACGTAAATTCGTTCAACAAAATTTTAAATCCTCATAAAACAATTTGAGAAAATGGCGACTTTTTGAGTACTAATATTTATTTTGATCAAGTCCTGACTTAGAAAATTGGAGACTAGGCATAGCCGCAACTGGGAGGCTTTATACATAGCTTGTCTTACTTAAAACGATTTATGTGATACAACTGATTTATATGATACCTACAAATAATCCATACACATAATAACAAAATTATTTTGAGCGCCCTGAAATTCGGCAAGGCTTGACCCTGATTTTGTTTCATAAGTCATTATTTTAAGCACATACATTTTTTGCACACTACACATGTAACGACATGACGTGCACAATTTTGCACATTACACACGATTTTGCAAGTAATTTATTCCATTATATCTTATAACATGTATAACAAATTTAAGCTTCAAGAAGAAAAAGCATTCTTTTATATATACATTAATTAGATTACTTAAAAGCATGAAAAAAATTAAATAGCAGAACTATAATTACTGTAAGTCAACTAAAACTGCAAAAATGTTGATCAAAATCTGAGACCGTGTGTTTAATTTTTGTGTTTGACTGTATGATTTGAAATGGAATGACTCATTCGCTATATTAAAAACTGGAGCCATATGCGAGTACATCTCTAAAACAGGGTCCTATATGAGTTAAAACAAATTAGAAAAAGACTACAAGAAGCTTGTTAAAACTTCCTGGTGTAGATACTTCAAGATTCCATCAAATGATTTAATTAAATACGTTGTTACAGTTTAATTTCTTTTCTTTTTTTTTATATATTAAGAGTATCAATTACTGTCTGTTAACCTCTCGTAGCTGATTAAAAATTTCTCAACCATATGAAGCTGCCCATTTTGTCTTATCAATTCTGTCTGTCTAAAGCGGTTCTCTTGCGTGGTTTTCTAATATTAGGGAATAGGCAAGCGGGGAAAAAAATAGTCGTGGTAATCGAAGGTCTTTAGGAGGCCATTTTGGCCACTCCCTTACACGATAGCAAAATTGAACACCTCCATTAAAAGATAAAAAATAATTGATCTAATTTTCACGGTTGCATCTGCAGGTGCTTTTTTGCGTGATCGTGAGAAGATACTTGAGATATCTTTGGCTACTTAAGACTGAAAATGACGTATCAGACAAATCTTTCTTAGAGTAGGAGTTTTACTTTATTAAAAAATAAGAATAAAAAAAGGCTATCCAGATGAAATATTCACATAACTTGATAAAGTAATAAAATCTTAGAATTGCATTAATAATTGAAATAAGTAATGCGTTTTCATATTATAAATTGATAAATTATTTAAATTAATCTTAGATATGTAAAGTATCAAATGAGCTAAATCGTCTGCTTTTGTAAAGATAAAATAATATTTTGATTGACGATAATACATAATAAAATAATTTTAAAATTTCAAAAATTAAACGAATAAAATATTTCATATTGATAAGTATAATCGCAGAAATGTACAAAATCTAAACTAAATTGTGTTATTAGGTGCGTTCGTAATTATATAAATACGTAGCACCTATAGTCGTCGCTTGGTCCGTCCGTCTGTCTGTCTGTCTGTCTGTCTGTCTGTCCGTCTGTCTGTCCGTCCGTCCGTCTGTCTGTCTGTCCGCATATAACAACGCAAAAACTACCCAACCAAATGGTTTGCAATTTAAAATATATTATCTTTGCAGAATTTTGTCGAGACATTTCAAATTTTATTAAAATCGAATCAAAACTTTAGGAGATATTAATAAAAATATTTATTAAGAAATTTGAATTTTTTTTTTAAATCGGTGCTTTTTTGTTATAGGAGCTTCCGATGGATGTTAAATCGTCAAGCGACCGAGATACTTATTTTATGACAGAAATTAATCTGCAGACGATATAATTCATTTCACAGAATTAAAAATCATCAAGATCTGAATATTTATATAACTAGCTGATACATATATATCTGAATATTTATATAACTAGTTAAGATATTTGTATGAACAGTGTTCATAAAATATATACTTAACTAGCTGTTTAACCCGTTCTACGCACGGGATATCATGAATTTAATTCTAAAACGTGCGTACGAACGCACCTCGTTTGTAACGTTTGACGTACAATTTCCAACTTGTTTTGATCTATAAATCTATAAAATGTTTACATAGATTGTAAGAGTAATGAAAGCTACATTAGAAATACAGAAACGAAGTGAAATGAATCCTCTGATTCAATTTTAGAGTGGTATCATTTCTTTGAAGAAAATGGTGATACGGTTTTTCGTTTGTTGCTAACTATCCAGAATAGTGTAAATATATTTCAAGTTAAAGTAATGTACATTAAAAAAAAATTATGTTAATAGTAAAAGTATTTTTTAATACAAATGTTTTCTAATGTCTGAAGTTGAACGTTCTATTATTTTCTCCTTTAAATCATGAAAATAAAATTTAAACTGTTGCAGTGATAAATGCCGTTAAGAAAGTATTTTATCTATTTTTTCCCCTGTAGAAATACTGCATGTTTTTCCATTTGAAAAAATATACATACATTATCTTACAATAAAGTGAAATATTTACTTTAAAAATGACAAAAGAGTATATGTAAAAATGTAATCTTTAAATTCTAAATAGTACAATTAAAATATAATGAAAATTAATTTCTCCCTTTTTTTTTCTAGGTGAGTTGACTAGCTTCAAAATTGTTCTAATTTATGGGTCTTTTTTCAAGAATTGTATAACGAAGTAACTAGCTGGTAAATATGTATTCCTAAGTTTTTATTTCAGCAATAATATTAACGAATATGTATGTATTATATCTTGAGTTCTGCAATATTTTCCCCAATATTTCGAAAAAAAAGGGGGTACTTTTCCGTTAGACGAACAGCGCTTTGCGCCAAGTTCTAATGTTGTGGCGCGAAAAGTAACAAACACGCCATTCCCAAATAATTACCAAAAGTGTACAAGGAATCAATTTAGAAGATAAAAATGGTAATCCAAACCACACAATTAAAAGTATAACTTTCATTAACACAAAATACAGGGAAAACTTTCAAAACAAGAAGTACGACTTTATGTTGCCTTTAGAAAACATTTGCAATGTTATTTTTATTAACTTTCTAATAATAAGTAGAAACCATAATTACAATGTAAGTTAAATGAAAATTGTGTTGCGTGTTGCAGTTTTGTCAATGAAAATGCAAGTTTTCATTGGCGTCATTTTCGTATTTTAACTTATTCAAATTAAAAAAAAAAAATAATAATAATAATGAGAAAATGGCACTAATAAAGATATTATAGTAATCCTATATTTTCTTCATCATTTTTCTCCAACAATGGAATAACCTAATTGCCACCATGTGAATTTATTATTGATATTTATTTGGAAAATAATTTCCTGGAAATTAATTTAAATTTCAAAAGCTATTATAACATATTCGGATATTTACGAATAATTGATGTTACTTTCAACTCAAAATTTGTCATATTCCCAGATGAATGGAGGCGAAAGACAGGCAAGTTTTAATATATACGCTATCATTAAATTATTACACTAGTTATAATAGAAAGTTACTTTTGTAAGATGTTCTAATTTGTTCATCCAATATACGATTTCCTACGAAATTGTGGTTTAAGTTTGTCTGTCAGCCAGATCTCAAATTCCCTTCACTAATGTTAAACCTATGTAGCATGGAATACTACGTATTTTAAAAATTTCTCATCGGAAAATTAATATATTTTTAGGGTTTTGTACTTAAAAAGTAAAAGCGGAACCATTATAAGTTCACTCAGCTGTGTCCGTCTCTCAAGAGTCTTTTTCTCGTAAACTATGGGACGTGGAAAGTTTAAACTTGGGAAAGTTTTAAAGCCTATTTACCCACATATTTTCAGATTATTAGCCATTTACACCATGTTTAGGAAAAATTCTAGGGGTGGGGGCAATTCAGTTACTTGAAAAAACAAATTTTCTTTTTGTATATCGTGTGGGGTATCATGTGAAAGATCTCGTAATATCTAACTCAAAAAAAAAAAATATTTTTTTTAGTTTTAGGTATTACATTTTCAGAGATATCGACAAAATTACACTGCAAAAATATGTTCTTCCCCCCCCCCCCCCTCTATTTCCGAATCTACTGAAACTAAAACTAGTCGTTGGGGGCCACCGTAATACTTACCCATCATGGATATGCATAATGTAAAATATTAAAATAAAAATGTGTAAACTACTTATAAAATGCATTGCAATTCAAATAAAATCGTGGCTTGATGACGTCACAAACTTTAAAGGCTCGATTACTGAATTGCTTGAAAGAGGTTTTTCCTTATAACTCCAAAAATAATAATCCTATTAACTAGCGGTTTATTGCATCTGATTAAGCGTCAAATTTCCAATTAAAATATATCTTTGAAGTGAAATTTGAATGAAATACAGGGTCATGAAAAATCGAAGAGTGTGGAAAATAGGATTCCAAATATCTCGGCAACTAATTATCCGATCGACTTCATGCTTTATTCAAAATTTATGTTTTTTTATTGTCTTTTATATTCATTTCTTAAAATAAACAATTTCGAAAATTTTTATATACCTTTCATCAGAACGAATATTTCGAGAGTCCGAAAAAAATTGTTCCGGTTAATCGAGGTTATTGAAATGAAATAGGCTTCTTCCCATTATTACATACTAAGTACATACCAAATTGCAAGTCTCTATCTCAATTTTTTCGGGATATAGAGCGTTTACAGACACACACACAGACGGACGGCAAAATTTTTTTTCTAAAAATATGTTTTTCGGAATCTCCAGTGTCTGAAACGTGTAAATCCGTCAAAAAAAATTTTTCGATTTTCAAAACGATTACAAGACTTACCCTATACTACGTATGATGGGTAAGTAATTATGAAAAAAATAGGGTTAATAGGAGTTTATTTAAGCCTCGCAAGAAAACTGTACCAATTTTCCTATGTCAGATAGTTTTTGAGAAAAACGCCCTTTTCCGTTACACACAAACTTTACTTTACGGCCGGTCAGCGGGGGAGTTGACCGGCGATCGACGCACAATCATCCAAGGATAGTTGATAATGATTTTCGAAAAAAAATTGTCGGCAAATAGCCGAGATATTAATTAAGTTACTTGAAAAAAAAAATTATATATCGTGTATAAAATCTTTCGAAAGATGTCGTAACACCAAGCTCAAAAATATATTTGTTTTGATATTATATTTTCAGAGATATCATCGAAAGTGTACTGCAAAAATATGTCCCCTTTCTCCTATTTCTGAATCTATTAAAACTAAAATTATGAAAAAATTAGGGGTAGTAGGGGTTTAAATTTATTAATAACTATTTTATTAATTAACAATGTACGGAACCCTTTGAGCGCGAGTTATACTCTCCCTTGACCGATTTATTTTCTTTTTTCTCTATACTACTCTTCTATAAGAAACTTATTATTTCTTTATTTGACAATGCTTAATTTTATATTTTATGTGTTAAAATCAGCGTTGGGAAGGTTTTGGACACAACGGTAAAAACCACGGAAAAATCCATGGTTTAAACCGTACTGTCCAAAACCCTTCTGTCTTAAACTGTCCAAAACTATATTTTATAGTAAAATTGTGTTTTATCAGAACTAAGCTAAAATTAAAAAAAAAAAAAAGTGGTGAAAAGATTATAATACAAAAATAACAATTATGTATTAACAACCTAATTACCCTACGATATACTACCTAACAATACATATTTAAATTATTATTATTATAATAATTTTTTTTATTAATAATTATTAACAAAAAAATAACTTCTAGATTTTAAATTAAATATTTGTGCCTTCTTTTATTATCCTATAATCTAGAAAAGATAATTTACAATGAAACATTATTTAAAAGAAATTTCTTTGAAACATTTTCTTGCGCAGAAATTCAAACAAAAGCACCAGTGTTAAGCAAAGCTCCCCCCCCCCCCCCCCATCCCATACTACATGTGGTATTATAAAGAATTTCTTATTATTATAACTCAATTTTAACAGAAACAGAACTTTTTATGTTACACAGATATTGAAAAAATTTGAACTTTTTTTTCATTTAGTAAAGAATTAAATGTTAGTAAAATATATTATGATATTTATATTTATTCATATGCTTAATAAGTGTGCAGTGGTTGCATCTGGAATGTTGCCTTTTTTAAGATTTTGGACAGTTTAGTACCGTTTTGGACACTTTAGTATAGTTTTGGACAGTAAAACCCACATGTCCTGTCCAAAACCAATTTTGAGCGTCCAAAACTCCAACCTTGGTTAAAATTTTAGCGAAACTGGCGAATTGTGAGTAAGATTTTAACACCTCAAAATAAAATTAAGTAAATATTTTAGAAATAGTTTGTCAATTAAAAAGAAAAACATCCTTTAAGAAAAGTACACAGAAAAAATAAGTTAAAAATATAAATTTCCTGCGTGTCCATACGTTTACCGTTGGTGAGTGGAATTTGAGATCTGACTGACCGACGCCTTTTAATACCTTTTCTCTTAAAACCAGGCACCCATGTTCTTGCAGTTTAACAGTTATCCCCCATCTCGCAAAAAGTGCTTTATAATTAACATAGCTATGCGTATTTATCAGAGCCATTGACCCTACACCGACCTCCTAGCATCGATCGTTTAAATGCGTTGGATAATTCCTACTTTTCTATGTCGGCTGGTGTCTAATTAAATGAACTTTTTTTTTTTTTTTTACCTTCCTTTAACTGGTGCATCCCTATTGCCTTTCCCACTTTGCAACACACGGCTCTTTGGCGAGATTAAAAGGCAGACTTCTTGTAATTGACTGTTAAAAAAAATAATAAGAAGAAGAATAAAAGAATGAGATTTCTTTCCTCTATTGTTTTTATTATTATTGGCGCATAATGACCGATGAAAAGAGTTGCCCGAAAAGGGAAAATCTGTTAAACTTGTTTGGAGATTTATTAGTGGGCGATTGGCCTTTTTTGCGTTTGTAATTTCATAAAAATTATAGTTACATGTACAGCTCTAACTTCAAAATTTAGTATGGTATAAAAGTGGAGAACCCATACATTTCTATACTTATAATTATGCTCATCGGAGCCTGTGATTCTCAATCAGGTTGTCTTTTTAGAGCTTAGGCAACTTCTTAAGAAACTAAGCTCTGAAAAGATAACATGTCTTCTCAATGTCAGTTGTTATCTAATTAAATATCAACTAATATCAATTTATTTTTGCATCCTTTTGATGTATAACTAACTTCTGCTTTTCCCACTTTTCTATAAGAGGCTTTTTGGCGAAATTGAAAGACATACTTGTAATTGCTTGTAAAAAACAAAAGGATGAGATTACTTTCCTCTGTTGTCTTTATCATTACTAGTGAATGATAACTGGTGAACAGTTACCCGAAAATTGAAAATCTGTTAAACTCAGTGTTGTATTGGTTTTAACCGTCCTGGTCAAAATAAGTTTTGACCCTGAGAGTGGTCAAAACTCGTTCTGACTGGGAAAATAAATTTAAATTCATTTTGTTAAATTATAAATTTAGTACAACATTTGGAAGAGTTTGTCAAAATAATCTTAATATAACATTTGGGAAGTGTTTACCTTTGCCAGTATTTTACTTTAATTACTGTACTTAGTACTATAAATATGTTTGACCCTCAGTTGTCAAAGCTCATTTTGACTAGGAAAAGAAATTAAAATTTGTTAGAAAATTAATTTCGTGCAACATTTGGAAGGGTTTGTCAAAATAATATATTTAATACAACATTTGAAAGTGTTTGCAAGTATTTTACTTAGTATTATACTTTAATTTTCATTACTTTTTAATTTAACAGCGCAATTTTTTTAAAAGGTAAGCAATTATGATAAATATTGAAATATTTTTAATAATTTGATTAAATACCTACTTTTATATAAAAAGGAGAGGAAACTAAATCACATTAGGCGAAAGAAACAAAAAAAAATTTTTTAGAACTCAAAAAATGATTACAAGTGTTGTTGTATTAAACTGAAACTTTTTTTTTTAACTATTTCATTGTTTATTCTGGATGAGATCAAACTTTGAAAATAACTTTTATACTGATGAAGAGCACAACTGATCCTCATGCGCATTTTGAAATTTACAAATTCAAAATAAATATTTTCCAATTTTTCATTATTACCCACCAAATATCATGTATTAGTTACGCTTTAAGAAAAGTAAGATTTATGAAATGTTATTACATAAGACAGAAAAAAAATCCATCTATATTTAATAATTATTAAAATATTAATATTTATGTAAACTAAAGTTATTTAATAGAGTTTCAACCAGTTTGGAGTGGTTGAAACCAATTTTGACCAGTTTTAGGCTGTTAAAACCAATTTTGACCACTGTCCTGGCTAAAATTACAACCCTGGTTAAACTTGCTTCGATATTTATAAGTTTTGGTAATTGGTCTTTTTTGCATTTGCAAGAGAACGTCCGAGCTATTGAGAATTTTGATAAAACAACAGCATTGTCGATTGCAGATATCAGTTGCATATTTTTAAAAATAATGATTCGTTTAAAATTTATTTGTTTTCACTGTATTTCAATTTTAATAAGTACAGTGTTATCGATTTCAAGAAACACTCCTTGTTAGCTGGATTATTATCTCGCTTGTGTTTTTCATGTATAAAGCTGCTTTTATTTTCATATCCACGAGGACCTTAAATGATCCCATTTTCCAAACTTTAATTTATTTCATTACATAGCTTGAGTACAGAAGAGTCTTCCTTGAAAGCGAAAATCTCAAGTGGCCCAAGAATTGTGGGGTCTTGAAATCTGAAAGAGTTTTTGATATTATCTTAAGTGTCTCCCAAGAGCTTTAAGCATCGTATAAATGTGGTTTTCATTCAGTTGTAAGTTTATCATGTTTTTAAAAAATATTAAAATGTTCTTGAGAAAATAGAGTTTAGAATCTGATTTCTCACGCGTTAATGTCCTATTGATTGTTTTGTTTGTCCTTTTGAAGCTTCAAAAAATCTTTAAAATCGTTTGATATATATATATTTTTTTTTTATTGATGACTTAAAATGTTGATTTTATAAAGATTATTTTTGTTCAACAGATCTTCTTTTGACCATCTTATGCCCATTCGCAGAGCCCGATCATATCATGCCAAAGCAAGGATCGATCCAGGCAAAATTTGGGGCCTATTTAGAGCCCTTTCATAAAAATCTATTTAATAAAACAAGCCCCTTCACATAAATCAATGTAATAAAATTGGCACCTTCACAAAAATAAATTTGATAAAATGGGTACCTTCACAAAATTTTTTATAATAAAACAGGTGCCTTCACAAAATTCCTTTTAATAAAATAGACACTTTCACAAAATTCTATTCCATAAAAACCTACTATTTATTAATTATTTTGTGACTTTTAAAATGTGTAATTTGTAAACAATTTGTTCACCAGAGGAAAACTTCAGCAAAAGGATTTAAAAAATTTTATTAATAAATGCTTGGTTCGAATTTGAGTAACTGGATTTCAACTTTCGTTACAAAATATTATTTTTCACAGAAATATATATAAATTTCACAAAAGTAACCTTTTATACATTTCACAAAATGGACCCTAAGAAACAAACCTACATCGACCCCTTCAAAGGGAGGAACAGAGCCTGGTATTCATTCGAGGTAGAGTCCTGTATGCGTCGCGTCGGGTTGTACCCGATCCAAACCCAAAAATATTGCTTAAAGTCAATCGGACAAAAAAAAAATAAAAAAAAATAAAAAAAAACCCGGAAATTCGAACCGAACACATTTCCCTTTAACCCGAGATGAAAGAAAATTAATCCATATTGTAGTACAATTATGGAAAAGTAGTCTATAATTATATCTCTAATATCAATTTTATCATTTTTGTATAAAAATGAACACATATACAGTCAATAATATTCAAATATATAGTTTTTCATTTTAAAAATAATCAGGACTTTCATTTGAAAAATCATGTCAACCCAATCCGAAAGAATCAAAACACAGACCGAAACATTTAATGTCGACTTTACCCAAACCCGACTCGCAACAACAACAAAAAAAAAAAGCAGCGTCAACCCGACCCGATGCAGGACTCTAATTCAAACCCCCCCCCCCTCTCCTTCATAGACTGTGACAAAAATTTAAACATTTCCGATGCACTTCCTACTCTAAAAGTACAAAATGTTGATTATAATCAATACAAGGTTAAAAATAAAGTTGAAATATCAGCTTTACGACAATTGCATACCCAAAGAAAATCAGAGAGACTTCAGTTCAGGGCCACGGCCCAGTTGGCTCATTACTTAATCAGCCCTTGCCCATTCGAGAATATATATTTTTTTTTTAATGAAATTTTCATTAAAGGGTATCATAAGTTTTGCTTTACGTAAACTCAAGATTATTGCCTAATATGTGAATATATTTGATTCTAAGCTTTATTACCTCAAGAATATGGGTGCTATAACTAATGTCCCACTTGTAGTACTTTGAAGTTTTGCATCTTTTTTCTAAATTGCTTGATAAACTGTTTAATGCAGAGCTAAAATTTTGGATAATAGTGAGCTAAACTATTTCGTAATTTTTTTAATTTATTGTTTTTCATTTCATGCTGGGTTTTTTTGTGTTTTGTTCAACAAATGTTCTTCCGACCATCTTACACCCATTCTTCACATATGAGGGGTCGATCCAGGAAAAATTTGGGGCCTATTTAGGGCCCCTTTACAAAAATCAATTTGATAAAATGGGTCCCTTCACAAAATTCAATTTGATAAAATGGCCCTCTTCACAAAATTCAATTTATAAAATGGTCCTCTTGACAAAATTCTATTCCATAAAAACTGAGTATTTATTATTTATTTGTTATTTTGTGATGTTATAAAATGTGCAATTTGTAAACAAACAAGTTCACCAGAGAGGAAAACTTCAGCAAAAGGATTTTAAAAAGTTTTTGTTTATAAATGCTTGGTTCAAATTTGATTAACTGGATTTCATCTTTCGCTACAAAATGTTATTTTTCACAAAAACATAATAAATTTCACAAAAATAACCTTTACTTTTCACAAAATGGGCACCAAGAAAAAAAACCTGCATCTACTCCTGCATATATTTTTCTGATGAAACCATGATCTTTCACCGTTCCGTACCGATCGCAAAATACCATGTTAATCTACGGGGAAATTTAATTAGGTGATATTACTCATTACATAATATAATAATGGAAATACAGTTGACGCCTGATGCGGACGTAAGTGGGCGATTAAAGAGAGAATTTTTGAAAATGCGGTACGTTGTCATCGGATATCTATATTCCGGTGATAAAAACAGATTTTCGTTAATTGTATATAAGGTAATGAATAATCCTTGTTTAAATTTCCACATAGATTAACAATGGATTTCGCGATCGGTTAGGAAAGCCGAAGCTTCCGCTAAAGTTCGTATTCTAACTGAAGCCGATCACACAAGTTGTAAGTGAAACCAGAACAAAAACCAAATCTTTTATTGTTGCTGAAAGAAAACATTCCAAAACAGGAAATCGATCGAAAGCAATGTCATTTTTATGAATCAATTAATCTCTAGGCTAGACAATTTTTGTAAGATGCAGAATTTTATCCCATTTATAAATGTAACAGTGGTAAAATTTCTTATTCAGTTATTGTGCTGAAAAAGAGAAAAATCTCTCATTTTAATAAACGCATAAGTTTGAAACTGCAGAAGATCGTAAGAGTTTAATAAACATGAAGAACCGTTTTGCTTGTATTGTTATACAACCTACAAACTTTTTCGCCTATAATAGTTATTTTTGTATCTACGATCAAAATTCAGTTTAACTTTACATGACTTCTTGGAGGTAGACTTACGTCTGCTCTTTTCCTCTTATTCATATGTAACCTATAGGCTTTTTGGTGTATCTCTTCTGAACGAAACCAACCATTCAAGTTGTAAGTGAAGCCAGGGCAAGAATGAAATTTTCTTGTTAATGTTACTAAAGGAAGACAGTGTAAAATGGGCATTCCAGTCAAAAACTGGGCATTTGGTAACCCCCTTATGTAACATATAAGATGTCAATTTTTTTGTAAGAACCAGAGATCATGACCAACATACACATGTAATGGTGATTAAATTTCTGCATCAGTATTGTATTAACTAATAAGAAATGTTCATTCATTTTAATAAATGCATAGCCTGAGAACTACGAAGGATACAAGAATTTAAGGATGAACCATTTTGCTCTTTTTCATATGCAACCTACAGGCTTTTTGGTGTACCTTTAATAGCATTGCCTCTACTAACAAAGAATCCATTACACTTTACACGATGACTTCTCGGAGGCAGAATTAAGGTTCCTATTCTAAATGAAACCGACCAATAATAAAGTTGTAAGTGAAGCCAGGACAAGAATGAATTTTTCTTGTTAATGTTGCTAAAAGAAGACTGTGTAAAATGATCATTCCAGTCAAAAACTGGACATTTGGTAACCCCTTGGGTAGCATATATATAAGATAGAAAGTTTTTGTAAGAACCAGATATTATCCAACATACACATGTAATGGTGATTAAATTTCTGCCTCAGTATTGTATTAAGAAAGAATAAATGCATAGCCTGAGAACTACGAAGGATACAAGAATTTAATGATGAACCATTTTGCTCTTATTCATATGCAACCTACAGGCTTTTTGGTGTACCTTTAATAGCATTGCCTCTACTAACAAAGAATCCATTACACTTTACACGATGACTTCTCGGAGGCAGAATTAAGGTTCCTATTCTAAATGAAGCTGATCACGCAAGTTGTAAGTGAAACCGGAACGAAAATGAAATTTTCTTGTTATTGTTGCTGAAAAGTTTCTTTCGTTTTTGCCTCGGAGCAACGGCTAGCGACATGGGCAAGGTCACATTTTCTCAAGCTGTTTGAAACGAAAGTGGTGCCGTGAGGATTTACTTACTCAAATGCCGCTGGGATGAGAATCAAGAATGTCTCATCCGGTCAGGTTCAAAGGCGTGGAGGGTAGTTTAGGAAACAAAAAAAAGACAAAAATCTCGTTTTCTATTTATAGGAAGGAGAGAGGGTATTGACAGGAGAAATAGTGGAAAATTTGGAAATTATGAAAAACGATGGAAAGTCATGTGGTACTGTTGGATTTGAATGGGTCGCACAGCCTTTTATATTATTTCTGCCACTTATCCCTTCACGACAAGCATCGCATATACGTGACATATGGTGTACTCTTTCCTACTAGTAAATATAGCCTTTAATCAAAGGAATTTTGCGATTTGGAATTACTGGTGGTGCCAAAGATTAAAAATTATGTACTGAACGCTCGTCGCTCAGGAGTTAAAGAAATTTGCCAAGAAGATAATTGTTTGAAAATAGTAGTAGAAAGCGGCGACTCGTGCATTTTACTATGAAATATAAAAGTTTTTGCTGATGTAATGTAACTCTAGAACATGCAGTTACTGTATGAATTGAAATCTATTTTGGTCAAGCTCAAATTCGTAGTGGGTAATTTAGGAAACAAAAAAAAAAAAAAAAAAAAGGGGGAAGGAATAAACGTAGAGAATTGTCAAAAAAGTTGGAAGTCTTAAGGTAACTGTTGCATTTGTAGGGGTTTGATGCTTCCTATATTTTCTGTACCACCTTTTCCAAACAATTATCTTCGTGGTAGATTTCTTCAATGTGAATGAGAATCTACCATGAAGATTGTTTGGAAATAGTAGCAATGGGAGAAAATACAGAAGACTGCGAATGTGCATATTTGGCAAGGGAATATAAAGTTTTTGCTGATGTAACTGTAGAACATTAATTTACGGAATTGAATATCGATTTCGATCAAGTCCAAAGGCGTGGAGGATGATTAGGAAACAAGACAAAAATATCGTTTTCTATTTATATGAAGACTAGCAGGGAGAAAAAAAATCAACTGCTAAAACGACACTTTTTGAAAACATTTCTAAAGGGTTAACAACAATATATTTTTTAACTGATTGTTGCGTTTAAGAGTAAAATTTGGAAATTCAAGAATATGTCTTTCGTTTTTCCGTATCCGAACGGTTCGGCCGATGGGCATTAAGATAAATGACCAAAAACAGCAGCATTTGGTTCTACCCTTCTACACGTTCCAGAATCAGGGACTCCTCCGCCGATTTTGAAAAAAAAAAAAAGTTTTTTATGAGTTTTTAATTAATATCTCGGCTAATTATTAAAACAAATTGATCGGGTGCATCAGGATTATCCACATACAAATTTTCAGACCTTTGCGCGTAGTAGATTTCGTTAGCCATCGCCAACAGACACACACACGAGAAAGAGAGAGAGAGAGAGGTCGAAACTTTCTTTTAGTAGTATAGATACATGTTTGGGTCTTTCTTGAAAAAGAGGGCGGTTGCACTTGTATAATTCGCTTATTCTTGATTTTGAGAATGAAATCTAAGCTTTTCCCGAATACCGCGCATTATTTCCTGGTCTCCTTTACACTTGTTTTGCAAAAACAAAAATGACTTGTTTGCAACGTTGTAACTCAGTTGCAGTACAACATTGCAACTAATATTCTTGTTTATTCTTTCACCTTATCGACCCTCAGATTACCGAGTCTTTTGCGGATACTTTCTCACTAACTGGTTGAATTAATTCCTTTACTATCCAAACACAGTAACTAGAATCTCATTGCAACTTTTATGTCTTCTGGACTTTCCACATCAGACGGATTTCATTGTTTTCGAGAAAGGCGAATACTTTTGCAGTCGATGTACTATCGGATGACGTACAAATACACTAAAAATTTATATTTACCATATATGCAACAATGCATAACTTTGATTTTATAATATGTATTTCAGTATTTACTTGAGGATAAGGATAAAGTTTACTCGCTGAAAAAATTTGGTTTCTCTTCATTTTGAGAAAGAACTTAAGTTTATCCCGAATATTGGGGATTATTCCTGAGCTCCACCTGTTATTTGCTAATCTTTTGAAAATACAGCAACTAGTTTAATATCCTTGTTTATTTTTTCACCTTATCGATCATCGGATTATGAAATCTTTTGGCAAGTACTTTTCCATAAACAGATTGAATTAATTCCTTTGCTATCCAAACAGCCTAACTAGAATCTCATTGTTAATTTTTTTGTCTTCTAGACCCCGCATATCTCAAAGATTTCGTTGTTTCCGAGGCATGCGTTTTTGCGTTCGATTTATTATCGGATGACCTGTAAATGCACTAAATATTTAATATATACCATAACAATGCATATGGTATGGTTGCATGCCATGTGCAACTTTGATTGTATGTGGTGCAGTGTTTAATTGGGGATACGGATATAAAGTTTTCCGCTTGAAACAATTAGGTCTCTTTTCATTTTGAGAAAGAACTTAAGTTTGTTCCGAATATTGGTCATATTCCTTTATAAGCTCCACCTGTGTGATTTGCCTATCTTTTGAAAATACAAAAACTACTACAAAAGCGACATTGCAACTAATATTTTTGTTTATTCTTTCACCTTAACGACCATCGGATTGCCAAATATTTTGACATATGCTTTTCCACAAAGAGGTAGAATTGATTCCTTTATTGTCCAAACCGGTTAACTAAAATCTCATTGCAATTTTTTTATGATGTCTTCTAGATCCCCCACATCTCACGGATTTCGTTGTTTCCGAGGCATGTGAACATTTTTGCGGTCGATCTACTATCGGGTAACCTGTAAATATTTAATATTTACCATATATGCCACAATGTATATATGGCATGGTTGCAATCCATATACAACTTTGATTTTATAATATGTGTTGCACTGTTTACTTGAAGATAAGGATAAAGTTTACCTTAAAAAAAAAGAAAAAAAGAAAAAGGTTTCTCTTCTTTTTGAGAAATAACTTAAATTTGTTCCGAATATTGGGCATGTTCCTTTATAAGCTCCACCTGTTATTTGTTAATCTTTTGAAACTACTTTGTGACATTGCAACTAATATTCTTGTTTATTCTTTCACATTATCGACCATCGGACTCTACCAAATTTTCGGACAGATACTTTTCCCCAAACAAATTGAATTTAATACCTTTACTATCCAAACAGGCTAACTAGAATCTCATTGCAACTTTTATGTCTTCTAGACTTCCCGCGTCAAACGGATTTCATTGTTTATTTATCAGAGAGGCGAATGTTTATAAGAGCTATCTACCATTAAATATTCTGCAAATGCTCTCTAAATATTATTGAATATTGTATATAATAATGCATCCTTTTGATTTTAAAATGTATTTCAGTGTTTAAAATAAATAGGGGTGGGGTATGGAGAGAGAGATCTCGCCCTTGCGAAAAAATTTATTTCTCTTGATTTTGAGAAGAAACCTAAACCTTTTCCGAATTACTGCGCATTATTTCCTGGTGTCCACCTGTTATTTAAAAGAGAAACAACACTGTGACATTGCAACTAATATTCTTGTTTATTCTTTCACCTTATCGACCATCGGATTACCGAATCTTTTGACAGATACTTTTCTACAAACAGGTTGAATTAATTCCTCTACTATCTAAACAGACTGATAACTAGAATCTCATTGCGCCTTTTATGTCTTCTAGACTTCCCACATCTCACGGATTTCATTGTTTGTTTCCGAGAGAGGCGAATATTTTTGCGGTCGAGCCTCCCTTTCAAGGTCGTTTGCGGGCGTCGTAGTATACCTGGTATACCTTACCTTTCCCCTCTTTCCAGGTAATACCTACCGGTTGAGTAGAATGGGTTTGTTTTCTTTTCTTTCAGTTAGCTCTTGTTCCTGAAGGCGATTTTGGAGTAGAATCGTGCCGAATTTGACTTTCATTCCAATTGCCCGCAATTCTAACGAGATTTCTCGTTTAGTTATCAAAAAGCGTAATTCCTCCGGCGTGGTTATTCCGAAAGCGTAATTTTGCTTGCGCGCTCTTTCATTATTGTATTCGATTCAGTATGCAAATTGGTATTTATGCGGTCAAATATCTCGAGTTTTAGTGCACCAACCTACGCAGGAATGTGTTTGGAAAACAAAATTACATAAATTACGATCTTATATGCTTCCGTAATTATTTCCCACCAACAGCGGGTCATGAAAGGGGTGACCTTTGGAGAATATGCATTTTGTAATACACATGCACATTAATGCGAAAGTTTCCGAACTGTCTGAATTTAAATGTTTATTGGATTTACTTAGTTCTTTTCCCTCATAAAATTTGCTCACTAATCTATATCAAACATAGTAGTGTTTTAAAAATAAAAATATTCTACGTCTGAATTTTGCGTATTTTAGATAAAATCCTTTAGTTCGATTCATATTCCAACCGAGTTTATACATGCTCTCATTTGAGTACGTACCTACTCTATTCATTCTTGTTTGTAAAAATAGCTCGGAAAGCTTACAAATTTCCATTCGGACATAAGTTCAAATAGTCTTACGTTATTGTATTTGATTTAATAGGCAAATTGGTATTTAGGTGGCCAAATATCCCGAGTTTTAATATGCCAGTCTTACGCAGAAATGTATTTCAAAAAGAAAAAAAAAAAACGTAAATTACGGTCTTACATGTTTCCGTAATTATTTCCCACCAACAGCGAGTCAGGAATTGGTGACCTTTGGAGAATATGTATTTCGTATACATGCTCATTTATGCGAAAGATTCCGAACTGTGTGAATTTAAATATTCATATTAGGTTTAATTTGTTGTTTCCCCCCTGAAAATTTGGTCACTAATCTATATGAAGCATAGTCTTTGATTAGCATACCCGATTTCAGCTCTTATATTTTATTTTGCATAGAAATTAAAATTCGTGTAAATGCTATTAAGTGCACATTGTATGTGAAAAAACAATGTGCTCAAAATGCCTTGCATATTTTAGGTAAAAATCTATAGTTCGATTCATATTCCATCCAACCTAGTTAATGCATGCCCTCAAAGTTCAGATAGTCTTTCGTTATTGTATTTGATTTAATAGGCAAATTGGTATTTATGCGGTCAAACATCCCGAGTTATGATATATCAACCTACGCAGAAATGAGTTTGGAAAACAACTATCGTATATGCTTCCGTAATTATTTCCCACCAACCGATAGTCGTGAAGTAGTGAGAACCTTTGAAGAATATGTATTTTTTTATTTTATTTATTTATTTATTTTGTATGCATGCACATTAATATATGAAACGCTCCTAACTACCTCCATTTAAATATTAATCTTGGATAGTCTGTTTTCTGTATGAAAATGGTATTTTTTTTTTTATATAAATATAACCGATTCACCTCGTATATTTTATGTAAAAATTAAAACTGAAATGTCGTAAAAATGATATTGATATGAAGAAAATTGTATATAGTCCAAATTACTCCCTTATTTAATTAAAAACAGGGTTTGGTTAAATTTTTAATTGTGTTGAAACACAATCTCATTTGATCAAAGAACTTCCATTAAACAAATTTATCAAAGTTATCTATATCTGAATCTATCTATATTTAAACAAATCAAAGCTTTTTAAATTAAATTAAAGAGTAATAGTAATTTTAATAATGAAAACTGGAGGAATCTATTATTGAAATATGAGTTACCATGCGTCTCCATCACTCATTAGCATATTTTTATCCCATTATAGAAAACAGTGATGGGGGTTTAATACTCATATTTCATCAATTGATTGCTCTGGTTACCCTTATTAAAATTACTTTCTTTAATTTCAAGTAAAAATTCTTTTTTAATTTTTTTAATTTAACTTCTAAATTATAACAATAATATTCATAGATCATTTACAAGACAACAATAAAGAATTCCGATATTTCATTTTCGTTACCATCCAATAGACGATTTCCGTAAAAGCCGTGTTTTTATGAAGTCTAAATAAATGGTTGCTTGAAAAGAACTTTTATGTATAGCTTAAAATAATATTCCAGTTATTTTTTTTTCTTCAAAAATAACCATTGAGACTCGATCTTCTGACCCAGTGTATAGTTAATAAAAACAAACGATTCCTTCAAAATTTTGACAGTTATTATTCATATTATTATTAAACCGTAGACTAGGCCCCTACCTGCCGGGCATTATGCCTAGCTTAAAAACGATAAATACACTTTAAATAAATTTACTTTATAAAAAACTTTTTTGTTAAATGAAATTTATTTGTATTTATTGAAAAAAGGTAAAGTGTTTTGAAATGAATATTAAACGAAACCCTTTGTGCGATCTTCGATCACATTTACCCACTTGTTAGAGTTATCACTAATTTTGTTAAGATCTTGTAAAGCATTTTTTCCCTCCTGACACCTCTCTCTTAAAATCCGAAATTTTTTGTCACAAGAGCCTGGAACCGAAAATAAACTGTAGAAAATTGCTAATAATATTTAAAAAAATTTCACAGTTGATTTTCTCATTTCTCCAAAAATAACTATTAATTTTCTAAAATACTCTCCATGACGATGTTTCGTAATTTTCGTGTTCCTGAAAATCTGTTTAAAGTAGCAAATTTGTTATTTATACCCAACCACTGGCAGAAATCGACAGAAGAAGTACTTGAAACACAGAAAGATTATAGACAAGGTATATCTCATGGCTGCTTTATGTAACTAACATTGACCGTGCACACGACTTTAGGTTCAAGTAGAATATGCCTCTATACAGGGTGTCCCAGGAATATTGGGACAAACGTTAAGGGGAGGTAGGGGACATCATAAAGATTCAGATTTGCATAGCAACCCATGGTCGGAAACGGCTTCGTTTGCCGTTAAGTGGTGTTGTTCACAAGAGCATTGGAGGAAACCAGCGTTCTCAGATTAGGGAATTTTCTGGTGAGACTCCCCATGGCGTGAAGACCACTTGCTGCCCAACATCGCTTTTCAGTGAATGTTTGGGCTGGTGTGGTGGGCCGACCTCTTAGTCGGGCCTTACTTGTTGCCAGCACCTCTAATATTTGCAGATTATCGCATCTTTTTGCAAGAGGTGCTACCAAGCTTATTTGACACTATACCACAATATGTCAGACTCCATATTTTCGAATGTCGAAGATGTTACTTAAGTTCTTCTTCGCTTATTAATCATTCTTCAGACGTTAGTAGTCAATCAGCCGCCACAGGGATTGCAAATTTTATATCGTCTGTTTATTTTTGATGATTCTCCTTTATAGCCTCAACCAGCCATCATCTCATTTACCTCCAAGGTTAAGTATACAAGTTTATACAGACATAATGGGGCACCTCCCCATTATGGCAGATGTGTTCGTGAACATTTGAATAAGGTGTTTGGTCACCGATGGATTGACGGTGGTGGACCGGTTCCCTGGCCACCACGCTCTCCTGATTTAAGCAGCATACATTGTAAAAAAAAAAAAAAAAAAAAAAGGGTCGATCTACTAAAAAAATTTTAGTTTTTCTGATTGATTTTTGCAATTACTAAAAATTTTTTTGTATTCTTACTCAGTTACAAGAAAATCTGTGAGAATTACTAGAAAACAGCTAGCAACAATACTAGAAAACAGATAGCAACGATTCCGGTTTTTAGTACCGGTTACTAAAAAAAATCTGTGGAATACAAATATACAAAAAAAAAAAATTAGTAACCTGAGGATTTTTGTTTACAGTGTAGATTTCTTTCTTTGGGGTACACTGAAAAGTGCTCTGTACGCCAACGCCTATTGATTCTGATATGGATCTGGTTGCAAGACTCGCCTGTGCTGCTGTGGATATCCAACAAAATCTAGGTGCATTTGAGCGAGTCTGCCAATCCATGGTCCGACTGTGTAATGCATGCATTGCTAGCAATGGTGGAAATTTTAAACATCTTTTGTGACATTTTCATACATCATCTACCACAGCGCATGTAATATCTTTGACCAATAAATTATTTCAGATGATCTCAGTCTTGTCTCTTTGTTTCTTGTACCTGTCATACTACTTTCTCATGATGTTTCCGACCATGGGTTCCTATGCAAATCTAAATCCTTGTGATGTCCCCTACCTCCCCTTAAAGTTTGTCCCAATAATCCTGGGACACCTTGTATATCCCACCAATAACAATTCAATTCCCTTTGAAACTGATTTTTAAAAGATTGTAAAACACCGTAAGAAACTTCGACTACATTCTTGTTTCTCAAATAGCATCTGGCAAGTTTTTTCATTTTTCAATTTGTGAATAAATTTAATTAAATTTTCACTTTGCGTTCGAGCCCGGCTCTAATAACTTACCCCACCATCTCATTGGGTTTGAGTTCCCCAACTTTTATCAGAGAAACAAATTGCTGATCATTATACAGTATACTGATGCCATTTAAGAATTTTTGAATGTCGAAGACGTTACTTAAGCTCTTCTTCGCTTATTAATCATTCTTCAGACGTTAGTAGTCAATCAGCCGCCACAGGGATTGCAAATTTTATATCGTCTGCTTATTTTTGATGATTCTCCTTTATAGCCTCAACCAGCCATCTCATTTACCTCCAAGGTTAAGTATACAAGTTTATACAGACAGCGTGGGTTAAGTATGGATGTTTTTCTGGATTTTAAAGAGACAACTGATTGCGCATTCTAATGTCAAGTTCAGTTTTCTGGTTTCGGTTTTCTTAGTTTTTTTGCATTTCGATGACTTCGAACCTTTTTAGGAAGCTTTGTTGTTTATTAAATAAAATAAATTTTTGTTATTTAATCTTCGAAATGTTATTGTGCAGTAACTTAATTCTATGAGTTATTGATCTGCCAAGAAGGGGAGGAGTACCTGGAAGTTAAACAAATGTTTTCACAGATTTCCCTGTAAATGAATATTGTCTTTTAAGTCTAAAATTGAACGATGCACTGAAATTTATTAATTTTCCCATAGAAATGTTTTAAATTTTAGTATCGTTATTTGTAGACTTAAATATATATATATATATATATATATATATATATATATATATATAAATGAATAGACATGTGACGAACGAAGGATAAAACACCATATAAAGCAATGGAATGGACACTGAAGGAATTATACTTAAAAGGATGAAAAAGCAAAAATTGAAAAAGCAAAATTGGAAAACTATGAATATCTTATAGAATCTTCAGAAGGTTTTATAAGAATATTCATAGTAAGTATATGTTATTTCAACAAATATTGTCAGCATTATGCCAAAAATTTACAATATTAAGCCCCTAATAACATATATAAATGAAGCAAGAAAATTAAGGACCGACGTGAGGTTCAAATGATAAAATAAAATGAAACAAGAAAATTAAAACCTGACATGAGGGTCAAATAGCAAAATAAATAAATAAAAATGCAACTGAAATAGAAATTAGATAAATGAAAAATTATTCAACTTAAATAGTAAATAGAACATAAAATAATGTTCAAGACTCACCAAAAAGGACAATTTTGAAAGTAGATGTAAAAAGATTGTAGTTACTTGACATTTAGCTAGACACCTGCTCCTGTTCAGAAAGGCTACATATTAAAGCCCAAAACTTTGCTGAGAATAGTGATAATATAAAATTATGTAGTGCTGCCATCTATCCCAGAAAATTATAAGTAAAATCTAAATTGTAGACAAGTTAAAAAAAAATGCTAGTGCTGCCATCTGTTAGTGATGAAGATGAAATATAATAAAAAGAGAGAATGAGAAACATATATTGACAAAGCAAATAATATTTGAAATGTGGGGAAACTTAATGAAGTAACTAAAGTTTAAATATAATAAAGATCATATAAGACAAGTACAATAATTAGCAATGTATAATAAGACATTATGTGTATTTATGTTGTAGAAATGATGTTGTGATGTGAGTAAAATTATTAAATGCATAAAACCTATTTTTTTCTTCTTTGAATAAAATTTTTTTGTAACTTTATTGTATCCTGTCAGATTCATGAAACCTCTTGGAATTTATAGGCTCATCAAAGATGCTGGAAACTTAAGTTTATGTTGTTTTTAATTTTAAAATCTAAGACAGTCCTACTGGAAAACTGACGCTAACACTATAAAAACAGAACATTACAAATTTAAGAATCATAGAAAGAACCTTTCAGGTACCTCTTTAATGCAATATTATAAGCGCAGTCCCTAAATGCATTTTTAACTCTCATTTGTCGTGCTTTTTCACGACATAGCAGATTTAAGATAAATGAGAAGTAGCAAGTCAACCGAAAAGAAAATATAGGAATTCGCATTTAGATTTCCAAATTTTTTATAAAAATGAATATGCATCCCCCCCCCCCCTTCAAAAAAAAAATTAAATGAATAAATAATGATAATTGTAACAGTAGTATAAAAAATAACAAACTATAAAGTTCGGTTCAAATAATTTTATCCTGCATCTTTTAAAACGTAAATTAATAATGTGCATTCGGATATTTGTTTAAGTGATGAAATACCTCAGAGAAAAATATACACATCTTTGTACATTTCATCCAATTAATTTTTCAAGATTTTTTTTAAATTATTATTTTATGTATGTATTTAATTATATATTCGTTGCAACGTATCTGAGGTAAATTAAAATCATGATGATTGTTTTGGGATTTTCTTTATTGCTAAAACATGAATCAAATTATTTTTGAAGTAGATCATGTAATATCGCTTGTATACCTTGCTATCAAATATATTACTTGAATAACGGGAAACAATCTAATTTTATTTTCGTGGTAAATTATATATGATTTGTTTTTTTTTCTTTTTTCGTTCGTTTGTTTGCAAGTAAAATTGCTTTTTACTTTTGAATCAAACCAAGATTTGGATTTATAAGGAGTCATATCTCAAGAACTAATGCACGGAATTTAATATAACTTTAGATTCAGTTAGACCTTGATGTAAATGGGTGCTGATTCTTTTTAGTGTATGCGAAACCTGTGTGAGAGTTTTGGGGTTGGCACATCTGACTAGTTAAATTCCGTGCATTAATTCTTGAGATATGACTATTGTTAAAATCGTGTAAATCCTGCAAAATGCAGCATGACAGCGCCACTTGTTGAGAGATTTAGACCAAAACCGAATCAACAACAACTTATGTCAGCGTCACTGAATCTGAAGTTTGAAGAAAATCTGTGCATTAGTTCTTAACATATAGTTATCGTGATAATAATGAAAAAAGTAGCATACTAGCGCCACCTGTTGGCCTATTTACACCAAAATGTAAGCAGCATCTATTTATGCCAATGTCTAACAGAATCTGAAGTTTAATGATATTCCGTGCATTAGTTCTTGAGATATAGCTGTAGTAAAAAAAGTGATGAAAAACGTGGTATAGCAGCGCCATCTGTCGGGATAGCTACACCAAAACGTATAACAAAACGTAAAATGAAAAATTATTATCAGCGTCTAGTTATGTCAAGGTCTAACTGAATCTGAAGTTTGATGAAAATAAGTGTATTAGTTCTTGAGATAGGGCTATTGCAGAAATCGAGAAAAATGCAGCATAGCAGCGCCACCTATTGGGCAATTTTCACCAAAAACTAATCAGCGCCAATTTATATCAGGGACTACTAAATATAAAGTTTTATTAAATTTTGCGCATTAGTTCTTGAGATAGAGCACCCACAAAATTTTTGTCACAGACAGACAGACAGACATTTTCTAAAAACAGTCAAATCGTGTTCAGGACCTTCTAAAACGTATAAATCCGTCGAAAATAGGAAGTCGAAAATTTTCATGAATCCATTACTTTCTTCTTGTAAAGATAGAAGAAAGTCAAAAAAAAAAAAATGCTAGATAAAATGGTAAAAATTAACCAAATTCAAACATCTAAAAGTTATTACAATTGAAATAATTGTTATGAGTAACATTTATGAAATTTAAAATTATTTTAGTGGCGAAGCAGAAAAAAAAAAAAAAAAAAAAGCTGTATGAAAGAAATTATCGTATGCATATGAAAGAAATTATCGTGTTCATTTATGCATATGAAAGAATTTATCGTGGGGAAGTAAGTTCAGGGGGTGATTATTGAGAAGATGTCAAAGTTGGCGAATCCTTTGAAAAGACCTAAAGGATTTACTTTTACGGAGTGAAACAATTTGTTAAAACAAGAAGGTATAGTGGCACTTGGTTGTTTTGGCAATCCGCAGAGTGCGTTTCCTGGGTACTGAAGTACTAAACTGGAGTGTAGTTTTCCCTTTTATTTTGTATGGTGAAGCAAGGAAGACGAAAATCACATCATTAGAGTTAATAGTCTTTAATTGGAGAGACATGTCACAATTCAGAATCTTCCACAATAGTGAGATTTTGATCAATCGAAGTTTCAGATTTTTTAAATGAATCTGATGAATATTGGTGAGGTGACATTTTAAATTTAAAGTCAGGGGTGAAGAACACAAACGCGATCCAAAGAATAATCCATAAATGCTGTTGAACAGGTCCGATCAAGTTCACGTAATCCAAAGAGTTTTTAAGCCATCAAGAGGATTTTTCATTATAAAACCAAAGGGTGGCCAAAGGGGCCAAGACATTTTTAGATGTTTATGAGATGAAGATCAGAGGGCAAGTGTTCTATCCGATATGAAAGTGGGCGCAAGGAAAAACACGCCAAGCGAGATACATTTTAAGCCAAGAGAATCGCATTTTTTTGCGTGGGAAATGTAACCGTTACTTATATACATATCAACTTCATAATTGACGTCATTGGAAGGGAAAAATCTTTTGGCGAAGATTGCACTTTGGCTAAAAAGAGAGATTAAGAATTTTACCGTTAATTATTGTTTTGGGAACAGGGCTTTCGAGGAATGCAGCAAAGGCGCCATTGGAATGCTTTAAGCATCTGGATACAATATGCAAGACAAAGCTGACCATGAAAAGGAAAACATTTTATGCCTTGTATAATTTCATTTCTTTTGATATGTGGGAGACCGAATAAGTACGTTAATGATAATTTAAAAACAATATGCATGATTTTGGACTAAAAGTCTTTCGTTGAAAGAGAAAGATAAAAAGGATGCGCGTTTTTAACAGCCGGGAATGTATACGAATTACGATAATGCATAAAGGGGAAAATATATTTGATAAAATACATAAAATATAGATTGCTTTAATTTTTTGAAAAGAATATATATGGTATCTTTACCATAAGCTGTATATTACTTATGAAAATTAGATACCTCCGAACTGTTCTGCAGGACGACGGCAAAGTATGGCTTGATAAAAAAAATTAAATTGTGTGTGTACTGTCCCTTTTAAATCAGAAATTTCATGTGCATTTTTATAGACATTTACTTTTCGCATAAGATGCAATTTTTATCTAGGATAATTCATAACTTCTCAAAATATTTCGTTTTAAAATAAGGCAGGGACGTTGAAGAAAAAAAAAAATTCTTTGTCGTGCGTTCCCATTATTCGTTGTTACAAAGTTGTTTTTTTTATGGACAAAAATATTCAGGGCTGTCACTCCCCCGATGCTCTGTCGGGAAATGCTAACAGGTTTTACGACACCCCATGTTGGGTTAACACCTGAGCACAAAACGGGGACGGTTTATTATATATATATTTTATTATTATTAATCTCTCATTGAGTGGCAACGATTTCTTGAAGATATAAATGGGAATGAACTCAAAGTGAATGCTGATGTTTATAAAAAGTTTCTGTCGGGCGGTCTTTCTTTTTTTCTTTAATCTTTTGTCAATTGTGGTATAGAAATCGTTATGGTGGGCAACTGGACGAAAGCCGAGAAACGTGAATTGGAAAGATATTCATGTTTATTATATTTTTATGTGGGCGTAATAAAAACTTCAATCGCTGTCATATTGCGGAAATAAATGCGCTATTATTGTGACAGTTTAATGTCTTCTGTCTGTCAAAGATATTTTTAGATATAGTTCACCTTCCTCCTCCACCCTCAATCCTCGTCCCAAAACAAGCCTCCAAGATTTCATAGGAGTAAAAAATCTAATAAACAAATAGACATTTCAGAGGTTTTCTTTTTTAGTAAATATAAAATAATTTTAATAATGCATGCGTATTTTTTTTATATTCTTTTATCATCAAGTATTATTTTTAAAGATGGAATACTTATTGGGTGGCAGCGGTTTCTTGAAAATACAAATGGGGAATAAACTCTATTTTTCTTAATTTTTTGTCATTTGTGGTATGGAAATCGTTATGATGGGCAACTGGACGAAAGCTGAGAAACGTGAGTTTGAAAGATATTCATGTTTATTATATTTTTCTGTGGGCGTAGTAAAAACTTCAATCGCTGTCATATTGCGGAAAAAAATGTGCTATTATTGTGACAGTTTAATGTCTTCTGTCTGTCAAAGATATTTTTAGATATAGTTCACCTTCCTCCTCCACCCTCAATCCTCGTCCCAAAACAAGCCTCCAAGATTTCATAGGAGTAAAAAATCTAATAAACAAATAGACATTTCAGAGGTTTTCTTTTTTCGTAAAAATAAAATAATTTTAATAATACATGCGTATTTTTTTTATTATTTTATCATAATGTATTATTTTTAAAAATGGAATTCTTATTGAGTGTCAACGTTGTCTTGAAAATACAAAAGGGGAATAAACTCTACTTTTCTTAATTTTTTATCATTTAGAAATTGTTATGATGGGCAACTGGACGAAAGCCGAGAAACGTGAATTTGAAAGATATTCATGTATATTATATTTTTCTGTGGGCTTCAATCGCTGTCATATTGCGGGAAAAAATGCGCTATTATTGTGACAGTTTAATGACTTCAAAGATATTTTTAGATATAGTTCATCTTCCTCCTCCACCCTCAAACCTCGTCCCAAAACAAGCCTCCAAGATTTTATAGCAGTAAAAAATCTAATAAACAAATGGACATTTCAGAGGTTTTCTTTTTTCGTAAAAATAAAATAATTTTGATAATGCATGCGTATTTTTTTTTTTTTTTTTTTTATCATGATGTATTATTTTTAAAAATTGAACTCTTATTGAGTGTCAACGTTGTCTGGAAAATACAAATGGGGAATAAACTCTACTTTTCTTATTTTTTTGTCATTTAGAAATCGTTATGGTGGGCAACTGGACGAAATCCGAGAAACGTGAATTTGAAAGATATTCATGTATATTATATTTTTCTGTGGGCGTAATAAAAACTTCAATCGCTGTCATATTGCAGAAAAAGATGCGCTATTATTGTGACAGTTTAATGACTCCTATCTTTCAACATATTTTTAGATGTAGTTCATTTTCCTCCTCCACCTTCCATCCTCGTCCCAAAACAAGCCTCCAAGATTTTATAGGAGTAAAAAATATAATAAACAAATAGACATTTCAGAGGTTTTCTTTTTTCGTAAAAATAAAAATCATCAGGTGTTATTTTTAAAGATTGAATTCCTATGGAGTGTCAACGTTGTCTTGAAAATACAAATGGGGAATAAACTCTGCTTTTCTTGATTTTTTGTCATTTGTGCTATAGAAATCTTTATAATGGGCAACTGGACGAAAGCTGAGAAACGTGAATTTGAAAGATATTCATGTTTACTATATTTTTCTGAAATTTTAATCGTTGTCATAATGCGGAAAAAAATTGCTATTATTGTGACAGTTTAATGACTTTTTCTGTCAAAGATATTTTTAGATATAGTTCAACCTCCTCCTCCACCCTCAATCCTCGCCCCAAAACAAGCTACATTTTATAGGAATAAAAAAAATATATATAATAAACAAATAGACGTTTTAGAGGTTTTCTTTTTTCGTAAAAATAAAATAGTTTGATAATGCATGCGTATTTTTTTTATATTTTTTTATCATCAGGTATTATTTTAAAATATTAAATTCTCGTTTTTTAAAAATACGAATGGGGGAATAAACCCTATTTTTCTTAATCTTTTGTCAATTGTGGTACTGAAATCATTATCATCGGCAATTGAACGAAATCTGATAAACGTGAATTTGGAAGATATTTATGTTTATTCTTTTTTTCCCATTGGCGTTGTAAAACCAAAATTTGAATTGCTACCATATTATGGGATGAGAATGTTATTACTGTGACAGTTTAAGGATTTCTATATTTCTCAAGAAGTATTTACAGATATAGTTTTTCTATTTCATCCTCACCCCCCACCCACAGCCGCCCCCCAAAAAATTATATTCAACATTTTATGGGGTTAAAAGATATATTTTTTAAAGTTGATTTAAATGTAGTAAGGAAAGTTTGGATATATGGAGGTAGGAGCTTGTATGAATAAGAGAAGTTAGAATAGGTATTATTCGAATGCATAATTCACATATTATTTTATTCTGTTAGTTGAAATATTTTTTTTTTTATTGTTAAATAAAATACTTTTAATCAAAATGGATCTTTACATTTCATAGCAAGAATTTTTTTAGGGGTAAAGTTTTTTTTTAAGGAGGTAATCTGTAAAATTCTAAAATTTGCAAAAATTCTGGTCTTAAACTGTGCTGATTTGAGAAATTGTACTGTATTATTTACTTCCAATGGAGTCAACTTCAAAGGTTTTCACAATTTCTGGCTCTTTATTTCCCCCAATTTCCATTTTGATTAACATGTTCGTTAATCATTGTCTTGTATCCTTAAAAGAATCATCTTTTGTCCACAGATATCTCAATTTTCTGCTGAAATTGTTGTAAAATCATCTGTCTTGTGAAGAATTTAACTACGGAAGGCGCAGAGAAAATTCTGTGACCCCATGAGGTAGTTACCCGATGCAAAGTTTCTGAATCGGAAGGGGACCTCACTGGCATTTTGGGGGTGGAATAGTCCCTCCGGTGGGCCTCTTAGCAATCACCTTTTTTAAAGCTCCCTCTTCTCTGCTTTTTGAAGCAGTGGCATTAGGAGTGGAACTTCTTTTTTATTTCTTGTTATTACATTTTTCTTCTCTACTCCCTTTTTAAGCTTTACCTTTATTTCGCGTGTGTACAAAGCTTTCATCGAGCTGTTTCAGCCCAGTAATATTGACCTTTCCCCACCCCTTAATATCATTGAATTCCCTGTACAGAAACTTCACTTCTTGGGTTCTTGAAAGAAGTGTAATGTCAATGATTGAGGACCATTCTTCTGTTTAGCTAAGGTTTGAATAAAGATAAACTGCTCAATTTTCTGTAGATTACATTATATTGGTCTACTTCTAATTTTGATTGATAGACATTGTTTACTTAATTATATATACTGTTCGAATAAGGTTATCTTGAGATCTTTTTCTTTCAGGCTGTTGTCGAATCGAAACTGACTACTTTCTGACACATTCCCGAATTCATTTTTCTTCGTAAGCGCATGGAATGGGCAGACATATTTTTGAACATATTTTTTACACAGTTTGACATATTTTTGAAAGCATAACCAGAGCTCAATTTGGGCAGGCGATTTTATTCAGAAACTATGAAATCGAATTAAGGCAGAGCAGAAAATGCTTTCAAAATTAGCCTTTTGAACCGAATTTCCGGAAGCTCGTTATTAAATAACAATTGCTTATTATAACTCATAGACAATGGATATCCCATGGCTTCTTTATGTTACTAACACTTACCATGTAAAGGCTTCAGAGTCAGATAGACTATATCTCCTTATTACCCATCAATAATAATTCAATTCCATTTCAAATTTATTTTTAAAGAATTTTAAAACACTTTTATGTTTTTGAAAGAAGTGTAATGTCAGTGATTAAGGACTATTTTTCTGTTTAGCTAAGGTTTGAATAAAGATAAACTGCTCAATTTTCTGTAGGAAACATTACATTAGTCTACTTCTAATTTTGATTGATAGACATTGTTTACTTAATTATATATACTGTTCGAATAAGGTTATCTTGAGATCTTTTTCTTTCAGGCTGTTGTCAAATCGAAACTGACTACTTTCTGACACATTCCCGAATTCATTTTTCTTCGTAAGCGCATGGAATGGGCAGGCAATTTTATTCAGAAATTATGAAATCGAATAGTTTTAAAGCAGAGTATCTATCAGAAAAAGCTTTCAAAATTGGCATTTTGAACCGAATTTCCGCACGCGACAGTCCAATAAAGGCCGTTATCCAATAACAATTGCTTATTATAACTCAGACAAGTTATATCCCACGGTTTATTTATGTTACCAACACTTACCGGTGTAACGGCTTCAGAATCTGATAGACTATTTCTCCTTGTTTCCCTCCAATAACAATTCAATTTCTTTTAAAATTAATTTTAAATTATTCTAAAACTCTTTAAGACACTTAAACTACATTTTTGTTTCTCAAATAGCAAGTTTCTTTCTTTTTTTTTCTCAATTTGGGAATAAATAAAATTTCACTTTGGAGTCCGAGCCCGTCTCGTCTCATCTCTAGTGTCTTCTAACTAGAGTTGTTTTGCAAGCAAATCCCCGAGAATAATTGCTTTGTTGCCTTATGCGTTATAGTACGTTATGTTAAAAATAAATAATGGCTATTTCTGTTATTAAACTTGTCAACCAGAAATTTTTCCATAAATTTTTAATATAATATTACGCTGCTATATGTTATTTTGAAGGGCAGATTTCTGCCTACTTATTTAGTATTATAGTTTTGTTTTTTGTCACTGTACAGGGATATTTAAGGCCGTTAAAAAGACTATGGAAAAGGAGCAAGTTCGCACGATTTTTTCTACGAATTCAAAGTGAGACGAAAATCAGCCGTGGCTCGCGATATCAGCCACGCATTTGGTCCATTGTTTGAAAAGTTACGTTTAGCAGAACCACCATTATTTTTTTTCTCTCAGCCTAATATTTGCCATACACTTTGCCTCAAATCAAATAGGATTTTGTTATTTGACACCACATGAAAAGTGTGGATCCTGTTGAATAAATTAATACGAGTAAATATTTTTTTTTTACAAATAAAGCGAGCATTTACATAAATTCTTTAATTTATCCAATGGTTGGAGTATCATAGTTGAGATTTTTTCCAACAGAGCGAAAATATGCGGGGACCAGGACTCGAACCTGGGTAATTTAGCTTGCCGTGCCACCGCTCTCCCTACTGAGCAGAAGAAAGTATAATATTCTTTTTGCTCATTATGACCTAATTACATGGTATACAGGAGTTTACGTGCTATTTCAGATTCATCATGTAAAATGCTCATCATGTATAGTTATAGCTCGGATGAATGAAATTAGCGCTGCAGTTCGCAGCCTTGTCCAACAAATAAGAGTGAAATATGCCAGCCAGGACATCGTTGAGATAGCTCAGTAAAGGAGAGCGTTGGCACGGCAAGCCAAAGTACCCAGGTTCGAGTACTGGTCCCTGCATATTTTCGCTCTGTTGGAAAAAGACTCCTATAATAAGATTTCTATGTTGGAAAAAATCTCAACTATGATACTCCAACCATTGGATATAATTTACCTAGTTGAATATGCTTTCCTCTGCTCATTATGATTCTTTAATTTAGTTTGACATATTTTTTAAAGCATAACCAGGCCTTATTTTTTATTATTTCAAAATTATATGCGATTATTTTTTATCTTACCCACATATTGATTTTCAGCATGAATTAAAAATAGTTTAACAGGAATACGTGTCAAGGCCTTATTTTTTATTATTTCAAAATTATATGCGATTATTTTTTATCTTACCCACATATTGATTTTCAGCATGAATTAAAAATAGTTTAACAGGAATATGTGTCAAAGAAGTTTTCAATAACTTTATCTCGTTTTTTTTTTGTTTTTTTTTAAGAAAAAAATTAACTCATACTTGGCACGCCTTCTCAACAATTACAAATGACTGGGTGGTAACAAGTAGCATGCTGTGCAGAATTTCTGTTCTTTTTCGCATCTTAAAAAGACTTGTTCTGGATTATTAACCTTTGCACATCCAAACAATAACCGAATATCTCTTCTTGATATATACGAAAACCTCAAAGGAAGGATATTTCCGTATGACTGTTCAGCAATCCATAACGCGCAACCAATCTGTCAAAATTTTCTTTTGTGAAATGGCAATACCTGGAAAATGTGGGTTGTAAAGTGATGATAAAAAGTACCGTAAAAAAACTGAAGTTTCAGAAACAGATGTTCTTTCGGAGTTTCCTCTCCTCCATAATTGGTCAAAAATGCATCTCAAACCATCGCATATTTCTCAATTTTGAGGGCGTCGAGCTGTCCATTTTCGAGTCTGTGGGTAAAGATAGTTGTGGGGGCGAACCAGGTTCAGATAAAGGTTGTCACCAAGGTGGGATCTCCGTATCTTGACACTCAGAATTGTTGACGCCAAGTAAATGAAAGGTGTATGGAGTTGGAAATTAGTTAGGTTCAAGGGGGGAAAGGTGGGGACTAGACATTTGGTTCGCGGAACTTGTCGGAATAAAATTATGAAGATGCTTCATCTTTTTGAAAAGAAAATGTGACAGGCAAATTCTTCGCAACCTATAATTACATCACCTTAAAATTGATGAAGTTCGTAATGGAAAATTTTGATGCAGCATACTCTCGGTATTTCAAACAGATTATAAAGATGCGCCTGGAAATGAATTGTGTGTGTTTGTGTAATTTTGTTTGTTTTATAATGGAAAAAAAAATTGTCATTTTTCAAAGATTTATTTCAGTAAAATTGCACTTAAAACAAATAAATAAAAATATCTGACGATAATGAAAATCCCTGTCTGAAGACTAGTATTCAATTCACTTTCCTTTTTAAAGGTCAACATAGACTGTTGGCTCACTAGTCGGCATCTATTGTCAGTTCTTTTTATGTGGTTTTGATGAGAATAGCTTACTCGAAGCTATCCTAACGCAGGGTCTCCTCCAATCTCCACTCCTTTCTATCCTTCTATTTTGTATATTCGTTCCAAACTCCTTGAAGAATACTAATAAAATGCTTTTGCGGTTTGGCATATACAATACCTAGCCTATAGCCAGGCGTAGTCCAGCAGTGGTACTTCACTTTTAAAGTGCATTTATATTGGACTCAATCTCGTCAATCATTCCTCTGGCCTTTCTTTTACAAAGGTTCTGTGGTCATCAACAAAAGAGAGGGGGAATCCTCAACAAAACAAAGAGGCGGGTATATACATGTCAGGAATCTCCTCCTCTGACCTTTAGACAAGCTTCTAAAGACTGGCCACATGAAAAGGACTGCTTAGAAAAAACGTAGTCTGTTTTAACTTTTAGTCTTTCCTAAAGGCATTCAGCCTAAGGAAGTAGCTAATGTGTAATAACAGTTACTTTACTTGCAATCAGAACGCGACGTTTGCAACATTCGGCACGCTTTCCAGAAACTCTATACACCATCGTATTCACCAGATCTTTCGTTAATAGAACGCGTCTGGTAATGAGCTGTGGCATATATCTACTCGATTACAAACACCAGTGGCTAACATTGATGAACATTGACCACACAACAACCGATACTTTCTACCCAGTATGTTACTTTCGTGCTTTGGCGGGAGTCTTAATCCTATATTTTACTAAATAAAAGTGTTTAGTCCCTTATATCAGACATCGGCAACTACCACAAATGAACTCTGTCAACAAATTGAAACCGTTTTGACTGTAAAATATTCCAAGGCTATTCCCAAAGACTCTTCTACTCTGACTCTATGTTCGTTTTGCAACAGCGGTCGCGATTTCTTGTTTGAGCTACATTTGCTACAGGTCATACAACTTGACCCGCATGGGTTTCGGACTCGAAGATAACTTTATTCCAATCAGTATACCGCGGTTCACCATTTAAATTCTGAGAAGGTCACGGTCGGTAAATTGGCAAAAGTGTTTAACTCTTCAATCCTATTATTTTTCTAAATTAGATTCTTACTTCCGGTAAACATTGAATTGTTTTCTTAAAAAAATTAAAAACACACGAGCGCTAAAAATCCGTTGATAGACATGGTGTCAACCGATGGACTGCAGATAAATTTAGTCATCAATCCAAGCGAGCCCAGACTGACAACTGAGGTATTGTGTTTATTATTTAATCATGTCTCTAGAATGCAAGACAGTATTGGATTAGCATATATATTTCTACCCTATATATATAAAATCCTAATGAAACGAATTTGTGAAACGATTTTATGAAACGAATTTATGAAACGACTGATTAAACGACTGATTATGTTTCAGGGCTATTTTTAATGAAATATTAAACGCTTGATAGTGAAATTAATACCAATTATCCATAAAAATCCGCGGATGTCAAAACTGGTAATAGAATTTTGAAATTGGATTTAGTTTTCGAGATATTAATTTTTTTCTAATTTTAATGACTTTTCTGTAATGATGGCAACTAATTACTCAGTTTTTTTGTGACAAAAAAAGGGGAAAAAATTGAAAAGGATCCCGATAGGGATTATTGATTTCTGTTTATTCGTCATTTTCAAATTGAAATTGAATTTATCTTTTATTTCAATCGATAATAAAAACAAGATTGTAATTAAATTATGTTTTTCCGGAAAATTTGAAAAAAAAAATCCCATTTCTATCGTTAGGATTCAATTGTCTGTCAGCATTTAATTTAATTTATAAACTGAAAATATTTTGAATAAATTCGTCCAAATGACGTCATTTATGCAAACGCAAAAGAAAGGGGGAGAAGGAATTAATAATAATTATTATTTATTGATATCATATTGTTATATTTTTGTAAAATTTAATTAAACGAATTTATAAAATCACTAATTCGGATATTTCAAACGAATATATAAAATAATAATTGCCCAACTGAACGGAAGGAGAATAAAATATCCTGCTTGGTTTTTTCCGCCAAGCTTTTTAAAAAAGCGTCAAGTCCCCTATAATAGAAAAGCACCAAAAGTTCATTGGATTTGTTTTCATAACTTTTGGCGACAAATCTATGTATATTAACGAATCTATCCCTTTTTGAAGCTCGAATTACGCCAAACCTAAAAGCAAAGGATCCTATACTGGAAAAGTTACCCGATTTTCGTATGGACACTATTCAAGTGACATAACATGGTGTAAAATTATCGCGGATAGCAAATTTGTTTAAATATCTCATCAATTGATGCCGAGCACAAAATATTTAATTGATTTTGTATGATAAATAATTATTAGAAAATTCGTATATACATATTAATTAAAATAAATAATTTACATATTTAAAATAACATGGAAATATGCATGATGGTGCACTAAAACAGAGAGAAAATTAAAACCTGTTACTGAAAATGTCTATAACATAGTACTTTTCAATACCGTGATTCTTAATGTTATTCACAAGCAGATGAAATTTTTCTCATCCTTAAACGCAAAGGAAGAATAGAATACAGATCGTTGTTATAACAGTCCGAGAGGTAGCCACAATTTAAACCTAACCATTTTATGCAAGCTGATTTTCAAGTTGTAATTAATTTTACTTATGAATCCCGAAAACAGTCGTCAGTTGTCGCAACAGCTGTGTATGAGGCCATGATAATCAAAAAAGGCCCCATTAAAACGTTAAAAGCATGCAACCCAATTACAGATTTACCAATATTTTTAAAATAAAGAACGCTGTCATGTTTTTAGAGGCCTCGAAGTCTGAGCGGGGGTTGGCAAGCGTAGCTTGCAGGGGGTAGGCCCCCTAGTATATATATAAAAATAAAACTAATTTTACTGAAGCGTTACTCCCTATTATGTACGTACAGACGACATGCCCCCACCCCTTCCTTCTCATTAAAAAGCAAGCGCGTCGGAATAAGGATAACTGTAATTAAATTGGTGAGTAGGAAAGGATAACGTCCCAAAAATATAGTTTAAATTAATAACTAATAAATTAATGAGTATTTCTCTTTGAAATTTATAAGGATGAATCCTCATCAACTAGTTTCCTAATCAAATAATGGTAAACATGAGCATTTCTCTAAAATAAGTAGTTTTTTACATAAATATTTATTAGTGCTTCCTCAACATTTACATCAGCTGGAGCGTTATCCTTTTTCCACTCATCCATTCAATTGATTTGGTGATATGTTGACTCTTTATTTTCTTCTCTTTTTTTTCTGCCTTTTTATTGATTTATTTTTTTCAATTAATGAGAGATGAAAGAATTGTTGAAGATGTATGGTCTCTAAATGGAAGAGATTTAATTTATCTAATACCTATCCTTAATTCTTTTTTTCCGTTACGTGCAACTAGACAAGTCAAACCTGTAATATTTCATTCAGCCTGTAATACCATCTGACATGCTTTACCTTTAATTCTCTTCCCACACGATATTTCTAGGTGTGAAGTCTTAAACTACCTTCGCACTGCTTGCTCCAGAAATAGATTTCCTCTGACCTCCGCTCACTGATTCGACCCCAACAAATTATGAATCGGAATCCTAGAAACGTCCGAAGTCAGATATGTGACTTGAAGGTAATTGCTTGTTCCAATCAAACTCGGAACGATTTGTATCTGTAACCAGGTACTGCCTATCTATTATCAAGCCTGCCTCATACTGTTCGCAGCAGGGTAAGGATTTACTGGCGGTGTTTTTTAATGACCCATTTTCTGCATGATCCTCTGGCAAGAAAAAAGTATTTCCTTTACCAAAGAGTTTTTCTCACAGGCTCGCTTGCTTGTTCATCTTACCACATTTTGATTCATTCACAATTATAGTCTGCAGTTATTTACCAAAGATAGCATTTTCGTACAGGTTTATTTGTTTGTGTATCGTATCTTACATGTGTGGTTACCACATTTCAATTCATTCAGTCATACACTGCAGTTCAACAGTTATTTATTAGTTTACTTCTCATTTATTAGATTAGTTACCGTTATTTATTACCCGTTATTTATGAGGTATTAGGTTACCCCTTACCAGTTTGCCTAGGTTGTCCTTTCTTCCAGTTATGATTAGATTAATTTAAAAAAAAAATAGAAAATTATGTATTTAAATGTGTATTTGAAAGGGAAACTAAGTTCTATCTGCTTTCATCTAAAAGAATCAAATTTTGCGCAAATCAAATTGCATTTGGTTTGAATAATCACAAATAGTGCCAGTTTGAGTTACCCGAAGTGGGTTCGGACAGCACTGGTAATAGTCTAAGATCCGGTATAAGAAATATATACCCTCATTTGTTATTTAATGATAATAAAGAATAATAGATACCGAATACTAGAACAAATAATAGAACAAAGAATAGAATACTAGATAATGTATAAATTGATACATCGCAAATAGGTTACCTAGTTAAATCACGTGCCGATAATGATAAACAATAAAATGTATTTATTTCCAGTGTCACATCTTAATGTTAATTTAACACAGCAAATCCCATTGAACGAGTTAATTTACTAGTTTTTCCCACTTTTTGTACGCGTTGCCACAAAATATTTACTCTTCGCTAATTCTAATAAAATTTGAAATTTGAAATAGTGAAATAGTTTGGCTGACGTCAGGATCAAAACGGATGATTAAATGCCGTTGCATATAGGTGGATTATAATCCAGGAAGTAACATAGGCTATGTTTTATTTACGTTATTCTAACATTTTTCTTAATATTTCAAAATTTCTTAATTTTCATTGTGAGTCAACGGACATTTTTCCTATAAAATTTAACTATGTTTCTTTATTGTTGCCAACAATTCAAAAACCGTAATAATAATTTATCCACAGCAATTTGTTTTCAATTGAAAGATTTCCACGTTCAAAATGAAATTGAATTAATTTTTTTTAAGTTTTAAAAAAAGGATCAACACAACGTCATACTCTAAATAAACGGACATTTTTAAATATTTGATTATAATTCAAGCAGAAAGCAGATGAATATGTTGCCATATCTGTAACAAAAAGAAAATTTTCTTAGTTCAGCAGCAGTAATACGTTTGTTAATAATACAAGGAGCATCTATATGAATAAATACAGGAAGCATGTGTATATGACGTCATATTTATAACAAAAAATTGAAATAATTTTTACCGATACTAATTAATAAGGATGAATTACAGGATGAACATGCAGGAGAAAATTTTCTGTCAAACAGTTTGTAAGAGATTTCGCTGGGGAGACAATTGACGTCTTATTATACAGGGTGTTTATAAAGTCCCGGAACCATTTTGATGTTTAATAACTCATAAAATAATAAAGATAGATTAAAATTAATAACATAAATGGTTAGATAGACTCAAAAAGTTTCATGACCCTTGTCAATGAACTTCCACGTGTGCCCCCTTCGTCGCACGGAAAATATCAAGTCGATAGTCAATTTCACGCCAGGTAGCGGCAAGCATGTCGGCATCCACAGAGGCTATTGCGGTTGTAATTCTGGCTTTTAAGTCATCAATGTTTGACACTCTTCTCCTGTAAACATTGTCCTTTACAAATTCCCAAAGGAAAAAGTCCAGCGGCGTTATATGAGGTGATCTGGGTGGCCAAGGAATTGGACCTCCTCGCCCAATCCATCTTCCTGGAAAATGGTCATTCAAAGAAGTACGAACGATGATACTCCAATGAGGTGGTGCACCATCTTGTTGCAAAAAGACATGTGGCTGAAGCTCTTCTAGTTGTGGAAATACGAAGTTTTCCAACATGTCTAACAAGATGGTGCACCATCTCGGGTTGGAGATTCGTTCGGTTTGAGGTTTTACAAGATTCGATGGGCCGATGTAAATTAGGGGCCCGCTAGCGGGCGAAGCCAGCTAGTTTTCTTTTTGTATTATATAAGAAAAACTCTTGACACATTCACTGTTAACAATTATATTCCAGAACATTCTGCTCATACATACTCGTTACTATTTTTATACTTCTCATTATGTGATAAAACAACATAAGATTTTATCGATAGCTTTAGTGTCTCTTTCCAAAGTGGTTGCAAACGTATTTTGCACAATGGAATAAAATTATTTGCAAAAATGAACATGATTCGTTTATTATTATTTTATGAAGATGAGAAACAATCCGTTGAAGTCCGTTGTATATTTTTCTTTTGTTAAAAATTGCTTGTATTTTTTTAATTGTTTACAGAATAATCAATGTTTGAACTGTATATTTCATATTACCAATACTGATTTTGATCTGTGCAGTCTTTTACATACTTGCCTCGTGGGAATCTTATCTGCTTCATATTAATTTGTTATTAAAAAACTTGAGATATTAAAAAAAAAGTAACTTGCAAAGCAAATTAAAACAAATAAATTTATTTCCATATTGTTAAGCCCGAGAAGGGACAGATATTAAAATTATTTTATTTAGTCAATGCTACAATAATGTTGCATTTTTATAATTAAATCTTGTTCAGTCTATTTAATCTTAAAAAATTAAATTTAAATTTGAAACATGATTTTAAAGCAACTTTAAAGCATTTCATTTAGTTGAAATGAAATCTAAATAAATCTTCAACTTTTTTTTTCAGTTTTACATGCATTGTGCAAAATTTGTATTGTAGCAAATTCTGACAGACAAGAAACATGAGAAGTTCAAATAATTAAAAAAGTTGAAGATTTATTTAGATTTCATTTCAACTAAATGAAATGCTTTAAAGATGTCTAACTGAAACTGAAGTTTAATGAGAATCCGTAATTAGTTCTTGAAATATAGTTATCGTGATAATAATGAAAAAAGTAGCATAGCAGCGCCATCTGTTGGGCTATTTACACCAGAAAACGTTATCTCCGAATAAACACAGAATAAGGAGCATTTCCCACTATCTTTTACTAAGCAGCTGCCGGGCGCACATGCCTCGCTGCATCTTTGTCTGTCAAATGGCATTGCGCGCGCAACGCTTCTCTGTCACTCTCAACGTTCACGCAGAAAATTGAACATCTTAAATCTAGGCAACCATGGATTCAACAAACTTTTTGATAAGGCAACCTAATACGGTTGGATTTGGAATAAAATAAGCTTTCATTTGATGTGTAATTAGATTAAATAACTTATGAGGGTATATTAACTACGCTTACTTACCTGTTTAAACATGGCAACCCCATGGTTGGCAAGAGGGGAGAGTAGGCAACCTAATTAGTTTTATATATATAATAATTATATATAAATATAATTAGTATATATATAAAACTATTTATATTTATATATATGTAAATATATATAAAATGATATATATTTATATCATTTTATATGATATTATATATATATATTATATATATAGATATTATATATATAAATATATATCATTTTATTTCATACTAGCAAGCTACGCCCGCTACGCTGGTCAATTTCTCTTAACGAACCTTTAATCAAACAAAATATTGACATTTCATAATTCACTTTTATATTTTAACAGAATAATAAGGATACTATAATTTGTGACTCGTGCTATAGTCAATATACACGTCAGGACACGTCGCCCTTATCATTATCTTTTTACGCGTGAAGGTTTCGCTATGGTACTCTATTGTGAAATTTGGTAATTTTAGAAATTCAATAGCTGAAAAATCGCAGAATCATTAGATCATTTTTCTTTAGAAATTGTTCTTAGAGCGCATTTAGATCTTATAAATAACAATCATGCCGAACTTGAAGTTTCTAGCTCCTTCAGCATCGCAAAAATCGCAATTTTAGAACGTTTTTCGCTTCTGCACCCCCCTCGGGGTAGTGGCACCGACATAAAATATAGCCTATGTTGGAGCAGGGATTGTCACCATTAATTTGCCACCATCACTTTTAAAATCGCTTCAGTGGTTCCAGAGATTACCCCCTACAAACAAACAAACAAACAAACAATCTTTACTACTTTATATATTAGTATAGATAAGGGGGAATTAGCCCCTTGTTCCCCCCTTTATACTTAACCAATCAATCCCGAAAACTAATCAGAGATGCGCCTTAACACAGTGAACCTATAAATAAAATTTGAAGGAAATGGGATAATTCTGCATGAAAAACCCATTTACATAAATTAAGGGGGGTATTAGCCTCCCGTTCCCCCCCTTTATACTTAATCAATCAATCCCGAAAACTAATCAGGGAAGCGTCTTAACCCAATGAACCTATAAACAAAATTTGAAGGAAAACGGAATAATTCTGCATGAAAAACCCATTTATATAAATTAAGGGGGGGAATTAGCCCCCGATCCCCCCCCCCCTTCATATTAACTAATCAATCCCGAAAACTAATCAGGGAAGCGCCTTAACACAGTGAACCTATAAACAAAATTTGAAGGAAAACGGAATAATTCTGCATGAAAAACCCATTTATATAAATTAAGGGGGGGAATTAGCCCCTTGTTCCTCCCCTTTATACTTAACCAATCAATCCCGAAAAGTAATCAGGGAAGCGTCTTAACCCAATGAACATATAAACAAAATTTGAAGGAAAACGGAATAATTCTGCATGAAAAACACATTTATATAAATTAAGCGGGGGAATTAGCCACCCGATCCCCCAACCCCTTTATATTAACTAATCAATCCCGAAAACTAATCAGGGAAGCGCCTTAACACAGTGAACCTATAAACAAAATTTGAAGGAAAACGGAATAATTCTGCATGAAAAACCCATTTATATAAATTAAGGGGGGGGGGATTAGCCCCTTGTTCCCCCCCTTTATACTTAACCAATCAATCCCGAAAAGTAATCAGGGAAGCGTCTTAACCCAATGAACCTATAAACAAAATTTGAAGGAAAACGGAATAATTCTGCATGAAAAACCCATTTATATAAATTAAGGGGGGGGATTAGCCCTCCGATCCCCCCCCCTTCATATTAACTAATCAAACCCGTAAACTAATCTGGGAAGCGCCTTAACTCAGTGAACCTATAAACAAAATTTGAAAGGAAACGGGATAATTCTGCATGAAAAACCCATTTATATAAATTAAGGGGGGATTAGCCACCCGATCCCCCCCCCCTTTATACTTAACTAATCAATCCCGAAAACTAATCAGGGAAGCGCCTTAACTCAGTGAACCTATAAACAAAATTTGAAAGGAAACGGAATAATTCTGCATGAAAAACCCATTTATATAAATTAAGGGGGGGATTAGCCCCCCCCCCCCGTTCCCCCCTTTATACTCAGCCAATCAATCCCGAAAATTATCATGCAAGCGCCTTAACACAGTGAACCTATAAACAAAATTTGAAGGAAAACGGAATAATTCTGCATGAAAAACCCATTTATATAAATTAAGGGGGGGAATTAGCCCCCGATCCCCCCCCTTCATATTAACTAATCAATCCCGAAAACTAATCAGGGAAGCGCCTTAACACAGTGAACCTATAAACAAAATTTGAAGGAAAACGGAATAATTCTGCATGAAAAACCCATTTATATAAATTAAGGGGGGATTAGCCCCCCGTTCCCCCCTTTATACTTAACCAATCAATCCCGAAAAGTAATCAGGGAAGCGTCTTAACCCAATGAACCTATAAACAAAATTTGAAGGAAAACGGAATAATTCTGCATGACAAACCCATTTATATAAATTAAGGGGGGGGGGGAATTAGCCCCTTGCCCCCCCCCCCTTTATACTTAACCAATCAATCCCGAAAAGTAATCAGGGAAGCGTCTTAACCCAATGAACCTATAAACAAAATTTGAAGGAAAACGGAATAATTCTGCATGAAAAACCCATTTATATAAATTAAGGGGGGATTAGCCCCCCGATTCCCCCCCCCCTTTATACTTAACTAATTAAACTCGTAAACTAATCATGCAAGCGCCTTAACACAGTGAACCTATAAACAAAATTTGAAGGGAAACGGAATAATTCTGCATGAAAAACCCATTTATATAAATTAAGGGGGGGGGATTAGACCCTTGTTCCCCACCTTTATACTTGACCAATCAATCCCGAAAACTAATCAGGGAAGTGCCTTAACTCAGTGAACCTATAAACAAAATTTGAAGGAAAACGGAATAATTCTGCATGAAAAACCCATTTATATAAATTAAGGGGGGGGATTAGACCCTTGTTCCCCACCTTTATACTTGACCAATCAATCCCGAAAACTAATCAGGGAAGTGCCTTAACTCAGTGAACCTATAAACAAAATTTGAAGGAAAACGGAATAATTCTGCATGAAAAACCCATTTATATAAATTAAGGGGGGGGGGGAATTAGCCCCTTGTTCCCCCCCTTTTATACTTAAACAATCAATCCCGAAAACTAATCAGGGAAGCGCCTTAACACAGTGAACCTATAAACAAAATTTGAAGGAAAACGGATATTTCTATGAAGAGTTATCGCATTACGTACGTACATACATACATACAGAACCGGCTGCCAAGCTCTCAGGGCTTGACAGCCAGTGTGGTAACTGAAAAATCGCAATTTTAGAACGTTTTTTGCTCCTGCACCCCCTGGGGTTAGTGGCACCGACATAAAATATAGCCTATGTTGGAGCAGGGGTTGTCACCATCAATTTGCCACCATCACTTTTGAAATCGGTTCGGTAGTTCCACAGATTACCCCCTACAAACAAACAAACAAACAAGATTTACTCCTTTATAATATTAGTATAGATAGATATATTTATATCATTTTATATGATAACTAGGGGGCCTACCCCCTGCGAGCTACGCTCGCCAACCCCCGCTCAGACTTCGAGGCCTCTAAAAACATGACAGCGTGCTTTATTTTAAAAATATTGGTTAATCTGTAATTGGGTTGCCATGCTTTTAATATTTTAATGGGACATTTGTCGATTATCATGGCCTCATACACAGCTGTTGCGACAACTGACGACTGTTTTCGGGATTGATAAGTAAAATCAATTACTACTTGAAAACCAGCTTGTATAAAATGGTTAGGTTTAAATTGTGACTACCTCTCGGACTTTTATAACAACAATCTCTATTCTATTCTTCCTTTGCGTTTAAGGATGTGAAAAATTCCATCTGCTTGTGAATAACATTAAGAACCACGGTATTGAAAAGTACTATGTTATAGACATTTTCAGTAACAGGTTTTAATTTTCTCTCTATTTTAGTGCACCATCATGCATATTTTCATGTTATCTTAAATATGTAAATTATTTTTTAATTAATATGTATATACGAATTTTCTAATAATTATTTATCATACAAAATTAATTAAATATTTTGTGCATGCATGCCTGCATTTATTCGGCATCAATTGATGAGATATTTAAACAAATTTGCTATCCGCGGTAATTTTACACCATGTTCTGTCACTTGAATATTGTCCATAAGAGAATCGGGTACTTTTCCATTATAGGATCCTTTGCTTTTAGGTTTGGCGTAATTCGAGCTTCAAAAAGGGATAGATTCGTTAATATACATAGATTTGTTGCCAAAAGTTATGAAAATAAACCCAATGAACTTTTGGTGCTTTTCTATTATAGGGGTCTTGACGCTTTTTTAAAAAGCTTGGCGGAAAAAACCAAGCAGGATAGAAAACCAAGCAGGATATTTTATTCTTCCGTTCAGTTGGGCAATTATTATTTTATATATTAGTTTCAAATATCCGAATTAATGATTTTATAAATTCGTTTAGTTAAATTTTACAAAAAAAATAACAAAATGATATCAATAAATAATAATTACTATTAATTCCTTTTCCTCCCTTTCTTTTGCGTTTACCTAAATGATTTCATTTGGACGAATTTATTCAAAATATTTTCAGTTTATAAATTAAATTAAATGCTGACAGACGATTGAATCCTGACGATAGAAATGTGATTTTTTTTTTCAAATTTTCCTGAAAAACATAATTTAATCACAATCTTGTCTTCATTATCGATTGAAATAAAAGATAAATTCAATTTCAATTTGAAAATGACGAATAAAAAGAAATCAATAATCCCTATCGGGATCCTTTTCAATTTTTTTCCCTTTTTTGTCACAAAAAAACTGAGTAATTAGTTGCCATCATTACAGAAATGTCATTCAAATTAGAAAAAAATATCTCGAAAACTAATTCCAATTTCAAAATTCTATTACCAGTTTTGACATCCGCGAATTTTTATGAACAATTGGTATTAATTTCACCATCAAGCGTTTAATATTTTATTAAAAATAGCCTTGAAACATAATCAGTCGTTTAATCAGTCGTTTCATAAAATCGTTTCATAAATTCGTTTCATAAAATCGTTTCACAAATTCGTTTCATTAGGATTTTATATATATAGGGTAGATATATTTTTTCAATTCCTTGGGATATATTCTCTCAGCTGATTCTCGACTTTCATAAATAACAAATCAGGGAAGTTGATCAAAAAAATTTAATTAAACATTTTATTGTTTATCATTATCGGCACGTGATTTAGCTAGACAACCTATTTGCGATGTATCAATTTATACATTATCTAGCATATATTCTTTATTATTAAATAACAAATGAGGGTATATATTTCTTATACCGGATCTCGCATTATAAGGGAACAATCAGTTACACATTTGTATCTGCAAGGTATACAGTGACTTTTTACTTTCTTCTATCTATAATAGAAGAAAGTATTGTAATCGAAATTTTTTTCGACTTCCAGTTTTCGACGGATTTACACGTTTTAGGGGTCAGAGATTCCGAAAAACATGTTTTTACAAAATGTCTGTCTGTCCGTCCGTCCGTCCGTCTGTCCGTCTTCATTGTACCATCTAAAAGTGTATGAAGTTATGCTTCGAATTGAACCAAATTTTTTTTCCAAGTTTTTGGCTATGGCAAGCAGGTTCTATCAGAATTTGGGGATATTTCCACGAAAGGGGGCGCTGTGGTCGATATTTTTGTTCCATTTTCACTATTGTACCATTTAAAAGTGTATGAAGTTATGCTTCAAATTGAACCAATTTTTTACTTTCTTCTATCTATAATAGAAGAAAGTATTGTAATCGAAATTTTTTTCGACTTCCGGTTTTTGACGGATTTACACGTTTTAGGGGTCAGAGATTCCGAAAAACATGTTTTTACAAAATGCCTGTCCGTCCGTCCGTCTTTCCGTCTGTCCGTCTTCATTGTACCATCTAAAAGTGTATGAAGTTATGCTTCAAATTGAACCACATTTGTTTTCTAGGTTTTTGGCTATGGCAAGAACGTTCTATCAGAATTTGGGGATATTTCGACGAAAGGGGGCGCTGTGATCGATATTTTTGTTCCATTTTCACTATTGTACCGTCTAAAAGTGTATGCAGTTATGCTTCAAATTGAACCACATTTTTTTTCTATAGGTTTTTGGCTATGGCAAGCAGGTTCTATCAGAATTTGGAGATATTTCGACGAAAGGGGGCGCTGTGATCGATATTTTTGTTCCATTTTCACTATTGTACCATCTAAAAGTGTATGAAGTTATGCTTCAAATTGAACCACATTTTTTTTTCTAGGTTTTTGGCTATGGCAAGCAGGTTCTATCAGAATTTGGGGATATTTCGACGAAAGGGGGCGCTGTGATCGATATTTTTGTTCCATTTTCACTATTGTATCATCGAAAAGTGTATAAAGTTATGCTTCAAATTGAACCACATTTTTTTTCTAGGTTTTTGGCTATGGCAAGCAGGTTCTATCAGAATTTGGGGATATTTCGACGAAAGGGGGCGCTGTGATCGATATTTTTGTTCCATTTTCACTATTGTACCATCTAAAAGTGTATGAAGTTATATGCTTCAAATTGAACCACATTTTTTACTTTCTTCTATCTATAATAGAAGAAAGTATTGTAATCGAAATTTTTTTCGACTTCCGGTTTTCGACGAATTTACACGTTTTAAGGGTCAGAGATTCCGAAAAACATGTTTTTACAAAATGTCTGTCTGTCCATCCGTCCGTCTGTCCGTCTGTGTGGCTTTTAATTGTACCATCTAAAAGTGTATGAAGTTATGCTTCAAATTGAACCCAATTTTTTTCTATGTTTTTGGCTATGGCAAGCAGATTCTATCAGAATTTGGGGATATTTCGACGAAAGGGGGCGCTGTGATCGATATTTTTATTTCATTTTCACTATTGTACCATCTAAAAGTGTATCAAATTATGCTTTAAATTGAACCTAATTTTTTTTTTCTATGTTTTTGGCTATGGCAAGCAGATTCTATCAGAATTTGGGAATATTTCGACGAAAGGGGGCGCTGTGATCGATATTTTTGTTCCATTTTCACTATTGTATCATCAAAAATTGTATGAAGTTATGCTTCAAATTGAACCACATTTTTTTTCTATGTTTTTGGCTATGGCAAGCAGGTTCTATTAGAATTTGGGGATATTTCGACGAAAGGGGGCGCTGCGACCATTTAAAGATTTCAAATTCAAAAAAAGATGTGCAAATTCAAAAAAATTAGAAATCCTAAAACTTATTTTTCGTTAAATGTTCGGCCTTGATCCGGAGAATCCGGAACAATTTTTGCTTTGCCTCTATCTTAAAAAATGGCTGAGATATAGCAGTTTGAAATTTTAGGGTGGCTGACATTTTCAAAGAAGACAGCAGAATTCATCCATAAACGGGTTTAATTTATGAGCTTTAGTTAACATGGTTTCGGCAAATTTTCTTTCATTGTTGTAACCATTAATCCTATAATATGCTTATCACTATATATTTATATTCGCCAACGTCAAATTCTCGCCAAACTTGGCGACAGTTGGCGGAATATTGCCAAATTTGGCTACCAAAATAAGTTGCCATGAAGCCAACTTGGCTGTAGAGGACTAATGCGGCGATATTCTCATTCAAATTCAATGTTGACGAGAACTGGGATTGAATCTTCTTTATTTAGGTTCCACGCATTTTAGCTTCGTGTTTTCCAGTAAAATTAGCTAAAATCATAAAACCAAGGAATAGTGTGGCTATGTGTTCCTGTCGGTTCAGGCTAGAAGGACTTTTCGTAGTTTAGTATACATCGGTTGTTCGCATCCTTGTAACCCGACCATTCGCACGCAGCTGACGTACAACAGAATGACGAAAAATATTGATTTTATTGGCGATGTGATAGCGAATTTTTAAGTATTAACATGACTGAGATAGAAGAAAGTTTTGGGATTGGCACATCCGACTAGTTTTCTAAGTTTTTGGCTATGGCAAGCAGTTTCTATCAGAATTTGGGGATATTTCGGCGAAAGGGGGCGCTGTGATCGATATTTTTGTTCCATTTTCACTATTGTATCAGCGAAAAGTGTATGAAGTTATGCTTCAAATTGAACCAAATTTTTTTTCTAAGTTTTTGGTTATGGCAAGCAGGTTCTATTAGAATTTGGGGATATTTCGACGAAAGGGGGCGCTGTGATAGCCATTTAAAGATTTCAAATTCAAAAAGATGTGCAAATTCAAAAAAATTAGAAATCCTAAAACTTTTTTTCGTTAAATGTTCGGCCTTGATCGGGAGATTCCGGAGCAATTTATTTTGCCTCTATCTTAAAAAATGGCTTAGATATAGCGGTTTGAAATTTTAGGGTGGCTGACATTTTCAAACAAGACAGCAGAATTCATCCATAAACGGGTTTAATTTAGGTTTTAGTTAACATGGTTTCGGCAAATTTTCTTTCATTGTTGCAACCATTGTTCCTATTCTTATATGCTTAACCCTATATATTTATATTCGCCAACGTCAAATTGTCGCCAAACTTAGCGACAGTTGGCGGAATATCGCCAAATTTGGCGGCCAAAATAAGTTGCCACAAATGAAGCCAATTTGGCTGTAGAGGACTAATTTGGCGATATTCTCATTCAAATTCAATGTTGACGAGAATCGGGATTGAATCTTCTTTATTTAGGTTCCACGCATTTTACCTTCGTGTTTTCCAGTAAAATTAGCTAAAATCGTAAAACCAAGGGTTGGGTTGGGTTGATTATTGACGGCCAATTATCTACACTAGGGATATAGGCCCGGGGGGAGTGCCCTTCGTGGGGGTCTTTCTAAGGGAACCTAATCCGTATTTACGCATGGATAAATCCACGGCTCGAAGAAAACCACGAAAACTCCGAACGATTAGTTTGACGGGCGTGATTGGGATCGAACCCAGCACCTCCCGTCTACCAGCTTCGAGAGCACAACCTCTCAGCCACTAATGGGGCCGTAAAACCAAGGAATAGGGAGGCTATCTGTTCCTGTCGGTACAGGCCAGAAGGACTTTTCGTAGTTTAGTATACATCGGTTGGTCGCATCCCGGTAACCCGACGATTCGCAAGCAGCTGACGTACAACATGACAAAAAATATTGATTTTATTGGCGATGTGATAGCGAATTTTGAAGTATTAACATGACTGAGATAGAAGAAAGTTTTGGGATTGGCACATCCGACTAGTTTTCTGATTGAAAAGACGTCTTTGGAGTTCAGGAACGCTCCCAATGCACAGTGGGCTGATTTCTAGCGTTACGTATATAGCGTTTTTTATTGCGTCATGTATCGAACAGATACAACGACAGCAATAATGTAAGTTTTTTGAGGATAGTAACCGAGTGTTAAAGAATGAGTTACTATATGGATTTGTTTTTGCGCCAAAATATGCGGGTGCGCTTCTTTTTTCGTCTTTATTGACATTTACACTTCCCTTAAATTTGTTTTTTGTCTTCTGTGCCTTCAATAATAATAATAATAATAAATTTCTGTATGTTAGGCAAAATATGTATGTTGGGCATATCTATTAAGAAAAAGGTGTTGATGTTGGGCATATCTATTAAAAGAAAAAGGTAAAAAATATATATATATATTAATCTAAATTTTGACTATTTTGATTTTTTGGAATATTTTGTTTCAGCCAATTATTCTTTTTTATAATTTTTTTTTCAACATTAATATATATTCTACGTTAAATTAACCTCATCCCATAGTAATTAAAAATCTGTAAATGTAACTAAGCAACTGGTATGAACTGTGGTTACAACACTTGCATGTGTGCAAGTGTCTTTATACATCTGCCATGCTTGTGTATGTTTATGTCTTCTTGGAGTGAAAAATAATTGCCCTACGTAAGGAGTATACTTGTCCTTCTGGCTATTTATATTAGAAATGTGCTTGTATGATGTACTAAAAGACACATAATGAACACACATATGAACACATAAATGCACAAGCATCTATTGACTTTTCAAATTACTTTTATTCTTGGCCCGCAGGTTTTGATTCCTTTAAGAAACTTATTTTATAAACTGCAAGAAATAACACTGTGATATATGTTTTGTCCTCAATCAATATATTCATATAAGAGGGGCATTCTATATGAAACGATGCTTAGTCAATTTCTTTAAAAAAGGGAAAGAAAAGTACTGCTGAATTGTCTGTAAATGATTCACGACATGTGTCCTTATGCAAAAGGTTAAATAAAAAGCATTTAGAATGGTATGCCTTTTAGAAATTTTCCACATAATTTTCGATTTACTCTGGTGTACTACATTCAGTCTAAGGACAATTTGCCCTACATTTTGAACTAATAACTATGATCCTAAATGAAAATCCAGTTTCAAACCAACTACAGAAAAAAATAAGAAAAGCTATTTAATTCACTATTTTCATTGCTTTTTATTCCCAGCAGGTAAAGGATTGTAAGCAGACGATTTTTATGACACAGTTTTCAGTTACTGCCTCTCCCAGAACTTTTGTTTTTTTCTATTTTTCATTTGATGAGTAACCATGGGAACTAGCAAACCTTAATCGCCTACGCTGTGGTTGTTTATGGGAACTTGGGCATTTAAGAAAGATAAATTTTCATATTTTACTTTTGTACAGTTTTTTGTTAGATACGAGCGAAATTATAAGATTTATACGCCCTGGGTGGGCTTCTGTGTGTGGATATTTTATTGGATAGCTTTTATGCATGGTTGTTTGTTGACGATCGCCTAGTCTAGTCTTGAGTTCCGTGAATTTGAGAAGTGCCGGAAATGCAAGACTTATAAAACTTCCTAATTGCATATACAGGACAGAATGGAATTAGATCCTCATTAAAATAGTATGGTATGCATAAGACTTATTTGGTGACTAATGAAAAATTGCTTCTCTTTTCAACATTATTATTTTTTAACTACCATATAACTTCTTAAACTTTCCGAACGCATAGTGTAAAGAAAGTATTGTAATCGTGATTATAATAATAATAAACTATAAAATTTTGGTGTGCATCTATATGTTTTCATGTCCCTTGAATCCGCCTTTCCATTTTTGTAACGATTCTCTACGTATAAGCGTATGTATGTGCGTATGTCGATTTTCCCTCATATTTTTAAGCCCCTACAGTTAATTTTTGGAGTTTTTACGATAATGTAAGCTATGTATGTCTGTGAGTGAATACGATAGCTTCTAAACGGTAGGTACTTCAGATTAAGTACCCATTTGGGAATATGTTATATAGACCACTGTCGGCAGAGCAGTATAGATTTTCATACAAAACGGCCTACGGATTTGGTATTCAAACTATTTTACGATTAATTCTATAGGGAAAATCGCCAAGAAAATATGACAGTATATAAGTGATATATATATATATATATATATATATATATATATATATATATGGTGACAGGAAACGGACTTTGTACCGCAAAGCTTAGCAGATTCTTTAGTGAGGCTCTTGATGATAAACCTCAACTACCAAACAATAGATTTTGATGAGCTAAGTAATTTTTACTGTGAGAACGAGAGCAGAAGCAGTCGAGATTCAGACTTAGTCAGACGGACTCGGAGATGCTGTGAAATCTCCGGCCAGCCGGACGAGCTGCGTTGAGTAATGCTTTATAGACAGACGGCCTAGGCGAGCTAAAAATCTCATCGGTATCAAATAAAAACGAGAAAAGCCAACAGACGATTGGCCATGTTGTTAAAATTACCTTCAAACTGTAAATATTTGTGTTGTTTCATATATATCCAAGAATATTAAAAATTGTAAGATTTCGTTAAGAATCTGCCTGGACTTATTAATACTCACTAGACACCGACCAAGTACCACTACATATATTGCGGTGATGTAATCAAGCATTAACGGTAAAGTTTCCAGTTTCAAAACGGGAGGTCCAGTGTTCGAACCCAGCTGATTCCATTGTGTCAGAAATTTATCTGAGTGAACGTATTCTATAAAATGTTCGAAAGCTCGAGTGGGGTCACTGCAAATTTTTATAATTTAAATTGTCTAATTTTCAAGTCAAATTGGGACTTTGTCCCTAAGGGACAATCTTCCCCTTTAATTTAAGAGTTGAGTAATTTCAATGACAGTTTTAATATTTCATGCGTACTATACGAAATTTTATAAATAAATTCGACGATTCGTGGCCTGTTTATTTTGATGATAGCAATTTTTTCCTTTTTTTAATTAGCTGTTCTAAATATTAACCGTTTTTAATAAAAACATCATCAATAACTTTTACTTATTAATTCTAGCTTTACTTTGTTTTATTTTACGAAACAAAGAACACTAAAATAACTAATCAAGAAGGTCCGTCAAAGCATTTAAAAAAGAAAATTCTCACATTTGGTGGCTTGATGTCCTTTTTGACAACCTCATAATACTTCTTAATGATTCGAAATTCTTGAAAACCCGTAATTTGATCTCATAATAGACTTTGATTCAGGCGACAAGAGATTCTGCGACGATGACATGTTCCCTGTCCCTGTGTTTGCCTCTTCTCTCAAACCAACCTGAATTGTCTGTTTCATTACGTGAGGGAAGAAATGTAAAATGCGCAAGTTGTAGAAATTGGTAAAATATCTTTTGTTGCGCTTATTCAAAAATACACAGTAAAAAAAGATAGTCTGTCAAATTCGGCCGTTTTATTCTACGGAATACGGATAACTTATCAAATTTGTTCATAAAACATTTAAAAAAAAAAAAAAAAAAAAAAAAAAAAAAACTTTTGCATTTGATGGTTAAATTTGTTTTTGACAACTTGATAATATTTTTTAAAAATATCCAGTCTTTGAAAACCTGTAATGAGCTCTCATGGTAGGATTTGATGCTGGCGACAAGGGATTCTGCGACGATGACATGTTCCCTAATGTTTTGCCTCTTGTCAGTGTCATCTTGGCAATCAATCCTCGTTTGATCTGAATTTCTCCTTAATAAAAATATGAAACCAATATCTCTTCTTATGATGTTAATTTGAAAAAAAAAAAAACTATTTAAACATATTTTGGTACGAATTTAAATTGCTGAATTCCCAAGACAAATTAAAAGTCTATATCGATTTGTATAAGAATTTTCATAGTCATTGAGCTACCGAGTAATTCGAGAATTTAATAATTTGAATGACTCTTTTAAAATACTATTTAACGAAGATGTATAACACTTTTTTAGATTATTTATTTATCTGCTGATTTTAAAATTTAAACCTTTTATAATAAAAATAATACTTTACGAAACAAGGAACACGAATAACTTATCAAGTCTGTGCTAGGAAGAATATAAAAAGGGAAAAACTCTCGCATTTGGTGCCCTTTTTGACAACTTGATAATATTTCTTAAAAATCTCAAGTCCTTGAAAACCTGTAATGAGCTCTCATGGTAGACTTTGATGCAGGCGACAAGGGATTCTGCGACGATGACATGTTCCCTAATGTTTTGCCTCTTGTCAGTGTCATCTTTGCAGTCAATTCTCGTTTGACCTGAATTTTTTTCCTAACGAGAAATGAAAATATCAAACCGGTATCCCTATGTTTTGATTCCTTATAAGAGTTTTTGTCAAACTGATGTGTGGTCTGGGATGTTTTGTGGGAAACGAGAGTGGCAGATCACGAATAACGTATTACCAAGTATTTTTTGTCTTGTTGCAGTTGGTAGACGGCTTCAGGCGGGTTTGGTGCCAGAGGAGTTTGCGCGGAAGTCGAATCGTAAGATGATCGGAAGATATATTTGAAACATCTCGCACGCGACACGAAAAGCTCATATCAGACTGGATAATGCTTCAATTGCTCCAATAACCCTTTATGGCCGGTGGTGGGGAGGGGGGGAATTTTCGGGTGAGGGAAAAAAAATATTTTTTAAACAAGGTGGATTAATTTTTATATGTGAACCATTCTTTCAGAACTACCTGTTTTTATATTTCATATTTCTAAGTATCACGGGGTGTCAATACACGCAAAAATTGGGGCCTTTTCAGAGCTCCTTCACAAAACTCCACTAAATAAGAGACCTTCCTTCACAAAATTCCTTCTAATAAAAAAGGCTTTTTTTCGCAAAATTCCTATAGTTAAATAGGCCCCTCCACAAAATTTTATTCCATAAAAGCAAACTCTTCAATAATTATTTTTGTTTTGGGAGGTTTTAAAATATTTAATTTGCTAACAAACGAATTCACCAGATAGGAAAATTTGACTTAAAGAGTTATTATTAAGAGGCTATTTCACTCGCGCGAAACACCCGCTCGTTAATGTTAATCGTATGAGAGAATTATTTTTAAATATCTCGTTTGCATTTCAGTACTTTTAAAAGATTTTTTTTTCATTGGATAGCGGAGGTCGAGCTCCACAAAGGCCATTTGAACATTGATATAAAAATTTGTAAAGTTGTTCGTAAAAAAAAAAAAAATCCAACTTTTTATTTCCGGATTTGAGTGTCTATGGGAAATCACTCACATGGTCATTAAGCCATTGGCCAATACATTTTACACTGCCTGTAAAACTACTTCTGCAGCAATAGTTTTAAGTGATCAGGGGTACCAACTTCTAAAAAGAATTATTTGTAAATTACCAGTGATACAAACGTGTGATGAACATTGTAGTGCTTATGAAATTGTAAGTTTTTTTTTTTTTTTTTTTTAATTAACTAGGGGGGCTCCGCCTCCCTGCTCGCTACGCTTTCCAACTCCCAGCGTAATCTCTTCACGATACCGATTGGTATCGCGCAGCAATCTATCAGAAAAAAAAGCCCGGAAGATCTACGCAGATTTTCATTGGTCCATTTCCAAACACCATGTATACAAATGAAAATATATTTTGTATTTAATTGTAATGAAAAAGCGGCATCAACAAATGAATAATCATAAAATAAACCCAATGGACAATATTCCCTTGACGTCACAATAAATATGAATTTGTATTCGCTTATAAAAATAAAGTGGACACGGATCTGAAGGCACGGCAGTGCCTCCGCCAAGTCGAGAGAGGACAGCCGTAAGCATACTTTTCTGGAAGCAACTCAGGGCACTTTTGACCCCCCATATCTCCGCGCTGGAGTATCCCAAAATTTTTAAACTTCAATTATAGAGAGTATTTGGCCCACAGGACCAAAATTTAAAATTACAACTTTCTGTCTTTTCTAGTTCAGGCGATATATGAACTCAAACATTCGATTTTTTGTCACTTCTTACTCACTCGTTCACGCGTCATCAAAAAGATTGGGTAGATCCCGTAGCCCCAGAAACTTGACATTTGGAAAAAAGGTAGTGTTTAGGATACAAAGAAAGAAAAAATTATAAAATCCAGAAAATTCGAAAAAAAAAACATTCGAAAATTCAACAAGTTCCATCAAAATTGAAAATTGAAAATAATACGATCTTGTAGTCTTGGAAACTTAAGATTTGGTGTGAAGGTAGTGTTTAACATCCAGAAAAAGAAAACATCAAAAACACCAAAAAAATCGAAAGCAAAATTGAAAAAATCGAAGAAATTGAAAAAAACCGAAAATTTGAAGACAATCCGATTTTGTTGCGCTAGAAAATTCAAATTAGGAATAAAGGTAGTATTTAGGATACAGAAAAAGGAAAATTAAAAAAATCCAGAAAATTCGAAAAAAAAAATAAAAAAATTCGAAAAAAATTGAAAAAATGAAAATAATTTGATACGATAACGCTCGAATTTATAAATTAATTTGGATGAAACTAATTGTGTGTATTAAGCTCACCAATGCCTCGACCGAGTTCGTTGGCCAGCTTGGTCCGCCATCTTGTTTCAAGATGGCGGCCACGGAAAATATTAAAACTAAAATAAATATACAAAAAAGTTAAAAAATCAAGTTTATTTTTTAATTAGGTGTTAGGATTTGATACAAGGATTCCAGAGCATTTTTTGTTTTATCTCTATCTTAAAAATTGGCTGAGATAGAGCAGTTTGAAATTCTAGGGTGGCTGACATTTTGAAACAAAACAGCACATTACAAAAAACCAACGATAAATTTATGGTCAATAATGGTCAAGCAGGTGCAATCCCGAATGAATACTCCGTGTTATTATAACTGTAACTTTGACTTCGAAATTTTGATACGTTGCATTTTCTATTTGTTGATATTTTTGAACTATGATTTACGCTAAGTGAAATGTTGTTGTTGAAGAGGGATTTTCCATGTAAATCCGAAACGTCCAATTTTAATATGCTTTTAATGTTTTATGAAAGTGTATTGTAATGTCTGTAATTTTAATGATTTTAATATAAATTTATAAGTTTTAGTGAACGCGATTTCTCGCAAATTATTTTCTTTCATTGTTGTAATCATTTTCCCAATCATACGCATAAAACTATATATTCATATCCATTAGCGCCAAATTCTCGCCAAACTTGGCGACAATTGGCGAAATCTCGCCAAATTTGGCGACAAAAATAAGTCTTCATAAATGAAGCCAACTTGGCTATAGCTCAATAATTTGGCGAATTTCTTATTCAAATTCAGTGTAAACGAATCTTTTGTAAACGGTTTCTTTGCATTTTAGCTTGCTGTTTTCGAGTAACATTAGCTAAAATTTTAAAACGAAGATACAGGAAAGCTACCTTTTCCTGCCGGTACAGGCCGGAGGACTTTTTTATGAGTTGTCGGATGCAATCTATGTTTTGCATTAAATAAAGTAAAACATTGAAAAACAAATCCCACAGGATGGGGATAGTTTGTTTTAGATCTGGAGGCACGGCAGTGCCTCCGCCAAGTCGAGAGAGGGCAGCCGTAAGCATACTTTTCTGGAAGCAACTCAGGGCACTTTTGACCCCCTCATATCTCCGCGCTGGAGTATCCCAAAAATTTGAAACTTCGTTTTTCTAGAGTATTTGGCACATAGGACCGACCAAAATTTAAAATTAAAACTTGCTATCTTTTCTAGTTCAGACGATATATGAACTCAAACATTCGATTTTTTGTCACTCACTCACTCGTTCAGGCGTCATCAAAAAGATTAGGTAGATCCCGTAGCCCTAGAAACTTAACATTTGGAAAAAAGGTAGTGTCTAGGATACAAAGAAAGGAAAAATTATAAAATCCGGAAAATTCGAAAAAAAAAAAACATTCAAAAATTCAACAAATTCCATCAAAATTGAAAATTGAAAATAATACGATCTTGTAGTTTTAGGAACTTAAGATTCGGTGTGAAGGTAGTGTTTATCATCCAGAAAAAGAAAACATCAAAAACACCAAAAAAATCGAAAGCAAAATTGAAAAAATCAAAAATCGAAAAAAATCGAAAAATTTCAAATAATCCGATTTTGTTGCGCTAGAAACTTGGAATTAGGAATAAAGGTAGTATTTAGGATGCAAAATAAGGAAAAATTAAAAATTCCGGAAAATTCGAAAAAAAAAATTCAAAAATTCGAAAAATTCGAAAAAAATTGAAAAAAATAAAATAATTTGATCTTTTAGCCTTAGAAACTTAAAATTCGCAGTAAAGATAGTGTTTAGGATTCAGAATAAGTTAAAATAAAAAACCAAATAAAATTCGAAAATAAAACAAAACAATCGAAAAAATCGGAAAAATCGAAAAATAAGGAAAATTTGAAAATAATTCGATTTCATAGCGCTAGAAACTTGAAATTTGGAATAAAGGTAATATTAGATACTAAACAAGGAAAAATTAAAAAAATATGGATAATTCAAAAATACCCATAAATTAGTGCAGACGATATATGAACTCAAAGTTTCGATTTTTTTGTCACTCACACACTCACTCACTCTCGCGTCATCAAAAAGATTGGGTATATCCCACAGCCACAGAAACTGAAAATTTGGAATAAAGCTAGCATTTCGGATACAAAGAAAGGAAAAAATATAAAATCCGGAAAATTAAAAAAAAAAAAAAAAAGAAACCATTCGAAAATTTAAAAAAATCGAACAAAATTGAAATTTGAAAATAACACGATCTTGTAGTCTTAAAAACTTAAAATTTGGTGTGAAGGTAGTGTTTAGAATTCAGAAAAAGAAAACATCAAAAACACACAAAAAAAAATTGAAAATAAAATCGAAAAATCGAAAAAAATCGAAAAATTTCAAATAATCCAATTTTGTTGCGCTAGAAACTTGGAATTCGGAATAAAGGTAGTATTTAGGATGCAAAATAAGGAAAAATTAAAAAATCCAGAAAACTCGAAAAAAAAACCAAAAATTCGAAAAATTCGAAAAAATTTGAAAAAAATTTAAATAATTTGATCTTTTGGCCTTAGAAACTTAAAATTCGCGGTAAAGATAGTGTTTAGGATTCAGAAAAAGTTAAAATAAAAACGCAATAAAATTCGAAAATAAAATAAAAAGATCGGAAATTTTAAAATAATTCGATTTTGTAGCTCTGGAAACTTAAAATTTGTAATAAAGGATACAAAATAAGAAAAAATTATAAAATCCAGAAAATTATAAAAAAAAAAATTGCGAAAAAATCAAAAATTGAAAATATTTTTATCTTGTAGTCTTAGAAACTTAAAACTTGGTGTAAAGGTAGTATTTACTATTCAATAAAAGGAACAATTAAAAAATTCGAAAATAAAATCGAAAAATCGAAATATGTTTAAGAAATCGAAAATTCGAAAACAATTTGATTTTGTACTGCTAGAAACATTAGTTATAAGATAATTGTCCTATTAGCTAGTACAACGCCCCTAATTGTTTTATGTTATTTCCCCCGGATTATGGTTTTCTTTTCTTTCGTTTACGAATTTCGTTATAGAAAAGTTCCGCTATAGACTGGCTACGATATAGGCGATTTCTTTATAGACAGGTTTGTTTTCTTTCACATGTTGTACTCTATTTACTTCACATATGAAATATGGATTGTTAAATGATGTTAGCCCCACAAAAATTTTCACAGCTCCCCCTACCCTCCCGACATTACTGGCTGGTTATGGCTTGATAGTCCTTTCTAAATAAAATCATGGTGACTCTAAGATTCACTTGATTTATCTCTAAATTGAACCTAAATGATCCTAAGAAGACGGATCAAAGAATTACTATATTGGCATGACAATCAGGTAACTTAGAATTAAAATCGAAAAATCAATAAATTCATAAAAAGTCGAAAATTTGAAAATAATTCGATTTTGTAGTCCTAGAAGATTGACATTTGGCAGAAAGGCAGGATTTTGTACACAAAGTAAGGAAAAATTAAAAAATCCGTAAATAATAAAAAAAAGTCTAAAAAAACGAAAAAAAAACCATCGAAAAAAGGAATATAGTTTGATTTATTGGAAATTTCCGGAAATTTTAATTTTGGCTTTCTTTTTATACTAAAAAGTTCTTTTATGTTAAATATCAAGTATCTAGGGCTGCGAGTTATATCTCAGATGCATAGCGCCTATCCTGGAAGCAATTGAGAGTACTTTTGGCACTCCCCCTCCCATAATTTAGTGCTTGCCTAGGAACGTGAAATCTCTTTTTATCTACAGTACTTTGCAAACGAAACTAAAGCTTCAATTTTTTGATACCTGTAAATAATAGGGACAGAGTGTGGACTTAGCGAAAATCAATGGATGATCTCCAAAAAGAACCCAAAATCAAGAAAAGGAGGGTTACTTACAAAAAGAAGTGAAATCTCATCAAAAACGTCACCTGTAAAAAATGTAGCCAAGTCTCGTGACTCTTTTTCCGTAAAAAGTTCTGAGATCGTGTAAAGCCAAGTTTAGCTATCTTATTAACTCTGAAATTTTCATTCACAAATCACTCCTAGTCTCTACATCTTTAGTTAAATATTATTTTGTGACTTGGCAATTACGCAGCACAGGGAAGTTATTACACCTTACTATGTTATGTGGGAAGGGATGAGATAATATGATTAAGGCTAATTATATACGCACAGGGAAGTTATTACACCTTAATATGTTATGGGATGACATGGTATTATTTGATTAAGACAAATTATATACATCACATTCTCGTGCTACGTAATTGCCAAGTCACAAAATAATATTTAACTAAAGATGTAGAGACTAGGAGTGATTTGTGAATGAAAATTTCAGAGTTAATAAGATAGCTAAACTTGGCTTTACACGATCTCAGAACTTTTTACGGAAAAAGAGTCACGAGACTTGGCTACATTTTTTACAGGTGACGTTTTTGATGAGATAAATACTTTTACCGAAATGTAACTTGCAAATAAAAAAAAATCGGCCTAAAAGCCACGTGTCTTTAATATTTAGTATTTCTCTTTTATCCTCGCAACAGTGTGGAAAGAAAAAAAAGCCGAGACGATCTGCGCAGATTTTCATTGGTCCATTTCCAAACACCATGTATACAAATAAAAATATATTTGTATTTAATTGTAATGAAAAAGTGGCATCAACAAATGAATAATCATAAAATAAACCCAATGGACAATATTCCCTTGACGTCACAATAAATATGGATTTGTATTCGCTTATAAAAATAAAGTGGACACGAATAAATATTTTTACCGAAATGTAACTTGCAAAAAAAAAAAAAAAAAATCGGCCTAAAAGCCACGTGTCTTTAATATTTAGTATTTCTCTTTTATCCTCGCAACAGTGTGGAAAGAAAAAGAAGCCGAGACGATCTACGCAGATTTTCATTGGTCCATTTCCAAACACCATGTATACAAATAAAAATATATTTTGTATTTAATTGTAATGAAAAAGTGGCATCAACAAATGAATAATCATAAAATAAACCCAATGGACAATATTCCCTTGACGTCACAATAAATATGAATGTGTATTAGCTTATAAAAATAAAGTGGACACGGATAAATATTTTTACCGAAATGTAACTTGCAAATAAAAAAAAAAAAAATCGGCCTAAAAGCCACGTGTCTTTAATATTTAGTATTTCTCTTTTATCCTCGCAAGAGTGTGGAAAGAAAAAAAAGCCGAGACGATCTACGCAGATTTTCATTGGTCCATTTCCAAACACCATGTATACAAATAAAAATATATTTTGTATTTAATTGTAATGAAAAAGTGGCATCAATAAATGAATAATCATAAAATAAACCCAATGGACAATATTCCCTTGACGTCACAATAAATATGAATTTGTATTCGCTTATAAAAATAAAGTGGACACGGATAAATATTTTTACCGAAATGTAACTTGCAAATAAAAAAAAATCGGCCTAAAAGCCACGTGTCTTTAATATTTAGTATTTCTCTTTTATCCTCGCAACAGTGTGGAAAGAAAAAAAAAGCCGAGACGATCTACGCAGATTTTCATTGGTCCATTTCCAAATCGTTTGGCACATTTCCAAATCGTTACTTTTTAGCACTTTCCAACCTAGTTGAAAAGTGCTTATGACTTCGGTTTGTCTGGCCGTCTGCCGTCTGCCGTCTGTCCGTGCTCTAACTCCCGTAAATATGCTCGGATTGCTCTGCAATTTTTATATGTTATTGTCGTTATCTATAGCATGTTCCCTATTTCAACGGAAGTGTGTAGCACTTATAGTTTTCTTATAGGGACACTCAAAAGAATTCCGTTACATTGCGGTCTATGGGGAAAAATCATTTGCGGTTTATTTAAATAATGTTTCACTATTTTAAACGCATTGAAATTTATATATATCACTAAGGTGCATTAGAAGAAGCTTAATATGGAGCAGGGTGTGCATAGCACTTATAGTTACTTTACAGGGACAGTCAAAATAATTCCGTTACATTACGTCTATGGAGAAAAATCGTCTGCGGTTTATTTAAATAATGTTTCACTATTTTAAACGCATTGAAATTTATATAGATCACTAAGGTGCATTACAAGAGACTTACTACGGAATATTGTGTGTATAGCAGTCATCGTTCATTTACAGGGACACGCAAAAGAATTCTCTACTGTATGTTAACAATAATTCCTGGAAGTGCGTTTTAAGTTACTGAACGCGATTTTAATGTTAACTTGCTTTTTGTCTATTACGTGATGTGTATAAATTCTGTAGATCCTATACAGGGCAGCACAAAAGTTCGCGAACACATTTCTGTTTATTGACAAACTCCAGACGGAGAATTTTAAACTGTGCTACGCGTTTCCTAACTGAACTAAAATTTAGCATCCTATGTAGTATATATACAATTCTATAGATCCCATACAGGGCTGAATAAAAGTATTCGGATATTTTTCAGAATATTGTATATGTTGGAAATTCCTGAAATTATATTTTTAAATATGTTATGCGTTTTCCAAATTGTTTACTTAGAAGTTATCTTTTAGCTTATTAAACGGTATGATTTGTAAAATTATTTTGGAAGCGTTGGAAAGTGCTACATAATCTATGCTTGACGCATGATTTTTCGTTCTTGTTTTAATATAGAAAGATTAATTAATTATTTTTATTATTTATTTACTCGTAATCCACTGTGATTGGTTCCATGTACGTTGACATGCTACAACTGTTCGCCGTTGGTTTGGGGAAACTTCCTATGCTATCCGCATTTATTTTATTTTTTTTTAGGGGAGGGGGGGGGGTTAGAGATTAAACTTTTCCAGAATTGCGGACTGGATATTCTCATTTTATGCCCAGCCTGTTTACTATATAAAATTACTATTTTAACCCCCTCGATTCCACTTTTAGGTCTTGTAAGAAACAAGAGAGTCGTTTATAAACAGGGATGGACTTTTCAGCGTATTATTATTATTATTATTATTATTATTATTATTATTTAATTAATCTATGATTTCCGCGGAATCGCTTAAAAAATAATCGAAAAATTATTACCAATTACAATTTAAGATCGTGAAGAAAGATAAACATTTATTTTTCCTGTTGATGCATTTCTTTTATCTTCTCTCTAAATGTATTAAACGAAAAGTTTGTCCGGATTTTTTTAATAGAAATAATCTGTATATTCGGAAAATAAAAATGAGAGTGCCTATTAACACTACTCTTATTTATGTTATTCAGAACATAAAATTGTTACCAATTAAAAATTAAGGCCATGGAGAAGCAAGATAGCAATCTTTCTTCAAAAACATAACTGCAAATAACAAAAGCATAAATTTAAAAGCATTCTGACTTTTCTCCTGTTTCCTGAAGATATTAAAAGAAAAGGAAAGATTTTCTAGTATTGTTCCAATTTTCTAATGGAATAGAAACATCCAATGTGTTCAGAATAAAGTAGAGGGGTAGTTATTAACACACTACTCCTATTTTTGATATACGTAAACATAAAATTGTCACCAATTAAAAATTAAGACCGTGAAGAAGTAGGATAAACATCTTGTTTTCCAAGGTTTAAAATCGTACTGCTCCTGTAGATACTCAACGAAGGGAAAGGGGAAAACGTGAACATTTTATAATTCTGTTCAGAATAAAGTAGAGGGGTAGTTATTAACACACTACTCTTATTTTTGATATACATAAAAATAAAATTGTGACCAATTAAAAATTAAGACCGCGAAGAAGTAGGATAAACATCTTGTTTTCCAAGGTTTTAAATCGTACTGCTCCTGTAGATACTAAACGAAGGGAAAGGGAAAAAAGGTGAACATAATATAAACGAGCTGAATGTAACATTTATCGTCATCTTGGGATGTTCCTCACGCTGCTGCATAAAACATAATCTCCCGCTATGCAGGAAGGCCAATCGTTGTGTACACCGTTAAGCCGAGACTTTTTAATGACTTTCGGCGAAGATAACTTACCATAATCCCTGTTCACACCCTATTACGAAATAGGTGATTCTTTATCCATAGCCACTCCTGCCTCTTAATTAAGAGTTCACCTGGTGAATGATTTGGATCGGCCTTGAACAGAAAACGCTGTCGATTTTATCAGGTGCACCTATGTATCTTTTCTCGCTGAAAAGAGATTTAATTCAAATTTGTTAATATTGGTGAGAATTTCCGGTATGGTGCAGAAAATAGCTTGCACTTCAGAAGTAGTTGAGAGTAACTTTATTTTCATTGTGGTAACTTTGTTTATTTTAAACCTTTGTGCATACATAAAAATCTTCCAAAGTAATTTATCTATGTGACAGAGATTACAAATCGATTCTAGGCATATACCATACACTCTCAGATCTACTAGAATTTAATTGCATCTTGCTAGCAGTAGTGCCTGCATAAACAAGTGTAATAAGCATCAATTAAAAGCATTTATCTCATTAAGCCAATTTGCATTCTAGAATTGGCTGATACTGTTTTCGAATCTCGCACCATTTGGATCACATCATGAAATTCATCAACAAATTTTTGGCAATCATTAAGTCATTCCACTGTAAATCTGCGCATGATGCTTATGACGAAAACAGCTATTTTTCAGTTTTTCTAAGACAGAACACACAGTTGTCAGTTTCATATATAGAATAAAACTAGTCACGATATAACACAAAATATTTTATACAGTAAAACCTGCTAAGAATCGCTCGGGAGTGGAATATTTTTCTGTTTTACCAGGTGTATGATACTTCTTTCGCCTGGAGCATAGTTTTTTCAGTTTAAGACAGGATTCCATTATAAAAAGTTTTATTGTACACTATAATCTTGATGTAATATGAAGTTAATATAGAGTGATTACCTATACACATACGGATCTTTTTTTTTTCCCCTCCCTAGAACTTAGATGAAAATTTCAGCATTTCGCCCATATCTTCACGGTTAATTCTATCATCCAATGTTAAGAGCCTACGCTAGTCATCCGAAGAAACTCGAACGCTAATGTTAAGTCTATGGGAAGGTTCTTGACAGATTTCTCGCTCGCATTTTAATATTTGTAATTGATTTTTGCATAGGATAGCTGAGGCCCATCCCTAACGTTGTTAGTTTTTAATTTTTCGATTTTGGTTCCAGTTTTTCTATATAAGGGTACTTTCACTTTCAGAACCGGCTCTGAAATTGAAAATGTCCGCTTATATATGTATATATAAAAAAAAACTAACTAAAATAAAAAAAATAAAAACTAACAGCGTTAAGGATCGGCCTCAGCTATCCTATGCAAAAAAAAAAAAAAAAAAAAATTAAATGCGAGCGAGAAATCTGTCAAGGAAACCTTCCCATAGACTTAACATTAGCTTGAGTGTTTCTTCCCCTGACTACTGTAGGCTCTTAAGCTGTAGATGTTTCTTATAACTAAAAAAAAAAAAAAAAATGTATTACATTTTTATGTTTTCAATGTTCGATAAATTTTCAATGGCTGTTACAAGAATTCTGTGTTACAGAAAAGTGGTGTTCCCATATCTGCTGTTAACCAGTTTTCTTATCGCTGTAGCATGGAAAAAGAAAGAAATATTAGCTTTCTCGGATTTCGTTTATTTAGCATAAAGTGTCATTAACATGTATGTCCACGCCTTTAAATACAAGATTTGATAATTTTGTCACCTTTAATATAGTTCTTGCTTCGTGCATTCATCGTGACATACATTAATGAAATCATTTGAGCGTATTTCTTCTTGGGAATATTTGCTTGTGACTATAATTTATATTTCTATTGCGTTTTTCTAATTTTAAACTTTTTCAGTCCAATTTCGTACATATCTTTCCCCCACCACGACTTTCTAAAACTTGGAAACTGTCGCAGCATTCCGTCTGTCACATGTCTATAATATATTTTACCACTCAGCTTTGGATATTTCTTAATACTACATTAAGAAATATTTTAAAATGCATTTCATTGCTTGTGTAAGAATTCTGGCGAATTTCTTCCTTTTGAACAACTATTTTTGTGATTACCGTTGGCAACACGAGAAACATCGCCATCTCAACAAAATAATAATTTCAGTGTGTGTATTTTGTTTTCACAGGTTGATGTGCTTTTAAAGTTGTGTTTTGTTTTAGGCTCGGGTATGTGATGGTGAAGTTTTCGCTAGCCCTATGTCAACATCATCAAATGCATCACATACACTCTAAATAAGAAAGAGTGACTATTCACTCCGGAGGAGTGGATATTCACTCTATCGCAGAGTCAAAATTTGCCCAACCTCTTTAGAGTGACTATTCACTCTAGGCAAAAGTGAAATTGTTCACTCTCCGAAAGAGTGAATACTCACTCCCGAGAAGTGAATATTCACTCTAAACAAGGGTGGATACTCACTCTTTCAGAGGAGTGACTATCCACTCTTGCAAAAAGAGTGGGCTTTTTCACTCTGATAGGAGTGAATAGTCACTCTTTCATAGGAGTGGCTATCCACTCCTTCATAGGAGTGGCTATCCACTCCTTCATAGGAGTGACTATTCACTCCTTCATAGGAGTGACTATTCACTCTTGCAAAAGGAGTGGATTTCTCACTCCTGACAGGAGTGAATAGCCACTCTTTCATAGGAGTGACTGTTCACCTTTTATGGAGTGAATTATTTTTTTTTGTTTCTTTTATGGGCATTTTAAAAGAATCATATATTTTAGAGCATGCAATGAAAATAGACACAAGCGTGGTAAAGATTGGAATAAAATACTTTATTGGCAATATTTATTTAATTCATAGTTTGTAACGGTAATTGAACTCTTCAGGAAAAATTCAATTAGAGTTACATAATGAATTAAATTAGATTACTGACAGAAATAAACTAAAATATTTTATTCCAAGCTTATCACTATTATGTTAGCTTTCATTGCATTCTTTATAAAGATATGATAGTTTTAAAATGCCCATAAGGGCAAGTAATTAACCAAAATCTTAATCAGTTAATATTATTTCTTTCCTTTTTCAAATACCCATTAAGTTGTATTTAGTATTTTAATAATTCCTGTGATGTACGTTATTATTATTTTTTTTTGGTTCATGTGTAATTCAAAATTTAAATCTTTAGATCTCTGTATTAATTGCTAATGAATTTAAATCTAATCAAACATTATTGTTTACTGTATTTTAGTTTTTTTTTGTAAGTTTTATTAATAACTATTTAATAGATGGATATTCTATGACTAAATATGTCTGATTTCACTTTAATTTTTGTTTTAAATATAAACTCTTATATTTTGACCGCACTTTTCAGTAAATTAGCGCTATTTTGCAAAGTCTTGTTATTCTAAAATCATACATATTATTTCTGTTGTCAGCATCCATTTCTCTATGAATTTACAAAACACACTGTAAAATGAAATGTCTGAAATTCAGACACTTAAGCGTCTGAAACGGATGGTTTAAAAAACAGAAACTTTAAAGTATCTTAAAATTTTAAAACACTTAATAGTGTCTGAATTTCAGACACTTGAAACGTCTGAATCGTGGCCATTTTTGTGCTCTGATTTGTCAGCAATAGGCAGTCATTTCTGACCTAACTTTTTTTTTAAGCATTAAATGCAGCCACATTGAATCCTCAATAAATGAGAAAATATTTGACTATAAAGCAGGGCTGGGGATTTTTCCAGAAGCAGAACTTGATGGCATGGGCAAACTGGGTGAGGACCCCCCTCCCCCGATTTTAGGGGCTCCCAAATTTGGTATGGAATTTTCGTAAAGATGATATTTTAAATCTCTTTCGACATTGTACTGATTATAACCAATATTTCGAACTTTTCACGGAAAAAAATAAAACCCAATTTGGGTCGAAAGATTCTTAGGTATGTGCCCAAATTGGGCCATGTCTTTTTTGGTTACCACTGTGTATCCATTTTGGGCACTGTTAAATACCAATTTTCAAAAAAAAAAAAAAAATTAAATGGGTATTTAACAGTGCCCAAAATGGATACACAGTGGTAACCAAAACAAGCATGGCCCAATTTGGGCACATACCTAAGAATCTTTCGACCGAAATTGGGTTTTATTTTTTTCTGTGTTAGAATAGGATAAGTTTAAAAACAAAAAACATATTTATCTAAATACAATAAAATCTCTCAATAGTGTACACCGTAGCATCGCAGAATTTGTCTGTTATTCGGAGAAAGCGGACTCTTCGGAATAACAGACAAATTCCGTCGTTCTGGGGTGTCCGCTATTGAGAGGTTTTACTGTATTTCGATGAATATATTTTAAACTTATCTTGCTCTAACAATTCAAAATATTGATTATAATCAGTGCAACGTCGAAACAGATATAAAATATCAGCTTTACGAAAATTGCACACTAAATTTCAGAATCCCTAAAATCAGAGGGGCCAGGGCTACAACCCAGTTTACCCATACCCATGCTAAAATCAAGTCTTGCTTCTGGAAGAAATCCAATCCTGCGTTATAGCCAAATATGTGTATGTATTCTAAAACATAGAAAGTGTTTTATTTTTTGTCATAGTATAGAAAATGTGCATCAAAAGAATTCCAGTTCCAGTGGTTTACCACCCTCCCCCCCCCTCTTCACATACTACCGCAAAAAATTAAATACATTCATTCGATTACCTCAAATATATATGAACATATAAATACATGTTTAGATAAATCCTCTGTCTTTAACCTCATCCTTTTTTATAAGTATAAAATTTTGAATATATAATTAAACAATCTAGAGTAAATGAAAAAAAAAAAGAAAGAAAAAATTATCGAACCAGTAGATTTAAATCTCGAATTTTATTACAACAATGGAAACTCCTTAGTAAAAATATTTGGCCCTATCATGGACCAAAAATTAATCTTATCCACCCATGCCCCCCCCCCCCCCTCCCCCGCCCTATTTTTTTCTTTTTTTTTTTTTTTTTTTTTTACTCGGGATATTATTCAGAGTTATATATATATATATACGGTTAAATTTTACTTAAAGTTTTATATATATATATTTTTTTTTTTTCCCCAGTTCATATTGGATTAAGTAAACCCATTTTTAATCTTTGTATATTTTCAAAATAGCTCTGTGTCTTGAAATTTGATTATGTTATTGAGATTCAACACGAAAAAAATATCTAAATATAGTTTTTGTATTTTCAACAAGTTTTCATAAGGCAATATTTAAAAAATATTTTCGGCTTGCAATTGAATACAATAGGGCAATTTTGATTTTTTTAAATAGAGGTTTATTTCTCGTAAGTAAAACTGAAAATGTATGCATAAAATATTGAGAATTTCATGATAAACTTCATTCTGATACTTTTATGTTTCTTATTCATGTTCTATGTTCACCATCTGAAGCAAAAATGTTCATAACATTTCCCATACATAAATTTAATTTTGTTTACACGAAAACATCAACTTTGAAAATATAATCTGAAAAAGAATTAAATGATATGTCACCACCAAAAGTGGAAATTCATACGAAAATTATATCAATAACATCAGTAACTGGAAATCGCTAGAGATAATTTATATTTCCATGTGACCAATTTATTTTATACATCAGATAACAATCACCAGAGCTATTAATCTACTATTATAAATAAATAAATATATTATTTAATAACATACATGACTTTTAGTTTCAAAAATTCTTTCGCCTTAAATAAACATTTTAACTGGACTATTTGTTATTTCTTTATTTTTCATGTAAATGCATATAAACTAAAAAAAAAAGCAGCTTTATGTGCAAAATACAAGTAAATAAATCTGTAGAAATAAAGAAGTAAGTATATAAAATTCTAGCTTTTACTATTTTTCATTTTAAATTTGTAGTCAGTTTTTTACTAAAGATAATGAAGAAATAAATATTAAAATTTAGTTATTAATATCTCAAGTTTTGCAAAACCGAAAGCTAAGTTTTTGAGCAATAAATCAAAGTAAATAATGATATATTTATTTACTTATTTTAAAGCAAATTAAATTACTAAAAAAAATTGTGCAAAAATTAACTTTAAGAAAAGAAAGTTTTAAAAACTTATTTTATTAATAATAATCACAAAATCACAATATATATATTTTTAACTGTCATTTATGTAGATTAGAGGATATATGTATGATATGCAATACAATTAAAATTTCAATCAAAATAATGCTATTATGTGGAACTTAATATATTTTAAAGATATATTATTACTATTATTTATGTTTGCCATTTCAGATTCGGCAAAAATCAGTTTTGTCCCTCGGAAGACAAAAAATATATCTAAAAAGATATTTTTCCCAGAAAATTGTTCATCTATAATTATAAAATATAAAAATTAGGTCACAACAATTCTTTGTTCATTTTAGAATTTTTTTCAATATTAAATATTGAGTGAATTACATAGCGAACTAACAATTAAAAAGTTCTAAACACAGCAATTCTTCTTCATCAAAAAAATTCACAATTTTTTGTTTTTTTTCTTTTTCTCAAAATAGCTATTTTAAATTAAGCACTTTTCTTAATATAATATTACTGCCTTTTTTACAGTAAGATTAACAGCGTACAATCACATAAGAAAAAAAAAATCAGTTTTTTTTTGTTTGTTTGGGGAGGGGGGCTATGGGGTGCACAAAAATATAATACGAGCAATATTGGCTAATTTGTGTATGGATACATGAGCAATAAAATCAATATTACGATTTAATCAATAATAAGATTCGTTACAATAAAAAACCTTTTATATATAAAGCAGGGACCTAGAGAAGTATTAAACAAAATTATTTAGTTTTAAAATGATGAGAATTTAGTTCAAAAACACAAATAAATACACAAATCTTTTAAAATTAAAAAAAAAATTTATTACACATACAAATATGATAAATACACATTATTCTTTTAAAAATAATTTAAATAATAAATAAATGATGTTACATAAATAATAATATTGAAGTAAAAATTTCATTTGAAAATGAAAATTATATTATCGTAAATAATCTCACAAGAGGATCCTTACCTGATAAAGCAGTAATAAAATCCACAATCTTTTATTTATTTTGGATAATACACAAATAACCGGAAGTGCACAAATTAATGCCCATTTAAAAAAATATTCATAAGACACACTAACGTTGATGTAATATTATTTTTTGAAATCTTCTAATGATTATCAAAATTTAAAAAAATATATCGATCAAAATCTTGTTAATAATATTATAATATCATATTCATATGATCCATGTTATTCACGAAATTAATTTCACATATATCAGGAGCAAGCACTCCATATTTCACAAAGCTCGATGAAGTAGATTCGCCAGAAGAAAAAAAAAAATCCACAATCATTACATATTCATATGATCCGTATTATTCACGCAATTAATTTCACATATATCAGGAGCAAGCACGCCATATTTCACAAAGCCTGATCACAAACCTGAAGTAGATTCGCCATTAGAGAAAAATGAAGAAGAAACATAAATCCACAAAAATGTAATAATCGTATCTTGCACCTTTTGAAATCACGATATGTTCATTAAACAAATCGTTTAAGAAACATTTAAAATCGAAAACAACATTAGCCCGCCAACGGTTTCAGCCATCTGCGGACAAACACACGTGTCTCTAGCAAAGAAATAGATGTGTAAGCATTTCTACTGATGAATTACGCATCACGCAAATAGCAACTCGTTAAAATTTTTATCAGCTTCGAAACCTTTTTATTTCTTTTCTTTAGAACTTTTTGTGAAGCATTACATTTACCAATTATCTGATTATTATTATTAGAATTGTTATACGTTCGCTTATAAAAGTTTGGAACCCCGGTTCTGTTTAAAATATCAGCTAAAAATTATTATTTTAAAAATATGATATTAAATTGTTTTAAAAAATGATAAAACTCATTATTCCCCACTAAATTTATAATAATTAAACACCAAGATAATAAGAGACTGAGATTTTTTTCGTTATGGGAGGGTGACTCTGTCCCTCTGATTCCACCATAGTAGTCATTTATTTTTTATTTATAAGTTTATTTTTTTCCCTGTTATTATCTGAAATGAAAGCTATGGGGGAATGAAACTTTCTAACGAAAAAAAGAATAAACTATTTCAATTCTACGATATGTAGAAAAAAACTGATAGAAACTAATTTTTGAATATTTGATGTGTTTCTTAATTGTTAAATTTTTGTATTGTCTTTTTTATATCGGTATGCTTAAAAATTGTTCTGCCACAAGATTCTTAGTTTGTTTCATATTTATATTCTGCATTTAAAAAAGTTGACGAGACTGTGAACCACAGGCACAGCTGTTCTAAAATAACGCCCCTCCCTACGTTTCTTTCTGCCGACTCTCATATCTCTTAGTATTTTAAGCTATATATCTCAGCATTTTCAAAGATTTTGGAAGAAGGGAGGCAACCCTTCACTGCACTCATCCTGCGTACACCCACGAGTGTGTAAGTAATTTTTGGAGAATTTTATGTTTTGTGGAAAGTGAATTCTTTAACTGCTTAATACTCCGAAAATAACCAAGTAAGCGAACTTGTACAATTTAAACACACGTTCTATGCTCTAATCAAGTTACTCCTTTTAATATAAAGTAATACAAAATTAGTGGATGGGAAAGTATTTTAAACACCTTTCATCTGTTTGAAAAGTCTCTGATGGTGCTGGCATACATAAAGATACAATTGTATCACAGTCATTACGCTTATGTTACAATTATATCACATTCAGACATTTAAATGCCTAAATTTCTAAATGTCTTAATTTCAGACATATCATCATTTTTCAGACATGTTTCTCAGTTCGTTTATACCATGATCATATTAAGACACTTAAGTGTCTTAAATTCAGACATCTGTGATGTCTGAAATTTTACATTCAGACACTTAAGTGTCTGAATTGCTTTTTAGACACATATCTGTCTGAATTTAAGACGCTTCTATTTGCAGTGCACACAACAACAAATGGGGTAGCCTCTTTCGAAAGGTTTTTGAAGCAGCTTCATCTGACATGGTACTACCCCCACATTTCGTTAAAACATGGTTTTTGATTAAATATTGCTATTAATTAAAAATTAAATCGGCATTGTTTTTATAAATGAAATGCAAGATTTTCCCTCAAATTAGTGTTGCCACAAAAATAAAATAACCGCATTATATAGTGCTGAACAATGATTAAAAAAAAATAAATAGTAGTACAAAAAAGATAAAACATCAATTCTCCACATAGGTTTATTTTATATTTATGGTTAAAAAGCAAAATTGATATTGAAATGCTTAAAAGAAAAAAAAGACACCATCGATCGGTCGAAGCAGTGGTATTTCACGTGTATAATAAAAGGTATGCTTTGTTATATTAAATTTTATTTTAAGTGCATTCAATTTTTTTTCATGTTTTCCAAGAAGCGGATGGATATCTTGTGAATTGGCGAAGTTATGAATTTTTTTTTCTTAAACTCCTATCCCCCCCCCCTTCGATTAATTATTACATTAATAATACATTTAAGCGAGGATTTATAATACATTTAAGCGGATTTGATATCTTGTGAATTGACGGAGTTATGATTTTTTTACTTCTAAAACCCCCCTTCCCCCCCCCTTGGGGCCATTTTTAATGATATCAAAAATCTGTCATACATAAATTTTCGGTCCTTTTCCTAGAAGTAATAATAACTTGAAACGGATTTGATACGCATCATAATTAAGAAGTTATGGGTTTTTCTGTTTTCACAACCCCCCCCCCCCCCACACACACACACACATTTCGACTTTGCCCAATAACGAACTTGACCGAGATTTTATGTCCCTTGATTATATGCATCAGTTTGGAAGAGATTTCTGCAGAATTATTGAAGTTATTGTGTCCATAAAAAAATTATATAGCTATACAGACAGATAGATAGATAGATAAAGTTTTGAACTGGCGGGTGGTTTGGGGTTCTAGGGGTCATGATCGGTGTAGATCTGCAAAAATTTTCAGAAATTCCAACATAGGGGAGAATGTAATAGGTAGTATTTCTTACGAAATCTACCTAAAAAGAAAAAGAAAAAATGATAATTTCGTTTTTCTCAATAAATAAATATGGACAAAATTATATAATGCCAGGCTTTCACTCTTCAACGGAGTGAAATATTTCACTCTTGTCAAAGGAGTGAGACAGTCACTCTCGACAACGGAGTGACATATTTCACTCCTTTCTAGGGAGTGGAAAATTCCACTCTTTAAGGAGTGTATTTTTATAAAATTCACTCCAAAAAGAGTGAAAATGTCTCTCACTCTTCCAAAGAGTCAACTTCTCACTCCTCCCAAATTTAGAGTGTAGTTTTTTTTTTATACCTGTGATTTTATGTAAATGAACTTTGATATTTTCATAATATATCTACTACTTTATATCGTCGTATCTAGTTTTATGTTTTTAATATATTTGATGATACATTTCGTGCAAGCATTTTCTATTGCAGTATGTCGTTCACATCTCTGCTTTTAACCAGTTTTCTTATCGCCATAGTATCGAAAAAACATTTTTATTAGCTTTCTCAGATTGCGTTTACCTTTGCACAAACTGTCATTAACATGCATGTCCTCACCTTTAAATATCAAGTTTGATAATTTTGTTGTCGCCTTAAGTAGTTCGTCTTAAATTGCTGTTATGAACTTCGTCATGTTTTATTCTCTTACGTTCGCAACAGAGGAACTGAAGAATGTTCTATGCTAACATGCTCATGATTACCGTCTATTTACCTTAGACTGATGGGTTGGGTAATTTTTATTCAGTCTGATGTTAAGGGTTTTCCGGGTTACTTGTGACCTTAAGGTGCAAATTCTAGCGATGTGTGTAGCAGCTTATCTTTATACGCTTAAAAAGTAAAACCCGTTAGGTAATGTAAATATGTGGATGTTTCTCCTCGGCTCGTTTTATTTGTTTTTATCAGATACGGTTTAAAATTGCCTTATTTATTACCCTGTATACAATAAAATTGCACCCTTAAAAAAACTCTCCGTTGATTCGCTTTTCATGACCATGAAGATAGTAGAGTATTAAATCAGTTATTTTGTTTGTTATTTCAACTGAGTGAACTTTGAAAATGTGTTCTTGCTTCACATGGAACTCGGTTTTTCTACTTTAATGTCATCTCCTTGCGATTATATTTTTATTTTCTTAGAATTTCTATAATTGCGAAAATTTTGTAGCCGTTAAAACATCAATTTTTATGGACAGAATAAATTAAAGTTTCTCTCAACTTGTAAAATAGCATGCTAATAAAATAGGTATCTTTAATTCCCAAATATAAAAATCTTCTATAGATCGGCAATTTTCTCCTTTCTTTGTTCTTTTGAGGGTTCCCCAATTTCCAACTTTTAACATTTTATTTTTAATGCCGTTCAATATAGTTAATATCCTATGGATAACTAGTTTTATGTTGATGTTATTCAACGTATTTTGATAATTGTAGATTACAAAAATTGAATGGTGCGATGTTGTTATGTTTTTGTGTAACTTCTTAGCTAGTTTTCATATTTTCAGATACGGCGAATACAATTGCAATTCAAATCATTCTAACCGGGTCAAAAATCAAATATTTGCACCAAATTATGTCAGGGACATACCCAGAGGGGCAATGGGGGTTTGGGGGCCTCCAGCCCCCTCCTGAAATCTGTGTTTGTTCTTTTTAATCTAGTCTCGGACATATTTTGCCTATTTCCATAACCCCACGTAAGGTTATCCCTGTTCCACCTCCACCCGAAACAAAATCCTGGATACTATATTGATTTGTGCTTTATGCATTTTAGGATGACGGTACAAATCTTTTAACCGAACTTGTTCAAATATTTTAATGAAATTACATTAAGATTTTGATAAAATGTAAGTGATGATGCCAATAAGAAAATAATAATAATCCGTGTATTAATGACTAACTCCAGTTTCATCTTAATGGAATCATTTGTGAAATGTTACTTTCGTTTTCCTTATGTTAATTCGACTTTTTTATTCCTATTTAAGTTTGATATTCATGATGATTAATGTTAATATAAAATGAGACTTCTTCAAGGAATAAGGTGAGCCACTGCAAAGTGAAGGGGGCGGTGCCCCGACCCTAGCTGCTACGCTGGATAGGCATTTTATTATGACTAATACACTTTCGATCAATAGAAAAACGAATTTTTTAATTTTTTCGTACCATGCACCATATAAATTTACTGGTTAGAAAACGTCATCATGATCTACTAATTACTTATTATATTTTCGTCAACACTAAATTTCTATGCAGGTCTGGTCTAACCTGATTCTCTAGTTCCAAATCCTATCACCCCCCGCCCCCCAATAAAAAAAAAAAAAAAAAAAAAATCGCACTTTTATTTGGAATAATACCACTTCTCCGCTTTCCTTTACAGTAGACAACTTAGAATTCGTACAATAACCGCACATTAAGTATTCCCAAAAAAATTTAAATGGGTTTTCGACTTACGATGGTTTAGAGAGGGTTTTGAAAGCATTTGTATTCTTCGGGACACGAAGTCTTTTCAATGCCAGAAGTTTAACAATGTTACACTTTTCCAATTTCTCATACCACGTTATTGCCATTTCCAAACAATCCCCCCCCCCCCCCCAAAAAAAAAAAAAATAATAATAATAATCAACCAACGGTTTATTTTAATCTGACTCTATTCTATAGTCACAAAATCATACTGAGTCATTCCGTAATCCGAACCACAACTTCATCTGAAGACTTTAACTTGATTTGGGATAATACCAGCTGTCCGCATCCCAATATAATAGTGAACAACTACAATCAGTTATATAATCGCATTTTAAACTTCACCAAAAACGTTAATCGGGCGTTCCTCTTGTATTTTCGTGATTGTGTGGTGTTGAAGCATTTGTATTCTTCAAGTCACGAAGTCTTTTCAATGCCAGTTCAGAAGTTCAACGGTGTCTCACTTTCCCCATTTCTCATACTGCATTATTGCAAAAACAGTTCACCCCCCCCCACACACACACACACACACACACAAAAAAAAGAGAGAGAGAGAGAGAGAGAGAGAGAGAGCATAATCAACTAACGGTTTATTTTAATCTGCCTATTCTTACAAATTCCATGTTAAATTATCCCGTAATTCGATCCACACCTTCATCTGAAAACAACTTGATTTGGGATAATATCAGCTCTCCGTATCCGAATATAATAGTGAACAACAACAATCCGTTATATAATCTCATATTAAACGTCACCAAAAAAACGTTAATCAGGCGTTCCACTTGTATTTTCGTGATGGTGTTGAAGCATTCGTATTCTTCGGGTCACGAAGTCTTTTCAATGCCAGAAGTTGAACGGTTTCACACTTTCCCCATTTCTCATACCCTATTATTGCAAAAACAGTTCACACACACACAAAAAAAGCATAATCAACTAATGGTCTATTTTAATCTGACTCTATGCCTATCTTCACAAATTCGATATTAAGTCATCCCGTAATCCGATCCACGCCTTCATCTGAAGACTTAACTTGATTTGGGATACTATCAGGTCTCCGCATCCCAATATAATAGTGAAAAACTACAATCCATTATATAATCGCATATTAAACATCACCAAAAACGTTAATCGGGCGTTCCTCTTGTATTTTCGTGATGGCGTTGAAGCATTCGTATTCTTCGGGTCACGAAGTCTTTTCAATGCCAGAAGTTGAACGGTGTCACACTTCTCCCATTTCTCATACCGCTTTATTGCCATTTCCAAATAATGAAAAGCTTCCTCTGTGAGATGACACACTTTCATAACACTTTTCCGCTATCACTTTCATCACTATTTTTTTCCGTGTCTTCGCTTGCTAGTTCATTTTTCTTTGCACATTCATAACTCGGAATTAGGAAGGATCAATAGCATAATTCACTGACCTTTACTGGCCTTATTTTCATTCTTTTTCCCCCTCTAATCGTTCTTTGATTGCTTGAACCTTTTTTTTTCTTTTTTTAATGTTTAATCTGAATTATATTAGTGGCTATCAATATCTGAACTTTTATCAATGTACATAGCAACTGTACTTAGGTATGCAATAGTTGTGCCAAATTCGATTTGGGCACTACACAAATATCAGCTGTTTTTCCATAAGATTTCTCGACTTTGTTGCCCAGTTAAGATACAGTGAAGCATTAATTGATACGTTTCTTATTCAATTGATTATGCACATATATGTTTTTATGTTTTAATCCCTATTCATTCCTATGTGTTTTCATATATATATATTATATACACGGCGGAATTTTTTTTATTTCATTTATACGTTTTCTCTCCATCAGCATAGAATCCGAAAGTATCCCTGTGTGATGAATTCCGTTCTCTTTAAGATTCTACTTGTGTGACTTAAATGTTTAATTTGTTTTTTAATACTGTGTATGAAACATTCCCACTCGTAAATCAATTCAGAAGGTAGATTTACTATTATAACAAATTTTACTGTAGGAAATTGCCTCATAATACTGCAAAAGGTAACGTAATTTTAACGTACAATACTCGCAAAAGAAAAAAGTGCGATGGCTATATTTTCAGTTCTAATTAGTGCAAGAATGAAAAAAAAAAAAAAAAAAAAAGATGTACCGTTTCAATTCGTATAAAGTTTTTTATAATTGTATGTGGTTTATTTCGCCATAAGGGATCGTCTACATGTTCAAATATTAACTTTTTTTTTTAACGGTAACACCCACTTTTGACACTTTATTTGAATTCCTTGGATCAAAGCAGCCCGAAATGTCTATAGTTTAAACTATTTTTTAAATCTTCATTAGAGTATTTTTAAAAAATATCCATACATTATTGGGAAAGTATCGGTAATATTCAGGTAGTTCATAACCGCCCAAAAAATTACAGATTTTAAATATAAATTCTAAATATAGATTCTATTTGTAAAATAAAATAATTTTTCCGGTTAGTGCCCCAGATTTTCTTTTCTGTGGTTGCAAACAACAAAGGAGGTTCGGGTTCCCTTAGATCAGGTATGGCGAACCTATGACACGCGTGCCCGTGCTAGCACATACAATTTATCTAGCACGCAAAAAATATAAATTTGATAGTCATTGTTCAGATTCATTTTCCTTTTTTTTTTAGTTAATAAAATTTTGTTCAACATGTACAGGCTAACACAAATGATTATAATAAAACAATATCTTGCAATGTTGATCGATATTGTTTTTGAATGTTTGGCTCGCGCTCATTAAAAGGTTCGCCACCCCTGCCTTAGACAGTCGAAAGATAAATTTTCTCTATAGCTGTAAAATCACACGGAAGTGTTTTAGATGATATTGATTATTTTAATGTGAAAATTATTGTAATTATAATTCATAAGTCTTTTGAATATGAATTTATTAATAATTTTCATAATTAAAAATGATTTTGAATTTTAAAAAAATCTACTTTATGTTTAGATGCAGTTTATGTATCTCATTATAAAATAAACATTTCGGTGTTCAGCCGTATGATTTTTTGGGAAGAAGGCGTAAATAAAAGTTTGTCACGTGATTTAACATTAACATCCTCAAATTTTGACACTTTCTAACTACAAAACTTTAAGAAAAGGTGCGTAAAGTATGTGTTTCCGGGTTACTTTGATACAAGGATCTCAAAAGTCATTCGGAAAATTTTTAATTTGCAGACGACCCCTTATAACAAAACAAGCCATTGTTTTAATTAGAACTGAAGTTATAGTCATCGTTTTGATTCTTTTTTCTTTGACATAATGTAGATGATTCATTCAAATAGCACGTAAACGCTTAGAACTTTTACCTTTCTAAGATTAAAAGAAATAAAAAGTTTGTCACGTGATTTAACATTAACATCCTCAAATTTTGACACTTTCTAACTACGAAACTTTAAGAAAAGGTGCGTAAAGTATGTGTTTCCGGGTTGCTTTGATACAAGGATCTCAAAAGTCATTCGGAAAATTTTTAATTTGCAGACGACCCCTTATAACAAAACAAGCCATTGTTTTAATTAGAACTGAAGTTATAGTCATCGTTTTGATTCTTTTTTCTTTGACATAATGTAGATGATTCATTCAAATAGCACGTAAACGCTTAGAACTTTTACCTTCCTAAGATTAAAAGAAATCAAAAGTTAAAGAGGTTAAAACTTAATCTGGTGCACAGTGCTTGAATTAAGCTGTACGGTTAATAGCATGAGCTGCAAAATCGTACAGAATAAACAAAACTCTTATTTCCACGTCACCTGCAGCTAGTTGGTTAATTGGCTAGAGCGTAAAATTTCACCGATACACATTATACACCAAATTACAACCCTCTACGATAGCTTTAAATTCCAAATTTAATTGCCGAGTGCTGCTTTTATTTTAAAGCCTTTTAAATATCAGTCTGCTCTCGCACATTTAAGATTTGTTTCGAGTATCTCGAACTTTGATAGTCTGCAGGAAGGCAATAGACCTCCCAAGTCGGCAATCCTGTTTCCTCTCTTTATCTGGCGTCCCACTGCCCAGGTAGAATTTGCTCCCCATATATTCCCGTAGAAAAAATACTGGGTTATACGTCGGTCTGTGGATATTGCAAATTCGTGATGCTCCATTATTTTTGTCCGATTACTATCTCCTCGAGCGTCTTGGTAAAATTTGTAGTACCCCATGCTTGAATGTGTGACTGGCAAAAACGCATTTCTGGAAAGTTATCTTTTGAATGGCATCACGTATATATGAGCCGTTACTGATATAATTTTAGAATAAATGCCTCTTTATCACTGAAGCGTAACGTGGAATTTAAGGGCCTAATGCGGGACCGTACTAATACGACTTAACCCTGAGGCCCCTGTCTCGTATGCCCACTACCTCTTGATAAGTTTCACCTTTTAGAATTCTTACACAAGAAAATTTAGTAATCTTTCGGGAAGTATGTGTTTATACTTTGCTAGGAGAAAATAAGGTAATCGTTTAAAAAGGTAAGATGGCGCACTAGGACAATATCATTGTTCACTCCGGAAACAGCATATCGATAGCGCTTTTCTAAAAATCCGAAAGATAAGTTTAATAAGCTCTATTATTTTTGTCATATTTTGAATGGCATCATGTATAAATGCGACTAAGTTAATTTTAGAATTATTTTAAAGGCCAAATACGGAATTGACAAAACCCTGAGAATCCTTTCTCTTATGTCCACCATTTCTTGACGAGTTTCACCTTTAGAATTCTTACAAGAGTGAATTTGGTTAGCGTTTGAAATTTATGATATATTTGTCTGGCCGAAGATCTTTCTGTTGTTGTTTTGTTTTTGAATAGCATAAAAAATTACATATCTTGTACCAGACAGCGAAAAATTTTCAAATTGTGAAAATGTCATATAAGTAGAATTTGTTAACCCCTATATTACCTTTAAAAAAAAGAAAAAAAAATCTGGGTTATAATCGCTCTGTGGATGGATATTGTATATTCGTGATGCTCCGTTATTTTTATTTATTTTTTTATTTTAGTTTTTTTTTTCGAAAACAATCTCCTCGAGTGTCTTGGGAAAAGTTGTAGTACTCCATAGCTGAATGCGTGATTGTCAAAAGCGCATTTCTAGAAAAATAATCTTTTTCATGGCGTCACATATATGAGCCGTTAGTGATATCATTTTAGAATTTGTGTCTTTATCACTGAAGCGTAACGTGGAATTTAAGGACCTAATGCGGAATCGTAGTAATACGACTTAATCCTGATCCTTAATCCTTAATCCTGATCCGACTTAATCCTTAATCCTCATACCTGCTTGATAAGTTTCACCTTTAGAATTCTTTCAAGAATTCTTTACACAAGAAGATTTAGTAAACTTTCGGGAAGAATGTGTATATATTTTGCTCAGAGAAAATAATACTAATGGTTTAAAAAGGCAAGATGGCGCACTAGAACAATATCATTATGCACTCCCGAAGCAGCATATTGATAGCGTTTTTCTAAGAATCCTTAAGATAAGCTTAATAAGCTCGATTATTTTTGCCATATTTTGAAAGACATCACGTATAAAGCGACCAAGTTAATTTTAGAATTATGCGTCTTTATCGTTGTAGCGTAAATGTGGAATTTAAAGGCCTAATATGGAATCCACCTAATCCTGCGGCCCATTTCTCTTATGTCCACTGTATTTCTGGACTATAATTGTTACAAGAGTAAATTTGGTTAGCGTTAGAAATTTGTGCAATATTTGTCTTATCGAAGGTCCTTTTGTTGTTGTTTTTGTATTTGAATGGTTTAAATAATTGCGTATCTTTTGCACAAGAAAGCAAGAATTTTATAGCTAGAAAAAATTATGCAGCTACGAACGCACCTAAGAGAGAGAGAGAGAAATGAATTTAAAGATTGCAACTCGGATATATTTAAAGGGAAATGGATGGAGTAAAAAAGCCTTTTTCACACATTTATAGTCACGTACGATTGTTACATAACTTCTCCAGAAGGGATTTTGACACTCTGTCACTATCCTTTGTATCTGTAAGATGCCAATAACTTCTCTTCTGGCTGCAAAAGCGTCTTTGAAGACGCAATTTGCTATATATATATATTTTTTTATTTTTATGATTAAAGGCAAAAGAACATACACTTTTAGTCAATTACTACCTACCTCCGAAATATCGCTGTATAAAGTGTATAAATATGTCAATGTGGAAATTACGTCATATCACAACGACAGCAATAACGTAAGTTTTTTTGAGGAAGCAACCGAGTGTTAATCAAAAACTAGAAAATTGATATTTTCGTCATTTCTTTCAAAGTAACGGGTATCCAGTGTATGTTTATATATACGTGTGTGTTTACTTGGGGCGTGGCGTGAAAATAAAACAGTTGCACCTGTCCCTGGGCTGAAAAAAACCCAGCCAGGGGCTCATAAAGTATAGTATATTTTGTACCGGAGCTCGCATTTCCTCTCAACGGCTCAGATATTTACATGAATGAGTTCTCGAATAAGTAAACCAATGTTATTGTTGGTTTGTGGGTTTGAAAATACTTTTCCATATGATGACGAAAAGAAAGAAATAAATTTTGGAACATTGGAAATGAGAAGTCCGCAAATGAAAATGGGGAGGGGAGGGGGGCATTAAATCTAAATTGATTAATGCGGAATAAAGCTAAAAGAGAATGAAATTAGTGATAAAAACATCAATAATTTATAATTCCTAAAATTTTCTCTTTAACGCCTCATTAAAAATAAAAATCTATTATTTTAAGGTGCATATATTTATTTTAACATATTTTGATATTATGTTCAAAAGCAAATTTCAAAATTATCTTAAAATATTAAGTTATATCAAAACTTCTCATTAACGATATATTTTTTTTCTTTTTCAGGAGTAACTTTGACTATGAAGAATTAATCCTACTGCTCCCATAATCTGTAGACTCGTTTTCTGAAAAAAATTGAGAAGTGTCATGAAGTCCAGGAAGAATTCTGTAACGCGGTCGAGGCAACACTACAATAAACAGATTCTTGGAAATCTTTCAAGCTGATGATGATAGAATTTGTCAACTGTTAACATCTGTGGACATGGAAGTTCTTTTATCATTGGACATTGCAAAATACCTTCGAAGGCAATTTTGTAGTATCTGGATAACTTTTTGCCTTGTTTCTCATGGATATGCCATTTCCAAAGTCATTACTAGAGATGGTAAGTAATCTTCGTCATCTTAAATTTTCTTTGTTTTTTAACCCTTAACTGCTGTGGTAAAAATTGTCACATAGATAATGTCAGCGGTCTCTACGACCGCTTAATCGAAGGATGAATAAAAAGCTCGACTAACTCATAGGATACTGTTTTAGTACTAAACTTTATGTACAGGACAACAGTACTATTATAATTAAAATTCACATGGTTCAGAAGTCTCTACCAATAGTACTAGAGCTCCAAACGAAACAAAATTTTACTTAGTGCCTTTAGTTAAACTGAAAATTACAAGCTTAGCTGTAAAAAAATTAAAAGCAGTACTCTTTGAGATCGTTAACAGCAGTTAAGGGTTAATACACTTGTGCTGATAATTTTAGCATGCATTAGTTAAAGATTATAGCGCTAACTAGTTTTTAACATACACAGACATATTAGCATTGTTCGACCGTGATTGACATGCGATTCACACAAATCTATTCCAGTCCTATATAGTTGATAGTTAGGACCTAATTTTTCATTAAATAATAATGTGTCTTCTTCATCATCTATGTTTTGCACTATGTTTGCGACCTTCTTATCCCTTATCCAAATGAACTTTTACGAAGTCGCACACATTCTTGTCCGAACTTCGATATTATGTATATCCAGACATGTACGTCCGTCAGCTTCAGTGGTTTAGCTACATGGGCAAATGAGATGTCGTTGGAATCGTATGAATCTTGTAGGACATTTGCTACGAAAAATCTAGCACACCCAACGTTAATAGCAAGATTACAAAAAAAAAATCATCGACACCTTAATAACACAAAGTTTTGTTATAAGCATCGGGTGAAAAATCTTGTCTAGATAATTTCAGAAATAAACAGTTTATATACATCAACAGAAAAAAAAAAAGCCAGACTAAATATATAAGCTGCATTTTCACGTTGCCTAACGTATATCGAACTTCGCGTTTTATGACTGTTCCTGATAATAAAAAATTTAAATATTCGATTTCTATTTAATAGATCCATGAAGAACAAATTACTTGTCGAATTTTTTGTACTTTTCCGGGTTAAAAAAAAAAAAAAAAAGCTTGGTGCAATTTGGGTTTTAGAAAGGGAGATTTGTTGCCAAATAATATAAACAGCTAAATTGTATAATATTGAAGAAATGGACCACACGAACGGTGTGGAGTACGCAATGCTTGTGGGAAATTAAATTACTTGTATTTGATTGGCAAAATCGAGACCCTGATTAGCTGTATAAAAGAAAAACGCCATCGTGACGTCGGATGACGTCAGAAATGCTGCGGTCGATTGTTTGTGTATATGAAGAGTAGGTTGCCAGAAGATATGTTGCCAAATTTCTTTTTTCCACCAAGGTTATTTTCTCTATTTCGCCAAGGCCCCTATACTGGAAAAGTACCGAATCTTTAATATGAAAAGGTCAATCAATTTGGTAGCAGTCCTTTATCTTTTCCAATAATTATTCATGCTTGTTCATGTTACGCTTACGTGAAGAAGGAGACTTACATCAGTGGCCTGCCCCCCCCCCTTTTTTTTAGTGAGGGGGGTATATTAAAAACATAATTTTATGTACATTCAAATTGAAAAATGTATTTAAAATATTAAAAAAAGAAAATTTAGAAGTTTTCTGTTATTATTTCATAATTTCTTTACCATTAAAAAATTAAGTTTTCCTCCATTCATATTGTTTATAAAAATTAAATAAAGTCTTATATTTCATATAAATTCTGAATATCGTGAAAGTTAATATTCTTGTTTTTCTTACTTTATGAAAGCAACACTGTAACCATCAAATTACTGTCGGTTGCCTGTGATGAGCATGAATGTCTTACATTTGAAACATTCCATCATGAAAAAAATGATAATAATTTGGACGATAAACAAACATCACTAATAACTGCTTGCAGCAGATGGCCGAGTTGTAAGAACATGCCATGTTTCCGGTTTTTAGTTGCAAGTTTTGAGTTTTAAGCTGCATGAAATCGTATCAGATGGAACTGGCGTTGCTAAATGGTTAATTCTATACATCAAGGAAGAGATAACTTAGTCTTGAGCTGAGTATCTTATGGTTCGTTAGCTTAGCCGTCATTAATTTGATATGAAACTTTATGCCAACATAAATATAATTATAACATGTATCTTATGATGCATGTTGTCATGCTGTCGGTCGAACTTTTGGTATTTAATTGGATAATTTACGCACATGCTTCCGTTTAGTTACTTTACGAGTTCTATTTATGATTTGTGGATTTTGTAAAAGTTTGTATGAGAGAAAACGATGAAATGTTAATTTGCTTCTGCACTTCTTCACTGGTATGAGCTAGGGATGCACCTAGTATTCCAGGGGGGAGGGGCTACAGATTCTGGAAATCATGAAAAATCAGGGAGCTTTATCAATCTGGAAAAGTCAGGGAATTTCGTAAAAGTACGTGAAAATCAGGGAAATTTGTCTATATGTGAAAATATTTGTTTTTGCACGAGACTGATTCGTCGACAAACAAGTTATATTTAAGCCAATATTCGTACGCGATAAAGAAAAGTAAAATTTTTATATATTTTTTTAAAAGATGCACACGATATGAATTTTTGGTATTTAATACAAATTAAGGTGAGCAGTTGCCCTCATTTTCTGTGGATTGCGTTTACATTGAAGGTAATTTACCCATATTTGAAAATTTTATGATACATTAGCATAAGCTGACCAGGTGGCCAGGTTAATCCAATTACGTTTCCTGTCAGATATAGATGTATCTCAGAATTGAACTTGAACATTCTTCAGAAAATGAGGGAATTTTATGGTCGACATATGTTCATTGGCCACTACATGAAGTTGTTGAACTAAATTTTGAGTTCGGATTTATGAAACTGTGAACCAGTACTTTATGAATTTTGTGCAATTTTTATGTTTTTCTCTTGTTTTTTCTCCCAAATGAGGTATTAGTAAGCTGGATAAGTATGTTATACGAAAAAGCAGCGCACATTAAATACTGTATGTGTATCGTTAATAATGGAAATCAGGGAAATCTGATAAAAGTAGTCAGGGAACTTTTGCAATTTTTGTAGCCATCCTATAATTTGGTATTCGGCCATACTACCGAATATTCGGTTAGGTTGGATTTCAAACTATTCAGTCTGCCGAATATCTTGACATTTGTCCAAACCGAATACTTAAAGAAAAAACTTTTAAAAATATTTTTGAAAACCTTAGACAATTTTTATTTTTGACTGTCAATAAATAAAGATATTCAGGAAAATTAAGAAATAAAATCATATTTAAATAACAAAGATTGCTTTTAGTATTTATTACATTATTTATTTGCTGTTTGAAAAGTAACGGTTTAGAAAATTAGCTGTTAATGACGACATTCATAGGAACTAATGATGCATAAATGCAAGTTCCTGAATATTGTTTACTTTTTCAACAACTGTGTGTATCTAAACATAATGGAAGATAATACGCAGCTTTCAGGGTAAGTAATTTTAAGTAAGTAAGCTTTCATAAGTTTTTGTATGGGAAACCAGGATCGCAATCCACTTGTTCAAAAATACAGTGTATCTCACTCTCACTCTAAGTCAAACTTATATTTTCGTTTAACTTTAACAATAATGAAGATATTGCAAAGATATATTCAAGTATCAGACTTGCTTTGCTTTCTGTTAAATATGACAAGAAGTGGTAGAAATTGCCACCATTGCAGTGCAAACAACACTAAGCTAGACATTCCATTATTCAGAATGCAGCTGACAGTACATATACTGTGTAGCTGGCTAAAATTCAGTCATTCCAGTGATATCCTCATATTTCATACAAAACAAAGTTAATATGATGAAAATCTTGCTAAAATATCTTCATTAATTGCTAAAGTTATGAACGAAAATTCTTGTTCAGCATGTAGTGAAACACCCTGTATTTTTGATTAAATAAATGGATTGCGATGCTGGTTTCCTGCAGAGAAAATGTTTGTCTTAACCGCATTATCTTCCTTGAAAATTTGTTCTAAAATTGTAGGAACACCCTGTATTTTTCAAACTTCTGAAAATAATCGTTCCCTTTAGACCCTTCTGGTACATTCAAAAACTTTCTCGCTAAGTTGCCACCATTTGAATATTTTCTACCTTTTTTTACTTGCTTCTTGGCGAATAAACACTATATGACTGTAAAATATTCCTTCAAAATTTCTTTTTTATTTTAAAATATTTGTTTTAGAATATATGAAAATTTTATTAATTCATTTCAATTCACAGAAGAAACCGTGCAGTTAATTTTTTCATTGATTAAAAAAGTTTTAGGACTTCTTAAATAATAATTCAAAGATACATAGAATTCAAACATAGATACCATTCAAAGATACATCAAAAAATGCATAGATTTTTTGTAAATTGTAAAGACTAATTCTGAAAAGGTTTTGTTCATCAAAATTGTCTTTGTATTAAATATGATGTAAGAGTATTTTAAAACTTAACTTTTTTAAACTTTTAAGCCATAAAATATAGAAGTATTCGGCCAGTCGAATATTCGGTATTCAGCTAAATAGTTACTATTCGGCTGGCCGAATATTCGATTCCCCTGTGTGCCGAATATTCGGTATTCGGCCGAAATCACTATTTGGTGCACGTTATGATCCGTAGTATGAGCATTATATATTGATTCAATATAGGATATGAACAAACGTAATTAATTATCTGAAAACATTTTTGAGACTGTTAACGTTCAGCTGCTACGTCTCGCAGACCGTGGTTTCTTCCATTTTCGCAGTTTAACATAACTTTTTTTAGTTTAACTACACTACTAGTAAAACTTTGTTTCGTTTGGAGCCCCACTACTCTCGTTAGAATTTCCTAATAGGTAAATTTTAATTATAAAAATCTTATATAGAAACTTCGTTTTCGTTTAAACATATAAAATCATTCAACACTGATTCTGGGTATTGATTTGTAAATAAATTTTATCAATAGTGCTTATAAAGAATTGTGGAGTTTCTTTTCTGGCAAATATTTACTAATACGAAATCAGTTAATTTTATTTTCACACATTGTAAAGAATTAGATTTTTGAAAGGAAATAAAACACATTTTTGAGAACTTAACTACTTTTTTGTGAAGAAATCAAAATCGAAAATATTTTGTTAAAAAGTCTGTACGCTTATGAAGAGTAGCCCTACATTGTTTAAATGGGCAAATCAAAGAGTTATAAAAGCACTATTATAAAATTAATGACATAATCTTAATTTAAAAATATTACATTTTTTGTCAGCTTTATGAAACTTATCAATAGAAGATTGAGATTTTTATTACTTCTGTCATACTTTTATTGAAAGTTAATTAAGGGGACCGTGGACCTTTATTTGATCAAAAATCGCCCCAAAAATCTAAATTTATTTTTATGGGTATTATTATTCTTCAGTTTGTACTGAACCATTTGAGAAAACTTCATGCATCTGCGATAATTTTTCGCATAGTTACAAGCGTTTGAATTATGTACACAATGAATTTTTCGGTGCTTTAGTAAACTTTATATATGTTTTTTTTTTTTTTTTTTTTTTTTCAATACAGATTTTACACGTTTTTTAAAATTTTGAAATGCTCCATGCGTCTTAATTTTGGTTCAAAATTCATGAAATTGATAAGGACGAATCCTGATACTGTTTACAAAGAAACTGTGTAGGCATTTTATAATTAGACTTCGTTAAGATAATTAAATTTGATTTATAACTTATTAAAATGCTAAATTTTGATGAAAATCGGAATTTAATTTATAAAAAATCTCTCAAAAATTAACTATACGGGGGATTAAAAAACTGATACACAGATTTGTTTGTAATATAGTTTTAAGTGATCCAAATGCTAAATCGGGGAAATATCTTAAAAATTAAGACGCAAGGAGCATTTTAAAATTTGGTTTATAAATTTAAAATTTTTTAAAAAATCTTAAAATTTTATTAAGATTAAGAAATTTCCTTAAGGTATTCTATATACTTATGGTGAAATCTATATATGGACAAAATGTCATATATCTATGATGAAAAATAAAATAATTCAATTTTAACGTCCACCGTCCCCTTAAATAAAATTGTATTAATTTTAATAGAAATAAAAGAATAAGATACATTAAATTATTTGTACGTAAATTGTATTATTTAATATGGGTATTAGATACAATAACATGGAAATTTTTATATTTAATCGCTTTGGTGTCTAATGAGACATGCTTCATTCGACCACACCTAGCATAAAATAATGATTGCAAATGATTAATATTGAATAAAAGCCTCATAATCGCATGTAATATTTTTAAAAACACAGGGTTAATGGTTTATCAAAACAAATACTTAGTAAATTAAAAATAAAATAAACAAAGCTTAGAAATGCTTCTTGCTTTGCAACTAGCTAATATGAAAAGAAAAAAAAATGCTGGATTTATGTGCCTGTCTAAAAGCTGGTATTCTCATCTATAGACAAATATCTCAACATTTAACTGATTTATTTTATGAAAACTTGTCCCATAAAGGGCAAAATTAATGGCGGCCACAGGGCCACTAAATGGAAAAAGTGGCTGTTAAAAATTTACCTGCTGCGGCCACCTTTCCTAGAGTAAAATTTTCTTGCATGGAAATGATTCCACTCGTACTGGTAATATTAACATATTTGTTTGGGCTATTTAATTTCAGATTAATACTATTAGAAATTTCAATAAAAATTCATAATTGCTACTACTGGCCACTAATGACATTTCCCAGATTTGCCCTTGCCTCTAGTCTCCTTTTTGTCGGGAGGGACATCTATGCAATACAGATCTGGTTTCCCAATCTGAGCAATCCCTCCTAGGCATTCAAAGTTTTATAAAGAAGCCTCTTGTTGAGGCGAAAATTGAGAGTGTGCAGGGGAAAGTACAATTAACAACTCTGTTTGGCAATTTTAATAAATTAAAGATACGGTAAATTCAGGGTATTAACAAAAACAAGCAGCACATCAACTTTTTCCTAGACTTATTAGCATCAGTAGCGCGAGCTCTTCAGTATCCTTTTATATACAATTACACATATATAATGCATGATTTCTTTACTTGTACTTTTTTATACTAATATGCATGTTTTCATTAACTCAGTTCGTTGTGAAAACTAAACTTTTATATCTACCCCCCCCCCCCCCCCCTTCCTCTCCCTATTAGATGAGTAGAAAATTAAATCAAAAGAGAACCGCAGGAACATTATATTTGGTTTCATATTTTGAGAAATTATCGTTTATTTATCCACTGTGCGACTTAAATCAGATTGTCTGCTGCATGTTTTATCAGCAGGGTATAAATTTGAACCTAAGGTTGTAAATTTGCCCGTGCTAATACCCCTCGGGCAGATTCTGATTCTTGCAGTGTGACTAGAAAACAATGGATATCGTGAGTACTCGATGTACACGTGAAATTGAATTCGGTTTCTACGATTTCAAAAAAGTTCTTTCATCTAACTGCGCTGATCCTGAAAAAAAAAAAAAAAAAGAAAGAAAGAAAGAAAAAAATAGATGCCTTTAGAATTTGATCCAAGTTGAGTATGTAGTAAATAGATACTGCTTCGGTGAGTAATTTAGACGTAAAATAGCTGTCGTGTATACGCTTTATTCTCTTCTTGTTACCTTGTATGTTGCACGAATATCTTGAAATCAAACTCGTCTCCTGAAATTGACCGCCTTTTTATTATGGACATTGTAATTATGAGTCAAATTTTGTCGCAAAAGAATTCATATTTATGAGGGAATGAAAGGTGTATTATTTTTATAAGTAAAAAACTCAAAATTTTTGCATTTAACATTTAAATATCTGCCATCTATAATGTTTTATTCTCATATTTTACCTTGTATGTTGCGCGAATATATTGAATGCAAGCTTGTTTGCAGAAATTGATCCGCCTTTTTATTATGGATATTTTAATTATTTGAATCACATTTTGTCGTAAAGTTTGCAATAAATGGATTAAATTTTGGATTTCTTGTTTGTGAAAAGATGGGTTATTTTTATAAATGAAAAACACTGAACAGTTACATTTAGAATTTAAATACCTTAAACTTTTATATGTGAATTTTAAAAAATATATATATTTTCACCGCTATAACTAACTGTTAAGGACCTACTTTGTGGTTCGCTGCAGGTGTTCGTTTATATCTAATGTATAGAATATGTGCAAGATACTGAAAAGAACAAAAATTTTGTTGGTTATCCATTGTCTGCTGTTCGTTATAGAAGGGTTAGATTAGGTTTTTGTCTACGTGGTAAAGTTAATCGGATTGTACTGAAATTTAAATATGCCAATTATATTGAATATAGTATTTTCCTTTCACAATATCTTGCCTATATGGTGAACCATTGGAGGTGAAAAAATATAGATGTGAATCTTCTTTTTTTCTCCTCAGATTATTAATAAAATCCCGCAGTAATGTAGCGTAGGGGGTGAGATTGATGGGGACGATTACCCAGGCGTAAAATTTTTAGGAGCATAAAAAAAAAAAAAAATGCTTGCATAAAAAAATTGTAGTAGCGACTAAGTAGAGGCGCTATTTGAATTGCCCCGGGTGATCATAACCCACACTTTGCCACTGAAATCACGGCTATAGTTTCGGAAGTAATTAATTAGCAACTTTCTTCTGCAGCGTAGAGGACTTATATCGGTAAATTTCAACAAATTTTGTAAACGAAATTTCAATTCTTTGATATAAATAGTAAATGAGGAACGCAGAATACGAGCAATGAAATTGCCAGAAGTATGTTGGAGTTATTGCTACCCACACTCAAGTTAGGGGAGGAGCTATTGTTCCGGAAGCAATTATTTAGAGGCACCTTTGCAAATGTCTCTGCCGCTGTTACAAATATTTTTCATTTGATGATGACTTGCTGTATTATCAGTTCGAAACAGTCGTTGTGTTTTTTTTTTTTTTTTTTTTTTTCCCCGAGAAGGTAATATTTTATAATAGCTTTATTATAAAATATTTATAATAAAGCTACCATTGTAGACATGTTTCGCACGATGCTGAATTCTAATATTGTTTTCCCAGTCCAAGTGCTATTTTTCTTGTACGCCATGTCGCGTCGATTTTCAAAAAAAGATATTCTGTTTTTATTTCCTTCTCTCGAATAAACAGTGACAGTAGACTTTAGAAGATTTCTTCTTAGGATATTGTCGGATTCCACTTCTCCGTCCACACAACTTCGAAATAAATCCGGTCTTTTGATATGCTGCCACCACCGATATGAAAACGTGATATCGGGCACGATACTTGATGTATATTCAAGAAAAACCTAACTCTTTCAATTAAAGTTAAAGTAACAATTTATTAACACTATTTACATTTAAACTCGGATGTAAATTATCCGGTTTAACACTAAATCAAAACAATTACAGAAAACGCTCTACGTGTACCGCTAGACTACGTTCATTTATTCAGAACCGAGATTTCTATTAATCTCACACACTCCAATCCTGCGTTCGAACTCACTCCGGTCTCAGCGCTCATTTCTCGAGCAACCTTCACCCTTCGCCACCACGCTAGAACTCAACACCGGTCTCAGAGCTAAACTCTGAACGACCTTACACCTTCGCTTCCCACGTTAGAACTGCCTTTCTCTCTCTCATAAACTGCAGAGCACTCTCCTTTCTACGGGGTTTCTCCTCTGTTTCCAAGGGTCCTTGACAACCCTTCCTCCCTCTTGACGGATCTGTCTTCCTAAACAAAAGGGTGCAATAACTTTTTTTTCATCTATGAAAGACCACATTGCAATGGAAATACTTCTTTCATTCTGTTCCACTCGCCACCCTTCGGATTAAGATTTTCTAAAGGACGCTTTTAACGGTACACAATAGATACATATACAATACATACAATATGCTAATCCCTTAAGAATAGCTTTCAACTCTTGCAGCTGTGAGAGAACCTGACAGATTTTAAATATCTTATGTTTTAGCTTATATACGCGGACACATTTTATTTCTTAATGGATATTGCATTATGTACAGGGAATCTAAATTATCCCGGAAAGCTGATGTTAAAAGGTTTTTTTCCCCCCTTGATTGAAAAATGAAAATCTTGCAGAAGTATAGGGTTAAGTAAAAGTTAAATTAAACGATCGTATGATCCAGTTTCATGATTTCTTGTTTCATCTGTGCGTGACCTTAATTGTGTATTGAGACATGGCCTTTGTTGTGGGAGCAGCAAAAAGAAAATATATTATTGTGGACAAGCAGTACATAATTTCAGACTAATTGGTTTCAGTTTTTTAAACTAAATTTAGACTTTGTATCCGGATATATTATTTGTATACTTTGAATGTAAAATCTGAAATGCTTGAATCATTGCTTAATGTGCCATTTTGCATCATAGCTAAAGGGAATTGTCATTGTTTTACATTGCTCTTTTGTTTTATCCTGCTTTACTTATTTGAAGCTTTGATAAATAAAATGATTACGAAAACCATTGTGGTAGATGAATATGTGACATATAAAAACTAAAATACACAGATAACAAAATTATTGCATATCGTTGTTTTTAAATCTTCAAAAGAACTCACTTTGAAAATGAAAAGAAAAGAAAAACACGCAACTGCTGTGGATACACTGCCAAAAAAAAAAAAAATTTTGATTTTACGGTATAATACTGGCATTTCAGCTGCCAGTATTATACCGTAAAATCAACGATATTTTTTTTTTCTTTTGCAGTGTAGAACTGTACTGCAAAGCTGTTTTGTATTTTGAAAATTTGAAAAGATGCCTGTTGTCAGACTGTTAATACAATTAAAAGTATTTCGTGTAAAAGCACATTTGAATTTTAAATATTTAAAATGTATTTTTTGAAATTTAATTTTTCCAATCCTCCCTTTCCTCCTTCAAGAAAATAAATCATTTGCAAGGGATGGGCTAATCGTAAATCCATCTTTTTTGTTGTTCAGTGAGATTCCATGGCAATTTACCCATTAATTTTTTCATACCTATGCCAGCCTTTCCAAGAGAAATCAATTTTCTAATTAAATGAGAGAATGCGAAAATTTTTCTCTGACTGGTTAACACCCTTAAGGCTGTTCTCAAATCCAAACTGGCTACTTTCTGACACATTCCTGAATTTATTTTTGTTCACAAAAGCATGGAATTCTGAAAGTATGGAATCGAACAGTGTTTTTTAACTTTTCGGTAAAGGCAGAAGATCTTTCAGAAAATGCTGTCAAAGTTGTCGTTTTAAACCGAATTCCCGGACTTGACAGCGTGCGAAAGTGAAAAACTGTCGTCATGAGACATGAATAACTTATAACTCAAGATGTATTCATTTATGGAAAAGTTGGGGGGGGGGGGGGTGTTAGATTCCAAATCACTTCAATAATTATTACTTTTAAAAATGAGTCTAGAAAATGTGTAAGAAAGTTTTACGTTGTTAAGCCTGGGAAAAGAAAAAAAAAAAAAAAAAAAAAAAAAGCTTCAGCTGTTCTCAAATTCAAACTAGCTACTAACCGAATTTAATTTTATTCCTAAACGCGCAAATCTGAAATCTGGCATGTGCTTATTCAGAAGCTAAAAAATCAGATAGCATTTTCCATAAGGCAAACAATCTCTCAAAAAATGCCATCAAAGTTGGTGTTTTGAATCGAATTTCCATACACGACAGCTCCAAAAAGTTATATATAAGGCAATAATTGCTTATAACTCAAGATGTAATAAATTTATTTATTTTTATATGAAAAATATAGTTTGATCCCAAATCCTTTTAATGGTGATGCCTTCCAACTTCATACAATTTCTTTATAGTTCATTTCATTATAGTTTGAAATGGAAAAGGAAACCTTGAATGTTTTGGTTGTTGGGCGAGGATTTTTTTTTTTCCCCTGGTGAACTGTTTTAACATATTAAACCACTAATTTGACTGACATCTATATAATATAATGTTATATGTTATCTATAATGATGTTATTATGTAATGACTCTGTTATTTATCTCTTTCTAGATCTCAAGCCGTCTATGGATGTTTTCGTTCAGTCTAATGTTAAGTCGTTTGGGCAACTGCATTTTGATATTCAAAGATTTCAGTTAATAGTTGGTTCTAGGTAAGGAATTTCATTATAAGTATGGAATATTTTTTTATTAAAATGTTCTATGTGTTAATTGCAGTTTTTGTTCTTCTTTTTTTAGGGATTATTTATTTAGATTGAGTCTACAAGGATTGAAAAAACTTGAAGAAGCACATTGGCCAGCAGATCCCGAAAAAGTCCGATTTTGCCTTGTAAAGGGAAAGAGTGAAGTATGTGTTATAAATAATTAAATAACATATATTTTTTTTTTAATTCAAGATATTTTTCTTTTAAAGCATATTTTCGTCATCTACTTGTCGTGTTTTATAAACAATAATTTGTTAATATATTAAGGCATTATAAATCTGATAAAAATGTAAGGAATATTATTACCCACTCTTTAATTTTTGATTCAGCATGCAGCATTTTAAATATCGGAATGGCAACCCCAATGTGTAGCACTTGTATTTCACAAGATCTTTGGAGTTTTTGGTGTGTGTGTGTGTGGGGGGGGGGGGGGGTCTTTTACAATTTTCCATTTGTAATAGATTAATAATGATTTTATTAAATTTCATATAGTAAGTAGTGAATCTTATTTACAATCTTAGTTAAATGAACATTATGAAAACTACATTTTGAAAGTCATTTGATTTTTATTCAGCTATAGTAAAACATGGCACTTTTCTCAATAAAAATGAATATTATATTCAATGACATCCCCCATCACCTCCACATTTTCATCTATTCAAATTTAAAATATATAGTTTTTTAACTGAGAAAATGACCCCAATAAAAATATTATTACCCTATTTTTTATTTTTATTTTTTTCCACAGTTATGGTATAATTCAGTTGCCACCGTTTGAATTTTTTAAAAAAAAGATCATTAAAATTTTTTCAAAAAATCTCAGAAATTGATATTGATTTAAGTTCTAAAATTTACTAAATTTAAAATTGCTAAATTTTGAGAACTATTATAACATTCTCTGATCCTTATGAATAATTGATGCTCGATCCAACATGCAGTTCATCATAGTCTCAGAGAAGTGATGTGAAATACATAGTCAGATTTTAAAATGCACGATTATAGATCTTTTCTACCTTAGATAATTTTTCCCCTTTCTTGTTTGCAGATTAAGTTGATCTTCTATTTGATTTATAAGTTGCTTAAAATTTTTCTAGTGATTATTAATTATAACTTATTAAAAAAAAAAAAATCAAAGATTTCTAACAGTTTCTCTTATTTGTAGGATGATTGTCGAAATTATATTAAAGTCCTCGTCAGTAATGGTACTAGGTTATTTTCATGCGGCACAAATGCATTTTCACCAGAATGTTCATGGAGAGAAGTAAGTGTGTTTTTATTTCATATTTTTAAATGTATTTGTTGACTTTAAATGTTTGCAGTCTTAGTCTGCAGTTCATCATTTATATATTTTGATAATATGCTAAATTGATATTTAAAAGATGATTTTCCAAAATTAATAGAAAGAAAGGAAGAAAATTTTTACTAAAAATGTTTTTTTTTTTTAATGTACCCCATTCCTTTCGCTCTCGCAAGCTGTGAAAATCTTTCCCAGGGGAAAAACTCAATGGTGCTATTATCTGCATTCTTCATAAAGATGCTCAAATTGCTATGAAAATTACATATGTTATTCAAAGAATGGTGGGTGTTTTTGTAAGATGCATATGCCATAATGGCATTGTGGGGGAGCTACATGGAACATTCTAAGCAGAAGAATTCACAGAAATTGTGATTCCCAGTACAGATTACGCTTATAGGTTTCCTATAAGTCCTGTATACGTACTTCATGTAAAATGGGACCTTGACTGGATCCCCTTCAGCTTATGGGCCAAGTCTGGTACAACTGTCTCTTGTGCAAGCCTCTGATTTTGAGTTTGTGTCTTGGATTTGAAAGGTCATGAGTTTTTCAGCTAGAAAAATAAACTTTTTACAAAGTTTATTTATTTATTATTATTTTTTAATACCTAGAAATAAGTTAGAAATAGGTAGGCTTTTGCTTAATAAAATGCATATTTTCTACTTTCAAAAGCCTAATTTTTATTCAAAATTGCAGCTTTCGGTCACTCTTTTCCATGTTGCATGATGTGTAGCATTCCATGGTACCAGAGATTTCTCTGAGTTATTTCATCTGAAAACAGTAAAACAAAAAGCACGTTAAAATAGTGTTCCCGCTAGGTTTTTTTTTTTAAGGGCGCAGCGCCCTGCCCTTTTTAAAATCGGCAAAATGCGCCCTTCCTTTTTTAAAACTAGTCAAAAGTGGCCAAAAAAATCGCGAAAAAACGGCAAACTTCGTCAAAAACATTGCTTAAAGCGGCAAATTTCGTCAAAAGATCGCGAAAAAACGGCAAATTTTGTCAACAAATCGCGGGAAAAACGTGACTTTCGTCAGAGAATCGCGATAAAACGGCAAATTTCGTCAAAAACATTGTGAAAAGCGGCAAATTTCATCAAAAGATCGCGAAAAAGTGGTAAATTTTGTCAACAAACCGCGGGAAAAACATGACTTTTGTCAAAGAATCGCGATAAAACGGCAAATTTCGTCAAAAACATTGCGAAAACGGCAAATTTCGTCAAAAACATTGCGAAAAAACGTTAAATTTTGTCAACAGTCGCGAAAATCGGCAAATTTCGTCAAAAAAAATAGCGAAAAAAACCGCAAATTTTATCAACAGATCTCGAAAAAACTGCAAATTTCGTCAAAAACATTGCGAAAAACGGCAAATTTCGTCAAAAGATCGCGAAAAAACGACAAATTTTGTCAACAAATCGTGGGAAAACGTGACTTTTGTCAGAGAATCGCGATAAAACGTCAAATTTCGTCAAAAACATTGCTAAAAACGGCAAATTTCGTCAAAAACATTGCTAAAAACGGCAAATTTCGTCAAAAACATTGCGAAAAAACGTCAAATTTTCTCAACAGATCGCGAAAAACGGCAAATTTCGTCAAAAAATAGCGAAAAAACCCGCAAATTTTATCAACAGATCTCGAAAAAACTGCAAACTTCGTCATAAGATCGCGATAAAACGCAAATTTCGTCAAAGGGACGCAACCCCCCCCCCCCCCCCCCGTAACACCCTGGGGAAAAAAAAACTCATCTTTTGCTCTCCCAGCTCACCAAGCTTAAAAGCCTTATTTTTTTTTTTTTTTTTTTTTTTTTTTACTTTTTCTGCTCTGTCACTTTAATATCCTCTTTAATAAAAAGGTATGCGTTGCTGACAACTGGGATTTTCGCTAATCGTTGCCACAGATTAATCTCAGAAAATGAAACATTTGAAGTTACTAAAAAAATTAATTGCTCGAAAAGTATTTGTCAGAAAATTGTTAGACAAACTGCGTTAAAAAGGTAAAAAATTGTATTTTTTTTTTTTTATATAAATTTCAAATCCACTGATTATGCCATTTTTCAAATATTGAATTTCAAAAATTACCAAATTTTACAATGGAGTACCATAGCGAAAACTTTACGCATAAAAAAATAATAATAACAGCAATGTGTCAGCATGAGTCACAAATTATAGTAACCGTATTATTCTTTTAAAATATAAAAGTGAATTATGATGTCACGAGTGCATGATTTTTATTTAATTCTCGACAAATACTAGATGCGCCATTTCTTTTTAGTTGTGAATAATATAGGTTAATTCACGTTATTAAAAATGTAGTTATAAAACATATAAATCAATGGAAAACGGTAGGTAATAAATTGTAAACGTAATCATAAACAGTATTAAAAAAACATAACTTAGTGAAATAAGTATCCAATTTTATGTTATTTTAGGATATTCCAGGTAAAGGTACAGATTGCTTTAAAATACAAGGTTAAATTCACCGATATATTTCGTTTGATTCAAGGTTCTTTTGGAGAAACCGACCAGCGCAGCGGGCGTAGTCTGCTAGTAGCAAATAATCGATCAAGTAATTTTCCCACACCCTCACCCAAAATTGATGCATCCCCCCCCCTTCTTTCCAAGCACACGAAATTTAAAGTTAAAACTCTTTTATTTAAATTTTTTTGTCCTATTTTTAAATCTTTAGTAAGGTAACTAAATCAGTCATCTTAAGTTCAAAATTTCTGCTTCCCCCTTAAAATTCATAGTTTAGAGGCGGCTAATACTTTTATATCCACATATGTTAACCTAATTACTTACTAGAACCTTAAAATATCAATTTAATAAAAATGTATTTCTATAATTTATGTTACTAAATGTGTGTACAAACATTGATGAGTATATGATGAACAATAATGAGTTTCTTATATTGGTTCTGAAAATGTATACTTTTTTTATGAAACAATGCCTTTTTTCGCTGAAACTAGTGCCCTTTTTATGCTTCAATAGTGCCCTTTTTGTGACTAGCACCCTGCCCTTTTTTTTTTTTCTAGAGTGAACACTACGTTAAAATGTACATGTCTTGACGATTTTTTGAAATTTTTTATTTTTTACAAAATGGCAGGCTGTCAGATTTAATGCATCAGTTTTCAATATCAACAACAACAAACATTCTGGTTTTTGTTTATAAAAAATGAATGAATATGATTTTTTTTTTTAAATCATCATTCAGGGACTTGGAAAATATATAAGCTTTCATTTAAAAAAAAATAATAATAATAATAAAGAAAGGAAATTGGTTCATCCTTTGCCAAGATGGTACCGATTTAAAAAACATTATTCCAAGAAAATTGCATTTAAAGTATTTTTTAAATTATTGTTTACATAGAGAAATAGAAGACACCTGACACATTTCTAGTCATAATGTGCATAATTATAGGAATTTTTTGTAAGATTTTAGTCTCATACCTCTTTAAGCATGATTTTGAAAAATATATGGAAATCTGTTTTGTGTTTTTAAACATAAGAACTTGTACTTTAAAGCTATACTGTATACAGTGATAAAAATATCTGAATATGTTAATTACATATTTTAATTGTTTGCAGATTAATTCTTTAAAGACATCTGTAGAATTAGTAGATGGAACAGCAAAGTGTCCGTACAGTCCGGATGCCAACAACACTGCTCTTATAACTTCTCAGGGAGATTATTACATTGCTTCGAGCATAGATTTTTCTGGTCAAGATGATGTAATATACAGGATAATGGGAAAAAACCCTTTGTTGAGAACTGTCCAGTTCGATCCTAAATGGTTAAGTGGTAAAGTATCATCCATTTATATTTTTTTTATAAAATTTATTGATCTTAAATGGACAAAAGTTTGCCAACTGATTCCAAATGGTTAAATTTTGAAATATCCTACCTATACAGGGTGTCCCAAAAAAAGGTTGAAATATGCTTTAATTTTTCTGTTAGAGATAAGTAGGTAATCAAATTGCAAAAGTATTCAAAATAAAGTAGGAAATTAGATTATGTTAACGAAACAGACCTTCCATTAATTTTAGAAAAATTGCACTTTCTAAATTTTTACTATGCATAGGAGTAAGACCAGTTTGTTTAATTTAAATCTGGTGTATGTACTTTAAAATAAAAAAAATAAAAGAAAAGAAATCAACCTACCCTTCTGACTGAATTGGAGGACCATGTTTAATTTTGTCTACAAAATTTTGTAATGAAATGAAGCTTACTTTTAATAATTTTTCACATCTTCAACTCCAATGAATTCTTATGAACAGAGAATTGAATTAATTTTTTATCTTAGGATTTTCAAATAAAGTTGCAATAAAAAAAAATCAACATTACAAGGCAATTTTTAAAGTTGAAAACTGAAGTATGTATTACTGTTTTATGTATAATTTTAAAATTGGTTTAATTTAATGGAATAATTTTATGTTTTAAGGAATTCTTTAATCTACAAGAGTGCTAAAAAATTAATTTAAACATGAAAATGGGTCAAGATTTGTTTACAAATGTACATGTGTTAAATTAATCAAAATTTATTATATTATGTGACTTATTAGAACAATTTTAATCTTTATTTGAAGTGTCTTTATTACATTGCCAGTCTTAATGTATCTTTTTCCTTGTTATTTGTATATGCATTTAGCCATATTAAATTATTTTCCGTAAAGCATACATTCATAGTAACTTTTTTCTTCTAGATGCTGATTTTGTTGCGTCATATGAAATTGGAGATTTTACCTATTACTTTTTCAGAGAGGCTGCAGTGGAATATATAAACTGTGGAAAAGTATGTACTAATTAAAAATAATAATAATTTTCTCTGTTACATATTTTTTTTAACTTTCAGATCCAGTATGAATTAACTCCTTACCAATGTTACTAAGTTTCTCCCCTACCAAGTATAGTTAGAATAATAAGGAAAATTATGTACTAAATGTATATTCAAATGGAGAACTAATTTAATTTGGTCATAAAAGAATCTGATATAGAATAAATCAAATTTCATTTTGAATAATCCCAAAAAGTGCAAGTTTGTGTTGCCCGAACTAGGTTCAGAGGATATGCATTAGAGATAGGTTCACACACTTTTTTTCGGAACCCAAGCTTGGTGATTTGAAATTTGAGCCTGAATGTAACATTTTGTGTCATCAGAACACTAACGTGATAACAAAAGTATGTATTAGAAAATTCTGAATAACATTGTTAAAATTGTTTCAAGATCAATTTTCACATTTAAAAATCTCTTATTTAGAAGTAGGTATTAATCCTAAGAACACATCCCCTCATGAACCCATCAAGTATCCCCTCATGAACCCATTTTGTGATTTTCATATCCCTGAAAATCTGTTTAAAATAGCAAATTTGTTATATACCTAACCTAACCAATGGCAGAAATCTGCAAAAGTCCCAATTGTTTTTCTTTTAAAATAGCATTCTACAATTATAGCAGAAAAAGTTCAGAAGATATGCATTAAAAATGATTTTGGGCTGTTTCTTCAGGACCCGAGTCCAGTGATTTGAAATTTGAACCTGGAAAACTTTGTGTCATCATAACCCCAACCCAGTACCAAAAGTGCATAGTAGAAAATTGTTAATAACATTTTAAAAATTGTTTCAAGATCAATTTTCTCATTTAAATATATCTTCTTACACAGAAATAGGTCTCTATTCCTAAGAACACCCTCATGACAATGTTTCGTGATTTTCATGCTCCTAAAAATCTGTAATTAGCAAATTTGTTATATATCCTAACTAGTGGCAGAAATTTGAAAAAGTCGCAATTGTTATTCTTTTAAAATAGCGTTGTACAGTTATAGAAGAAGACTTGAGTTCTGTTTAAGACTTGAGTTCTGTTTTACAGTAATTTTGGGAAAATTACTTCAAACAGAAACCGAGGATAGACAAGAGATAACACATGGTTGGTCTATGTCACTGACACTGACCATACAAAGGCTTCAGAATCAGGTAGAATATTTCTCCTTATATCCCACCAATAACAATTTAATTCCCTTTCAAACTCATTTTTATAGGATTGTAAAACACATTAAGAAACTTGTGCTACATTCTTGTTTCTCAAATACCAAGGTTTTTTTCAATTTAAGAATGAATATAATTTTCCCTTTGAGCCCGAAGCTTGAAGAATAATATAAAAATTTGCCCAAACATCTCTAATATGCATCACTTGACACTTGAGATATGCATTTGCATATATTTAAAGAATATGTATGGGGCATTATATGGAAAATGTTACTTTTGAGCTTAAAATTTTTAATAAATAAATTTAACCAAAAACAATAGTCATGAAATGATAGATTCACCTTTGTTTACTTAAAACATGAAAGCATTCATGAAAATGATTCATTAAAATTCTTTTACTAAAAGAGGTATTTGGGAGGGGGGGGTGAAAACATATATACAAAAGGTTTTAAAAACTTTAAAACCCTCAATGTTAACAGTATAAAACTGTCTCGAGTGCTTTCGGCTACAATTCGAGCCATTATCAAGGTGGAAAAAATCAGCAGAGAATAAAGTTTGATGTTGATCAAGACTAGACGTTAGACAACAGGAAACTCTTTACAGACATGCGTAGATGGACAAAACCACTGTTAGTGAGGGGGAGAAAGCTCAGTTCCATGACTCCTTCGGGCAACCATACTTTCCTGTAATAGCTCGAACCAAGTACTCGGTATTACAAAACATCGTTACAACAGTTGTTTGCCTCTGATAATATTTCTAAAGATTCCAGAATTGCACAACTATTAAAATCTTTAGAAATATTATCAAATAGCAAGTATGAATCATTGAAAGTTAATTGATTTTAATCTAGTTTCAGTTATTTTTTTAATCTGCATCACATGCAAACCCTGTTCATCAAATGATGCAAATGATTTTCATGCTTTTGAGTGGTATATTATAATTATGAACTGTATATTTTTTTTCTTCTTTTAATGTTATATTAGCATTAAAAAATTATTAAATAAATGTTTTTTGCTCAGGTGGTTTATTCAAGAGTGGCTCGGATATGTAAAAATGATCAAGGTGGAACACTAACCTTGAAAGAAAAATTTACAACATTCCTCAAAGCCAGGCTCAATTGCTCTATTCCTGGAAACTATCCATTTTACTTTAATGAAATTCAAGGGATTTACTATGTTGAAAGAGAAGATATCTTTTATGCAACATTTACTACTCCAATGTAAGTTTTTTCCTTTCTAGATTCTACACTTTGATATATTTTATAAATGAGGCAAGACAACAGTTACTTACACCTAATACTGTAGTTTTGTTTTAATTATGAGCAGGCTCACAGTGAGGGGGATGAAGTTAGTACAAATCAGTAGGACCTGCCTCTGGTTCTGTCTTTTAATATAAAATTTCCAAATAAAAACAACTAACAAGGTAAATAGTCTTAAAAGTCTGAACTTGAGTTCCAATTATACATGCCTTTTATTACACAACCTATAGAAAAACGAGATATTACTCATTATATCATTCTACTTCATACTTATTTCATTCTACTAATAAATAATCACCAAGAGAGTGGCTGATGATAAGCTGGCAAAAGACCAGGGGACCCCAGCTTCACAAGACCCCATGGTAGCCAAAAGTTGTCATACATCCACAAAACTTTTGATTACTTTTCCCTTTTTAATACTTTCCAACATAGTTGAAAAGTACTCATGAATTCGGTTTGTCTGTCTGCCATCTGTCCATGTTCTAACGCAAGTAAATATACTCAGATTTCCATGAAATTGATATATGTTATTGAGGTTTACTATCGGTATTGAAAATGAAGTGTGTAGCATGTATAGTCCATTTACAGGGACACTCAAAAGAATTGTTTCATTACGATCGGGAAAAAAATTCGTTTGAGGTTTATTTTAATAATGTTTCGCTATTTCAAACATATTGAAATTTATATATATCATTTGAGGTGCATTACAAGAGGCTCACTATAGAAAATTGTGTGCATAGCATTCATCAGTCATTTACTGGGACACACAAAATAATTTGATTAAAGTACTGTCTGTTCTGTTAACAATAATTGCTGGAAGTGAGTTTTGAGTTGGGGAACGTGCATTTAAATTTAACTAATTTTTGCCTATTATTTGCTATGTATAAATTCCGTAGATAAAATACAGGGTAGCATAAAAGTTCTTGAGTGCATTTCTGTTTATTGAGGGAAATTCCCGAAGGGGAATTTGAAACCATGCTATGTGTTCCCTAACTGAACTAAAATTTAGCATTCTTTTGTAGCATATATACATATCTGTAGATCATACACAGGACTGCACAAATAATTCTGATATTTTTCCGACTATTGTTGATAATTCCTGAAATTGTATTTTTAAATGTGTTATGCATTTTCCTAATTGTTTACTTAGACATGATCTGTTACCTTATTAAACAGTAAAGATTTATAAAAATATTTTGGTAATGTTGGAAAATGTTACATAATTTAGGCTTGATGCATGATCTTTTTGTGTGTTTTGTTAATGTGGTGATGTTTAAATTTTTAGCAATTGTGTAGTGGTGCAGCAAAAAATTCTATAAATATGATTGCTTTAATTAAAAAATATATATTATTTAAATGTATATCTAAGTTAACATCATTCAGATATATATATATATGTTTGTTTGTTTTTTCCTTGTGCAAAACACTTTTCATTTCTCAGAGAAAGCTTATTGAAGAACTATAAATAAAATTATCCCAAAGAAGCTTATACTTTAAACTCTTCACACACAAGGACAAAAAATGTGGACCTCTATTCTTTTCCTTATAAAAAGTAAATTGTTTGATTTTACATTTTTGCTTCACTTCTATATAGCTGAATGTCATTTGCATCCGAGTTTGTAAAATGCCTTCAAGACAGTGTGGCCAAGAAAATATGAAAGTTTCATAATTATTTAACTTCAACCCTTTTACAATAAAAATTTTTGAGGATTTGTAGATCATTCATTTGTTTAAAGCCCTTCAATTTGTTATTGCGTGAATTAAAGTTATTGATAATTAAGAGGCTACTTCACTCAGACGAAAACATCTGCTAAATATTGAAATGCGAACGAGATATCTTAAAATATTTCCTCTATAGGATTAACATTAGCAAGCAGGTGTTTTCGTCTGAGTAAAGTAGCCTCTTAAGCTGATATTTTAAGGGGTCTAGTAATTTTAGATCCATATTTTTGTGTGTACCTAAATTACCAGTCTCGTAAAGTATCAGTTTCAGAAAAAGGACTCTATTATCATTGTGTCATTTAGTTTGAGAAAAAGCAATGAATGTGTATTTGCAGTGTTATTTTAGTAAGTTTTTAATTTAATTACTCTTTTTGTCTCATTTGTAATTGTTTGGAGTAAAATACTTGCTTTATTATTATTTATTTATTGTCTTTGATGAAAAAGCATCATTTGAATTACTTTTTTTTTTTTTTTTAATATATCCGATTGGTTTCTGAGGGAACATTTGCAGAAGATTTATTGCAATATAGTGAATTTTTTCCCTCCTCATGCAATCTTATTAATAATTTAATATTGTAATATTAAAGATTTTTTTCTGCTTTTTGAGTTCAGGTTTTTACAGTGCTAGTTCTGTACCCACTTGTTCTATTCTTTGTCTGTCTGTCTGCATTAAAATAAACGTCATTTACTTTCCTTCTTTTAGTTCCAGTTTTATTTGCATATTCATGATTCTACTGTAATAATAAGCATTTTATACAACAGTATCCATAATAAATTGTTTCTATACTGAAAATAACTTTTAAGATGGTTTTATTATCAAATAAAAATTAATGCTTCTTGTATCACGCTACCGAAATATTTATAGATTTTTATGTATGATATGTCATATTAGCAGTATAAATCTGTTAAATATATAAGTTTTTTATAATTCAAACTAATTATAGAACAACAAGATATTGAGGACCCAGTTTTTTTGGAAATGTTAGGGTCCCAAGGACCTAATTTCCAAAATCCCAGTGAGAATTAGTACATGTGTAATATAAATGTTATACAATACTTGACTTCAATATATTTATAATTTATATAAATAATTTTTCATATGTATAATTTTAAAAATATATTGTATACATAATTTCTTTTAGGAATAGTATTTATGGAACCGCTATTTGTGCTTATAACATGTCTGCCATAATAGCTTCTTTTAATGGTGCTTTTAAATATCAAGAAAAACCCACATCATCATGGGAAAGACAAACATCACCTCACAGACACTTTCAGGTAATCATTTTTAAATGAAAAAATAAATAAAATGCCTAATAAAATTATGTTTGTGACCCAAATGCTTATTAAGACTATAAAATGTATGCATTTTCTTTGTAGTGTGAAAGTCCAAATAATGCACAGCAAATTTTGGATTCTCAAAAGTACCAACTTATGAATGATGCTGTACAGCCTATGACATCTCACCCCATTTACAAACTTGAACTTGAAAGGTATGTTATTAATGTATCATAAATTATTGTCTTTCTTTCCCTGTAACTTTTGTTTTAAATTCAATTTATAGAATACAAAATTTATATGTTTTTGTGAAAGCTAAAGCTTCTTTCTCTTTATCAATAACACAGGTCATTCTTCTAGAAAGGTTCATTTTTAAGCGCTATTTTTTTTTCAAATTAAGGGTTTAAAAAAAAACATTTTTATATTGTTTTGAACATCATGCCAGTGTTTTCTCAGATTGTGAGATATATTTTATTAAAATTGCATTTTTACATTATGCAAATGCTATGTTCGTAACTGTGATGTCCACAAACTTGATGTTCGTAAATTATTTGCAACATACTAAATATTAAACGGAATTGAGTTTTGTATAATTAATATTGAATATTATTCTATTTTATTTTATTTTTTTATAAACTTTACCTGTTTTTATCTTGTCTACAGAACTGATGGTGGGACATTCATGATTTTTTTTTTACAGCTATTAAAAGAAAAATACATATATCTATATTTATATACAATGGCGCACAGCCAAGAGGATGGGATGGGGATTTGGGAGTAACTCTCCCCTCCCCCCCCCTCCTCCTCCTGAGAGCTAAATTGATTTATGTATGAATCATTGGTTAATCAAAGTTATTTGCTTTTATGAATCAATCAAAAACAAAATCAGTATTAGTATTTTTACCTTAGTCTGAATCCATCTCTTTATTGAATCCAATTCTATTCAACAAATATAATTAACTAAAACAGTGTTGTTTTTTTTGTTTTTTTTTTAAATGGAGAAAACACATAATAGATGTTTGTGAAAGTTGATCACTTATTTCAATAAAGAGTGGTCCCCCATTATCCCGAATAGGTCTGTATAAGTCCTTATACTTAAATCCTTATACTATAAGTCCATAAGTCCCGAATAAGACTGTATTATAAGTCCATAAGTCCCAAATAAGACTGTATGAATGATTATTTCCTGTCACACGGCTGTACAATTGGGAGTCTTTTAATAACATTTCTTTCTTTGTTCCATTTCTCAAAATGAGACATCATCATCGAATGTCATGGGAAAAAAAAAAAAAAAAAATTTTTTTTAGTTCTCCAAAAAATGCTAAAATTCATAAAACACAAAGTATCATAGCTTGGTAGATTTTCGATTTACAAAAAAAGAGTTTTTATTGTTTTACTTGTGACATTAGTAGGGAGAAGGTTGTTCTAAATATAATAAAACATATGAAAATTGAACTTGTCTGTAAAGGGATCCTGTCTTAAACCAAAAATTTCATAGTCTTGAAGGAAGGGAAACATACAATTATACCGGCTAAGATGGAAACTTGTTTTAACAGAATTTTTTCCGGTTCTTAGCAATTCTATTTTCACAAGTAAAATTAATTAAATAATTAACTGTTATTATTGTAAGTCTGGGGCAAATTCTCTCATTAGATTTGGGTTGACAGGATCCAGGCTTACTTTTTTTTCTGCAGGTTTGTACCAAGATTGGTTTTTACTCTTTTCTGTAGATTTGGGGCAGTCTGAGACAGCCTTATTCTTTCCAGGCCCGGCCTGAGTCTAATGAAACAAAAACTGGGCCCAATCCTGCATTGTGATGCCATTTTTCTTGCATCGTAGCATATTTCCATAGCATATTCCACATTACCCTTGCAACATAACATATTATTCTCAGTATAACATTATTTTGATTGCAATTACATCTTTAAGGAATGTTATAACTTTTTCCTTTTTTTTTTTTTTTTTTTTTTTAAAAAATTCATATTTTCACTTTTTAAACCCTTAAAACTCTGTGGTAAAGCAGTTTTATCGAAATTCATATTGATTCAAAAGTTTTCAGTTTCTAAACTTTAAAAACAAATAATAATGATTTGCTTATATAATTTTTTTTTTCCTAGGGTGAACCACATAGTTGTAGATTCAATACAAACAAAGCATGAAGATACTGTTCATGTCATATTTGTTGCTACATTTGAAGGGATTATTCGCAAACTAGTAATAATCCCCGACACAAAAGAGACTTGCTTAATTGAGGAACTAAAGATTTTCCCAGATGACAGCACAGATAGAATCAAAGTACTAAAGATTCTGAAAGATACAGTAAGTTACGAGCTACTATAACTTATCTACTATTCTTTGAAATGCTATAATTATTTATTTATTTTGTCTATTTTTATCTATAGAATTCATTGTATATTGGAACTGAAGATTCTGTACTTAGAATCCCTGTACATAGATGCAGTCGATATTTGACTCAACGGTAAGTTTATTTGATATACTATAGATATATGTATAACATGCTTAGTAAATAATCAGTAATGTTAGCTTCCACATTTCTTAAGCAAAGATAGTCATATACTCAGGCCTGGATTGTAGCATGTTAGAAATACATAGTGCACATAGGCATCTTGGGCCTAAGACACTTTTGAGTTTTTATTAAAATTTAAATCTTGAGCATAATATATATCTGTGGTACATAAAAACTCTTAGTGACCAAATTCAATGGTTATCCATTTTATTATGTTCGCTATTCAGAAGTATTTGTATTATAATACCATCTGTTATAATATTATTAATTTAATTTTCTGAAATGGTGAAATCATGAAATAATTATAGCTGTAGCATTATCATCAAGAATGTTTATAATATGAATTCCCTTTTTATAATGTACAATAACTGTTTAATGTTTTAAATTATTACAGGGTTTCAAATGTTTTGAAAGTGGTATCTAGAAAGTCATTTTCAAAAACAATTTTGTCTTTATTTGTGATTATATTAAAAATTTAAATATTTTAAAATACGTGTTTACTTGTATTAATTGTACTTGTATTAACATTGTATTAGTTTCACTCGTATTAATATGCATGTTCATAGGGTTTTTTTTTTTTTCAATCTGTAAATGGTTGATTTAACTAACTGAATCTCTATAAATCATCGTTAATAATTTCTAACGATTTTAGATTTTTTAAGTATTTTTAACACTTTACGGACGGGTCACGTAAATTTACGTTTTTCCATTCTAACTTCCTAGGACGGGCCACGTAGAATTGCGTGAAACACGTCTTTTGGATATATATAATTCCACCCACAGGCAATACTTTTGTATTTCGTGTGTTACATTATTTCTCAAAATATATACTCAAAGTTCATATTTTTACAATTAGAGTACTATGCTCATAAATACTTTGATTAAAAACAATATTATTAATATAAACATTCATTCATTTATTTATTATATAAAAGACGAATAGAGAAAATATTTTTGTTAAATAATGCATTTGCAAGTATAACGCCCATAGGCTGTTTAAAAGATGAAAACTACCTGTCCACAATAAGTTAAAAAAATGCCTAGAAACTTAGAAAGATGCAGAAAAAACAACCTGTCTGTTAAGTGTTAAGATAAATTGAAAATTAGTGTAGTAGGCTTAAAGTAACATTGGTAAATCACATTAATATATTGACTATGACTGGAAATGAGACTGGAAAGTGTTCCACAATATCTGTATAACATGATAAAAAATTTTTTTTTCCTTCATAATGGCTCCTTCTTGCATAAGTATTAGAAAGTTGATATGTCTACTTAATCATATTGTAACACTGCATTTTCCAGATGTCTTCAAAAAATTTTCCTTAGCCTATTGTATTGTCATAAGAAAGTACGCAAAATAATTATATTCGTTAGATTTCTCTAAATGACCTGTTTGTTAAATTTCAGTAAACCTTAACTTTTGTGATTTGGTTAGCTACTTTTAATATTGCTAATATAAAAGTATTTTTCCTCCAAAATTTAAAAAAAAAAAAAGACAACCAGAAAGGGTTTAAATGAAATTGCAAGACAATAAATATATTTTTTAAATAAGTGCTGTCACTTGGACAATAGATATATTTTTTTCCCTGTACACCATGTTTTTTTTTTAATATTATTATTATTATTTTAAAGATTGTGGAAGATGAGGCATAAGATGAGAGGGTTTTCTTTGTACCCCCATGTTTCTTTTCTGTAATAGTGTTGTTAAAATAAAATGCCTGTTCTTTGTGTTTTAAGCAGTAATATATATGTTATGAAATAATTATCGCTATTTTTCTTAAAATGTGAGTAGCAGTTACAAAATTCTTAACATTCATTTGTCTCTCTTATAGTGAATGTTTAGCTGCAATGGATCCCTATTGTGGCTGGAATGAGTATACTCTAGCTTGTACTTCTGCTCCTAACAGAAATCCTCAAAGTATGTATTGGCTTCAAGAAAGAACGTCTTGTCCCAAGTCAGATATGCCAGGTAAATCATGTTATTTTAAATTAATAATGAATTATATTGTTTAAAGTAAAATATTAGTTTTTTTTTTTTTTTTTTTTTTTTAATATTATAATTGCAAATATGTATTTTTTTGAGTAAATGCTAAGAAAAAAGATTTCATATTGAGAGATTGCTCCATGACTGCTTCGAACTGCATTTAAACAAAATTTTTAGAAATAGCTTTTAAGACTTCTGAAATTCAAATTGGCTGCTTTCTGGTAAATTTTTGGATTCATTTTTATTCATATATGCATAAAATTGGCATGTGTTCATTTTCAGAAACTTTGAAACCTAATGGTAATTTCCATTTTTCAATAAAGGAAAAGTGATCTTTCAGGAAATGCTGTCAAAGTTGGCATTTTGAACCAAATTTCTAAAGGTAGCAACCTGAGAAATGTTATTATAAAATAGCAATCATTTATAACTTATAATGTAACACATGTATCAAAAAATGAAAAACACTATTAAATTCTAAATCCCTTCAGTAGTCATACCTGCCCATTGTTTGCTAATAGACATTTAAAAATGAGTCTGTGAATATGTCAAAAAATTTCAAGTTGTTTAACAGGGAAATATATATATATACATATTAAAACAGTCTTAAAATAATGTGTAATAAAACTTTGATAAATATATATCTCCATAAAAATATATTTAGATATTTAAGTTTTGCTAAGGTTTATCTATAGTTTGTTACTATTATCAAAAGTATTCTCACATCTTATCTTTTTCAGTTGATGGTGTTTGGGGCCCATGGGGCTCTTGGTTTGAATGTTCTCAAGTTGGTGACCACATTTTGGGGGATAGATGTTCATGTCAGAAACGTTTGTGTGATAGTCCAGCTCCTCAGAATGGAGGTAAAAATTGTGAGGGGCCAGCTGTCACTGTTGCTAATTGCACAAGTAAGTAATCATATTGCTATTGAAAACTTAATTTTGCCATAATCTTAAGATATATCGCTGAAAGATAATTAAAATTATTTTTAATAAATATTTTTGAAAGAGAATTTTTTTTATTTTTAAAGTATCGGAAAAGTAAAATTAAAGTAAAAAATTTAATTTTTATTTGTTTATTTTATTTTATTGCTTTGTACAGGACAAAATATTTCATTCTGATGATTTATCACCCAAAGTAACTGAAAGTAGTTTGAAAAATTTCGGAATCTTGGAGAAATTTGCTACAATTTTTTAATGCCTTTTGCGGAAAATATGGATTTTTGTAGTTTTTCATGTTATTATTGGGAGATACTGATTTTAAAATTTTTATAATATGTTTGTTTTATAAATACTTAACAATTTAACTGGTGTTTTTAATATTTTTTATTAAAATTTATTTAGTATTAGAAAAATAAATAAAAATTATATTTTAATCTTGTAATGGAATAAAATCAGTTATATTTAAATACACTAGATATATTCTATTAATCATGAAATTAACATAATCCTATTTTTAATTTTTATGCACAAAAAGGTGCATAAACTGGAAATTTAACATAGTGATGATAGAACTTCCCTAATCCTTTGTAACAATTTAGATTAAATATTAAATTCAAGATGCAAATCACTAAAAAAGGCACTAGTTCAGTAGAAAAAGGTAGTGTTTAGTAACAATTTAAAAAGAAGGAAAGGAATTTGTGTAATTTTATTTTGATAAGTAAAGTAACATCACTTTAAAATGATTTTATGAATTATAAATTTTTTTAAATATACAATTAACTTACAATATGATTTAATAATCTCTTCTGTTTTACCTAATGAAGTAAAGACGTTCTCTTGTTTTTGCTAGCTCTTGAACTCACGGATATAGAAATACTGTGGTATGGAGCGGATTTTTAAGAGCGATTTCTGATTGCAACTTGAGATGCAATTTAGAGATGTATGTTGTTAATTTTAAAAAGGACAGGGCCTTTAAAAAATGGCCTAGAAGGAACCTAACATATATTAATAATTTTAAATCCACATTTGCTTAAATAATTTGTTAATCATATTTAATTTTTCTAACTTGTTTTACTTTTTTTCTTATAAGGAAATGGTCAGTGGACTGAGTGGTCATCTTGGTCATCTTGCTCCCAGTCTTGTGGCTTAGCTGTCAAGTCTCGTCGTCGAGTGTGTGGTAATCCAGCTCCTGCGTTTGGTGGCAAAATGTGTGTTGGTCCAGAAAAAGATGAAATTTATTGTACCTCTAACCCACCTTGTCCTGGTAATTTTTTAATTAAATTCTTTTAGTATCTAAATTCTTACTGTGTAAAGTTTATTCATTTATTTTCTTGTGGTCATTATTGCCAGATGAAAGTACATCTAACAAATATTTGAAACGTATTATTATAATGTAAGAAACTATGCATTGCAAACTATTTATTTTTCAATAATTTAGAACAAGAAATGAAATATTTTCTTTTTTGACATGAATAGCATCTTATTATAACTTATCTATTGAAAATCTCTCTGCCCCCCCCCTCCTGAACCCCCCTCGTTCATTCTCACTTTAATTTTATGTTCTCAATTTCCAGTAATTGTACTATTTCATTATTTGAGTACATGTTTGAATGCATTTACTATTGTAAGTTCATTTGATTAACTATTATTAATAAATAAAATTTCTTGGAACATCAAAAATATTTTTTAAATAACAAGTTTCCTGAACAACAATTTGATAATTTACTGGCAAAATGTACATGCTATCTTTAAAAGAAGTGAAGTACGTACGTCTCTTTATTATTGAGATCTACAAAATAATTCCTCCCAATTGGTTACTGTTAGAAGTAACCATCTTTTAAAAAATTCTGTCTGTGAGGTGAGAAGTTTGATTAATAATTGTTTTTATCTCCAGTTTTTTTAAGGTTACAATAAATCTGTGGAGAATTTTCATAATTTCCAATCTGAGATGTATATTGCAGTTTATTTCTACTTGATAGTGTTTTTGTATATTTTTGTACTGATAAGTTTTCAGTAAATTAAGTTACTTGCTTCAATAAGTTAATTATAAAAGTATTAACAGATTATTAATAGCTAAAAGTGCCAACATTTTTGAAATTTTGTTTTCATTTCTTTGAATCACTAAAATGCCTGAAAAAAAAATCAACTAATTTTCAGTGCAATTACATAAAAACTTTCATTAGATAAAGTATTCATGTGGTGTAAAAGAACGAGTGCAAGTCTGCTAAAAACCGTCCTTTGTTCTATCTTTTGGGAATCATGTGGATATTTTGCCTGATGAAGAAAGCTACTAAATTGCTTAAAAACAGTTGCTTTTAAATATTTTTTGTTTTTACTGTTATCAAATAATCATAACTTTTCCGTTTAAGTTTTGCATCAATTTGCATTATTCAATTTTTATATCATTCCCTTTAATTTCAGTATCAACTGTTGCACCAGTTGATGGCCACTGGTCTGAATGGAGTACATGGGAAGAATGCAGCGCTCCTTGTGGTGGTGGCATCCAAGTGCGTCGTAGACGCTGTAACAGCCCTCCTCCACAACACGGTGGCAGAGAGTGCATTGGCTGCACTCAAGACTACAAATTTTGTAATCTCCAAACTTGTCCTGAAGTTAAGAAAGCTTCACCATGGACTCCTTACTTACGAGTAAACCAGACAAGAGAAGGCTATTTTGAGCAGAGGTTTAAATTCGTATGCAGGGCTAATGTCCGTGATGAAAATCTCTTAAGAGTTGGGCATATGAAGAAGGAAGAAAGGTTTTGTCCTGAAGGTGGCAGGAACTGTTTAGATTCTGGTATGAATAATTTATTATTATTTATTAGGATGATTTCAGACAAATTTTCCTGTAAATGCAATACAGTTTTTATTATAGCTTATTGTATGCTTATATAGCTTATTGCATGTGTTTCATGATCATATTTTCATAATTGTCATGTTTAAAAAATTATTTTATAAGACATTAACTTTCATGACATTTTCTGAAACATGTTTTTCTTTTAAAGAAAAATGAAAATGCTTGTTTTTTAAAGAATCTGGATTAGAATGCCTATAAATTTTATTCATCTGTAAATTAAAATAGTTTCATGGCTCACATAACAGGTTTCTGTTGAAAATAGTCTTAAGGGGCATAATAATTTTTATTAATAGTACTTAGGAAGTGTATTTTTTCTTTATTATTTTTAAATAGACTGAAAATCCAAATTAATATTTCTTACAATTTTCATAAATCCTATCTGTAAAAATGATATATTCTGTTAAATTGTAATATAAGATCTTAAGAATAAATCTTAAATAATCAAAATATTGTTTTCATGTTCTTGAGGTACATTTTTTTTTTCATCTTTTCTGAAATTTTATTATTAAATGTTCTTAAACTCTTTCTATTTTTGTTCTGGGTATCCTAATTTTTTAAATGTAAACAATCTAGTCTCATTATGCTGTACATTTAATCTATTTTATATATATATACAGTAAAGCACCAATTATATGTCTTTGAGGGGGACTGTTCTAAAACGACGTTATAACTGAGAAAGGCGTACAATCGAAATTGCAGTCGCCCAAGGTGTAAAATATTTGACTGTAGAAATATAATGCTGCAATCAAACAGGTTTAATTTTGCTACAATTTTTAGTTGTTTAAGATGCACTATATATTGTAAAAAAAAGTTAAAACATTGAAAAAAAAATTAAATAATTTCTAAAATTGAAAAATAAAAGTGAGAATTAGCAAACCTTATATCAGTTGTACACGTTGAATATCAAATGTACAAACATAATTTAATTAAAATAATCTTTGATCGTCGTCTCACATACTGATTTATTTTGAGACTTAAGCAAAGCATTATGTTTGGAGTTAAGTTCCTGGAAAGTTTTCTCACTAGTATTGTGAGAAACAACAAAAGTTCTAATTGTTTCAATACAGCCTAACATTAAGTGTTCGAAAGAGACCAAAAGAAAAATAGAAATCACGCTCAAACTTGGTCTAAATTGCAGCAAAATCAGGAAATGAAGAGACGTTTTCTAATCTCAAACTTGTCTCATAAGCAGACCACCCACTGTCCATTCTTTTCATCCCACAGGTTCCACTAACTTGAAATAACCTCTGTAGCAGTCACACATGTTCTTTCTTCTTCATCTTTCCCCAAATATTGCTAGCAGAAAAGAAAAAAAGAATTACTCTGGGGGGGGGGGGTGGGAATTCTGAGAAATAGGTTACGACTAGGGCTGGACGATATCAAAAATTTAATATCGCAATATATCAACGAATTAATATTGATATTGGTGATATATCGCGATAACTACTTTAAAGTGTGTGGGAATAGAAAAAATGTTAATTTACAAATATAAATGGTATGGTAGCAGCAATTTAAGTACAAACAGGTGTAGAAAGCAACGAATCAACTCTCCTAACCTATTTGCTCACACAGCATCCTTTAAATATTATAGTTTCATATTTATACAAAACAGAAATATTTTAGGAAATGGACACATTGTGCAATATATATTTGGCTTATACATTGCTTGGTTAGTGGTTTTCTTTCAAAATAGTATGCTCCCTATTCTTCCTATTTTCTGCACTATTTTGACTATTTAATATCCTCGTGTATAACTAAGAATATTATAAAAAAAGGAACTAAAATAAAATGTTCTTAAATTTAGGACGTTGCAGATTTTAATATTATTAAAATAAGTAAAAATCAACAGCAAAAACTGAAATTAGTTTAATGCCACATGTCGTGCTAATATATTTGTAATTAAATTGCTTTCAATGGATTACAGATGCTGCAGAAATGTTGTTTTTCAATCTTTCTCTTAGATATCAATGCATTCTTAATAGAAAAAAAAAATAAAAATTTTCACTGTATTTACAGCTTCCTATCTATTTACTATACATAAATACAACATTGAAATCTTTTTTGAAATATAAATATTCAAATCACATTTCGGAATAGTTTTGTACTAATTAAAATGTACTTTTCTGACTTCGTTTTAAGCTAAAGTATCAAGACAGCATATAATATTAAAATCAATCCGATTCGCACACTCTCTAACAATAAAACAACAGACAAAATAGGAATAGAATAAACACTGGCTGGCTATTCAGCGCTCGCAATATTAGACGTTAATAGCTAGGAAGCTCCTCTCAAAAGAAACGAATCACAGTGAAAGAATGTGGAAGCTTAGCTTCACCAACGTAGCTGAAAGGCGAAATTTTACCATTTCGCACTCTGATTGGTTGCTCGCGAACCGAGCTTTCCAGCTGCTAAGCTCTGGTAATATTATAGACTCCACAACTAACTCGTACGTATTTTAAGCGCTTCTTCATTCTTTTGAATTTGGACATATCAATATGTGGGATATATTGCAATATGTCTAAGCAGCGACGGAAACACAGACGATAACAGTTTTATTCAGTAACAAACGAACAGGGGAATATGCGGTTTGTTTAAATAAAAATAAAGCGTAGATTGTATCGGGATATATTGGAATAACAACGAAAAAGAGATAATCATTAGAAGGGATATTTGGCTTTGAATGAAGCAGGCAGGAATAAATGAATGGTGGAAAATGATTATTCCGATATTAGTACAGCAATTTCGGTGCTTTTTCTAGGATTTCGAAGTCGCGCTGCAGGAAAAAAATGTTATTGGGATACATTGGATTACAGTCACGCTGCGGGAAAAAAAATGTTATTGGGATACATTGGATTACAGTCGCGCTGCGGGAAAAAAAATGTTATTGGGATACATTGGATTACAGTCGCGCTGCAGAATTTTTTTTTTTTTAATTGGGATACAATGATTATTCGGATATTAGTACTGCAATTTGGGTGATTTTTCTAGGATTTCGGAGTCGCGCTTCGGGAAAGAAAATGTTATTGGGATACATTGAATTACAGTCGCGCTGTGGGAAAAAAATGTTATTGGGATACATTGGATTACAGTCGCGCTGCGGGAAAAAAGAATGTTATTGGGATACAATGATTATTCCGATATTATTACAGCAACTTCGGTGCTTTTTCTAGGATTTCGAAATCGCGCTGCGGGGAAAAAAATGTTATTGGGATATATCGGTAGAGTTTCAGCTTAGCTATCGTTATTGGGATATATCGTCAGAATCAGAGCTCAGGTATTGGTATTGCGATAATTAAAAAACATCAATATTTGACCGATATATCGATAAATAATCCAGCCCTAGTTACGACATGAAAGAAACGGCAAATAAACAAAGTTATGTGTCGTATAAACGAAGCATTACAACATTAAAATACATAGGGATGAATCCAGACCGCACTTAATCTCAATGTATAAATGAGAAACGTATGAACAAATGGTGCTTTACTGTATATATACCTGTAAATCTTTAACCCCCAAATAGTGATTTCTATATTGTAATATTCATATATTTTGGTTAATGTGTATATATTAAATGTACACATACAATGAATTGCCTTTTCATAAATTGTAATTTATTAAAAAACCTTACATATGTTTATTATTATATATTATTTCTTTACCAACTGAATACTGTAACATTATCTTTTTTATCAAACATTGTTATAAACTATTAGAGTAAACACATATGACGTAATCTGCATGTTATTCCAAGAATATAGGTAAATGTGCTATTGCATGCGCAGATGAAGAAATTAAATTAAAACCATATTACTCAAATTTTGATATTTATAATATGATTATCCAAAATTGTGCAGAATTTATGGAAATTCTTGAAGAATTATTTGGTGGAAAATATCAAAATGTTTTGTTTGCTTATTATCTATGTTTCATTATAGTATCTAACACTCGCATAAAAATATTTGTAATAATTGCAAAAGATTTTTTTTTTTTTTTTTTACTTTGGAATTTTTTATTCTTTATCTTATGTTGAACATTTTCACTTTATTATGTTTTTGTAGAAAATTTTAAATATTATTTTAAATATAGTTAAACAAATATTTTCTTTTGGTACAATGATAATGAATTGTATTTTCAATTTTACTGACAATTTGGCATTATCATTCAAAATACAAAATCGTATTTCTGTAAAAATCATTGTCACCAAATACTAATAAATTTCCAAATAATGAAATTTTCTGTATATTTTAATATTTTTTTTAGCAATATCTAATAATTTTTAAATGTAGATTTAAACCTCTAAAGAAAAATTAATGATAAAAATATCTACAAACAACTTTAGTCAAGCCAGAATATCATCTCATTTATTTCATCAAAGTTACAGTAAAAAGTGATTGAAGATAGCAAAAGGCACCCATGAGAAAAAAATTAACAATCTCATTTTAACTGCATTAAAGGATGACATTATCCGCTTCAGGCAAAACACAGGACAAAGAAAAATAAGTTGAATGCACATAAAATACAATTTAATTTAATGTAACAAAGCATGTAAAATATCACTTTTTTGATCAATCGTGTTTTGTTTTGTTTTTTTTGTTTCTAAACATTTGAATTTCAATGTTGCTTTTTAATCATAAATATAAAGTAAATTCGAATGAATGTGAATCTGGGAGGTGAATGGAGGTGACTTCATCGTTTTTGTACTATTTATTTTTTTTACAGTTATTGTTGAGCACGTTATAATGCAGCATTTTATTTTTGTGACAACATTGATTTGAGGAACACCTTCATTTCATTTATGAAAACAATGCCGATTTAATTTTTAATTAACTATAATTTTGGATCAGAAAACATATTTCAATGAAATGTGAGTGTACTATGTCAGGAGCTGATTTCAAAAACCTCTCAAATGATATTTCATTCATTATTGGGCATTTTGTAAATTCATAGAAAAAGGGATGTTGACAACAGAAATAATATATATGATCTTTATTTTTTTAGCTTTTGTCAACATTGATGGAGACTGGTCCGCATGGTCCTCTTGGTCACCCTGTTCTGTGACTTGTGGCGGAGGTGTACAGTCTCGAGAAAGAGTATGTGACAACCCTAAACCAGCGGGTACTGGATCAGATTGTCCTGGAACAGCTCGTCAAGACAGAATGTGCAATGTTGATGCTTGTCAAGGTATCTCTATTTCCTTATCTATTTATTTGGCATTTTTTATACAAATTAATATGTACACAGCCATAAAGTCATTGGAATCTTCATCATTTCTTTCTTAAATCATGCACATTTTCAGAGTCGGATTAAGGCATGAAGCACAGGCCCAAGAATCCAACATTTAAAGAGCCTCAAATCTATAGATAAAATTTTAAACAAGAATGGAAAATCATGCCTGAAGATAAATGCTATGCACTCTTTAATCTATAGAAAATACGTAGTATTGCACGTCAGTGATCCTTTTTTAATTTCATTCTGTTTGAAGTAACATAACATCATTAAAATGTATCACAATTTTTTCCCCATAGATCATAATGTAATAGAATTCTTTGTGCATCCCTGTAAATGAACTATAAATGCTACTCATTCTATACTCCTGAGAAAGCATGTTTTAGTCCACCTCAGTGATGCATATTAATTTCATTATGTAGTATTGTAACAACATTTATTTTTCTCCGTAGACCATAATGTAACTGAATTATTTTGTGTGTCACTGTAAATGAGCTATAAATGCTAGACACTTCATTTTCAGCACCGAACATTCTATAGTAAACATCAAGAAAATATAAATTTTTCATGGCAATTTGAGCACATTTACGAGAGTTAGAGCACAGACAGATGACAGACACAGACAAACCGAATTCATAAACACTTTTCAACTATGTTGGAAAGTGTTAAAAACTGCACTAGAATTTCATTATTAACATAATTTTATGCTGTATTGTGACAAAATGTGAATACCAGATCATGATTTTTTTTTTCTCAGAGTGTGATCTCTTTTGCAAGCCGCTAATCTGATTCATACGTAACAGTGCTCTTCAATTCTATTTTTAAAAACTCATTAAATGTAGAATCTGAAACACATTTCTTTTCATTTTAATGTTATTATTAATGTATCCTGTTATTGTGTACTTGTGCACAAATCTGACATTATGCTATTTAAAATTTTAAGTAAGCCTTGTTTATGGCATTAAAAATTCTCTAATACAAGAGATATATGCCTGAAAATTATCTTCCCTTAACCCTTACTACATACTATGAACATTAAATAATGTATAAATACACAAGCCTGTCCAAGAACTCCAAAAGTCACAGAGACACTACCCATTCCAGATGTACCACTTCACAATAAATAAATCCAATTCTCTCTGTATCTGTGGCTATTTGAGGATTTCCATTCATTACATAAATATTGTTTGTTTCAGTTTATATATAGAATTATTTTATATGTATCTTGCATATATTTTTTGGGACTAGAACTTCCATAAACTTGGTGAACACTAAAGCTAATGTTATACAAACGATTATTTCGACGCTCACGGTTTCTGTAAGGCTCCTACAATCCGGGCTGGCTCATGTTGCCATTTAATTGCCCGTAGAAGAACGATTGGTGACGCCATGAGCCTTACGGAAACTGTGATCATTGAAATAATCGTTCGTGTCACATTAGCCTTATGAATATTTTTTCAGACATATAATAAAGAGTTTTTTCTCTGTTTTTGTGCAGAATTTTATTTTACTGTTAAGAGGCTACTTCACTCAGACGAAAACACCTGCTCACTAATGTTAATCCTATGGAGGAAATATTTTAAGATATCTCGTTCGCATTTCAATATTTTTAAATGATTTTTTTTTTTTTTTTTTTTTTTTTTTTTTTGCATTGGATAGCTGAGGTCAATCTCTATGCACGTTCCTTTTTACTTTTTCGATTTTGATTAAAAGTTTTTTTTATTAAGATACTTTCACTTTCGGAACCGGTTCCGAAAGTGAAAGTATCCTCAATAAAAAAAACTGCAACAAAAATCGAAAAAGTAGAAAGGAGCGTGCATATAGAGACTGACCTCAGCTATCCAATGCAAAAAAATCATTTAAAAATATTGAAATGCGAACGAGATATCTTAAAATATTTCCTCCATAGGATTAACATTAGCGAGCGTGTGTTTTCGTCTGAGTGAAGTAGCCTCTTAACTGTCCAAGATTTTTATGGTAAAACAATTTTTTGATTGTAAGGATTTTTTTTTTTTTTTTTTTTAAATATTCTCCCTTAAATATTGTTTTGTCATTGGTATATATATTTTTTTCTTCCTTGTAACCACAGAGAAATTTGTATGATGTTGTTTAATCTCTGTTCTTTTTTCTTTAAATAATTATATCATGAAATAATCTTTCTGAAACTTTCATTTTACATCATTGTAGACACTGAAGGTTGGGAAGAATGGTCAGTGTGGTCCTTATGCGATGAAAATCAGGAACAACATAGAAAAAGAAAATGCAAACTTTCTATGTCTGCCGCTACTACATATTGCGTTGGCACCACAAAAGAAGTCAGAATGTGTATACCAAGCCAGCTAGGTAATTTATGAACTGTTATAGCTTTGATAATAAAATATTTTTCAATCTAGTATAATATAATTTAACAGCAATGGGCACCATTTTATATACATAAGTGTTAAAACTCACAAATATTATTTATTGACAAAAATACCCTTTCTAAGTATGTGTATTAATCTTTTATGCCTATACAGGACAAAGTCCCGTTAAAGAAAATTATGTTTAAAATGTCTGTAACAGAAGATTTTACCTTTCATGCAATTTACTTTACTTTATCATGTTTAGAAAGCTCAGCCAATTTTACAGTGTTTTATTTATTTATTTATTTATTTTAATGAATGTTTTTCAATTATTTAAGCATGGATAGCTTTTATCCTGCTAAAAAAAATGTGTAGTGGAAAATTGCACACTAAAAAAAAATTGTTCATTTACAGAGAAAAAACACAGTATAATTTAGTGTTGTTTTTTAAGAATTTAGATTCTTGGTATAATAAAAACATTACATGTTAATGAAGTAATGTTGTAAATGTTTGTATCTAAATATTGTATTTTTTTTTTTTTTTTTTTTTTTACTTTCATAATTACCAATTTAATAAATCTCACATCAGTTTTAATGAACAAATTCTTTCTCAATTTCAAAATATTAGTAGATAATTGCTTTTAATATATCTTCAAATATTAAGAAGAAAAATTATGATGATTTTTTTTATTTATTATTTTTTTATTATTATGTTTATTATTTTTATTATTTTATTATAATAAATTTTATTTATTATTATTATTATAATTTGAACATAAAAGATTAAAGAAAACAATTTGTTTCGAAGTAATTTTAACTTATTTTGACTGTATTAAAATTCTTGTTTTATATTTTGATTCCTAATGCATCTACCTTATGTTTTGTCATTCAGAAATTTGTTCCCCTACTAGTACACAAAATTTAAAAACTTCAAAACTCTTTACCTTAAAAAAAAAAAAAAATCCTATCTTATTTGTTAGTTTATTGTAACAATCATCTAAATTACCTACAACCCTGAAAATTTTTCTTCTCCCTGTGTCCTCCCCTCAACTCATAAAGTTAAAGAACTTTAATATTCTTTAATACTTTAAAACTTTTTTTGCATTATCTTTAGTAACAGTAAATAAATAACACTGGTCAAGAACACTTTTGCTACTGGGGAAAATATGTGTGTTCCAGACTAATTTGAGTGTGTTGATTCCAAACCTGAACTTCAAATTTCTCTATCACGTCAGCATCCCGAATTATAGAAACTAATGTTTAAATTTGACATTATGAGTCTGTTTTACACAACTGAAACTTGAGCAATATTATTTGTTTCAGAGCAGATTCACAATCTGCATATGTTATTTTAAATTTATATTTCTTTGAAATTCTAGATATTTTTGTCATACAGAAGTAACAGTTTGAGATGATTTTTTTGGTTCACACCATATCATGGGCACGGAAAAAGACATTGCTTTTCTTTTACCTCTTTACCATTGTGTTAGCCCTGTATTGCACACAGTACAGCATATATGTGGTGCCCACCATTTGTCCTGATCTCCAACATCCACACCAAAGTAAGGATGGTAAGCAGTTTTCACTTTTGAAACAGCAGGGTGGCCAATAACTTTACATCCTGACGTGATAAAGAAATTTGGAGTTTAGATTTGGAATCAGCCCACTGAAATTAGACTGGAACACCTACATTTGTCAAAGTAGCTGTCAAAAAGTTTTTGTTGTTGTTGTTGTTGTTGACCAGTGTAATCAATCATCTAAACTATCCCCTGAAATTTCCAATGTCTCCCTTTTCTCCCCAGCAAAAAAGGTCAAATTTCTAGATGAAGTAAAGCTACAAAATTCACTCTTTTTGTGCAGTTTAACTGTTCTACTGCTGTACTTATATTTGTTTTAATTTTTTTAAATCCTATGAAATGTTTATACTAGTTTTGTATTATTTTTTAATGTAATGTAATATTTTACCAAAGTAATTCTTACTATAAATGTTCAAAATTATAGGTGCTGCTTCTGTAGGTGAAGTGCGTTCAGCTGAAGATGGAATCCATGCTGAACATGTGATTGGAGCTTTTACCTGTGGACTAATAGTAGGCATACTCCTGGCAACACTCGGCATATACATTTACACAAAACGTAAAAATGCTCGAAACCGACATACACATGTATCAAGACAATTAATACCTGTGAAACCCAACACTTACGTGGATGAGAGTGAATGGAAAAACAATTTTGCTCCCAATCTGTCTCCTCAAAAAATACCATTACGTGAAGCAACGATTAAAAGAAATGGTAATTTGAGGGCACAGTTACAATCTGAAAATTTCTGAAACTCTTCTTTGCTAAACAATTCATAACTTAGCATTTGACATTGAGATATGATGTCATCATCATCATTGTTTTTTATATTTTCACAAACTGTTGTGGATTTTATGGAAAATGTTTCATCGACTACATGTCTATATTGAGGTGTGCCATATATAAAGGCGTTTCACATATCAACGAGAACTTACTCCATGTGTCATATTTTTAAATGCATAGTATGTTTCATTCGAGCTTGTTTGACTTTTATAATCAGACTTGTGTTTTAATGAACAAAGTTGTATATATGTGAGGAAATAATGTGCCAAGATTAATGTTATATTCTTATCTAGTGTTTAATATACCCATTGGAAACATTTCATGTTGCTTGGAAAATAATTGTCAGTATGACTGTGCAAAGAGATTATTATGAAGAAGATATATTTACCCAACATTTTTAAAAATATAATAATAATAAAAGTTCATGAATCTTGAGATCATTGAATGAATTTTTTGTGTTTGCCAATCTTTGAAAGCTGAATTTATAGAGATATTTATGAAGAAATTTTATAAAGCCTATTTTAGTAAGAGAACTCTGTAAATACTAATATATCAGCAAATAAAATTTCCAGTTTGCAAGCATTGAAAGCTAAATTTGCAGAGATATTTACCAGAAAATTTATAGGGTGTACTTTTTTGTAATGAACTCTATGAACACTAGACAACAGTGAATGAAAGTTTGTTTACCAATTATGAATACTCTGTCATTAATCAAAGAAATTTTCCTGTTGCCAAGACTTAAAAGTTGAATTTATATTGAAAGTAGATGTTATTTTGTAATTAAATTCTATCTGATTTTAACTACAGTTGTTATAATTAGAAATATTTTGGCTTTTGGCAAATAGCCAAATTCCTTCTGTGCCAAATTTACTGTTGTACCAAAAGCATTATATATATTAGTTTATAATCAAGTAAGCAGCTTAATTAAGTGATTCTCTTATTTTTTCCCCTTATTTGAATAATTTTAGCAAGATCTTTATCTCTAGCATCTAGTAAAAAAAGAAAGAAAAAGTTTTATTGTTCTTAAACAATTTTCAAAAACTTTGTGTGAAAATAATTTCAGAAGCAATTTCATAACTTTCTATTGGAGAATAAGAAAGAAAAAATAAAAAACAGTGAATAGTTCTTTAATCGTCTTAAAATTTAAGAATGATTCTTGTTACATTTGTTATCTAGGAATCTAAATTTGAAACATAAGGTTTAGTAACCTTTTCATGACAGCAATAATTACAGTTTAACTTATTAATAATTTCTTTTTCTTAACTAGAAGTCATTTAATTTCGGTAATATTAAAGCATTTTGAAAGGTCCTGAATCTTAAATTATTCTGTTCCGCATAAATTTGAGAATCACTTTTTTAGGAGGAAAAGAAAGAAATGAAACTTTTACTTATTATGTAGTGTGAAATATTTTGATAAAATATTTTTGATAAAAATTTAAGGTAAATCCTATATTATATTGCCCATTTATGAAATACTGCTAGCAGCGCACTTCAATGTTTACATATTATTAACCTTTTTATTTACTTTTCCTTAAAATGGTCAGTAAAGCTGAAAGTCTTAGCTCAAAGAAAAAAAAATAATTTGTGTAGTGAATTCTGAAATTTTTATTTAAATTTTGATGATGAGGTTTATTTATTTTCTTTAAAAAAAAATCTCATTGTTTACTGATGAATTTGAAAATAGTGGCAGTAGTTACTGTTCTTATTTTAGAAAAGTATTTTCCTGATATAGTATGTCATAGCATAAATCTGCTTTTTAAGTTATCTATTAAAATATCTGATGTCAGTGACAAAATGCTGCATTATATTTTGATAAATTTAGTATAATTTTGCTATAATGTTTCAAGGTGTTTCATAATGCATACTTTTTAATTTCCTTCTTTCATCTCATAGAAATTGTTTTATATTTCTTTTTTATTTTATGAGTGCTTTTCCTGTCAATTTTTCAATTATGAAATATATTTATAATTGTTGAAAATTTCAGTGTACTATCTAAGGGAATTGCCATATTTAATAACATGATTTTGTCAACACTTGCTTTTGAAAGGAATTTTTAGAAAAATAAAGGGGAGAGGGGGTATTTTCATTTTTTAAATTATTCTTATTTTCTTTATAATAGTCTTCATCCATATTCTTAATTTTTGAAAATGTTTCATAATGTATACACTAACTTTTATATATTACATGTAAAACTCGTGTATTATGCCTAAAATTTGCACATTTTAGGTGATGTCTATGTTCATTTGCTTCTTTTTTTTCTTTTCTTTATGCATTTTCTCTTTTTTCTTTGCAAATACTTATTTTAAAATTATTTTAATTAAATTTTTAGTATTTCTTTTTTTAAAGAAAAATTGTAATTTCAACATTCATTAGTTGACAACAGTCAATCTTTTATGAGAGGTATCACAGGTGTGAGATTCATTTTTCTAATGTCCCAATTTTATATTATAACTTTAATATCTTAATGTCAGTTCAGCTATTCTAAATTTACAATGTTTGTAACTTGCGTTGCTTTAATTCATAAAAATATAATGACATATTCATGCCTTTAAAAGTATAGATATGCTCTTAAATTCTCAAAAATGAAGCTATTATTTATAGTTATTGTGCTGTCCTCTAAAAAAACCCATTTTTTGAAATTTTCTCTGCATAAAGTCTAATAAAAAATTAAACACGGCTAAATTTTTACAGCCTGTCCTGACTAAAATTTTCATGTTGAGCATTTTTCATTTTATCACTTTATTGCAAAGTGATAGCCAATTAAATGAGAATTTGAAAAAAAAAAAACACTTTTCCAAAAATAACCCATATTACCTGAAAAAACCTGACATAATCAGCTGAAAATGAATTATTATATATTAATGGTTCAACGTTAAAAAATAAAAAAATTATGTAAATCATTCTAAAATTCTATTACAACAAGAAAATCTGTAAAAATGCAGCTCATGTTTTGAACAGAATTCTGCAATTGTTAGTTTAAATTATTTTAAAGCTAAATAAGCACTCATTAGGTATTTTTAAATATTTTTATTATTCTAAATAATGCGTAAAAACAGAACAAAACAAAAAAAAAAATTGATTTTAGTGAAATATTTGATGTAGTACTAGGATAGTTTTTTAAGAAGCATTTCACTGTGGGTTTTTTTTTTTTTTTTTTTTTTTTTTTTTTTAGAGGACAGCGCAATACATTGTGTACCAGCTGTATGAACACAAGTAGATGCTCTTTTAATTAACAATAATTCATCTACCCAGCAACATAATTATTTATTCAGCTGAGAATTTGGTTCATATGACATTTTGATTGATTTGTCTGTAACTCACTGTCTTTCGTGCAACCTCTCTCTTTCTCAATAATTTTAGTTCAGGATTTATATACAGGTGTCCCTTGATTAGTTCAGTTAGTTAATCCTGTGATATTACTGTACTAATCAAAACATAAATTGAATGAAAACCTGCAGTAAATCATTAACCATCTTTTTCAAAATCCCAATATACAAAACTAGACAATGTAATAATGTGCTATGATATTGTTTATGATGTATTATTGTTAGAAAATACATATTACAGATTAATTTGAAACTTTAAGAAAAGTTTATCTAATTTTCATGATTTTCCATCAATATAAACATGTGAGCTAATTTAATAAGTAACAACCAAAAAACATTGAAAAATCAATTCTCTTTTAATTCTTTAGGTTATTTATGTTAGCTTAGTTGTGATTAGGTTAATTTTTAAAACATTGTATAATTTGATATGTACCATATTGCAATACAATTGATTACTTTAAACATACATACATTTTAATTTATTTAAGCTTAACAATAAGGATATTAATATAAAATAATACATCATTCTTCAATTGAATGGAGCATTTAATAAATGAGAGAGAGGTTTTAATGAAAAGTTATCTTCCAATTGCACAGTTTTTCTCTTTCTTTTGAGAATACATCTTGCTGTAACACACAATTTTATTTTTTAATGCAATGTGCACTTGCTTTATTCCACTATTGTCTGGGTCTATATTTATCAGATGTTGTCTGAGAAATTCTAATTTTTGAAAAGCTTCTTAGAATTCTTTAATGTTGTTTCTTTTGGTATTTTCTGTAAATTTCATTTTCAAAAACCTGATACTATCTTGCTGGGGAAAAAAAAACTCGCTCAATTTGTGCTTTGTGCACTGTTTGAAAATTTTCCCACAATTATTCAGGATCTAAAAAAAGTTCACTGCCGAAAATTTACTAACTGAAAATTTCACTAAGCAAGAGATACCTGTTGCTGTCCTTTCCCGCCTCCCCGCTTTTGCTCCCTGCCTCATTGAAAACACCATTTTTTTTCTGCCACTACTCGTATATGTTTTAGTGGAGCAAGATGTTCTTTAGAAATATGAATGATAAACAAAAAGCCCAAAATATTGATAGAACAAAAATAAAATGTTCTAGAGAATAATATTTTCTCTTGGCTATTATTTAAGGGCTCAGAGCCCTGCCCTTTTCCAAAATAGTGAAATATACCCCTATTTGCACCCAGATATCTCTCATAAGCATATTTCCCATATCAAGTTGTTTCTAAATCTGTGTACCTTTGAGCTTGCAAAAATTATAGAACTAGTTCGCTTCTGTAGGAAAAACACAGGAGAATATTAAATTATGTTGTAATTTAATTGTATCTTTATTTATAATTCATAAAATTATTTAAAATTGTTACTTTTATTTATCATATTGTGCCCTTTTAGTGATAAAAATACTGCACTGCCCTTTTACTTTCCAGACTGAATATTGCTAATGAATTTGAATAAAAGCTAACTCACTGTTTGTTGTAAACAATATTCTTTTCTATATACTGCATTCTGTATTATGTTATATGCATAAAATACATGGTGCTTCAAAAAGAATCGCCCGATTTGAAATGCATATATTGTGAAAAATATTTTAACATAAATAATTAAGATTACTAATTTTATATTACATGACTAATCATAAAGTGTTTTTGCTGATCAAATTAAAAGAGCTCAATCTGTTCACCTTTGGATGCACGGCATGAGTCTATACGGTAATCAGACTCACCCCAAACTTTTGCATGCATGTCTGCATCCACTGCTTCCACGGCTGTTGTTGTGCAGTCGTCTAATGTAGCTGGAAGGGGAGGCACATAAACATAGTCTTTAATAAATGCCCACAAAAAAAAAAATTGCACACTGAGAGCTCCAGCGATCATGGAAGCCAGTGATGTTTAACTGAATTGTCAGCTCCTATATGGCTGATCCAACTGCGTGAAACTTGATATTTCCCTCTTTCTACATACACATTATTCAATTAAAAGCTGAATAGTTATGATTTTTTAAAAACTGACGATTCTATTTGAAGCACTCTGTATATATGAACCTATTTTTTATAATTCAAATACAACATTTGCTAAATGGTACATACATTAAAATCGTGAATTTATAACACAATTAAACATCAACGTTTCATTCCGCATCTGTGAACGTCATCAGGATGTTTACAAACAAGTCGAAAATGTCAAAATGAGCTTACACGTCAGAGTTCTGGAGAAAACATGATCTGAGAGTGCCCAAACATCATCATCACAAACGTCATCAAGTTCCCATGGTAACCAAGTGGATCATACCACCGTAGTGAAAAGAGGGGTTGGAAGACAAAATGAGCAGATTGTATTAATGGATTATAACATATTATGCCATATTTTATGAGTGTTATAGGATAAATTATCGTTACATGTATACTGCCCAAGCTTAATAATCGTAAGGGACTCTAAAATTTTATTAACATAAGAATTCTTGCATGGGATTATGATTCTAGCCTCTTCAAAGTCAATTTTGCTACCTTCATTCGAAAAATAAAACCTTGCGAGAGCTGTACTCTGTTTTGATTGTGAAATATCTCTCTTGTGCTCTTTTAATCTTTCTGAAAATTTTCGTTTTGTCTCACCGATATAAACTAACCGTTCGTTATTTGGGAGGGTAATCGGTATTTCATAAACTCCTGCTTTTTGATGATTCTGGATTTTATCAATATTGCTACTAATAATTTGTATAAGATATGGAGGGGAGGATAGCTACTAATTTTATATTGAATGTCTGAAGCACTTGTTTTAATTTTTCATATATTATCGGAACATAATGCATACATCTGTAATTAATCTTTAAACTATGAACAAACCTTTGACCTGAAGGAGGGGGGGTATTATACTGTCGAATAATCTTGTCAATCTGCGAAACTTTAATTCCTAATAGCAATTTAAAATATTGTTTAACCTAAGAATTAAAAAAAAATTCATTGAGGATTTTTGTGTATAAATATTTGTCTATCTATTGTTACATACAAAGTAAAATTATGCATTGATATTTTTCATTACATTCAACTGAATATGATATTAATTAGTACAATGCTTCATTATCTGTGATTGCTTCATCGAATACATTATTGATTGAGTCAAAATGAAATGATTTAGGAAATGCATTAAAGAAATAGACAATGTTTATTTTAATATTTTATTTGAAATTTTTAAAAAGGAATATATGCCATTTTTTTTTGTGTGTGTGTGTGTGTGTGTGTGTGTGTACTCACAGAAATGCAAATTGTTGAAATTCACAGGCACCGGTCAGGGGAGGCAGCAGTGGGCCCTTTTCCCTCCCTGGATTTAAAAATTTAATTAACTAAATTTTCTTTACCTCTGCTGATTTTGAAAAAAAAAAAGTAGTAAAATTATTATTTGCAAGTGATATAAAATAATTAAACAATAAGTAAAAGTGGAACTAAGAATTGTTTGATCAGGGCGGGGGTCACCCTGAATGAATCCCCTCATTAGACAATTTTCAATTTTTTTCTTCATGTATTTTAAATTTATCCTAACTGGTGTATGTGGAGGGAGGGGGGAGCATTATCTCGATTATAGGGGAAAAAAATGACGTTTCAATTCTTTTTCTTTTTTAAAATGCTGGCAGAAAAACTTATTTTTACCATTTAATATTTCTTAACCGTTGAATTTTTGCATTGCGTTTTATATTGATGTGTTTAAAAATCATCTTGCATTAAGAGTTCTGACAAAAAATTCTTTTTAACTTATTTCATGTTTATAGTCCTCATTTTAAAAAAAAAAAAAAAAAAAAAAACACTAACAGCAGTCATATCTGTTACAAATCTTGTCCGTTCCTCAATTTACTTCTGCTGGTGCCCAAGATGAAATTAGTATTTGCAGATGCATCATTGCATATATTATGGTTTGAATAAAAATGATTTAGGAAATGCATGAGAAAAATTGTAAATTCTTTTTGTTTTATTTTATTAATGAGTTGTTAATGAATAGTATTACAATCAATATATTTATAAATCAGTGATTACAAGAAATACAAAGAGTATGCCATGTTTATGTTTGAAAATTAAAGTGCCAAAAATGTAGTTATTATTTGAAATATCAAAAATTTTGACTGTGGTTTGTTGCATACTTTTAATAATATGAGACTATTCAAGACATATGTCCCCTATTTTCCGTGGGCCAAATATTGTACTGACTATGTATATTAAAATCCTCACAGTACCTGTAAATATATTTTGTGAGAAAATAATGGTCATTACAAAAGATACATGTAAATTTTGTACAGTATTTTTAATAAAATTTTTATGTTGGTTCTTTTGTGTGTTTGCATGTAATTGTGTAATAATGATATGCAGTGCTGGCAGGGGAAAGGGTTTCTGGGTTATAATTTCTGTTCTAATCAGAATTTGTAATTATGACATTTTCAGAAATATCACATGTTATATATATATATATATATATCAAACATTTTAAAAATTGCCAACTTATTGATGGTTTATAAATATTTTCAGACTTAACTCTTTAAGTCCCAAGCTTTAAAAAACTTAATGACCTTAGAATCCCAACAAAATACTCGCTTTTTTCGTCCCCCCACCCTTTTTTTTTTCACTAGGTAAGTAGTGGAAATGACCCTACTGCCTTTTCCCTTTATTAAAATTTCGACAGGTATTACACCCTCTGTTTATTATTGCTCCAATTACTGAAAAAAAATTCTTGTTTTTTCTTTCTGTACTGTTCAGAAATGCCAACACATTACCTCATCCATCACTGAGAGGGATCACCCCCTTGACAGTGCCCTGACCCATTTAAGGGGAAGGAAAGTCATTTCAGCTATCCAGTGCTATTGTGGCCTTCAGACCATTGGGATGATATCGGCTATTGTAGGATTCAAAACGTTATATAAATTAGAAACTAAAACATATTGCACTTGGCCTGAAAATTTATTCTGAACAATATTCTGAATGTCTTTCTGTCTTTTTTTTTTCCACAAGTTAAGTAACCAAATTGAAGATCGAGAATCAAAAAAGTAATTGAAAAGGTACACAATTTGCTTTTCCACGTGCAAATAACAACTATAGGATTTAGTATTGAGAAAATTTTATGTATTATACAACAAAATTTTAAATACAAAATAACTTGTTTTTATTGAAAAAATTAAACACAAATGTAAACCTGTCTGCTTTTTCATTCCCTAGCCTGTTGTGCAGTTTAAACTGAAGTGAACTAAACCAAAACCAGAAAAGATTCTATCTAATGAAGCTGTAAAAATAACATTATCTAAATTAGACAATTTATCTTTGAATGGCTGTTCTGAGTAAATATTGTCCCACATAAGTATTGGTTCTACGTTTAAAAATTCAGCTTCAAACATAAAGCTTGAAAAAGATTTTATCTTTTGCTTGGAGCGGGGGTGCTTAAAAAGTCCATGCCAGAGCAAAAGTTCTTTATTTATAGAAGGACATAGTCAATAACCGATGAAAAATTAATTTCCACTGGTCTGACTGAAAATATCAAAAACCATATCCAATACTTTGAAAATAAATCTACCCTATATATATAAAATCCTAATGAAACGAATTTGTGAAACGATTTTATGAAACGAATTTATGAAACGATTTTATGAAACGACTGATTAAACGACTGATTATGTTTCAAGGCTATTTTTAATAAAATATTAAACGCTTGATGGTGAAATTAATACCAATTGTTCATAAAAATCCGCGGATGTCAAAACTGGTAATAGAATTTTGAAATTAGATTTAGTTTTCGAGATATTAATTTTTTTTCTAATTTTAATGCCATTTCTGTAATGATGGCAACTAATTACTCAGTTTTTTTGTGACAAAAAAAGGAAAAAAATTGAAAAGGATCCCGATAGGGATTATTGATTTCTTTTTATTCGTCATTTTCAAATTGAAATTGAATTTATCTTTTATTTCAATCGATAATGAAGATAAGATTGTGATTAAATTATGTTTTTCAGGAAAATGTGAAAAAAAAAATCACATTTCTATCGTCAGGATTCAATCGTCTGTCAGCATTTAATTTAATTTATAAACTGAAAATATTTTGAATAAATTCGTCCAAATGACGTCATTTAGGTAAACGCAAAAGAAAGGGAGGAAAATGAATTAATAGTAATTATTATTTATTGATATCATTTTGTTATTTTTTTGTAAAATTTAACTAAACGAAATTATAAATCATTAATTCGGATATTTGAAACTAATATATAAAATAATAATTGCCCAACTGAACGGAAGAATAAAATATCCTGCTTGGTTTTCTATCCTGCTTGGTTTTTTCCGCCAAGCTTTTTAAAAAAGCGTCAAGACCCCTATAATAGAAAAGCACCAAAAGTTCATTGGGTTTATTTTCATAACTTTTGGCAACAAATCTATGTATATTAACGAATCTATCCCTTTTTGAAGCTCGAATTACGACAAACCTAAAAGCAAAGGATCCTATAATGGAAAAGTACCCGATTTTCTTATGGACAATATTCAAGTGACAGAACATGGTGTAAAATTACCGCGGATAGCAAATTTGTTTAAATATCTCATCAATTGATGCCGAATAAATGAAGGCATGCATGCACAAAATATTTAATTAATTTTGTATGATAAGTAATTATTAGAAAATTCGTATATACATATTAATTTAAAAAAATAATTTACATATTTAAAATAACATGAAAATATGCATGATGGTGCACTAAAATAGAGAGAAAATTAAAACCTGTTACTGAAAATGTCTATAACATAGTACTTTTCAATACCGTGGTTCTTAATGTTATTCACAAGCAGATGGAATTTTTCTCATCCTTAAACGCAAAGGAAGAATAGAATAGAGATTGTTGTTATAAAAGTCCGAGAGGTAGTCACAATTTAAACCTAACCATTTTATACAATCTGGTTTTCAAGTAGTAATTGATTTTACTTATCAATCCCGAAAACAGTCGTCGCAACAGCTGTGTATGAGGCCATGATAATCGAAAAATGTCCCATTAAAATGTTAAAAGCATGACAACCCAATTACAGATTTACCAATATTTTTAAAATAAAGCACGCTGTTATGTTTTTAGAGGCCTCGAAGTCTGAGCGGGGGTTGGCGAGCGTAGCTCGCAGGGGGTAGGCCCCCTAGTATTAACTATATGAAAATATTGAAAACACGTGATATTTTAAAAATAAATATTGAATATACAGGGTGATTATAATATAAGTATCTCTATTTGGAGCTGTCTGTAGTTCGAAGGAATGACCCGAATGAAACCAAAATCGGTACACTTACTATTCGAGAAGGGGGAAGAAGAATGGAGCAATAAAAAAAATAATTACAATAATCACCGACAGATGGCGCTACTCAGTGTGAAATGTAATGTTTAATACAAGAATAAAGAATTAAGGCGTCAAACTGGATGGCACAACTAAATTATTGGAAAATGTCACAGCGCTTTCGCATGTCGGTGCCGATCATATTTAGGTTCCTCATGGTCATTGTGCTGCAGGACACAATCCACAATGCACGACGTGCTCAACTGCATAATGCAATGCATCAGGAGTGATGTTTCGCACATGTTGTGATATGAGGTAAAATCATTGAGGTTTGCAACACTTCCACGGTACACAATATTACACATTAAATTTCTCAAACTCAAAAGCGCCATCTGTTGGCGATTATTGCAAATAATATGTTTTATTGTTCCATTCTTCTTCCCCCTTCTCGAATAGTAAGTGCACCGATTTTGGTTTAATTCCGGCTATTCCTTCAAGCTACAGACAGCTCCAAATAGAGATACTTATATTATAACCACCCGGTATATTATCAAACCCTGATTCTAATGTAATTAACCCGGGTGTAGTCGCGTCTCCAAATGTTATTGGTCATATTCACCCTTTTTTCCTGCTTGTGAAAAATAGAAAATAAGAAATAATTTTCATTTAATATTCGAATATACTTTTGAATGAAGTTATAAAGTTGCTGTACAGAAATTGTACAGTTTTCTCATGAGCTTTGAAATATCGGAAAAAAGGTAAAAATGAAGATACTTTTCCGTTAGATTAACACCATTTTCCGCCAAGTGGAAATGTTGACTTGAAAGCTGACAAAGGCACCTTTCACAAATATTACAAAAAGAACATGCAGAGTTAACTTATATACAGAAGATGTGAATGATAATACTAGTGACATATGTATAGTTTACGGAAAAGTATTATACTCTTATATTGAATACAAAATATAGAAGAAATTCACAAACAATGAACATTATTAGTAGATCAGTACACAGCCAGTGTAGAGTTAGTGATTTCATTTAGCATTTCTGAAAGTATCTTACATTATTTACATGTCAGGGGTGCTATAGAAATTCAATTAAGAGCCTACTTCAGTCACATGAAATCACTCGCAAGCTAATGTTAAACCTATGGGAGCGTCTTTTTCAAATTTTGCACTTGTATTTTAATATTTTTAAATGATTTTTTGCATAGTGTAGCTGAGGTTGATCTCTAATGGAATATGTTTATACTTTTTTGATTTTAGTTGGCAGATTTTTTTTTTTTTAAATATATGTAAAATTACTGTTGCTTTCGAAAAAAGAAAGTAGCGTCATTAAAGAAAACTGCAACCAAAATCAAAAAATTACAAACATGCACCTTTAGAAATCTATCTCAGCTATCCTATGAAGAAAAAAAAATCTTTAATTGCAAGCAAGAAATTTAAAAAGAACGCTCTTATAGGTGTAACATTATTTTATGAATATTTTAGTTTAACTACTGTAGACTCTTGAGCCTATGCTAGTCACAAGAAGAAACACTCAAGCTAATGTTAAGTCTATGGGAAGGTTCGTGACAGATTTCTCGCTCGCATTTTAATACTATTTTAAAATGTATTTTTTGGCATAGGAAAGCTGAGGTCGATCTCTAACGCTCTTAGTTTTTACTTTTTCAATTTTGGTTCCAGTTTTTTTTATATAAGGGTACTTTCACTTTCAGAACCGGTTCCAAAATTGGAAATGTCCGCTTATAAAAAAACTGGAACCAAAATCGAAAAAGTAAAAACTAACAACGTTAGAGATCGACCTCAACTATCCTATGCCAAAAACATCATTTTAAAATATTACAATGCGAGCGAGAAATCTGTCAAGAACCTTCCTGTAGACTTAACATTAGCGTTCGAATTTCTTCGGATGACTAGTGTAGACTCTTAAAAGCCTACACTAGTCACGGGAAGAAACGCTCAAGCTAATGTTAAGGCTATGGGAAGGTTCTTTGCAGATTTCTCACTCTCATTTTAATATTTTTAAATATCTTTTTTGCATAGGATATCTGAGGTCGATCTCTAACGTTGTTAGTTTTTACTTTTTCGATTTTGGTTCCAGTTTTTTTATAAGCGGACATTTCCAATTTTGGAACCGATTCTGAAAGTGAAAGTACCCTTATATAAAAAAAAACTGGAACCAAAATCGAAGAAGTAAACACTAACTACGTTAAAGATAGACGTCAGCTATCCTATGCAAAAAACATCATTTAAAAATATTAAAATGCGAGCGAGAAATCTGTCAAGAACCTTCCCATAGACTTAACATCAGCTTTCGCATGACTGATGTAGGCTCTTGAGTTTGCCAGAATTATAGAAATCAAACAGCAATTATTAAAGGGATGTGTGTAATCTTGAATTGACTTTTTTGTGTTTACATCATTGTTCTTTGGCCACAGCACTGCTTTCGAAATCAAAAATACATTTTATGAATAAATATCAGGATATGGATTATTATACCTTTGTCTTGGAAGAATTTAAGCACAGAAAAGGAAAATCTTGAAAGAAAAAATAATTAATAGTTGACAGCTTATAATCGGATTATTACACTTGTCAACAAGTGATAAGCAGTTTACCACACATTGGCGCAAAACTATGACTGGTGTTCACCCAAAGGAAAAGAATCAAATGAAATGCTCTATACTTTATGAAATATCAATTGGTTGCTCAAAGACATTGTCTTCCCCATTTCATTGTCATGGCACTAGAAGACTCGAACCCCTGGTCCGGTTTTTTCTACTGATCTCAAGTAAAGTGGAAAAGAAATAGTGGTAAGACAGATCTCAAATTCCCCTCACTAATCTTAAATCTATGGGAGTGGATTGCTTTCTTATGTTTACAATATATCATAAGGAAATTAATTAAGGGGAGGGAGATTACGGTATTATTAAAAAATTACGTATTATTTGGGCAAGGGGATAGATCGCCAAAAATGGTTGCCAATTGCCAATCTTGTTTATTGTTGCCAATCATATTCAAAATTGTAATTTAACAATATTAAATACATAACATTGTTTAAAATGGTAAGTAATATAAAATAAATACAATATATTAAATGAAGAATAATAAATAAAAAACAAAAAATTAACTATAATAAAAAAGATAATAAACGGATAAATTATAATAAAAAATTAAATTATAATAAGTAAATGAACTGTATAGTTGCCAAAAAATAAGGGTTACTGTAATTAATATAATTGGTGTCATGCTTAGCGCAGTTGTATCTGACCTGGCCCAGATAATACGTAAGTACCAAAATGACTAAGCTTTGAATTGTATAAATTACCAAAATTGACCAATTGCCTGTGTGATAACAATTTAAATTATAATCTAAGCAGAAATGCCGTTATCTATAAAACACAATAGATTTAATATACCAGAGTGCCTCTGGCGAATATTATTTTATTTGTAGCACTAAATTCTAATAAATATCTTCTTGATGTACTTCTAAAACATTTGCAAGAAAAAAGTAAAGAAAATTACCTCGAAAATTATAGTTTGAAAATTGTTTATTATTTGGGCGATAGATGTCAGCACTAAAGCTTTTGCATTTACTCCTCCTAAATTAAAGTTTCCGTATTACATGAATATTATTGCAGAAACAACAAATTCAGTTTAGGGATATTTTTTGTTTATTTTCAGATTTGAGAGTTAATGCTCTTGAATAACCTTTTTTCTTTTGGAAAACACTAGATTCGAAGCGTTTCTTTTCGATAATTACCGATACTAAAATTTGTCAGTGGAGAGAATTTTATTGAATTTGTAGTGCTGCCATCTACTGAGTAAAACTAGTAGTATTAGAAAAAAAATAATTTATTTTTTAATCATATGCATGAAAATCGTTTATACGAGTTTCAGCCTGCAATATTTTTACATCATAATAAATAATAGGTAAATATATTTTCTTTAAAATTAAACCTATGGATAAATTGACTTTTTTATATATTATTTTTTATTAAAATAGATATTTGTTCTTTTTAACTCTTTGAATTTAGGCGGCATTTTCCCGGAATATTTTTAGCGAAAAAAGAATTTCTGTAATTTTGTCTCGCAAATCAAAGAAAGTCTCTTCTTAAGTGCACCCTAAAGAAAAAGATAACGCAACGGGTTTCGAAAAAATGCATCTTTTTCATCAAGGAAAAAAAATCTTGCCACTACGGGAGCAGGAGGAAGTCTTTTTGCTCTCGTAGCGATAGGATATAAGTTGTTGCACTGTCCACTGTGTACTAAGAAATCGCATTGTCATGCTCCAACAGCAGATGGAAAGCTAAACTATACTGGTTCCCAGGGGGATGGAAGAGTGTGCAGAATTCTGGATTACACACACGTGCACAAAAGAACCAATAAGACTCGTTAACCGTTTAGAAAACAATGATGGGTAAATTAACCTACGATAGGGAACTATTATCCCAAAGAAAGTTAAGGGTAAAAGCTTTATTTTCTTACTTTATCATTGTAACAACATGTTGGATATTAATTGATTTCATTGTTAACTCTTTTCAGAACTTCTATAGTTTCCAGCGGCCGCACTAAGCAGATGGAAAGTAAAACTATACTGGTTCCCAGCGGGATGGAAGAGTGTACAGAATTCTGGATTACACACACATGCACAAAAGAACCAATAAGATCCGTTAACCGTTTAGATAGCAATGATGGGGAAATTTTCCTACGATAGGGAACTATTATCCCAAAGAACGTTAAAGGGTAATATAAATATACTCGGATTGTCATGAAATGTTTATATGTTATTGATGTTTGCTATAGAATGATTGATATTGAAAATAAAGTGTGTAACGTTTATAACTCATTTACAGGAACGCACCACATTATAAATCGTTTCTAATGCATTTTAATGAGGTTACAATAGTTCAAAAATAATGAAATGGATATGCATCGCTGAGGTGGACTAGAACATGCTTTCTCAGGACTATAGAATAAGTAGCAATTATAGTTCGTTTACAGGGGTGCACAAATAATCCCATTACATTATTATCTATGAGAGAAAATCGTTTTCTATGTATTTTAATGATGTTATGATGCTTCAGAGATGTTGAAATTAAAAAAGATGACTGAGATGCACTACAGCATGTTTTCTATAGATTAAGGAGTGCGTAGCATTTATAGCTCATTTACAGGGATCGGAAGTAGCGAAACTACAGCAGTCGCTACTTTTTACAGTAGTTTGTAATGTAGCTAGCGATATTTTGAACAATGTAGTGTAGCGAGTAGCACGATACAAAAAACAATAATTTGTAGAGAGAACCACGCTACTTTAGAAGGGATGGGGTGGTAAAATGTGCGATTCTGCAAATCCCGTGGTCGAAACTTGCTTCTTTTATGCGAAGTTTTTTCTGCTCAACAATTTGAGAATCTCGGCTGCAATGTATAGCAAAATATCGCATGAAGTCATAGAATTTTCTCATTGGCACTTTCTGCTAAAATCAAGTACTAACCTACCAAATGAATTAATTTTCTTGCTGGAAACATTTGTCTATTTACACGTTATTAGGCCTTCATGTTTTAAGGCCGGGTTTCTTATTATTCGAAATTGTTTTATTTACAGATTTATTCATTGTTTGTATTTAGAGTTGTTTTTCTGCAATTTTCTTGATTATAATATTTCTATTAATTTTGCTACGAAATTTGTAATGTGTGCATAAACTAATAATATTTTGGGGACAAACACAAAACATTTTCTTGTATATTATCTTTCTTAATTTAAAAAATATATACATTTTTTGGTTATACCGCATTTATTTAATTGTATTCCATCAGACGCGAAATAACGAAGAGTCGCTTTATTATTCAATCCGTGTCTTCAATTTCTAGTGTAAATTGATTGGGTTGGGTTGATTATTGACGGCCAATTATCTACACTAGGGATATAGGCCCGGGGGGGGAGTGCCCTTCGTGGGGGTCTTTCTAAGGGAACCTAATCCGTATTTACGCATGGATAAATCCACGGCTCGAAGAAAACCACGAAAACTCCGAACGATTAGGCCGACGGGCGCGATTGGGATCGAACCCAGCACCTCCCGTCTACCAGCTTCGAGAGCACAACCTCTCAGCCACTGGTGGGGCCTAGTGTAAATTGAATCCTTTCACAAAATCTGAAGGTAGCGAAGTGTTGACTACTTATGAAAAGTAGTCCGTAATCGCTACTTTTTAAAACAAGTAGTTCTAGTTAACTACGTTTTCAATAAAGTATATGTAGTTGTAGTTTGCTACAATAAAAAGGTAATTTTTCAGACCCTTGTTCATTTACAATGACGCACAAAAAATTCGATTACCGTACAGATATTTAATTGTTTGAAAAAAAAAAATGTTTTTTTAATAACATTCTGTTAGATTATGAAACACTTTCCAATACTAATTATAATTTATATATATAAATTAATTATAATATAAATTATAATTATTAATTAATTATAATATAATAATAAATAAAATATTCTAATATATAATTTTTTGTTCTCTTTTTATATATATATAAACTTGGCAATATTTTGGCTACGCTATAGGGTTGGCAATAATTTTTTGTTCCTTTTTTTATTTTTTTAAACTTGACAATATTTTGGCTACGCTATAGGGTTAGCAAGTTTTTGCCAAAGATGGAAAAACAAAAGGTTTATGTATTATTTAAGGGAATGTAATTAATTTTTTTTTAATTTTTATTAATTTAAACTCACAATATGCAACTTTGAATTTTAAACATAAGACATCCAATTCATTATTAAATGCTATAAATTACTAAATATTTTACTAAGAACACATTGTTTTTTGTAAAATACTTTTTTTAATTTATGCTACAGATGGATAGAATTGAGAAAGGCGAGAGAAAATGGCAATGAAATAATTCCCAGGTTTTGGTTAAAACAGCCAACAAATTATTGAACAACTAATTTTTATGCTTGAATTAATCTTTAAAACAGTCTAAGAAATATTACCTACTTAACTGTACTGTCAAAACAGTAGTAATTTGAAGACACAAAGTACATAATCCCTCACCTCTCTCATGCATGATAATAAGTTTTATCTGGTTCATATAGTTTCTATATAAACAGATTATTTTTGTACGAGCTTTAAATGATTACCTCTATAACTTTTAACCGTTAAAGCTATAGAGGTTCAGGTAAAGAGAAAATGAAAAATAATTTAGTTGTTGCAAAGCTGTTATATGTATCAGAGCCGTAACAGTGGCTCAGCGCCCTCTGTCCTCGGTTGATATGACGGCCGATTATCTACTCGAAGGATATAGGCCCTAAGGGGGAGTGCCCTCCGTAGGGGTCTTTCTAAGGGATCCTCACCCATATTTACGGCAAGGTTCGAAGGAAACCACGGAAAACTCCGAACGGTTAGGTCGACGAGCGCGAGAGGAGTTTGAACCCAGCACTTCCCATCTACCAGCTTTGAGAGCAGAACCTCTCAGCCACTGCCCTCTGTCCTGGACTTCATAATCTTTCAATATTAATATCATTTTATTGCATTTAAACTTTTTAAAACTTCATAATCAAAAGTTTTATGACAGGAGGAACTTGTCCCCTACTGCTGTCTATATTTATATATCATTAAAGTGGAGGGAAAACTGTGATTTTAATATACAGCAATAACTGCGAATTATCCCCACCAAAAAAATTTAAATGCACCTTTTGACTATACCAAACAAGTTACTGTCCTGTTATATATAGTAGTATGTGTGTTACAAAGGCAACTTTTAATGTAGTAATTTTGACTTTAATATTTATATGAATTGCGGGCTGAAAAATTTTTATATAACTATTATTATTAAAGATGGCATTACTATATTAAAAGTGTGGAATGAAGAACGTAGTTTTATTCTCCATAAAAGTTATAAATGTATTTACAAGTTTGATTTTTTTTTTACTTGTACTTCAAAAGTTATCATCAATTAAAATTATTTTAAATTGTTTTAATTAATCAAATTATTATCAATGAAATACAAAATGTATTCTGATTTAGATCTCAGTTATATTACGTAAAAAAAATATATTGATTATTGTATACTTTTTTTAATACAGCCATTTTTTTTTTTTTTTTTTTTTTTTTTTTTTTGCCGGTTTTTACCAGGTTTTTTCCAGTTTTTGCCACTATCTTGGCAAAACTACTATTTTGCCGGAAAAATGACCAACCGTATTACGCTAATAAAACAATCAACAGATTTAAGACGTAATCAAGGAGAATATCAGGATGAAATAATCAATTAAAATATTAAACTAGTTAATTTCTTTTCCAAAATTCAACACTTCATTTTATCATAAAGTTCGAGACTATGTTTTAAACAACAGTATAATGTTGAAATGTTATTGCAAATTTTGATATCGAAAAAACTGAATGTATTTAAGCATTCGTCCCATATGTGTAACGAAACTAAATAGATAAAAAGTGTTTCGCAAAATGATCAACATTGACCTTAGATGAGTGCGGTCAGTCGGATATGGTGATATGCGACTCTTATCTGTGCAGCCGACTGAGGCTTTGATGAAAAGTTGATTTCGTAAATTGACCGGTGTTGGATATTTATTGAGCAACTGCTGAGGCGATACGCAGAAAAGATTCAAGATGTTTGATGAAATTCCCTAAAATTTCTTCTCGCTGAAGTGCTTTGCCTGAGTCCTGCATCAAACTTTCGAAATTAATATATTTAGCTTGTAGTTTTGAAAATGTAATGAAGAGGTAAATTTATAGACTCGCGTTTTAGTTCGCATTCAGTGTATCACTATTCTGCAGTTATATTTTCACTGGCATATCCATGTAGGCACAAATAGTCCGGAAAAAAAAAAACTCCTTATATTTTAATCTCTAAATTGTCACAGATAAAAACAGAAAGATCCATTTGACTGGAAATTATCTCTTTTTTAGTGATAAGCTTAGGGTGCCGTCTTCATACGGAAATTGTACCAAACTCTGAAATTTTCAATATGAAAACCTAATTTTGACATTTTATTTGGCTTTTTCGGTAAATTTTACTACAGGATACCAAACGGGGAGACATTCGGTCAAGTAGTTTCGGAATTGGAAAGGTTTAAAGTTTAAACTTCCTAATGTTAAATTCATTTGTAGAATAATGCGGGTAATTTTTTAAGTATAACTCAAAAACTACATTGCGGAGTGAGCTGTAATTTTGGGTTCGCAGATTTAAAGCTTTTAGAAATCTATTTCTGACAAAAAAAAAAAAAAAAAAAAAAAAAAAAAAAAAAAAAAAATATATATATATATATATATATATATATATAGGTAACAATTCTTTTCTTCTTCTTTTTTAGATGCGTCGTAATTATATAAATACGTAGCATCTATAGTAGTCGTCCGCCTGTCCGTGTATAACAGCGCAAAAACTACCCAACCGAATGGTTTGAAATTTAATATATATAAAGGTTGCAGAATTTTGTCGAGTCATTTCAAATTTAATGAAAATCGAATCAAAACTCAAAAAGACATTAATAAAAGTTTTCTTCATTCTATTAAATCCTATCATGCGTAATGAATTCAATGATATCCCATGACAGGTAATGATTCTAGGTTGTCATGGTGATTACGTCCTATTTAAGATGGAGTCATTTTAATGTAACAGAATTGTAATTAATTGTTTGTGAAAGTGTATTGAAATTTAATTTCATAAAATGAAATTAATATCTATAATATGAAAATCTGCATATAAAATAAATTTTGTATTCGTGCATTTTTGTAAAAGAGTGTAACAGCTATTGCACCAAGATCTGACTATTTATAAAACTAGTTATAGTAGGAACGCACCTCGTTTATCACTTCAAACGTATAATTTCCAACTTTGTTGTTGTTGTTGTTAAAAATTAATTAAAAAAATATTTTTTCAAAATAAATTTTCGAAAACATTTATGAATTATAATTTAAGAAGCAGAGTAGGGTATCACAGGTCACGATCCTTCATCCTTGCATCGCCGCTGGGTGTAATTTTAATTTTAAGTATCATGTGAAAACTGATTGACATAAAAATAAGTATTGATTACTCCAAAAAGTACCAATATTTAACTAGCTTCTTATTAATACCATTTTACTTTACTTAAATTTAATATGATGAAAGGAAATTGAGTTACACCAGTATTTATGTATGTTCCGATTAACCCCTTCGGCCCTGACGTCCTACTAATAGGAGATATCTTTTATTGAGTATTATTTTGTCTTAAACATTATTTTTATTAATTCCAGCACCTGTGATAGTATGAATCTCTACATTTCCTATTATGACTTCACTTATGTTTAGCATTTAGTAATAATAATAATAATAATAATTTTCATAATTATTAGCAAGTCGTTGGCATTTCTTTTAATTAAAACATACGTTTCACTCTTTAAATTAAAATTTGGGAATCCTTTTCCGAATTGGTAATTTGTGATAAAAGATAAAAAATATTACTAAATTTTTATGCTTGTTTAATTTAGTTGTAATACGACATTTTCCAAAAGTCTTCAAAAATTCTTCCTTAGACTATTGTTATATGAAAAATACGCAAAATAACTACATTTGTGAGGTTTTGGTAAAGAACGCATTCGTTAACTTTCATTAAACCCTAACTTCTGGGATTCCGATAGCTATTTTTAATTTTGTTAGCATAACAGTAATTTTTAACCAAAATTGAAAAAAAAAAAAAAAAAAAAAAAAAAAATCAGAGCCGAAGAGGTTAAGAAGTGATTGTCCCGCTTTTTTCATTTCCCTTATCCAGATTCTCTGTCATATTAGAACGGACAACAGTAGCTGCAATCCAGTAGTCAAAAATAACGCGCTACAAGTAGCGAAATTTCACACTACAGTAGTCGCTACTTTTTCTAGTAGTTTGTAGGGTGACACTACTTTTTTAACACTACTTCGGAAAAATAATAATAACACTCTAAGAATGTGTTGAAAGGTTAAGTAAACAAAATATCGGTAAATAAATAAGTAAATATTAATTTTAGGTCCCAATGCAATAATTACTGTAAAAATAGTGAGTAATATTTGTGCAGTATATGGTTATGCATAAATATGTCATATACAATTGTAGCCTCTCGTTATATCGCTTGTTCATAATATATTAATCATTCTTTTTTCGTGTCTGCCGCGCATGCGGGGCAGTGTATTACTGCTTATTTTACTGTTTATTACTGTTAATTTTACGGTATAATACTGACAGCTGAGATGCCAGTATTATACAGTAAAATCAACTTTTTTTTTTCTTTTTTTTTTCAGTGTATGTTTAAACTGACATTTTGGAGATTTATTTTCTTGGATTTTATTTATTATTATTATTATTATTTAATGTCTTCGGTTATATCGCATTTATTTGATTTCACTTGTGATAGACGATACAACAAAGGGCCACTGTATTATTTAATCAGTGTCCTCGGTTTTTGAGTATAGATTGAATCCTTAGACAAAACCTTAAAATAGCGAAGTTGTGACCACTTTTGAAATGTAATTTTGCTAGTCGTTATTATTTTTTAAACAAATAGTTGTAGTTAACTACATTTTCGATAGAGTAGTTGTAGTTCACTACAATAAATAAATAAATAAATAAATAATAAAAAGAAAGTAGTTTTTTTCTACCACTGCTGCAACTTAAAACTTCTGTTACGCCACTTATTCGCTGGGCCTGATTTGGACAATCACTTAACTCTTTCAAGGACAAAGTCATTATGTTGCTAAATGTTGAAATACTTGAATGTCACGAAGAAATTAATTGGAAAATAAATTAATACTTTCCTTCACATACATTCTAAAAATTAAATTTGATAAAAAATTCTGGTATCAATTTGGGATTAAAATTAAGTGATATAAATATAATACCACCGCCTTTCAAAGGGTATAATTGGCTCGCTCGATTAATGCAACTCATAAATTTAATTTCTTGTAACTATTTCCTTGAAAAAAATTCATTTAAAATATTTCAAACTAAGATTAAATTATTAATGAAGCTGCTTTCCTGTTCCCGTTTTCTCACATCTTATCGCATATCTTGAGTAATAGAAAGTTTATCAAACTTTAAAAACACATAGCGATATCAAGATTCGTGTTCGATTTCTTATCCGTTAGATAGAATTTCGTATGAAGATATTTGCTTTAGAAAGTAAATATTTAGTGATTATCTGATTTTCGTATTCTTTTCTTTTCTAATAATTCCTTTAGTTTTTCTTGGTATGTATTGTAAGAAAATAACATTACTTAAGTGACACGTTTTCCTATTTCCATATGTATGCTATTTATTGCTTGGCCTTTTCAATTTACCTTTTTTTTAAAAAAAAATCTTTAGAATTTTTCTTATATATATCATCATTATCAACAACAACCAATTTCAATCCACTGCTGGATGTAGGTCTCCTCAAAATTTTTTCATTGTTTCATGTATAGTGTTTTAGTCATCCAATTAACACCGGTCACTTTTCTGATTTCGTCACTCCATCTTACTTGTCTTCTGGGTCGTTTTGCATCTCTGGGATACCACTGTAGGGTATTTGTGCTCCATTTATTGTCTTGTCTTCTTGCAATGTGCCCAGCCCATTTGCATTTTAGCCGTTTAATTCTCTCAATGATGTCAAGAACTTTCATCTGATTTCTTATCCAGGTTATTCTCTTTCTGTCTCTTCTAGTTATTTTAGCATACATCTTTCCAGACTTCGCTGTGTTGTTTGTTATCTTTGTACCAACCGTTTTGTTAGCGTCCATCTTTCTGCTCCATAAGTAAGTGCAGGCAAAACACATTGGTTAAACACTTTTCTTTTCAAATAAAGAGGCATGTTACTCTTCAGAATAATATTGTTCTTCCCAAAAGCACTCCATCCATTTCTTATTCTTCTATTGATTTCATTCATGATACTGTTGTCCGAGATATTTCCTGTCCAAGGTACACATAACTTTGGACTTCTTTTAGGTTCTGTTGTAGACCATTTTCTTTTTTGATGCAAATGAATATATATATATATTTGGGGACTCTGTTCCTAGAAGCTACCTACTCTCGCCAACCCCTGTCCAGACACTGTAGGCTGTAAAAGCACACTAATTTGCTATGTTTTAAAAATACGTATTACCCAGAATACAGAAGAATAAATGACATTATCACGACCAGTGGCGATCTTCTTATAATCAGGTAACCATTCATTTATCTTTGACATGGAGATTTTTCAATTCGCAAGGCCGCACTCGACAGCTGACGCCTTATTTCGTAATTGATTAAGAACTATCACAAATTTGAAAATCAGCTTGTACAAAATGATGCAGTAAAAAATGTCACTGACTCCCGGACTTTTATAATGAAGTTTTCTTTTAGATGTTAGAAGAAAATCGTTTTAAATATGACGCTTTAAATAATATAATTTTAAATGTAACGTTTTAAATAATATCGTTTATAATATGGCATTTAAAATTATATCGTTTTAAATATGGCGTAATTTTCTCCCATTTAATGATTTTGACACGTAATAATTTACTAATTATTTTAAAGTTTTTTTTTCTTTTTTAATATTCACGTGTAAATATATTTGTTAAGTGAAAATAAATATTATTATTTGTGCTTTTCCAAAATCATGCAACAATAAGTAACTAAATGACTTTTTTCGAAATCAGAAATAAATCTCTATTCAAACAATGAAATTTTGAATAAAATATTTAAAAATAAATTAAATTTTAAACAAATTTTAAAAAAAGATTGGACACTGCACTCTGCAATCTAGTTACTTATGTGCCTGCAAAAGATGGTTAAATTGCTATGCATAGTTTTTGATCCTATAAAACTTTTTTATCTGAACTATTTTGACTGATTTCAAAATTAAATTTAAATAGCGCTTAAAATAATTTCTTCGATTTAAAAACTGTCTTCTCCAGTGCGTTTATGAAGCATTTCTCTTTAAAACTATCAGTTTTCATATTTTAGGTAGATTTCGTAAAACATACTACCTATTACATTCTCCCCTATGTTGGAATTTCTGAAAAAATTTTGCAGATCTACGCCGATCATGACTCCCAGAACCCAAAACCACCCCCAGTTCAAATCTTTATCTATCTATCTATATCACTCTTTTATGGACACGATAACTTCAATAATTCTGCACAAATCTCTTCTAAACTGATACATAAAATCAAGGGGCATAAAATCTCGGTCAAGTTCGTTAATGGGAAAAATCGAACAAGGGGAGAGAGGGGGGGGGGCTTTTTGTGAAAACAGAAAGAAAAACCCATAACTTCTTAATTATGATACGAAATCGAAATCACCCTCTCGTGGAGATCCAGCCTTTAAGCATAGGAACTTTTCTCCACGAGGGTAAATGTTTATTGAAAATTCATATTTTAGATTACAGATGTTGAATATTACATTAGAGATTAAAGTAAAATTAGTACAAAGTTAGTTTTTACAATACTGGTTGAGATCACAACATTTCTTAATATTATATTAAAAAAAAAAATTATATAAGAGAAAGTATAAAAGAAAGTAATTAGAAAATTTATGAAAAGACTACTTAATCATAGCACAACTAGTAATTTTGCATGGTTCAAGCTGTAAGCTGAAATAAGGAACAGTATGAGTACAAAAATGTGAACAGTATGTGAACTATAATATACAAATTACAAAAACAAAATATATTCTATTAAAAAGTACTTTATAAATGTAGGAAAAGGGATTATAGATCCTTTTTAATAAAGGAGAAATGTTTATTCAGAATGTTGTAATTTTCTTTTAGTTTATCATAGTTTAAAGGATCAAACAGAGTTATATTCAGATTTTGTCTCCCTGTGACATTTTTATTGAAATTGTAATGTAGAACCGTTCCTGAGCTTTTTTGGCATATACATGTTGGGGAGGAGCGTTTTCCTATTTTAGTTTTAAGTGATGGGAAGCTACCGTGTCCACTAATGTAAAGCTATGACTGGTTTTTTGCAAATAAAGTTCAGATCCACTTTTCGTAAAATTTCATAAGTATCTCGGCCTTTTAATGAATATGACCAATCCTGCTACCAATCTGTGTGACTATTTTTGGTCTAAAAAAAGAATTTGACTTTTGAAAATGGGAATAAGAGAGTTTCCTTCTCGTTGTAACGATCATTTGTGATAGCACCTTTTGCCAGTAAATCTGCTCGTTCATGTAACCTCTGTTCCAGCGTGCCATTTGCTCCATGCAACTGTTACTTGTTTTTTATAGAATCCGTTTAAAGTTATTATTACTTCTAGGAAAAGGGTCAAAAATTTGTGTATGGCAGATTTTTGATATCATTAAAAATGACCTCAAGGGTGGGAAAAATAGGGGTTTAAGAAGGAAAAAAATCCCTGACGGCTCGGCCTACAGGCACAGGTAGATTTCGAAGACGCAGACCGTGGGGAGCCTGTTTATTGCGAATTTCAGAAGAAATGACCTTTTTGCTATGATGCGGCAGTTGGGACCGCCCACTTCGAAATCTACCTGTCTGTAGGCGGATCCGAGAGGGATTTTTTCTTTTTCTTTTCTTTTCTTTTCTTTTCTTTTTTTTTTTTTTTTTTTTTTTGGCTGTAAGGGTTGGTTCGATAAAAAAAACTTGTCAATATAAAAGTTGTAGATAATATTAAGAGGATTGATTTATAATAAATTTAAGTGGATTTGATACCTTGTAAATTGACAAAGTTATGAATTTTTTTCTTCTTAAACCCCTATTTTTTTCCTCCCTGGGGACCATTTTTAATTATATCAAAATCTGTCATACATAGAAGTAATAATAACTCCTAGAAGTAATAATAAGTTTCCTAGAAGTAATAATAACTTTAAACGGATTCGATACGTATCATAATTAAGAAGTTATGGGTTTTTTTCTGTTTTCACAAAAAGCCCCCCCCCCCCCCCCTTGGTTCGATTTTGCCCATTAACGAACTTGACCGAGATTTTATGCCCCTTGATTTTATGTATCAGTTTGGAAGAGATTTGCGCAGAATTATTGAAGTTATCGTGTCAATAAAAAAGTGATATAAGATAGATAGATAGATAAAGTTTTGAATTGGGGGTGGTTTTGAGTTCTGGGAGTAATGATCGGCGTAGATCTGCAAAAATTTTCCAGAAATTCCAACATAGGGGGAAATGTAATAGGCAGTATTTCTTACGAAATATTACCTAAAAAAATTCATAACTTCGTCAATTCACAAGATATCAAATCCGCTTAAATTTATTATAAATCCTCTTAATATTATCTACAACTTTTATGCTGACAAGTTTTTTATAGGACCAACCTTTACAGAAAAAAATAATTAAAATTAAAAAATAAAAATAAAAAAAACCCTGCCGGCTCCGCCTACAGATACAGGTAGATTTCGAAGTGGGCGGACCCAACTGACGCATCATGGCCAAAAGGTAATTTCTTCTGCAATTCCCAATAAACAGGCATCCCATGGTCTGCGTCTTCGAAATCAACCTGTGCCTGTAGGCCGAGCCGTCAGAGATTTTTTATATGCAAGTTTTTTTTTTAATATAAGCCGAGAAAGAGCCCTGCTCCCAATAAAATCCGTTACGGCAGCAATAGCAGCACCATTATTTCTTTTTTCTTTAGAATAGAGATATTTATGGGTAACATTTATATGTTAATTTAAACTTTCAATATTAAAATTTTCAATTTACTTGCTTTGTGTTAGATTTTATTCACGTACCAGATTGGTCAAGTTTAATAAATACCTTTTAATTTTTAATTTATCTTCATTAAGAATACTTCAAATTTAATTAATTATCTCCATATTAATATGAATAATTTCCTTTTACTTATATGCCCTTATACATACATACATATCTATACTGTTATATAAAGGGAAAACGCCTGACTGACTGACTTATCAACGCCCAGCTGAGACGACTAAAGTCATGATCACGAAATTTGGAGAGTAGATTGCTGTTATGACCTAGGCAAGCGATAAGAAAGGATTTTTGAAAATCCCCCCCCCCCTAAGGGGGTTAAAGGGGAGTTCGAACGTCATTTTAGGTCATTTCGCCATATCTCATCACTCCCTAAGGGGGTTAAATGGGGGTGGGGGTCGAACGTTTTAGGTCATTTCGCTATATCTCAGAAGCTGTTTTAGATTTCAAGATAAACAAATCTACTAAAAAAATAGTTAAACACGTTTTGAAGCGATTTTAGAAGTTCACCCCCTAAGGTGTTAAATGGGGGGGGGGGGTCGAACGTTTTAGATCATTTCGTCATTTCTCAGCAGGAGTTTTAGGTAGGAGCATGAAATTCGGGATAATAAATCTACTAAAAAAATAGTTAAACACCTATTTCAGCGATTTTAGGAGTTCACCCGCTAAGGGGCTTAAACATCGGATATGAACACGATTATGGAAAATTAGACGGTTAAGACAACTGTTGCTGATTTTTAATTATTTTGCAACAGGCATTTTTAAAAGAAAAAATTGTTTAAAATCATTTATAAAGCTGAGGGATTTAGTATGATTGCATCAAAATAACATAAGTTTTTTCTGATTGTTATTTTGACGGTTTATGGACGTGAATGCGTTATTGTGATTGGCTTATTTTCAGGACATTACATTTTTACTTATGTAACCCGGAAAGCCAAGGTTAACTTGTGCGAAGCCGGGTGGTTCTGCTATATTAAAATAAATTTATTAATTTCAATATGTACATAAATAGAAAAAAATATTTATCACATTTTCACAAACTTTTATCTAAAGTTTAAAATTTTTAAGTACTGCAATTTTGTCTCACTCCCGCTTTTATCCGATATAGAACAATTTTTTTAAATTACCTACCCATCCCTACCCTACATTATAGTCGACACGTTGTCCACCCGCGTGAAGCCGAGACGGGCCGCTAGTATCTTATATATTTATATCTGCAAGGCTTAATTTGCGTCGGAGCTCAGCCCCGGTACTTCTCATTTTTTAGTAAATATTTAAATATTGGCCAGAATTCACCGGAGCTCATAAACACTGCGCTCCGGAGCCCAGTGCAATAACGCTTCCGAAAAACGAAACCTAAATTATACCCTTTCCTTTCCCTCCCATCTCCAATTTTTTGCCTTATTTTGTATCAAAACACTTATAAGTGACGTAATGAGTCGCGCGCGTAAGAGATGGAGATGAAACAGGCTCTATTTTTAGGTGCGTTCGTTTTAAATACGTAGCAACTATTGTCGCCGCTTGATCCGTCCGTCTGTCTGTCCGTCCGTCCGCATATAACAACGCAAAAACTACCCAACCGAATGGTTTGCAATTTAAAATATATTATCTTTGCAGAATTTTGTCGAGACATTTCAAATTTTATTAAAATCGAATCAAAACTTTAGGAGATATTAATACAAATATTTATTAAGAAATTTGATTTTTTATTTTTTTCAAATCGGTGCTTTCTTTTTACAGGAGCTTCCGAAGTTTAATCGTCAAGCGACCGAGATACTTATTTTATGACAGAAATTAATTTGCAGACGATATAATTCATTTCACAGAATTAAAAATCAGAAAAGATCTGAATATTTATGTAACTAGCTATAGTACGAACGCACCTCATTTGTCACGTTTGACGTACAATTTCCAACTTGTTATATCCGTCTTCGGGTTTGGGCAGGCTCGAGCTCAATCTGTCTTAAATTCAAAATTTTATTTATTTCCATTTCAAATCATTTTAATGCTATTTTGATCAGAATAAAGAGTAAACAGAAATAGTCTTTTTCTATTCTGCATAGCTGCGAACTATTCATTTCTTGTGTTAACTCCCTTTCCGAATCATAATCCTGAGCTTATTGAATCGCAGAATTCTGCGATTAATTAACATTAGGCGAAGGTTTCTATTTGGAAGTAGTAATAACTAAAAAGTGGAATAATTGATAGCTAAGTATACGTAGATAGATGTATTTAAAATTTTTATTTTGCTAAATAAAAACAAGTTGGAAATTGCACGTCAAACGTGACAAATGAGGTGCGTTCGTACTATAGCTAGTTCTATAAATATTCAGATCTTGATGATTTTTAATTCTGTGAAATGAATTATATCGTCTGCAGATTAATTTCTGTCATAAAATAACTATCTCTGTCGCTTGACGATTAAACTTCGGAAGCTCCTATAATAAGAAAGCACCGATTTAAAAAAAAAATTCAAATTTCTTAATAAATATTTTTATTAATATCTCCTAAAGTTTTAATTCGATTTTTATAAAATTTGAAATGTCTCGACAAAATTCTGCAAAGATAATATATCTTAAATTTCAACCCATTCGGTTGGGTAGTTTTTGCATTGTTATATGCGGACGGACGGACAGACGGACGGGTTGGGTTGGGTTGATTATTGACGGCCAACTATCTACACTTGGGATATAGGCCCGGGAGAGTGCCCTTCGTGGGGGTCTTTCTAAGGGAACCTAACCCGTATTTACGCATGGATAAATCCACGGCTCGAAGAAAACCACGAAAACTCCGAACGATTAGGCCGACGGGCGCGATTGGGATCGAACCCAGCACCTCCCGTCTACCAGCTTCGAGAGCAGAACCTCTCAGACAGACGGACGGACCAAGCGACGACAATAGGTGCTACGTATTTATATAATTACGAACGCACCTAAAAACAATGCTTTAAATTTTGGAAATAATGTATGAAATGTAAATATGCAGATTGGAGTGACGGCGGATGGGGGGGAGGGCTACGCTACGGGTGTTAGTACTGCAGAATATTAGAGCTCCGGTACATTTTTTCCCCTTAGAAATTAAGCGCTGTATATCTGGCATATATAACCCATCTTACATTACTTACATCCATCTTAGGATGTACACATACTGACATATACAACATTATTTTAATACATACAATTAGATATAACAAACCTTTTTACAACCTGTTATTTTACTCAACTGGGTTAATGTATATAAAGATGGAATTTTTTTGTAATAGATTTTTCACTCGCATCTTGACAGGCTAGAATTATAAGAATTATGTACTAAGAAACTAGTCGTTGGGGGCCACCGTAATACTTACCCATCATGGATATACATAGTATAAAATATGAAAATAAAACATGTGTAAACTATTTATAAAATGCATTGCAATTTGCATAAAATCCTGGCTTGATGACGGCATAAATTTTAAATGCTCTATCACTGAATTGCTTAAAAGAAACATCTTTATAACTCCAAAAATGATAATCATATTAATTAAGAGTTTACTAACGTCCGATTAAGCGTCTCATTCCCAATTAAAATATATCTTTGAATTGAAATTTGAATGAAATACAGGGTCATGAAAAATCGAAGAGTGTGGAAAATGGGATTACAAATATCTCGGCAACTCATTATCCGATCGACTTCATTCTTTATGCAAAAAATTTTTTTTTTATTGTCTTTTATATCCACTCCTTAAAATAAACAATTTCGAAAATTTTTATGTAACTTTTATCAGAACGAATATTTCGAGAGTCCGAAAAAAAATAATTCCGGATAATCGAGGTTACTGAAATTCAATAAGCTTCTTCCCATTATTACATACTAAGTACACACCAAATTTCAAGTCTCTATCTCAATTTGTTCGGGAGAAAGACCGTTTACAGACACACACACACACACAGACACAGACGGACGGCAATTTTTTTTTTTTTCTAAAAATATGTTTTTCGGAATCTCTAGTGTCTGAAACGTGTAAATCCGTCAATTTTTTTTTTCGATTTTCAAAACGATTACAAGACTTACCCTATACTACGTATGATGGGTAAGTAAAAGTAGTCTGTGATGGAACCATTGAATTCCACGGAAGCATATACTTTAGGTTGTAAACAAGTAGACCGGTCATTGTAATATTCAACCACTACATGAATATTACAATGAATCATAGTCATTGTAATATTCAACCATTAGACGTTGACCATAGAGCATGAGGCCGCACAAAATATAGACTTCGACGAAGTAATTTCCAACTGTGCTTCTATGAAAACAAGGAAAGGGAAAATTTTAAAATATTTTAAGTGATGTGCAGTTAATTATTTTTAATTTGAGTTTAGTGAAACTATGTTTACTGCTGTTAATTTGATCATTGTGTAAAGGAAATGTAAAAATAAATAAAAATTGTTAAAGTTTAGATTTTACTTTTATTTTCGTTATAAATACTTACATTAGTAAAATAAAAAGGTTTGTTTTGATTTTTGTTATGAATAGTGCAGTGTTATAATGAGATAGATCTTTCGCTATATGGAGATTATTTTTAATGTAATCATGGAAAATATCGACCGTTCCTGCTAAAAATTCGCTATATAAAAACATTCGTTACATGGAAGTTTGTTATAGAGAGACTCAACTATATTTATATGCTGTAATAATGTGTATAGAGTTCAATTTTAATGTCATGCCCATTATTAAGGATGTTATAATGTGTAAATGATTGCCCCCCCTCTCCCCCCCAGAAGCATAAGAAATTAGCTATCGTATATATTATTTCTCCTGTCAACATCCCTTTTTCTAAGAAAATACGAAACGCAGAACGACGAATGAGATACCATATGAAAGGATTTTGAACAGGCTTCTGACATAGCACAAATACATTTTCCTAAAACATATTTTTTGATTAAAATTTGCTGTTAATTAAAACTTAAATCGGCATTGTTTTCATAAATGAAATTAAACTTTTTCCTGAAATTAATGTTGCCACAAAAATAAAATACCGCATTATATGGTGCTCAGCAATAATAATTTTTTTTTTTTTTTTGTAAAATAAAGATTGCTGCACGGGTTTAATTTATATTTATGATTAAAGAGCAAAATTTAAATTCAAATACTCAATTTGTTTTTCTTTGTCCCATGTTTTTTTTTCCCGAAACAGATGATGTTATCTTCTAATGCAGTTAAAATACGATTGATATATATATATATATATTTTGCCTTAGCTATCAGCGATCAGTTTTTACTGTAACTTTGATGGGATAAATGAGGCTATATTCTGGCGACTAATGTTGTTTGCAGATATTTTTAGTCCTTATTTTATATATACACTAGGGGGCCTACCCCCTGCGAGCTACGCTCGCCAACCCCCGCTCAGACTTCGAGGCCTCTAAAAACATGACAGCGTGCTTTGTTTTAAAAATATTGGTAAATCTGTAATTGGGTTGCCATGCTTTTAACCTTTTAATGGGGCATTTTTTGATTATCATGGCCTCATACACAGCTGTTGCGGCAACTGATGACTGTTTTCGGGATTGATAAGTAAAATCAATTACACTTTGAAAACCAGCTTGTATAAAATGTTTAGGTTTAAATTGTGGCTATCTCTCGGACTTTTATAACAACGATCTGTATTCTATTCTTCCTTTGCGTTTAAGGATGAGAAAAATTCCATCTGCTTGTGAATAATATTAAGAACCACGGTATTGAAAAGTACTATGTTATAGACATTTTCAGTAACAGGTTTTAATTTTCTCTCTATTTTAGTGCACCATCATGCATATTTTCATGTTATTTTAAATATGTAAATTATTTATTTTAATTAATATGTATATACGAATTTTCTAATAATTATTTATCATACAAAATTAATTAAATATTTTGTGCATGCATGCCTGCATTTATTCGGCATCAATTGATGGGATATTTAAACAAATGTGCTATCCGCGATAATTTTACACCATGTTATGTCACTTGAATATTGTCCATAAGAAAATCGGGTACTTTTCCATTATAGGATCCTTTGCTTTTAGGTTTGGCGTAATTCGACCTTCAAAAAGGGATAGATTCGTTAATATACATAGATTTGTTGCCAAAAGTTATAAAAACAAACCCAATGAACTTTTGGTGTTTTTCTATTATAGGGGTCTTGACGCTTTTTTAAAAAGTTTGGCGGAAAAAACCAAGCAGGATATTTTATTCTCCTTCCGTTCAGTTGGGCAATAATTATTTTATATATTCGTTTCAAATATCCAAATTAGTGATTTTATAAATTCGTTTAATTAAATTTTACAAAAAAAAAAAAATAACAAAATGATATCAATAAATAATAATTGCTATTAATTCCATTTCCCCCCTTTCTTTTGCGTTTACATAAATGACGTCATTTGGACGAATTTGTTCAAAATATTTTCAGTTTATAAATTAAATTAAATGCTGACAGACGATTGAATCCTGACGATAGAAATGTGATTTTTTTTTTTCAAATTTTCCTGAAAAACATAACTTAATCACAATCTTGTCTTCATTATCGATTGAAATAAAAGATAAATTCAAATTCAATTTGAAAATGACGAATAAAAAGAAATCAATAATCCCTATCGGGATCCTTTTCAATTTTTTCCCCTTTTTTGTCACAAAAAAACTGAGTATTAGTTGCCATCATTACAGAAATGTCATTAAAATTAGAAAAAAATTAATATCTCGAAAACTAATTCCAATTTCAAAATCCTATTACCAGTTTTGACATCCGCGGATTTTTATGGACAATTGGTATTAATTTCACAATCAAGCGTTTAATATTTTATTAAAAATAGCCCTGAAACATAATCAGTCGTTTAATCAGTCGTTTCATAAAATCGTTTCATAAATTCGTTTCATAAAATCGTTTCACAAATTCGTTTCATTAGGATTTTATATATATAGGGTAGATAAAATTAAACTCGCATTGAAAAAATATTAAAATGCAGTGCGAAATCTTCGCACGGGTCCACTGGTTAATGTCTATTCTCGATTTGACCCCTTAAAAAAATAACGTTGCCGATTATTTTACACAAGGAAATTATCACCTTAAATACCAATTTTAAAAGTAAATGTACTGAAATTTTACTTCCGCTGTATGAAAATCCGATAATAACGAAGGAAAACTTTTATTTTGTTTTTATTTTGTGACGTATAATTTTCTCTTGCTCTATTTATCTTGTAACATTGAAAATGATATTATGAAGGACGCTGGACGTTGAGTAAGACTGAAAAATGATTCAGAAGAATGTTACTGAATTTTCTCATTTATAGTTCTTCATTAGATCCAATTACAGTGGCGTAGCCAAGGGGGAGGTCCTGGGGGTCTGGACCCCTCCCGAACGAAAGATTGGTTTACTAAATCATGGATACAAAAACAGTAAAAACTGCTAAGACGGAATCGCAAAGAACCTATGAAATTATTCGTTTTAGACAGGTGTTCGTCTTAGCAGGTATAATTTAAAGATATGTCTTTCGTCGGGGCTATGAATGTTTTTCGTTTACTTAAGTGTGTAATTAATTATACTTCTAAGGTACACTACCTCAATAAGACGTATTGTTCGTTTCGTCGTGATACTGAAACTCTTCCGTTTAAGACATGATTTCGTTATTGACAGATTCCACTTTTACAGGTATTGCTGTATTATAATGTGTGTTTATAAGTACAATAAAACTTACTAAGATGTAATCGCTGCTGTGAAAAATCCCGTTTCAGACAGGTTTTCAGCGGATTTAATTGCATGGCGATCCATATCAGGACCATGTCATGCTTTCGTTTAAGGCAGAATTCTGTTTTAGACAGGTTCCGTTTTCACACGTTTTATTATCCTTATAACATAAAAAGGTATATTTATATAAATACAGCAAAAGTTGCGAAAATGGCATCTACCTATAACGAAATGCTGACTTAAACGGAAATTTTCCTTGGTCCCATGGAAAAGAATACAGTTACATCTGCTAAGACGAAAACCTGTCTAAAACGAAATTTTTCACCACTCTTTGCGATTTTATCTTGGTAGGTTTTAATATAGATATTCTGACGGAAAATTCTGGACACCCTCCGAAAAGAAATCCTGGCTACGCTACTGGATCCAAAATATCTTCAAAACTTTGTAACATTTTCCCGTATGGTTGAAAGATGCGTGTACGGTTTCGGTTTGTCTGTGGTGTCTAACCGACCGCGCTTTAGCTTTCGTAACTATGCTTGGAAAACCACGAAAATTCACAATCATTATTAAATTTCACTGCAGTGTGTTTCCTATTGTAAATGGTGTGCGTATTATTTATCATTGAGTTACAGAAACATTAAAAGAAGTCGGGTACATTATATGGTTTACGGATGATAACCTTTTTGAAATCCCATTTGGCGAAAAAGGTTTGGCGCATAATTAACTTCCTTGTTTTTGTAACTCATAAACTGTTGTAACCATAAAGATTATTTTGCGATTTATCACTTGTGGCCGCCTAAAAGAAAAATGGCTTAAAATTAATTTAATTATTTACAATTCATTTCTAGAAATATTAAAATGTTGTGTTGTCATCGAAAACACACCTGTGTATATAATTTTTATAATTTTAGCATATCAGAAGGTAAGTGAAAAAATTATTAAAAACTTCCACCTTTAGCGGAAAAAACAAAGTTAAGATAAACAAGAACGAAAAATCATGCGTCAAGCATAGATTATATAACACTTTCCAACACTTCCAAAATAATTTTACAAATCTTTACCGTTTAATAAGATAACAGATGGTATCTAAGTAAACAATTTGGAAAACGCATAACATATTTTTAAACCCAATTTCCAGAATTACCAACAATGTATGGGAAAATATTCGAATTATTTTGTGCAGCCCTGTAAATGTTCTACAGATATGTATATATAGTACGTAGAATGCTAAATTTTAGTTCAGTTAGAAAACGCGTAGAACAGGTTAAAATTTTCCTTCTTGAATTTCCATCAATAAACGGAAATGTACTCGAGAACTTTTGTGCTGCCCTATATAGGATCTGTAGAATTTATACACACCAAGTAATAGACAAAAAATGAGTTAAATTTAAAAACGCGTTCAGCAACTGAAAACGCACTTCCAGCAATTATTGTTAACAGACAGTACCGAATTCTTTTGTGTGTCCCTGTAAATGAACGATGAATGCTGTACACACAATATTTTATAATAAGCCTCTTGCAATGCACCTCAGTGATATATATCAATTTCAATATGTTTGAAATAGTAAAACATTGTTCAAATAAACCGAAAACGATTTTTCTCTATAGATCGTAATGCGGAACAAATTCTTTTGAGTGTCCCTGTAAAGGATCTGTTAGTGCTATGCACATCATATTCTATAGTAAACCTTTTGTACTGGACATCAGTGGCATATATCAATTTCAATATGTTTGAAATTGTTTAACATGATTATAATAAACCGCAAATGTTTTTTCCCCCATAGGCCGTCATGTAACGGAATACTTTTGAGTGTTCCTGTAAAAAAATTAAGTGCCACTCACTTCATTTTCAATACCAAACATGCCATATGCCATAGTAATCCTCAATAACATATATTAATTGCATGACAATCTGAATATATTTACGCAAGTTAGAGCACGGACAGACAGACAGACAGATAAACCAAATTCTTAAGCACGTTTCAACTATGTAGGAAAGTATTAATGAAAGAGTGTAAAATAATAATAATAATAATGCCAGCTCGGAAAAAATGAAGTCCAGGCCAGACCCGGGCCGTCCCGGTCCGAGACTAATGAAAGAAAATTGGTGGGCCGACCTCTAAAATGAACTGTAACAGACACATTAAATTTTTACTGGCAAAAAAAATTTTAATTACAATTTTTACTTACCCATCATACGTAGTATAGGGTAAGCCTTGTAATCGTTTTAAAAATCGATTTTTTTTTTTTTTTTTTTTTTTTTTTTTTTTTTTTGTCGGATTTCCACGTTTCAGACACTGGAGATTCCAAAAAACATATTTTTATGGGAAAAAAAAATGCTGTCCGTCTGTGTGTCTGTAAACACTCTATCTCCCGAAAAAATTGAGATAGAGACTTGAAATTTGGTATGTACTTAGTATGTAATAATGCGAAGAAGCTTATTGAATTTCAGTAACCTCGATTATCCGGAACTATTTTTTTCGGACTCTCGAAATATTCGTTCTGATAAAAGGTATATGTAAAAATTTTCGAAATTGTTTATTTTAAGGAGTGAATATAAAAGACAATAAAAAAACATAAATTGTGCATAAAGCATGAAGTCGATCGGATAATTAGCTGCCGAGATATTTGTAATCCTATTTACCACACTCTTCGATTTTTCATGACCCTGTATTTCATCCAAATTTCAATTCAAAGATATATTTTAATTGGAAATGAGACGCTCAATCAGATGCAATAAATCGCTAGTTAATAGGATTATTGTTTTTGGAGTTATAGGGATGTTTCTTTTAAGCAATTCAGCAATCGAGCCTTTAAAGTTTAGGACGTCATCAAGCCACGATTTTATTCGAATTGCAATGCATTTTATAAGTAGTTTACACATTTTTTATTTTAATATTTTACATTATGCATATCCATGATGCGTAAGTATTACGGTGGCCCCCAACGACTAGTTTCACTCTGGGAACTTAGTAAAACATTGCAAAAAAATAAAAGGAAATGAGTATAGAGGGAAAAAATTAAAAAGAAACTAAAAGAATAGTAATTTTTTTTCTCTCTCTCAAGAGGGTCTTTTATCAGTAGATCAATCGTTTCTCAGAGTTCTGAGATCTGTTTCATGCCGTTCTTTTAATTTCGTCACTTTTGAGGTTTTGAAGAGGGTAAAATTCGCAGTTTTTTTTCCCGCAATGTCCCTCTTTTTTTAGGGAAAATGGGGGACTTAGGGATATTCATTGGTTGATATTGTGGTGCTTTTCTCCGTGACTAATCCAACATTTATATGAAGGAAATTTCCCCACTGTTTTCATAAAGGAACATTATTTCTCATAAGCAATGGCTAATGATACTGGAGCTTTAAAGGTAAGTCAATTAATTTTAATTGTTCTCTTTTATATACCATATAATTAATAGCAGTTTTAAAGAAAAATTTTGGTTGAATAATTGGAATTTCTTAAAAATATATTTCAAAAATGTAGTGAATATATTTTGGACGTAACTTTACCCCCAAATAAGATTCGCGTGCTTATATAACATACAGTAGGCTGATTTCATGGAAAAAAAAATTAATTGTTTCAATAAAAGGATACATTGCGTTTAATGTAGACAAGATTTAAATAATTCTTTTTAATACGGTTTGTTTGTTTATTATTATTATTATTTTATTTTCGTAAAAATGCTTGAGTAGCAGTGTATCTATCTATCTATCTATCTATCTATCTATATATATATATATATATATATATATATATATATATATATATATATATATATATATATCATTGTTTAAGTGCGTGTTTTTCATACAAATCCGCAATTTTTGACCGCTTTGCACGAAACTTGATATATATATACTTACGTTTCAGAACAAGAATAAAGTTATACTGGCTACTTTAAAAATCTCTGAAACCATCCTTTACCCCTTTTTTCAATAACCTGTCATAATTTACTTTTATATATATATATATATTTTTTTTTTCAAAGACATTTTTTTTCCTTTTCTGTTTCCGCAAAAAGAAACTGCGCATGTACGATGTTTTTATAAACCAATGAAATTCAGACTCACTCTCTCAATTCCAATCTGAAATTCACGTCATTCTGGGCAGATAATGTGCATTTTTTGTATATAAGATTTTAAAATGTTTACTATAAGTGGTTAAAGTGACATAGTACCTTCATTCAAATGTATTTGGAGTTAAAACATCTACTATAATACAGATATTTCAATTTCAAAATTATCCAGGAAAGAATATTTCGTAAGAGTATGCTTGAAAAATTTAATGAAATTCAGCTTTGTCATATTATTGTGTGTTTATCTATATCAAAGACTTTAACTTCAGTCTACAAGAAATTATTATATTATTTACTCATTCTGAAAATTTCAGGGCATATTCATGCAGTGGTTTGTAAAAAGAAGATATCCTGCACACGATATAAAAACTTTTGTTCCGCAATACAAGAATGTAAGGCTTTTAAATTAAATTAAATTAAAGAAAACTATACCACAAATGTGTCCTTTCGTCAGTAACGCTAAGTTCACTACTTTCGCTTTGATCACCTATATCTTCGCTTCTAAATATTGCATATTTCTAATTTTTACCCCATAGAATAGATGTAGAACAAAAAATGTACCTTTAAATGAAGTGTATTTTAAAATTGTAATTCAATTTACCGATTTTGATGATTTTAAACAATAAGTTATAAGAACTCGTTTTAAAAATGTTATGTAATTAGTGTTATCAATTTTAGTGTCAAAAAATAAAAATACCTGAGCATTGAAAGCACAGTTTTAGTGGGCACTGCCCACTTAAGAATGTAGTTATTAGTAATTTTATACACATTTTAATGAAGTACAAATGCAAAAAGAGCTGCCAATATATTTGTTTGGTTTTATTTTTGCTGCTAATTAATGAAATTATTTATTTGCAGTTTTCCTTCTTTCTGTAATTGCTAATTATAATTTCATTAATTAAAGGGGGGAAATGTAGATTATGCTTCTCGTTAGAGGCTTAATAGTTTTGGAAACCTGCAATTCTTGGTAGCTATAGAGCTATTCAATACCTTAATGCTGGGGGAGGGGGAAGAGGTATCATATTTTAATTTAAAAAAAAATATTTTAATCAAAAAACTTTTGAACACCCTATTTTTAAAATAAGCTCATTGCAACAAGCCTGAAAAATGTGAAAATGATTGGAAAATGGTAAATGATTTTCTAAAGTGCTGTGAGCTTCAAAAGAGTAAATGGAACCAAATTAAACCTTTCTTTATAGATTCGTTGCTTGGAGTTAAAGATAACTATGTAAAGAATAAGTTGAGAATGTGTATAATGCTTATCGGTTAATCTACAGTCGCGGGTACATTTGCCCACGCTAAATTAGTCATCTTCAAAAAGATTTCGAAGCCTTTCTTTTTCTTTAATATATTTTCAATGCAGACAACATTGACATACTTTTTTTTTTTTTTTTTTTTTTTTTTTTTTTAAATCACATTTCTGGATTTTTGTGCTCTGGACTCTTTGGGAACAGATTTTGTTTTAGGTAACTTATTCCATTACAAAAAGTAAGAAACAAGTTATTGCAGCCATCAAGAAAAAACCATTCCTAAAAAATTTAGTGCATTTTCAGCGATCAAGAATCCCAAACCTAAAACCACCCTCCGTTCAAATGTTGATTTATATATAATATGATTTTTTTTCATGCGATAGCGCTTATATTATAAGCTAATTTGGATGTGACTAAGCCTATGTAGAGGGTTTACGAAGATCTCGACCGAGTTCGTTGACCAGCTTGATCCGCCATCTTGTTTTTAAATGATGATCACGCGGGTTCTCAGAAAAGTATCTTCTCCACTCAACAACGCGAAATTTTCTGCCACATTTTTTAAAAACTTATTTTTAAACGTAAAAGCATGCACTTGCAGGTGTGATTGTTAAAGCGATTTACCATTGAGCAGTTTTTTCATTTTTTGATAAATGAATTAAATCTTTTGTTATAAAACTATTGTAGTTTTATGACGGCAGTTTTTCCCCTATCCCGCGCTCTTGCTTTCGGATATTTGGTTCAAAATGCCAACTTTGGCGCTCTTTTCTGAAAGATCGTCTGCCTTTATTGAAAAAAGGAAAAACAATTCGATTACATAATTTCTGAATAAGAGAACCTAGTAATTTCATACGTTTGAGAACAAATATGAATTAAAAATGTGTCAGAAAGTAGCCAGATTGGATTTGAGAACAGCCTTAATATTTTCAAACTCAAAAAAAATTACAAAAAAAAAAAATTAAAAATCCAAAATTTCGTTTTCCTTGAGTATTATGCCTTGATTCAAAGATTCCAGAGTATTTTTTGTTTCGACTCTTTCGTAAAAAATGGCTGATGTATAGCAGTTTGAAGTTCTGGGGTGGCTAACATTTTGAAACAAGATAGCGGATTAAAAATAAGGGATACTTCCGTAATCGTGTTCACTGCTAATTTATGTTTTAGCTAACGTGGTTTCTCGCAAATTTCATTTCATTGTTGTAACTGTTGTTGCTCATACAATTAAAACTACATACTTATATTTTAAAACAAAAATATATTAGTATTCTTAAAATATTTACTCACACGCACGTACGCAACGTTGTCCGCCAGTGTCAAATTCTCGCTAAGTTTGGAGATACTTGACGTGGCAACAAAAATAAGTCGCCATAAATGAAGCGAACTGGACGATATCTGACTAATTTCTCGGAATTCCCATTCAAATTCAGTATTGACGAAAACTGGGAATCTTCAATAATCGGGTCCCACGCATTTTAGCTCTCATGTTTTCAAGTAAAATTTGCTAAATTCTTAAAACCAAGAAATAGGGAAGCTACCTTCTCCTCTCGGTACATGCCGGAAGAACTTTATTATTATTATTATTATTATTATTATTATTATTATTATTTTATGTTAAACGGTAATAGCCAAATAAATATTTTATTCTGAAATCAAAAATCGCATCTTTTACTTAATTCTTCTCAGTGTAAAAAATATTCAAAATTTTTGTTGCATACGTCACTTGCAATGATATGTAAAATATTTAGAGCACCTAACTGGGCGCCTGACCTGAAGGTTTATAGAAAGACAAAGCCTCAGTGTCTGAGAGGATGTAAAATTGAAATATACAGGTATGTCTGCGATCCTTGCAACTAAAATAAGAGATGGCAGTACAAGCTCTGTGTAATCTATGTACTATATGTACTCTATACTCTATGTAATTTCAACTGGCTCCTCAAGGACATATATCCTTCCCGCTTCATCCCTTCATTGCCATGTCACTAGAAGACGCAAGCCCATGGTCCCTTTGCCCCACTGCTATAATCGAACAAAGGACAGAGCTTTCTACTGATCTCAAGTAGGGTGGGGGGGGGGAGGGAGGGTCAGTCAGCCAAATGCGGTGTTGCCATAGTTATTGAGGTAAGCTAAAGACCTGAGAAACTGACTTTGAAAAGCCAATTGAAATTACATGGAGTATAACAATATTTGTCATTAGAACTTAAGTCGAAACTCACTTGTTCAGTCAAAAATACAGGGTATCTCACTCTATAACGTTAATGTTAACAATAATGAAGATATTGAAAGATATTATCAAAAGATTGCTTTGAGTGAATTGTGGACACATAACGATAAGCTGGAAATCTACAATCGTTTGATTAATGACATCACCGCCAGATACATTCGGAAATATGGAGTGCCTAGCTAAGCGCCATTTGAACGCAGATAGTAGTCACTTCTCACTTCCAACATTTTTTGGTGATGTCGTTGTATTTCACACAAAGCAAAGTAAGTCTGTTTGATTAAAAAATATGTTTTCATGCTTGATCAAAGTTTCTTTTGCAATACCCTTAAACGTGTAATTATTGTATACTTTTTCTTCACAGTTTATCAATTAGTTCTTGGTCCAGAAATGGATCCTTTGTTGAAATTGCTGTGTGTGTTAACGATTTAATTACTGTATCTATATTACTTTATAATAAACGTTACGATGTTTCTGTTAAGGTTCTTAACTCAAGAGAGCTAAGGTTAAAAGTAGATAAGGGTAAAAATCACTAGACGTGCGTTTCATATTTTTGATTTATCTTTTATGTTATTAAAAATTTATTGGACAGTGAGAGTTGCAGCAAGGGGGGTGTTGACAGTGTTTTGGTACTCTGCGCCGAGCGTGCCTTTATAAGATAGTAGCGACATAAGCACATTTTCCGAATGGGAGTTTTTGTCCGAAATATGACAATCCTCATTACAGAACTTAACGATGTTCATTTGGATAATTTGGAGAGTGATGTCATAAGATAGCATAAGATAAAAGAGAGTGGTGGCATGCATGCGCACATAGCACATGGTCAGATTGAAATTTCCTTAGACAAACGCACATTCCTGAACTCGTGAGACAAGTTAACAAACATGAGCTTGCGATAATTTCATCCACGTCAAAATACTTGGCGATTCGTTTTTTCCCAAATTCATCTCTACCAATTTTATTTTCCGTGTAGCGATCTCATCTGCGACCTACGTAATACATTACGTATTGTATTACGTAGGTCGCGTCTCATCTCACTTGAACACGAGGCTAACGAAAAAGACAGGCTACCGCGGTGCATTCCACTTATATTTTTTTTACAGACCGCTAGCAGGGCTACACTAGATACCGGGCTTGCTCATTCATTATCATGACGTCACAAAAGGTGGCTGACTGCGACGAAAGACATACAGTGATTGGCACAAAACGATGGGCGCGTCGCTTTGTACCAATCGCTGGTCGTGGTCAGCCACTATTTGTGACGTTTTGAGAGTGAATGAGCAAGCCCGGTATCTAGTGTTGCCTTGCCGCTAGAGTGATGTGATGTTCATTTCGTACACCTGCATTGGTGCATTCGAGCATCACGTGACTCCGGCGGTCTGTAAAAAAAGATACGCGTAAAGCACCGCGGTAGCCTTTCTTTTTCGTTAACCTCGACTTGAACAGTATAAAGCTAGCTTAGAGTAATTGGCTTGGCCTTTTGCTTTACGATAACGCTCTCGCCTAAAGATCATGAGATACTTGGTTCAATCTTCGGCAGCGCTAAATCACCATACCCGTTATGTTACCACTCTTTTATAGAGGAAGTATAATTCAGACGAGTAAACAAACGTTAAGTTGGCGGTAATGGCAGGCTAGTCTGTTTTTATTCAAAATCCTCTTAATTAACCGCTTAAGCACCACGACGTACATGCGTATGTCATGATCTCGTCTATTTGTAATACCAGGACGTACGTGTGTACGTCCTCGTCTTAAGTACAGACTGCAATGTCCTAAGCATCTATTTTTTGTGTCGCTAATTGCTATTGTGATTGGTTTTGTACGTGCTTATAGCAATGGTGATTGTTTTCGCACCTAATAGATGACGTTACGCATACAAAAACTCATTAATTTTCCCGCTGTTTTGTTTCTTTCTTCGTTGTTCATTTGCTTATGTGTTGGTCATTCTATTCAGTTGTGTTTCGTAAATTGTTGTGTTTCGTATTCAGTTTTGTGTTTTTTGTCGCGGCCAGCCATCTTTTGTGACATCATGATAATAAATGAGCAAGCCCGGTATCTAGTGTAGCTCTGATATTACCATATTTGCTCGAAGTCCGCTTGTAAGTCCTCGTCAAGGTGAGGACAAAATATACACTATAAAAACTGACAATACAGAAGAATCGAAAAATTACAGCATGATCAGAGGTGGGTTACGAACACACTTCTCCTACGCTCGCAAATCATTAGCGAGACGATTGACATAACCACAGAAAATATAAGTATTTGTCAGTCACGGTGCCCCCCCCCCCCCCCGTTAGTCTCACTTCTAAGCCACAAACAAATACTTTTTTATTATTATTTGTCTGTGTTCTAAGCAATATGACTACATGTATCCAAGTAAGTTTTAAAGGTAAGTAAATAATGATACATTATTAATAAACAGGCAATTACGAACATATTTTGTGATTATCAGAAAATGAAGACTAAAAAGTCACGAGTGTCCTAATTTCAGTTTTTCACATCTGAGAAAAATGAGCGTGATTCTTTTATACTAGCCGCCACTGGCGACCAGTTTGGTCGCCCTTAAATGTATGTTAAGCATTGTAACAAATTATTTTTATTCATAATTTATTTTTTTCCTTAATCCCTCGCATAACTGGAAAAATCTAATTGATAAATCAAGAACTTTTGCGATCGCGGTAGCATTTCGCATATTTTTTGTTGTTATGTATTTCATCTTTCTTGACAAAAACCGCTTAACCCACTTAAGAATTTATGCTTCATGTCCGTTTGCTTATCACTTGCAATATGTTCGCTAATGCGGAGATTCTTAAACATATTTGGCGCAAAACAAAAATCGCGCCAGCCCCGGTGCGTCCGTGACAGCTGTTTCAATTTAAAATACATGACGTTCACATTTTTCATTTAAAATAGAAAAATAATAATTATCATAAATCAAAACATTTGATTTCAAATTAAAGTATCGTTTCTAATTTGCACGCGCAAAAAATAAAAGCTGACAATTCTTTTCGAAATTTGATCCATTAAATATTATTACATGAGTTCAACTTACGTCAAAAAAAGATCCGGAAGTTGAGTTGTATGGAACAGAATTAAGGTAAACTTTGACTGTCTCACTGGTGCGGATTATTTTTTTTACGCCAGGCAGCGATCCAAAAACTCATGGTTTAATATTTTAAACATTCACAACGAATGAATCTTTTTTCTTTGTTTACTTTCATAGATAGAGAATTTTAACTGCGAACCTAATTTAAACTGAAGTTATTGCAGAATGTATACATAATTGAACGTAAGTCATCTCTCAAATATTAATTTATTTTGAACGATCTTTCTAAAAATGTAACTTTTATGCAGTTTTATTTGCAAAAATAATTTTGAATAAAAATGGCCGCCTGGCATATGAAAAAGTGAAACGGACATCCCGGAACTGTTGATGACAGTCACATGACTTACGGTTTTATTATATAGATTGCAGTCATCAGGGCAGGCGCTAGACATTTTATTACCTGAGGATCGGAAAAACTACTTTTTTATTGTAACTACAACTACTTTATCAAAAGTGTAAACTACAACTACAGCTACTTGTTTTAACCCTTTCAGGGGCAAGCATTTGTGCTCCTGTAACGTTGAATTCCCACCGGAATTTAGGAAAGAATTTAGTTCAAAATAAAAATAAGCAATTTTTCAACTTTTTCTTGTCAAAGTTAAAAAAGTAAAATTTAATTAAAAGTTTCTGGTTTGAATCGGATTAAAATTAGGTGGTATGTGATATATACCACCGCCCCTAAAAGGGTTAAAAAGTAGCGACTACAAACTACTTTTCAAAAGTAGTCACTACTTCGCTACTTTCAGATTTTGTCAAAGGGTTTTATTTACACTAGAAATTGAAGACACGAATTAAATAATAAAGCGTCCCCTCGTTATATCGCGTCTGCCGGGATATAATTAGATAAATACAACATAATCGAGGGCATTGAAAAAGATAACATACAAGAAAATGTTTTGTGTTTGTCTCCAAAATGTGAATTTATACACACATTAAATTTCGTAGCAAAATTAAGAGAGAGATTATAATCTAGAAAATTACAGAAAAACAACCTAGATTCAAGTAATAAATAAATAGTCAAGTGTTGCCAGCAAGAAAATTAATTCATTTGGTGGATTAGTACTTGATTTTAGCAGCAAGTGTCAACGGGAAAAATCTATCACTTCATGCGATACGTTGCTATACGCTGCAGCTGAGATTCGCAAACTGTTGAGCAGAACAAATTTTGCACCAAAGAAACAAATTTCGGCAACGGGATTTGCAGAATGGTTCATTTCCTACCCCTGAAGTAGCGTTAAAAGTAGCGTCGGTTCTCGCTACAAATTACGGATTTTTTGTATCGCGCTGCTAGTTTACACTGCATTATTAAAAATGTAGCGTGCTACACTACAAACTACTGTAAAAAGTAGCGGCTACAGTAGTTTCACTACTTGTAGCGCGCTACTTCCGACACCTGACCTTGGGCGAGTAATATTTTGCCGCCCCTAAGCCGTGATTGTGTTTTCACCACTACTCAAACTTTTTTTCAGAATAAGTAAATTAATATGCTAACAATAATTTATTTAAAAGAAAATAAATATATATCGAATTAATTTACATTTAGTAAATTTAAGATAATAAAAAGTTTTGTATCTTTTAAAAGATAACAACAGCTAACTTGAAATTAAATGAATGAAAATGTTATCTATTCTAGTAATACTTAAAAGAAAGCATCATATCTATACTAATATAATAAATATGGAACTCCTGACTAACTCATAAAAGCACAGCTGAAATGACTAAAGTCAGGATCACAGAATTTGGACAGTAGATTGCTGTTATGACCTAGGCAAGCAATAAGAAAGGATATTTAGAAAATTCACCCCCTAAGGTGGTTAAATAGGAGATCGAAAGTTTAGCGCATTTGATCATATCACAGTAGCAGTTTTAGGTAGTTGCGTGAAATTCAGCATAACAAATCAACTAAAAAATAGTTAAACGCATATTTTAGCGATTTTAGAAATTCAACCACCAAGGGGGTTAAATGGGGCTTGGAAGTTTTAGGTTATTTCGTCATATGTTCTCATCTCAGCAGCAGTTTAAGGTAGGAGCGTAAAATGTAGCATAATAAATCTAGTAAAAAAATAGTTAAACACGTATTTCAGCTATTTAAGAAATTCAACCACTAAGGGAGTTAAATATAGGAGTCGAAAGTTTTACGTCATTTCTCCATATCTCAGCTACAGTTTTAGGTAGAAGCATAAAATACAGCTAAACAAATATTCTAAAAAATAGTTAAACACGTATTTCAGCTATTTTAGAAATTTCGTCTCCAACATCGGCTATGAACCCGATAATAGAAGATTAAACGAATAAGACAACTATTTCTGATTGTTGATTAGATATTTTGCGTAAGACATTTTCCCAAGGAATTTTATATATTTTTTATTTAATTTCATACTAGGTATAGATGCCATACGAAACAGAGTTTCGCTAAATGCTACGCCATTTGGGTGATTTGTTTTTCTTTTCGTATTGTCAGGGAAATCGTACATTTTTCTGTTACATGCACCAAAGAAAATTCGCATTCTCATTTATAAAGCTGAGTTTTTTTTTTCTATGATTGTGTCACAGTAACTTCATGTTTTCATTTTTGTCTTTTAACAATTTATGCGTGCGGGAATGTACAGAGCTCCTTTATTGTGATCGCCATATAATTGAATTTTTATTACTTACCCATCATACGTAGTATAGGGTAAGTCTTGTAATCGTTTTAAAAATCGAAAATAAAAATTTGCCGGATTTACACGTTTCAGACACTGGAGATTCCGAAAAACATATTTTTAGATTTTTTTTTTCCGTCCGTCTGTGTGTGTGTGTGTGTGTGTGTGTGTGTGTGTCTGTAAACGCTCTATTTCCCGAACAAATTGAGATAGAGACTTGAAATTTGGTATTTACTTAGTATGTAATAATGGGAAGAAGCTTATTGAATTTCAGTGACTTCGATTATCCGGAACTTTTTTTTCGGACTGTCGAAATATTCGTTCTGATAAAAGGTATATAAAAAATTTCGAAATTGTTTATTTTAAGGAGTGAATATAAAAGAGAATAAAAAAACAAATTTTGCATAAAGAATGAAGTCGATCGGATAATGAGTTGCCGAAATATTTGTAATTATATTTACCACACTCTTTGATTTTTCATGACCCTGTATTTTATTCAAATTTCAATTCAAAAATATATTTTAATTGGAAATAAGACGCTTAATCCGACGCAGTAAATCGTTAGTTAATATGATTATCAATTTTGGAGTAATAGAGCATTTAAAGCTTATGACGTCAATAAGCCATGATTTTATTCGAATTGCAATGCATTTTATAAATAGTTTACACATGTTTTATTTTTATATTTATATTATGCATATCAATCATGGGTAAATACTACGGTGGCCCCCAACGAATAGTTTATTTTACCCATAAGGCCCAACTGGTTAACATGGGTAAAGCTAGGTGGTTCTTCTAGGCAAGAATAACACTGATGGTTCACAATATCATTCGCCTTGTTTTTCCTTTGGAAGATGCATTTATTGTATCGACGTTGTGAATATTATAAACAAAAAATCCCAGTTACATCGGGTGAAGCTAAATTTAAAATAAACATTATTGTGCCAAAATATGTCAAAAATTTAAAAACAATCAAATTACGTATAAAATGTGTATAGAATTTCAAATATCAAAATAATGATATCAATAACAAGTTATACATCTTTTTGAAATAATATACACCAAAAGAAAATCTCATACTAAAAGAAAATAACTATTAAAATAAGGCAAAACTTCAAGATCTAATTTGCTTTGATGTTTCTTTGGTGAAGTCATTTATTATAATATGGAAATCGATATTATAAAGCAATCACATTATTAATCCAAAAACATATGAACACATTAAAGCAAACTAGGCATTATATATTTAAAAATATATAATATGAATAGAAAATTACATAATCATTTGAAATTGTATACATGAATATTTAATTTCATTAGTACAAAAACACAACTATTAACAGTGAAGAAAATAATTCGATGTTAATTCACCTTGAATATTGTCAAAATTGTTTATTATGTTACCCTAGTCAATATTAAAAATTAAGTGTATTTTCAATTGCAAGAATAATTTAAACTAGCTGCCCCTACAAGTGTTGCTCCGGACCCGCCAATAAATAGCACAAAACGCCAAAAAACTAAAAATTGAAATATAAAATCACGAAAAAATTACTATACTGTGCTAGAAGATTGAAAATAGATTATTTTTACTAATGTGGAAAAATCGCCGTGAATCAAAAAAAAACGCTAAAAGTTGCATACAAAAATTGGTAAAATTTCAAACATCGCAGAGCACAAAATATACTATATTCGTTTAAGAGGTTAAAACAGAATTTCTTTTGGGAATGTCGAAAAATCGCAGCAAAACGTGAAAAAACTCAATGACGTCAAAAATCGCTGAACAAATTTCGAATAAACTTTATTAAAATTTACTATATTGGGATAAAAGATTAAAACCTGATTCTTTTTGCTAATGTGGAAAATCGCCGCGAAACGCAAAAACAAACCCGCTAAAAATTCAAAAATCGCAAAGGACAAAATTTACTAATGTGAGCTAAAAGAAAACTAATGAGCTAAAACATTCTAATAGGATTTTTTTCCCGAATGTCAAAAAATCGGCGCAAAAAAGGCTAAAAATTGCATTGAAAATCGAAGAAAACAAAATGTTTTCACACAAAACACATTTTACTAAGTGTTTAAAAACGAATTCCTTTCATGAATCTTAAAAATCGCCGCGAAACGCAAAAAATGGTAAAAGTTGCATTTAAAATCGCATTAGAATTTCCAAATACTTCAACAATCGGACAAAATTTACTATGTTAGGCTAAAAGTTTAAAGCTGATTTTTTTTTTACGAATGTCAAAAAATCGTCGCAAAAACGCGAAAAAACGTTAAAAATCGCTAAAAATCAAAAATCGAGGATGACAAAATTTATTATATAAGGCTAAAAGTTTGAAACCGAATTTCGTTTACGAATATATAAAAAATCGTCGCAAAACGCGCAAAAAAGGGCTAAAAATCACTAAAACTAAAAAAAATCGTACAAAAAAATTTTACTCTAGTGGACTTAAACATTGCAACAGGAATTCTTTCACGAATGTCAAAAAAATTGTCGCGGGACGCGACAAAAAAAAAAAAAAAAAAAAAAAAAAAAAAAAAAAAAAAACGCGAAGTATTGCTAATAATTAAAAAATCGCAGCGGACAAAATTAACTATCTTAGGCTAAATTTTGAAGCAGAATAAATTCCTTTTACAAATGTAAAAAAAAATCGCCAAAAATGGCTAAAAAATTAAGTTGAAAATCGCATTTCTAACTCGAAAATTACGGAGTACAAAATTTATTGTATTACGCTATACAAATTTGAAACCTAGTTTCTTTTACGAATCTCAAGAAATTGCCGCGGAAGGCGGAAAATCGCTAAAAATTAAAAAATGGAAGAAGAGAAAATTTACTACATTAGTCTAAATCTAAAGGTTTGAAATCAAATTTCTTTTAACAATATAAAAAAAAATCGCTGTACGAATTCCGAATAAACTTTATTGAAAACTCAACAGAATTTGACTAAAATTTTGAAACCGGATTCATTTTACTAATGAAGAAAAATCGCTATTAAACGCAAAAAAAAAAAAAAAAAAAAAAAAAAAACTTTACAAAATGTAATGTAGTAGTCCTTAACTGTTAGAAACCGAATTTCTTTTGTTAATGTCAAAAAATTGCCGCGAAACGCAAGAAAACGTTATATTTCTAATAAATTCTATTGTTAAATTGTTTTAACGTTATATTTCTAATAAATTCGATGAATATTCATTTAATTTCATATTAATTTTACCTTAATTATTATTCAAATCTACTGAATACATGTCTATCGTTTGAGTAACAAAATAAAAAAGTCCTTCCGGCCTGTATCTTCGTTTTAAAATTTTAGCTAATGTTACACGAAAACAGCAAGTTAAAATGCAAAGAAACGTTTACAAAAGATTCGTTAATACCGAATTTGAATAAGAAATTCGCCAAATTATTGAGCAATAGCCAAATTGGCTTCATTTATGAAGACTTATTTTGGTCGCCAAATTTGGCGATATTTCGCCAAACGTCGCCAAGTTTGGCGAGAATTTGGCGCTAACGGATATGAATATATAGTTTTATGCGTATGATTGGGAAAATTATTACAACAATGAAAGAAAATAATTTGCGAGTAATCACGTTAATGTGCTGTTTTGTTTCAAAATGTCAGCCACCCTAGAATTTCAAACTGCTCTATCTCAGCCATTTTTTAAGATAGACGTAAACCAAAAAATGCTCTGGAATCCTTGTATTAAGGCCTAACACGTAATTAAAAAATAAATTTGAATTTTTAACTTTTTTTGTATATTTATTTTAGTTTTAAATTTTTAAATGGCCGCCATCTTGAAACAAAATGGCGGACCAAGCTGACCAACGAACTCGGTCGAGACATTAGTGACTTTAATACACACAATTAGTTTCATCAAAATCGAAACATAAATACGGGCGTTATCGTATGACATAGGTCAGATATATAAATTGCTTAAAAAACAGTTTTCAACTCATTAATAAAATACATAATATCAATCCGGTAAAATTCATAAAAACATTAGATTTTAATGATTTATTTAATAATATTGATATAAAAGACTTACATAAAACAATGTGTATATTATTTAAAGAATTTAAATCTCAATTAAAATTAAAAGAACATATTTCAGTAAATTTTTTTTAAAACTTTACTCAATTTTACATTGCATAATAATTACATCATATATGACAATATTATTTATAAACAATGCCAGGGAATTCCGCAGGGCGGAACCGCATCTAGTATTCTCTCTGACCTTTACTTACATTATTATGAAAGAAATATTAGTCCGAACAATGATTATGTATTTTATCGCTATATTGATGACATTATCATTTTTTATTTCAATGAAAAAAATTGCACATCACCACTCAATTTTTATCCTACTCAGCTTAAATTAAGCGAAAATGATATAAATAATAATTATATAAACTTTCTTGACTTAAAAATTAATATTAATAATAATTATAAATTAATTTTGGATATTTATGATAAGAGATTGGATTTTCCATTTAAAGTAAATATTTTTACCAATTTTGCTTCATGTTTACATAAATCTGTTTATAAAAATATAATTATCAATTATCTACATCGTATAAAATACTTATGCTCAGATATAAATTATTGTTTTAGTGTGCGACAACATATAACAATAGATATAGAAAATTACAATTATAACATACATAATTACAATTATAACATATAAAGAAATTTAATATTTGATTGAACATTATATACACTTTGTATAGTATGTGATTGTGCGTTGCCGATCACCTCTGTTTAAGGTGTTATTGATGTGACGTTTTCATACATTTATAAATTATCTTATACACTAACACATAGGATTATACATGGATAACATTGGTGATTATAACTCACAAACATATCTATTTGCAATATATATAAATACATATATAGTTTTTATTTTTTTATCTATGAAAATTAAATTTAACAAATATTTTAATTGCTGCATTGCATTAATTGGATTGATACATAGTAGTAATACTATTAATTATCAATTTTATAAATTTTGAGATATCTTAAATTGTTTATGTATTATTTAATTTGATATTTAAATCAATCTCTGAAATCTAAAATATATTTAGTAGCAGTAAAAATAAAACATTAATTATTTAATAACAAGTCTAACATATATTTAAGTAGTAGTAAAAATAAAACATTAATTTTTTAATAATAAGTCTATAATATATATCAGTGGATTAATACAGCTGGTAGCAAATAGCACTTTGTTTTAAAAATAATCTCTTTTACATAATATACTCTCGTTAAGATTATCTAAAATGCTGTGCAGGATATATTAATACTGTGTAGATTTATTCATATCGAAGGATTTTATTCGATTTAATGTAAAACTACAAGATAGTATGTTTTTTTAAAGTTTATTTATATAATTAAATCTAATGAAGTGAATATGTAACTAATAAAGTGGATTTGTAACTACATATTAATTATGAATAATTATAATACCAACAGATGGCGACACTTTACCTGTCAGGTAGATGAGGATTATATTGTTAATATTATGTTTAAATTAACTATAGAGGGAGCTATTGCTTGTATATTAATTTTACTTTCAGGGTTTAAAATTGAATGTAATAATTATATATTCACGGATATAATTTTGTTATAAGTGTATTATTACCAGAATAATTTTGTGTGATTTTGAATCATTTTGTGTTGGGATGTCATCGATGGAGTTGTGTTTAAAAAAGTGTGCTCTCAACTTGTCTTTCAAATCATTTCTCTCAACTCGACTAAATCAACATGTATGATACGTGCCATGTGGACATGGATATTATGAAGAAGTTATGATATTTTAAGGATTCTAGATTATTATTGTGAGTTAAGTATTTTATCTACACTTTACGTGTTCTTATTTCCAATTTTATTATTTCAAAACTGTTATTAGGTGGTAATTTCGTGAAGTGATATAAAGTTTTTGAGATAATCGATGTGAGTAAAATATTTTATATATTCTTAATGGTTGTTTATTTCCAATTTAAATATTTCCAATTTTAATATTTCCAATTGTTGTCTGGTAATAGTTCAGTATACCTGGATGATTCTACTGTTCTTAGCATTATGCCAGTAGAATTATGAAATACTGAACTATTTTTTAAAACACATGTGGGTGCATCCAGGCTGATGAGTACAACTACATGTGTTTTTTCATATCCAATTCATATTTAATATCCAATTCATATTTAATTCTCTTGTGGTCCAATTTTAAATTGTATAGGGTTCATATTTAATTTATTAATCCATTTGTATTTACTTAATAGCAACTCCAATTTATAATTTTTTTTTCACCTTTCTCTCTTTTTCTTTTTAAATATTATTCAGGTATGTGTAAATTTGGCCTATTACCAATGAAGAACGAGCTATGGTAATATTATGATTGCACATGTTAAATATTTGATATGTGGTATTCTATCTACACAATATCATTAATTATCTCTTTGGAGATTTAAGTAGAATGATCATAGAACTTGATATGTTTTTGAAATTCATAGATATTATATATATATATATATATATATATATATATATATATAAATCAACATTTGAACGGAGGGTGGTTTTGGGGTCTGGGGGTCATGATCGGTGAAAATATATCGAAATTTTCCGGAACTGCTTTCCTCCGAACGGCTGCAATAGGTAGCTTTATACTTTTTTGTATTGAAAGCTACCTAAAATAAGCGAAATCGTCAACAGTATAATGCTTTCAAATGGAGCGATTTTTCAATGTTTTATCAAACAGCTGGTTTTTCATAGCCTCGAGCCGAAAGGAAGAATACTGTCCATTATAATGCCGCTCTTCCAGGGGTGCGCTTGCCTCATCTGCATCTCCCTCACGTCTGGCGCCGGCCCTGCAAGGACAAACCACTAGATACGGACTTGCTCATTCATTATCAGGACGTCACAAATGGTGGCTGACCGCACGCGACGAAAGACATCCAGTGATTGGCACAAAACGATGGGCGCGTCGCTTTGTACCAATCGTTGGTCGCGCGCGGCCAGCCACTATTGGTGACGTTATGAGAATGAATGAGCAAGCCCATAAGTAGGGCTCCTATAATACAATATAGGTATATAGGAGCCTTACCCATAAGGAAAGGGCAACTGACGTCACTGTTGGTTAAATTACTGTTGGTTTGCAGTGACGGATCTAAGGGGGGGTTAGCCGGGGCAACTGCCCCGGGTGCAAGACTTGGAAGGGCGTAAAAATGAGGAATCATAAATGATTAAGAATAAAGGATAATTAAAAATTCACATGAAAATATATTCAATTTTATTTTGTTCTACGGCGGTTTACTTTCGTTGCATAAGGATCAGAAATAAAAAAAGAAATTAATTTATATAACATTATATAAAATATCACATTGCCAGCAGTATTTTTAAGAAATTTTTGTTAATATAAAATTCAAAGATTTTGTGTTATCTCTTTTCCGACACTGTTTTAATGTTGTTTTACAGAGTGTGCAGTATTTTATTCAGTTATGTCTAAAAGACATTCGGGTGATTATTACAGAAAGAAGGCTAAAAAAAGGGAAGAAGAGGCTTCACAGCTATCATCTTGTATGTCCTCATGGCTTAAGCTGAGTGATATTCATGAAGATGAGCAACCAAGTTACTTTTTTTTTATACATGCTACACCATATAATAATTTATATGTATTATTTCTGTTCTAAAAATCTCTTTTTCTATGCAATAACTGAGTTGATGTGAATTATGAATCGATTTTTTATTAATATCTTCTAAATTTAGATATTCTTGTAATTAACAGAAATTTTTGTCTAAAAAATGAGAACGAAACTTATACTCTGTTGAGAATTCAACACGTTCTGGCCCTTTAAAGCCATTTTATTTATGTAGTAAAAAAGGTTTTCTATCCATGGGAATCAGTATTATGTTTTTATTTATGTATATCAGTTGTTAACAAGCCTTTTAAATTTTGATTTCCAAAATATTGCACCTATACTTTTTAAAAATTAATTAAATCTTTCATTAGAAATGTTTATCTAATAAAATATGTCAACTTAAGTTGTGCTTCACAGTCACGCTACTTGTACTAATTTTGAAGCAAAACAGTACATTAATTAAATTTAAACGGCGTAGGTTAACATAGCTATAAGTTTAAACGTTACTTTTAATCAAGATCGTCATGATTGTTTACATTTCTTGCTATGCATATATTTTCGCTTCAAATCTCCTGTTTTTTTTTTTTTTTTTTTTTTTTTTACGTACAATAACGAATAAAGTTTATAACAGTTCTACTATAATTTTTAAAAAGTTATAGTTATTTGAAAAAATGTTTCCTGCTTAAAAAAATTGCTTGCTTCTTTATTTCTAATATAGTTCAATAACAAATATTTTGAAACTTTTTAATTGAACATTTACCCAGCAACCAAGAATAAATTTCTGGCAGTCAGACTCATGGTTATCACTCTAATTTTCATTCGTTATATAACCGTGAAAGTTGCAACAGAATATTGAGCTATTATCACATTATCATGCAGATCTTCGCGATCATATTAACCGTCATAAGAGAGGTCAAGTTAGTTACTTTTCACATGGCATTCAAAATGAATTTCTAGAGATTATTGTTGCGAAAATAAGAGAACGTATTTTTAGTGATATCAAAGAAGCAAAATACTTCTCCATCATGTTCGATTCTACTCCTGATGTAAGCCATTTAGATCAAATGTCACAGGTTATTAGATATGTAAAGATGAGTGAAAATGGTCCTGAAATAATCGAAAGTTTTATTGATTACTTCAATGTCAGCCAGAAAACTGGAGAAGCCCTTACTGAACTCATTTTACAGAAACTAGAAAATGATGGTCTAGATATAAATAACTGTAGGGGCCAATCCTATGACAATGGCTCCAATATGTCCGGAAAATATAAAGGAGTCCACACCCGAATATTGCAAGCAAATGATTTAGCATTTTTGGTTCCTTGTTCTGCTCATACCCTCAATCTTGTTGGTGTAAATGCCAAAATTTTACAAGAAGCTGAGACTTTTTTTGGTATTTTAAATAAATTTTTTGGTATCTTAAATAATTAACCTTGCTTTACAAATATTTTAGTGTCTCAACTAGTAGATGGGACATTCTAAGAAAACATGTTCCTCTTTCACTAAAATTACAAAATACTACTCGGTGATCATCAAAACGTGAAGCTGTAACAGCAATTTATAAACATATTGGAAAGATCATAAATGTTCTAAAGGAATTAGAAACTGACCCGTTAGAAATTCCTGAAACAAAAACAGAAGCTTCTTCACTACTCTTTAATATTACCAAATTTGAATTCATATGCTTCTGGCATAAAGTGCTGACTCAACTCAATATAGTGAACAAACTTTTTCAAAGGGAAGACATGACGATTGACAGGTTTGTAAAACACTTAAATGGTCTCATTAAAATGTTAGATTCAGAAAGGGCAAGTATTGCAACTATTGCAATACAGGATGCAAATGGTATTGCTACTGATATTGGTATTGAGGCAAAATTTAAGGAAACGAGGGAGACAAAAAAGAAGAATTTTTTTATGGCTTTGTGAAGATGAAAGTAGTGCTATTTCTGATGAGGAGAAATTCAAACTAAAGATCATTGAAGTAGTGGACAAAATCCTAACTGAATTAAGAAACAGATTTGAAGCTATTCAAAATCTCAATGACATGTTTACTTTTCTTCATGGAAGGCATTTCCTGTAGATGTCAAAAGAAGAATTAAAAGCGCAAACTGAGCAAATATGTATAAAAACGATATAAAGATGAACGTCTTTTGGAAGTCGAAAGCTTCAAATATCATGCACTGGAGTTAGACCAAAAGATGAAGTCAAGTTCGGCCATTGAACTGCTAAGAATAATAAATTTATATGGACTTCAGGATGCTTATCCAAATCAAACTACTTGTCTAAAAATAAGGAAAGGGCATGTTTACAAACAAACAGTTCCATCAACCAATCTACCACTGCATTTTTTTAGCAGCTAACATTACAGGAATCGTCATAGCGACGTAGGCCAATCATATCACAAACCAGTTTAACGTAGACCAATCAAATAACTCCATCACATGTGTACTGTAGGGGTCGTAAAGAACGAACAGGTTTTTCTCCCAAACCAACAGTAATTTAACCAACAGTGACGTCAATTGCCCTTTCCTTATATTCCTAACACTACCCGTATCCGTCGCTTCTAATGAAAGAAGTTTCAGTAAATTAAAATGGATTAAAAGATATCTAAGAAATTTAACAAAAGAACAATCATTATCCAATTTATGTATAATAAATTTAGAAAATGAGATAGATTGCAAATTACCTTATGACGACATAATAAAAACTTTCGCATCAAAGAAAGATGGCAAAGTAAATCTTTAATAGGTATTGTTGCTGTTAAAACAGGTATATTTTCTGTAATTTTTGCATTGTGTAATATTGTACTTTTTATATAGAAAAACTGCATAGTAAAAATACAGATTTTGAGTATTGAGTATTAATGTTACTTCCTTAAGCAATTTTTTACGCAGATTTTATTCTCATATTGGGAGTAGGGGGGGGGGGGGGGCGCAAATCTAGAAGCTTGCCCCGGCTAAAATTTAGTCTAGATCCGTCTCTGTTGGTTTGGGAGAAAAACCTGTTCGTTCTTTACGACTCCTACAGTACACATGAGATGGAGCGATTTGATTGGTCTAAGTTAAACTGGCCTATGATATGATTGGCCTAGAGCTCCTATAATAGAGGCTGACGCATCCTCGCAGATTTGGTGCTCAAATTGAAGTTCAGTCGAAAAACCAAGCTAATCAGAACCGGTTCAGACAATCAGAACCGAGTCTTAGTCAACCCCAACTCCGGCTGCGGTAGATTGATGCTGAACTGAGCACCAATAATCCAAAACAAAATGGATATGCGTCAGCTCCTATTATAGGAGTCTTAGATTGGCCTACGTCGCCATGACGATTCCTGCAATGGTAGTTGCGACAAAAATGCAGTGGTAAATTGGTTGATGGATCTGTTTGTTTGTAAACATGCCCTTTCCTTATAAACTAAATTATGAAAATGCCTTCGTTGGTCAATCAAACAACTGTTCAGCCGCGACCTACGTTATACACGGCCGGTGCATGACGTTTAAAACGTCACATGGAGTGGATCATTTGTATACGGCGATTGGTGCAAAACGGGGGGGGCGCCGCTTTGCACCAATCGCAGTACAAAAATGATCCACTCCATGTGACGTTTTAAACGTCATGCACCGGCCGTGTATAACGTAGGTCGCGGTTCAGCAGACATTTGTTGTATGATTTTCACGTAGTGGGCGTTGCAATCGACGTCTTCCTGCAGGTCACGCACTACAAATAGGCAGTGCTGATTGGTGGCTGATTGGCTGACTACCCTGACCTCCAGTTAAAGGAGAATGGTTGATCAGCTGATTGCAACTTCCCTATTAATAAAATATATACATTTATTACTCTTTTTAAGATAAAAATATCAGAATTCTAGTTAAATTTGAGTCTAGTAAACGCCCTTCTCATCATAGTTTTCTTTTAAAAATTATTTTTTTTTTTTAAGTTCAAGTATCAAAACAAAAACAACAACAAAAAAAAAAGTGGAAATTTTCTACTTTGCATCAGAAAAATGGGAAAATTTTTATGAGCAGACGAAATTAATCTTCCCTCATCTTGATTATTTTTTTAAATTTAAAACATAGATATTTGTTTATCTTATTAATTAATTTAAACATTTAGTACACTTTTAGCTATATTTTAAAACAAGACAACAAAAATTAAAACAAAATATTAAAATATTTCGTTCAGGCTTCACACTTTTTTACCCAGACTTTTATCAGTAAGTGATCAATAATTCTTTTAAACCATTCTTCTATTTGACTTCAATGAATAATAAAACACTTTAATATCGACTTTTGTATGTAATAATTGTCCTAAAATTAAGCGAATTTTGATAAAAATGCACATGTTGATTTATTAAAAAAATTTTAATTTGATGCCACCCGATAAAAAAAATTCTAGAATTATGGCTAACTTCATTCCCCTTTTCCCTACTCTTTGAAATCTACGCATGCGCACTGTTCATTTTTGTGAATTTGTTGACGACGATTTTTCCCGTATGAAATTGAAAATTCCTACTTTTCTGCAAATGACAAGTTGATGTACGATGGAGGGAATCAGATGATGTTTGATTTTATAACTGAATATAAACAATCTTATGGATCGCAATGGCCAAGTGTAGTTTTTGTTGTTTGAGTCTGACGTTGCAAACATGAACGAAAAAGTTGTCATGGACGAGAGGCTTACTACAAGTAGTAGCATTGATTCGCATGATCCCGATCAAATATTAACATATACTGTTTTGAAAGATACAGCCGGCACTTGTCCTGAAGAAAATGCGACCGGAATCGAAACTAGGTAAATATACTTTTCTGTTTTATTGCTTATCATGTATATTTTGTCATTAGATCAAAGTGTGTACTTAATCATATTATTTTAATTAGTGGAATCAGATTCATATGTTGTCTGATTTGTTTTTATTTTCTTATGTTTCAAATTTATATTGGTTGCGTAAAATACAATTACACCTGTCTTCAGTAATCTGTTTTATTGCAAATATTAATATTTTTCATTTCGACATTTGTTTACTTTCTTAATTTTCTTTTAAAAATCTATAAAGTGCTAATGCAGGGAATAGGAGATTTAAGGATTCAAACTACTCCCAATCATAGATTTTATGATTTTTTTCTATTGTTTAAAATACCAGTGAACAATTGGATTTAGTACTTTAATTTAAATGTGTGAAATCAGTGGAAAACGTTCTGAAAACATTGTAAATTACAATTTATATGGGATTGCTAGGAATAGAAACTTGAAATTTGACATAACAGTTATTTTTAAGATGTAAATGCTCTCACAGAACAGTTTAAAAAAAAAAAAATCAAAATTTAAAAGGGTGCAGGAGAAAAGTTATGAAATTGCAATTTTTGTGTTACTGTTGTAGATAGAAACTTGAAATTTGGCATGGCTGTTACTTATAAGATGTAAATGCTCACTAAGAACAATTCCTAAAAGATTTAAAAAAATGAAATGAGCAGGAAACTTTTTAAAAATGCTCTAAATTATTATTTATTTGGGATTGGTAGGAATTGAGGAACAGATGTGGAATCCCTGGTCATGGAATTTTGGCGACATTTTTTTTTTTTTTTTAATGCTGTGCCTCTCAGAATCGCACCAACGATCTACGAAAACAACTATATCCAGTAATTTAACTACTGGCGGGTTACCATAGCAGAAATCATAGTCTCCAAAATTTGGCGACTTTTTTCCTTTTTTTAACTGATTAAATAATAGAAAAAATCCGTGACCAGGGATTCCACATCATAGCCGGATTTGAAATTACTGTTACTTTTAAGACGTAAATAAATGCTCACATAGAACAGTAAAAAATAAATTTAATTTAAAATGGTGTAGGAGCAAAAAATTTTTAAATTGTGATTTTTGTGATACTGTTAGGGCTAGAAGCTTGAAATTTGGTTTGGTAGAGTTACTTTTAAGTTAAGAACAGTTTCTAAAAAATCCGAAATTTAAAAGTGGGAAACTATCTAAATTATGATTTATTTGGAATTATTAGGCGAAACTTGAAATTTGACACATATGGCTTTTACTTTTAAGGCATAAAATGCTCCCACAGAACAGTTTTCTAAAATTTAGAAATTTTAAAGAGTGCAGGAACAAAAAATGTTCTAAAATTAGGTTTATGTAATTACTGTTGGTAAAACAAACTTGAAATTTGGCATGGTGGTTACTTTTAAGATGCTCACTGAGAATGTTTTTAAAAATTGAAATTTTAAAAGTTGAAATAAGCAGGAAACATTTAAAAATAGTTTTATATTACGATTTATTTAGAATTGTTAGGGCTAGAACCTGGAAATTTGACATGGCTGTTACTTTTAAGATACGAATTCTTACACAGAACAGTTCTTAAAAATTCAAAACTTGAAAGGATGAAATGAGCGAATTAAACATTTTGAAATAACGATTACTTTGAAATTACTGAGCCAATTTCAAAAATTCTTTCAGGATAATATTGGTCGCAGTGATCAAATGAGTAGAATTGGGGGAAAACGTTATACAGGTTTACATACAATGTGATTTCTCTAAAACTGTTAGCCTAGAAACTTTAAATTTGGCCTCATATTAGAATATATGATATGATATGGTAAACAACTATTAAATACTGAAGTTTCATTTCAATTATTAATTTCAGTAAAAAGTGGTTTTAATCTCTCTTAATGCTGTTTTTCTCAAATTTTAAACAGTATGAAATCTTGGATAATTTCTTTTCTTGAGTTATATATTTATTTTTGAGTTTTTCATGTATAACTGAAATAATTTAGAAATGTTTGAGCTATCCAAATTATTATTTTCTCATTTTTTATACATGGGCATAAAAAAATCCTGCTAATATTTGAGAAAGACATAATTGAGGGTTGTATAAATCAATGAGATGTTATTACTTAAGTATTTTAACATTTTCCTTTGTAATTCTCCTTTATTGTTAAATATAATTAAAAAAAAATTCCAAATAAATATGTCTAATTTTTCATTTAGCCCTGCCTATTTTTATGTTACTACACCATGGTCATCGGATAAGTTGGACTTGGCAGGTAACAATATGCCAGAAAATTGTCGAGAACCTCCTCCCAATAATGTACCTGTACAACAGACTTCTGAAAAAGGTTCTGAGGAAAGGTATGTTTTCTATAAATATTTAAGTTTCATCAAGAAATCATTCAAAAAATTGTCAGTATTATTGTAAAAATATTTTAATTTTTAGTTACTTGTTTATTGCACCCTCTTGCACATCCCAAGTTTCAATATCTTTTTTGGAAAGAAAAAAAATAAGAGGAAAATATTTCAAATAGATTGTATGGGGCAATTTCAACATAAATTTTCACAGTATATCTATAAATTTTATTTCATATATTGACTTAGCAAATAGTTGTCCAATGATAATAAATACAGAGGACAGTGATAATGTGATAGAATGAGCCAACTATTAGAAAATATTTTTTAAAAAAAGAAAAAAAGTTATCAAAAAACTAATTTGATTACCTTGTGATTATCTCATCTGATTAATGTTGTTATGTATTGGCCGAACGTTTATCATCATACACCTGTAATGATTTCCTGCAAATAATTTTTGTTTTACAACAATATTCCTCTGTTTTTAGTACAATAGCTATTAATTTTGGTACTTTTCCGTTATACAGACACCATGTCAAAATGTATGCTAATGCATAATGTATGTAAATGTATGCTTGGCAACAATGGTGTCCATATAACGGAAAGGTACCTTATTTTTATATTTTTGTCTGATTTACATACTTGCTAATGGTCGCAGGGCCAGACAGAGCTATTAGCATTTTTGCAACTTTTGATTAATGTATATTAGTATTTTATATTTATTTGGTTTGCAGATTTGCTAGTGGTATACGGGAGAGGCTATCATCAATTTTGTAAGTTATATAAATGTATTTCATATATTATTAATAGCAAATATGAATAACCTATTTTTCTTTATGATGATAATTCATTTTTGTTAATGATATATTTATTAATGTATGATTTTATGGCATTACATAAACAGTACGTACTGTGTTTTATTTATAATCATCTCATGAAAAGTGTCATTCTTTTAAAAACTGATATCTTTCTTATGAAAGTAAATTATTATTCTTGAGGATCAAAAACAACAACAACAACAAAAAAAACATGCATGGTAATTATAAAAAAAATTATTGAGTATTTTATTGAATTATGTCTCTATTTGTAGTTCTTTTGATACAACTTATTATTATTTTGTTGTGTATTCAAGAATTTTTACTAAATTCAACTATTTTGATTATTACAAATATTTATGACAAATTTTCTCTAATGTTGCAACTCATTATATTTATTCCATATGAATGTGAATAATTATTTTATGCATTTATTTTATATACTTATTTTAAATAGCTGAGTATTTTGGGCACTACGTTAACTACTTATTTTATATGTGATATAAATGACAAATTGTTATTTCATGTAATATATATGACCTTGTAAAAGGAGAAGTAAAATGTAGGTCATTTATGATTTTGAATTCTTAAAATGGATTATTTTTTTAAAATTAGTAATATTATTTAGAGTAATTTTATATGCTCTGTTTTTAAAAGTCCTATGCAGTAAGAATTTAAAGTATTCTTGACTTTTTGTTGCTTTTTAATTGCAACTTTTATAAATTAAAGTCTTGACAGTCGGAATAAATAAGAAATTCCCGACTTTTTATGTTGCTTTACTGATGCAACTTGTTTAAATTTTGATTCATAAGTGTCCCAGTTATCTTATTGAATACAAAATTTTTTTATGATCTCTTGCAGCTAAAAATATTTTTAGCTTTTAATTAACCTATTATTGTTGAGATCATTTTACAGGAAGGTGCCTTGCTTTACTGAAATTGTAATAGGGTTTATTATTATATACTTTGACTATTATTGTATACTTCGACTATTGTATACTTTATAAATATATTACTGTTAATTGTTAATGTATATTATTTTTTCCCTTTTCGTCACTGTGATTTTTATTCAGTTTTGGATTTAATTGTATTTTTTTATTGCTTTAAAATATTTTTTAGTTTCTTTTGGCATTCAAAATTTTATCTTCCCTTTGTTGAAAAAGGTGTTTAATTATTTTAAATTATTTTTACCCTTTTTCACCTTCTGGTCATGTGGTCGTTCGGTTAGGCCTTGGCTTGGCCGGCCAAAGAGCAAAATATTCAACAAAACCGAATATTGAATAAAACTTTTAAAAAAATATTTTTAAAACCCCACAGTTTCTACTTTTAACAGCCAATTAATAAAGACATTCAAAATAATTAGAAATATAATAATATTTAAATGAAAGAGAATGCTTTTACATTTTATTCACTGTTTGAAAAGTGTCACTTAAGGAAATTAACCATTAATGATGACCTACATAGGAATTAATGATGTACAAATAAATGCTAATTCCTGAGTATTGTTTAATAAATAATCTGTTTCTTGCTTTTTCACAAAAATCTTGTTTCTAAATAATTTCTAAGCAAAACGGGAAAAAAACTTTCACAGGTAATAATAGACATCAAGACAGACAATTTTTGTCCAGGAAACCAAGATTGCAACACACTTATTCAATCAAAAATGCCTCTTACTCCAGTCAGATTTGAATTTTTGTTTAATAATATTGAAAATATTGTAACTATATTTTCAACGTGGCTACTTTTGATTTCTGGGAATCATGAGAAGTACTGGAAATAACCACCATTCACATCTAAATAACATTGAGCTAGATATTCCTTTATTCAGAGTGCAGCTGACAGAGCTACTTATACTGTGTCACTGGCCAAAATTCAGCCACTTCCAATAGTATCATATTTGCTACAAGCAAAATTAATATGATGCAAATCTTGCTAAAATATCTTCATTGTTGTTAAAGTTGTGAACAAAAATACAGTTTCAGTTTGCGGTGACGCACCCTGTATTTTTGATTGAATGTATTGTATTTTTGATGAAATAAGTGGATTGAGATACTGTTTGTTGCTCAAAAAATGTTTGCCTTGACCACATTATCTACACAGAAAGTTTTTTCCAAGAACACCCTGTATGTTTACAACCTCTGAATATGATTGCCCATTCCAGATACATGCTCTCTGGTTCATTTAAAAACTTCCTTGCCAAATCAAAAGGAGCAGGAAAGTTATTCTTCCTGATTTGCCACCATTTTAATACACTGTATTGTTTTGCTTTATTCCGTTCCTGACAAATAAACACTATATCACTGTAGAATGTTTCTTCTAATTCATTAAAAATTTTCTTTGATTTTAAAGTATTTGTTTTAAGAATATAAGAACATTTCATAAATTTATTTTAATTCACAGAAGAAGCCACAAAGTTTAAAGCTTTATTAATTTAAATAGTTTTCAGACTATCCTCTTTTTAAGTTATAACTCAAAGTGCAGATCTTTTTTTTTTTTTTTTTTTTTTGTGTGTAAAGGTTTTTTGTAAAAAGGTCTAGTTCATAGTGTTAAATATTATGTAAAATTGTTTTATAATTTAACTTTTAATACTTTTAAATTCTGAAATAAAATATAAAAATATTCGGTCAGTCCAAAATTCGTTATTTGGCCTCACTGCTACTATTCGCCAGCCGAATATTCGGTATTCGGTTTACCTGTGGGTCGAATAGTCGGTATTCAACCAAAATTCCTATTTGGTGCATCCCTAGTTGAAAACAGTAATTATACATTATTAAATACATAACATTGTTAAAAATGGTAAATAATTTAAAAATAAATAAATAATAAAAACTATAAACTATAATAAAAAATAAACTATGAATTATAATAAATAAATAAACTATAATAAAAAAAAACTATATGGTTGTCAAAAAGTAACGGTTATTGTAATTAGCATTATTGCAATCATATTCAGGGGTCGATGCAGGTTTTTTTTCTTGGGGCCCATTTTGTGAAAAGTAAAGGTTATTTTTGTGAAAAATAACATTTTGTAACGAAAGTTGAAATCCAGTGAATCAAATTCGAATCAAGCATTTATAAACAAAAACTTTTTTAAAACATTTTGCTGAAGTTTTCCTCTCTGTTGAACTTGTTTGTTTACAAATTACACATTTTAAAACATCACAAAATAATAAATAAATAATAAATAGTAAGTTTTATGGAATAAAATTTTGTGAAGGGACCCATTTTATCAAATTGATTTTTGTGAAGGGGCCCATTTTACCAAATTTATTTTTGTGAAGGGACCAATTTTACCTAATTTATTTTTGTAAAAGGGGCCCATTTTATTAAATAGATTTTTGTGAAGGGGCCCTAAATAGGCCCCAAATTTTTCCTGGATTGACCCCTGATATTACAAATCTTATGATTTGTAATAGGATTTCCAATCTATAATTCCTAAATGACCACAAGATTCTTCAAACTAACAATAAATAAAATGTAATGAAGTAAAAAAAAAAAAAAAATAATTTTTTAAAACCAGTTTTTGCTTTTTTTTTTCTTTTTTAGACATTGTGTAAAAATACTGTTTAAGCCTGTTAAAAAAGTTTCATCTCTTGATTATTCTCACAAACCTAGTATTTGGTAATATTTCCTTTTCATAGAAAAACAGAGCAACGTCTTTCTAAATCAATGACAAATTTAATATAGTTAACCTGTTTACAGATGTAATAATAATTTAAAATATATATTTATGTGACTTCATTGTAGCATGAATCAAAGACATGCAGCTAGTAGTATATAAAAACAAGAGGTAAACTCAAAAAGTGCAGGTGTTGCCATAATAAGATATTTATTATTAAAGTGACTATTGTTAGTGATTTATCGTGGCTGTCCTAAAGATCCATAAATAATAGATGCTTATCTAATATAGTAATCTGTTTAAAATTATGTGTGTTCATGAGTTGTCTATTTAACTTTTTCTGTTGCTTACGATTTCTTTAATTTGAATATATATTTAATATACTTTTTTGTTTTTAGTACGCCTATGGCTTCTTATGAAGATGCTTCAAAAGGGCTGTCTCCTTCAAAAAAGCAATCAAAAGAAAAGAAACCTGTTACCAAAAAGACTTGGAGGGGTCGCCTCTTACCCACTGATGAAAAACCTTGGAGAAAGCAAAAGTTTATCGATAAGTGGGTAGAGGATGAAAAATTCAAAGGATGGCTTGCACGGCATCCCGAAGACCCTACTTTAGCAAGGTGTATATCTTGCAATCAAGAGCTTGTAGCTGGCAAGAGTGAACTTATCAAACATTCACAGACTCGAAAACACATAAAATCATTGCAGAACTTTGATGGATCTACGACTGAATCAGAAAGTAGTCTTAAAAGTAATAACAACACACCTATGTTCGTTTGGGTTCTTAATGATCAAGAGTGTTCAACTCCGACAGCTGCTGAAGCGAAGGTGATAGATGCATCATTGCTATGTTTTTTTTTGTTTTTTTTTAAAGAAAAAAAGTGTTGTGGCTAAGGTTAGCCAGATGATGAATATGATTTGTAATATTGTTGTTTTAGTTTTTAATTCCAGAGATAAATAAATATTGTTTATTTGCCAGAAATAAAATTGTAAGAGAAAAAATGTTCATGTCTCATCTGATTCAGTATTTAAAAGTTGTGTTTTATTTTACTTAGTATAGTATACTTTAAAATATATAATACTTTTGTTTAACTTAATATGATTCTTTTATAATTTATCAATCGTAAAATATTCCTGAATCTTAACTGTATGCGCAGATTTATAAAATTCTTGTCATATTTTTTCCTTTCCATGTATTATGTTTTATGTAATGCTATTTTTAACTTTTATACTTTGCTATTTCTATGAATGTAATTATAATATGCAATGAAAACATATTTTGAATTTTTAATTGAACATTTTCCCAAAAACAATTTTAACAATCATACAAAAAATATGACTGATCCAGAAGTGTTTTGAACTTCTTCAAGGACTCATTGAATTCTTGGCACCTTTTCACAGTTGAAAGGTTGCCAATCCATGTTAAATGGTCTTCCATCTTGAATATAGCCTCATATTCGTTCTAGTAAAGATGAAAATAAGCACTCACCAGTCGCCACTCGTCGATTAAACTTGAAAAACTGGCGATTAAAAATATGGAAAGAACTGCCCAAATGCAGGATTTTCTGATTTCTTTTTTTGCCTAAAATTCATGATTTTTCCAAGCCCGTTTGACAAAATTCATGATTTTTCTGCACCCGATCAACAGAATTCATGATTTTTACATGCCTGATCAATGAAATTCATGATTTTTATCCGCCCGTCAACGAAATTCATGATTTTTGTGCATCCCGATTGATGAAATTCATGATTTTTATGCACCCAATCGACGAAATTCATGACTTTTACACTCAATTGACAAATTCATGATTTTTACGTGCCTGATCGACGAAATTCGTGATTTTTATGCTCCTGAATGACGAAATTTGCCATTTTTTCTGAGGCTAATTGGCGAAAAACAGAATTCCTGAAGTTTTCTGGAGATGTTGGCCACTTTGGGGTTCGCAGGCCACAGGTTGTGCATGTGTAATGTATTGTGGGTTATTATTTAGTGTATAAACATACCTATTTTATTATTGTCAGATCTTAATTTTAGACAAATAAGTAAAAAAAAAGTACTAATGTAGTTGCTACACAGGTACCTATGTATGCTTAGTGGGACTTATGTAATTAGCCATATAAGCATGTTGTGTATAACTTTGATGTTAACTTATTTTAAAATTTCAAATAGATTAGAAATTAGTATCTTAAGTTTATTCTAAACAATATAAATTAAAATATTTTTATTTAGTACATGAATTACTTGCTTATTGTAAACTTATTATATTTTTTAAAAATTAAATATTCAGTGACATAAGCATACTTACTCACTACTAAAGAAATTATTCTCACTGGCCAAGTAATTGGCTACTAAAAAATATCAACCTACCGGCCAGTGGCTACTAAGCAAAATTCAAAATTCCTTATTTTCATCTTTAGTTCTAGTGTTGAATTAACAAGGTAGCTCGGTAGATCAAAATGTTCCCTCTCCCTCTAAATAAATAAGTTTTTATAACTAGGAGAGGAGTTCTTGAGTTTTCCTCTTCCCCCCCCCCCCCCCCCCCCCCCCAAAAAAAAAAAAAAAAAAAAAAAAAAAAACACTACTAACCAATATTTATATTTCAAAATTTTTGCACTGCTTCATTTTAAAGAAAATTTCACTATACTAGGGGGCTGAGCCCCCTACTCGCTTACGCTCGCCAACCCCCCGTGAATTGCAAAGCAATTCACATTGAGACCGCTACGCGGTCCCAGCTCGCTTCGCTCGCTCGTCCCTTTTTATTTTTCTAGTAATTCTAGCCGGGATAAGTACTACAATAAATCATTTGAACATATGAAATTGACAAATTTTTTAATGTAAAAAAGTAATTAAAAACTCCGTTGAAAACACAACTAAAATTCATTTAGTTGATGCTACTAATGGGCATATAAATCAGTTAAATACTATGAAAAAAGGATCTTGGAAACATAATTAGTTTAAAACTTATTGCACCTATAATATTGTACAGCACAGCTTAAATTCATAAAAAAAAAAAAAAAAAACACTACGTGGTAGGAAGATAGTTTATCTTCAATGATTGTTTAAATTTCGTTCGACATTTTACTATTCTAATTTTCTGATTGATTTCTGCAAAAGAAATTATTTTTACTTCAATAAAACAGCAACAGATGGCAGCAGGGGCACTCAAGAAAGTTTATATTTTATTATCTCCGATTTTTTGTGTGAGTGAAATTCGTAAATAAATTCTAAATAAGAGTTGAGAATTCATTTGAAATTAACAATATTACTCATAATTAAAATGAGGAATCATCTCAGACGCTTTGGATTACGTTCATATTATTTTATTTTTAATAATTGCTAGCTTGAGTTTCACTTCTCTGACACTGACGCCATATTGGAGGCGGAGCTAACACAATCTTGTCTGTTCATTGGTCTGAGCTCTGGAAACTACGGTTGTTGCCAACGATAAGGTAGAAATTCAGCCCTATTTCCGCGCCACGTAAGACAAATATATATATAGATTGAATACATTATTTTAAAATTATTATGGTATAGTGTAGATAGAAGTTTGTGTGTGTGTCCTGTCCACAAAGAACTACAAGATTTGGCATGAAGGTACTAGTATGTCTGAAGTTAGCAACTCAAAGCCTATTTTCAGATTTTTTTTATTAATTATTGTTTAATTTATTTTTTTAGTGTTTTATCACAGTGATTTTTTTTCCACATTAGTAAAAGAAATCTAGTTTCAACCTTTTAGCCCAGTGCAGTAAATTTTGTCCTCTTTTAAATAAAGTTTATTCAAAACTTTTATAGTGTTTTATTATTATTATTAAAAAAAATGTTGAGATTTTTTATGCAGTTTTTAGAGTTTTTTCATGCTCTTACTGCTGTGATTTTTTGACATTCGTAAAAGGAATCTGGCTTCAATCTTCCAGCTTGATATAGTAAATTTTGTCTTCTGTATTTTTTTTACATTCTTTAAAAGAATCAATTTTCAATCTTTTAGAATATAGTAAATTTTGTTCTGTTATTTTTAGGGTTTCATTCATCTGACGAAGCCCTATTCGTTTCACTTCTCTGTCTGTCCGTCCGTCCGTCACAGAGTTCCTACTAGAAAACTGTATAAGTTAGAGACTTGAAATTTTGCATACTTATAGCTGAATACCTCTTGTCACATAATAAATCATAAAATTTTGAGAATGTCTTATACTAGTTTAATTAAATAAAAATTCCCTGAAATTTCCTTCTTTTTAATAAAAAGAAACTGAAAAGTTACTTTCTGACTGGTTTCTTCGTACCCCTGGCGAGGCTAGCGGCGATCCAATCAAAACCTTTCTTAGGATTCAGCTGTCTTAGTATCTCGCAGCAAGGCTAGCTTTCAAAAAAGATTTTCGCACTCAAAATAATAAAACCGCAGATTTTACAAGTAGTGGTATATTTTAGGCTTTATAAAATTATCGAAACTATTTTATTTATTGATTTGAAAACTATGCATATATACATAAAAAATTTCTAAATCCAAATTAAAAATTTTTGTAATAATCGGTTCATAATTTGCTGAGATATTAATGAAAATGGAAAATGATTTCTTTTATATAAGTACACCTACAACATTTGAGGAGGTCATATTGAATTTACTTCCACCACTTTTGGGGTCTGTTTATCCATTTACTTTCTGATACGAAAGAAAATCCACAATGGATGGAATAATTAAAACGCCTTTCAAAGATTATAAGATGTATTGAAAATTTTAAAACTTATCAGGTAGGGATTTGAAAAATGATCCTATTTCTGAAGGATAAGGTGTTTTGAAAGGAATATTAAACAGAAAGGAACATAAAACACTTTGTGTGATCTTCGATCACACTTACTCACTAGTTAACACTTTTTCGCATTCCCACAGCAATTTTGTGACATTCATGAAAGAGATCTGTTTTCAATCTTAGCCCAATATAATAAATTTTTATCACTTGTGATTTTTTTAATTTTTGGCAATTTTTGATGTGATTTTCATCTTTTTTCATTTTGTGTCAATTTTTCTACATTAGTAAAAAGTTTCTATCTTTTAGACCAATATAGTAAATTTTGTCCTCACCAATTTTTGAATGTTTCACAAATTTTTTGCCATTCATAACAGAAATCCGATTTCCATCTTTTAACCCAATTTAGTAAATTTTGTCTTACGATTTTTGATTTTTGGTACTTCTCTATTATCTCGTTGACAACTTTTCACAACAAAAAAACTATCGCCAAACTGTAAGATTAAACGCCAAAAATGCAGTACAATTCACTTGATGTCAGAAGCATTATACGTGTTTGTTATGTCATCAAGTGGTTTTTATTTGACATTTGCATGTATTTTTCATTATGTTTTACTGATTTATTAGTTATTTCATTAATTAAAATAACAATTGTATCCTTAAATTCTTATATTTTATTTATTTGGATATTCCAATGGCAACGTTCTCCCGTTTATTTGGCGTTACAGTTTGGCGATAGTTTTTTGTTAGGAAAAGTGGTCGACAGGATAATAGAGAAGTACCTGAATTTTTTATGGGATTTTTAGCATTTTGTGGCGATTTTTTGCCATTCATAAAAGAAATGAAATCCGGTTTCTATTTTTTGGCCGTTATAGTAATTTTGCTCTCTGCAATTTTTGATTTTTATGTTATTTTCAGTGTTTATTTGCATTTTGCAGAAAATTTTTAACATTTGATTTGTAAAAGGAATCCAGTTTCAATCTTTTAGCCCGATACAGAATTTTTTTTTATTCTATGAATTTTGAGTTTTACTGAAATTTTGTATGTGAATTTTAGCATTTTATTCAGTTTTGTGGGGATTTTTTGTCAATTTTTTTCTGAAACAGAAAGAATTTTCCGGCAAATTTTGCTACTGCCATGATCAGGGGTTTACACATTTGATAAAATCTAGTAGTCAGCAAAAAATTCTAGTCGCCAGTAAAAATATCTAACCTCTTCCCTGTCATTGATTTAAAAAAAACACAAGTTTTTTATGAATTAATTGAGAAAAAAAGTAACAAGCATAGTTTAGAATTATTAGTTACATAGTTTAGAATAGTACATAATTTGGAAAGATAATATAAACTATGTTTTCTAATGAAACTTATAAACATTATAATCAGTTATATGTTGACAACTTATATAAACACAAAAATTGGATTTGAAACTTACTAAAAACGTGAGTATTTCCTAGCATTGTATCCAATTTTAGATGCCACAAAGACAGGATTGACAGTATTTCTTACTGTTTTATTAAAAAATATCCCCCTCTCCTATACTAGCTAGCTATAGCTGAAAAGAATGGTGTTTTCTGTGCATGAGTTAGAAAATGCCTTTTAAATTTAGTTGGTCTATTAAAAGTACAAGAGAAGAGAAAGATCACTGCTTCCACGCACAAGTAGGGGTGGGGGAGAGCAAAAATGCCATTTGTGCTCCTTTCTTATGTCAATTTTTTTACAAAAATTCCCCGATAGATTAAATTACTTGGTCGCCAGATCAAAAACATTGGTAGCCAGTGGTGACCTGGCGACCGCATTTGTCAAACTCTGGCCATGATTAATTTCAAGTTGGGAGAATATCAAATCGGTTGCCATAGTAATGTGAACAATGATGTTGAAAATTTGAATTTCATCTGGTTCTAAGTTGAAAATAACAATAATTCAAGGTTCAATTGATTTGAAACCAAAGTGGGCTTAGTCTGCATGGGTGTACATTACCGTAGACAGTGAAACCCCCAATCCCTAGTTCTTTTAGGAAAAATAGACTGCCAAGGCTTCACTAGTTACTAATAATACTATATTCATCATATTGAATATGCTGCATTAAAATGAAAAGTTGAACCATTTGCATAATCTGGATATGTACTAATGTGTAATTTTCAAAATTGAAATTTTTTTTTTTTCATATATATATTTATGACATTCTGTGTAAAAAAAAAAAAAGTTTTAATGCAGAAAATTTTCTAAATTTTTCTTAAGCATAAGTTGCTTTTTTACCTTGTTTTTCTGCAAGATTTTTCTGAGGCGGCATTGCTGTTTTTACACGAGTAATCATGGTAACTTTTTTGACTCCTGATATTTTAAAATAACTATCTTTGTGGTAGATTTTTATTGCAAATGTTGTAAATATATAAAGCACAATGATCATTTAAAAAATAATAGTAGCCATAAAAGTCACCATACTGACCCTTTGGTATTAAATATTTTTTATATGAATGCTATTTTATATTAATTAGTTGATTTTTTTATTAGGATGGTCATAATCATCGTAGGTAGGGTGGTTATAACGTGGTCAGTGTGCCACACAAAACAGTATCGATAATAATTTTGTAATATTTTTAAGTTTTACTTTTTTTTTTTTTAAGAATGTAACAATTAAATATGATAACTGTTAAAGCATAAACTCATTGATATAGACATTTGATGTTATACATTAGTACATAGATATACATGTTACTATAATTTAATAAGATGAAAAACAATATAACTGCTTAACAATATAACTGCTAGTATAACAAGTGCAGTTATTTGTATATTTTGGTATGCTCTGTTTTATTTAGCAAATTCTTTTTCTTCTCCTTATTTTGACAAAATAAATACTTCATAATGGCTTTATAGTTAGAAAACAGCACAGTAGACTCTGAAAATGGTAGTATGTTGCACTACGTTAAATATACTTAGAAAAATGTGATGACAATTTTGTTGTATAACACACCACAAAGACGCCAATAATTTTATCAACAAAGTTAAACAATTTTCTTATTTATTTGTTACATGCAGATTTTGGTCATAATTTTAAAATTTATATTTCAATTCTGTCATGGCCTGTTGTCTACTTGTGTTCACATATTCTAATTTGAAAAAGAATGGCAGATTTCCTCAAAATGTTAATATCTTTTTCACATTGACCACAGTTTTTAAAAATGAGCAACATAACTTCTTTCTTGTCTTCCAGATAGACAGATCCAAGTAAAAAATTCGTTGTCGGGGGCCACCGTAATACTTATTCATCATGGAAATGCATAATATAAAATATGAAAAAAAACATGTGTAAACTATTTATAAAATGCATTGCAATTCGAATGAAATCGTGGCTTGATGACATCATAAACTTTAAATGCTCTATTACTGAATTGTGTAAGAGAAACATCCTTATAAATCCAAAATTGATAATCATATTAACTAACAGTTTACTGCATTGGATTAAGGGTCTCTTTTCCAATTAAAATATATCTTTGAATTGGAATTTGAATGAAATACAGGGTCATGAAAAATTGAAGAGTGTGTAAAATGTGATTACAAATAACTTGGAAACTCATTATCTGATCAACTTCATTCTTTATGCAAAATTTTTGTTTTTTTATTGTCTTTTATACTCACTTCTTAAAAAAACAATTTTGAAAATTTTTATATATACCTTTTATCATAACGAATATTTCGAGAGTCCAAAATAGCTCCGGATAATCGAGGTTACTGAAATTCAATAAGCTTCTTCTCATTATTATATCTTAAGTACATATCAAATTTCAAGTCTCTATCTCAATTTGTTCAGGAGATAGAGCGTTTACAGACAGACGGACGGCAAAATTTTTTTTTCTAAAAATATGTTTTTCGGAATATCCAGTGTCTGAAACGTGTAAATCCGTTAAAAACATTTTTCCGATTTTCAAAATGATTACAAGATTTACCCTATACTACGTATGATGGGTAAGTAATAAGTTAAACAGATTATCATTTTTGGTAGTTGTTGCTTAAAAAATATATACTTTTAACAATATGATTTCAAAAATGAAGTCATTTGTATTTCACTCTTGTTAAGACATTTTTTTTATTATCCACTGTACTAAATTATGACTATATGCATGAAAGCGATGTCATTTCTAACAAAATACTCATTATCAGAGAAATTTTAGGACTAATCTGAAATTATCGAGTAATTTTGATGCAAAGTATTTGTAACCTGAAATTATCAGGTAATTTTGATGTAAAGGGTGTGTCACCACAATTTTGAAAAATTTATAATTAAAGTATAATTTTAAAAAAAGAAAAAATGTTATTTCTATGATTTCTGCAGAAATATATTTTTGTGTTATTTTTTTAATACCCACTTTTACTACATAATGACTGTATGTATCAGAATAGGGTTGTGAAAGGAATTACTTATAAAATTTTGCCAATTTACACTTACCTGGAATATCAGAGAATTTTAACATAAAGCAAGGGTGATTGTGTTCAGGTTATATACCTGAATTCAGGTATTTTTTTCATTTTCAGCACAAAAATTCTGGTTTTTCTGATAGTTAAATTCATAAAATAGGACTAAAATATCAATTTTATATAATTGCTAAACATAATTAAAATTCATATTTTTCTTATTTTCACCTCCCTGTAATAACTTATATGTTCCTTCCCCCCTCTTCTCCATACGGAAATTCCATGCAATCACACCTGATTTATTCTGTTATAACTAAAAACAATTGAGTAAAATATGAGTCAGATAAATTATTATTTTTTTTCATATTTGTTAAAAATTAAATATAATAATTATTTGATTTACTTAATTTTTCTTAAATAAAATAATCCTTTTCTAATGGACAAAATGTCCCACACATGACACTTAAATAAATTCTTTTAACTTATAAGCTGCTAAAATACAAACTATACATTAAAAATAAGAGAAAAACTATATTTTTCAACTTAGAATATTTGTTTTAGTTTGAGGATAACAATAACACTGATAAAACAATTGTAATCTAAATAAAGTTGTTCCAAACACAGCATGAAATTCAATTGTTACATTTGCAAATTACAGGGTTGTCAACTTAATAATTTTTGCAACATGGTACTAAATATCATGAGAGCAAAAAAAAAAAAAAAAAAAAACAAGTTTTCAACCAGAAAAGAAAAGAAAAATATTATCTTGTTTCTTGGTGGTTTTTATTTGGTTTCATTTTTTATATTAAATTTCTGGTTTAAAACATGTTTATTTGGCCCATGATTGGTCAAATTGACACTGTTCCAGAAATTATTAAGTTGGCTACCCTGAAATTATTATGTTCACTTGTATATTTTTAAAATTAATATTTATGAAAGAGTTAATTTCTTTTTTTTATAATTTTAGTATTTGTCTGGGTTTGGAAGCAGCCTGACATCTGAAGATCCTAGATGTGCAAATTCATTACCTTGGGGACAGGTATTACATTCTTTGTGTCTTTATTTCTATGCATCCTAATAAAAATTAATTTTCTTTAATCATAATATTTTATTAAGTTCACTCATTACTTAAAATTTGCTATCCTTGAAAATTTATCAGCTTGCAAGGTTGGCATTTCATATAAAATTGTAATAGTACCACAGACTGGCTAATAGCATTAACTTGAATATAACAATGAAAGTACATGAAAAATTAAATAATTGCATTTCAAATAACTTCATAGACTGTGCATTTATAGAATACAAACTGACTTTGCTTGCTAGTGTGCCCTTAATTTACACCGGGGCTTCGAATCTATGAAAATTTGAACTGTATAAAACCTCGAACCGAACGAACCTCTGGCTTTGGTCCCTGCTTCCTTCGGCACTGTATGCTAGGTGCGCCTCGGAAAACCCTTCAATTTCCACCTCGAATAGTATAAATCTCTCATCGAACGAATCTCCTGATTGGGTCTCCACTTCTTGTGACACCGTATAGAAGGCGTGCTGAGCACACGCTGCAAAATCCATTAGTTCCAACGCCAGGGGGCGCAATATGTTCTATACAAACCTCAGGAACATGTCCCTACTGCCTGTGGCACTGTATAGCAGTTGTGCTACACACACGCTGCAAAATCCATTTTAGTTCCATCTCCCACCGCCTGGCTGCACAATCAATTGGCTGCTGTAAAATTTGAGTCATGAAAAAATTTAACCATAAGTTTATTTTTAAATTTTTCTATTTTTTTCTTATCTACAAGTAAAAACTTTATAATAAAAAGAAGTAAATCTATAATAAAAATAATAAATCTCTTCCTCTCTTAGTTTTACATACATTGTTTATTATTATCTTGGACATACTAGTTATGACAAATTTTTGGATAAGCCTTGACACAAATTAATAAGTTTTTCTTCTTTTAAATCTCATAATCTTTATTATTAGATTGGAAATTATTAGAATTATTGTTTGTTCGTTCTAACAAGAACTATGGATCGAAACAAGAAAACTCATTGCAGGTTAACATTTATACCTCATAAATCTTTCTTGTGTTGTATTTCAAAATCATCAGAATACAGTGGAGGTTTGTGATTGACTTCATTGCAAAATTTCTGTAATTAAATAAGGACAAATTTTCTATTAAAAATTAGTTGTAACAAAAAAGAATAAAATTTAGGGCCATGCATGTACCACCCTAAAAAGCCAGTCACGAATCACCACTGCCAGAATATCATATATTTGATTTAAAATATTAATAATTTTTATCCTCAGAGAAGTGTAAACACAATTGGTACTCTTGCTGCTGAATGTGCTTTTAAATTAAAAAATAAAAATAAATAAATAAACATAATTTGCACCTGAGACTATTGAATACTGATTTTTGATTGCTTATGATGGATCGTGCTACTGGCACATATAAAATTTTAATAATGTCTCAGTTAGAGAGACACTACTAAACAAATTAATTCATTTTAATGTTTCTTAACATGATTTGCATAGTTCAATATTTTTTTGTCATATTTACATTAAAATTTTACATTCAAAGGTATTAAAGGCAAGAAAACTGTTTAAATGGCTATAACTGTGTATGTATATCACTTAAAATATTAATGACTGGCTGACCCGCCCGGCGTTGCCCGAGCCCTTGTAATAAACTTAAATCTCTTAAAAAATGGAACTCTGGCCACGGTCTATGATGGCTTCGGAATCATATACCCGGCATGCTCGTACGCTCTAGAAAATCTGTTATTTCCCCCTACCACCGCCAGGGGAGCATTCTGTTCTAAACAAACCTCTTTCCGAACGAACTTCTGAGACAGGTTCCTGCTGCCTACGTTACTGTATAGTAGGCGCACTACAAAATTGAGCTGGTTTCGAGAAGATTGGAACATTATTAGCCCAGTTATTGCAATAAGGCACAGTTAGAGAAAATAACCTTGAGTGAGGTGCCGAGGGGAGGGGAGGTTCGAGGAGTGTCCTTCAAAAAATGACTAATTAGGAGGCCCACTATGAATGCATAAAAATTCGTTCGTTTTGTTAAGCTAGGAACTTAATTATAAAGTTGGCTTAAACTCTTATTTGTAAATAGTGGTAACCACTACTCATAAATTTAATTTAATGTTATAAAGGGTGACTATTAAGTTAAATATAATGTTTGGAATCACTTGCGTTGAAATCGGAAAGATAGTTGCTGAGATATAGAAATGGGACATAGTTAGAGAAAAACCTTGAAGGAGGAGCCGGGGGGGGGGGGGGGGGGGGGTTGTTCAAGTACCCTTCAGCAAATGACTAATTAAGAGGAGCACTATGCATCTGTCGAAATTCGTTCGTTTGCTTAAGCTAGGAACTTAATTACAAATTTGGCTTACACACTTATTCGGAAATAGTGGTAACCGCTACTCATAAATTTAGTTTAATGTTATAAAGAGTGACTATTAAGTTAATTATAATGTTTGGAATAACTTGCGTTGACATCAGAAAGATAGTTGCTGAGATATGGAAACGGAGCATAGTTAGAGAAAAATCCTTGCAAGAGGGGCCGGATTCCTGAAAAGTAGGGGGGGGGGGTGTTCAAGTGCCCTTCAGCAAATGACTAATTAGGAGGACCACTATGCATCTTTCGAAATTCGTTCGTTTGCTTAAGCTAGGAACTTAATTACAAATTTGGCTTACACACTTATTCGGAAATAGTGGTAACCGCTACTCATAAATTTAGTTTAATGTTATAAAGATAGACTGTTAAGTTAATTATAATGTTTGGAACCACTTGCGTTGAAATCAGAAAAATAGTTGCTGAGATATGGAAACGGAGCATAGTTAGAGAAACCTTGAAGGAGGTCCTGGGGGGGAGGGGCTGTTCAAGTGCCCTTCAGCAAATGACTAATTAGGAGGACCAATATGCATCTTTCAAAATTCGTTCGTTTCCTTAAGCTTTGAACTTGGCTTAAACTATTATTCATAAATAGTGGTAACCACTACTCATAAATTTAGTTTAATATTATAAAGGGTGACTATTAAATTAATTATAATGTTTGAAATCACTTGTTTTGAAATCGGAAAGATAGTTGCTGAGATATGGAAACGGAGCATAGTTAGAGAAAAAAACCTTGAAGGGAGGGCCGGGGGAAGGGATTGTTCAAGTGTCCTTCTGCAAATGACTAATTAGAAGGACCACTATGCATCTTTCAAAATTCGTTTGTTTGCTTAAGATAGGAACGTAATTACAAATTTGGCTTAAACTATTATTCAGAAATAGTGGTAAACGCTACTCATAAATTTAGTTTAATGTTATGAAGAGTGACTATTAAGTTAATTATAATGATTGGAACCACTTGCGTTGAATTCGGAAAAATAGTTGCTGAGATATGGAAACAGAGCATAGTTAGAGAAAAAACCTTGAAGGAGGTCCCGGGAGGGGGGGGGGATGTTCAAGTGTCCTTCAGCAAATGACTAATTAGGAGGACCTCTATGCATCTTTCAAAATTCGCTCGTTTCCTTAAGCTTTGAATTTAATTACAAATTTGGCTTAAACTGTTATTCGTAAATAGTGGTAACCGCTATTCATACATTTAGTTTATTGTTATAAAGGGTGACTATTAAATTAATTATAATGTTTGAAATCACTTGCGTTGAAATCGGAAAGATAGTTGCTGAGATATGGAAACGGAGCAGAGTTAGATAAAAAACCTTGAAGGCCGGGCCGGGAGGGGGGGCGTTGTTCAAGTGGCCTTCAGCAAATAACTAATTAGGAGGATCACAATACATCTTTAAAGATTGATTCATTTGGTTAAGCTAGGAACTTAATTTGAAATTTGGCTTAGACTATTATTCGGAAACTCTGGTAACTGCTTTCTAGAAATACACAAATGTAATTAGACCCTTGCCCCTCTTCATTCCCGCAAATATAAAAAAGAATCTGTTAAATAAGGTTTTCTGTATTAACAATCTCCATCATAATAATAAATGTCATGTTAAAAAAAAAAAAAAAAAAACGACTAATTGTCATGAAGAAAAATTTGCCTGGAAAATATTTCAATCAGTGGGACGTATGTTTAATTTGTCATGTACAGGTGGCGCGACAGTCGCATAGCTCTACGCTGATAATTTCAATCGATATTGACACTATTTAGTTAGAAATCCTTATTTATGCATCGCTACTCTGGTTTATTTAATTACTTCTGTGAAGAATCGATGCAACCGACCAGTGAACCAACCAACCTAAGAGAATAAAAGCGTATTTTTTATGGGAGTTCTTTGTGGATATTAATTAATATTTCAGTAAATAATTAAAATATTAAAATTCTGACGCAATGTTGCACCAGGAGAGGGTTTGGACTACCTAAATCTAAATTTGCAGCCTTCTAGGTAGGCTAGATTTTCCTAGCCATCGCCAACAGACAGACACACAGAGCGAAACTTTCTTTTATTAGTATAGATGTTATATTGTTTTTCAAAATGTATGTTTATGGAATTTAAAAGAAAAAAGTTATTATCATTGATTAAAATATGAAATTTGATTTTAGAATAATCCTCAAGTTTGTCCGTACGGTTTATATGCAGAACAGTTATCTGGAACTGCATTTACTGCTCCTAGGGAGCTTAACAGAAGAACGTAAGTTTTCACTTCATTAATGCATTTTTTAATTTATGAATAATATTTAACCAGTAATATTTTATTTATTAAAGTTTTTTTTAAATATTTGTTTATCATATTATTACTTTGTTGTAGTACATATGTTTGTAGCTGTTTGCTGTGTTTAGAACTGTGTGTTCAGATACAGTAAAACCTCCGTAATGGACACTGAATAGTGGACACTTATTTAGCAAACATGTTTTCAGTCACCAAGACACATATTGTTTGTAATTTTTTAACCTCTAAATAGCAGGCAACTCTGAATAGTGGAAAAAATCTACATTCTCGAGGTGTCTGTTATTTAAAAGTTTTACTGTATTTTTTTACTTAATCAGTGTATAACCCTGGAAAACAGAAAATAAACTTATGCTACAGGGCTGCCCCTGGTGACTATTTTTATATTCCATTGGCAACACTACTTTTAAAAAATAAATTTTGTAGTATATTTCTCTTGTAAAAATTGTCAAAGTTTATGTATTTTTTTTTTTTTTTTTATTTGAGAAAGGGGAGCGAGATAACATTAAATAATAATCACCAGTGGCAGCCCTGATCCTACTAATTCTGATGTGTTTCATTAAAAAAAGAAATATATATATATATTGGTACCAATTGATTGGGTACCAGTATTTTAAAATAATTTCTTTGCCTTATTTAACTGTGGAAATTCTGTGATTAAATAAATTACTGGTAGGGAGAATCAAGGATTGTATGAACGCTATACGTCACCATATATGCAACACTTGTTGCGAAGGGGGTAAATGATATGTGTGATTTAAGCTTTGGAGTCATCTATGTCTGCATATTAAAATGGATGTTTTGATTTTTAAATAGCAATATAGCAATTTTAACAAAATATTTTTATCCTACATTTAAAATTTTGCCCATTTACCAAATTTCAAGTCATTTGGACCAAATGTTTTGGAATTAAAATTCAAGTTTTGGCACTCTGATGTTTAGTTGCTTTTACATTTATTCATTTATATTTCCTAAAATTATAATCTTATGCTAATTATTTCCATAGTATCAAGATGTAAATTATGAAATTAATATTTGAAAAAAAAAAAAAAAAAAGAATTTAACAGCCATCTATATAAGCAATGATCTTGATAAGCTTTGGGAAAATCCTGGGTCTTTTGGGCTTAGTCAGTTAAAAAGATTGTGTCCCCCCCCCCCCCCTTTTAAAAAAAAAAAAAACTAAAATAGGTCCTATTTTAAGAAATGAGATAGATTTAATAAAAATACAAAATCTGTCCATTTCACGACTATACCAGGGATGTAAGACCTGCGGCAATTGCGCCAGACTGTGCCAAACCCACTTTCCTGCGCCAAGCTGCTACAAAACAGCTATTTTCTTCAATTTTGCGCCAAACCTGCGCCACATCACCATTTCTTGGCGATGTGGCTCTGCTTGTATTACTCTGCTTGAATTACCTCTTGACGTCACTGCTGTGTGTAACCCTACCCGGCCGATCTCCATATGGTACAAAGTTCATCCTTTTTTCATTTTAACTTGAAATAAACTGTGATTCAGAGTTCACTGTTCCTGCCCGCCACAAATGGTTGCCAGAATTTTTTTTTCCTTACTTGCAAAAAACTTTGGATTCCACAAAGTAAATGTAGAAGTCTTTCGGCACGTATTGGCGTATTCTTTCGCCACAACATATTTAAATTTGACTTTGTGTTCATTAATTATATTATTCAGAAATGAAAAGTTTTATGTTTTAACGGATTTTATTGATTTCTGTTTTTTTGTCTGAAATTTCTAAAATATCGTCGCTAATAATGTTAATCCATGCTATTTTATATCGATCCCAAATTGTTCTGATATCGTATGGTATTTGTTTTAAAAAAAAAGGAAGTACTGTAAGTTGTATTAATTTTATTTTTCTAAATTTTTATTTATAACGATTATTTTCGTGAATTTTTGTTACTACATTCTTTTTTTAAATATGCGTCTATTACGTGATTATGTGTGGTAAGAAGCTAATCAGAGTTTAAGTTTAAAAAGAATGAGAAGCTATGGTAATAATGAAATTCACTCGTATTGTAGATTTTTATAATATTAAATTCTTATAATGATCGGCTTATTAATTACAAAACATAATATAATCCCGAACTGTCCACGACATTTATGATAGAAAATGCTGCACCATGTATTGCATATGTATTGCCGTGTTCTTTCGGCTAAATTAATTTAAGATTCTGTTTGTTAATTATAATATATAATTATTCAGAAATGAAAAATTCTATATTTTAACAGATTTATTTGATTTTTATATTTTGTCTTTATTTTTCTAAAAAACACCTGCCAATGTTAGTCAATGCTGTTTTATACTGATAAAAAAATGTTCTGAAATTATACATTTGAGAAATATTAAATAGGAAGTATGCAGTATCGTATTTATATTATTTTTTCCCCTTCTGCGAAATTATCTACTTTTTTGCCGATTAATAAATTACACAAAGAAAGATTAAAAATTTCTGTGAATAACCATTTATTTATTGGTGTATTTATTATTATTTTGAATTTGAGGTGCATTGCAGAATATTGGCTGGTTCGTAAGCACTGATTGTACATAAATGTAAATATTAGAAAATCGTCAAAACTAATACTAATATGTATATTAATAAATGTCAGTAGTATTATCGAATAGTGTTTTTCATTTTGTGATAAAGTGATATATCTTGAGTATAAAGATGAAAATAAGCAGTCGCTACTCGTCGATTAAACTTGAAAAACTGGTGATTAAATATATGAATCGGCCAAATGCAGGATTTTCCGATTTAATCTGTACCCATTCTTTTTTTTCCCCTACACCTCGGACGTTTCCGATTTCACATTGCTGCATCGTTCTACATCCACTCTCATTTTAGAAATAATTCTATAGAATTTATAAATAAATTATTCTATAACATTAATTTTTAATAAAACGTTATTTTTAAATGGACATTTTATTTTGAATTTATTATTTTGACTTTTTTGCTCGTGTGAAATAAGAAACATTTATATTTCATGCATCTCTCAATGTTTCTCACATCTTATTTGATTTTATTATTACTATACAATATTTTCTCAAACAAACTGCCAAAAGAAAGTACTATTACCCAGTAATGTAGCCAGTTTTTTTTTTTTTTTTTTTTTTTTTTTTTGGGGGGGGGGGGGGGGGGTGACAATTTCTGATGATTTTTTTCAAAGATATAGTTTCTCAAACAAAATGCTAAAAGAAAGTACTATTACCCAGTAATGTAGTTCTTTTTTTGTGGGGGGAGGGGGATTTTATAGATTCATTAATTTAATAGTCAGCTGTACTTGCACATTACTTAGTATTTCTTTAACATACATGCATTATTGCAATCAGTACCCAAATGTTGTTTAGAATGTTCAGGGTTAGCAAAAAGCGTGTCAAAATTTTATCAGAGTAATTTTTTTTTCAAATATCAAAGTATTTTCAAGATAGCAATCATTTTTATTAACATTAGAATTTCAGTGTGCTCCAAAAACAGTTTTTATTGCTCCAAAATTAGATTTTTGCTGCTACAAAAATGGATTTTACTGCTACAAAATTAGATTTTTGCTGCTACAAAGCTGCTACAAAATGGCTTTAGTGCACTTTCATCGCTGCTATACACAATATACTTTTCTTTGTAAGAGAAAAAATATGCACCCTGAAGTACCCATCACAATTTTTTTTATCCCTTCTCCAACTTTTTGCTTAAATGATGTGCTTATAGTACATCTGCTGCTTCACTGTATAAGATATTTTATTGTATTCAATTAATAAATATTCTATAATATGTGTATACTAAATTTTAATTTGTTTTGCCTAAGTAGTTTCATTTAAAAAGCAATGTAATACAGGCTTAGGGAATGATGTAGAAGTTTACAGACTAACAGAGTTTATTAAATACAATTTTAGACATAACTAGCATTTTCTTCTGTCTCGTGTATAGATAACCTTGTATAAGAATTCTGAAGCACTTTCAAATGTAACTATTTTATTCTAGTATGGAAAAAAAATATTATGAATATAGATTTCAATTTGGAGAGAACTTCTAAAACTGGCTTTTAATGAAACAATTAGTAATAACTTTAAATCTAATTGTGTAGGAATGTTGAGAAAATTTGCATTTAGGATAATTGAAGGGCTAATTTATTCTATTACTAGCTGACCCGCCCGGCGTTGTCCGAGCCCTTGTAATAAACTTAAATCTCTTTAAAAATGAAACTGTGGCCACGGTCTACGATGGCTTCGGCATCGTATATCAGAATGCTCGTACGCTTTGGAAAATCTTTTTCCCCATACCACCGCCAAGGGAGCATTCTGTTCTAAAAAAACCTCTTTCCGAGTGAATTTCCAAGACAGGTCCCCGCTGCCTACGTTACTGTATAGTAGGCGTGCTACAAAATTGAGCTGGTTTCGAGAATCTACCTATATCTAAATTATCAGGCTTCTAGGTGGGCTACATTTTCCTAGCCATCGCCAACAGACACACAGACACACAGAGCGAAACTTTATTTTATTAGTATAGATATACATGAGAATAATTAATCCTAATGTGAAAGTAGAATAATCTGTACTAATAAAAGAAAGTTTTGCTCTGTGTGTTTGCAATGGTTAGTGAAAACTAGCCCACCTAGAAGTATGAAAATTTCGGTAAGAATAGTCCAAGACATGTCCTGATACACCTAAAACTCAGATTTTTAATATTTTGATAATTAGCCGAGATATAAATTAAAAACTCATCTCTTTTATTGCGAGCTGGCAAAATCACTCACACATGGCTCAGAACCTGATAGACGCATCGGAGGAAATGAAGAACCGAACACGAGTTTTTTTTTTTGTGTGTGTGTGTTATTTTGTAGTATTAATCAATTTATATTTAAAAAAACATTTGGTAAAGTTAAAATTGGAAGACATATTCAGAAATATCATATAATCTTATGTCTCAAATGCCGCAATCACTTCGAAAATATATCGTTAACCCTTTGAAAAAAAAATTTCGAAAAGGGTCGTTTTCAAGACATTTTTCCCCTTATAGCAACGTCCCTCTAGGGCACAATTTTAGAGGTTCTGACAAACCAAAAATATGCTCTTAAAGCTGAAATCTTCTAATTAAAGGTGCAATCAGTTTTAAAAAATATGAATTTTAATCCTTTCAGACACATCGACAAACGTAGGTCACTTCGTGCTTCACAGAGACCTTTTTTTTTTTACACTAAAATTAACTAAATGTCCGTATTTCGATACAACTTTTTTAAAGAATCTCCGTAGACCAGATTTACATCGGTTACAAAATTTTTTAAACATTTGGACATGTACAAATATTTAAAAAATAAATAAAATCTGAGAAATTCTTAAACAAAAAAGCGGTGTATTTTGGCATGGTGTTGCTCTGCTTTGACATGTTTTCACTACTAAATATGGATATTTTTTCATGAAATTATAATGAGAGCTTGGATTAAAAATCTGATTAAAATTTCAGAGATTTCTGAAGATGAGAACTATTTTTTTATTGTTATGTTAAAAGAGCCGATGCGAAAACAAACAAACAAACAAGGCAAGAAGAAATATTTCTTTTACAACTAGATAACAATATTTTTTCACGAAATTTTTATATGGACTGTAAATTCATTATAGTTATAACTGATAAAAATTTAAAAGAATTCGGGCATCAAAAACTTTTTTTTTAAACTATGAAACGACCCTACATGAAAAACAAGAAAATGTCTTCTTACAAATGCTTTTGTCACTAAATATCAATGTTTTTTAGCCATTAAAAAAAATATATATATAATTTCATGCAAAATTGGGTTAATGATATAAAATCGTATAAACTTGGTTTGTTTAAATTTATTATCATGGGTCATTTATTATCAACGCCGGGCGTGTCAGCTAGTTATAAAATAAAACCTTTTACAAGGAAAGGAAAAAGATATTTATTAATGAATGTTGTGTTCAAAAAAATTATGTCAGTGCAATTTATGACATTTTTGCATTAATGAAAGAGTCTGTATCCAAGTTGGAACTTGTTAATTTTAGCTTCAAGTTGCTCTCTACATAAAGTTTGATAAAACACTGTCTTTTTACAAAAGTATTCATATATATTATTTTGTTTAAAGTTGAAACATATTGTGTTCGTAACTGTTTATATCAAACAAAATTAATGATATATTTTTGATGACCTGGCTGATTGTTCTCTGACCCACCAAAGCATTGTCTGCAACCCACTAGTGGGTTGAGACTCAAGTGTGTTTAACATTTTGTCTACCCTTTTCTTATAGATGTGTGGAAGGATTGAGTTTCGAAAATTTCCTCTTTATTCTATACCTATTCCCTAAAGTGCATCATGCTATGATATTTTTTGTCTTTGATGTATGGATTCATATATTATTTTTCCATCCCCTCTCCCTTCAAAGATAATTTGTTGGGTTGAAATATGCCAAAATATTTTTCATGATATGTATGCCAATTTGCAATTGTCCTTTGAACTACCAATTATACTACTGTGTGTTTTAGATTAGGCAATGATGTGTGCAATTAAAGGCTGTATGGAACTGTATATTTTTTTGTGTTTATTTATATATTTATTAAGTTGTAATCTGCAAACTATTCATGGCTGAGTCTGTGTGATTGAACAACAGAATCTATTAAAGAAAATATTTTTTTAAAAAGGATGTGAAATTGAGATTAAAAATTTCTTGTTAAGATAAAAATTTAACTGATATATTTTTTGTTATTATTTTTAATTTTTCAATTCATTTTTTAACTTTACCATGGATATATTGAGGGCTATTCAAAAAGTTCTCAAACTTTATTTTTATATCTTTTTGTATGGACCTACAAGTTATTCAACCTTATCATCTTTGAAATGCTATTCTCCTTGATTGATGCATCACTCCCAACGCCGTTACAAATTCGTGAAGCAGTCCTGGTAAGCCTCCTTTGGGATTGCATGTAGTTTTCTTTGTGATTTTTTTTTTTTTATCTTGTTGATTGTGTTGAACCTTCATCCTTTCAAAATGAATTTCAATTTTTGAAACAGGAAAAAGGTCTGCTGTAGCTAGTTTGGGAAACTACAGTGGCTGGGAAGCAAATTTTTTTTTGTTTGGCACAAAAATCAGAATATTTTGTTTAGTTGCCATGTGGTGAGTGGTGACTGGACATTTTCAAGTCTAGTGCAGAGAGTAGAATTTAAAATGGTGTATTAACAAAGTAGTTAAAATTTCAAATAATAAACTATTTGTTAATCAAAGATGTAAATTAGAGTATTTACAAAATACTCATTTTTGTTCCTGCTAATTGTTTAAAACAGTGGTTCCCAAACATTTTTGTTATAGGATCCACCTTAAAATCCAAAAAGCTTCTGTGACCCAACTTAAAATGTGAAAAGTTTCTGTGCCCCACACAATATCCATGGGAATTCATGGTCAAAAGTAAAAGATGTGCAGGTGCATTGTCGTGATGCAGGAATAGAGATTTTTTTCCCACCACAGCTCTGGTCTTTTCTCTAAATGCTTTCTCTTAGTCATCTCAAGACTTCAAGATAATACCTACAATTCACTGTCTGTTCTTCTGACAAAAATTCATGGTTGATAATATCATCAATGTAAAAAATGATAGTCAACATCACTTTGACTTTTGATCAGATTCTCACTTTTTTTTGGCCTTGGTTAACTTTTGCTGGTCGATTTTAAAGATTAGGCTTTTGTTTCAAAATTGAAGGCATAAACCCACATCTCATTACCAAGAAGTCTACATCCCTATTTGCATGATCCTAAAGTTCCTGGCAAATTGAAATACGATTCTTTCTGATCTTGTGTCGGCAGACACATCACAAGTTTTGCAGCAATGTGATGCATTCCCAATTTTTCAGTCAAATGTAATGATATAATCCAGTTGAAATGTTGTAATCGTTAGTGATTTCTCGTACAGTCAATCAACAATTTGGACGCATGATATGACAAACTTGAGTCACACGAGTTTTATCAGTTGAGGTTCGATGGCCATTCTGAATGGAAATCATCATCAGTTGATTGTTAGCCATCTTTGAATTGTGTTATTTTACGCTTTATACACTGTGTTCTACTTAAGGGGCCGCTTCACTGAAACTCCCTGATCGTGAAATCCCATGTTAACCTACGGGAAAACTCCGAAGCGCGATAACTCATTATAGCGAGATTTAGGGATCGGAGAACTTATACTGGGAAAAATTAATGAAGTGACGATTCTCTCGAAAAATATTCCGATTGAATCCAAACCTGAAAATTCAATTTAGAAAAGAGTACAAGTTAACTATCCCAAAATCTCTCTATATGGCGTAATCTCAAGTGGTCGTAACATTGCATTGTAAAAATAAGTTAAATTAAAAAGGTTAAAATTTAATGTTGGAATATTAGAATTTAAGTTAAAAGCTTAATTGTAAAAATTAAGTTTCAAAATATTTCTCCCAGTAGTTGATCCATCTGAAATACGTGAAATGTAAATTAAGAAAATAAATAACTCACCAAATAGATGACACAGTATTTTATTCGATATGAAATTCGTGCACTCAAATCATTTCAAATAAATATAAAACTATACTTATAAATATTTTACAATCTTCTGCCTTCTACTTCACCATACTTTTAATAAATCACAACTTATGAAGATATTTCAATATATCAAGAATGAGTCAAGTAAAGATGTTCAGTTCATGAAAATTTAAATCACAATGCTGTACGTTTAAATAAGAATAATGTCTATTGATATTTTAATATCGCTGTAATAGGAGAGTTTATGAATTTTGATATTGTCCGTTAAAATTATAGAAAAGTATATGAAGATTGTTATTGTCCGTTAAAATTATAGCTGAATCTGAAATTTGGTAACCATTGTTCATTAGTTGTTTAAGTTCAAAATTATGATGCTACCAATGGCGATGGGAAGAACTCGATCGAAGATATATTCGCTGACTGAATCGGCACATAGAAGCGACACAACCATAAAACTGAAAGAGATGATTATTTCTCACAAGCGCCTCTTGCTTCAGACCATCGCAGGAATGAATAATAAATAATGGCACTGCATATCAAAGATCTGATGTTGAAGTTGTAGAATGAAATTATATACGCCAGAATTATTTCGCCAAACTTCAGCGAAGAGAATAATAACAGAAGTGCAGATGAAGCACAGCATATAAAAGTTTAATGAAAAAATTTTCTCCTTTGCCTGCATGCTTCGACGTTTGGGACTGAAAAACGGCTGTCAAAAAAACTGCAGATCTAGCTGGAGAACCTCTTCCACTGCCGTATAAAACTCAACTGCCGCTAGGCCAGAGGCCCGACAGCTTAAAAAGAACGTTGTTCGTCGATCAAGAGTATCTGGCGAAGTGATTATCCCTTAATTCTCAAAGTACGATCTCTCTCTGAGATTTGAAATCTCCGCCAATCAGAAAACGGCATTACCCAACGGTTCCGAATCTAACTGTCGCGCTCGTGACACCACCTGATGGATTTTCTGAAGAAGCTCAGCCACGCGGTCAAAGTCAAATATTAACTGTTGACGACACGTCATTGCAAATGTTCCATGAGCTTCCATCTGTCACCTTGAATCGGACTGATAATGACCTTGCCTCTCGTGAGTCACTGACCCAGATACAAATACGCGGGAACTAGGAAATAACGCCTGCTTGTTTACCCGAAACATCTAAAAACTTAACAATGGCGTCTCATCGCGAATCTCAACGAACTTCAAAACAGAAAAAACGAAAGTAATTAAAAATCTATAACTGCCAAACTAATTGATGAAAATAAATGAAATTTTAGCAATCTAAATAAAATTAAAAGTTCTTTCCACCAGATATGTTTTTGAAAGTAAAAATATTTAATTTAAGAAATTTTGAAAAAGTAAATATTGTACTTAGAAATTATTTGGAACGATATATGGAAAGGTTCGTTATTCTGAAAGAATTTGCATGAATTAAAATAAATGAATTTGAACTTTCTGAAAAGAATAAAATTAACAATTAACCAATTTTTTAATCAATATTATTAAAAAGGAAATACACTATATTTTAGAATAATTTATTAAATTTAGACTGTATATTATTTAAAAGTTAGAAAAAGTAAGTTATAAATATTTTCTTTTTAGATAATTTGAAATGAAGTTTAATTAATATTGTAAAGTGAATAAATTGTAAATTAAAATTGAAATGAATATCCTAAAACATATGTAATGGAAAGATTCTGAAATTAAATTATACTCTCACCAAAAGTAAACAATTTAAAAAGAATGTTTGATTTAAAATGCAAAAATGAAATCTAGCTTAATTAATTTAAATGAATTTAATGAGTTTAATTAAATTGATGAATAAATTAAAGTTAAATGTTAAAATACTGAATAAATTAAGAGTCAAATTTTTAAATCATAACACTCATTACCTAATATAATCATTAAAACACGGTTTTCACCATCAGAAAGTAGACGCCAGATGCCGACGTTGTGCGTTTTTAAAAATTGTCTCTTTAAATTTTAACTATTTAAAAATTCCCTATAAACTTTGAAATTTCCTCTTGATGAAATTTTATCATCTTCTTAGAGATACATAAAATTAACGGAGACAATTTTTAAAAACGCACAACGTTGGCATCTGACATCTACTTTCTGATGGTGAAAACCATATTTTAATAATTATTTTAGGTAATGAGTTATCGCGCTTTGGAGTTTTCCCATAGGTTAACATGGGATTTCGCGATCGGGGAGTTTCAGTGAAGCGGCCCCTTAAGCGGCAATCACTATAAGCTCATACCTGACAAGTTTTACACTGTGTAAAATGTACACTTTTTAGCCATTTTTTTATGCTTTAACCGATCATTTTTTTAATGCTTTTCTTTCTGTTTCTACAGTTTACTTTATTTCCTTAGAAAAATGTTTTTATTTTTTTATTTTTTATTTTTTTCAATATTCTCTTAAATTTGGGTTTTATTTTTTTTTAAAGGGTATTAAAGTATTCCTTCCTTTGGAACTATGTAAATTTTCCATTTAAGACAGTATTCTGTTATAGAAAATATCTGTTTTCACAAGTATTACTGTATGTAAAATGCATAAAATATGTGATACTATACTATATTGAATCCAAAAGTAAAATTTAGAGATAAGAGCTTTTACCTGCTGAGTCGCTATCATTCTGCCAGAGCATGAAAATTGTTTAAGTGTTAAGAGGTGTATGCTGAACTTTTGGAAATCAAAATTGTTGGTAAAAGTCCTATGGTGATAATAATTAAAGGAATACAACATATTTTAATGTTATCAAAATTGATGATTTATATGTTGATAAGCCTCTTTTTAATGTGAAATTTTTTTCCCTTTCAGATGCAAAAAATTTGTTGCGTGTAGTAATTTGATTTCATTTTGAATAAAAATCAAGAAGAATCTGTTTAATTGAAAGATATTTTATTTTTATTTAGGTGGTTTTATAGAATAAGACCTTCAGTTGTACACTTACCATTTAAACCCATTGACTCTGGAGATTTAACACATGATTGGAACGAAAGTGAGCCAAACCCTAATCAGGTATATAGTATATACATATATATCATTTTTATTCTGATCCATGTATTGTAAACATTTTTTTGAGATTGATGATTTTCTGTAATATCTATATTTCAAGCAATATGAGTATATAAACAAGCATAGTTGGTTAGCATGATTAGTTTTAAAGAATAATTTGTTGCCAAGTATTCTTCATGTAGAATGCTTTAGTTTGGAAGCATTAGTTTTAATGGAAATTGAATGTCCATGTATTATTGAGTTTAAGATCTAAACATTTTGCATTATTATGTTTTATGTATGTATTCTATGTATGTATGTATTCTGCAAGTAAAATATGTAGAATAGAAAATGAAAATGTAGTTTGAAATAATGTAGTATCTATTATCTCGAATGTCGGGCGGTGTCATTTTAATACAGTGGTGTAGCCAGAGGAGAGGTTATGAATACCAGTTTTTCTTATAGAAATTTTGGTCTTATTTGATTGTAGAATTCCTGTAACAAATAGAGCAGAAAATACTGAAAAACAAACAACAACAAAAAACAGACTGGAGCATGCATAGCACACCTGGTATATGCTGCCGAAACAGACCCCGCAGAGCTCCTATTTTTCCTACTTTTTCCTATTTTTTAGAGCCCTTGCCTTTTTTTCCTGTTTTTTCCTATTTCCCCCCCATTTTTCTCCACTTTGAACAAATTGTTTCAACTTCCATGTCTGCCCGTCATTTTTATTTTTCTTCGTTCTACAAGTGATCGGAAGTCGTCTGCAATCAAAACAGCGGGAATAAGCAGTTTGTTCCATCCACTTTTAAGTCACCTACCGATAATTCGGACACTACATCTTCAAATACTTATATATTTGCTGAAAACAATTTGTTACTTGCACTAATCTTCGACCACAAACAGAAGGCGGGTGTGACGTGAAAGTCACGTGCTGCCAGAGGAGTCTATTTGACTGATTTAGCGAAAGAAGGAGGATTGAGAGAAGAAACTTCAGGACTAAGTTATTTGAACTCGGATTACCATATCTGGCTAGTTAGCTCCTTTTGATGTAGAATGAAAATAAGATTACATTTATAGGTGTTATACTATACAAGAATACAAATTCGAAATTCTTTACCATCGTAATATGCCAAAAAATGCTTGGAAAATAGGAAGTAATGAATTTTTATTGGGTGAATTCATTGTTGAGAAAATTTTTTTGGGGGGTATTTTAGGTAAGGGCAGTTTTTACACAGTGAGAGACCTTGTGAATTAAATATACAAGCTAATCCATAAGCAATAAATAAAAATTTTCAGTAAAATGTGCTTTTTTATTCAAGATACTTTTCGCATAATGTTATCTCATATATATATATATATATATATATATATATATATATATATAATTATTATTAATTATCTCTTTGGAGATTTAATTAGAAAGTTACAAGAATTTGATATGTTTTTTGAAATTCAAAGATATTATAATTATATATATGTGTGTGTGTGTGTATATATATATATTTTTTCAATTTTTTTTTTCAAATAAAAGTTTGAAAACTTTTTCACACACCGAAACTTTAAAAGTATTGGAATATTATGTATTATTAAATATTAAGTTGCGATGGAGATATTTGTATAATGTTTTGGTGTTATATGAAATATTCATGATATTTTGGTCAGTAAGATCTCTCGGCTAAATCATATTCTAAAAAAATCCCTGACGCCTCGACCTACAGGCAGAGGTAGATTTCGAAGACGCAGACCGTAGGGCGCCTGTCTGTTGGGAATTGTGGAAGATGACCTTTTTGCCATGATGCAGCATTTGGAAACTCCCACTTCGAAACCTAACTTGTTTGCAGGCGGAGCCGGCAGGGGTTTTTTTTTTTTTTTTTTTTTGCGCTGTAAGGGTTGGTCCTATAAAAAACTTATCAGTATAAAAGTTTTGGATAATATTAAGAGGATTTATAATAAATTTAAGCGGATTTGATATCTTCTGAATTGATGAAGTTATGAATTTTTTTCTTCTAAACCCCCTCTCCCTTGGGGCCATTTTTAATGTTATCAAAAATCTGTCATACATAAATTTTCGGCCTTTTTTCTAGAAGTAATAATAACTTTAAACGGATTCGGTACGTGTCTTAATTAAGACGTTATGGTTTTTTTTCTATTTTCGGCAAAAGCCCCCCCCCCCCCCCCTTAGTTCAATTTTGCCATTAACAACCTTGACCGAGATTTCATGCCCCTTGATTTCATGTATCAGTTTGGAAGAGATTTGTGCAGAATTATAGGAGTTATCGTGTCCATATAAAAGTGACATAGATAGTTAAATAGATAGATAAAGTTTTAAACTGGGGTGGTTTTGGGTTCTGGGAGTCATAATCGGCGTAGATCTGCAAAAAATTTTCAAAAATTCCAACTTCGGTGAAAATGTACCTTTTCTTCGTAGGTAGATTTCTTACGAAATCTACTTAAAAAATTGTTTTTATAAATTATTTTCTCATAATATATTAACTAGATTTTATATTCACTTATATTAAAATACAAAAATGCGATACCTAAAAACATTGCCCCACCAGTGGCTGAGAGGTTCTGCTCTCAAAGCTGGTAGACAGGAGTGCTGCGTTAAAAACCGCTGTCGCGCTCGTCGGCCTAACCGCTTGGAGTTTTCTGTAGATTTCTTCAAACCTTGCGTAAATACGGGTTAGGATCCTTTAGAAAGACCTCCACGGAGGGCATTCTCCTCACCGGCCTACATCCCTAGCGCAGATAATCGGCCGTAACAAATAACCAACCAATCAATCTAGAAACATTCTCAAAACAAGTATTTCAATATAATTTAAATTGATTTTGCATAAATCATATAGGTTCAGGAATCAATGCAGCTTTTTTTTTTTTTTTTTTTTTTTGGGGGCTGGGGGGGGGGGGGTTATTTTGTGAAATATTTTGTAAAATTTGTTATATCTTTGTGGAAAATAACATTTTGTTACGAAAGATGCAAATTCAAACCAAGCATTTAATAATAATAACTTCTTTAAATCCTTCTGCCAGTGTTGAATTCAGACACTTTTTTCCGGAAGGGGTTTCTGTGGCTCCAGGGGGACATTGTAGAGTTCCAAGGAAGGACGTTTCAATGTTCCGGGGGGCAATGCAACAATATATCAACCTTCTAGGACAAAAGAAATTATATCAGTGAGAGGAGAGAACAGACGAGAAACAGAGAGGGGAATATATATCGCCAAAGGCAGGAACGCTCGAATATGTTATAACCCTAAATACTTGCTCTTCCACTGTCCGAACCTTTGAGAAAATGAACTCTTCTTCCAAGCGCCGATCTCACCCGCCTTCTCGTTGTGGTCGCATATTAACATCAAATCAGCTAATAACACGTGCTGAGGCTTTGTGGGCTTTAAAAGTTGTTGCCTCAGATTTTTCTTTTGCTTCATGTAAAGATATTGCTTCGCCTTTATCAGCTTATGTTTGAAAATCACCAAATTGCATCAAAAGTGAAATTAGGGGATTGAAAAATCTTATATGCGATATCTCATGGCTTAGGACCTTATTTTCAAACTGAAACAACTTCTGATCTGAAATCTGCGATAAATGGTGGTGGATATTTTACATTATCATTTGATGAAGCTACAACTTCACAAATTAAAAAACAATTGGACATTCACTTCAGATATTGGAGTCTCAAACATTTTTGTCTTCATACTTTACGTCACTTTTCCTTGGGCATGCTGATGCCAAAATAATTTGTAAAAGCATTTTGGAGGCCTTAAAAGAAGAAAATTTAAGCATAACAAAAATTTTGATGCTTAGTATGGATGGCCCAAATACTAATTTATTGGTTGCAAAAAAAGTAAATGAAGAACTTGTAAAATTAGGATCAAAAGAGTTGGTGGACATAGGTCTGTATAAAGTCCATAACTGCTTTGCAAAAGCATTAGACGAACTGCTTTTAGATATTGATGAGTTCTGTGTTGATTTATTTGTTTTTTTTTCAAGCATAGTGCTGCTCGTCGAGAAGATTTGCAAACACTGCAAAGGTTTCTTGAATGTGAAGAATTATTTCTTCTCAGGCATGTGAATTCCAGAGGGTCCCATTGTAGAACGAATATTGCTTGTTTATGAATCATTGCTGAAATATTTTTTGAATTTCCTTCCAAAACAGAAAAATAGTTTTAATATGCTTCAAAACAACTCTCGTTATAAGAGAATTGTAAGCAATCTCAAAAGAAAAAAAACACTCGTTTTTCTTCAGTTTGTTGTTACTCTGACACCAAATTTACAGACCTACTTGGCATTGTTTCAAACTGAAGGCCCGCTTGTTCATATGATGTATTTTAAAATGAACCAATTGCTGCGTAATATTTTGTTAATGTTTATCAAGGAGGAGATTGTGTCTAATCTGGAAGGCAGTAAATTTTTCAGATTGATTTCGACAATTTTGAAAATTACAAAACCCTTGGTGAAATAGAGGTAGGAACTGGTACAAAAAAAGCCCTTTTGCTATTGAAGGAAAATCCAGCAAAAGAAGCAAAAATGGCATTACAATCATGTTTGATAAGACTGGCTAAACTGTTAAAAGCTTCTCTTCCACTGACAAATAGTTTATTAAAAGATCTCGCCATCCTTCATCCATTTATGAGAAATAAGGCAAATGGTGCAATTCAGCGTCTGTGTGCCAATTTGAAACCATTGAATATTCAAGACAGGGAATTGGACAATATAATTTTGGAATGGCATGCTTATAAAACAGATACTGAAGTAAGTAAAATCTGTAAAGAATTTTCTGAACATCCACAGCATATTGATGAATTTTGGAGTAAAATATTTGAACTGAAGGATGTTTTTACATCAAAGCCAAGATTTCAAAATCTTTCTTTTTTGATAAAAACTGTTTAGTACTTGCACACGGAAATGCTGATGTAGAACGTGGATTCTCATTGAACACTAATATATTGTCAAAGAAAAGATTAGGTGTTTCAGAATCTACAATTGTAGGCCTCAGGCATATTAAAGATGCTTTGAAAAGGCATGGAGGCATCTTTTCGATTCCCATAGCTGGAAAGCTATTAAATTCAGTGGCAAAAAGCTATTCATTGTATGCTGCAGAGAAAGAAGCTGTGGCAAAACCTTCTGAATAAGAAAAAAAGAAAAGGGAATTAGAAGAACACGAAAAACTGCAAAGCGAACAGAGAAAGAAAAAAAATTGTAAATTTCAGAAAAATGAAAAACTGAAATAGAAAAAGTAGAATTTTTGCAAGAAGAATTAAATTTGGCCAATAAATGCTTAATTGAAAACAATGATGTGCTACGAGAAGCAATAAAAGTTAAAGATTTTATGAAAGTGAGAATTGTATTGAAAGTAATAGACCAGTACCAATAATATTAAAAAAAATTACCAAAGACCTTTCTTCAGCCCAAGATAAACTGCATAAAATACAACAATCAATTTAAAAATTTAGATTTTGCTGCCATTCTTTCTTTCTTTTATTTGTAAATTAACAAAAGAAAAACTTATAATAGTCATTGTGTATTTGACACAACATTTCAATAAATTATCTTAAATTTGATTTATTTTTGTATTTTTTTTTTCAATTTAATATTTGTATTCCTATTTTTTTTAACAAATTTTTCCTACTTTTTTCCTATTTTTTCCTAATTTATTGTTTTTTCCTCCTTTTTTCCTACTTTTTTGCGGGAAAAAGGCGCTTTGGGGTCTGCCGAACTCAGTGAGGCTCCCAACTCTCAGTTCGTTTGGATAGATTTTCATTTAAAAATATAAAACAATGTAAATTTGAGGCTGTACACTGCTGAAAGCATTTGATAGATTTTTTGTTTAAAAATATAAAATCATACAAATTTGGGGGTGTATACTGCCAAAGGTAGTGGTATCTGGAATATTAGGCTTGTTTGGAAAGATTTTTGTTTAACACTCTGAGAGCTTTCCTGCATTTTTATAAAAATAATAAGTAATAAATATAATTCATAAAACTAATATTAATTAATTTTTTTCCCCTGTTTGTTTCTAAAAATACCCTTCATATCCCTTTAATCTACATATATCTTAAAATACGAAAAAAAAAAATGTCTACAGCTGATTTAAGTTGTTTTTGAGAAACTGAAAATATGGGCAAACTACTTAGAGGGTTAAATAAATATACCTAAAATCAGAGTTGGATGATTTTATATTTTTAACCCTCTAAGTAGTTTGCCCATATTTTCAGTTTCTCAAAAACAACTTAAATCAGCTGTATTTAGGTTATTATTGTGGTCCAGGCAACACCATGCAGGTCAGCTTGTGTATAAATAAAAATGCTATAAAAGTAGTAAAATAAATAAATTTGTTATTTTAAGTTGTTTATTTATTTATTTTTAGAAATTATTCAAGAAATCTTTTCTGTCACTTTTAACATACATAAAACTAGTGTATTGTGGCCATTACAATTCTTTCTTCTATATGAATTAAATCATCGGCAACCAAAATTATATGACAAATCTATTCGTTTTTGAGATATAGCTATCACAAAAATAGTTAAAAACAGATTATAGCAGTGACACCTGTTGGGTGGTATACACCCAAACCTAATAAGGATCTATTTATGTCAAAATCTAACAGAATATGAAGTTTGGTGAAATTCTGTGCATTAGTTCTTGAGCTATAGCTATCACGGAAATCGTGAAAAATTCAGCATAGCAGTGCCACCTGTTCTGCGAATTAACCCAATACCTAATCAGCACCTGAAGCTTGATGAAAATACATACATTAGTTCTTGAGATAGAGCTGTTGCGAAAATCATGACAAATGCAGCATAGCAGCACCACCTTTTGGGTGATTTACATAAAAACTAATCAGTACCAATTTATATCAATGTCTAACTGAATCTAAAGTTTTATTAAATTCTGTGCATTAGTTCTTGAGATAGAATGTCCACAAAATTTTTGTCACATACGGACACACAGGCAGATGGACATTTTCTAAAAGCAATGAAATCGTGTTCAGAACCTTCTAAAATGTATAAATCCATTGAAAACTGGAAGTCGAAAATTTTCAATGAATCCAGTACTTTCTTGTTGTAAAGATAGACGAAAGTTACGGACGGAACAGTGAAATACATTTGAATTGAGGCATTTTCTGTATGAGCAGGGGTAAAAAGTAGAAAACAATAGAAAAACAATGAAAAAAAAAAAAGAGAGATAGTAAAAAAAAAAAAAAAAAAAAAAAAATTGTGTTGAATTCAAATTTTTCTCTTTTTGCAATCAAATGTTTTTTTTTTCTTTTTATTAGACTAATCATTTTCTTTTTTTGTTCAGTAAAACCTTATTATCTTGTTACATCAGAGCTTGGTGTTAACAAGTTTGATTGTATAAAAGTATAAAATAATTAAAACATGTTTCAAAGAAATGAATATTTTTCAACAATATATTTTAAGCAGACTCATGCAATTATTAATAGAAGTTAGATAAGTCTTGCTACTCCTCTTGTAATAACTAGTAATTGCATGGGTATATATGAAAAAGATTCATTGCTTCCTTCTGTTCTTGTATTAGCCATGCACTTTTGCCTGAAGAAGATATGTTCACTCTTTTGAAATATGTTGCTTATTTTGTATTATTTTGTTTATCATATATTTGAGAAGTTTGTATATTATTCATGATTTGTTCCTGTGTTTTTACCATCTACTTTACTGTTAAAGAATTATTATTTAATTAATCTTTGAAATCTTTTTCTCACAGATGCGATGGTCACCTTTTGATATTCCTGATCGGGAAAAGGAGGAAGTTGATTTTGTTGGAGTAAGAATTTTTGAGATATTTTTATTAAATTACATGATAAAAGTTGTATCACATGTTTGTTAACGAAAAATAAATTAGGAGTTTGTTCAAAATTCAACTGTGAATCAACAGCTGAACCATCAGCAGTAAACATGCTAAGCATCTATTTTGCAATAATTATTTAGAAATATATTACTTAAAAAAAAAAAAAAAAAAGCAAGCAAATTTTTTTATTTTATCATTTTAAAGTTTTTTTTTTTACCTTAGCCCTCACATTATTCATACATGTTGTAATGATAAGTTGTTTCATTTACATGATAAAAGTAAATTCTTAATTTCATTTTGGTGTTTTTCTTGTGAGAATTTCAAGTTCAGAATTTATTTTACATGAAATTCCATTCTAGTTTTCATTCTCCATATGCTTTTTTTTATATCCCCCCCCCCCCCCTCCTATCTCTCCATAAGAATATTTTGCTTGATAAAAGAAGGAGCAAAATATATACAGTGATATCTTGATTCTCAAACACAATTCAATCCAAAGGATTATTCAAGAATGAAAATGAAATTTTATTATACAAAATAATAAAAATACGATTAATTGGTTCACACCTCTCAAATTACTCCCTGTATTTGCCTGTTTTAATTATTATACTGTGTAGTACAATGGAGAAAATGTAAAAACTCATTAACAATTTTATAACATTTTAATATAAGTTTAACAAAACTATATCCATACATTTATTGGTGAAAATTTGGATGACTTGACATTTAGGAGAAGGGAGGTTTCATCATCTTTTTAACTTATTAAGACCGCTAAATTAAATCTCCCTCCTTGAATCTCAAAATGCATGAAATTTGTAAGTCCTGGAATTACTATATCAATGATTCTCAAAAAGCATGAATTTCACTAACGTTGCATTCACTGTATACCATGTATGTGCACTTTATGCTCAACAACATCAACAAAAATCTAGTCGGATGTGCTAATCCCAAAACTTTCTTCTATCTCACACAGGTTTTGTATACACTAAAAAGAATCAGCACCAATTTATATAAAGTTCTAACTGAATCTAAAGTTTTATTAAATTACTTGCATTAGTTCTTGAGATATGATTATTGCTAAAATCGTGTAAATCCTCCAATATGTAGCATAGCAGCGCTACTTGTTGTGAAATTTAGACCAAAACCTAATCAACAACAACTTGCGTCAACGTCTAACTGAATCTGAAGTTTGTTGAAAATCCATGCATTAGTTCTTGAGATATAGTTATCGTGATAATAATAAAAAAGTAGTGCCATCTGTTGGGCTATTTACACCAAAACGTAATCAGCATCTATTTATGTCAACGTCTAACAGAATCTGAAGTTTGATGAAATTCTGTACATTAATTCTTGAGATATAGCTATCATAAAAATAATGAAAAATGGGGTATTGCAGCACCACCTGTTGGGATATCTGCACCAAAACATAATCAGCATCTATTTATGTCAAGGTCTAACTGAATCTAAAGTTTCATAAAAATAAGATAATATTAAGATATATTAAGATAATATAAGATCATAATTCTTGAGATCTATTGCAAAAATCACGAAAAATGCAGCATAGCAGTGCCACCTATTGGGCGATTTTCACAAAAAACTAATCAGCATAAATTTATATCAGGAACTAACTGAATATGAAGTTTTATTAAATTTCGTGCATTAGTTCTTGAGATAGAGCCCCGCAAAATTTTTGTCACATACAGAGTCACAGACTAACAGACAGACATTTTCTAAAAACAGTCAAATCATGTTCAGGACATTCTAAAACGTATAAATACGTCAAAAATCGGATGTAAAAAAATTTCATGAATCCAATACTTTCTTCTTGTAAAGACAGAAGAAAGTAAAAAACAGAAAGGAAAAAAATCAGTACTTTATTATAATACGTCTTTAAAAGTAAATTATTATGCATAATGACCTCTTAGTATGTTTAAGTGTTTTGGTTTTCCAGTTTATACTTTTAGTTTTTATCTCTTGAAAGATATATAAATGTTAGTTCTCTATATTATCATAGTCATGTTTTTAATTATTATTTAGGGAATTAAAACAATATGTGGAGCTGGTGATCCAAAAATTCGTCATGGAGTTGCCATTCACATTTTTGCTTGTAATATATCTATGGAAGATAAGTAAGTTTTTCTTCTCTTTATAATATTGTATCAAGTAAATTTTAATCATATAATAATATATGTTCAGCACTGTTAGTATTATATTTAGAATTTTTTGTAAAAGTTTAATGGAATATTTATCATTAAATAATAAAAAAAAATGTATTTTACATAAGCATGCATTCAGGCCTGAATTTTTTTTTTTTTTTTGTTGAATTCATTTAAAGGAGTTGATTCATAATGATTCTGATTCAAACACTGTAAAAATTAGCTCAGCTATGTTTCAGCTGTTAAAAAAAGCTCCTTTTTGTAGGGGTAATTTTGTAATTTATTAAGAATTTGTTATTGATTTGCAACTATTAAGCTTTAATTTGTATACTAAATATTCTGGTTAATTAAGAAACATTGATTCTATTATGATTTGACACAACAGTGTTTTCCATACTCTTACTATCAGAAGTAAAACTAAAAGCAATTAAAAGCTGAATTTAAAGAGAAATTAAGTTATATAGAAAAAAAATTTCGCCCATGTTTTCAAATTCTTGGAGATGTAAATGGATGAGTAGATAAGCATTCATTTTTACCTTCCATCCCATCCTATATGGTAAAACAAAATTTATTTTTCTTAGATGTTTTGATTGTTTTAAAATAATTTAGTACATTTATTTACTGCCTTTCTGATTGATTTTTATTTGAAGATTGTCTATTGATTATGTATGATTAGAAATATAGGTTTATTTAGCAAATTTCAATGTACTGTCTTTACTTGAATCTAAAGTGCTCCCAAATTTAAGACACATTTTTAATTTTAGCTGCAAAAATAAGGATATTTGTTTCAAGCTTATAAGCATACACAAAAATTTACATGAGGAAAAAAATATATATGAATTTTACGAAAGTTTAAAAATTCTAATTTTATTCATTCTCCATGGTTTTTTTCTCATTTTACACAGCTGAATATATCTTATTTTGTTAGCAGTATTAGTCATGATACTAAACAATAATTTATCTTTAAAGATAATGTATAAGTGATGTAAACTTCTGTGGCTCAAATTGACCAAAAAAAAAAAAAAAAAAAAAAAAAAAAAAAGAAACCAGTTTTTGACATTTAAAATTAACAACCAGTAATGTCTATATGTTTATTTTAAAATAAGAACTCATTTAACTTTGAATTAAATGAAAAAAATTAGTAGTAAAAGGATGAAAACATAGTAATGTTAGAAGGTGTGTGATAATAATAATCATTGCTTACAGATTTCCCTAAAGAAAACAGAACGAAGAGTGTTTTTACAATTTCACATTATTTTAAAAGAGAAAATTAATATATATTTTTTGTATTATTTTATTTGTTTAATTATGTATGACTTTATTTGTTTAATTGTCATAAATTTTATGAACATGTTCAAGTGTGTAATAGTGTTTTGATTTTCTTAGGTGCTTTTATAACTCTGATGGTGATTTTCTCATTGGTATGTTGTTTTTTCAATATTAGTTTTTAATTTTCGATTTTTTACTTGTGATAGCTCTGTGACATAATTTTTAATTTAATTTCTTTACAGTTCCTCAGCAGGGTAGGTTAACAATCCTGACTGAGTTTGGGAAAATGTACGTTGAAGCAAATGAAATCTGTGTTATTCAGGTATGTTTAAGACTCTTGAATGTTTATCAGTATTCTATTAGAATTAGAACAAAACTATTTTTATTTTTGATTAAATGTTTCAACTAATCAAAATTTGCATGTAGTATTTCAATTACATGTTTTGATTGATGACAATGGCACACAATTATAATTGTTCAAACAAGAATTAGATTATCTTGCAATAGCTGTATTGTTTTTATTATTATTTTAGAACTCCATCTGTCAATGTTTCTTTTTCCCCAAAATGTAGAACTCAAAAAATGATAAAATTTCGAGTTTAGTATTCGAAATTACACATTAAGTTTAAATGGGTTGGTATAAACAATGCTGTTTTTTGTCTGCATCTCTTGTTTTTGTAGTTGTTTTGTCTGGCAAGAAAAAAAAAACTCTGTTAGTATATTAATTTATACATATTCAAGCTGAGGTGATATGTTAAAATGTTATTGATACTTATATGACACTTAAGGGTATTGGCCAGTGAAATATCAAATTCCCCTCGCTAATGTTAAACCTATGGGTAAGGAAGGCTTTTGTATTTTTAAAACATCTAATCAGAAAATTAATACTTTTAACATCTTATTTTTTCACATACTCTTCTTAATGATTGTATCTTTCTTTTTTAGTTGACAAAATATTTCTAAAGTATATATTTAATTTTATTTGAATTGTTCAAATCTTACTCACAGTTCATCAGCTTTGCTAAGATTTTAACACAGAAAATATTAAATTAAGAATATATTTTAGAAATATTTTGGCAGCTAAAAAAGGAAGAGACATCATTTAAGAAGAGAACACAGAAAAGAAAGAAGTTAAAAATATTAATTTCACAATGAGATATTTTGAAAATACGAGTGCATTCCATGCCCATAGGTTTTACATTAGCAAAGAGAATTTGACATCTCACTGATTAACACCTTTAAGGAACCTAAAATAAAAGTTGTACAATTGAAAAAGTGGTATAAATGAAGATCGATCTCCCTATTATATCAGTGTAACTTCATCCATGCATTATTATGCATTTTATTTATTATTAGTAAAAAATCATTTAAAAAATTATATTTAAAAATGCTAAGAAATATTAACTTATCATATCTGTTCTTCATTTCCAAAATTTACATCTAATTGAATTTTTCTTTCAAAAAATATACAACAGTATCAGTTTGCTTTTCTTTGAAAACATGCTTAAATATGTTTTTCTGTATCTTACAAATTCTTTTAAACTAAGAATAATGTTATTCAAAGCTGCATTTGTACAATATAATGGGGAAAGTTCTCCAAAGATTGATATTCTAAGTTTTAAATTGTTAAATAACAGGATTTTTGTATTATATTTAAAATTTTCATTGTAACTGATACAAATAAAAAATAAAATAAGTAAACATTTAAAGTGAAAATTAATAAGAAAATTAAATTGGGTAACTAATTAAGAAAAAGATTAAAAAGATAAATGGCAGTTTTAAGTTAGCATCAGACAAATGCCAGATAAAACATCATATATCTGAGAGAAGTTTTGTATTATTTTCCATAAAATGTTGACAAGACCTGAAGAAATCAGCATATAACCGAGGAAATTGTATAAACGAGATATCACGCTATTTAAAATTTCTTATGTCAATGATTACTTTTCTCATTAAAAGTCTAAAAATTTGAGCTTAATTAGAAGTGGAATTTATGCCTACTTTTGTCTTCATCTCTGTTTTTGTAATTGCAGAATATATGTATATTATTATCATAGAATTTTAATGTATGCATTTTTATTCTTTCATAATTTTTACATTCCTTACTTACATCAATTTTAAAATATATTATTTTTTTTTTCATAAGAATAAAAAATTGTTATTTTATATTGATAAATAAGGTTGTATATAAATTCTTTGTAAAGTGAGTTAAAATCTGAGTATTTTGTAATTTTTGTGCCATATGACACATTGAAGTTCAAGCTGCTGAAATTTTTTTCATGTGTGTGATTTATTGGATAAAAACTTGTGGTTATATGGATAAGGATGCATTATTTAAAATGGTTAAGTAAAATCATAAGGCACTAAATGCCTGTAGACATAGTTTGTGTAAAGATACATGAAAAACTATGTCAAGAAAATGTATTCCTGCTGTAGTATCATAAATTTTTACAAAATTTTAGTTATCTGTAGTGAATCCCTTTTTAATAGCAGGGCTGAAAGGGCCATGAAAAACAGAACTGACATCCCACATGTGGTTTGACAACTACAAATTAATTATGAACACAGTGACAAAATTTTGATATTTTTAAATGGAAACATCATACAAACATTACTTGTAGCACTAAAAACAGTGACTTTAAAAAAAATAAAAAATAAAGAAGAGCTGTAGAAATAACGAATAAGGAAATATAAACAATAAATTAAAACATTTTATTTATATTACAAAATAATGAAGTGGCTGTCTTCACAGATGATAACACATTGTATTCAGGCGATTGTAAATAAAGCATGTATCATGGTATCAAGAATCTACAGAATCTCTTATTTAATGATATTTTTCACTTCAGACAGACACAGAGAGAAAATTAGATTTTAAATATTCTCAGAGAGAGAAATTCAAAATGTGATCGAATGAGCCACGGAAATGCAAATTGGCAGTAGATCAGCATTTCGTAATCTTTTGATTACCATGAACCCCTATTTTGTATATATATATATTTGTCTTTGCAGAACCCTGGATTTAAAACTTGCTGATATTCTTTAGAATATCATATATAGGATACATTAACTGTAGAGATATATAAGCTGATTATACAGTACTTTTAAACTGTATTCTTAGTTTTTCCTTTTATTTTGCTCATAAAATTTCTTTCAGATTCTAGATAGGTGAAAAATTGTATTGAACACAAGATCTTCATGGGTCCACTGCTGACATGCTGTGCACCTCTTGAGGTCTACAGACTACAGTTTAAGAACTGCTGCAGTAGATGATAATGTAACCAGAGTGCTCTTGCAACACCACTTGCTGCTTTTCTTTGCCTGTGTCTTATTTCACCGTTTTTAGTAATAATTCCAACACCATTGAAGGTTTTTTTCGTTGTGCTGATCACTTTGCAATGTGAAAAAGCAGGTGTTGGCATTAGAAATTTTTTACATTGTGTCACTAACTCTAACTGTGAGAGTTTGATTGTTGTTCTTCACTCTGTTCTCTAATGCCTACTTTGAAATATCTGTGTCTCAAATTTCACTCCTATTCTTTGATCGCTGCATTCACGTCTTATATATTGGCAAAGCTTTTTGTATATCAAAATAGCAATAGCTTAAGTAAGCAGAATGTAATATTCAGAAGTGTAATATTTTGTCAAGATAAATTTAGATGGAGAGAGAGGAACTTTGCTAATCATCGGCCAGTTTTAGCCATATTGCTATAGGAGGGATGCTTCCAAGGAGTATTTTTTATGGGAATCTGACCTGAATTATCATTATCGTGCATGGAAAAACCTCAAAACCATGCACAGATCGCACTGGTATCGAATCTGCAAACATCAGCTCAAGCTCCTCATTTTTGAGCCGGCATGCTAAAAACTTAGGTCTGAAGTAGGCCCTCATAAATTTATAAAAGTCAAAAGATGCATTCTGCTTTATCAAAACTTCAATCACATTGTATTTTAAACCAATTTAAAGTGAAGAAATTTAATTTTGCTCTATTACTGGGACATCTGAATTCTGAAAAACAATAGTTCTTATAATTAACTACTTCTTATGTAAATACTTCATAAAGATGATTAATAACAGGAAAGTTCTTAATGGGAATCTGACTTGAATTATCATTATCGTGCATGGAAAAATCTCAAAACCATGCACAGATCGCACTGATATCGAACCTGCGAACTTCAGCTCAAGCTCCTCATTTTTGAGCCAGCATGCTAAAAACTTAGGTCTGAAGTAGGCCCTCATAAATTTATAAAAGTCAAAAGATGCATTCTGCTTTATCAAAACTTCAGTCACATTGTATTTAAAACCAATTTGAAGTGAAGAAATTTAATTTTGCTCTTTTACTGTGACATCTGAATTCTGAAAAGCAATTGTTCTTATGTAAATGCTTCATAAAGATGTTTAATAACAGGAAAGTTTTTACTCTAAAATATTTCTTAAATGCTGCTAAGAAGCAATAAAGAATAGTCCCTTGAGAAAAGTGTAATTGCACTGAAACCTTGACCATAAAAGGCTGATGTAATATTCTGTGAATGATTGATGGGATATTGTGATAAATGATGTAATATTCTATGAATGATTAATGGAATATTCAGATAAATGATGCAATATTCTAATGAATAAAATCAGAAAGTATTGGTATTTTTTTATTTTTTAGAATTAAACTTGGGGGGGGGGGGGGGGTCTTCCACAGTTTAATCTTTAAAACTCTTTAATTCTTTTAACATTTTCTGCCACATTTGTTATTTTATTGTAACAATTTTAAATGTTCATGTGATTGGTAGTACAAACTATTTTAGCTATGTAATAGATATATCTTACAGGAATTTTCAGTTGCCAACAAATCTTAATTCTTCTTTTTTGTTTACATTTTAGCAAGGTATGAAATTCAGTGTTGGTATTGAAGGTCCTACCAGGGGTTATATTTTAGAAGTTTTTGATTCACATTTTAACTTGCCTTACCTAGGACCTATTGGTAAGTTGTTTAATTTGTTTATTAATTTGTTTAAATAATGTGAGAAATCAAATTGTTTTAATTGATCTCTTAAAAATACAACTCTCTATATTTAGGTGCTAATGGACTAGCTAATCCTAGAGACTTTTTAACTCCAGTTGCACTTTATGAAGACCGAGAAGTATCTTATACTGTGATTAATAAATTCCAAGGAAAGCTCTTTGCAGCTGAACAGGTTTGTAAATTAATTTATTTACTTGGAATTATTATTCTCATCAACGATGTTTGGAGTATTCAAGCATGCAAGTGGTCTCACAAAAGATAGAATCTACTTGAAAGCAAATTTGGATATTCTTTGGATTGCAGTGCACAAATGCAAATAAAATATTGGGAGTGTATAGGGAGTAGGGGCATGTCTAGAAATTAAATCCTTAGATTTACTCAAAGCTTTGAGTTTTATTCTGTCCATTTCGCTTCCTGCACTGCAGAATTGTCGACCATAAATTAGTTTATGTTATAAACATCTGAAAATAACGTTATGATGAAGTACAGATTAAAACAAAATTACTTTAAAAGGAAAGAGAATTTGTGCTAAATTCTTTTTTGAGATAGGATATTTTGGTCACTTTTAAGTAGTTTCAATAGGGCAAAGATGTCATTAATTCAAAATATTTAACATAGAGGGGAAAAAAATGTTTTTCTCTAAGGGAAAAGAAAAATCTACAGTCTCAAATAGTCTCAGTTATTAGCCAACTAGTGTGTAAGACATGTTTTCTGTTGTGTAAATATTCTTTAAAATAAGATTCAGGAGAGGTTCTTCCTGAAAACTTTCAAAAAATCAATTTTTTTTTTCCATTTCTGGAATTCTTTAAGCGTCTAGAATATGCTGTCAAAACCATTTTATGTTTCACCCAATATTTAAGCTGTGACAGCCAGTCATGGCTGACAAAAGAGCTGATCAAAACTTTAAACACTTTCTCCTTAAAATAAGTTTTTTCTTTTTAATTGGTGTACATTCTCCTTCACAAAACGCTCAAGTTATCAGTGTTTTGTTTTTTGCAAATTAAACTAAACTCTTTTAGTTAGAGGCTAAGTCTTTAAAAAATTAAAATGTTTAATAATTAAAAAAAAAAAAAATTGCAGTTTCAAAATGGAAAATTAGTGAAAAAAATTGACCCCCTCCCCCAAACCTCAGCTTCAAACAGCTGCTATTTTGTGAAATTTTGATTTATCTTATCAATTTTAAGTTTGGCATTTAACTAATTTAATATATTGTAAGAATCCATGTGATTTTGTTTTGTTTTGTTTTAGATAGAGACTGTGAATACCATGCATAGTGAAGACTTAAATGACCCCCCCCCCCCCCCAAAAAAAAAAAATAAATAAATAAATAAATAAATAAATAAAAAAAATAAAAAAAAAAATTACAAGATTTATCATTCTTGTAGAGTCTGACATTTTTTCCACTTTTATTTTTGAGTATCTGCTGATGTGCACAGCTTGTTAAAAAAAAAAAAAAACTTTTTTTATTATTTTTACCAGCTTTTTTTTTTTTTTTTTTTTCGTAATTCTTTCTATTTTTTACATTCCTACTTTTCTTTATCTATATCTGTTTTTTCCTTACCATCTAGAATGTCAGATTAACTCCCCCCCCCCCCACTTCTTTTTAATCATTTCTTCCTTAAGATATTAAAGTTCTCATTAAAATGTTAAGCCTTTCCTGCAGAATTCATCAGTTGGTATTTGCACCGTCATTTGGTATATCTTGTATTCAATTTAACAAAGTATAATCATAATTTATTTTTATTTTTTTAAATAGGTTAGTCACAAGTTCTTGTTTGTAGCTGTTTTTCTTATATTAGTTTTTCTGTTGAGTGCTATATAAACATTTTTATAGTGGTCATTTTCAGGTGCTAGAATCCATAATCTAGAATATAATTTGAACAATTATACAATAGATACATGGAAAAATTTAAGAAATAAGAGAAAGTGTGATTATTAGTGATACATTAAATGTGTTTTGCCAAATTCATAACTTTGTGAATCATGTTTAGGACATATATGGGTGCACGTTTAGATTTTTGTTTTTCTTCTTGCACCATGTTTTTCTGTCTGTCTGTTTCAGCTCTTATTTTAATTGACAGCTAATTTTAAAACTTGAATAATTGATGTAGTTGAAACTTCTAATTTTAAGGTTTTTCTAGTGTATATAGTTTGTTAAAATGCATGTCTGTGATTATTGTTTCTAAAACAGTTCATATTCATTAGTAAAGGTAATATTTTGCTATTTCATTATACCTTTAAAGAAGAAAGAACAACTTGCGTTATTCTAATATTAATTACTGCAATTTGAAAACACTTTTTTTTTTCATTTGAGAGTATATGTTATTTTATTATTGAAATCCTAAATAACAACAGTACAATATTGAGTTTTTTTCTTAAAAAATATTATAAAAGTACATTTTATTATTATTTTATTTATTTATTTATTTATTTATTATTATTTTTTTTTTTGTTGTTATTTTTTTTTTTTTTTACATATAGTAATTAGAATTTGTTTTCCTTCAGTTTTCTTCTAATCTCACAGAGAATGGATTTCATTACTGTTATTTTATTTTTCTGTTTTACGGAATATAGTGACTGACTTTTAAAAAAGAAAAGAGATTATTTTTTCCCAGTTTTCCTTTTTTATAATTATGGGAAAACTTTCAGATTATTAGATAACTTTATTAAAAATAATTGTCTTTCCTTCAGACTTCTGAAATATTGATTAAGGAAGTAACAGTGGACTAGTACATTCATTGAGATTATTTGCTGATATGTTTTTTTCATTAATTTTTAATGAACTGCAATTTTTAATAAAACATTGTTTGAGCAAAATGTGAGTGTTCAAAAACCTTTTAATATGATACCTCATTTATCGTTGTGCACCCAATAGCAGAAACAGCTCAGCTCAGCATGGCAGTGGGCACTGTAGATTATTTTAGACATTGCACATTGATCTAGCAGTTTACAAAGAAATGCTAGGCTGAAAAAAAATTGCTAATATTTAGTTTGTCTCTAGATTTATGGTATATTCGTTTTATATTTTTATTTGTAAACATAATTTTGGTTACTATTATTTCTTATGATAGTAGACTTTGTCTAGCATTGTTGGATCAGACAAATTTTGGTTTACTGCAAATTGACAGAGAAAATTCTGCTTCTGGAATTGTACGTTTTTTATAAAACAGATGTTGGTATCAGAAAAAAAGATGTTGACATCAGAAAATACTATATACCTTTATTCGATGCATTGATATGTGTGATTTATTCACATTTTATTATTATTTTTTTCACATTTACTCTTTTATTTTGCAGGGACATTCACCATTTGATGTAGTTGCTTGGCATGGAAATTATGTACCTTATAAATATTGTTTGACGAATTTCATGGTTTTAAATTCTGTTTCATTTGACCATCCCGTAAGTTTGTTTTTCATCTGTGTATGAAATAACTTTTTCAGTTATGATCATCATATTTTTCCTTAATTTTGACATTGATATTTCAGAAATGTGTTTTATTATTATTATTTTTACAACTAATGTATGTTAATCTTCACTGCCCACAAATTTTGGAGACTATTTGTATTAATTGATATATATATGTCTATCAATTCAATTTCCATATGTTTCTTAACTGTTTCTAGATATTATTTATATTCTGAGAATTTTTATGAGCTATTTAATGCATTCAAAGTCAACTTGTGTATTTAAAAAAAAAAAAATCATCAAAATTGATTGTGTTGCATACTATATTAATTTCTAATTAATATTATAGTATTTTATCTTATTTTATTCTAGCTGACCTGTCCAAGCCTGCGTTAATAGCCTTAAATATACCTAAAATCAGAGTTGAATGATTTTATGTTTTTAAACAAAAATCTTTCCAAACGAACCTAATGTTACAAGCCTTCAACAGTGTGCACCTGCAAATTTGTATGATTTTATATATTATAAACAAAAATCTTCCTGAACAAACTAAGGGACCCTGTTATAATGATTGTCGATTTAATTTTTGAAAATTAGATATATTAAACTTTTAATTCTGGCCAAAAGTTTCCAAGAAAACCTAAATGATATGAAACATGCACCATCTTTTCACTCTTTTAAAGCACAAAATGATTTCCAAAGCACAATTCTCATAAATATGAACCAATATCTTCAAAGACACTGAGAGAGAGAAAAAAATCTAACAAATCAATGAAATGGCTTGAAGAAAATGTTTTTTTTGACATAGTAAATATTAATGTTTTTTGAAACCAAAGATATTGTTAAAACTAAAAAAGTATTACGAAAAAGTGGGCATTTTTTTATATATTTTTTTATTTGGGCAAAAAAAAGAGATAGCATATTAAAACTGGTGGAAAAAATAACAAAAGATGAAGCCAAACGCGAATAGACATCTGAAAAATGTTTTATTTGAAATAGTAAATATTAATATTTTCCAAAATCAAAGATACCACCTTAACCTGAAATATAGGAGGAATAAAGAAGTTTTTTTTTTTTTTCCTTTTCATTTCTATAAGGAGAGCAGCTGTGTCAGTTTTAAAATTTAGAATAACAGAAAACTTGAGAAGGAAATGGAAAAGACAAAAACCAACATGAAATCGAACTTCAGAAAATATATTTTTTAAATAGTAATTATTAATATGTATTTTTTATAAAAATACACCATTAAAACGGGAAAGTAGTAAAGGTACCCTGAATAACTGGGTATTTTTTCTTTTTGTTATTTTCGTCCTGGAAATGGATGCGATAATTTAAAATTGCAGAAAAACGAAAAACTTAATAAAAAAGAAAACTGCCCAGTTAAACTGAGGGCATTGAGCTCACAGGCTGTTCACACTCATTGTATATTGTACTCTTATTTCAAAGAATTTGAAATATGCCCCTCGAAAAATAAAGAAATCAACAATATATTAAGGGGGGTCATCCCCCCGTTACCCCCCTCATAGTTAACTAATGAACCCCTTAAACTAATCAGGGAAGTCTATAATTACAATGAATATACATACAAAATATGAAGAAAATCGGATAATTCTGCATGAAAAACTCATTTATCCAAATTAAGGGGGGAATAGCCCCCCTTTCCCCCTTTATACTTAACCAATGAACCCCCAAAACTTTTCAGAGAAGCGCATTATTACAATGAATCTATATACAAAATTTGAAGAAAATCGGATAATTCTGCATGAAAAACCCATTTATCTAAATTAGGGGGGTTATCCCCCCTTTCCCCCTTTATACTCAACCAATGAACCCCCAAAACTAGTCAGAGAAGCGCACTATCACAATGAACCTATATACAAAATTTGAAGAAAATGGGATAATTCTGCATGAAAAACTCATTTATCTAAATTAGGGGGGGTTACCCCCCCTTTCCCCCTTTATACTTAACCAATGAACCCCCAAAACTATTGACAGAAGCACATTATCAAAATGAACCTATATACAAAATTTAAAGAAAATGGGATAATTCTGCATGAAAAACCCATTTATCTAAATTAAGGGGGGGATTAGCCCCCTCTTTCCCCCTTTATACTCAACCAATGAACCCCCAAAACTATTGACAGAAGCGCATTATCAGAATGAACCTATATACAAAATTTAAAGAAAATGGGATAATTCTGCATGAAAAACCCATTTATCTAAATTAAGGGGGGATTAGCCCCCCTTTCCCCCTTTATACTTAACCAATGAACCCCCAAAACTATTCAGAGAAGCGCACTATCACAATGAACCTATATACAAAATTTGAAGAAAATCAGATAATTCTGCATGAAAAACTCATTTATCTAAATTAGGGAGGGTTACCCCCCCCCCCCCCCTTTCCCTCTTTATACTTAACCAATGAACCCCCAAAACTATTGACAGAAGCACATTATCAAAATGAACCTATATACAAAATTTGAAGGAAATCGGATAATTCTGCATGAAAAACTCATTTGACTAAATTAGGGGGGGGGGTATCCCCCCTCTTTCCCCCCCTTTAAACTAAACCAATGAACCCCCAAAACTATTGACAGAAGCACATTATAAAAATGAACCTATATACAAAATTTGAAGAAAATCTAATAATTCTGCATGAAAAACCCATTTATCTAAATTATGGGGGGTTAGCCCCCCGTTTCCCCCCTTTATGCTTAACCAATGAACCTCCGAAACTAATCAGGGAAGCGCCTTATCAGAAGGAACCTATAAACAAAATTTAAAGTAAAACGGTTAGTTCTATCAAGAGTTATCGCGTTACGTACATACATACATACGTACGTACATACAGAACCGGCGGGCACATAAGCTCTCAGGCTTTGATAGCCTGTGAGCTAAAAACTGACGTGAATTAAGGTGCAGTAAAATTTTGTTTTGAAATAGTAAATATTAATATAAAAAAAAAAAAATTCTATTGGAATTGGGAAAATAAAGGGAAAATTTTTGTGTTCTACTTTTGTATTTTTAAACCCTATGATGGACCTGGTGATTGCGATTTCAAAATGCTTCACTTTGTCTGTGTAAAAGTCCATACAGGCTTAGGCACAATCTGCGGTATGAGTGACACTCCCCATTTTGCGATGTTCATTATGGTTTTTAATATCTCGACTAATTATCAAAAAATGAAAATTCTGAGCCTGAGGTGCATTCAGCACCTTTGCCTATCATCATCCAAATTTTCAGACCTCTATGTTCAGTAGATTTTCCTAGCTATCACAGGCACACTTCTTTCTTTTATTAATATAGATGTGCAAGTATTCATCAAAATTTTCATAAAGATCATTGTGAGAAATGATTTTTTTTTTTTTTTTTTCTTCATTTTCTGAACTGAATGCTTGTGGTTCTAATTTCATTGTTTTTACCTACCTACTAATGAGAACTTATATTCCAAATATTTTCTTGGAATGTGAAAGCCATTCTTGTTTACGGTTTTCATAAATCATATATTCAATAACAATTGCTCAGCAAATTAAAAATTAAATCTTGAATTAATGAGCTTGTAAGCCCTTACTTGTGTACAATTGTGCTATCCTTTAGGAAACATATCAGCTTGTATAAATAGATTTAACAGACAACTTATTCCATGCTGGCACATAATTGACTTTTGGTCAGTTCTTGTCATGCCACATGTATTTCGATAGGATTGGCAGCAAACTTGTTAATTAATAACAGAATCCTACTAAGATATTCTCAACACTTAGTCTTTTGCAAGACAAATTCTTGTGATTTTTACTTCTGATCATTCATATATGCACAGTGTGGTGCTAAGTATGTAATTTTTACTCATTAGTGAGTTTTTAATTAAAAGTTATATTAATAGCCAATCTGTAATTCAGTTATATGACTTTAGGAGAAGGGATAACCTTGCTTTTACTAACCAAGTCTCTCTCTTTCTCTATAAATAAAGATAAAAGAGAATTAGAGAGATTGAGAAAATATTTATTTTCAAAGGATAAAATTTTATTTTCATTTATAAATTAAATTAAAATTTATTAAATATTTTTAATAAATTTTTTTTTTTATAAAATCTTATTTTTTAATTTCATTTAGTATTAAATTCATTTATTTTTTATTTTACGAAAATATTAAATTTGAGGTGATCTAATTATTGAAATTTAGATTCTATTTAATTTTTTTAAAATCTTATGGCTCTTTTCGGACCTTTCATTTCCTTTTAAAGCACTTTACAATACAGTTTTTTCTGACACAATTAGAAAATAAATTTTTCTCTTGCATTGTTATTGGGATTCTAGATAATTGAATTCTTTATAAGTTTCTTTTGTTCTAAATGCTATACATCTGATTGTAATACGTTGCTAACTTTTGACACCATTTTTTTATTTTCTTGATCTGAAATTTTTTTTTAACTATCAATTTAAATATAATTCTGAAAAACACTATAATTTTTTAAAGAAAATTAAAACACTGTTCAATATTTTGCATCCTGAATGTGAAAATATTTGACAGTTTTATGGATTTAGAGATTAAAATAATTTCAAATTTCTGTCAGAGAGTACAGAGTTTGAATTCAAGAACAACTTTAATATGCATACTTACTGGTGTGTATCCAAAATTCAAAACTAAAATTTCACTTTCATATTATGTTCAAATACTGATTTATGCATTTTATTGAAAATTAATTTTACTCAAACTTTTGTCTTTAAATAAAGAAGTAGATTATTAATCACAATCTACAATGTAATATTACATTTTTAAAGTGCATTGTAAATATTCTAGGATCCATCCATATTCACTGTTTTAACATGTCCATCATCCAGGCCTGGAATTGCTATTGCTGACTTCATCATATTCCCTCCACGATGGAGTGTTGCAGAGGGTACTTTCAGACCACCTTACTATCACAGTAAGTAGCCAAACTTTATTCTATTGAAATTAACTGTATATATAATTATTTTTAAGTGCTTGTTTCCTCTTTTCCTTCTTTTTTTCTCCTGATAAAATAAACAAATTGCTTTAATCCTTGGGAATAAACACTAAAGCAAGAGTGTTATGTTCTGTTTTAAAGGCAATGGCATATTCTCTAATATTTCACTTGGCATTATCTACTGTAATCATGAAATATCAATTAAGAAACACCATAGTTACACCATGAATTAAATGAATATTTTATATCTGTGACACCTACATTTTCAAAACCATTTATTTTGCAGAAAAATAAATGCCATTTCGGATGTTGTAAGATAAATCTATACATTCACCATATGCTTTTGTATGCTGGAAAATTTCGGCCTGAGAGCTGTGATATCAGATTGAAACAGGAAATAATAACTTCAAATGATATCTCTGACAAAGGATTGAAAAAGATTAATCTTTGTTTTTTTAATGAAATTGCTTTTTAGTAAATGATACATAATGGGTTTGTGCATTTAATACATTTATAACTATCTGAACTTGATAGTTTTTAGCAAACAGGATTGAATATCAAACAAGTGATTGCAAAGAAAGAAAGAAATCACTTAAGCATTTTTTTATTTATGTTTTATTAATTTTATTTAATTAGAATAATTGTTTTTTTAAGAAATACAATATCAGTGTGTTTAGAAAACTGTAAAATATATTCTCACAGTAAAAAATATTAATTAAAAAAAGCCCTTGTTTTTAATAGACATTTGTGGAATTATTGTTATTAAATTGATTTGTCCTTTCCCAGAGATTCTTCAATGGGAGCAACAATGATGTTGAAAAATTTCATTGGTCTATTTTTTTATTCACAGTGTTCTCCCAATTTAATGTAAAATGTCTTTGAGAAATTCATTATTTATGTAAAATTTTTGAATTTTTTCCCCCCATAAATTACATTGTTCTATTCTGAAATGCTTAGTGATAAAATATAATTATTATTGAATATTTCTCAATTAAAAGCAAAATGTTGATGCTTTTTGTAAAGTTGATCTTACAATTAGATTGGAACTGTTTACATTATTATTACACTTTAAAGAAGAATCCTTTATTGAATTTTTAATTTCTAATATGTATTTACATCTTTCATAGTCTTTGATCAAGATGAATTATAAGTTTTACATTGTTATGGTAACATGAGCAATAGGTATTGACAAGGATTTTATATTACTATGAATTTAACAAGTTTTTTTCCTATTATTTTTACTGGGATATTTTTGCATCATTCCATTGTGATTCAGGTGGCTGAGAGGTTCTGCTCTCAAAGCTGGTAGATGGGAGGTGCTGGGTTCAAACCCCTGTCGCGCTCGTCGACCTAACCGTTCAGAGTTTTCCGTGGTTTTCTTCGAACCTTGCCATTAATACAGGTTAGGATCCCTTAGAAAGACCCCCACGGAGGGCGCTCCCCTTTAGTGCCTATATCCCAAGAGTAGATAATTGGACATCATAAATCAACCAACCAACCATTGTGATTCACTTAATAAGGCTAATTATAAAGCATATTTTAAAAAGTTGAATTTGATTCCTGATAGATTTTATTTGTGCATTTTTCATTTATTGAGTTATTTTAATTAAGCATGTCCCTTCTTATCACTGACCAATAGCTAATTCCTAAAATGTTAGTTTTAGAAGATATAGTTCCAATTGCAAAAATGTTTCAAATGATGTTCTTCATCATATGAAATGTCAAAATGAAAAAAGTTTTTTAATTAAGAAATTTGTATTTTTATATGGTTGCTGGGTCTTATAAGATATATTTAGAAAAATGTCCTGCGTGTTTTAACATGTGAAACATCAGAAATTCCATTCTTCTACAACCAAAACTTACCAAGTTAGTATACTTTGAATTTTATAAATTTTTGATCTTTTCTGAAAATGGAAAATGCTAAAAATAGAAAAATGTGTTTTTAGTGCCAGAAAATGAAGAAAATTCATAAAATTCGAAGAATCATAATTTGGCAAGTTTTAGTCATCAGAAATGGAATTTTTATTGTTTTATTACTCAGAGAAAGATTTTCAAAACATTTGGAACATTGGTAACTGGAACTATACCTCTAAAACTAATTGTTTAGGAATTAATTATTGATCAGCAATAAGAAAGGACACACAGTATATTAATTTTTAGCAATTATGTATACACATAATTAATGATTTTGTGTCTTTTTTAAGGAAATTGCATGAGTGAATTCATGGGATTAATTTTTGGAGCTTATGAAGCCAAGGTTTGTAAAATTTATATCTATGCAGCACTAACATTTATATTTACTTAAATTTTCTTAAAAGTTTTATAATTTTTTCCTTTAATTTAAGCTTAGAGCATTATTTTTTTACACTCTTTTATTACTTTCTTCTATCTTTACAAACAGAAAGTATTGGATTCATGAAAATTTTTGACTTCCAGTTTTCGGTGGATTTATATGTTTTTAGAAGGTCCTGAACATGATTTGACTGTTTTTAGAAAATGTCTGTCCGTGAGTCTATGACTCTGTCTGTCTGTGACAAAAATTTTGTGGGCACTCTATCTCAAGAACTAATGCACAAAATTTAATAAAACTTTAGATTCAGTTAGTCCCTGATATAAATTGGTGCTGATTAGTTTTTGGTGTAAATCACCCAACATCAAATTGCCCCAACATATTTGGGGTAAATCACCCAAAAAGCAGCTGGTATGCTGCTTTTTTCATGATTTCCGCAATAGCTCTATCTCAAGAACTAATTCACTGATTTTCATCAAACTTCAGATTCAGTTAGACCTTGATATAAGTTGTTGATTACGTTTTTGTTGTAAATCTCTCAACAGGTGGCGCTGGTATGCTGTATTTTTCAAGATTTACATGATTTTAGTGATAGTCATATCTCAAGAACTAATACACGGAATTTAATAAAACTTTAGATTCAGTTAGACCTTGATAATAATTGGTGCTGATTAGTTTTTAGTGTAAAACCTGTGTGAGATAGAAGAAATTTTTGGATTTGGCACATCTGACTACTTTAACTTAACTTGGTTTCTGTATGTAAAAAGGGAACTTTTGTAATTGATTGTTCACTCACTTCCTGATATGCTAGAATTATAAAAATTATGTACAGAGGTGTGTTTGAACATCATTATCCAAAATTGAGATTTGATTGTAAAGGTCTTATTTCTATTTTTAAATTGCTTAAATTAACAGATAAAGTGAATAAACTGTGAAATCTCAGCTCACATGAAGTTTTTCCCAGATATCAATCATTAATAAAGGGGTATTCCTAAAGAAATATGATAAAAATATCATTTAATTTTTGAAACCTTTAAATAAGATTATTAACAAGGGCATAATAAAACATTTATCATACATAAGCTCTGTTTCATATTTTTTTACTCTTTTAATATTTTAATAAATTATCCAAAATTTAAGTTTCCAGTATCATGAATGTAGTATACTGCAGCTGCCAGTTGCAGTTACCTTCAGATAACAGACAGTTATATCTCGGATAATTTTGATTATATGGCATGGAATTTATTGCATTAAGTAAAATTTTTTAATGATGCAATTTTTCCAATACTTGATTATACCATAAAACTAATCTACATTAATATATCAGGGGTCTGTCCAGACTTTTTCACAGGGTCCTGTTTTTGTGAAATTGTGAACAACTTTTTATATTTGTGAAAAATCTAATCATAATTTTGTGAATTTCAAATGGTCGTTATATTCAGGCTCTTGTTTATGCATTTTTAAAAAAGATATATGGATATAAAATACATATATTTTCTTTATATATGTAAAAGTGACAGGTCAGATTTTACTTTTAAATGATTAATTTGTGAAATGGTTGGTTTAAAGATGGAAAATTTTTGTGAAAAACCTATTTTTAAGACAAAGAATTTTGTGAAGGGTCCTGTTTTAGGGAAAATACTTTTGTGAAGGGTCCTGTTTTAGGGAAAATAATTTTGTGAAGGGTCCTTTTTTGAAATGAAAAATTTTGTGAAGAGTCCTTTAAAGGACCCAATTTTTTCCTAAACAGATCCCTGTATATATATATATATAATTTATAAACTTAACTAAAAATATTATTAAAATACTATTTAAATACTGTTAAACAGACTATATAACTAATACATTCAAATTTCCATGTATGTTAGATAACCATTTATTCTTGTTTTGTCAGAAAATAACTAATGCATAATACATTTTTGTGCAGGAGACTGGATTTCATCCTGGAGGTGCTACATTACACAGTATAATGACACCTCATGGACCAGATGCAGACTGTTTTAACAAATCTTCTACTATGAAGTTAAGCCCTAAAAAAGTTGCAGAAAACAGCATGGTATTTTTATTTATTGCATATTTATTTTACCTAAATTGTTATTGTTGCTTTAAATATGATATTTTCAAGATAATGAAAAATTAAAAAATCATAAAGCTGAATTTGTGTGCTTTTTGAAATTAAAAAGTAATAATTGGAAATTTAACTAGCCAGATTCTAGCAGAATGAAATAATTGCCAGAAAAATAAGATCTAAAATTAAAAATTTTAAATGCTAATTAGGGTATTTTGTTTATCAAAATTTGTGTAGATCTCTGGAATATTTGACTGAATTACTTTCTGAATTATTAACATAAATGCTTTTATCTGGAATTGTCAGGGGATTGGTTTATTACAAATGCCTTATCACAGTACTAAAATCTCAACCAGAGCAAAGATTTGCAAAGATTCTTTTTAAAGCTTCTATTTTTTTTAAGTGTTATGCAAAACGCAAAGCATTAAATAAACTTTTTGAAGTAGAAAAGGGGTCAAAGTTTTTTCTGAGAAAACTAGGATACTTTATTGAGAAATTATTTAAAAATTATTGAATATTGTGATTTTTCAAAAGTTTTGCCCCTGACACAAAGGTTGCTTCAGCAGTGAATTCCATATTAAAATTCTGTTATGTTTTTCAAAATTTTTATACTACTGAAACAATTTTTACTTTCTTCTTCTATACAAGAAGAAAGTATTGGATTCATGAAAAATTTAAAACTGAACATGATTTGACTGTTTTTAGAGAATGTCTGTCCATGAGCCTGTGTCTGTCTGTGACACAAATTTTGTGGGTTCTATAACTCACAAACTACTGCATAAAGTAGGATGAAAATTCATATGAAGTTCTATTCTTATATGGATTGGTCCTGATTAGTTTTTGTCACTAATCGATGATTTGTTCAATTTATATGATGCTTATATCTTCAATTTGTGTATGCAGAATTCAACAAAACATCAAATTTAGAATCCTCATGATAGGAATAGATTGTCATTAAATGTCGGTTGCGGTCATCTAAGAAGAGGTGCTTAATTCAATGATTTTGTCATCTGCAATCACTTTCAATAAAAACAAAAATGAAAGTTGGGATTCATCTCTTGAGATGAAACAAACGGAATTTTTGTTTATTTAATATAGAATTATTTGTTTAATATTAAACATGGTAAAAAATATTTTAACTTTGATTACTATTCTTATATTTTCTTTAATATAAAAATGTAATATAACTTTACTGAGTACTTATGATTTATTGCTCAAAATGGCAAAGTTTTTATTTGTTTTGCTTGTGCACAGTACCAAACTAATACTATTTTAAAATTCATTTTCCTTGGCATGTAACTTGTTATATTATAAGGATTTTTTATGAAGCTGATTGGGTATAATTTTGAAAAATAACTTTAAAAAAAAATGAAAATTGGACTTTAAGGTGCACACAGATCTGTCTATTACCTTTAAGTGGGAAAAAAAAGTCAGACCTCTACGTTTGATAGACTCTTCTGGTGACTGTATACACATGTGCATGTACAAACACTTTCTTTTATTAATATAAGTCTTAATTATGAAAATCGATCTTACTTTTTCTTCCAGATAATTAGTAAAGTCATATCTGTAGTTTGAGGAGCAATTAATTAGTGGCTCCTTTCATAAGCTGTACTAGAGAGCTGTTATCCCAATAAAGATAAGAGCAAATCTGGAAATAAGTTTTCAATTCTTTGATTTAAATAACAACAGGGAGTCAGAAGGTTATCATTATTATTAATTTTTCCTTTTCTTGAGCATGGGTGATAATATCTCTCTACATTGTTGTATCCCTTCATTTATACTGCCTATACAATGGCAATTTGATTATTCTATTGTCTTCTTCCTTTTTTAAATACTATTGGTATCAAAAAATTCAAAACTTACTGAAGGTATTTTGAAACAACAATAGAAAATGACTCTTCACTAATAAGCTGTCTTAAATCCAAACATTAAATAGAAGCTGTACTTTCATTGTCAGAAAATTTACAGAAACTAAATATATTCTGCCAGACAATAAAAAATTATTAAATATTTTGAAACAGTGTTTAATAAATGAATTTTATGTTTATAATGTATACATATGTTACTGTAAAAGCCACAAAGTCTGGTAAATACCAGGCTTTATTAGTAAATACTAGCCTTTACCAAAGTGAGTTGGTAAAAGCTCAATCTATACTTTTAAACTCTTCAATTTCTGGCTTTTTCGAAATTATTTCAGCAAATGCTAGATTTACAGACTCTTTTTTGTAAAAGCCTGAAATAATGGATGAGCCTGCCTACTTATCTCAAAATTTGAGCTACTAATCTGAAATTGGACGTTATTAACTCCATTTTGCCTCATTTTTTAACTATTAACATGACTTCTGATGAAGACTTAGAAAAAGTTATAAATATTAATAAAGAATGCACGGGTAATATAGAAAATGAAGATGCTGACCACAAACCAACTATTGATTTGTAATACCAACGCAATAATAATGCAAGTGAAACAAAAACATATGTAGTGATGGAAGCAGATACCAAAGTTCAAAATGGGAAAAAAAAAAAAAAAAAAAAAACTCAAAACCATTGACAGGATTGCACCCATAGTAGAACCCATTTAGTTCTAACGGTCTGAATAAAAAAAAAAATTATTTTAGGAGCACCGAGGTGTACTGTACGTGTTTTCACCTCGGCGTCCTCATAAACAAGAAGGAACGCTACGATGAATTCAAAGAAACAGCAGGAAGATCCCGAACCGTTAAAAGATTCTAACCGTCTAAGACTCCAGCAATCCGTCAATCAGAAAATTCTATCCACGATCAATCGAACTCACTTAATCTAATGCTGTGTTCCTGATCTGCGAATGTGTACGCATATCTCAAGAGAGGGAACTGGGCGCAGTCAATGCGTCAATGACCTTAGATGCAGCCATTATGAAAAGATAGGAATTTTGACTCAGAGAGGGAAAAAGAGTGTGAAATGTTTTAAGTCTAGACAAGATCAGAACATTATATAATTGAGAAAGGCAGATGAAATATATTTATGAATGGGATAATATTTATGAAAAGTAATTTTATCCCATTAGGCGCCGCTATACATATTAAGCTGTTTTTTAATGAAACTCTCTCTTTATGAATAGAAAGTCTTTAAGGTATTTCTGAAGAAAAAAATTTAAAAAATTCGAATATTTAGGAAAAATAGCATGTTCCAAAAATGGGAGCAATGGCGCCTAATGGGAGTAAATTTTTTCAAAAATTTTACTTATGCTTCCGTGCATTTATGTTTGTTATTTCTCAGTTCTTTAGCTATAAAAGGGATAATATCATTCTGAAACTGATATTTTACGAAGAATTCATATAAATTAGTCCGACATCTACATTTATAATAAAAATAAAAAATAAAATTACTGATTCTATAAGCATTTTCATTATCCACCTCTTTATTTTTCTTCATTACATCATTTTTGTCCTACTATTTTACATGAAAATGATTGAACATTTTTCATGCAGCATTATATTACATTTTTTTCGTTTTCTGAAATTGGGTTTTTAGCTATTTTTTTTTTGTTTAGTTTTTTCCATATTCCAATTTGAAGATTCGTCTGAACTTTCATCTAAAATATCAAGCCTGTGTTTAATACTTTGTCTTTTTTAAACACTAAATCAGATATTTCTTGATTGTCTGTTGATTTAGAATTTACAGAAAGTTCTACTCCACCAAATATAACATGGGATAAATCGTTGCATAAATTATTTTCTATTACATATGTAATAGAAAATAATTTATCCAACATACATATGAGGAAGATATATTCCTCATATGTTACAATAGTGCAATCAGGTGGCAAACAAACGATTTCCGGAACATCCGAAAAATCATCCAAATCTAAAAAGTTGTTCAATCATCTTTCATGTAGAATAGTCAGAAAAAATGATGTAATGATGAAACATAAAGAGATGGATAATGAAAATGCTTATGGAACTGGTAATTTCATTTTGTTTTTTATTATAAATGTAAAAGTTGGACTAATTTATATGAAATCTTCTAAAAATATTAGTTTCAGAATGATATTATACCTTCTATAGCTAATAAATTGAAAAATAAATACCACAAATGCACAGAGGCATATGTACAAATTTTCAGAAACTTTATCCCCATTAGGCGCCATTGCTCCCATTTTGGGAACAACTTATGCTTTCGGTAACTGTGATTGATCTATTATACATATTAATTCCGGATTGAAGTTGTTTAATATAATACACTCTTATAAACATATTTTAACTGAAATATGTAATTTTTATTATAAAGTTTTTTTTTTTTTTTTTTAAATATTTCTTTCGAATACTGCCAAAAAGCTATTTTTCGCCTTTTTTAACACGTTTTAAAAAATAGAAAATTCTAATGAAACTTTAAAAAAAAAATTCAGCTGTCATCATATATATTCAAAATGCAAATAACATGAACCTTTTAACAATTTATAAAATACACACTTTAGAAAAAATCCTAAAGCAATTTTCCCAAAATGGGAGCAATGGTGCTTAATGGGTTATATTGAGATAGGGGAATTAAATGTAATAAATAATGTTAAAGTAATATTTAAGAAAGGAATTCTTTTTTGATGAGAGATAGAAGAATTACAATTGAAATTACAAATGATAAGTGATTTAAATTTGGAATAAATAAAATATTGATTTTAAACTATTTAAATTAATAAAGGTTTAAAATATTGGTTTTAAAATATTTAAGTTAGTAATGATTTACAGCCGTAACATAACAGCTGCCAAGGAAGGACTTGTTGAGCAGGCAATAAATATGAAGATAGCTTAAAAACTTTCAGAAACCCACTCTAGAACAAAATGTTAAAATAAAAGTACCTGATATCGACAGAGAAATAATGGATCCAAAATCAACAATAGTCATTAACACAGATATTACAGATGATAAATTTTATATACTTGATACTAAGTTGGATAAGCAAAAAGCATGATACACAAGAAACCCGTTTCGTTTATTTTATACAAACATTGAAGAAATTGGCATAGAGGAAATAAGTGTATGTGAAATGGTAAATAAGCTTTTTTTAGTTGGAGGACAAGAACTCAAAAAGTTCAATTGTTGAAAAGGTGCAGCAAGATGTGTTTGTGCAAATCAATTAATGTACTCTGTAATTTAAAAGGCCTTAACTGTTAACCTTGCTGTAACAAGTAAGTTTGATTATGTTAAAAAAATTCTGGTTAATAAATTCCATTTATTCCATGAACATCTTCTGTTTAATAAATTAGCTAAATGCAGGAAAATCTGAGCTACTTTAAAAAGTTACATAAAGTTAAGTTTTGTAATATACTATTCAAAATTAAAATTTAATATGAAAAAGCAAATTATTGTAATTTTAATGAAGATAGCATATAAAGTTATCTTAATTTATTATCCAATTCATATAGTCTTTAAATAAATAGAAATATGTTTTGTTGAATGTACCAGGTATCTACATAAGGGAGTGCAATATATTAACCACCCATTTCTCGAACCCTATGCCAAGTTAATTAGTTATACATTTCAATCATTAAACTTCTACTAAAAGGAGACTGTAAATGTCAACATCTACTGAATAGGTTTGGTAAAATCTTGAAAGCATTTAGAAGTATATTTCGGGCTTTTCCAACTCACTTTGACAAATGCCAGGATTTTCCAGACTTCGGGCTTTTACAGTAACATATGTATTCAATATCTATATTCATATTATGCTTGGATCTGTAAATATTTTTTCCTTTTAAAATGTGTTCTTCCAGTTTCATGGAACCTAACCTCCTTTTATATACAGGATGATAATCTTAAAATTCACCAGGTTTATCTAGCATATAAGCCTCATGAACGTTTAGCATTTAAAAATTTCTTGTTCATGAATGAAATTATATATATTTGAAGCTTGCATGCTATTTTTATAAAGATTATATAGTATTGTCAAGACTGTTAAAAAATGTTGCAACAGGGGGGAAAAATGGACAGTTTAATGGAAAGGGAAGAATGATCGTAAACATATAATATATTTGTCACATATACAATATTTATTTGTTGTTGAAAATTCTGCAAGGAGTTAAAAGTAAGCTGAATTTTGTTTCAGGCATTCATGTTTGAAACTTCTTTAAGCTTGAGGGTTACATCATGGGGTGAGAAGGTCTGTCAGAAACTTGATCCTGAATACTACAAATGTTGGCAAGCCTTAAAGAAAAATTTTGATCCAAACTGGAAGCCCCAGAATTATGATGCAAATTGGAGATCAAACTGGTAAGTATTTCTTTTATTTTTTACTTTATTTAAAAAAGCTTTTTGGAGTAAAAGGAGCATTTTTCTTCTAAAATAAATAAGTAAATAATTGAATCGAGTCTTTTTATACATTAAAATGTTTATATGTACAAAAGTTATTTTAATTACCTACAGCAGCAAATGTATTTCTTTGCCAAAAAATTGTTTATAAGTTCTCTTAAAAAGCTCTCTCTCTCTTGTGGAGCATCTTAATTATAATTTAGTTATACTCAGTACTTGGAAGAGTTTCAAATTTTAATGGTAAATTGGGAAACTAAAGCATTTGCTGCTAGTGTAAAGACAGATTTATATCTCTAACAAGAAACATACCACACTGCGTACTGTATATTGCAACAAATTTGTATTCCAATTGCACATTTAAAATATGTTGTTATAAATATTAAATGTGAATATGCCCAACTTCTGAATATTTAGTTTCAAATGTGAAAATGTAAGTTTCAACTTTTGTCTCTTTCCAATTGTGTTGCAAAGTGGTGGAAGGATTTATTTATCTTTTTAAATACTTAATAGAAATACATCACATCTTTGTGGTGTGGATGTAAAGCATTCTGCTTGCAGAAGCAGGTGGATAGGATACTCTACTACCTTGTGATGTGTGACTTCTTCTTTTTAAAAATTTATTTTAAACTTATTACCCATAAGCACAGCTAAAATTTGCTGCAGCTTGGAACATTTTGATATTTTTCTAAACAATAGATTGCGTTTCAGAAATTTTCACGAAAATTTTTACTTTTTGTGCATTTTTAAGAATAATATTTCTACCAATGAAAATTCAAACTAACACTTTATTTCCACACCACAAAGACCTCACAATGCAATAATTGAGTATTTAAAATATATGCAAACACTAACAAGCGAACTCTTTCTCCACCCTGCAACTTAGTTGAAAGAGGAGAAAAGTTGAAACTATTTTTTTTTCACCTTTAAAATTAAATATTCAGAGGTTGGGCATATTCACATTTAATATTTATGACAACAAATTTTGAATGGTTACAAATTCATTACAATTTACAATGATCATTGTTTGTATGTACCATGTAAGAAGAATAATAGACATTTTTTAATCACAAGTTTTATAAAGGAGTTTGTTAAATTTCATAATTAGCGTAGCTAAAAGGGTGTAAAAACTGAAGAATGTTTAATTTTCCTATCTGTTTGTTTTCTTCTTTTTCACTTATTGGTTAGTTCTTTTAATGTGACTTTCCAATAAAAATGGTTTTGCATGCTCAGACTATAGATTTTTGAGGTATGAATATTAAAGGAGATGTGAATAGTGAACAATGTGTCAAACAATGTTAAATTACTCAAATACTGTGAAGAATGACTATTTTGTGCAGTAAATGAAAGATGTCTGGGACACAAAACAATCACTTTATTCTTACAATTCTAAAAATACAACAACAACAACAATAATAATAATAATAATAATAATAATAATAATAATTTCCCCCAACGTATTTGGCTTGAAAAATTATCCAATGCTTTCCAGTGGAAACAAAATAAATCAAATATCTATTTGGCAATTTCAAGAGATTTTTGTATAATTTTTATTATCACACCTGACTTAAATTTTTACTGTCATTTATCTCTAAATAACTAAAAAAAAGATGTTTGTATAAAATTTTGGGCACAAATTGAACATTTGTGTACATATTGAATAAATTTATTTTTAAGGTTTGTGATTTGCTTTATTGTAAAAATTAATTGTTTTGCCAGCACTAAAGTGTCTTGGTTAAGTCATTTAAAATGTGTGACCAGGTGAAATTTAATCATGAGTTACCTGGCTAAAAAAGTTAAAAAAGTTAAATATACTAATCTGAATGTAATATTAGAATCTATTAGGTATTTGCCCATATTACTGAATATTCGGTTAGGCCGAATATCAAACTATTCGGTTTGCCAAATATTAAATTATTCGGCCTACCAAATATTTGGTTTGGCCGAATATCAAAATATTCAGCCAAACTGAATACTTAAAAATTTTTTTGTTTTAAAATATTTAAAAAAATCCCACAATTTCTACTCTTAGCTGTCAATTAATAAAGATATTCAAAATAATTAGAAATAGAATCATGTTTCAACGAAAGGGAATGCTTTTACATTATTTATTCGCTGTTTGAAAAGTGTCACTTAAGAAAATTAACCATTAATGATAACCTTCATAGGAATTAATGATGTACAAATAAATACAAGTTTCTGAATATTGTCTAGTAAATAATCTGTTTCTTGTTTTTTTACAAACATCATGTTTCTAAACAAAATGGGAAAAAACTTTCACAGGTGATAATAGACAATTTTTGTCCAGGAAACCAGGATCGCAACACACTTATTCAATCAAAAATAATGTCCATCTCACTCCAGGTCAAATTTGAATTTTCGTTTGTTACTTTAATAATATTGAAGATATTATAACTATATTTTCAACATAGTTACTTTGATTTCTGTGAATCACGAGAAGTACTGGAAATTGCCACCATTCATATCTAAACAAAACTGAGCTAGATATTCCTTTATTCAGAGTGCAGCTGACAGTACTAACTGTGTCACTTACCAAAATTCAGTAACTTCCAATAATATTATCATATTTGCTACCAGCAAGATTAATATGATTCAAATCTCGCTAAAATATCTTCATTGTTGTTAAAGTTGTGAACAAAATTCAGTTTCTGCTTGTGGTGACACACTGTGTGTTTTTGATTGAATGAATTGTATTTTTGATTGAATAAGTGGATTGAGATAATGTTTTCTTGCTCAAAAAATGTTTGCTTTGACCATATTATCTATGAAGAAAGTTTGTTCCAAGATGTATGAACACACTGTATGTTAACAACCTCTGAATATGATCGCCCATTCCAGATACCTGCTCTCTGGTTCATTTAAAAACTTCCTTGCCAAATCAAAAGGAGCAGGAAAGTTATTCTTGCTTATTTGCCACTATTTTAATATATTCTATTGTTTTACTTTAGTCCCTTCCTGACAAATAAACACTATATCACTGTAAAATGTTTCCTCTAATTCATTCAAAATTTTTCTTTGATTTTAAAGTAGTAAAGTTTTAGAATATAAGAACATTTTATAAATTTATTTTAATTCATAAAAAAGCTACAAAGTTTAAAGCTTTATCAATTAAAAAAAGTTTTAAGGCTATCCTTTTTTTAAGTTATAACTCAAAGCACAGACTTTTTTTGTGTAAAGGTTTCTTGTAAAAAGGTCTAGTTCATAAAATGGTAGTATCTGTGTTAAATATTATGTAAAATTGTTTTATAATGTAACTTTTAATACTTTAAACTCTGAAAATAAAAATATTCGCCCAAATAGTTAATATTCAGTTGGCCGAATATTCGATATTTGGCCTCACTGTTACTATTCAGCTAGCCGAATATTCAGTATTCGGTTTATTTGTGTGCCTAATATTCGGCCAAAATCACTATTCGGTGCATCCCTAGAATCTATTTCAACATTTATCATTTCTTACCATATAGCATCAAACTGCAGAAATTTATTATTTTACATCATAATCTTTCCTATGTTCATGTTTTACTTTTATAAATTCATAAAGTAATTTTCTATGGCTTTATTATCCCTTTATTGCATGATATATCAAATTTGCAACATAAAAGTTAAATGCTACATATTTACCCCTGTGTCTTAGATTTACACAAAATGAGTCTTGTTCCATGTCAAAAGCAATTAGATGTCTCAAATTATACTAGTTGTGTCTATTCGAAGACACTGCTATGTTAGTTTATTAAATATAATTATGTAATATTATTGTATTTTCAAAGCTGTTTTTTTTTTTCCAAATCAAATCAAACCAAAAATTTTCTTAAATAAAAAAAGTTAATTAATAACAACAAGAAACATTTCACTAGATAATTTTTTTAATGTAAATTTTGTTTATCTGACTTAACCCCCCCCCCCCTCCTCTTTGGATTTACCAGCAAGTGTTAATGGAAAAATCTATGACGTTATACGATGCACTGCTAAACACTACAGCTCAGTTGCTGATATTTGCAAATTGTTGCACAGAACACATTTTTGCACAAAAGAAGTAAATTACTATCACGTTAGCACATTTTTTTCTCCTGAAGTAGTGTTAAAAGTAGCATCACTGTTCGTTATAAGCTACTGATTATTTTGTATCACACTACTTGCTACATTACCTTATTCAAAATGTAGCACGCTACATTACAAACTACTGGTAAAAGTAGTGACTACTATAGTTTTGCTACTTCCAACCACTGGCTATATCTATCAAACTGCTTTGAATAGATAAACTACATTTTTGGGACATTTATGTCACAAAAAATAAAATTTAGTATTTAACATTAAAATTCAGTATTGATGTAATATATATATTTTTCTTTTAATATAACTTGATGAGTACTTTTTTCAATAGAAAAAATTATGTATTAAAGAGTTAATATAATACAGTAAAACCTCTCAATAGCAGACACCTCAAGGCTGCAGAATTTGTCTGCTTTCCAAAGGCAAAAATGTATAAATATGTATGTGTTGTGGATTGAAAAAAGATGTTTGCTAAATAGAGGTGTCCATTATGGAGGTTTTACTGCATTAACTTTTTATTTGTTGTAAAACTTAATTTCATATTGGCTAATTTTTTTAATTTCTTTTCTAGCACTGAAACTGTGTGATAAACTGCCTGCAAATATTTTTTGAATCAACTATAGAATTAATTATAAATAATACCTAAAAAAAAATATGGACCTGTTTTTATAAATATATATGCGCTTGGTTTATCCAAGAAAAGATTTTATCTTGTTATGTTCTTTTGTTAAGACATTTGTACAAAATAAATTGTATTTTGATACATTGATTTTCCCTTCCTTTTTCATAATTATTTCAAATTCACCTATTTTAATAATTTTATGATTAAAAAAAAAATTCTTGTAAAGTATTAAAAAGTTTACTTTTAAATTAAATATTGTAAAATCAATTCTAATCAAGAAAAAAATATGAGATATTATAAATAAACTGAAGATGAAACTTAATATTTAACTAAATCTTATATGGTAATATTCTTTGAGCTGTACAATATCAAGAATAACATGATAAAAGTAAGTGAATGCAATGCATGTACACCTTCATTTCATAAAGAGAGCTGTTAATTTATTGCTGCTGAAATTGTGGTTGTATTATTCCTAATTTTATAAAGTTCAAAGAAGATTATTTATTATATTAGTGCAGCATCACCCTCAAGCATAAACTTGTCAACAAAAAATATCTGGAGTATGAGATTCTTATATCATCTTTGATTACAGCTCTTGCTGCTAGAAAGATAAAACAAAAAGAAACAGGCCCCTCTTTCCTTTTAAACTTCTAAAAAAAAAAAACGATCTAATACTTTTTGTAGAAAATTGAATGGCCATTCAATCTTGGACACGTGCGTGCAAGAGACACAAGCATATGGCTTAAACTTTTGAATCGGCCCTGATGATGGAGCTTTAGGGGCTTCGAAACAGCTGTTTGCCATTTTATATATTTTTTTATGCTATTTTACGTTGTTCATTAATTTTTATATAATGGCACAAAGTTAAATCCACCTTTTTAAACTCCTCTTGTGTGTTGGAAGTACGCTCATTGGCTGCTGGGTAAGTGTTTACTTTCTAGCGCAAATGAAATATCTGAAAGATTCAATTAGTTTTTCAAAAATAATCGTTGCTAGAGGTTTAAATTTTCAGGAACTCCAGCCTTTGGGTTGAGAGCTTCTTGTCCAGCATCTAAGAAGAGATAATGCTTAACCTTTAGGAAAGGAAGACATGTCGTTAGTATGGTGCTTCCCTTTTTCAAAGAAAAATATCTTCATTTATGTCAATACTTATGCAGTTGTTCCTATTGATAATTCCACTGAGATCATCTTATAATATAATTACTTGTCGCAAGATCGCACGACATGTTAAGAATTCATCATTCCAGTATAAAGATGTGACTTTAATGCAGTGCTTCACTTTTTCAAAGAAAAATGTCTTTGTCTACATCAATACTTATGAAGTTGTTCCTATAGATGACAACCTAAAAGTATGTTCCACTATACTTTTAATTTTGGCCTATAGTGAAGTGTTGGAGTATTGATTTTGAGATCTGTTTATAAATTAGTTGAATTCTTGAATTAATTTATTTTCTACCGATCTTAAAATTTATTATCCTGACATTTTATTATAAGTATCATAGAATCAAACAGCAGTTTTCAGTTTTCTATGAATCAGAAATTTCTTGATCAATTGCTCTTCTGAGACAACATTTTCACAACATTCGTTATCCCATAAATCTTCCATCTTTAATGTCATTTTCTGAAAGATTGTTTGCTTTTATCAGAAAATGGGATATGCTGTTTGATCTTTTGGCATGTGAATTAGAAAACCTGAAACAATTCATGCATTTGAAAACAAACATGACTTTGTAAATGTGTCAATAAGAAGTGAAATTGGATTTCAAAACAATCTTAATGATTCTTTGGAAAACTAAAGCTTTAAACTTGTATCACTTGATAACTAACAAATTTTTCTTCAGCATTTAATGGTAAATGACTGGTATTACTCATTTCATTTGAACATGGATTATAAATCTAATTTTCTTTTTAACACCAAAATTTGAAGCGATCAATTTTTTAAATTGTGCTTTCAAACACTTAAAATGGTCATTTATAACTTTAGAATTAAATCTTTGGAACAGCTGTTTTCAATTATATAAACATCTACAGGTGTAAGCATTTTTAAAGATTGATTTTCCATTCTGTTTTCCATATATGTTTACTTTATACGAAAATTTTTAACGTTATATTTTAAATAGAAGTTACAATTATTTTCTTGGAGTGATAGATTTAAACTATTCGAATTTTTAAAAATGTGTGGCAATTATGAAAGGATTCATTGTGAAATAATCCATGCATACATAACACATAGAATTACTTAGAACAATGAAAATTATATTAAGTGTAACAGACTAAAAGTGTACTTAATTTTACCACTAAAAAAAAAAATGTGAACAATGTTAGTGAGTTTCAATATATGCAACACTAATGTGTAGTGATGTTTAGTTTCAATCTACACGATTAATAATGCTTTTGACTGCCTTGGATCTATGGATAATAGTATATCTATGATTTGATCTTGTTGAAAGGTGATCAGCAACTTAGTATTTTCATTTCTATCTGTTTAATTTGAGGGAAAAAGAAACCTTTAACAACAATATAACTACATACTATACTATTGTAGTGGCATTGCATTATTAGAAACTTCTTTTGAGTGACTACATTAAATAAATACATTTTTAATTTTTACACATAATATATATGTCACACAGATATCGTGAAAACTTGCTGTTTATTCTTGGAGACTATTTCAAAGGATATAAAGTCAACAATCACCAGAGTAAAATTCTATTTTATTAGAAAGAGAAAAATCACTATTAAAGGTGGAAATATTTGAAAGAAAACGATAAGCTATTATGAGGGATTTTACGTAAAACATCAAGGAAAAATTCATAATAAAAAATATTTCAGAAAATTTACTGAATGATCAATATGTTAAAAGAACTAATTTAACTGAAATAGGTCATCAGTTTTTTTTTGTAGAACTCATACATGTAAATGTAGTCAGTGATATTTTTTAGATCAGTGATCATGGCTCAGTGCTAGATATATTTCATTAAAATAAACTTAAAAAAGATTTTTAGTCATATATTGCTGTATAAGATTAAATAATTTAGATTATAAAATTTATTATTCAACGAAGAACATTTACACATCATTTCAACCTACAGTGTTATGATAATATATTCTCCCTTCCTGGTTGGGTAATTTCAGGTTTATTTTTGTCTGAAAATAATGGATATGGAATCAAGCATTCTTTTAAAACATTAATTAAAAACTATCCCTAATTATTTTTTTTAGTAGTTTTCTAAGTCTTTATTACAGTTTTTATTATTTCTTTAGATATATTTATGTTAAAATTTAAAAAAGTAAGTAATGATAATAGCTCTATGAAAATTAAATTGCAAAAAGTTCAATTTGCAGTAGAGTACCAATTATCTGAACCAATCAAGAACAGGTCAAGTTAAGATAATTATGCAAACTTCTTACATAATTTACCAGATATGTATCTGTAATAGTGATTTCCCTTTACATTGTATTCAGGCTTTTGACTGGCAGTTGATGTGTTTAAAAATTACTTTTATTATTTATTTTTATCCACTATTGTATATCAAATAATTTGAAGCTATTTTTGCTTTATAATATAGACAGCACTATTAATTTAAAGATATTTATGTAAATTGCAAGGAAAGTAATTTACTGGTACATGTTAATTATCGCTATTTATATTTCATAAACTATGTTAAATACACTAGTGTGCAAAACTTAAGCAACAAACACAAAATGGTAATTTCTGAAGACTTGAGTACTCAAAAGGAAATACTATAAAGAGCAAGAATTGAAAACAGGTACTACCCTAACAGCACAGCCAGTGGATGTGAAGTGTGAAGTCTCCTTGGCGTCACACATGGTTACAAGTGTCACAGTCACTACGATAAATCAAAATATGGGATCTTTCACTCGTCTCATTATTACTCTCAAATGATTGTTTTAAAGTGACTCTGCTGAAAAGTTACTGTGACTTGCTTTGTGATGGGTCACTAAGTGACGTTACAATGTAGTCACCTTGTGATTCTCACATGACTGTTAGTTAAAGACTCAACTTTGAAGTCATTGTGAGCATTGCATTGTGATGAGTCACCAACTAAAGCCACAATGAAGATGCACAGTGACTTTCAGGTGACCAACACTGTACTGTGAAGTCATCATTGCGCTCCTTTGTGAAAAGTCACCAAATGATTTCAATTTTTGTCACTTGGGAACTCGTCACAGAACAGCAATCATGATAACTTTACAAAGAAGTGTCCAAATGACAGTCACATGTGAGTCACCTGGTAACTCGTCAAAAAGCAGCAGTCATGGTAACTTCTCAGTGGAGTGACCAAATGAGAGTATAAATGAGCCGAATGAATGATATCACATTTCAGTTCATTGTAGTGACTGTGACACTTGTGACCATGTGTGACGTCAAAGAGACTTCGCATCGACTAGCTGTGCTGTTAGTGTAGTAACAATTTTCTACACTTGCTCTTTATAGAATTTCCTTTTGAGTACTCACGTGTTCAGAAATTAGCATTTTGTATTTGTTGCTTAAGTTTTACACACTAGTGTAAAATTACAGCAAATACAATAACAATATAAAAACATGTTTATTTAAAAAATAATAATGTACAATAAACATAATTTTATGAGTAATTTCAGGCATTAAATTTATTTAAGCATGTTCCAATCTTACTCAGTTTAAACAACCTAGACCTTGTAGTGTTTGTACATTGCTATCTATCATTTTCCATCTTTTTCTGTAAATGTGCTATTAGCCTATAATAATAGAATTCTCTATAATCAGATGGTAATTTAGAAAGAGATGATAAAGCTTTATCGACAGCATTAAGTGCTTGCTGTGCTGGCAGAAGATCTTTGTTTCCATAGGGATCTTTTTTATCATAAAAACTTTCATCTAACTCTTTCCAAAACACATTTACAGCTATGCCAAAATCTAGGTATTTCATATTATGAAACCAAAATGCTAGAAAAAAAATAGCACACATTTTAATTACCTCATAATTATGTTACATAATTTCTTTAACAATATTTAATAAATTGAAATAAAATATGGGTAAGTTTTAAAATTTTACCATTTAATAAGATATTTTTAATCATACCTAAAAATATTCAGATTGTAGGAGGAAAAAAGAGCAGAAAATCAAACATAATTAAATGACATAATGTAAATTATCAATTTAATAAATGATTTTAAACAAATAGAAAAAAAAAATATTTTTGCTTATTTTTAAGAAATATGATTTATTTTAAAAACAACTAATCTTCTAATTACATGATAATTTGTTGCCAAGGACAGATCTAGAAAGTCTTCAAGGAGGGAGTGATAATACAAACATAGTATTTTCACACAAGAATGGATTTACAATATTTCTAAACAAAAAAAAAAAAAATTCCATAGTACATATACAGTAGACATTTGATATAACGATCATTCAATTCATTAAAGCAACTTTCTTATTATAACAACCGATCAAAAAACTGCCTTATGTAACCATTCATGCAGGATTATTTTTACATACAACAGAATCACCAATTACACCAAGCATTCCAATATAACAAGATTTTTCAGCTTTTCTAGCAATAGGTATTTAATATTGTATGTATGTTGGAAAAGATTGAGGCTGTTTTAGGATTTAGAATCTTTCAAAAACAGAAAAATATAATTGAATCCATTTGGACATTACACTGTTAACTAGTAATTTTAAAAACACAAATTGCACAAATTGTGCCTATTAGTTGCTAAAATCAGTGTAAAAATTGTTTTAAACTCATAAAAGAGCTAAAATCCTACATGTTTCGGCTTTAAACTTAAAGCCATCATCGGGGAAGAAGAAAAACACAAACGACTACGGACCTTTTAATTTTCGACACGAGAAAATTGAAATCAACAGCTTGGAAAAATTTAAATAAAAAAAGCGGGCGCTCTCTGTTGCCAAAGAGCGAAAAACTAAACTATGAATTAACAAGGGGTTAAAAATGTATTCCATAAACTAGGTATGTTGAAAGAAAAGTTATCATTACAAATACAATCCTTCCTAATTTTAATCTCCAATGATTCCCTAATGGCGGCTTTAAATGGGTTATTGAACCTATAGATAATTCTTGCTTTATCGAAATTAATTACAGTATCATTATTTTTAGCGCAAAACCGGGAGAGTGCAGTGGATAACTTTCCAAATTTTATGTCGTTTTTATGCTCTTTTAACCTTTCCAAAAACTTTCTTTTAGTCATAACAATGTAAAAAATTATACTATTATTATTTAAGCTAATGGGGATTTCATAAACACCTGTGAATTGATCAGGGGGGATAGGATCTAATTTACATGAAACTAAGTCAACCAATTTTCTGGGAGGGACAGCAATAAGATGGATATTGTATTTAATGAGGGCCCTTTTAATCCTTTCAAATATAATAGGTATATATTGGAATTTCCGATAGTTTGGTTTATTATTGCTAGGGACAGGATGCTGAATTAAATGGCCATTGAGTTTTTCTATAATTTTCTGTACGTGATGAGCAGGGAATCCATGGTCAATGGCGATATCTCTGATAAATTAAGTTCATCTTGGATGAATTCACTTGAACAAACCAGAAAAGCACGCTTGATGAATGAATTGAAGGCAGCAATCTTATAAGAAAAAGTTGTAGAGGCATTAAATGGGATTATTGTGTTACTTCTCATCGGTTTACGGTAGACTTTACGTTTTAAGTTGTTGCCATCTTTAATTAATTGAATATCCAGGAACGGCAGTGATGAATTTTCTTCTATTTCCAACGTAAATTTAAGATTTTCGTCTATTTCGTTTATTTTTGAGAGGAAAGATAGGAGTTCCTGCTTTCCATGATTCCATGTGATAAAGATATCGTCCACGTATCTTAGCCAAACTTCTGGTGTTAAATTCAAACTTTTAAAAATAAATTCCTCCATAGGTCTAAGTTTAAATTCTGCCAACAGACCGGAAATAGGAGATCCCATAGGTGCTTCTTTATTTTGTCTGTAAAATTTCTTATTAAACATGAAAACGTTGTTATTAATGATAAGGTTAAGTCCTGACTTTAGAGATGTTTTTACGCTATCACTTAAATTATTTTGTTTATCAATTTCCAAATTAATATTTTGTACAACTTCATTTGTATCAATAGATGGGTAAAGAGACACACTATCTAAACTAGCTAGAATAGTTCCTTTAGAAATCTGAATATTTTTTATTTTCTGGACAAAATCTTCTGTTGACTGTACAGTTTTGCTTGAACTTGGTAAAATTAATTTTAGGAATATAACGAAAGCTTTTTCAATAAAATATGTTGGGCCAGAACACTTAGAAACAATAAGTCTCATAGGGAGATTTGGTTTATGGTCTTTTAGTCTACCAATCAAACGAGGGGTAATTCCTGTATTGTTGATTTTAATAAGTTTTTGCATGTATTCTGGCCAGGCTCCTCTTCTAATGAGTTCTTGTGTCTTCCGGAAAATCAAGTGATTCGGGTCTTTCTTTAGTTCTGTGCAGTCCATTGTGTCAATGCAATCATTCATTTTATTAATGTAGTCTGTTTTATTTAGAATAGCCATTTTATTAGATTTATCCGTCTTAAGGAAAATAATTTGCTTGTCTTTCTTTAACTTGGAAATGGTTCTAATAGGTCCGGTATGAATTGTATTTGAACAGATTGGAAACAGAAACAGATTAAAAATATATTAGAAGGTCTATGCTTTCAATGCAATGATACACCTGCATCTGTTTTCAATCTCCCTAGACTAAACAGGTGAGGGCTAATCAATCAGGTTTCCCGTTTTTGAGGGGAGTTTCGAGAATATTCAATTAATTAAAGATGGCAACAACTTAAAACGTAAAGTCTACCGTAAACCGATGAGAAGTAACACAATAATCCCATTTAATGCCTCTACAACTTTTTCTTATAAGATTGCTGCCTTCAATTCGTTCATCAAGCGTGCTTTTCTGGTTTGTTCAAGTGAATTCATCCAAGATGAACTTAATTTTATCAGAGATATCGCCATTGACCATGGATTCCCTGCTCATCACGTACAGAAAATTATAGAAAAACTCAATGGCCATTTAATTCAGCATCCTGTCCCTAGCAATAATAAACCAAACTATCGGAAATTCCAATATATACCTATTATATTTGAAAGGATTAAAAGGGCCCTCATTAAATACAATATCCATCTTATTGCTGTCCCTCCCAGAAAATTGGTTGACTTAGTTTCATGTAAATTAGATCCTATCCCCCCTGATCAATTCGCAGGTGTTTATGAAATTCCCATTAGCTTAAATAATAATAGTATAATTTTTTACATTGGTATGACTAAAAGAAAGTTTTTGGAAAAGTTAAAAGAGCATAAAAACGACATAAAAATTGGAAAGTTATCCACTGCACTCTCCCGGTTTTGCGCTAAAAATAATGATACTGTAATTAATTTCGATAAAGCAAGAATTATCTATAGGTTCAATAACCCATTTAAAGCCGCCATTAAGGAATCATTGGAGATTAAAATTAGGAAGGATTGTATTTGTAATGATAACTTTTCTTTCAACATACCTAGTTTATGGAATACATTTTTAACCCCTTGTTAATTCATAGTTTAGTTTTTCGCTCTTTGGCAACAGAGAGCGCCCGCTTATTTTATTTAAATTTTTCCAAGCTGTTGATTTCAATTTTCTCGTGTCGAAAATTAAAAGGTCCGTAGTCGTTTGTGTTGTTCTTCTTCCCCGATGATGGCTTTAAGTTTAAAGCCGAAACATGTAGGATTTTAGCTCTTTTATGAGTTTAAAACAATTTTTACACTGATTTTAGCAACTAATAGGCACAATTTGTGCAATTTGTGTTTTTAAAATCAGAAAAATATGTTTTTGGTTCTTAAATGTATTGATTCTTTCTAAGTTTCTGGATGAAAAGTATTTTTAAGACTTACTAGCTGACGCTTGCCCGGGCTTGTAATAACATAAAATTTTTATTATTTTATATCTTTAACCCGATTTTGTATAAAATGATATTTTTAAATTAAAAATTCGTGAAAAAATATTGATATTTAGTGATAAAAGTGCTCATTTTCTTGTTTTTTTTTATGTAGGGTCGTTTCATAGTTTTAAAATAAAAAGTTCTTTTTGTCCAAAATCTTTGAAATCTTTATTGGTGATAAATAAAATAGTTTTACAGCCTGTGTAAAAATTTCATGAAAAAAATGTTGTTATCTAGTTGTAAAAGAAGTGTCTTCTTCTTGCTTTTTTGTTTGTTTATTTGTTTTCGCATCGGAACATAGCAATAAAAAAATAGTTCTCATCTTCCGAACTCTCTGACATTTCAATCGGTTATAAATATAACTATGTCCAGGCTCTCTTTAAAATTTTGCAAAAAAATATGCATATTTAGTAGTGAAAACATGAGTTCTTTAAAAAAAAAAGCTTTAGCTTTCAACCTTGGAGCAAAAATATATTAGAAGGTCTATGCTTTCAATGCAATGATACACCAGCATCTGTTTTCAATCAACTCTTTTTAATCTCCCTAGACTAAACAGGTGAGGGCTAATCAATCAGGTTTCCCGTTTTTGAGGGGAGTTTCAAGAAGCCTTAAAAAAAAAAAAAAAAAAAAAAAAAAAAAACGCGCAAAGAAACCTTTTTTGTGTGGGAAAAATAATGTTGGAATTTGACAGAATGTGCTTTTTGTTTTAAATATATAGATTATTGTCCTCTATACATGCTTTGAACACAATTGATCTTCTATGTCAAAACTAATGCAAGAGGTATTTGTAAAAAGATTTAATGCATATAAAACTGCTTGTTTATCTATTTCTAAAGAAGTTCGATAAAGAATACTTTTAAACTTATTAATGAAGCATTTATTTAGCAGCTAAGAATACCTGACGGAAAACTGAATTCTTATCCTTTTAAATGGCCATTTCTGGTCATCGGAGTCATTCAAAGTTTCTAATTTTGATTCATTATATAATCAGGAAAGTTATAAAGTTATAATACAATATTGTGTGTGTAATTTTAGATTTTTATATATTAAATACTTTTATACAATTTTTCTGGTATTAATCATATTTTATAAAATAAAGAATAGGAAAGACAAATGTATCTGTTTTAAGTACTTAAAATATTAAAATCTTTGGAAAACACAAAAAACCCATGGAATCGAACTTCAGATTTTTTTTCTTTTGAAATAGTAAATATTAATATATAGTTTTAAGAAATACAACATTAGAAACAGAAAGATAACCCATATAACTGGGCATATATTTTTTTTCTTTTGTCTGGGAAGCGAATGAGACAAATGCTTCAAATTGCAGAAAAATGGAAAACTTTAAAACTGCCATGTAATTGAGGTCCAGTAAAAAGGTTTTTTGAAATATAAAATAATATTTTTTAAGGTGAAAATTATCATTGAAAGTGGAAAGGTAAGGAGAATCTTTTTTTTTTTTTTTTTTACTCTACAGGGGATTACAATTTCAACATGCAGAAAAAACTGAACACTTCATTTTCATCTGCATGAAGATACAAGGAAACCCGTAAATGTACTCAATTGGCAGAACAATGAAAACTCACCATTTTGTGATGTTCATTAGGGCTTTTAATTAATATCTTGGTTAACCTTTCTATATTAAAAAAAAGTAACCGCCGCAGCCGCTGTCAATGAAGATTTTGTGCCTTGAAGTCTTTCTAGACTAATATCCAGAAAACTATTGCATATACAAATATGAAAATTGGTAGTTTTATAAAGAAATGTTCAATAAACACTCTGAAGCAGACAGATCTTATTAGCAGACAGATTTTAAATCTAAGAATTATTTTAAAAGATATTTAATATTAAAATGGGTCAAAATAGTTCTCTTAAAGTTTTATAGGAATGACAACTATGCACAGGAATTTAACCATAATTTATAAGGATATAGCTGTCAAGCTTGTGGTGTGCAGGCTGCACTTTTAATTATTTTTTTAATTTGAGTAATTTTTTGAGGTTATATTTCAATTTTTTTATTCAAAATTTTCATTATTTTGATGAAGATTTATTTCATATTTCATAAAATCCATTATTTGAATTGTTGCCAATTTGTAAAATAGTACACATAATAATATTCCCTTTCAATTAAGAAATGTATTTACACGTAACTATTAAAAACAGAAATAAAATTTTAAAATAATAACTAAGTGATCACGTGTTAAAAGCAGTAAATGTAGAAAATTCCGTAATAAAAAATATACTTGCGCGTGAGTATTAAAAAGAGAAATAATTAAATTGTTACGCATTTTCAAACCATTAAGTAGGGAAACTTATGTCATATTTAAAATTTCGACAAATCTTTTACCTATTATTGCAAATTTTCAAACAGCCTAAATAATAATATTTCCTCTCAATTAAAAACTATATTTTTACGTTTAATAATTACCTTTAAATTACCGAAATAACTAATAAATTATTAAAATATCATTAACAATATGGTACTTCTCCATTATCACGTCGACCACTTTTCATAACAAAAAACTATCGGCAAAGTATAGGATTTAACACTAAAAATGCATGAATGTGGCGTCACCATTCACTTGACGTCAGAGACCATGTGTTTGTTATAGCATCAAGTGGTTTTTAATTCAATATATACATATATTTTTTATTATGTTTTACTAATTTATTAATTATTTCATTAATTAAAATAACAATTGCACCCTTAAATGGCAGTGCTATATTAAAAAAGAAAAGGCATTGAAAAATGTTGCGATGAACAGCTACATACAATACATCAGTTTCAACTGACGTCACAAATATAGATAATTAAAAAAAATAATGTAAATAAATACCCAAGATTATTTTTTTTTCTGTTTTCACTAATATATTGTAAATTTTATTGTTTAAACTTACTAATAGTTGACACTTTGGTGAGTGGGGTTTTTCTGAATTTTTTGTATTTTATTTATTTGTTTATTTATTCTTTATTTTATTTATTTTTGAGATTCCAATGGCAAAATTCTTCAATATGTTTATTTGGCATTACAGTTTGGCAATAGTTTTTTTTTTTTAAATGAAAATTGATCGACAGGATAATGGAGAAGTACCTAAAAGACAAATAAACGTTGAATTAAAAATCCCTCGATGAAATAACTAATGCTCGTAATGTATCTCATGTCAACTGAATTCGATGCGACGCCACGATCATGCACTTTTGGCATTAAATCCTATATTTTGGCGACAGTTCTTTTCTTTTATAGAAAGTAGTCGACGGGATAATGGAGAAGTAACCAATTTTCTATAGCATCATTATAAAATTCTCCGATGCAGCAACATTGTTTACTTAACCATTTTAAACAAGTTGATTTTTAAATGTTTAATTCAGTTTAAATGTTTAATTTAGGAAAGCAGTTGTTAGCTATTTCGACCTTAAAATCCCTCAGTCAAAGGAAAATTAATGGAAACTCGGTTACAGGAGATTGCCACTGGTCGTTTAATTATAATACAATCTTCCGTAATTGTTTTAGAGTTCATCAAATCAGAGTGTTTTTAAAGTTTCGGTGTCACAACAGGGGTTGGCGAGCATAGCTCATAGGGGGCAGAGCCCCCTAGTTATTTAAAAAATTGAAAAATCTGAGGATTAGGTGCATTAGGACCTGCGACAAACAGCTTTTTTTAATAAATATATACATAAGTTTATACATATATATATAAGGGACTATATACATTGCTTATTATTACTATAATTATAGAATAATTGTGTTTATATAAGTTTTAATTATATTAGATGTAGCTTTTAGGATTAATAAAGGATTTATAATTAATAAGAGCGAGCACAATATAAATTGTCACTGTAAGGCATGTATAGAGAAAGATGCAGTCCTAAATTTATGGGAGGAGGGATCAAATTTTTTAATCAAGAATTTTTTAATATTAATGTGTGTAGTTCCAGATAACAAAATGCATTGCTTTGAGAATTTATCATTGTTTTGAAAAAAGAGATTAGGACTAGCATGATCTCTCCATTCTTCCTTACACATATAAGCAAAATGTAGACAATCATTGCATTACCATATAATAATTTTCTGTTGATAAAGTAAAAAAAAAAGTAAATAAGAAAAGACAGAGATAAATAATGTACCTGGAATATATAGTACATCACCAGGTAATAAGAGGCATCTATATGGAGTCGCTTGACTAAAATTAGGATATTTATTTAAATCAGGATTTTCAACATCTATAACTTCTGATTTATCACCTGCATATGAAAATATAAATTGATGCAATGATAAATATATATCTTATTACCATTGGTTTATAACTGCTAAAATTATGCAGCAATGTTTATTTAAATGTAAAAGAATTATAACTAGTAAAAAAAGCTAAAAATAACAAAACTCACCTAAAAATCTATAAATCAATTTTTACAAAATTATAAAATAGATTGTAGTAATATTTTTTTACAATTATGCTATTTTAAATCTAATGTAAGAAAACTATTTATGAATAAATCATAGTAATTTCTTTTTCATAATCAATAAGCGATCTCTTAAAAAAGACACATCATTAATAATAAACACTTTGTTCTAATGATTATTAAATTTTAGTTTAAATTAATAACTGTTAAAGCCAAACTTAGGTATTGCTAATTACAAATTTTAAATTGATTAGTATTTTATACTTCTATTTTAAGGACAATATCTCATTAACTTTTAAAAATATTTTAAAAGCTTTAAATTTCTATTTCACATTCAGTTATTAAATACAAAACAACAACACACATATACACAAAAGAAAAGAAAATGCAGCTAAGATGTTTATCATCATATTACATAACGATAAACAACAATATCAGTTATATTTATATTAAAAAAAATAAATACATATAATTAACTGTATCCTACTTTGTTAATTAAAATTAAAGTCTTCAATTATTACATATATGATTATTAAAAAGTTTAATATTGAAAGATGAATACATTGTTTTTCAAGCAGGAAACTTATATGTTAATAATGTAAAATGCTTTCTTTTTAAGCATATCTTTCAATATTCATTTACTAAAAAGAAAAATATTAAAATTAAACACTGAATCATTCAACACATTTTTCCATACCATTAAGATATAAATTCAGAGCATCTGATGGCGGGAACAAAACAGCTTGCTTTCGACCTGTTACTTGAACTAAAGCATTGTCCATAACCTATAATTATATTTTTAAATATCACTATTTGAATGATGGAGAAAAGTTTATAAACAAAAAATGAAATAAGACAAATTTACATACAAAAGGATATGTTAAGAGGAGGGATGGAATAAAGGAAGTTAACATAAAAAAAATGCTGATAGTAATTAAGGGAGTCACACTTAGCCTTACTTAAATTTAAAAAAAAAAAAAAAGAAAAGAAAAAAAAAATGTTTTTTTTACGTATTGTTTTCAAAGTTGTCAAAAAGCAGTCATGTAAATTTTGAAAGAAAATTCTACAAAAAAAAAAAAAAAAAAAAAAAAAAAAAACATCCTGAGAGTGTTCTTTCATAAACTGAATATTTGTAATAAAATTTTACTTAAAAAAAAAGACATAAAGGACTACACACATATGAGTGAAACTTGTTTATAGTTAGATCAGATATAAAAAAAATAATAATAATAAATATTATTCCGAGTATATTCTAATGTAACATATCTTAACCAAATCAACTTAATTGCTGAAACATCAGTTGAGGCTCACCGCTGAGACCCAAAAGTTTTTGGTTTCTATTTGTTTGTTTGTTTGTATGTCTGTTCCGTGATAACTAAAAAAACTTCCATTCGTTGAAAAGAAAATGACGCATTTGATTAATGTATTTAAACGGTAAGTTAAAGTTATGTATGCAAAAATTTAACAAGTGGGGTCTTAAACTATTCCAATTAATTTGAAAACTTTTTAATACATTTGCCAGATTTTTTAAATTAGGTGTATAACTTTAGGTACAATTTTATACATCTATTCAAATAATAAAAAACATTTTATTTTCTCATTTTTTTTACAAATTTTAAAATGGATTTATTTTTATTTTCCTCTTTAATTGTAGCCTAGCAACAATATTTCAAAGCATATCAAAATAATAAAATTCAAGTAAATTGCACTATTTTGCCGTAGTATTTTTTTTTAGCAGAATAGCTTATTTTTGGGAGATTTTTAGTATTCTATTGAAATAGATGAGGATTTATTTGGATAAAAGTTCCATTTTAACTACTTTGGAATGCTCACCAAAACATAATTTCCAAACAAAAATTATGAAAACGTAGGTAATTTGTATTCAAGTCTCATAGTAGGAGTTTACATTTGTATATTTCTTATATGAGACGTTATTCAATTTCTGCAACAGATGTGGATGTTTTGTGGTTGAAAAGTTAGTTTTCTTTTAAAAATATGATAAAATCTCTCATACAACGAGATGGTTAATCTAAAGAAATTAGAGTTGTAAAACACATCCATACATATCGTCGAATCCTGAATAGCACAATTACTGAAAATTAAGAACATGAAAGGCTATCACAACAAATATTTGTAGCACCAAATCACATTTACAATTCAGTGAATTTGCAGTGGACACGATTATGGATGATTACCCAATAGGTTTAAAAGTTTCCAAATATTCCTGTTTTGAGGTAATTTTAGGATGCTATTGCTATCGAGTAGATCAAGATGTACTTGCATAAGATCTTACATCCAAATATTATATTGAATGACCATCAAAACTAATTTCCGCTACAAAAATTGTAAAAACATTAGCTTTCTAAAATAGATATGTGAAATATAGTAGACTTAGTTTATATTTCCATAAGTTTCTTTTGGACATGAGATTTTATTCAACTTATCCATCAGATTCAGCTGTTTTGCAATCAGCAGGTAACTAAATATTGCTATTTAGATATTAGGATATAAAATATAGTTTAACTATAAGTTTTAACAAAGTAAAGTAAAAAAAGTTTAGTAAAAATAAATAAATAAATATTCTTAGATATTACGATAATATGAAATTATTTTCCAAACTGTTGCTTATCCTAATAAAACCACAGTGTAAAACGAAATCCAAAATATAGTATAATTATTTGTGCAATCAATAAATATAAATTTAATAAGATTAGGGGGCATACATTTTAACAGGGGGGCTCGTTTCCCTCCTGATGAAATGTACTTTTAATCTAAAAAATCACAAGAATAAGCAGTTCATCAGAATATCATTGCATAGCACTGTGTTTAATTTAATGCTTCTGATTTCCGAAACCATCAAAGTAATTTATATACTTATAAATGTGTATGTAATTTTTAAAAATTAAATTGCAGATTTCAGGATGTTAAATATTATAAAAAGTGAGATTAAAAAACAATGACTTGCAGAGCTAACATTGAGGCTCCTGATCTGCAAATTTACTTATTTTATATTAATTTTATGTTTAACATAAAATGAAAATCTGCCTTTTTGTTCACAGATTTCAGCTTAGTGTCAAAGTGGTTAATTTTCTGTAATCAGGCCCATAGTCAAATGGCATATTTGAGCATATGTGATTTAGCACAATAATGTTTTTTAAAGCCTTTAATGGTATTCATCTTGTCTTTTTCGATTATAGACTACTACTTATAAACATATGCTTGAGATTAAGTACAAGATTATGCATAGAACTCAACTGAACCTAACAATTCTGATTTTTGTCAGCTATCAAAAAGAAGACTACACATTTCAGAAAAATCTGTAATGAAAGAAATGACTTTGTTGCTAAGAAAATTGAAGGATTTTTTATTATCAATTTCAAAGTACTTTCATTCAAGAAGATTCTCTGAAAATCTGATTATAAAATAATGGAGTTCTAGTATATTTTTATAGAAGAATTCTTTCAATTGTTTTTGTTGAATTTAAAATGTATTTTTCTTGAAACCATATTTTAAAAATCAATGACCTAAATATGTCATAGTGAAACTACTGCAATATAACTACTGCAAACTGGGAAAGAAACTGAACTTTCAATTTAAATTTATTTAGAAATGGTATAAAATATATTCATGGTTAAAAACAGAAAAGTTGATTTCATACCTCAGTAATTTTATAAAAGTAGAAAATGACATTTAAAAGCATGCAAATATTGCATAACATAGCCTTGTATTACACACATACGTATGTAGCAGGGTTCATACTCATCAGGGGAAACCTGGGAATCAGGGGAAAGTCAGGGGATAAATTTTGTGTCTTAAAAATCAGGGGAATCTCAGGGGATTTTCCAAAAAATACCAAAAACCTGGGAAAATTTGGCAAAACAATCGGCTACTCTGGGAAATGAGGGCACTTGCTGTTATTCGCATGCTTTGGGACGTAAAAGCATGTATCTGCAAAATGTTCAACAATTTGTAAATTTTGCAAAAAATTCTGTAACAAATCAGTAGTTTGTGCTTCAGAATCAGTTGTGAACTTGAGAGTGGAACTTTCACAACTCTTAAAATTTTTGTGTGTAACATAACAAAATCTTGATACCTAGAAAATTTGCTGCTGATCTGGGAAAAATACATACAGGTTTTTTATACATACCTGTATGTATGTATGTATATATATATATATATATATATTTTAACCTTCTGATATAAAAACTTTACTTTTGTGATTACCTCTTTATTTATTTATTTAGAGGGGGAGGGGTAATACTTACTAAGTTTTAAAAAATGTCGTTAATTGTCAACATGGGAAAATTATTCATTCTGGAAAATACATCAGGGGATTCTCAGGGGATTTTTTGAGGGAAAATGAGTATGAACCCTGTGTAGTGTTCCATCTCGGCCAATTTTTAAGGGGCCCCTTTTAAAATTCATGCAGCCCTTTTTAAAAATAGTGAAATTCACCTTTAGTTATACCCAGAGATTTCTTTAAAAATCTTTCCCATACCACAGTATTTCTAAATCCGTGTGTCCAAGATCCTCTAAAATATATAGAACTTCATTTCTTTAGGAAAAACACGGGATTTTACAAATCATGATTTTATATAATTATAGATTTTAATTTGAAAATTAATGTCACTTTTCATACTTAAAAATTGCATACTTTTATTCTATTATATCACTACTAAACACAATACTAATATATTTCCTCTGTAAATAATACTCTTTTTGGTGACTAGCACTCTGCCCCTTTCCTTTTTAGAATGAACGACACACACACAAAATAAATAAATAAGTGGAAACTCTGATTGAAATTCATATTGATCAAATCACTATTGTAGATAAAAGACAAAAAAATTGGTCTGAAATTATGAAGATTAGAAATTTTTTGACAGCAGAAGAAAAATTGATATAAATGACAAATGAGTACAGAGCAGATCTCAAATTCAAAAAGATATATCTTGCATGCTGCACAATTCAAAATAACTTTTGATTCTTTAAAATTATATAATATATTCATATCAATATAAGTTAAATAGTTTGAATAATAATGTAACTACTTTTTTTATATGAAATCCGATTATTATGATTTAATCATGAAATTGTTGCATAAAATATATACTTAGTTTACATACAAGTATAGTAGCTTCACTTTACATTTTAATTAATACAAACACTTTCAGAATCAAATTCAAGAATTCTTTATTTAATAATGACTTATTTTTAATATTTTAACATCAGTCAGCACAGTAAGGTTTTATAAAAGGAGAAAATATATTGTAAATGTCCAAATCTAATTTATAATCTTATTGACAGTTTTTTCATAATTTCTAGTGAATTATGAAAACTGATGAAATTTTTTAAATCATTAATTTTAATACTAATATGCATTAAAATCTTTGCTTTATGCAATGTGATAAAGTTTCATTCTAAATTATCCTACAGCACAAAAATAAGAAAAATTAAAGCTAATAATTTTATACAAACATATTCATTTCAAAATACTGAAAAATAAATAAACATACATCATAATGAGTCCACACAGTTACTTCAGCTGATGCTAGCCTGAAGACACTCGAAAATATTTTATCTTTAGGGATAAAAGAAGGGAATTTAAAATCTTTTGCTAGCTCAGGAAACTGCTTCTCAATATCAGCTACATCCTTTCTAGCATTCTTTGCAACAGAGCGGAGATAATAATATTCAGTCTAGCTTAAAAAGAAAAAAATATTTTATTGAATATACATATAAAGAACGAAATATTCAGATACTTCTTTCTGTGTTAGCTGAGGTCTATTTAGTTCATTCTACCAATGGTAGCAGTTAATGAAAACATTTGATGTTGATGTGAGAGATGATGCATTACTGATCATTTGAAATACAGTTGTACGACTTAAATCATGGGTGAAAGTTTTTCATCCTCTGTCAGAATTCAGTGTTTTTCATATTTTGGAACACGGAATGTGAGAAAAACATCAATTTGTAATTGGACATAGTTTTTTTAAGCATTACTTTAGGATTTTCATATATATTAATGTAACTCTTGGAAATTTATGTTTTGAAGATGTGTTATGATATATATATACATTTTACTAAAGTTTTACGAAAAAATATTTCTATTTCAGTCCTGTGAAAGTTTCTGACATTCACCTATGACTTAAATTTCAGGGAAATATTTGTTTAACATAAATAATAAAATATTTAAAGTAGAGAAAAATATTTACGCAATGCAAATCATGTTTAAAAATAATGAATTTATTTAATAAAGCATATAACTTAATCTATTACATTTAATACTATGTATACAATCAAAAACAGGCAGTAGTCATATTTCTATATTTGATTGCAAGCTTTTGTATAGAGCTATAACTTCAGAAGCAGATAATACAAAACATGCACAAAACACTTTTTAGTCAGCAAGGTTTTTAAACTAGAATGAACTAATGAAAAATCATTTACCCAGTGCCTTGCAGACTCCAAGACTGTCATTACCTTATTATATTTCCAAAGAATGCTCTTTATAAACACTTTAATATTCCTTTATTTTGAATACATAGGGCAGCATCCTATTTGAAAATTGGTAATCCCCTGGGCTTGCCCTAAAACAGCAAAGCTTAACTCTGTGGCAAAGATTATCCATTTATCCCTTTGAAAATTGATAATTTATAATGATCAATATTAAATAAAGAGAAAAAAAAAAAGGAAGAAAATGATTCTAGTTCTGGGTATCTTTTTACAAAAGCAGGTATTTTAAAATAATAATAATAATTAGGCAATTTAAACATATTAATACCAAATACGTCTCACTTAAATTAGTTACCAACTTTCAAGAAGAAAATTATGCATTAAGGATCATTATAATTTCTTTTATACATTCTTCTTCCAATACTTTGCATAAGTAATGTGCTATAGCACATCTGTGACTATGCTGATCACTGTAAAATGGACACTGCAGATGCAGAGGTACTTTCATAGGATAAACTTATGCAAATAATGTATCCAAGTAAAAGCAAAAGCAATATGAATATTCTTGCTCTGACTGCATGTAAAATCTGCTTAGACAAATTAATTGTCCATGCCTAAATTGATATATTATTTAAAAATAATAGAAAACTAAACAATATAACTAAAATTTTGTATTTAGCATCTATTAAACTTTGTCAGCACAAAAACAGATGAAGATAGACCATAAAATAGTAAAAATATTAATTAAATTTTATAATAATTTATTTTCTGCAAACACAAACAGAAAAAAAAAAAAAAATCTTATATTTAGAGGAAAAAAAAAAAAAAAAGATATAGTAGTGAAAGTCAGAAACTTTTATGTAAATTATTGTATAATACAATAATTTTACATTTTTATAAATTAATATACCTCTAGCCTAAAATATAATTTTGTAGTAATATTACAATATCAGCTTGTTTAAATAAAAAAGCACAACTTTATAGATAACTGTCAAACTCAAAAACATGCCTATTATTTTTTTGCAAATTACTTTAATATTTACAGATAAATAGCTAAAATATTTAATAAATAAAAAATAAATAGTATTTCCAATCATATAAGAGAATCATGACTTACTTTTGAGAAAAAGTAATGGTCTTCTAAATGCTCTGTTTCAGATGCTCTTTTAATAAGTTCATTGAATGACAAAGTTCTACGAACATAAAAAAAAAAAAAAGATTATACAAAATATTAAAATTCTATAGCTATACATGAACATTAAAAAATAACAATACCTTCATAATAAACAATGATAGGCAAAAATAAATAAATAAACAGGAGAAAGTTTAAAGTTTTGTTTGCAAATTGCATACTTTATAACTGTTCTATGTGACCTTCTTGCATCTGCCAGGCAGTTCTCCATTTCATGCCAGGCATTGTGAATCATTTCATACTCATAGATGTACCAAAGAGTCACACAGAACAATTATAAAATATGCAAACATACTTTTGAACGATCTTCTGCATTGTTTCTTGATCAAAAGCAACATAGTTGTAAACTACATTGCAATAAAGTTATTGTCATTCATAAAAATCAGGACAATAATTTTGAATTACTAGCAGTAGCATAGTCAGGATTTTATTTCAGTATGGAAGGGGGAGAGGGGAGACTAAGCATTTTTAGGGAGCTTTCAATACAAAAAAGTATAAAGCTACTTATTGCAGCCGTTCGGAGGAAAGCAATTCCAGAAAATTTTGATATATTTTCACTGATCATGACCCCCAGACCCCAAAACCACCCTCCGTTCAAATGTTGATTTATATATATATATATATATCTGACCTATGTCATACGATAACACTCGTATTTATAAATCAATTTGGATGAAACTAAAGCTCACCAATGTCTCGACCGAGTTCGTTGGCCAGCTTGGTCCGCCATCTTGTTTCAAGATGGCGGCCACTTAAAGATTTAAAACTAAAATAAATTTACAAAAAAATTAAAAATTAAAATTTATTTTCTGCTTACGTGTTAGGCCTTGGTACAAGGATTCCAGAGCAATTTTTGTTTTACCTCTATCTTAAAAAATGGCTGAGATAGAGCAGTTTGAAATTGTAGGGTGTCTGACATTTTGAACACATTACAAGACAGCACATTGCAAAAAAAACAACGATTAATTTATGAGTTTTAGTGAACACGATTTCTCGCAAATTATTTTCTTTCATTGTTGTAATCATTTTCCCAATCATACGCATAAAACTATATATTCATATCCGTTAGCGCCAAACTCTCGCCAAACTTGCCGATATTTGACGACCAAAATAAGTCTTCATAAATGAAGCCCACTTGGCTATAGCTCAATAATTTGGCGAATTTCTTATTCAAATTCAGTATTAACGAATCTTTTGTAAACGGTTTCTTTGCATTTTAGCTTGCTGTTTTTGAGTAACATTAGCTAAACTTTTAAAACGAAGATATAGGAAAGCTACCTTTTCCTTCCGGTACAGACCGGAAGGACTTTTTATCTTACATTATAATAATAAAACATATATTTTTATTGATTTAGAAATGGGGTTTTCCAGTCCCCCACTGAAGTCTCCCACTGATTACCAAGTATATTTCACAGATTCACAAAATTTTACATGATATTTTCCTTAATATGAATAAAAGTAATTTTAACTAAAATTGCAATACAGTAAAACATAAAATGGATTTATAAGCCATGAAATTTTTTTTTTAAAGTCTGTTTTAGACAGGTCTCTTTTTAAACAATAGAATATTTTTGGTTTTCTATCTCTCTATATTAAAATGCGATTTTTTTCAAAATTTCATGATTTTGAGCTTCATAGTAGGTATTCAGCTATAAGTACACAAAATTTCATGACTGTAAGTTATATAGTTTCTGAGAGCCGGCTCTGTGACAGACAGACAATGAAGCAGGACTAATAAGGTTTCATGAGATGAACGAAACCCTAAAAACCATATCAGAATTTCAATTATTTAAAAAAGAAATAAAAATAAAAATTATTAACATCAGTTATTTCTTTTTGGTCTTTAATTTTATAATATAAGGCATGTCAACTGTTAAAGCACAAATTATGTGCAGTCAACTCTAAAAAATCTGCAAACGCCTAAAGTTTACAGATCCTGAAGAAGTTCCTGAGAAAAAAAGTACATCAATGTCAGCTGTTTTACATGTGATTTCTCAACTGTTGTTGCTCCCTTAAAAAATAAAAATGAACTGTATAACCTCTTTTGTTTGAAGTCAGTGAAAATGAAAAGACAATTAGATGCATACAAAATGCATTAACCTAAGCATTATATTCCAAAACATTGACTATCTTCTATCAACATGGGTTTTTTTCCCCACTATATTCATAAATAAATAAACAAAACATTCAACAATAAAGAAAAAGGCATTTACAATCATATTCTTATACAGAGTTTCCCCCAGACAGTTTCAGAAGGGTGCTGCACCTTGCCTGGCCTTTGGTTTACAAAATAACACCCTTCTTGCCCACATAAAAAAAAAATAATAATAAGCACCCTTCTTGCCCACATAAAAAAAAAAAAATAAGCACCCTTCTTGCTCCCAAGTAAAATAAGGGTCCTTTTTTCTTTTTACATTAAAAAATTTGCTTTCATAGTAAAAATTGACTGAATGTTGTCTTGAAAAGAGCACCCTGATTTTTAAACATTAAAAGTGGCTTTAAAAACCAAAAGACTGCCTTTAACAATAAAATAAAGTGCCCTTAAGAATCTGAAAAGTGACCTCAAGAATCCAAAAAAATGCCTTTTTGTCACAAGCACCACCCTGCCCTTTCTTAAATCTGGGGGAAACTCTATATCTTATATATAAAGGTGTCTAAAAAGTCTTTCCTTGATTACAAATTTATTCTGCAATATATAAGATAGTATCTGCAATATATAAGATAGACATGTGAAACTGGTGCCAAAATGTTGGAAACTAACCAAGTTTTTTTGTTCAAGGTTTCCGTAATATGGATATAGTGTAATGAGACTCCTCATGAGATATCACATGAGGCCATGCACACTGATTTCGTGGGACTTTGCACAAAAGACTCTCTCATTTCTTCCACTCTTTCAGCTGAGTTTGATGGTCGGCCAGTTCTCGGTACAGGGTCTGGTTTTGTGAACACTGATACAGCTACAGTACAGCTACGTTATACAAAACTGCAATAAAAAAACTCGGTTAGTTTTTCCAACATTTTGGCACCAGTTTCACATGTCTTATGTATAGCAGATATGAATAAATTTTGTAATCAGGGAGGGAAAGACTTTTCGGACACCATGTATATTGAATACCTTTTACAGAATAGTATTATAAATTAAAGTGAAATTTTCTTACTTATAGGAAAAGTTTTTCTGTAAAAAATCTAATAATGCACAGCCGGAAACATGAATTTTAACATCTTCATCTCCAGCAATTTCAGATAGATAAGATGCATTCCATTTTTCCAGGCAAGGTCCAAGATCAGACCCTCTTAGCAAAAATGGCTTCCTCTAAAGAAAATCAAACATATTTGAAGAATTAATAACAATAATAAATAACACTATTTTTCTCCATTTAGTCAAGAAAAATAAAAAATATATATAAAAATAAAAAAAGTAAAAAAACAAAGAAATTATTATTATTATTATTTTTTTATATTTGAAAATAAATAAAAGTAAAATAAATAAAATATAATGAATAAATACATTAAAAATTCAGTAATTTAAACTTTTTTTGGCCTATTTCATAGAACTTTGCAGAAATAAGCTTTTGACACCAGGAATAAATAAATCAAACAGTAATGGAATGCTGGAGTTTTGAAATCCAAATTTTGATATACATGCTTTGTTTGCAGTGCCATTGTATCAGTATCAAGAATAAATTATTGGAACAAATGTCATAGATGCACAAGGGTTGGTGCACTTTTAGGTAGCTTTCATTACAAAAACCTACCTATTGCAGCCGTTCGGAGGAAAGCAACTCCAAAAAATTTTGGTATATTTTCACCGACCATGACCCACAGACCCCCAAACCACCCTCCATTCAAATGTTGATTTATATATATAAATATATCCATATATCTGACGTATGTCATGCTGTAACTCTCTTATTTATGAACTGATTTGGATGTGACTGAGTATGTGTATAGGACATAACAAGTGACCGAGTTCGTTGAACAGCTTCATCCGCCATCTTGTTTCAAAATGGCAGCCAGTTAAAAAATTTAAAAATTAAAAAAGGATAAACAAAAAAAATTATAAATTGAAAATATTGTTTCTGTTAAGTGTTAGAACGTGATACAAGGATTCCGGAACATGTTTTGTTTTGGCTATATCCTAAAAAATGGCTGAGATATGGCAGTTTGAAATTCTAGTGTGGCTGAAATTTTGAAACAATCTGATACTATTTGTTGTGCTTCAACTCTTGTACTTATGAATCAATATGAACGTGGCTGATCATGTGTACAGAACATACCAAGGTCTCGACCGAGTTCGTTGGCCAGCTTCATGCACCCTCTTGTTTCAAAATGGCGACCAGTTAAATTTTTTTAACATTCAAAAAGTTGTATAGAAAAATATAAATTAAAAAAGTTGTTTCCATTAAGTGTTAGATCATGATACAAGGATTCCGGGACATTTTTTGTTTTGGCTTTATCTTAAAAAATGGCTGAGATATGGCAGTTTGAAATTCTAGGGTGGCTGACATTTTGAAACAATCTGATTTTTGTTATACTGTAACTCTCATGCTGAAATTCACATTCAACTTCAGTATTAACGAAAATCGGGATTGAATCTTCTATAATCAGGTTCCAAGCATTTTAGCTTCAGGTGTTTGAGTAAAATTAGTCGAATTTTAAAAAACATGGACTATGAAAGCTACTTTTTCCTCCCGGTACAGGCCAGAAGGACTTTTTTTTTTTTTTTTTTGTGCATTTTGGCGAGAAAATCCCGCTTTCAAATACCTAGACATAATGTGCAAAAATAACATTTTTGTTTATTTTATTATGAAACAGTTTATTTTAATATATGACACACATAATTTATTATGAAACACATAAAATTTTATTATAAAACACACACACTTATTTTGTTATAAAACACATAATTTATATTATACAACACACACACACATACAATGTCAAGAATTTTAACTGGCTCAGCTATTAATACCAGAGGGCTTCAATTAATACACATGATCTGGTATACTGGGTTAAAATGCCAGGCAAAAAATCACCATTTTGGAGCCAAAAACAGACTCTGGTGCATTTGCGACATCTGTACCAAATAATTTTATCATACATTTTTATGAAAATATATCACAATTCCATCTGTGTCTTGGAAGAATTTGATCACAGAGTATTTATGATTTGGCGATTGTCAAATTGAGCAACAAAATTGAAATTTTATTTTCTTATTTAAATCAGTTAGGATTGAATCTAATAAAAGCTGGAAATATTTAATGGTACTTCTCTATTATTCCGTCGACCACTTTTCATAACAAAAAACTATCGCCAAACTGTAATGCCAAATAAATGGTAGAATGTTGCCATTGGAATATCAAAATAAATAAATAAAATATAAGAATTTAAGGACACAATTGTTATTTTAATTAATGAAATAACTAATAAATCAGTAAAACATAATGAAAAATACACGCAAATGTCGAATTAAAAACAACTTGATGACATAACAAACACGTATAATGCTTCTGACATCAAGTAGATCGGACTGCATTTTTGGCGTTTAATCTTACAGTTTGGTGATAGTTTTTTGTTATGAAAAGTGGTCGCCAGGATAATAGAGAAGTACCTATTTAATATTTGTATGGCCCTGAAAAGTACCTTTTTCTTAAAAAAAAGCGAAAGAAGCAGCTTAAGCACGCTCACTCTCCACAAATTCTGTGAGTCACTTGGATATCCTGCCATACTAAATCTTAAAAATAAATAAATAAACTCATAGAAAAAAAAAAAAAAAAAAAACTAGAACGAAAAAAATATTACTATACATGGGTTTAATAATCAGGTTACTACACTTGTCAAAATGTTCAGTTTGTACCACATTTGGTGCAAAATTACAAGTGGTGTTCATTTAATGGAAAAGTACATTCAGTGTAAGCAAAGTTGCAGTGTGTGTGTGTGTGGGGGGGGGGGGGGGGGGAGTAAGTAAATTATAACTGGAAAAAATAAAAGTAAGATAGAAAGAAAAAACAAATATTAATTGAAAAGGTCAAAATGGTTATCCATTTTAATTTTTAGTATATTTCACATCAAATAATTTTATGGACAACTATATTAAAAGAGTAACAATATATTCGACATGTAAATATACGCATCATTCAATAATAAAAAAGAAAAATAAATAAATTTGCATATTACTGATTTGCATCATTTAAAAAAATAAATAGGAACGATTCATATACTTTTAAAATAAACGATTCAACATCACCAAAATCTTCTAAGATGGGAACATAATTGGATTTATCTTCATTTTGCCCCTCCATTCTGTAATGTAAATATGTAAACAAATATAAATAAAATTCATTTGAGAACCATTCTTCAGATAATCGCTATCACGATTCATGAACGATTCAAATTTTAAAAAATCCATTTTTGGTATCATCCTGCATAAATGATCAAATATAAAATTTTGATCGTTATGGAATTTCACATACATGTATATTTATTTATACTGTCAATTTTGTATTTTGAGCCCATGAAAATCATTTTGTTATTATTAATAATTAAAAGCATCAGATGGCGATACGAAAAATCTTGGCTAATTAACAGATAAAATAGTTTGACCGACCTATGGATTATTTAGTATTGCCGTGTAAATAAGGGGTGGCATTTAAATTTATTTTAAAAATTTGTTTTTTAAATGTAATTCTAGACGTGACTTGCGGTATTGAGTTTTCAAGTATGACGAAAAAGTAAAAAAAGTAAGTTTTTTAATACGCAGTCAGTAGGTTTGTGTAAATATACTTTTAGCATGCTTATTGTTTCTCTTTGAAAGTGAAAGTACTTATAATTGAGTCCATAATTGATCACCACAAGACTATTTTATTCTTATTTAATTTTTTATATGATGAAATCGCAAAATAAATTCGACATTTTGAAATGCTGACAAATTTTCGTGTTTTCAAGCTTTCAAATTTTCATACTAATTCTGTAATAATATTGTTCTGAGTCATTAATTCTGTTGTCTATTATTTATGTATAATTTCGTTTTTTCACTGTTATTCTTCCAGTCTTTCCGGTTGCATAAATTAATATAATGCGTTTGAAAGGTTGAATTCACATTTATTATATTATAAACATCTCCGATTATGAAAATAAATAATAGTAAATTGTTTGAATTTTTATGCGATTATTCATCTTATATTTTTAATTATTTTTAACAAAATATTCATCTATAGTTAGAGTTTATTAATATGTAAAATATTTAATAGTTTGAAATGACAAGTTCATGTATTACACTGTCAGGAATGCAGTGTTTCTTAAATGTTTATATACTTAAAATTTGAATGCATGTTGGTATAGATTTTTAAATTTAGAATTGTGTAACTTTAAAACTTTCACATCAAATGACTTTATTTACTGTTAAGAGTTAGCTGATGATGGAGTGGCAAGATGGGTGAATTTTCAGATGGTGTGCATATCAGAGGCCTCTAATTTCACGGAGCACCATGCTTGCAAAAAATTGCCATAATTCCACGAAATTTTTGATGACTTGTGCCTCTTTTTTTATTGTATATTTTGTATAGTAATGCTTAAATTTCAAGCAAATGTTTTTTTTTCTGTTTAGAAAGTAATAATTCAACAAATTTATTTTCTGGCACCATATTTAAGGGTCCCTCTGTGGCTCTGCAAATATAACATATTTCTAGACTTTGAAAGGGAGTTAAATTAATATCCAGGAATAACTTTTTGGTCAATACTGGTTTAAAGGTAATACCAGGCAATGCCAGGACGGTTCACAAGTTTTATATAAATGTGCTTTACAGTATTTTTACCCTTTAGTATTTATTACTTGTATATGGAATGCATAATAGTTATTTTTATTAAGTTGAGGTAGAAAGAATAATTAAAAAAAGATTCTGAGAAGTACATTTTAACAATTTGGAAAAATATATTTTCTTAAAGACTACAAAATTTGGTACTTTTTCGTTATACAGACACCATGCCAAAATGTATGCTAATGCATAATGTATGTAAATGTATGCTTGGCGACAACGGTGTCTGTATAATGGAAAAGTACCCAAAATTTTTATGTAAATTCTTCTGACCTCAGTTTCCTAAAATGTACCTTTGAGTAAAATTAATCATTAATATTTTTGGAAAACTTTGAAATATTTCATCATGTTAAAGGTTGAATCAAATTATTTCATAAACTAATTTAACAAATATACAAAATTAAAGAAATGCTTATTAAATCTAAATATTTTTCAGTGATGGTCTTTTACAAATTTCTAATCAGAGAGTAAATATAATGAGAATAGTGCATCATGTAAGTTTCCAAAATATAAGAAACTTATCATTAGATCTGACTGACATTTCCTCTTTTACCTACATCATCTGAGAGGGGCTTTTCAACTCAAAATAGACAGAAAAAAAAATGATGACCATGTGCATAATTTCTAAAATTTTCTTGTGGAGGACTTTCTTTAAATATTCTTAATGATAATGTAAATTGTAATATAGATTTCAAAGTTAGTAAAAATGTCAAAAAAAAAACAAAAAGAAAGTAATTTTGTACTTAAATTTTGCTTTACAATGTAAGTAACATTTAATATATATATATATAATACACTCGCAAACTTCTACTTATATACCAGAAATTTCAGTATGTTTAGTACCTATCAGCATTCCAGTATGTGAAAAGTAGTAAATGTTTTGATGTGAAAAATAAATATAAATTTATACTATAAATTCTGTCTGTCCAACTTTACTTAATATAATATTTTTTAATTTTTAAAGATTCATACCTAATTATGGATAATGATGGGAATTATCCTGATTTCAAGGAATATCCTCTTCAGTCCAGTTTTCATCAGCTTATTCCTACTCGTGCTCAAAGAGGACTTTCTACATTTGATGTAGAGTTTACATGTTTAGATGCTGATGAAAACTACTTAGCAATTGGCTCTAATGTGGGTATAGCCTATCTAGTCAACAGAGAGAAAGATGATTTGCACAAGCTTAAGGATAATGTAAGTTAAATGTCATATTTTTCTTAAGAACTGAAAAAAAAAAAATGTTGTGGATATTATTTTATGTGAATCAGTGTCATCAGTGATATGTCCTGGGCATCCTTAAATTCTTTCTGTGAGTGAGTTAACTACAGTAATCTGTAAGAATCCGAATCTGGTTTATGATGGGGCACTCAGTGATGCCGTGGACACGCTATAGTGCGTAAATTACGCAAAAAATTGAAGTTGGGATGCAAAAAAATAACTCTTACGTGTCCCATGGGACGCGTAATTTAACACGCGTAAATTCTTCGAAGAATCGCGAAATCCGTCCAAGGACCATGAAAAAACGGCAAATTTCATCGAAAGATCTCGAAAAAAAAAAAAAGGCAACTTTCGTCAAAGGATCTCGAAAAAACGGCAAATTTCGTCGAAAGATCTCGAAAAAAGGCAAATTTCGTCGAAGGATCTCGAAAAAACGGCAAATTTTGTCGAAGGATCTCGAAAAAACGGCAAATTTCGTCGAAGGATCCCGGAAAAAACGTGAATTTCGTCGTAAGGAAAAAATGCGAAATTCACTCAGCCTGAAATCTGCTCGAATCAAAAGTAGATTTATTCTGATCTACAACAACAAAATTTGTGCTGAGAGAGAGGGGATTCACCCCCCCCCCCTGCTGTAACATAACCTTTCAGAAAATTTGCTGTGAATTTCAGAATTTTTAAAATTCAGAATTACTCCTGAACATCCATTCATTCAACAAAAAGTGTCCCTTTACTCAACAAAAGTATTCTTTTATCCAACAAAAATGTCCTTTTCAATAAATCCGTCCTCCCCCTTTTAAAAGAAATGCAAATATTAGTGATACTTGTTTTCTTCTACACTCAAATAATCATTATTTTATAATTAAGCATTTACATTAAAAAAAGGTAAAGAAAATTTCTCTTAATAGTTAAAACAAAAATCTTATTTGATAGGGAAATACTGGTTTTAATTATTCATTATTTAATTATTATCAAAATAATAACTATTGCATTTCTGTTTTCCAAATAAACAAGTTCGGCAGAATCCTCGAATAAGCGAGGGTCCCGATTTGGCGATTTTTTTGACGCACGCCAAGGCAGTGCCGAAACTAGCCTTTTTGGCGCCCGGGGCAAACAAGGATTTTGGCGCCCCCCCCCCCCTCCGAAAAGAAAATTTCCAAAGCTAATTTTTTCTAAGTTTCTAAAATTTAAAGTATATAATCAGATAATCTGTAATACTGAACTAAGTAATCAGCTTTGTCAAATACTGATTCATTAAAACCTTGAAAATGGAATCGAAAGGAACCGAAAAATATTCCGCTTTATACAAGTTTTCATCTTAGGAAGTATAATTATTGATATTCGCAGGAGCGGAATTTAAGGGGTCGCGATTGTCTCAATCGCGAGGGGCCCCGCATTCAAAGGGCCCCCAAAATCCTCTTTTGAGTTCAACGAGAAAAATTACTTTTTGATCAAAGGATTTTCTTAGCACTTTTTTTAATTAGTATTACTACATAATTTTCATTTAATTTAAATAGAATATTTTTTATACCATTTGCTATTCCCAGAAATGTTTTAGTTATGTTTAAATATTTTTCCTTGTCTTCTTTTCTATTAGCAATTATCAGAACTGTGAACGGTTGTGGAGGGTTGGGGTGAGACTCAAACTTCGATCTGAGCTGAAAGGAACCCTGTTACTGTTAGAGACTTTTATGACGATTTAATTACACAGATTCAGAGTCTAATTAAATCAGATCTGATAAATCTAAATCTGGATCATGACACTGGGGCCCCTGATTTAGGGGTGCCCCATACTTGGTATGCTGTTTACATAAAGCTGATATTTAGAATGCATTTGACTTTGTTACTGATTATAATCTAATTTTATTAGTCATAGCAACTTGGGTATGGTTTTCTCCCTGCACCCCTACAAATGACTTTTTTTTTTTTTTCAAAAAAAGTTTTAACAAAGAGTTTTATTTTGCGTATTTTTCAAATTATTCTTTCAAATATTATTTGTTTTTAGTATCCAAGGCAGTCGCCCAACCTCGCCCCCTCTAATAATACTAGATTGGATCTGTATAAAAAAGTAATTTCAGCAAAATTAACAGGCCGGCATATTCCAGTTGCCGCCAAGGGCGGCAAAACGCTTAGAAAACTTTTGCACAAAGACGAGTAAAAAACTTTTTGGAAGATAAAGCCAGGGGCGGCTCCGGCTTTACTAGCAATGGCGCACTGTACGAGATTTTTACTGTACCTCTACAAAGGCTATAGTTAAAAGAAAAAGATTTTACTGAGAATTTTACTTTGGGCATTCATCCTCCAATTTGTGTTTATTGTCCAGAGCAGTCACCCCTCGCCCATGACAAAATGGAAAGAGAAGAAAGCTCCACGCTGGGAGAAAAGGGAAAAAATAGAACAACCTTCATGGAATATTTTTATCTAATAGAAAAGTCAGAGTGAGGGAATCATTTGTCAATTATCCATGCTGGACAGTGCAGTTACCGTATCCAGACGACGTTGAACAGTGTCATATACAGACACGAGTAGGGACTGACCTTGAATAATGTTAGTGATTCTCCTAAACCACAGGAAGAGATTTAAATGATAGATGGCATAGACATGATACATTTGGAATGGGAGAAAGAAAATAGCCTAAGAGAACAGTTCGTTTTTTATTCATTTGCTATCTTGTATTGTAGACGAATCTTTTTATCTATTTGTCTATTTTAATGCATTTGGTTCATTTTTCTTTTGGATTTTCCGGCTGCGAGACTTTTTATACAAATTTCATATATATATATATATATACATTTCTATATCAAACAAAACCTGCATTTGGCGCCCCCTCCACCTTCAGTTCTGCTGGCGCCCGGGGCACGTGCCCCCTCTGCCCCCCCCCTTTAGTTTCGGCCCTGCGCCAAGGAACGACGCGTGCCAACCGAGAAATCGGCAACCTCCGAATTCTACCCAATCAGAACACGAGCTTTTCTGCAGACGACTTATTACTTACACACATCGTCAAGCAAATTCTTTCACAAAGTAAACCGTGAACGTAGCATTGATTTTATTTCGTTTTAAGAATATTTACAAACTTTTAGTAAATTTTGTTGAAGGGGCGAGGCCAACGAGGTAAGCGCGTAACATCAGAATATTAAATTCTTCAAATTAAAATTAACTCTGGTCTTCAACATGCAGAAAGAAAAGGAATTGCTTACCTTTTCTAAGGTCTATCCAATTTATGAAATATCCACTGGTTTATATATTTCAACTATTTGAGAATTTATTATAAACACTTCTTGAATAATCGTGTAGATGTACCACTGCTGAAATAAGACTTGTAAAAAAATTATATTAATGCACAATTCACATTGAATAAATAAGTTCACGTTTGGATTGATTTTAAAAATTATATTTTACATTACTTAAAATTTTAAAAGGTTTACATTTAGATTAATTTTAACATCAGGAAACATTTTTTCCTGTGACTTTACAGAATGAAGGATAGTAATACACTGACTCATTTTCACAAAGTTTGGAAAGTTACGAGTAAAGTTGCATCATTTCTTTGAAACAAATTGACGTTGAATAATTGTTCTTTTAAATGTTTTAGTTCTGTAATAAGTTTATAATGGCATAATCACAAATAACAAATTATAAACATATTTCACATTATTAGAAGAGAACGATTATAACGAGGTAATAAATCTCTATTGCTTGATAAACTTGAAACTTAAGAGTCATAAATTAGGTCACTTGTTTTAAGAGATGAGAGAAAAATTATCGTTGGGTTTTTATCTGCGTGCTTCATCATTTTCTTTATTTATTTATTTTACTTTGAGTGGAAAATATTAAGTGATTGAAATGAATGGATTAGTTTTCTACAATTTCCCCCTTAATCCGTTCATGGGGATTAACTAATATTTTCATTGAATTTCTGTGTTCGATGAATCGAGGCTTGGGTAAAGGTTTGGTAAGTGCATCAGCTATCATTTTTTCTGTTGGAAGATATCTTAACTCAATTATGCCTTCTTCGCTATATTGTTTAATGGCATTAAATTTGACGTCGATGTGCTTTGATCTTTTCGTGAATTTTTCTGATTCAACCATTTTTATGGTACTTTGATTGTCTTCATATAAAGTGATTGGTTTTTGCTGTGGAAAGCCTAGATCGTCAAGTAACTTCAATAACCAAATTATTTCTTGGCTAGCATGTGCTGCGGACACATATTCAGCCTCTGCTGAAGATAAGGCAATGCAACTTTGCCTTTTCGTCGTCCACTGAATTGGGTTGTTGCCCAACATATATAATATTCCCGATGTTGATCTACGGGTTTTGGTATCACCTGCCCAATCGGCATCAGCGAATACCTTTAATATTGGTTCTTCATTAGTGTTAATTATTAATTTTAGTTCTTTAGTATGATATAGATATCTTATTATTCTTTTTACGGCTTGCCAGTCTTTTTCGCGAGGATTCTCATTTCTTCTGCTTAAAATGTTTACTGCTGCTGAAATGTCAGGTCTCGTTATGGTTGTTATATAAAGCAATGAACCAAGTGCCTGGCGATATTTAATATTATTTGGCATTAAATTATCATCATCATTTAATTTGTTATATCCTGGTTCCATTGGAGTTTTGCACGGTTTGGAGTTTTCAAGATTGAACTTTTTCGCTAAATTTTCAATCTTAATTTTTTGATGGTACAATGTTGTGCTACTGGTGAAAATGTTTCTTGATAATCTTCCCCATAATTTTGACTGAAACCTTTGGCAACAAAACGTGCTTTATATTTTTGTGTATTTCCTGAACTATCAATTTTTCGTTTGAAAATCCATCTACTTCCTATGATTCTTTTATTAAGAGGAGGATCGACTAGATCCCATGTATTATTTTTCATTAACGATTGTATTTCGTTTTCAGTGGCTTTAAGCCAGTTTTTCTTTTCTAGTGGATTGTTTATTTTGATAAGCTGTTTCCAGTTTTCAGGTTCTGTTGTATCGCAATCATTTGCTAAAGCAATAAAATTGTCGGAAGTATATCTTTGAGGTGGTACTCCTCTGTTTTGTCTTTCAGATCTACGAGGTTGATTTATATATATTTCTTCATTTAAGTTCCCATGAAGAAAAGCGGTGTCAATATCTACATGTCGCACATTCAAATTATTATAAGCTGCTGCTAAAAGAAGTGTTTTAAACACCTTTTGTGAGTTTTCAACTTGCTCACTATTTTCTACCCGTTTATTAAATTCATCAGTAAGTTTGCTCTTGATGAATTCGGGAGTTAATTCAATTTCATTTTGGGCTTCGAGAGCTGTTATTAGAGTATTATAACTCGCAGGTAACGAGCACAATAGAAGTGCAGATAAATGCGAGTCGGTTATGTTCTCTCCTATTGCGGAGAGCTTATCTTTTATTTCCAGTATATTAGTAATGTGTTTGTGCATGTTCCCATTTTCGGGAAGTTTTGCACTATACAATTTTCGTAACAAATACAATTTACTGGACAAATTGGCTCTCTCATGAATATTTTTTAAACTATCCCATGTCTGTTTTGCTGTTTCTAAATGTTTTACATGAACTATTTGCGTATCGTCTATACTCAGGTTTATTAAAGCGCGAGCTTTTGCATCCTTTTTTCTCCAATCTTCGTTAATTGGTGTAGGGGGTTCCTGAGTTACGAGTTCGTACAAATCTTCCTTAATTAACAACATATTAATTTTAAACTTCCATATAGAATAATTATTATTGTTTAATTTATCTACTATTTGCATTTCCTTTATTGTCGCCATCTCGGAGAACTTGTTTATACAGTTTTTAAAGTTTTATTAGTTTAAATAGTTTATTAAATTCAATTATGTTTTCTTGAATTTTTAATCTAGCATAAGAGCTGAGTATTATTTTTATTAATTAGAGTCAATTATTAATCCTTAAGAATAAATTCTGAGTTCATATATTCATCAGTCTCATGATCACTGTTGAAGGGGCGAGGCCAACGAGGTAAGCGCGTAACATCAGAATATTAAATTCTTCAAATTAAAATTAACTCTGGTCTTCAACATGCAGAAAGAAAAGGAATTGCTTACCTTTTCTAAGGTCTATCCAATTTATGAAATATCCACTGGTTTATATATTTCAACTATTTGAGAATTTATTATAAACACTTCTTGAATAATCGTGTAGATGTACCACTGCTGAAATAAGACTTGTAAAAAAATTATATTAATGCACAATTCACATTGAATAAATAAGTTCACGTTTGGATTGATTTTAAAAATTATATTTTACATTACTTAAAATTTTAAAAGGTTTACATTTAGATTAATTTTAACATCAGGAAACATTTTTTCCTGTGACTTTACAGAATGAAGGATAGTAATACACTGACTCATTTTCACAAAGTTTGGAAAGTTACGAGTAAAGTTGCATCATTTCTTTGAAACAAATTGACGTTGAATAATTGTCCTTTTAAATGTTTTAGTTCTGTAATAAGTTTATAATGGCATAATCACAAATAACAAATTATAAACATATTTCACATTATTAGAAGAGAACGATTATAACGAGGTAATAAATCTCTATTGCTTGATAAACTTGAAACTTAAGAGTCATAAATTAGGTCACTTGTTTTAAGAGATGAGAGAAAAATTATCGTTGGGTTTTTATCTGCGTGCTTCATCATTTTCTTTATTTATTTATTTTACTTTGAGTGGAAAATATTAAGTGATTGAAATGAATGGATTAGTTTTCTACAAATTTTACCACCACATTTTTCGATTTTTACATACTTTTACCAATATTTTCCTTCAGATATTTCAATTCTTACTGATATTTTCCTTCAGATATTTCAATTCTTACTGATATTTTCCTTCAGATATTTCAATTTTTACTGATATTTTCCTTCAGATATTTCAATTTTTACGGATATTTTCCTTCAGATATTTCAATTTTTACCGATATTTTCCTTCAGATATTTCAATTTTTATAAACTTTTATCGATTTTTTCGTTTCGATTTTTCTATTTTTCCAAATTTTTAGCTATTTTTTCCGCCGGATGTTTCCGTTTAAAAAACTATTTAGCTATTTTTCACTCCGTATTTTTCCATTTTTACAAATTTTTAGCAATTTTTCTATCCGAATTTTTCAATTTTTACAAATTTTGAACTATTTATTCCTCCGGATATTTTTATTCTTACAAATTTTTTCCTCCGGATTTTTCCATAAAAAAAAGTTCTACCCTATTTTTTCCTCCGGATTTTTCAATTTTAACCTATTTTTTCATTCGGATTTTTCGTTTTTACAAGTTTTTAGCTATTTTTCATCTGTATTTTTCATTTTTACAAATTTTTAGATAATTTTTCTCTGGATTTTTCCATTTTTACAAATTTTTAGCTATTTTTTCATCTACATTTTTACAAATTTTAGCTACATTTTTATTTTATTTTTTTGTTTTCATTTTTATAAATATTTAGCTATGTTTTTACTTTTTTTTTTTTCATTTTTATAAATATTTAGCTATGTTTTTACTTTTTTTTTCATTTTTATAAATTTTTAGCTATGTTTTTCCTTCGTTTTTTTTGCATTTTTTGAAATTTTTAGCTATTTTTTCCTCTGGATTTTTCCGTTTTTAAAAATTTTTAGCTACTTTTTCTACCGAATTTTTCAATTTGTAAAAATTTTTAGCTACTTTTTCCTCCGAATTTTTCAATTTAAACAATTTTTTAGCTATTTTTTCCTCCGGATTTTTCAATTAAAAAAAATTTTTAGCAATTTTTTCTCCAAATTTCTCAATTTTTTAAAAAAAATATCTATTTTTTTCATTTGGATTTTTTATTTTTACAAATTTTTAGCTATTTTTTCTTCCGGATTTTACCATTTTTACAAATTTTTAGCCATTTTTTTCATCCAGATTTTTCCATATTTTTAATTTTCTTTCTTCTGTATTTTTCATTTTTATAAATTTTTAACTATTCTTTCCTCATCATATTTCCATTTTTACAAATTGTTAGCTACTTTTCCTACAGATTTTACAATTTTCACACATTTTTAGCTATTTTTGCCACCATATTTTCCCACATTTTTAGCTATTTTTGCCACCATATTTTCCCACATTTTTAGCTATTTTTGCCACCATATTTTCCCATTTTCCAATTTTTTCGCTATGTTTTCCTCCGAATTTTTCCATTTAAACTATTTTTTCCACCGGATTTTTCCCTTTTTTATGAATTTTTAACTATTTTCCCTCCAGATTTTTCCATTAAAAAAAATTTTTAGTTATCTATTCCCTCTAGCTTTTTCAATTTTTACAAATTTTTAGCTATTTTTTCCTCCGGATACTTCATTTTTACAAATTTTCGGCTATTTTTTTCCTCCGGATATTTCCATTTTTACGTACTTTTATCAATTTTTTTCTATTTTTACATATTTATAGCTTTTTTCTTCCAAATGTATCCATTTTTACAAATTTTATCTTTTTTTTCTATGAATTTTTTTGAAATATTTATCAAGTTTAATAATTTATTACCTTTAACAATTAAAAAATTTCTAGTAAAATAAGGCTTAAACTTGAAAATTGTCACAAAACGGAATAAAATCAACGTTTACTTCATGAAAGAAATTCTCATAAAAACTCTGTAAATAGTCAATTCTCTGCATCGCAGCACACACGTTACAATTGAGGAAAATTTCGATATTCTTCATTTTTCTAATACATGCAAGACGCAGTTGACTATGCTTCGCGTACATTAACCGAAAAAAAATATCACTGGACGCATGAAACTCGCTGTACAGCATTCTCTAGAATGCACGAAATTCATTCAAGCCGCGGTCAGTAACTTGTGTATGTACGCTTCACGTACATTAACCGAAAAAAAACATCACTGGATGCATGAAATTCGCTGTACAGCATTCTCTAGAATGCACGAAATTCATTCCAGCCGCGGTCAGTAACTTGTGTATGTACGCTTCGCGTACATTAACCGAAAGAAAACATCACTGGACGCATGAAACTTGTTGTTTTAAGGTTTATTAAGTGCATTTATAAGTTATGTTAAATTAAAGTAAAATAAAGTTATAAAATGTTTCAATAGTTATCCCATTTAGTTTTCCCAGTGTCTCTGCTCAACCATTAACACTAGGTATCCTAATAACAAGTATAGTTAACTAGTTTATATTTTTCTAAGTGTTTAAATTGTTATGGGTATTTAAATAGTTAATGTATGTTTAAAAATTTAAATTACTTACTTAATATGCAACAAGGAAATTTAATTTTATAAAGTACACTGAGTTTGTACTTGCATTAACAACTTGCCACCTCACATATGACTTTGTTTACATTGTGAAAGTGGTTGGTTGGTTCTCATGGTTGGATTGACATGTTGCAGGAAAAATCATTTCATGTCAGTCATTTTTCCAGTTAATTGTTTTCACTGCCTTACAGTATTAAATATTTGCATAATTATTTTTAACTGCATATTTGACCTTACTTTCAGCAATATTTAAGCTCTTGTGTCTTTGACTTCTCACACAGTTGGCAGGTGCATAGTAATGTGAGCACAGGTAATCTCAAGTTAAAAAGTGTTGTGCAATATTATGGGCCTGGCTGGTCCAGCTCTTGATGGCATCTAGTATATTGAATTTGAATCTGTGTAATACTCCAGTTGATATGAAACTAGCCATCCACCTAAGTATTTTTCTTCATGTTCTGCAGAAGCTATGTTGAGTGAGTTTGCAACCTGTGATAGTAATATGACCTTTATTGTTTTACTAACTTTTGATCAAGAATTCTTTTTAATAAACTGTTGTTGAACTATTTGGCATCCATTAATGAACTTAATCCCTACTTCCACACATTTTCAGCAACTAGTATAAATTTTTAACAAGTATTCTAACCACGGCCCCAACAAAACTCGCTGTACAGCAATCTCTAGAATGCACGAAATTCATTCCAGCCGCGGTCAGTAACTTGTGTATGATGTACGCTTCGCGTACATTAACCGAAAAAAAACATCACTGAATGCATGAAACTCGCTGTACAGCAATCTCTAGAATGCACGAAATTCATTCCAGCTGCGGTCAGTAACTTGTGTATGTATGCTTCGCGTACATTAACTGAAAAAAAAACATCAGTGGACGCATGAAACTCGCTGTACAGCATTCTCTAGAATGCACGAAATTCATTCAAGCCGCGGTCAGTAACTTGTGTATGTACGCTTTGCGTACATTAACCGAAAAAAAGCATCACTGCACGCATGAAACTCGCTGTACATCATTCTCTAGAATGCACGAAATTCATTCCAGCCGCGGTCAGTAACTTGTGTATGTACACTTCGCGTACATTAACCGAAAAAAAACATCACTGGACGCATGAAACTCGCTGTACAGCAATCTCTAGAATGCACGAAATTCATTCAAGCCGCGGTCAGTAACACGTGTATGTACGCTTCGCGTACATTAACCGAAAAAAAGCATCATTGCACGCATGAAACTCGCTGTACAGCATTCTCTAGAATGCACGAAATTCATTCCAGCCACGGTCAGTAACTTGTGTATGTACGCTTCGCGTACATTAACTGAAAAAAAACATCACTGGATGCATGAAACTCGCTGTACAGCAATCTCTAGAATGCACGAAATTCATTCAAGCCGCGGTCAGTAACTTGTGTATTTACGCTTTGTGTACATTAACCGAAAAAAAAATCACTGGACGCATGAAACTCGCTGTACAGCAATCTCTAGAATGCACAAAATTCATTCAAGCCACGGTCAGTAACTTGTGTATGTACGCTTCGCGGACATTAACCGAAAAGAAACATCACTGGACGCATGAAACTCGCTGTACAGCAATCTCTAGAATGCACGAAATTCATTCCAGCCGCGGTCAGTAACTTGTGTATGTACGCTTCGCGTACATTAACCGAAAAAAAACATCACTGGACGCATGGAACTCGCTGTATAGCAATCTCTAGAATGCGTGAACTTCATACACAGGAAAAATAGCTAAAAACTTGTAAAAACGAAAAATGCTAATGAAAAATAGGTTAAAATTGGAAAATTCGAAAAAAAAAATAGCAAAAAATTTGTAAAAATAGAAATATCCGGAGGAATAAATAGTTAAAAATGTGTAAAAATAGAAAAATCCGGAGGGAAAAATGGCTAAAAATTTGTAAAAATGGAAAAATCCGGAGGAAAAAATCGCTAAATATTTTTTTAAATGGAAACATCCGGATGAAAAAATAGCTTAAAATTTGTAAAACTGGAAAAATCCGAACGAAAAAATTGCTAAAAGTTTGTAAAAATTGAAATATCTGAATGAAAATATTGGTAAAAGTATGTAAAAATCGAAAGATGTGGCCGTAAAATTTACTAAAACTTTGATTTTATTTTGTTTTATGAATATTTACAAAGTGTTCCTTTGAAAACCTATCGCTCTTTCTTCTTTGGGCCTAGTGTTTTGAGCAAAAACCGGCTTCATACTCCAAGACGTTTTTACGGCATGCTGTATCACAAGCTACATCCTAACTCTATAAATCCAACATTACGGCATACAAGAAACCAACCAACCCGACCAAACGATTTATTTAGACATACACCAATCAAATTTCTACATCAAACAACGTACGCGTGTAGGCATTTTTGCCGATCCAACCATAGGGAAGAAAATACGGGCTTCTGATTGGTTGAATAATTTGAAGAGTGTTTTGTTTTGATTCATTTTTGAGTTTACGTTTATTTAATCATAGTTTCTATTTGAAAACCTTTTGGAAGATATATTTTAATAAATTTCCTTCGGATTTTACATATTTATTAATAGATAAAAGAAAGATTTTCTGGAATTTAAAATTAAAGAAGTTGATGATGCTTCTGCTAAGGTAAGTTAAAAAGAATTATGCAATATCTTTATTTCGTGATTAAATCTTGAAGGTGAAAAAATTTTATCTACTTATTTCATTCCGATGTTTATAGCTATTAATATTTAAAATTTCAGCACGATTTGTATATGCATATAAACACAATAATCACATTTCTTTTTTATGGCGTCAATTACGCGATATTTATAAACTCAATAGTTCTGTATTACTTTAAAAATATTATAATAAAAATAAAATTGCTATTTCTTCTTATTATTATTATTTTAACATGATATGCATTTGAGAACGATTTATTTACAAACAACAATTGCTCTATAAATAATTCAACCAATCAGAATCCTATATTTTCTTCCCTTTGCTAGCGTCGGTGAGATCGGCAAAAATGCTGCGTACATGCATCTGCCTCCGAACTCTAGGAATCTAACATTACCGCACACAATAAACCAGCCAACCCGACCAAACGATTTAATTTACTCATACAACCAATCAAATTTCTACATCAAACAACGTAGGCGTGGAAAAAATGTAAGACCCAAACTGGTAGCAAGAAAATCTCATTTATCACCTCGCCGAATCCAACACCGCCAACTTCCTCGTTTATTCGAGGATTCAACCACAAGTTCAATTGTTCCTTTAAAATATGAATTTGAATTATTATGAATAGGGACCCGCTTTTATAAAAAAGGGACCAGATATTTGAAAATACTGGGTCCCTGGGACCCAAGATTTTTAGGATTCAGTGACATCACTGGGCACTATAGCATACCATTGACCCCATTTTTTATATGTGGCACCTAAAACTTTTTCATTTTAGATCCTGTCTCATTTTATTGTTTAAAAGTTGTGTTATATTGTTCTAATATTATTTTCTTAAAAATGCAAGTTTGAAAGGATTGACGAATTTAGAATGGTTATGTAAATGGATTTAAATGGAAGTTTTAAACCTATGTTTTATGTTGATTTTTTATGCTTATATAATTAATGATATTTTGCTTAAATAGTATAAGTTACTCTTAATTTTTTTTTTCTTTTTAAAGGAACACAAAATTCCAATATCATCTATCAAGGTTTTAGTCTCATTAGAGTGTTTAATTGCTGTAGGATTCAGAAATGGATCTGTTTTGGTGTATAAAGTTCCCTTTCAAGAGAATCAAGAAGTATGATGTTCATTTAATATTATTTTTTAAATTTACAAAGCTTAAGGATGAGGTGAAAATATTTTTAGAACTTTTAACATATTGACTAGTTTTAGTGTAATTTTAAAAAGTGTTTTTTTAAGCTTTTGGACATGTTCACTGCTTTTTGCTATGTCTTAAGATAAATTAATGTCTGTTTTAATAGGTAGTGTAAGTAATTATTATATTGATAAATGACATTATAGACGACCATAGATAAAAAACTGTCTAGAGATTTTTACATCTTAAATTTTAATTGTTATATTTCTGGGGTTTACAACACACTCTACAATGTAGCATATTTTATAGAAAAAATATGAAAGTAACAGAATGGCAATATCTAATTTGAATATAAAAATATTTATATTTACAGCAAAATACTATAACCTCAGAGTAAGCATATCTAGAGAGTCGCCTTTGCTTTTGCCGTCGAGAAGTCGGGTCTGGATGACCCACGTGACAGTGGGCATTTGGCGGTATAAAGGTTACTAGAAGTAATGCAAGTCTTGTCGCTTTATCGCAGCTCTTGGCAAGAGTACAATATTTTTAAGCAGCGATTCAGAAACTTCGGAACTTAACAGGTATACACTCAGTAGCGAAATAAAGGGGAAGGTTCACCAGATATTTATCCTATTGTTTATTTACTTTATGCTTTATTTCTTCCATCATTCAAAGAATGGATCATTAGTAATAAATTAATAAAAGAAATTATTAAACTTTTATTTAGATTTAAAAAAAAAAGAAAAAAAGAAAAAATATTATTTTAATAATTTATCCCAGTTTTCAATCTTTCACATGGTTTTATTTATATTTATTTTCATTATATACTTAATTCTTTAATTTTAATACAAAGTAACATATAGGACAGAGAAAGTAAAAAATAGTGTTTAAGGTTGTTCTCAAATACAAAAGAGCTACTTTCTGACACATTTCTGAATTCATTCATTTTTCAGAAACTCATGAAATTGGCAGGTGTTCTCTTTCAAAGACTATGTCATCGAATTATTTTTTTTATTTTTTGGTAAAGACAGAAGATTTTTCAGAAAATACAGTCAAAGTCGGCATTTTGTACCGAATTCGCGACGCAGCATCGGGAAAATGGCGAAAAATGTGTCGTCACGGGATACGAATCGTTTATAACTCGATAAATAATTTATTTATAAAAAAAAAATAAAAAACTCATTTCGATTTCAAATCGCTTCACTAGTCAGACCTGGCAATTTTATGCTTTTGCGTTTAAAATTGATTCAGAAAACGCGTCAGAAAATTTCCCGTTCTTGAGCAGGTCATTTGAGAACCATCTTAAAGAACTTCTTTTTAAGCAATTAGTTTTGGAGCAATTTAATTTTTATGTGCTGGAACGTCAGAAGAGGGAGAAGAGAAATTTGGAGGGAAAGGAAATTTAGGTGATTATTTATTTATTTATTTCTACTACAAATTAACAACGAGTTGGATATTATTTTTGTAAATTAAAAAGTGTTAAAAACCTTTATGATTATTTTAATTGAAATACACTGATATTACATAAAGGACATTTTAATTAAAGTGAAATGCCAGCTTTAAATTTTCTGAAATCACAAAATGTAGATATTTCCCCCCAAACAAACACATCAATAACAATACGTTCAATTAATTGCAATATCTAACTGAATAATTCAATAACACCCATAACTCAAAAAACTTACACACATAATTTTATTTACAACTTTTTCTTAAGGAATACAAGTTTATTAATAATTTAGTACACTAGTATAGAACACATACATGAATTATTCACACAAAGTGGTGAAAACCCAGTAATTATATATACTTTTAAAATTAAGAACTTTATCGTTGTTTAATAGTATTAGCATTTTAAATATGCATATATTTTTAGAAACACATTCATAATAACGATATCTTGGTATAAGCAGTTTTACATTTAAAGACATGTATTTTTTAAAACTATCTCTTGTTTTTTCATGCCTTCCAATAAACATGCAGAATAACGATATATTCTCAGAGAAACCATATATGCCCTACTGAGGATATATTGTATCATTGCATTGTCAATTCTGCGAAATTCTAAATTTTAAATCTTTTATTGAAAATAATTAAAATATTGATTTTGTGACAATGGCATTATTAATTAGTTTGAGCGATTAATTAAGAATATTTGTGTTATAATTCTTTTATGCCAAAAATACTGAGTGCATCGAATGTTGCTGAATATATTATTCGTAAATAACCATCTTATTATGTAACCATTATGCCTGATTTATTAAAAGTCTCATGCAATAACAATCATTCAAAGAAGAAGAAAAGTGTGGGGAGGGGATCCCACCACTCTCCTGGCACGGGGCTCTCAAATGGTTAAACTAAGCTCTGAAGCTCTGATTAAAAATCATCCAATTATAATTTTTTAAGTTACTTTCTCATACAATAATAAATAGGGATAGAAGGGGGAATGAAAAGAGGATGAAAATATGTAACTACCAATTAAATAATAATAATAATAATAATAATAATAATAATAAGATAAAAATAAAAATAAAAAATGTGCTAAACCTTAAAAAAGGATCGCTGTATTGAGCTATTTGAGATACATAATTAAAAGAGCACAGCCACATGACGATACTGATAGTACAAAAGGTTAAAAAAATATTAATGGCCTTTCAATATTGTTGCTCTTGAATTTTTGCTTCGAACTTTATTAGATTGTAAAGAGGCTGTAAAAGATTTCGCAGCATGGCAGAGTCTAATTTTAAAATATTCAAATAAAACACTTTTGATTAAAATAATATGGTGATTGTCGAAAATATTCTGATTTAGTATATGTTCGTTTAATACAGAAAATACATTAGGATCTACATCTCTCATTGAATGTGCAATTAATAGTTCCATAACATTTCTTGATGTTATTTTCCCAGCAGCTTGAATTGTGCGAAAACTTTTCTCGCCAATTTTGCAGAGTTTATAAATATCCTTGTTAGGTTGTATAAGGCCGCCTCTATTTTTTCTATTGATAAGATGAAATGATTGTGAAGTGCAATCAGACACTATAGCTTCTGTACATTCTTCACATTTAATTGAAGAAAGTAATCTTCTTTTCACAAATCCTGAAATATATGCAACAACATCTTCAACATATTCGTTTATAATTTTTGGAGGATTATCAATTGCATAATCAGTATCAGTTTTTTTTTCCACAAAATTATCAATAGCTTCCAAATCATTACTCAAATGACGTTGAGTATCGTGATTTATTTTATTAACGAAATCATTTCTTGATTTGTCTTTGCTTGATACACTCAAGATAGGTATTTCGGAGAGTGGAAGGCAATTGGCATTTTCCGACGAGGCTATTTCATGCCGAACAAGCAACTGTTTGTAAGCCGCTTTGAACTGTTTTGCTGAAGGGTTGTTATTATAGCCTCCACGACTTCGAATCAAACTAAAAAATGTTTCCAAGTGGTCTTGACTTAATTTATAAGTCATTAAAAATGAAAGTGGAGATTCTTGAGGTTCAATGAATGTTTTAAACAATCCTTCAACGCTTTTGATACAGATTAAAAATCCCAGAAATCCTGTCTTCCATTTGCTTTCAATAAGACGAGTGCCATCCCTTGATATGGTCAAATTTCTTATATACCTTTGGCATTCATCGAAAAACTCAAAAAACTTTTTTACGTTGCTCATTTTAATAGGAGATTTAATGAGATTGGCACGCTCACTAGCATCTAATCCATTAATCAAAAAGTAACCAACTGATATTTTTCAGTGTCCATTTATTGCATTAACCATGAATGTCAACGCTTCTTTAGCAACAGGCAGTTCCTCCGTGTCAATGTCTGCCCCGTAATCTATATAGCCTGTCAATTTACCGTTATCAAGTTCTATTTGTCTTCGAATTGACATTTCATCAACTATTAGTCCACACACAACTTGATTTCCTCTTTTAGTAGCTTCTTCGGCTTTGTATCTTAACACTTCTAGGGCTTCTTGCGTAATGCCTGGTGATCCATCTACTACCTGAAACCATTTTCTTATGGTTGATGGGTTAGGTAAACAAGTTTTAAATACTTTTCTCACATACATATATGCTTTCTTAGAGTAAAAATGCAATGTCAATGCAAAACTCCCCAATTCTGGTGCATATTTTGCCTTTTTCTTCTTTTTAGAAGCTCGTAGTAAAATTTCCAGTGCTGGTCCGTCAAACATTGTCTAAAACAAAACAATAAATATATCTAAATACACAACACACACACACATATATATATATATATATATGTATATATATATATATATATGAGATATATATGAGAGAGAGAGAGAGAGAGACGGGGTACACATTAAGCCAAACAATTCTTGTATTGGCAACTGCAATCTATTTACCAAGCTAAACACAAAATTTCATAACTTTAAAACAATAAAGATGGTGTAACGAGATTTTCAATGGACTTATATTGATTTGTGTACAACAAGGTAGCATTGCTATACTTGTGGGAAGTACACATTTATTACGCAAGTGACGCCGGAATCAGTCCCATTTCGGAATATGAAGTGTCCAAATTAGTATATTTTGTACAAGTTTACTTTCAGTACTTGCTATCATGATAGTACATTACCTGTTGTACAAAAGCCTGTTGAAAACATCGCTACAATACCTTCTTTCTACTTTCACTAAAATTACACTGATTAAAATGTTAATATACATTAAAATTATAAATTTAAACCAATTAGGTTCATTGTTTTTATGCTATTTTGAGAAGATAAGATATGCCGAAAATAAAATAACATGAAAATAATTGAAATTATAATATCAAATGATTGCTTTAAAAAAAACATAGTTTAAAAAATGTGGCCTGTAGTAGAATAGAAAATAAATAATAGAAGGCAAAACAAAACAATTTTTCTTTTTACCTCTAAAATATTAACGGCTGGCTGTGATACTAAACGCTTCTTCTTAAGCTGTACTATCATTTCTTTCAAAGTAAAGACTCTCTTTTCCAGCCTTTTATTTTTGTCTTTTATCTTTTTAATTTTCTTCCGCAAACTTTTGCTTTCATTCTGTGCAACAAGTAACAATTTACGAGCTTTGCTTGGTGAATTCATGTCATCCTCATTGAAATCCCCAAGGTAATGCTTGCGTTTCCTAGAAACTGAAAAATATTGCAAATATGAGTTTAACACATTTTAATTGACAAGGTTTGTTTTAAATGAATGAAAAATGATCACAAGAATTATCTTTATAAAAGTACTATTTATAAAAAAGTAATTATATTTCTTCACCCATGTTGATTTTAGGAGCTGAAAATTTGTGTAATATCAATCTGATTTAAAAAATAAAAAAAGAGAATTTTTAGCATTGTATCCAATTTTAGATGCTACAAAGGCTCCTTCAAATTTTAATCACATGACATGCTAGCAGGCTAGCGTGGAAAGGAATGCCGTTTTCTGTGAATGAGATTGAAAATGCCTTTTAAGCTTGGTTCTTCCATTAAAAGTACAAGAGAAGAAGAAGATCACTAGCCTCGCGCGAGTAGGCGTGGGAGGAGAGAAAAAATGTCGTTTGTGCTTATTTCTTAGAGGTAAATTTTTGTACAAAAATAAAAACCGCCAAATTAAATAACCTGGTCGCAAAAAAAAAAAAAAAAAAAAAAAAAAAAGAAAAGAAAAAATTGCATTTGTCAAGCTTTGTGCAAGTATTTGTTTTGCTTTCAACATTAGTTTTATAAATAAATCGATTTTATCAAAATAATCTCTATTGTTTTGCTATATTAATATGATATATAGAATGTATGTATTTATATAACATTACATTTATATATACTTCATACACACACATATATATTATGTATGTGTGTGAAGTTATTTTTATTACCAAACTCGATTGATGAGTTTTACGATAAAGTTGCCAATTAAAATGAAAATAAATATGAAATTTAATGAAAATAAAATAAAATAATATATTTTAGGTTACTATTTTTTAATCATATATATATATATATAAGACAGGGCTTTTTAATGGCATTTCTTTTCTTATTACATACTTCATATTCCATTTATACGCAATTACAAAAGCACGATATTGTAACAAATTCAGAAAATTTTAAACAACTGGTAGAAAGAAGGGGGGGGGTGTCTACCCCTTACGAGCTGCGCTCGCTAACCTCTGTCCAGACCTCATAGGCGTTAAAAACACGCTAACTTGCTGTTTTAAAAAGATTGCACCATTACAGAATATTGAATGATATTATCAAGATCAGTGGCGATCTTTCGTAAATCAGGTTGTCGTTTATTTACACTTGACTTCCAATATTTTTTCGGTTCCCAAGGCCGCATCCGCCATGTTTTGTAATTGATTAATTAAGATAAATTACACATTTGAAAATCAGCTTGTATAAAATGGTTAAGTAAATAATGTCTTTGCTTCCCGGATTTTTATAACGATGCTGTAAGAAAATAAGCTTGTTTTAAAAATAACGTTTTAAATGTTTCTTTTTAAATATAACATAATTTTAACCATTAAGTGCTTTTCGAACGTAATAATTTATTTATTTTAATGTTTTCTTTCTTTTTAATATTCACGTGTAAATACATTTTTTAAATGAAAAGTTTTTCTATACGTTAGTAATATTTAGGCTTTTTAAAATCTGTCAACAATAGGTAAAAATGGCTATTTCAAACTATCAAGTAAATCTCTATTCATATATGTAATTTTGAACAAAACATTGGAAAATAAACTAAAAAAAATTAGACAAATTTAAAAAATGACTGGACAATGCACACCACAATCTATTGCATGTGCCTGAAAAAAATTGTTAAAATGCAATGCATAGTTTTTGATCCTATAAAACTCATTTAACTGGTTGACCGATTGATGTTTGCTGATTGATTGGCGTCTTTTGCATCCAAAAAACTTATTTAACTGATTTATCGATTGATTGATTATTTTGGACCGATTTCAACATTAAATGGCGCTTAAAATAATTCTTCGATTTAAAAACTGTTTGCTTCAGCATGTTTATAGTACATTTCTCTAAAAAACTACCTGTTTTTATCTATTTATATGCAATAGTTTTTGGAGTATAAACCGAGAAATTGAAAAGATCACAGCAAATTGAATTACGGCAGCATCAGCATTAGTTACTTTGTTTTTAGAATAGAGGAGATAGAAGTGTCAAAAATATATTACGGAATAATCGCGCGATTTAAAATAAAATAATAAAACATAATAACAATAGAAAAATGCTTGTTTTTACGTTTGCATAAAAAATGCTTTCAAAATTTAAAAATAAAATAAAATCATAATAAAACAATTTTCCATTTACCTTTCTCAGGAGTAACTACGTTAACCTCTACTGTCTTCTTATTTAAGGGCTTGCGTACAACTTTTCTTTCGATGAGGTGTTTAGGGAAATCGAATATTGTTGGTACAGCAGTTTTTTTCAGCCATGTACCACCAAATTTTTCTCTGTCAAAGCAATTCGGAGTAAAATGTTTCGAACACACCAAAGAAGAATTTGTAGCTTTAAAATTTTCCCTATGTATTTTCGTTTCCCAGATCTTTCTTCTCTCTTCATCCTTTGGAAAGCTGTATATAAAATTTGAATTAAAAAAAGGTTTTTATTAATGATATATATTTTTTAATGCAATGTTGATAAATTTAAATGCTAAAGCATGCATAAGCACAGTTTTATAAACAAGCAAGAGAAGAAATTATTTAAACAAATTGAATTTAGCCTACTTTTTTAAAAATTCATTAACTTAAATTAATAAATGAAAAGCACTTCAATAAAAAGTAAAAAACATATACAAGTTGAAACATAAAAAAATAGACTTAATAAATAAATAAGTAAATAATGCATTGTTTCATTAAATTTTGCTAGATATAAATAGTAATTATTAATAGAACTTCCATAACATTATATAACATTGTTTTGAGTGGTCGATAATAAATATAATAATTTCAAAACTTTTCTGAAGGTAGTACAAGAGAGTAAACAAAACAAATACATATATATATATTTTTTTCAAATACTGCAATTAAAAATTATATTAAAAAATGTGAAAATATTTCAAACATTGCAATAGTTTTTAATTTAGGTAATATTTAAATATTTTACTTTTAATATGTACATATGCACCCGTTTATAATTATTTAAAGCATAAATTTAATCTAAAATAGGAAAAAAAAATTTTTTTTCGAAGAATTGTTTACGTTGAAAGAAAACAAGTTTCTTTTGGCGAAAAATTGTATCGCCAAGCACCGTTGTACAAGATGTTCTTAAAATGCTTTTTAAAATCAAATTTTTCCAATTCATTACACTTTTAATATTGAAATTGATAACACCAGATGATAGTAAGTCCTACTGTTGCATATATTTGTGATATTAAAAGTAAAATATTTCCTATTTTCAACATTTGGACGTGAATAAACAGTATCATAAATGGAAAGATATATTTTTAAGATCCTTTAAATATAAAAAAAATGGTAATTAAAAATAAATACATACCGGTGAAAGGTAACAAGGCTTGTTTTGCTTGCTTTTTCGTTACAGCCATAGGCACAGCAGCTTGCTACCATGATATTTTTGAATCGCAAACAGTAAATAGTCTAATATCGCCCATAGAAACCTATGCTACTGACGCGTTCAGCGGAATGCTTCTTGCCCAGAGTCACGTGACTTTATGCTTGCGGCAGAAAGGGTGCGGTGATTATCTCTCTAGATATGCTTACTCTGAGACTATAACAGCTAAAAGTTGAAAAAATATATTTTTTTTTATGTTAGAACTTCAGTAACACGTAAATATGTAATTAATAGAATTAATGGTACTTCTTTGTTATAGAGGCCTCCAAGGATGAATTGCCAAATGACAGAGATATATATCTCCATAATGGTTGTAAAATTTCATCAAATGGTTTGCAGTCCTAAAGAAACAGCATGTGTTTATGCTATTGTGATATTGCTTTTCCATTGATGTTCCAGAACATTTTTCATATATAATTTTTTATTGCATGTTGTATTGTTTTTTCTTTTATCTCCCATATTTATTTTTATAAATATGGAAACAATCTTTTATTTACCTAGTACTGAAATGGATGCAATCTCATTCTTTTTAAACCAAGGGCTTTCGCCCAACAAACAACTATCCGTAAATGCCCATCAATGAAACTGTATGTTACTAATGAAATGATGAAGCTTTATGGAGCTTCAATGAAAAAAATTGTTTTTGATGAATTATTAAAAGCAATTTTAGAAACATCGCCTAAGGCGTAACATTTAAAAGTTGTTATTCTTGTAAGAAATTGTTTTGAAACATTGTAATATATTCTTATTAACATAAAATGCTATATTATTTAATGAAATTATATTTATTTTTTCTCTATTATACGTATGCACTAAAGGTGAAAATAAGCACTCGTCAGTCGTCACTCTGTGATTAAACTTCAAAAACTGGCGATTAAAAATATGGAAAGAACCGACCAAATGCAGGATTTCCCCAATTACCCTTTTTTTCCTAAAATTCCCGATTTTTCAACACTCCCGTTCAACAAAATTCATGATTTTACTGCACCCAATCGACGATATTCATGATTTTTACATGCCCGTTCAATGAAATTCGTGGTTTTTATGCTCCTGTTTGACGAAATTCATGATTTTTATGCTCCCGTTTGAAGAAATTCATGATTTTTATGCTCCCGTTTGAAGAAATTCGTGATTTTTACGCGCCCGATTGATGAAATTCATGATTTTTACGATCCCGATCGACGAAATTCATGATTTTTCGCGCCTGATTGACGATATTTATGATTTTTACTCACCCAATCGACGACATTCATGATTTTTATGCACACGATCAACGAAATTCATGATTTTTATGCTCCCGAATGATGTTTCCTAAATTAATAGATGCTTTCAGTCGTGATGTCAGTCATGACATTCTGCTTGGGAACTGACTCCAAACAAACCGTTGCTATGTTGTATTTTCTATTTTGTTGGTATATTTTAGCTACATGTTATAGCTATATCTCACAGTTATGTGTTTAATACTTTATATACCGTGTTAATATTTTCTACGATTTATATTTAAAAGAAAATTAAACATAACAACTGTTTGTGTGGAGTCAGTATCCAACCAAAACATCATGACTGACGTCACACTGAAAGCTTTTATTGGCGAAATACACACAATTCCTGATTTTTTGGAGATTTTGGCCCGCTGGCCACAGGTTGTGCATGTGTAATGCATATCAAGTTCTGGGTTATTATTTGGTGCATATACATGCCTATTTTATTATTTTCAGACCTTAATTCTAGACAAAGAATTTAAAAAAAAAAAGTTGCTTATGTAGTTAACTACACAAATACCTAAGCTTAGTGCGACTTATGTAGATAGCTACATAAGCATGTTGTGTATAACTTTGCTGTTAACTTATTTTAAAATTTAAAATAGATTGGATATTAATATCTCAAGTTTATTCAAAACAATATAAATTAAAATATTTTTATTTAGTACATAAATTACTTGTTTACTGTAAAGTCATATTTAAAAACATTAAATATTTAGTGACCATAAATGTACTTACTGGCTACTAAAGAAATTATTCTCACTAGCCAGAAACTGGCTACTAAAAAAAAATCAACCTACCAGCCAGTGGCTACTAAACGAAATTCTTTATTTTCAAATTTAGTGTGCACTACATTCGCTTTTTATGATCTTGGCTACAACTTTGGCGAAATCGACTGTAACTTGGTGTAATTTTAATTGTGGTGGCCCTGGAAGTACTGAATTAATCTGTGAAAGTATTATTTTTTTTAATTAAATATGTATCTTCATATTTAAATTTCATTAGTCAATATACTAACTATATTTTTATTTTTTTACTTTTTTACCATTTAAAAATAAAGTACTAACAAAAGCATAATATAAATCATATGGACATGAGAAATATCTAAGAAAAAGAAACTCTTTCTTCATTGTGTAAAACACACCCCATTTTTAAGGCACATTTTAAGGGTAAAAAAGTGCATCCTATACACCAGAAAATATGGTAATTGGAGAAAAAAAACAAATCTATAAAATATATCTATAAATAGCACTCCTCCATTCAGAATCTCCATACCATGAATCGCATGACCTATGAAAGAAAAATTTCTGATTTTGGGATTCCATATTTTGATCCTGTACTGTTTAACAAATATTAAAGTACAGACACAATTTAGAACATAGGCAAATAAACATTCATTACTTTAATAGTTGTAATCTTCGACCACGAACAGAAGGCGGGTGAGACGTCAAAGTCACGTGGTGCCAGACGGGTCTATTTGACTGATTTAGCGAAAGAAGGAGGATTGAGAGAAGAAACTTCAGGACTAAGTTATTTGAACTCGGATTACCATATCTGGCTAGTTAGCGCCTTTTGATGTAGAATGAAAATAAGATTACATTTATATGTGTTATACAAGAATACAAATTCGAAATTCTTTACAACGTGATATGGCAAAAAATGCTTGGAAAATAGGAAGTAGTGAATTTTTATTGGGTGAATTCATTGTTGAGAAAAATTTTTGTTAGGGTATTTTAGGTAAGGAGAGTTTTTACACCTTGTGAATTAAATATACAAGCTAATCCATAAGCAATAAATAAAAATTTTCAGTAAAATGTGCTTTTTTATCCAAGATACTTTTCGCATAATGTTATATTATATATATATTTTTTTTTTCAAATAAAAGTTTGAAAACTTTTTCACACACCGAAACTTTAAAAGTATTTGAATATTATGTATTATTAAATATTAAGTTGCGATGAAGATATGTTCCGGTGTTATATGAAATATTCATGATATTTTGGTCAGAGTAAGATCTCTCGGCCTAGCGCAGATAATCGGCCGTAACAAATAACCAACCAATCAACCTAGAAACATTGTCAAAACGAGTATTTCAATATAATTTAAATTGATTTTGCATAAACCATATAGGTTCAGGGATCGATGCAGTTTTTTTTTAGGGGGGGGGGGAGGGGGGTTATTTTGTGAAAGGTAAGTTATTTTTGTGATATATTTTGTGAAATTTGTTATATCTTTGTGGAAAATAACATTTTGTTACGAAACATGCAATCCAGCTACTCAAATTCAAACCAAGCATTTTTTAATAATAACTTCTTTAAATCCTTCTGCCAGTGTTGACGCTCCTGTGCTTTCTGAATCGGAATGGAAAGAGACGAAGATTTTGCTTCATTTTCAAAAAAATTAAGCACATTATCAACAATGTTACGTTCATCAGAACGCAAAATTTTCCCTTTACGAGACATTTTGTGTTGTTCTGAAAAGAACAGTTTAAATAGAGAATAATGATAATAATAATCAAGAGCGCTGAGAATATAACAACAACAACCTTCTAGGACAAAAGAAATTATATCAGTGAAGGAGAAGACAGACGAGAAACAGAGAGGGAAATGTATATCGCCAAAAGCAGGAACGCTCGAATATGTTACAACCCTAAATACTTGCTCTTCCACTGTCCTAACCTTTGAGAAAATGAACTCTTCTTCCAAGCGGCGATCTCACCCGCCTTCTGGTTGCGGTCGCATATTAAAATGTTCATAATATAAATGTCTTTGTAAATGAATTAATTTGATTATTACCTCTGACCAAGGCTCGGAAAAAGCGTGCTACAAGTAGTGAAACTACAGTAGCCGCTACTTTTTCTAGCAGTTTGTAGTGTAGTGCGCTACATTAAAAAATTTTTAGTGTAGCGAGTAGCGCGATACAAAATATCAGTAGTTTGTAGTGAGCATCGATGCTACTTTTGACGCTACTTTAGGAGGGTGGGAAAAAGTGCCAATCTTCAAATCAAATGATCATAACTTGTTTCTTTTGTGCGAAATATGTTCTCTGCAACAATTTGCGAATGTCAGCGACAAATCTCAGTTGCAGTGTCATAGCTTTTTCCATAGACGTCGGGTGCGGTCACAAATTAATTCAAATTAACTGTCATTTTCATAGTTTGGGTGTCAGAAACTTCGTGTATTGTCATTTAAATCCATAGAAATCTTCTCAATATAATGTATTTTTATACGGCTGCGATTGTTTTTACCAAAATATAGTAATCTGGCTATGTTAAGTCTTTATCTAAGTCTAATTTCTTCTCCCTTTTGCCTCCCACTCCCAGCAATCAATAAAATGTAAAATCTTTATTAAAAAAAAAAAAAAAAAAGAACTGATTTATCTACTCATAAATCATTTAAATTATCTCTAACCTCTCAAATTCACGCTTCCATCTAGTAGCATACAAAGGAATTTAAAATACTTTTAAATCTTTATTTTTATACAAAAATAAAAACTTTCACTCCATTTATTGCTCTCTAATGACAATAAATAAAAATTATTTCCCTGTCCCCAAAATTTACGGTATATCCAGCATACAGTTTGAAATATTTAAACTCGTTATTAAAAAAAAAATGGCCACATTCGTTTCTACCTAATAATAATAATATATAAGTAATCATCTAAATTGTCCCCCCAGCATACAAATAAATCTAAAATCTTTAAGTTATTTTTATTTACATATTAAAAAAAAAATATCTTCTGCCCTAAATTGTGCTCTGTAGTGACGATAAATAATCAGTAATATAAATTAATTATCCCCCTTCCCCTAAAATCTCCCCCACCTCTCCATATACAAAATTAAATTTTTTTTTTTTTTAAGTTCTGTATTTTTTGCTGTCTAGTAACATTACATAAATAATCAATCAAAAATATTCCCTTCGAACAAAATTTCTGCTCGCTTCCTGCCAGTTTAAAATCGTTAGAACTCTAATTAATATATATATATATATATATTCAATAAAGCACAGAAAAAGAACATGTACACCATTTTATTATTAGAGAAAAGTGCACTAGGTAGGAATGAATGATTTCTGCCTTCAAACAAACTAGCAGCTGAAACGTAAAGCGTCAGCATGTCCGTGATCTATTATTTGCTAGATTTACTGATAAAACCGCAAGGTACTCACTCATCAAAAAAATTAATTTTCTTGCTGGCAACCCTTTGTCTTCTTACTCATTATTATATCTTGTGTTTTTATTGTGAGTATTCTTCTTTTAAGATTGATGTAATAGAATGACAGACAAAAATAGTATAGAACTGCCCTGGTCGGCATATAATGAATATTTTGAAGTGATAGAACAACAAGAAAGTGGTAATTATTCTGTAGCATGTAAACTTAGTCGAATTAATAAGAAGTTATCAGTATCATAATCATCTGCTTACAACCTGAAGTAGCACATAGCGGTGAGTTAGCATTTTCTTTATTAATAATAATTACTGGATCGCATCTTGCACCGAATATCTAAATCATTATTCAAATTATTATTCAATTGTAATTACTTTGTAACCGAAAGACGTTTCCCATTATTCTTTGTTTTATTTTATTTTATTTTGTTTTTTGGTAAAGACAGAAGATTTTTCAAAAAACACTGTCAAAGTCGGCGTTTTCAACTGAATTTCCGACGCCGCAGCAGGGGAAGGGGAAAAAACGTGACACGAATAGCTTATAACCCGATAAGTAATTTATTTATAAAAAAAAAGGAAAACTCATTTCGATTCCAAATTGCTTCCATAGTCAGGGCTGCCAATTTTATGCCTTTGCATTTAAAAATGAGTCCGAAAGTTTCGCGTTGTTCAGCAAGGAATTTGATAACCACATTAAGCGCTACTGTGCTATATCACTCTCATAAATTTGTAAGATTATTACAATTTTTGTTTTCAAATTACCTCTTTTTAGCACTTTCCAACATAATTAAAAACTATGAATTCACTTTGTCTATTTGCCCGTGCTCTAACTCTCTTAAATATACTCGGATTGCTGTGAAAGTTTTATATGTTATTGAAGTTTACTATTGAATGCTCAGTATTGAAAATGAAGTGTGTAGCATTTATATCATGTGTACAGGGACATTCAAATAATTCTGTTCCATTATGGTCTATGGGGAAAAATTGTTTGCGGTGCATTTAATTAGCGATGATAACTAAAGTAGCGAAGTAGTGACTACTTTTGAAAAGTAGTTTGTAGTCGCTACTTTTTAAAACAAGTAGTTGTAGTTAACTATATTTTTCATAAAGTAGTTGTAGTTCGCTGCAAACAAAAAGTAGTTTTTCCGACCCCTGCCTCTGACATATTATCCAGTTTGTTTTTCAACTGTCATTATAATACATTAAACATTTGCAGAAGTTAGTTTATTATAAAACTATAATATAGTAGTAATAAAATTAAGTTACCAAAATTACATGACATTATGACATACACATTTTTCTCCCCTTAATTCCCTTTAAAATGCATATTATAACCAGTGCATTGATTGGCAATTAATACGGTAAATCAATAAAATTTTTAACAATTGTAGATAGAATAAAGTATTGTTTTAAGTCCTTCTGAGCAGAAAAATAGCTTAGCTACCCTTTCGTTTCCTTATCTATATCTAATAGCAGCCCAAACATTAAAAAAAAAAAGGTTCAAATAAGGTCAATTAGTCAATAAAGCAGTCTTTTTATAATTACATCAAATATTTCTGTTTATAGAATATAAACTTATTCATAATTTGTTACTTAGTATGATACATATTAAATTATTAATGAATTTCAGTATTATTTTATTTATATACCCTGTAATTTTTCAAGCTTTGGTACCTTTTTTGGGGGGAAGGGGGGTGGGATTTTCATTACTGTGTAAGTAAATGAACTATAGCTTTTTGGGTGTTCAAAATTTATAATTTTTGTTTTCTTCTAGTTGGAAAAATTCTCGGTTGAAGGGCTTCATTCATCAGCAATTACTGCATTAGAATGGTCAAAGAATGGTATGAAATTCTTTAGTGGGGATGAAAATGGAATTGTTGTGTGCACTGAAATAGATCATTTAGAGGTATTTCTTTCTTTCTTTTTTATTTCCTTTTTACAATATTGTTTTGTAAAAAATGTTTTTGTGTATTTAAGAAATAGTTCTTGTGTCTTATTAGTTTAACAACAAATAATGTGTAGTGGTTATACTGGCAGACAGATTGGTGGTATTAACAGTATCAATATTATTTTAAAAATTAAATGTCCAGTATAAAAAAAGGTGTATCTTGTACAAATCTTAATTTTATAGTATTTGAGGCATATTATATGTAAGTATTTACTTAGGTTAGAGGTCTTTTTTTTCTGAGCCATGATTTCTGCAAAAATTTTAATTTAAAATTCTGGGTTCTTTGTCATTAAATTAATATATTGCATCTTATATGCAAGATAGATTTGTTTGTTTCCCTATCAAACAAAAGATGTGCATAATATACACATAAATATGATGCATCTATATTATAAATTTTAATAACAATTTTAAAATAGCAAAGCTTCTTTTTCTTTTTTCCTTGAAAATTAGAATTTTTTCCAACTAATTAATTTTTCTTCTTTTTCTTAAACACTTTTTTAAATAAAACATCTAAGTCATAAAAAGAAATTTTGTGAACAATGTTAAAATATTATTTGATTCAAATTATTTTTATATGTAATTCTTTAATTCTTTATTTAGTTCATAATAAATGCGATGTAATTTTATACAGAATAAGTAATTTCTTCATGTTCTAACAAGTAAAAAAGAAAATTATTTTTGCGCAACCAAAATTTACTGAGCTATGACACTTAAAATTTTCTGATTTTTCTGTGTGTTGGTGCTGGTAAATGCTGAAAATTCATAACATTCAAAGTATTTTAACTTGGTAAGTTTTGGTTGTACAATTTTTGTTTTTTTTCTGTTTTAATTGTTAGAGCATAAAGAAAGTTTCCCTAAATATAGGGTCATTCCATGTCAAATCAACCAAAAATTTTCAATATTCAACCTGACCATTTCAGATTTTAATGAAACCTTCAGGAATCATTCTCCCTGATGATAGAAATGAGAATATACTTTTATAATTTTTTTTATCTCAGTAAATTTTCATACAATTAATTTTTTTAATTTCAAAAAATCATTTTTGGGCTTGTATAAATGTTTTCAATTTTAAATTTCTCAAGTTCTATCAGGCGTAGAGAGTTGTTTGACCCCTCATTTTAAAGAGAATTTCATAAGGTTTAATTTGATATGCTAGTTGTCTATGTGTGATTTTTTAAAAATTAATTTAATTTAATTTAAAAATTTAAAAATTAAATTTTTAAAAATAGTGTTTTTTAAAAATTAAAATATATATATATGTTTTTTGTAATATTATAATCTTTAAATTATGAAAGTTTTAGAGTGGTATCTCAATGGGATCAGCAGTTATAAAAAAAATAATGTTTAAAATGAATAAAACAATGATCTCTTTAAGCACAATCATAAAGTTGGCACCTCGCCAACTTTAAATATCAGCCCCAATTGGTGTTTAACATTAGTTTTTTTAACATAACTGCTGATCCCATTGAGATCCCACTCTAAAACTATCAGAATTTAAAGTTTATAATATTACAAAAAACATAATTTTTTTAAATTAAAAAAAACCACTATTTTAAAAAAATTTAAAATTTTTAAATTTAATTAAATTAACTTATTTAAAACTAAGCATAGTCAACTTGCATATCAAATTAAACCTTATGAAATTCTCTTTAAAATGGTGGGTCAAACAACTCTCTACGCCTGATAGAACTTGAGAAATATAAAATTGAAAACATCTATACAAGCCAAGAAATGGTGATTTTTCGAAATTAAAAAAATTAATTGTAGGAAAATTTACTAAGATAAAAAAATTATAAAAGTATGTTCTCATTTGTATCATCAGGGAGAATGATTCCTGTAAGTTTCATCAAAATCTAAAATGGTCAGGTTGAGTCACTGGTTGATTTGACATGGAATGACCCTATAACATATAGCAGTTACGGTGAATCGTTTCACATCCATGTTCCAAATTTTTCCAAAAATATTTTTTTTGTGATCACGACGTGCCAACAACCAAAAAGTTTAGTGGCTCAAATAATGATGAATCAATTTTACTTAGTTTTAAGAGTTAACTTATTTTAATTTTGTTTTTAGGAATAAAAAAAAGTATGGGTAACATTTGGTGGTATACTTTAGAAAATAATAATAATAAAATTTTTTTTATTCCTATATTGCATCTTAGATGCCAAGATATCAGCTTGGTACTTGGTTATTTTTAAGTGAATGCAATCTAAATCGGAGTCATCTACATAAGGTTTTCACTTGTGTTTTCCTATTAGTATTCTTTGAATAATGACACACAGAATTTATTATTATTTTTTTTAAATGGCAAGTGCCAGCTTCTTTAAACAAATCATTGTATCTGTAATTCCAAGTTGTCATCATTTTGTTATCAGTATTTTTTTTTTTATAATGCCTTGTAATCTTTCCTTTTTGATAATCCTCTCTTAATTTGAAAATTTTTTGAGCCAATATTGAGCTAAATTGGGATTTATTAGTTGCCTTTCAGTTTATTAGATCTGTATGACAACCAATGCCAACCAAATTCAAACAAACTCAGCTAATCTAAATTCATGCATTTTGAGCATTTCACTAAATTTTATGCTGTGCCGAAAATAGTCTGACGCATGCCATAGGTTCGCCGTTCCTGACATATAGAAACTATACAGAGACTATAAAAATTTAAATCTCATAATTTGTGCAAAATTAGCTACTTTGATATAAACTGCTTTTAATATGATAGAGAATAATATTTGAAACGAATTTACAACTGGTATTATACCTCCAAAACTAGCAATTTAGGAGTTAACTGCTGGACAATGGTAAGAGTCACTGAAATCTGTATTGAAATCTTGCTTAAACTTATGGTTCATGTGAAAGGAATGCAATGAAATTACAAGAACCGACTTACTTGCTAAAATAGAATCCGATCTAAAGTGAAAATTTTCCTGTCCTTTTTCATTTCTGATTATAACAAATTTTACTGTGTCTTCATCCTAAATTTATCCCCCCCCCCTCCTTCACAAGAAAGAAGTAATTACTTTTTTCTACTTACTTTTAATATAAATGTCAAAAATACAGAAAAAATAATCAACAGTTTGATGTTTTTAATGTTGGTATATTGTATAGACAATGAAAGTAATCTGTGAAATTATATTTATTTATAAAATATCTAAGAAATATGCAAAATTTATGAAATATTTTTAATTAATGAAGTATTTTATACATTTAGTTGAAATATCATCTTTGACAATAGAAACAGATAAATAAATAAAAATGTAATAAGTCAAAGTAAAATAATTTAAAACTAGTCGGATGTGTCAATCCCAAAACTTTCTTCTATCTCACACAGGTTTCGCATACACTAAAAAGGATCAGCACCAATTTATATCAAGGTCTAACTGAAACTCAAGTTTTATTAAATTCCGTGCAATATTTCTTGACATATGACTGTCGCTAAAATCGTGTAAATCCTGCAAAATGCTGCATAGCAGCGGCAGCTGCTGGGCAATTTTTACCAAAAACTAATCAGCACCAATTTATATCAGAGACTAACTGAATATAAAGTTTTATTAAATTCCGAGCATTAGTTCTTGAGATGGAGCTATTGTGGAAATCTCAAAAAATGCTGCATAGCAGCACCACCTGCTGGTCAATTTTTACCAAAAACTAATCAGCACCAATTTATATCAGGGACTAACTGAATCTAAAGTTTTATTAAATTCCGAGCATTAGTTCTTGAGATAAAGCGCCCACAAAATTTTTGTCACATACAGACAGACAGACACAGATTCACAGACAGACATTTTCTAAAAATAGTCAAATCGTGTTCAGGACCTTCTAAAAGGTATAAATCCGTCGAAAACCGGAAGTAAAAAATTTCCATGAATCCAATACTTTCTTCTTGTAAAGATAGAAGAAAGTAAAAAAGATAAAGTGAATATTGTTTTCCTATTTTGAATATGTTTTATTTAAATAGGTTTAGATGACCAAAAAAAAAAAAATAATAATAATTTTTTTTTTAAATTCAAGTTTGATGTATTGTTACTAAAACTTAGTCTTTTCATTTCTTTTTCAAACTGCATCAATTTTCATGTAAAAATGAGAATTAAGCTCTGGTATGTTTCCTTAGTAATTCTTAGATTATTTAATAAGCCAAAGTATAAGCATCATTTCAGTAACATTTTGTATTTCTGTTATGTAAATGTAAAGTTAAGACTTTTAGATTTTTACATCTATTTTCATATATTTAACTTGCTACTCTTTTTTTTTGTAGCATCAAAGTAGATCTCGGCTGTTAATGAATGAAAAATCTAAAATAGTGCAGCTGAGTTACAGTCATTTTAATCTTGTTGTATCAACAGTATTTCGCTCTTTAATTTATTCTCTGAAGTCCAATACCTTCTGTCAAATTGGACAAAAGGAACGAAAATGGTATGTTAATCTTTAAAATCTTTTCTACTTTAAATAAAATTTACACATTCTTTACATCAATGTCATTAATCTTTTAGATTTTTCTTTTTAAGTTATTTTTTCTTGTTAATTTATTATGTCAAAATCTTGCATTAAAATTTGTATATCATAATAATATAAAATTTGAGATTTGCTGCTTTTTTTGACATTTTTATCTAAAAAAAAGAAGGCTAACTCAAGTCCTTTCTTGTTCCGAGGAGGTACAAAACTTTGGAAGGTTGTAGTATCATATCAGAAAGTCAGAGATATGGGACTTTTTTCTATGATTAGGTAAACTCTTTTAGATCCCATTAAAGGCACAATGGTACATATTAACTTATGCCTAGAGATCCTTTCAAAGAGATGTCTTTGGGAGATGACAAAGGACATTGGTGGGCTAAGTGGTTTATATCTCCTGACTATGAAGTGATCAGTCATGATTTATAACTTTATTATATAATTATTTCAAATTTGTCAATTAATACATAAAAATACAATTTCACTTGCCAAATCAGTTAGCTTGATACAATTTTATTTAAATTTTTACAACTTTAAGAAAAAGTATGTAAATATTTGGTACTTACCAAAAATTATTTTCTCTGTACAATTGTAATTGTGAAATTTTCATTTAATGCACATCTATATTATAAAGCAAAAACATGTCTGTGAGTATTGATATCATATTGAAGGTGGCAATAACCTGAGAATAAATTTTGCTTTTACTGCGATTTTTTCAACTTCTAAACATACAATTTCTATTTTTATACCATCAAATAGAAAAAAAAAAAAGTACTTTCAAAAGTAATTTATTTGGAAACTGTATCTCATTTTACAAATTTTTTATGATTTTAACACTTAAATGCATAGTGATGCAAATTTGTATCACTTTTTATTTAACTTTTAAGAAATAAATCAAGTTCTTCACAACTACTATATTTATGTAGAAATATTAATCCTGTAAAGATCACATAAATATGTTACTAAATAAAGTTAAAAATCTATCTTTAAATTTCTGGTGTCTAATCATTAATATAAGTATTAAAAAACACAATTCTAAAAGAAAATTTCATAAATTTAGGGGATAAAAATAATTTTTAAGCATTATTTTTAACATCTTATTGTGAAGGAGAAATTTATTTAAGAGAGGAGCATTTGATGGGAATATTAATGTGTGAGCAATAACCCAATGCAAAAAATTGCATGACGTTCTTTAGGTCATTATTCTTTGAGAAGAGAATCAAAAAATATAAAATAAATTAAACGGTCTTACTTGAGTGAAGAAATAGATGCAGACTATAAATGATGAATACCATAAGTTGAATCCAATAATGTTTATTACATTTTCTTGAAGGTGGAAGGATGAGATGAAAGCTGCACATCAAGTCTTTAAAAAGTACTGGCTCAAATTTCGTAAAATTCGAAGAATCTTTAAATATTCCTTCTGGCCGCGTCCATGAAGAATTATAGAATTAATTCAGAAGTCAATTAAATTACCAGTTGATTTAAAACTTTTAAAATATTAAACTTAAAATTTACAACAGCATTTTTATAGAATAATTAAAAACTGAAACGCGAAATTGATCTCCAAAGAATCAGCGCTACGGCCATTCTTGGATACGAGCCCCGGCACAGGCCAGCGGGCCTCCAGACCATACGACGTTTATCATAAATTTACAGCATCATTTTTATTAAAATTCTGTTGGAAAAATGCGCAACATTAGTATTTATACCCAGAAAAGGGGTGCACAAATGTGACAGCAAGATTAATTTAAACTAATTTGATGATTAGGAATTACGTGAAAATTAAAATAACAAATCAGAAACAAATTAACATTTAATAATTAAAAGAACGATTCTAATTTGTATTTGAAAGACACGCCCCTTTTCGCATGCAGCGCCAAAACAAAACAGCTCCCGAAAACACAGGGAACAAGAGCGACGGTGACGCATGCGCAAAACGCAGGAGCGGAAAGCCGTCGATGACGATGACGTCACAGCTCAGCGCCGATTGAATGCCTTGCAGAGAAAACAACATCGCCGATTCAACGAACGCAAAGCACAATGAGGGGGGAGACGGCCTTGCCAAAAAAAAGCAACGTACAAGGTGCGCGACTGCCGATAAATAGCTTTTAAGGAATGGCAAATTAAACTGGAAAGGCTATAAAAATAGAAATACGTTGAGCTGAAATATAAAATAATTAAAAAAGATAAAACTGTGATATATCTTTATCACAATACCCCCATTCACCGACAAAAATTTTGACTGACCAGAAGGAGAAAAAGGGTTAAAAACAGTAAAAGCCTTTTTCGACACAGGGAAGACAAAATTTTTACATGCCAAAGTAAAATGACACAATTACATAAATTTAGAGCCATGAAAAGTAAATTAATTAAAATTTGATGTGATGTGCAGCGACCAAAAAGAAAAAGAGAAAGAATATACATCATTTAGTACATTCAAAAATCTCATCACAAATTATACAAAATGTATACAATATAACATAGTATACAAAAGCCCCATTGCATTTTTTAGCAAAGAAAGGCATACCTTCCATTAATCTTGATCTCTAAACAAATACCATCATGTATATAAAAAAAAAACAAGCTAATATTTTCTTTAAATTAGCAATGAGATCATATCAAAGTAGTTGCAACAGTAAAGCAACATAAAAAAGAGTCGGTAATTTCTTACTTATCCGACTTGTCTAGACATAAATATTTAAATTATAATAATAAGTTGCAATTTTAAAGCAACAAAAAGCCAAGAATACTTTAAATTCTGACTGATGCCTAGGACTTTTAAAATATAGAGCATATAAACTTAACTCTAAATAGCATAAATGTGCACAAAAACAATCCATTGTAAGGATTTTAAATTCATTAAAAAGGCCTTGCATTAGTAATAATTCAAATCATATAAAATTAAGTATTTAACATAATGCACATAATACTGATATACATAACAAGTATATATAAGTGCATAACAATTATTACCCAAAATTTATATGAAAATTGCATAAAATTATGTTGCAACAAAATTTAAATTCATTTGTCATAAATAATAGTAATTAATCAAAATAGTTGGATTTAGTAACAACTTTTCAATATATAACAAATAATGAATAAGTTTTAACCAACAATAAATGACACATTTCTTTAGTAAAATACTTCATACTTAATATACTTGCAAGTACTCAATAAAATTTTCTGTAAATATTCAATAAAAATATTTTTCATGAAATATACTCAATAAAACTCTTTCTGAAATATTCAACAAAATTCCTTCAAATATATTCAATACATTTTTTTTTTTTTTTTTTTTTTTTTTAATACTCAATAAATTTTCTCGTCATACACAATAAATTTTCTTTTAATATACCATGGTCTTTTTTGTGTAAAAATGAGAGAAAAAAATAAAAAAAGGTGAGAAAAGATGATGAGGATCCTCAAAAAAAAATAATTTAACCGTTAACTTTCATAAAGAAAGACAAGTTAAAAACAAATGACACATTTTATGAGATTATAAAAACAAACACAGTGCACCATTATGTAAAGCATGTCATTATTATAAATTTATATAATATTAATGAAAAGGATAATATATCCTATAGAAAAATCAGCTATTGACAAAATATGAATTATTTGGGTGGTATTTACAAAACTTACCAAAGTGGTAATAGCCTCTCACTACCTTGAGACCATTATCAAACCAGTAAATCAAATAAATATAAACTATTAATATGTATTCATTACAATTCACAAAACACCAATAGCCCCCTTATAAACCATCAGTAGATCTGCAAACCGAACAAACACCAAAACTTACAAGACTGTCAAAGGCGATCTCCAGAACCGATGACGAATCTGTAAATCAAATAAGCATAAAACATAATATAAATTCATCAAAACTTACAAAAATGCTAATAGCGATCCGTTAAACCATTAGCAAGTATGTAAACCAGACAAAAATATACAACATTCTTGCTAAAACTATTGTAAAGAAACAGATGAATATTGCTAATAAAATGCTTGAAGGAAGAAAAAAAAAATTTGTTTGTTTACAGATGAAGGATAATAAACGTTCTGCTTTTACATAACAAATAATCAGATGTAATACCTTTAAAAGTTCTAAAATCAGTCTGATTTTAAAAAGATAATCACATTCAGAAAAAAAGTAACTACTTGCTGAAAAGTTTGCAAGTTAAGTGGCACACTGGTTGGTTGATTGACACAATGGCAGTGTAGCAGCAAATTGGCCTTTTTGCTGAAACACACACCACTAAAATAAGAATTGAAGACTTTATATGGATATTTTAGCACTAAAAAAATTAGCACTTAATGACAAATGAAGGGATGCACTTAAATAATGATGAGCATTTGAAGACACATCACGTAAGAGCATTTGAAGACACATCAGGTAATTAGCAGACATAAATCATGAACTGTGGTTCCATGATGTTGAAGAATAATTGACAAAGTGGCACTTAGAATAAAAAACACAAAGAGCACAAGACTCTTGTTGAGAGGCGCTGGAAAGTCTAAGTTGCCTATATACATTTTTTTTGTATAGGTGTATTCAAGCAGACAGAAATTGCAGATTTGAGGCAATACAACACTACTTGCACACTTTAAAGACAAAATTGGGATTGGTGACATTTGAGAAAGTCACTAAGACTATAAAAACACTTTAGCTTCTTAGAAAAAATAATATTCACCAAAATTATTTCACAGTGGTAGAATATTTCTTTATAATGCGCTGGAAAGTTCTAAGAATATGTGTTGCTTTGTATATAAATTTGCAATATAATTTAATGCAACAAAAAAAATTTCTTCATTTATAAATTTTCTTCATTTATAAAATAATTTCCTTTAAGTGAGGCATATGGTAAAAATGATTTAGAAAACATTTGGGTTATGAAATAATACTATAATAACAAGAAAAGGCACTATAATTTAAGCATACTAAAAATTTTCAACTAATAATAATAATAATAATAATAATTTTTCCAAATTTGAGAAGTTCCATTTGAAGCAGCAATTTCTGTAAATGCTGTGAAACTGAACTTTAAAATAGATGACAGTACACTTCCATAATCGGGTCTTGCAACAGAGGGTAGAAGAAGATAGAAAACTATTGCAAATAGGCACAGCTGTAAACTTGTAATACTTTAGATCCATAAAAATGAGTAACATTGATGAGGGAGAAACAAGTTCTACAAGATGAAGAGGACTGACGAGGAGCAATCACACAGATATATTTGCCTTATATGAATGGCGACCATCAACAGTCACTTCAACTCGCAAAAGAGTGCAGGTAAGTAATTTTTGTACTATCAGGAACCATCATATTTGCAAACAGCAGAGAAAATCAGCCAACAATGGATATAACACATTTTGAAGATTCTTCCACCAGGTAAGCAAAGTCAGATGATAAAAATAACCAGTTTATTGAAGTTGTCAGTATATATTCAGATTGTAGAATGTTAAAAAAAGGTAGCATGAGTAGAGATTAACTATTTCAGGAACAAGAATATGGAGCAGTTAAGTAATGGCTATAACTTCTCAAAAAAGAAAAAAATAATAATACCAGTCTCCTTTTTGTGATTATGGTATGAGAATTTCAATAAAAAGATGCAGATGCTGTGTAATGTAAAATTTATATTCAGATGAAGCAACAATTCTTTGGAATTAAAAAAAAAACAGATTTCTCAAAATGTAGAACAGAAAATGCAAAATATTGTGTAATATTTTCAAAATATAAATACATTTCTTGAATTTTAATTTCTAGAAAGAACACAGACTGCTTGCACATCATAATCATACAAAATTTTTGTAGAAAAATGGCGAGAGTCAATGAACTTGTAGTGTTATTGCAATAAGTAATTTAACTTTAGTAGAAGCAACCAAGAACTCAAAAAATTTATGTATGATAAAACAACTAAAAATCACATGAAAACTTGAGCTTCTATGAAGGCATTTCATACTCAGAATAAGTGCAGCAAAATTAGTAATATGATGAGAACATAGCTTCAATAAATTTAATTCCAATAAAATTATGCTTCAATAAAATTTTTAATATTCATAAAATATATCAATTTCATTTAAAAGTGCCAATAAATTAACAAAAATTAACCCAAAACAAGAATAAGGACAACCATAGCCTCTTTAAATTTTTGTTCTCAAAATCTTAGAACAAGAACAATTTTCACATTTTTCAAAAAAAAATATTTGAATTCATCATGAATTATATATATTTTTTAACTTTATATATATATAAAGCACCATATTTTCATTTGTTAAAAAAAAAAAAAAAATTCATTTTTTTTTTTTTTTTAATTTTATTCTTCATGAAAATTTGCATAAAAGATTCAATAAATCTCATGGAATACCAGCAAAAATACCAGAACAAAAATTAATTTCTGTTAAAATATCATTTTTCAATTATAAATAAATTATTAAATATATGCAAGCCAGTTGAGAATAAAAGTTCCGAAATTAACGATGTATTGCAAACATCGATCTTCTGTGGAGCACAAGAATATTTTTAAGCTTATAAAAATTTAATCAAAATCAGCAATTCTTCAAATAATATTTCATTTTTTTAATATAAAATAATTAAGAGCATCATATCTTCAAATATATTCTATTTTATAAGTTTCAAAATTTGAGAATATTTTTTAAGAACAACAAAATTTTCAACTTTTCTCTTCATAAAAGAATAAACACGGCGCCAAATGTGAAGGAGAAATTTATTTAAGAGAGGAGCATTTGATGGGAATATTAATGTGTGAGCAATAACCCAATGCAAAAAATTGCATGACGTTCTTTAGGTCATTATTCTTTGAGAAGAGAATCAAAAAATATAAAATAAATTAAACGGTCTTACTTGAGTGAAGAAATAGATGCAGACTATAAATGATGAATACCATAAGTTGAATCCAATAATGTTTATTACATTTTCTTGAAGGTGGAAGGATGAGATGAAAGCTGCACATCAAGTCTTTAAAAAGTACTGGCTCAAATTTCGTAAAATTCGAAGAATCTTTAAATATTCCTTCTGGCCGCGTCCATGAAGAATTATAGAATTAATTCAGAAGTCAATTAAATTACCAGTTGATTTAAAACTTTTAAAATATTAAACTTAAAATTTACAACAGCATTTTTATAGAATAATTAAAAACTGAAACGCGAAATTGATCTCCAAAGAATCAGCGCTACGGCCATTCTTGGATACGAGCCCCGGCACAGGCCAGCGGGCCTCCAGACCATACGACGTTTATCATAAATTTACAGCATCATTTTTATTAAAATTCTGTTGGAAAAATGCGCAACATTAGTATTTATACCCAGAAAAGGGGTGCACAAATGTGACAGCAAGATTAATTTAAACTAATTTGATGATTAGGAATTACGTGAAAATTAAAATAACAAATCAGAAACAAATTAACATTTAATAATTAAAAGAACGATTCTAATTTGTATTTGAAAGACACGCCCCTTTTCGCATGCAGCGCCAAAACAAAACAGCTCCCGAAAACACAGGGAACAAGAGCGACGGTGACGCATGCGCAAAACGCAGGAGCGGAAAGCTGTCGATGACGATGACGTCACAGCTCAGCGCCGATTGAATGCCTTGCAGAGAAAACAACATCGCCGATTCAACGAACGCAAAGCACAATGAGGGGGGAGACGGCCTTGCCAAAAAAAAGCAACGTACAAGGTGCGCGACTGCCGATAAATAGCTTTTAAGGAATGGCAAATTAAACTGGAAAGGCTATAAAAATAGAAATACGTTGAGCTGAAATATAAAATAATTAAAAAAGATAAAACTGTGATATATCTTTATCACAATACCCCCATTCACCGACAAAAATTTTGACTGACCAGAAGGAGAAAAAGGGTTAAAAACAGTAAAAGCCTTTTTCGACACAGGGAAGACAAAATTTTTACATGCCAAAGTAAAATGACACAATTACATAAATTTAGAGCCATGAAAAGTAAATTAATTAAAATTTGATGTGATGTGCAGCGACCAAAAAGAAAAAGAGAAAGAATATACATCATTTAGTACATTCAAAAATCTCATCACAAATTATACAAAATGTATACAATATAACATAGTATACAAAAGCCCCATTGCATTTTTTAGCAAAGAAAGGCATACCTTCCATTAATCTTGATCTCTAAACAAATACCATCATGTATATAAAAAAAAAACAAGCTAATATTTTCTTTAAATTAGCAATGAGATCATATCAAAGTAGTTGCAACAGTAAAGCAACATAAAAAAGAGTCGGTAATTTCTTACTTATCCGACTTGTCTAGACATAAATATTTAAATTATAATAATAAGTTGCAATTTTAAAGCAACAAAAAGCCAAGAATACTTTAAATTCTGACTGATGCCTAGGACTTTTAAAATATAGAGCATATAAACTTAACTCTAAATAGCATAAATGTGCACAAAAACAATCCATTGTAAGGATTTTAAATTCATTAAAAAGGCCTTGCATTAGTAATAATTCAAATCATATAAAATTAAGTATTTAACATAATGCACATAATACTGATATACATAACAAGTATATATAAGTGCATAACAATTATTACCCAAAATTTATATGAAAATTGCATAAAATTATGTTGCAACAAAATTTAAATTCATTTGTCATAAATAATAGTAATTAATCAAAATAGTTGGATTTAGTAACAACTTTTCAATATATAACAAATAATGAATAAGTTTTAACCAACAATAAATGACACATTTCTTTAGTAAAATACTTCATACTTAATATACTTGCAAGTACTCAATAAAATTTTCTGTAAATATTCAATAAAAATATTTTTCATGAAATATACTCAATAAAACTCTTTCTGAAATATTCAACAAAATTCCTTCAAATATATTCAATACATTTTTTTTTTTTTTTTTTTTTTTTTTAATACTCAATAAATTTTCTCGTCATACACAATAAATTTTCTTTTAATATACCATGGTCTTTTTTGTGTAAAAATGAGAGAAAAAAATAAAAAAAGGTGAGAAAAGATGATGAGGATCCTCAAAAAAAAATAATTTAACCGTTAACTTTCATAAAGAAAGACAAGTTAAAAACAAATGACACATTTTATGAGATTATAAAAACAAACACAGTGCACCATTATGTAAAGCATGTCATTATTATAAATTTATATAATATTAATGAAAAGGATAATATATCCTATAGAAAAATCAGCTATTGACAAAATATGAATTATTTGGGTGGTATTTACAAAACTTACCAAAGTGGTAATAGCCTCTCACTACCTTGAGACCATTATCAAACCAGTAAATCAAATAAATATAAACTATTAATATGTATTCATTACAATTCACAAAACACCAATAGCCCCCTTATAAACCATCAGTAGATCTGCAAACCGAACAAACACCAAAACTTACAAGACTGTCAAAGGCGATCTCCAGAACCGATGACGAATCTGTAAATCAAATAAGCATAAAACATAATATAAATTCATCAAAACTTACAAAAATGCTAATAGCGATCCGTTAAACCATTAGCAAGTATGTAAACCAGACAAAAATATACAACATTCTTGCTAAAACTATTGTAAAGAAACAGATGAATATTGCTAATAAAATGCTTGAAGGAAGAAAAAAAAAATTTGTTTGTTTACAGATGAAGGATAATAAACGTTCTGCTTTTACATAACAAATAATCAGATGTAATACCTTTAAAAGTTCTAAAATCAGTCTGATTTTAAAAAGATAATCACATTCAGAAAAAAAGTAACTACTTGCTGAAAAGTTTGCAAGTTAAGTGGCACACTGGTTGGTTGATTGACACAATGGCAGTGTAGCAGCAAATTGGCCTTTTTGCTGAAACACACACCACTAAAATAAGAATTGAAGACTTTATATGGATATTTTAGCACTAAAAAAATTAGCACTTAATGACAAATGAAGGGATGCACTTAAATAATGATGAGCATTTGAAGACACATCACGTAAGAGCATTTGAAGACACATCAGGTAATTAGCAGACATAAATCATGAACTGTGGTTCCATGATGTTGAAGAATAATTGACAAAGTGGCACTTAGAATAAAAAACACAAAGAGCACAAGACTCTTGTTGAGAGGCGCTGGAAAGTCTAAGTTGCCTATATACATTTTTTTTGTATAGGTGTATTCAAGCAGACAGAAATTGCAGATTTGAGGCAATACAACACTACTTGCACACTTTAAAGACAAAATTGGGATTGGTGACATTTGAGAAAGTCACTAAGACTATAAAAACACTTTAGCTTCTTAGAAAAAATAATATTCACCAAAATTATTTCACAGTGGTAGAATATTTCTTTATAATGCGCTGGAAAGTTCTAAGAATATGTGTTGCTTTGTATATAAATTTGCAATATAATTTAATGCAACAAAAAAAATTTCTTCATTTATAAATTTTCTTCATTTATAAAATAATTTCCTTTAAGTGAGGCATATGGTAAAAATGATTTAGAAAACATTTGGGTTATGAAATAATACTATAATAACAAGAAAAGGCACTATAATTTAAGCATACTAAAAATTTTCAACTAATAATAATAATAATAATAATAATTTTTCCAAATTTGAGAAGTTCCATTTGAAGCAGCAATTTCTGTAAATGCTGTGAAACTGAACTTTAAAATAGATGACAGTACACTTCCATAATCGGGTCTTGCAACAGAGGGTAGAAGAAGATAGAAAACTATTGCAAATAGGCACAGCTGTAAACTTGTAATACTTTAGATCCATAAAAATGAGTAACATTGATGAGGGAGAAACAAGTTCTACAAGATGAAGAGGACTGACGAGGAGCAATCACACAGATATATTTGCCTTATATGAATGGCGACCATCAACAGTCACTTCAACTCGCAAAAGAGTGCAGGTAAGTAATTTTTGTACTATCAGGAACCATCATATTTGCAAACAGCAGAGAAAATCAGCCAACAATGGATATAACACATTTTGAAGATTCTTCCACCAGGTAAGCAAAGTCAGATGATAAAAATAACCAGTTTATTGAAGTTGTCAGTATATATTCAGATTGTAGAATGTTAAAAAAAGGTAGCATGAGTAGAGATTAACTATTTCAGGAACAAGAATATGGAGCAGTTAAGTAATGGCTATAACTTCTCAAAAAAGAAAAAAATAATAATACCAGTCTCCTTTTTGTGATTATGGTATGAGAATTTCAATAAAAAGATGCAGATGCTGTGTAATGTAAAATTTATATTCAGATGAAGCAACAATTCTTTGGAATTAAAAAAAAAACAGATTTCTCAAAATGTAGAACAGAAAATGCAAAATATTGTGTAATATTTTCAAAATATAAATACATTTCTTGAATTTTAATTTCTAGAAAGAACACAGACTGCTTGCACATCATAATCATACAAAATTTTTGTAGAAAAATGGCGAGAGTCAATGAACTTGTAGTGTTATTGCAATAAGTAATTTAACTTTAGTAGAAGCAACCAAGAACTCAAAAAATTTATGTATGATAAAACAACTAAAAATCACATGAAAACTTGAGCTTCTATGAAGGCATTTCATACTCAGAATAAGTGCAGCAAAATTAGTAATATGATGAGAACATAGCTTCAATAAATTTAATTCCAATAAAATTATGCTTCAATAAAATTTTTAATATTCATAAAATATATCAATTTCATTTAAAAGTGCCAATAAATTAACAAAAATTAACCCAAAACAAGAATAAGGACAACCATAGCCTCTTTAAATTTTTGTTCTCAAAATCTTAGAACAAGAACAATTTTCACATTTTTCAAAAAAAAATATTTGAATTCATCATGAATTATATATATTTTTTAACTTTATATATATATAAAGCACCATATTTTCATTTGTTAAAAAAAAAAAAAAAATTCATTTTTTTTTTTTTTTTAATTTTATTCTTCATGAAAATTTGCATAAAAGATTCAATAAATCTCATGGAATACCAGCAAAAATACCAGAACAAAAATTAATTTCTGTTAAAATATCATTTTTCAATTATAAATAAATTATTAAATATATGCAAGCCAGTTGAGAATAAAAGTTCCGAAATTAACGATGATTATTGCGAAATTAACGAAATTAACGCAAACATCGATCTTCTGTGGAGCACAAGAATATTTTTAAGCTTATAAAAATTTAATCAAAATCAGCAATTCTTCAAATAATATTTCATTTTTTTAATATAAAATAATTAAGAGCATCATATCTTCAAATATATTCTATTTTATAAGTTTCAAAATTTGAGAATATTTTTTAAGAACAACAAAATTTTCAACTTTTCTCTTCATAAAAGAATAAACACGGCGCCAAATGTGAAGGAGAAATTTATTTAAGAGAGGAGCATTTGATGGGAATATTAATGTGTGAGCAATAACCCAATGCAAAAAATTGCATGACGTTCTTTAGGTCATTATTCTTTGAGAAGAGAATCAAAAAATATAAAATAAATTAAACGGTCTTACTTGAGTGAAGAAATAGATGCAGACTATAAATGATGAATACCATAAGTTGAATCCAATAATGTTTATTACATTTTCTTGAAGGAGGAAGGATGAGATGAAAGCTGCACATCAAGTCTTTAAAAAGTACTGGCTCAAATTTCGTAAAATTCGAAGAATCTTTAAATATTCCTTCTGGCCGCGTCCATGAAGAATTATAGAATTAATTCAGAAGTCAATTAAATTACCAGTTGATTTAAAACTTTTAAAATATTAAACTTAAAATTTACAACAGCATTTTTATAGAATAATTAAAAACTGAAACGCGAAATTGATCTCCAAAGAATCAGCGCTACGGCCATTCTTGGATACGAGCCCCGGCACAGGCCAGCGGGCCTCCAGACCATACGACGTTTATCATAAATTTACAGCATCATTTTTATTAAAATTCTGTTGGAAAAATGCGCAACATTAGTATTTATACCCAGAAAAGGGGTGCACAAATGTGACAGCAAGATTAATTTAAACTAATTTGATGATTAGGAATTACGTGAAAATTAAAATAACAAATCAGAAACAAATTAACATTTAATAATTAAAAGAACGATTCTAATTTGTATTTGAAAGACACGCCCCTTTTCGCATGCAGCGCCAAAACAAAACAGCTCCCGAAAACACAGGGAACAAGAGCGACGGTGACGCATGCGCAAAACGCAGGAGCGGAAAGCCGTCGATGACGATGACGTCACAGCTCAGCGCCGATTGAATGCCTTGCAGAGAAAACAACATCGCCGATTCAACGAACGCAAAGCACAATGAGGGGGGAGACGGCCTTGCCAAAAAAAAGCAACGTACAAGGTGCGCGACTGCCGATAAATAGCTTTTAAGGAATGGCAAATTAAACTGGAAAGGCTATAAAAATAGAAATACGTTGAGCTGAAATATAAAATAATTCAAAAAGATAAAACTGTGATATATCTTTATCACACTTATCTCTATTGTATGCATCCAGATTATGGAAGATCAGCTGCTTTGCACGTAAACCAATGTAAATAATTCAGCATTTATTTGTTTCCATGTAATATTTCATAACTAAATTGCCAAACAAAATTAAAACTTCACAAATAAATAAATAAAACACGAATTTGACAGATTTGTTATTGGACTAAGTCTTAAACACTGAAATAATCAGAATCACAAAAGTTGCTGTAAATTGTGAAATTGTTTCGCATTTGACCACTGGCATGTGACTAATATGAAAATGCCTTTTTTGTGTAATTGGTGGCAATCTAAGGAACTACACTAAATGTAAAATACCTATTAAAGTTTTGAATTAAAAATGATTGTAATCTATGTTGTACACTGGGCAGTATAACTGGTATCTATAACTTGGTAGCCTATGTTGGATTGCTTGGTTTATATAATATAAAATTTGATTTCACTACATGTGTATCAGGGTTGTCCAAAACATGTTTTAATGTAAGAGCAACAAACAATGGATATGAGATAGTTGACTGCTGCAGGGAACTAAAATTCTTTCTTCTTCCTTTTCTTTCTTTCTTTTTTCTTGCTTAAGATGTTTCTATCTTATTTTAATATTGGGGGAAAAAAAAAAAAATATGTTTAAAAATATATATCTAAGCAAAAAGTAATGTTAATTTTAAACTGTGTTCGTTAGTTATATATTTTTTAGTTCTAAACACCTCCAATACTACACACTTATTGTGATTTGGCTCAATGTTTTTAATTATATTAATTAAAATTATTAGAATTTTCTGGAATCTACCATAAAATGCACAGCTGGAAGCAAAAAGTCACATGCAGCTTATAAGCTGTTACTTGGCCACCTCTGCTGTATAACCACCTCTGCTGTATCTTTTCACAATTGTCTAAAAGCCATTCCTTCTATTTTGGGTTTTATTAAAATCCCTTTAGCATCAACAAAGATAGATTAAGACACATAACTCCTCAATCGAAAAATTTCTTACATATGTTGTATGGTTTAAAGCTCTTCCCCTTCGCTCGCCTTATATCAGGATTTTATGCAAAGGCTTTAAATTCTAACAATAATCAAGCCTGAAGTTTATTAGGTTTGAACTGCTACAGAAACAAACTCAAACTAACCCTCCAATGCCCATAAGTAGACTTGTATATATATTTCCAAATTTGTAGGTTCTATTGTATTGTTTTCACTAAAAAAAGTGTAAATAAAAAACAAATTTTATCAAAAAGTACATGTTATCAAATGAGTGACACCAAATTCAAAATTACATCACAGCAGCAAAAAAAAATTAATCAAACATTTGAAATCCTACGAATTTCAATTAAACATTCAGTTAACTTTAGCATTCAAGGGGAAAAAAATTTGAGATTTGCTGCTTTTTTTTGACATTTTTATCTAAAAAAAAGAAGGCTAACTCAAGTCCTTGCTTGTTTGGAGGATGTACAAAACTTTGGAAGGTTGTAGTATCATATCAGAAAGTCAGAGATATGGGACTTTTTTCTATGATTAGGTAAACTCTTTTAGATCCCATTAAAGGCACAATGGTACATATTAACTTATGCCTAGAGATCCTTTCAAAGACATGTCTTTGGGAGATGACAAAGGACATTGGTGGGTTAAGTGGTTTATATCTCCTGACTATGAAGTGATCAGTCATGATTTATAACTTTATTATATAATTATTTCAAATTTGTCAATTAATATGTAAAAATACAATTTCACTTGCCAAATCAGTTAGCTTGATACAATTTTATTTAAATTTTTACAACTTTAAGAAAAAGTATGTAAATATTTGGTACTTACCAAAAATTATTCCCTGACAAAAATAGTGATAATTTACTAAATTTTCCCACACAAATATACTGTTTGAGTTACTAAGAATGTAGTGAACTACAATCTAAGCCATAAAATAAAAGCTTCCAGAGATATTCCTGTTTAAATTATTCACTTTGATGATTTTTATATATCTTTTATAAGATAATTTTAAAAAATAGCAGTACACTTTCAGGAAATTTGCAGATAGTTAAACCAATAACTCATATACCACATAAATTTAGGTGATCAATTTTATATAAATGTAACCATAAATTTTGGAAATAAGGCATTTTTTGTAGCTGATTGTTCATAAAAATCATGTTTATCAGAAATGCATTTAAAGTTTTTATTTCTTTATTAGAAATAGTCACCCCAAATTCTTAATAATCTCCAGATTTATCCTTCCTTAATCTTAATATTAGAAGACATTTTCTTTAATTGCATTACTTAAATACACATTTCCAGTTTCTTAAATACACATTTCCAATTTGAGAGCTGAGAAAAGGATATATCTACACTTTCAATGATCATACGAAGAATACAAAATATTTTTTGTATAACTAATTGTACAGTCTTTAAAAAAAAAAAAGGGTGATATATGTCAAAATGGCGTATATCGTCAAAACAACCTGCTGGTTGGGTCGGATTCAAGTTAAATCATTTTACCCACTCGATGCAGGATTATATTGGTCCTTTCACATTTAAATTTCCACAACCATGAAGCAATTATTTGGGATTATTTTGTAACTTTAAAAATAACTTTTACATTTTAACAGAATAAATTTGAAATTTTTTCTCTTATTTTTTCTGGAATTTTTTCCCGAAACGTATTAAAAATTAGGGCGCACGTTTTACTTGAGAGCGCGGCAGACACGGAAAAAAATAGTAATGTTGATTTAGATTTTAAACCTTTAAAATAAAATAATACTTTAATTAAACATCTATTAAAAATAGTTGTTTTGTTGGAATAATAGCTTTACATTAAACTTGAGTAATATACATTTTTTGTAAGTGATATAGTGGCCTATTAGCAGTAATAACTCTATGAAGTAAGAAAAGAAAAGTGTTTTAATAAGTGTGGCAGGGACAACTTTACTACATGACTGAAGATCTCATCTCAAACTTCAATTTCTCTTTCTTTATTTTCAAAATCATCAAAACTTTATAAATTTTCATAGTATGAGAAATGTTAGTATCTAGAGGTTTTCAATTATCTAATATGTACAATAAACACTCGCAATAATTTTAATAAAATGCAAAGTATATATTTTTTTTCTTTTTTGAAAATTTAGTTGCTTTATTGTTGCGCAAATCTTGTTTTCTGTACACACAGTACTATTCACATTATACTAAAAAAATATAGTATATGGTTCCAGTTTACTGACATCTACTACACTGTCATACTTATTATATAGTTGCCCCACCTGTGAAATAGAGCATGAGCTGAATCAATTATATATTTTGTAAAGTAAACAAACTGGGTTTTTTTATGCTTGATTATTTAGGAATTAAAGTATAAACAATTAATGACTATCATTTAAAGAAAGTTGGCACTACCCCAAAATATCATAATGAAGATTACATTTTACTGATAAAAAAGGAGGAATGATGCATTAGCAAAAAATATAACAAAAGAAAAGATGATTGCACTTCACAATTGTAAAGATACCTTGGTATAATTTTCTCCGTAATAAGTTGTCTCTCGATTAGATTAATGTTCTAACATTTATAGCTATATCAATTTCCTTAATTATCCTTATTTATTTACTAATATGATACAGAGATTTTTAGTAGACCACTGATACTTTGTATAAATACAGTGGAACTTCCATTTAACGAAGTCTCATTGTTACACTTAAAAACTTCGTTATGAAGAAAATTCGTTAAATAGAAATTAACTTAAATTCATGACATTTTTTCTTGAGATATGACAAACAGGTATTGGATTCAGAAGCATTTGATTCAGTTTTAATTATGAAGCCGTCTTTTACAAAACAGTTGTGAACGGTCGATGAAATCAAGTCACATTCCCAAGCTTTGGCCCAAGCTTTCATCAGCTCTGATACACAGAATCACAAACTAATGTTTTCACTACATTGGTTTTTTTCTGTCTTTTTCGATAATGTACTTCAAGATTTTTTATTATTCCCTAGACTAATAATTGAAGTTTAGCTGTATTGGCATTAACAAAAATAACTTTGATGTTCTTCGATTTGTATTTTGAAGCACGTTCTTTTGAATGTACAAAGGAATTGTTTATCAGCAATGGAAGGTCAGAATGGTACCTGTCTGACTGTAATAGATATTTTTTTGTTTCAATGCATATGACGCCATTGTGGCACCTCATCTTCTATATCATTGAAGGTAAAAAGGAGATTTTGACTTCCCTCAACTGTCAGCGCTGGAGTCTCGGAGTGGGAGAATAGTGATAACAAGTGTTTTTCTTAGTGTGAAAAAAAATTGTTTTATTTAGCACCAAGCAGAATGGAAATTATTTAAATGTGTTCATTTTCATACAATCGAATCCGCTGAAATAAATTTGCATATCCTTCGAACAGCAATCGCTTAATTTGAATTCTGTACACGTACAAAAGTGGAATAAACTTCGTTATATAGAATATATTTTTCGTAATGTGGAGATTAATTTACATGCTAATGGTGTTCAAAGTCAAAGTTCTGGAGAAAATTTCGTTAAGTAGAAAACTTCGTTAAATAGGGACTTCGTTAAAGAGAAGTTTCACTGTAAATGTAACTGTTATTTATTTTTTTTTTTTACTGAAAATTGTTTAGTTTGTTATAGCTTTAATTAATTTGTTTAACTATCTTAATTTTCAGTTTTGGACCATTTGGTGTTATTATTTTTGAGGAACAAAACAGTACAGTATTTGCATCAAGACCAGGCCAAAGACTTTGGAAGTCTGATATGTCTGGTGTTATTCAAGAGACATTGATATTCAAGAAGGCTTTATCGGAACCCTGCCCCTTAATTGAAACATTAACTAAGACTGATGAAAATGTGTGTTTCAATGATTTCCAGTTCGAACGTTTAGCAAGATTTGAATCTTACATTATCATCTGGTCTGATTCATATGTCGTTCTTATTGATCCAGATAAAAAACTTGTAGTTGCTGCTTCTCCCAAGCTAGACCCAATAATTGATGTTGCCACTTGTAAAAATGAAATTTTTATATTAAGAGGTTTAAGACACATTTTAAGAATTTCATCCGTACCTGATATTTACAGTGGTACACAAGGTGAGATAATTTTGTGTTCTACCTATATAGTTTTAAGACTTGAATTGTTATAAAATTAAAATTTGTTAAATAAAAATTAAAATTGATATGTCACTTTTGAACAATCATTTTTTATTTCATTATATGTCTATTATTTATCATCAATGTCTTTGTTTTTTTCATTTCTTTATTATTTTTTAAACTAAGTATAAGAAAACTTGGTGCTTGATTAGTTTCCCCATCAACCACATTCCATAAAAAAAATCTGTTACCAAACCGTGTGACTTATCACCAACAATGGTTAAGTGTGATGTGAAAACATACTCATATGCTGCCAATCACCAGTGTGCCAATTTAACACAAGATGCTTCATTTGGCAAGAAAACAAAAGATTAAAATCGCCAAATCACAAGAGTTTATTTTTTTTCGGCGACACTCTTAATTCTTCTATTGAATGATTTAAAGTTTGTGTAACTTACTTGTATTTTATTTTTTCCAGAACATATTCATATATATTTTTTATTATTTAATGCTATTCTGCATCCTGAATTAACTCTGGTTTTTTCTCAACACTATACAGAGATAAATCAAACTAGATAACATTCCCCCCCCCCCCCCTGACTTTGTAAAGAATCTAGAATACATTTGTTTTACTTGTTTCTATAGCCAATAGTTGAATTCAGATAATAGCTGCTCTAAAAATAATTACAAAAAATTAGAACACAGATTAAAAAGGAAAAAGAGATGGTATGTTAGGGAGTTTTAAAAAAAATGTTTTAGAATAACTGTTTCACAACGAATCCATTGCTAACATTATTTTCTTTTGGCTAAAATTTTTTCTTTGTTCATTAGACCATGTCTAAGGTTAATCAACGGCCAGTAGGAACCCAGCTCATGAGATGTTTCCTTGGTTTAATATAACCTGGATTAATTTTCAACAAGCCAATTTTTAAAGGTTTCATATGTAGATGTGTATATATTAAGCAAAATATGTTACCAAACAATTTGATTTAACTCTAATAATGTTAAAAGTTTGAAGGGACAGATTAGTCTTTATTTAGTCACAAAATGACCAAATACAAATAACAGATGAAACAAAAGGTTCTTTTTTGCATTTAATCAGTGTTAATTATTTTTGAAAAGCTGAAAATTACCTTAGTGCAGGTGCAAATGCAATTTTGTAACTGTCAAGCCATGTTTCTTTTTTAATAGAGTTAATTAATTTTAATTAGTGTGTCGCAATTTTTCACATTCCATAGACATTGTTTATCCATAATTAAAGTCTTATATCAGGCTGTTAATGCACACACAATTTTTTTTAATGACCAAATCCCATTATCTAGAAAATATTTCATCTTTTTCCCTTCTACCCTTGATAATTTTCCATGCAAAATGTGGTTGGGTACAATACAAGGTCTATATTTACACAATTTATTTAATACTAGTTGCATAGCAACTCCCTGTGTTGTATTTATATTCCAGGGTTGTATTTATATTTCTGTATTTGTATTTATATTTATGTTGTATTTATATTTCAGGGGTCAATGCTAGGTTTGTTTTCTTGTGTCCCCATTTTGAGGAAAAAAATAAATTGTGAAACTTATTTTTTATAAAAATAAAATCAAGTCCTGCTAAAGTTTTTCTTTCTGGTAAATTTGTTTTGTTTAAAATTATACATTTCCAACTCTTAACAAAATAAAAAATATTAATGAAAAGTTCACTTTTCTAGATTGGAATTTTGCAAAGGGGCCTGTTTTATTAATGGTAATTTTGTGAAGGGGCCTATTTTACTAAATGGAATTTTGTCATGTGGTTCTAAAAAGACCCCAATTTTTTGTCTATGTCACCCCCTCATTATGTAAAAATATGTAAGTCATATGATAAAAAATCTAATTATTATTATTTATAAATCTTAATTAGACCTTTCAATCACTGTAAGATTTATTTAAAAGTGATCAATTAGTTCAAGAATTTTTAAGCATTGAAAGATTTGTTGATTTAGTGATTCTTGTGCTTTTCCCCTGTTTTCTCAAAACTTTCAGATATTGAAATATAAGCCACAGATTGTAACCAGAAACATTCTCTATCTGCCCCTGATAAAATTAGTGTTTGTTATGCAGCCATTTCTGAGCCTGTTCAAAATAGACAGACAAAAATTTTTCTAAATGTTATTTTTGACTATACGTCATCTAAACAGTCGAATGAACTCCTATTGCAGTAGCAACTGTATTAACAGCTAAGGTATCATCTTATATTAAAAAAATAATCATAAAAAAATATAATGTTTGTTATGAGACCTTAGCTTTTTAAATTGTTATCTTTTTAAAATTCTTTTTATGTGTTAAATCATTATTAATAGATTTTTATTATTTTTGTAGCTATTTCTGAAGAACCTTCCCTTATTGAAGATATCCTTGAACCACTGAAAGGTTTGAGCACCTTTGTTAAGGAAAGAAGTGACTCTTTATCTGTTCAAACTGAAAGTAGCACTAATATTTTTGATTGGTTGAAAAAGAAAAGGTCAGCTAGTAGTCCTGCTGAAGTTCCAAGTGATATAAGTGAACCTGATGGAATGAAGAAGGTTGATTCTTTGCCTGACATTGTTAGTTTAGATTCAAATGAGTGCATTCCTGTAAAAATTGATGCCTCTTCAGCATCTATGAATGACATTCCAGAATTTATTACGAAAGATTTTACTAATAGAAATGATGCTGATGATCTTGTTTATAAAGTTAAAAAGAAAAATAAGAAGACAAAAAAAGGTATTTTGTTTATCCTTTTTTAAAGATTATAGTATATATAAATAAATAACACTGTACTGTGTATTTTAAGCAAATTTTTGACCTTTTAAATCAAGGTTGTCCAACCTTTTGCTTCTCTTGACCTGCATTTAAAGAAAATAATTTGCATGTGGCCGCATTTGAGCGGAAATTTTTTTTTTCTTGGGCTGCACATATACTGTATTAAATAACTTTGTGCTCAAAAAACACATACTTTAACGTGCATTGTAATTACAGAAATTGATCTATAGATTATCACTTATTTTGTTTTACAAAAAAGAAAAATTGTAGACTTCAGACATTTCATGAATTGTGGTTGCCCAACATTATTATGTCTATTGCTGATTTTACCAGCATTCTTTCACTTTTCATTGATACTGCACAAAAACATGCTTTGCAATTTCAACTGTAGTCTTATAACAACATATTGACTTACATATCGAAAACATCTTCCTCATTAAACCTATTCTGAATTGATGAAATGATAGCTTTATATTCCCATTATCTCTTACATATCTTTCATAAATTGTCATGTGTAATTATATGTCAGCCAGGTGCACTCATTTAGATACACAGGGTTAGCCATAATGTTTTGTATGATCTGTGTAGCACAGGAAATGCAATTAACACATACTTTTACACTTTTAGTAATAAATGTACGTTTGAATGATCTTGTACCAATATTTTCAAAAAATGTATTACAAAATCAACAAATTAAAAAAAAACTTGATTAAAATCTCAATATTTTAAGGAAATTTATTAATTTTTTTTTTTTTTTTTTTTTTTTTTTATAGTGTCTTTTTAATTAAACATGCACAACTATTTCTGCATCGCATCTTTCTGTTTTTTTTCCCCTTTTTATGATGTTTCTCTATACGCTAATGAAATCATTTACCTTTGTTAATATTTCTCTCTCTCTCTCTTTTTCTTTCTTACCATAGATCACAAATCCATTTTATGATTTAAGCCCACTCAACTAGTTGTGTTCACATATTTGCTTTCTGCATGCATTGAGGAAATACTTAAATGCAAGTTTCTTTGGTTTGAATCTGTATGGTCCAATCAGATAAGCTAAATAGAAATTTAAGATTTTCATTGCACAAACATCAACATGGCTCTCATTCTAGCATCATAGTTTTGGCACCAAATTTTTGAATTAACTGATATTTCCCTTCAACACAGTCTAATTATACACAAATAGGCAAATGATCTGAAGTCATCTATATTTTCAAGTAGAGAGCTAAAATTTCTATGTTTGTGAAAATGTACACCACCATCAAAAAACACTTCTAACAATAAGCCATAAACAGTATTATCTGAATTATTTTGTGTAGTCTTGTAAAAGAACTGTAAACATTACATACAACATTTTCAGTAGAAAGCATACTGTGGTGTATCTCTAGAAGATATGTGAATTATGTTGATTTTGAAACAGTCTAATGTTATTAAATTGTACTTAAAACAATTATTACTCATAGATAATAAAATATTCCAATTCTACTGTGAAGCCATGTGAAAAGAACTATCTGTGGTATGCATACTATCTTCATTAGCAGGAGTGTCAACCCCTGAACGTTCTCTTAATAACTAACAGCTGTGATTTTCATCCAACACTTTTAGACTTTTCAGTAATTTTCAGTAGAGTAAGTTGATCAGATTTTCATCTACAAATGGGAACATGCTTTTAATTTTATGGGAAAAGAATCTTAATGATTTTGTCTAAAGCAAGTAAGTTGTCATGTTTGCAATAGGAATATGACTGTTGACAGTTATAATAATGTATTTAAATTTTATTTATATCCATAGTCTAAAAACTTTGTATTTGAAATGTTACATAAAATATTCCAAATTGCTTTATAATAAACATTATCTATAAATCATAATGTATTCAGTTTCTTTTATGTGATCCTGCAAAAGAATTATAAATTCTACATACACTATCTTTGATAGGAACTGTGTTGTAGATGACCTTAAAACCTATCTAAATTTTGTGGTTGCCCACATTTTCAAAATCCTGATTGTGAATTTTACAAAAATTCTTTCCTTCATTTTAGCTTATGATTTTATATAGAAAGAATAGATTATCAATTTTGACAAATGACAATTGCATTCTTTATCTTCCAGTTCAATTTGTTATTGATGCTGCCCCATCACGTGAAAGATTCATATCAAATATCAGTACCAAAGAAAGCATGGTAGAAGAATTGCCAAACAATGAAGTTAATTCGAATACAGTTCCTAACAATGTGCCAAATGCATTAGGATTGAACTCTGTGTTGTCTAATTCAAGTACCGTGAAAAGTACAAACTCTGGTGACATAGATATGCAGTTAAAAACTGGTCAGAATATTAATGAGATTAGTGATAATATTAACAAGACTAGTGATAAAAACTATGTTGATCCAGATAAACTTCTTGAAAATGTATTAATTGCTTATTCACATTCAAAGCATCAAGACTTGCCTTCAAAAGATTCGAACAATGTTAATACCAGTGATTTTATGGACATAAGCGACCTAAATCAAAATGTAAATTTTGAATCTGGTAAAGACGTCTCAAATGCCTTTTCTGAAGATATTCATCATGATAATTCAAATACTGATGTTAATGAAAGTGCCATGGGTATTGTTAATAATGATCCAGATACCAAACAGAATTTTGATAGTGATGACATATTTTCTTCTGCATTAAATGCCAAGTCAGAAGTAAAAGAAAGGTCTAAGTCAGAAGGTTCTACAGACTCTTTGTCATTTGATGATTCATCTATAAGCTCCACAAGTTCTAAAAGTAATGATCCTCCAAAATATGGAGTTGACTGGATACAGTACAAAGCTCCTGAGTTACTTTTAGATATAAGTGTGAGTTGTGATCATATTTTCTGTGTTGATGTTCGAAATAAAGCACATTTTTCTCCACATCCTCAAATGGGTTCACTGCATTGGATTGAGCTTGAACAGCCAGCTGAAAAAATTGCTTCTTCAAATTTAGAAACTGTAGTATGGACTTTGTACAGAGGAACAGTATTTGCTGCAGTGCACAAAGCCCTTTGTTTGTGGGAAAATACTGAATGGCATTCAATTGCCCGTGATGTTGTTTCTATTGCAGTAGATGATGAATGTGGTTGGTAAGTTTTGATTTATACTTCATAATATCAGAATATTCCATACCTTTTTTTTTTTTAATGTGCATGTGCTATTTTGTGTACAAAGCTGTTTCTGCTGGTTCGTATTTTCTAATTCACATAATGTTTTTCATATGTGTTCTAATAATATCTTAATACATTATTTAAATGACTTTTCGATTTTAACAAATTTTAGTGATAATATAATGCTAAAGATTGCTCTACATTTTTTTCCTTTATCATACAAGTTTTAAATACAATTATTGTGTTTTCTTTTTCCTTCTCAAATAAATGATACAATTTTTAAGAGTTTTACTGTCTCATAATACAGCATAAACACATCTTTGTGTAGTAAAATAATTTCACTTTTTATTCAGCTAAGATGAAGCAAAAAAGAAAAGATTATAGGTATGTTTTTAGCATGATTTTATATTAGTGCTCCCAACGTGATACATATTTCAGTTATACATTTAACCGGTATATGTATAATATGTTGGTATGAAATATGTCTATATCTTAAATGAATCGTTTAAACGTATCCGAATATATATAAGTCTATTAGTTAAACATATAATTGAAGTATATGCATATTTGAAGTATATATATATTTGAAGTATATGTGTATTTGAAGTATATGTATATTTGAAGTATACGTATTTACTTTTAATACCAATGGACCTTATCAGTCTTGCGTCACTGAACGGAGAACAAGCTGGCGTTATCATAGCACTGCATAATATGTTTCATAAATACGATCTTGTTGTTTTTCCCTATAAATATTTTAATTTCTGTTACTTCTAATTTTTATTGTATTAAGTGATAAAATGTTATGTAAATTTGTTAGAACAGTTTAAATTGTTTTATATATTTTTTTTTTTTTTTTTTTTTCATGCAATGAATGAAAACACCATTTTAAATGTTTATATGTTTTAACAGCTTGGGTAAGTTCCGTATATACACTGTACAATATACTGTTACGTATAATTCGCATAACCGCCTTGGCCGTATCCAAAATCTGTACCCTGTATAATATGTATTATATGGATACTGGTATAAACGATTAATAGGGAGCACTAGTTTGTATTAGTCTGTATAAGATGGTTCCAAGAGTACAAACAAGCTGGACTAATTTTGACATTTGAGGTATGCTTGGATTTGTCTGAACATTGTGAGTGTCATAGGATGTACAGTGTCACAAAAAATATTTTAAGATGAACATTATATGTAAAAATGTTAAGCATATTGCTTTTTTTTTTTAATCTAATAATATGGATAAGAAATCAAATGATTTTGAGATGATTAAAAAAAACTTTTAATTTGTACACCTTTAAAGAAAGATCAAACATGAATAGACATGGAGTAAACAGCAATTTCACATTGTCCAACTTATGATATTACAAAATGATCAATTTAGAGGAACTAATAATAAAATAAATTTCACATTGTCCAACTTATGATATTACAAAATGATCAATTTAGAGGAACTAATAATAAAATAAATATTAAATTAGTAAAAAGTTATTCAATATGACAGTCCACATTTTATTTCAACATACTACTAATAATTTCTGATATGATGTTTTAATCTCAGTCTGATTACATTATTCTGTGAATTATTCTTTGCTAAGTAACTTAAGCTTGATGTAATTTATCTAGCTTATAAAATCCTGATTGCCATTCTCACATTTATTATTTCACACTTTCTAATGTATACATTTATATATAGGTATGCTAAATCTAACGGAGAACTAGTAACTCAACAGAATTTAACTCTCACAAAGCCAAGTAATTATCCAGAGAATGTGCCATGTAATTCACCTGCCTTGCAAGTTGCTATTAAAGATGGTGTTTTATGGGTATTAACTATAAGTGGCTCCTTACTTGCAAGAAAAAGTACAGATGGGAAAAAGTCTAAGTCAGTTTGGAAAGAAATTATGTGAGTAAAAAAAGTATTAAAATGTTTATGTAAATTTGAAACAGTGTTATTTTAGCTTTACTTTAAGTAGCAGAAATTTAACCCTTTAATGGGCGGTGTCCACAAAAATGGACACCTAATTTTAATTCCAAAACTGACAAATGACACCAAGAATATTTAATTAAAATTTTCCTTTTATTATGTACCGGAAAATAAGCAAGTTTTTATTTTCTAATGAATTCATTTGTAAATTCTGGTGTCAATCCATTATTTCATCATTTTACAAATAGACTTACTCCGCGCCGGAAAGGGTTAAATAGGAAATCCAAGCTAGAAAAAAAATACAATATATTCAATTAAAGTATCCTTTGTAATTAAAAAAATGCTCTTTATATAGAATGCTAATTTAAATTACAATAACATTGTATTATTTTAAAAAGAAAAGGAGAAAGCTTTTAAAAATTATATCCAATTCTAATCATAATGAAACTTGATGCAGTATTTTTTTCTCTCATCAGTACATCTGTTACTTTTCATAAAATGATATTCAGCAATATATAAAGTGGTGAGAAGAATGGAGAAGTTTAATGGAAAAAACATACAGCTCTTGTGTTATACCATTTTAGTCTTTACATAAAGCTGCTGAGATCCCAAATTTGTTTTCATTCAGTCTGTTTTAGCTAATCATTTTTGTGTGTCTTACTTTGTTCAACTTTAAAAGATTAGAATTGAACCAATCTTGATTTTGTTGCAAACAAAGTTGAAAATAATTTAGTAGCTTCAGAAGTTGAAATCGATCTCTGAGAAATGTTTTAAATTTGTGTTTCAGGCTGATGATAAAAATAATATAAAATTATAACAGTAGACAGTAGAAACAAATATTAAGATGCTGTTCCAATACCACAGTGCAACCAGTGGTGAAGTAATTTCAAAATCATAGAAGTGTTCAATTATTTAAAGGTTGGAGTATCATAGTTGAGATTTTTTCCAACAGAGTGAAAATATGCCAGGACCAGGACTCGAACCTGGGTACTTTGGTTTGCCGTATCAACGCTGTCCCTACTGAGCTATCCTGACGATATCCTGGACTGGCATATCTCACTCTTATTTGTTGGACAAGGCTGCAAACTGCAGCGCTAATTCATTTATCCGAGCTATAACTATAGCATTTACATGATGAATTTTAAAATAGCACGGAAACTCCTGTATACCATGTAATTAGGTCATAATTTCACTCTGTTGGAAAAAATCTCAACTATGATACTCCAACCTTTGAATAATTTACATAGTTGAATATACTTTCCTCTATTCATTATGATCATAGAAGTGGTTCATAGAGTCATTTTCATATAAACTAAACAATTAAAATTATCAATAATTAATAAAATATGAGAATAATTAATTGTTCAGTCTAATTATTAATGGTAATTAGTAATGGCATTATTACAAAATATATATTTTAATTATTTTAGATAGAGTATTTAAGATATTGAATTCTAAACAGTTAAGATTAGCAAATTAATGAGACTTGGAGAGGAGGGCATTCAGGGTGAATGCTCCCAACCCTTCCTGATATAATAATAATAATAATAAAAAAAAATACTGATTACTGGCTGGAGCAGGGCTTGAAATAAAATTTCTTCTAGGAGGGGAATCACCTTCCTAACATTTGTAAATGGTGGGGAGTAGAACAGTTTGGGAGGGAGAGAAAATTAGGTTACGTTTCCGGCATGGGTTGTTATACAATTCTTAATCCTTATGATGTACCCTACCTCACCTAAAAAAGTTTGTCTCTACATTTCTGAGACACCCTGTATAGATTTCTTTTTGTTAATGGTTATTCTCGTGTTAAATTTTTCCTTTTTATCAAACTGATGCCTTAATTTTTTGCTTTAAATTAAATTTTACATATTTAATAATTTTCAAAATTGTGAAAGTTTTTGAAATTATTATAGGATTATATTTTAGCTTCTAAAAACTTAACTTTTATGTTGTACATTTAAAAGTTTATTTTAGTTCATTGTTTATTTTATTATGAATTTTAGACTGAAAGATATTCCTGGAATAGATAGTATATACCTAAGTTATAAGAAAACTGGTTGGATAATAGATTCAGATGGTTTTATTAATTTTATAATCAATGTCACTCCTGAAACCCCTGAAGGAACTGGACAACCATGGATAGTAAGTGTGCAATTTGCTTATTGGAACAAATTAAATGAGTTAAATTAAAAATAATAATAATTGTTTAATGTAAAAATAAGGTGAACTAAAAAGCAGCTCACTATACCAAGCCAATATTTAAATAACTTAACATAATACAGTTGGCAAGGGGGGGGGGGAGAAAAAGAACACCTATGACAGAGTTTGTCACATATTGTGTTTAAACTTAATTATTAATTTCTTTCATTCCCAACATTTATTTAAACTTAAATTTTGTTCTAAATACATTAATTTATCAGTTTCTAATTGTAAATAATCTAAGTTACAATAATTTCTCCTCTGTACAAATATTATATTATCCATTTTAAAATATACTCTTTGTAAAAAACTAATCCTACTTTATACTTCTTTGCATTAATAAAGAAACAAAAAAAAAGAGAGAGAGAGAGGTTAAAATCATTCTTTTTTTCCCCTTCCTCTGAAACAAAACAAGAATGTATACAGTTCAGTTTCCCGTTAACGCTTTTGAGCTGCTAAAGATGTGTCATGCTTTTATATTTCCAACTACATTATACAGATTTCAATTTGTTCTTGCAATACTTATTAAAAAGCATGTGATTATGTCTAACCATACAAATTCCATGGGTGCAATGATGATCGGATTCTTGATGTATCAAATAATATTCTACTTTATTTATCTTGATTGCACATCTATTTATATTAATGTTGTGAGATAAATCCCATTCCCATCATTATTAAATCTGACAGTACCCTCTTTTTATGTTATTGAAGTATTTCAGGAGTGTATGTTTAAATAATTATCATTTTGCTGCTTTTCAGGGTCATAACACCCACACTCATCTATGTCTTTTAATTTTCTTTTACCAAATTATACATTACTTGGCTATGTGTGTATCAGCTCTTGTTTACGCTTCAAATCTGAAGTAGAAAGAGTTTGAAGAAACTATTCTTGCCCTTTTCTTCACAATGTAAAGATAAAATTTTGGTGTCTGCTGGGGCACTTTTGTGCTTCCTTTTTAAGTAGATTTTGTAAGAAATACTACCTATTACATTCTTCCCTATGTTGGAATTTCTGAAAAAATTTTGATGATCTATGCCCATAATGACTCCTAGAACCTAAAACCACTCCCAGTTCAAAACTTTGTCTATCTATATATATACACATTACTTCTTTATGGACACGATTCTCCCAGGAAAAAAAATCAAATAGCCATTCAACTGGAAATTGTCTTTTTTTACAATTTATATTTAAAAAATAAGTTTAGGAGTTGTCTTCATACTGAAATTGTATCAAACTCTAAAATTTAGAATTCAAACACCTAATTTTGGCATAATACTTGGCTTTTTCAGTAAATTTTACCTTGGGATACCAAAGGGGAAGTCATTCTTTCAAGTAGTATAGGAAATATGAAGGTTTAAAGTTTGGAACTCCTAGTATTAAATTCATTTGTAATCATTATAGAACAAATTGTATTGCAAGTAGTTTTTTAAGCATAAATCAAAGACTACTTGGTGAATGAGCTGTAATTTTGGATTCACATATTTGAAGCTTCTAGAAATAGATTTCTATTACAAAATTTATAGGTTACAATTCATAATTTTTTAATAAAATTTTTATAAGATTATTTATTATAACCTGCAAATTTTTTAACAGAAATTGAATTTTAGAAGCTTCAAATATGCAAAAAAATTACAATTCATTTCATCAAGTAATTCTTGAATTATACCTTAAAAACTACTCTCATCGCAGTCTTGTTTTGCAACAATTACAGATGCAATTAACATTAGGAGTTCCAAACTTTAAGTAGTCATAATTTCTAAACTGCTTGACCGAATGACTAGGTAAAATTTACCAACAAAATCCAAATATGATGTCAAAATTAAGTGTTTGTATTGAAAATTTTAGATTTTATTACAACCCCATATGCTTTTTTTTTTTTTTTTTTTTTTTTTAACATAGATTGAAAAAAGACATAATTTCCAGTTGAATGGCTATTTTTATTTTTTTCTGGAACAATTTGATGATTTAAAATGTATGGGGTGCACTTTTTCTTCTTTTTTGGCCAACTGTACATCAGTGTTATTTATCACCAAAAGTATCATTTCATGATATCATAGGTCCATTCTATATAGATTTATTTTTTCACAGAAAAAGAAAATTTTTTTTTAAACATTTCTATAGAACTTTTCATTGATACCTCTCGCAGCTGAGAAACAATTCATACAGGTTTGTTCTCACATATACTTTTAAAATTAGCCAAAGTACTAATTGATGATAAATGGGCTGCACTTTGAGAATATTTCAATAGTAAGGGTTTCAAGAATTCTGTGTTTAAAATGTTTGTTTAATACTAATGTTTCTATTTTATTCAAACCTGATAAGTTATTTAACTTTTGTTCACTTTCTGAAAAAATAAAAAAATAAAAAAAATTGTGATGACTGATACTAGTGTTTGGGTCATGATATATATCCAATATTTATTTTCAAAATATCATGTTTGATATTTTTGATATCATATATTTGATATTTGTTTTCAAAATATCATTTTGTATGATATTTTTTATACTTCCAGTCAAAATAGATGTAAATGAATTGTCCAACTGTTCTTAACAGTGTTGTTCTGTTGATAAAAAGTATTTTTGCTTTTAGCAATGACTTTTTTAGCTGAAAAAAAAAATCCAGGCTTTACAATCCAGGCCATTTAAAGCTGAATTTTTAAATGCAGAAGGACAATATTAACATATAACAGCCATTGAAATATAACTGTCTAATTTAGATAATCAGTTGTTTATAGTTTCATTGGAAAACAGCTTTTCTTGTCTGGTTGTTTTTCAATTAAACAGCATCGGTTAGGGAAGGAAGAAGCAGACAAGCTTACGTTTATGTTAATTTTTTTCAATCAAAAAAAAAAAAAAAAAATGTATTAAAAATTGTGTTATAGATAAAACAAATTGTTTCTGTTTTCAATTAGTTCATCTGCAATTTTGGTATGTAAGTGAAAAAAGAAAGAAAAAAAACATTTAGAATAGGGTTTTACTAAGCTTTCATGTTAGGTGCAATATGTTTTAGTTTCTAATTTATACAAAGTCTGAAAATACACTGCTCAAAACAATTAAAGGATATTTGAAGTTTTATGTAAAATAAAGATATAAACGAAATTTTTTTTGCCGAAAATAGAAGAAGAGAATCACAAATGCAAATTTTTCTGGTTTTCAAACTGTGGAGTATGCAAATTTTGAGTTCGACGTCAAAAACGTCGCTTCAGTGGCAGCGAATGAAATTTGACTTTCAACTGGATAAAAGAGAATGAAGACAAGGATGATCGGCATTCAGTGATTGCTTTGTTTCGATGAGTACGATGTTTCAGCGAAGTCATTTGACAGATTCAGAAGCTTGGAGAATTGTTGGTAGGTTAGAAGGGGGCCAAACTCAAGCCGAAGTAGCGCAAGCCATTGGAGTGTCACAAAGTGTCATTTCCAGGATCTGGAACCGTTTTTTTTAGAGTGGATGTGCAGGCCGAAGACCAGGGCAAGGTCGTAGACGGGCAACAACGCCCAATGAAGATCGGTATTTAGCGTTAACAGCTCGGAGACACCGAAACATGAACGCTACTCTTCTCCAACAACACCTTCGCTCGGCTACAGGCACCATGATTTCAACTCAGACTGTCCGAAACCGGCTCCATGCTGTAGGTCTGTATGCTCGCCGACCGATGGTATGTATTAGATTAACATCAAGGCATCGTCGCGACCGCAGGGAGTCGGCAACCGAGCATGTCAACTGGAGGAGAAATGAATGGAGCAATATTCTGTTTTCTGACGAGTCCCGTTTTTCTGTGCATCCAGATAATAGGCGTATTTTCATCTGGAGGGACCGTGGCAGTAGGAATAATCCTGCGTTCGTGCAGATGTGTCAGATTTGGCGGTGGAGGAGTGTTGGTGTATGGTGGCATCTCCATTGACGGGCGCACTGACCTCTACATCATTCGAGATGGAGCTCTGACTGGTCGCCGATATAGGGATGAGATCCTCAGACCTATTGTAGTCCCTTACGCTGCAGCAATCGGAGATAACTTCATTTTAATGGACGATAACTGCAGGCCACATCGTGCAAACTTGGTGGAGGATTTCCTTTTCGAGGAAGGAATCGTTCGAATGGAATGGCCAGTGTGCCAGGCATGTTCTCCAGACATGAATCCAATCGAGCACATTTGGGACGTTCTAGGAAGACGAGTTTCTGGCCGCCAACAACCCCCACAAACTCTCCAAGAACTGGAAAGAGCTCTTCTGGAAAAGTGGGGCAGAATACCCCTAGTCGTCATTAATAGCCTCATTGAGTCCATGCCCCAAAGGTGTTCAACGTTGCTGGCCGCCCGTGGAAACAACTTTGAAAAAAACACCTTTTCTTATTCCTTTTTTCTCATATGCACAAATTGTGTTTTTTTCCTTTTGTACACAAATGCGCAATAAAATGCATTTTTTTCTGCCAAACATGTGTAATTTATTCTCATATAACCTACTATGTCTGTCGACCATGTATCAATCAGCTAAAAAGTTTCCCAGATACAAAATCCACCTAAAACTGCAATATCCTTTAATTGTTTTGAGCAGTGTATTTATAATCAACAGTAAGCTGGCTATTTTGAAAATATTGGATATATATAAAAAATATCAGATATCAGAATGTTGGATATTTTCGAAAATATCCTAATTACAAACCCTGGCTGCTACATTCTGAAATATACATTTTCTTGAGGGGAGCAACCCCTCCTAACATCATCCAAATAGTATCCAATACATCCCCTGCATATTCTACCATGTTTTCAGAATGTTCCATTAATGCACTTTGTTACGTCGTTTCGGATTGGTGTGAAAAATTTAAAGATTGAAAGTAATTTTGAAAAATAGAGATGCAAAAATTAATGAAGTTAAAAGAACTAAAGAAATGCTTTAAAAAATGCCAATCCAAAACAACGTCACGGCACGTGATCGTAAAGTGGCAATTAACCCAATAATCGACATAACAGTTAAATTTATAGCAAAAGAATTTAAAGAACAAGGCCGGATGAACAATTAAATAAACTTCACTAGATAATTTGGAAAATAGTTAAGATATGAAGTCGATTCTTAGATTAAGATGTAAAGTAAATTAAAGTAACACTCACCCATGTCTTGACAAAACAAAGAAACTGACGTATAACAGATAGATATTTATTGACGAAACAACACATAAACATAAAGGTGTAGAAAGCTTAGTTGGCCAACCAAAACAACAAACATTTAAAAATTTTGTATCATTATATTGAAATTACATATTACTATATCAGGATTTCAGAACTAGGATTATGGTAAATTCATTTGTAGAGGACCACGCTGCATCGACGTAAGTTTATAAATTAGGATCAAATAGGATGATCAGAGTTCTTGTATGAAATAACGTTAAGACTTTGAGATAAGTCACTATAATGAAATGAGTTTGTGAAGTGGAATTCTTACAGTAAAAATATGAAGCTAGACAATTTCGGCATATTGCTTGAAGAGCACAATGAAGAGAGGTGAAGTTAAAATCGTTTAAAACGGAACCAAGATGATAGATGGGACACGCTGAGTGAATTCAAAGAGGGAAAAACAGAACTACTTCTATAGATGTATGAATTACTGGAGATTTCAGGCTAAAAAAAGATTTAGCGAAGCTTAGCTGTATGTTAAAACTACTCATTACAGATTGTGCTACGGGCCTAAGATGATCGATGATGGCCGGAATGGATTGTTTGATGAAGCTGCTAACAATCAGGAAAAGTGAGTTGTAATGTTTCAAGCTATCTACATTCCAGGAGATTTCAGGCTAAAAAAATTTAGCGAAGTTTAGCTGGATGTTAAAACAACTCATTACAGATGAAGCTACGGGCCTAAGATGATCGATGATGGCCGGAATGGTTGGTATGATGAGGCTGCTAACAATCAGGAAAAGTTACTTGAAATGTTTCAAGCTATCTCCATGCTGCGATAAAATTTTAGTTAGAGAGTTTTCACTCTAAAATGCAATAACTTTGAAGACTGCTGAAGCTAACATCGTTGAAACGAACTTTCTCTGCGGGACCCGAAGGTCCGCAGCTTAAATAGAGCAACCGAACGCGTTAATCCCTCGCTGACAAGTGATTGAAACATCGTGCTCAAAAGTCAGTTAGATTTTTGAAAGCTAACTTTCAGCCAATGAGCATCGAGCATTATCGAGCGTTCGCTACGCAACGCAGAGTTGAGATGAATAAAAATCATCATTACTCCTGAATGGCAACGACGCCGTAAAAGTACCCGGATGGACGCTGAGATGGGAGCGCGTCTCTGCCTGAGTGCAATGAACTGTACGCTATTTCTTCCGAGAAATCCTGTCACGTGATCGTAAACAACAAGTATCTTGGGGAAGATGCGCAATCAAAATGTCGATATTTCTGCAAAACAAAACGCGCGATCTTTGAAAAGAGAATTGAATAAATAGAATTTCTTGCCATAACTGCTGAACTAAATAACGTATTTAAAAACCGTAAACGGATTCTTGAAGTAGAATTTTTTATCTATAGATTGAATATGGTTTTAATACAAAATATTTAATATTTAATAATTATGATTTTCGTTTTTGGACTTAGAAATATTTCGTATCTGTTTGTATTGACACGCGAAAAACTTTATCTTTTTACAGGGCTGCCATTTGCGACTAAAATGCGACTAAAAGCGACTATTTTCAGCATCAGGCGACTATGGCGACTATTATAGGCCAAAAACCATTAAAAAGCGACTATTTCAACTAAAACGCAAAAAAAGGCGACTTTTTTCAGGTTCCAGCGACTATTTTTAGTGAAGAATCGATCTTTTTTTTCTCCCTCAAAGCGCCTGTAAAGTCATCTTCCCAAACGCACTCGGTCACCTGCCTCGCTGTTTCCTCCTTCCGTACGTACGCAAGCGGTTGCTTCTATTTGCAAATTAGGGGAGGCAGGTACTGTGCTGATGGGATCGTTTCTGAATTCCAGGGAATGTTCAAGTTTCGGCAGGAATACGGAAATTCCAAGTAGATTTTGGTCGGAGAAAAACTAGTTTGGCTTAGTAGGTGGAAATGGAAATCAAGTTTGGTGGTAGGTGGTTTTGGAGCCCAGAAAAGCTTGGTGTCTAGTATACATAGATGCCAACAACTCCGGAAATGCGTGGTAAAATACGGTAGTATGGAAATAACGTTGAAAATACGGAAATTGCGTCTTTTACAGCGATGCCGCGGACGCGCTATAGCGCGTAAATTACGCGAAAAATTGGAATTGGGACGCAAAAAAATAGTTCTTACGCGTCCCATGCGACGTGCAATTTTTACACGCGTAAATTCTTCGTAGAATCGCGAAATCATTTTGTCGAATAATCTGAAAAAATGGCAAATTTCGCCGAAGGATTGCGAAAAACGGCAAACTTCGTCAAAGGATCGTTAAAAAATGGCGAATTCTGTCGAAGGATCACGAAAAACGGCAAACTTCGTCAAAGAATCGTAAAAAAACGGGGAATTTCGTTGAATGATCGTGAAAAAAACGCGAAATTAATTCATTAAAAGATCGCGGAAAATGGCTAATTTCGTTGACAGACTGCGAAAAAAACGCAAATTTAGTCAAAGGACCGTGAAAACACATGAATTTCGTCAAAAGGCCGTAAAAAAAACTGCATTTTCGGCGGAAATTCGGCGAATTTTTCCGCGTTTTTCGGCGAAATCACGGAAAAATGCGAATTTCGCCGAAGGGCCACGGAGAAAACGCCAACTTCGTCAAAGGATCGTGGAAAAAACTGCTAATTTCGTCGAAGGATAACGGAAAAACGTCCAATTTCGTCGAAGAAAAGGCAAATTTCGTCATCGGATTGCGAAAAAACGGCTAATTTTGTCGAAGGATCGCGAAAAAACGGCAAATTTCGTCGAAAGATCGCCAAAAAACGGCAAATTTTGTCGAAGGATCTCGAAAAAACGGTAAATTTTGTCGAAGGATCTCGAAAAAACGGTAAATTTCGTCGAAGGATCTCGGAAAAACGGCAAATTTTGTTGAAAGATCGCCAAAAAACGGCAAATTTCGTCGCAGGATATCGAAAAAACGGTAAATTTCGTCGAAGGATATCGAAAAAACGGTAAATTTCGTCGATGGATTTCGAAAAAAACGGCAAATTTCGTCCAAGGATCTTGAAAAAACGTCAAATTTGGTCAAAAGATCTAAAAAAAACGGCGAATTTTTTTTTCAGAATATTTTTTTTTTCATATATTCAGAAAAAACTTCAAAACCCCGTGGAATCAATTTTCCTTCACAGATTCCTAGTTTATCTTTCAAAGCTGAGGACTCTTATTTTATTCTTTATTTTGTTTACCAAGTTCATTTTCACAAAAATTTTGCAAAATTAGTTTATTTACCATTATTGATCTTCGAAATGACGCCGAACTATTAAAAAAGTATATCTTCAAAACACTCGTATGACTCCTGAAACGACTCCTGAATTGCTTAAATTTTACTCCTGATGGATGTCCAAAACTCCTGAAATGTAACTATTTTACTCCTAATGTAGTTTTTACAATGTTGGCATCTATATTTATTAAGGAGAGTTCAGAACTGTTTACACAATTCGTAGCATTTTTTCATTCATATCATATTCATTTTTATAGAAATGTGTATTTTTTTTATAATAAAAGTATAAAAAGTGACTTGGGCAGAAACATAAACACTGAAATAAGATGTGGACATTCATAAAGACCCTTCAGTTATTATGGAAACTTTTTAATATTGTCCTTTTTTTAGGTAAGTATGCGACTATTTTGGCTACTATTTTTGTACAAATGCTACTATTTTGGCTACTATTTCTTTCTTTGTAGGCTACTAAAGCTACTATTTTCAGTGTCATTAGGCAGTGGCAGCCCTGTTTTTACTGATATTACTTTAACTGAATATTATATTAATGATTTTAATAATTAAAACATTTGATTTATTGATTAATATTATTATTTAATAACAGAATAAAATTACTTTAACGAAATATTTGAAAATTTAGAAAGAAAAAGGACTTTAACTGAAAAATGATTATAAGATTAAGTTAAGTGTTTAATTAACATAAATTAATAAATTAAATTAGCATAGATTAATACAGAAACAATGTACGGTGGCGTAACACACTTATGATAGGAATAATTGTATTTTATTTTCAATTGATTGCAAACATTAAAGTTTGTATTTAATCTCTTTTTCTTCTTCCATTTCAGGTTGAAGCAAGTAATTATTTATTTCGTCCTGCCACTAGAGCAAGTGCATCTTTAGAACAAGTTGTTAGGAGGACTTTAAATAGTGAAACCTTAACAAATTTGATTAGAGGAAAACAACATTTACGTTTATCTGCATCTTCTATGGGTGTCTGGTTTTGTAAAACTTACGACAATCTGTTGTACTGTAATCAAAACAATATTATAGGTTAGTATAAAATTTCTGAAGTATTCTGTCTATCTCACTGCATGTTATTAATATCTATATTATAAAGGACAAACATGTCCGTGCGTAAAGCTGGACGTCATTTTGCGAATGGCAACAGTTGATGATAAAATTTTGGTTTTGCGATTTTTGCTACTGCAATTTTTTTTTATTTCTAACCATCGCACATTTTAAATTTTTATACCGTTAAATAGGGGAAAAAATCTACTTTCAAATGCAATTTGTTTGAAAACTGTATCTTAATCGACTGATTTATTATAGCAATTAAATTAAATTTCAAACATTATTTTTTAAAAATCTATCTGTATTGCTTGCAGATGTTTACAAAATATTAATCCATTTGCACTTTAAACAATATAAAAAGTTCAGCATTTGTTTCCTGCTAATATTCAATAACGAAATTAAAACTTCATTAATCAATAAATAAAATAGTATAAATAAAACACAAATTTAACAGACATGCATTTGAAATCAGCACTTAAAACAGCTCAAATTATCAGAATAAAAACAAAATGCTATAGGAAACGAAATTTTAGCGATTTCTTCGGCTATTAAATTCTGGCACGAGGCCAATACAAAATTACCTCTTTTATTAAATTTCAAAATTTTATTTGAATATATAATTGGCATATTTCATATAAAAATGCACTCTGGTGTTGTTAGGGGAGGGGGCAATCTAAAAAAATTATTAAATGTAAAAAATCTATTAGTTTTCAATAAAATAAAATAAATGGTTTTCACACATATATTCTCTTTCCTGGGAAGCCCGGGTTGTATGCCCTAGTTATTTTAATGTTAATTGTTTTTATTTCTTGTTCAGTTCAACCATATAACCTTTTTATATTATTTTGGTAATTAATTTACCCTTGCCTTATTCTAGTCATATCCATGATTATCACTATATCCCAGATTTGATATGTTTTTTTAAATCTCTTGTTGAATTAATTCTTGTTGGTATGAGCTGTTAAAATCATAGTAATCTAAGTTTCTAACTTTGAAAATTTGCACTAAATGCACAGAGTAGAGCTGTTATATATTTAGGTTGACTAGTCAGCCATTTTTATTCCTGCTGGACTGGCTCGTGTACTGTGTTTCAATAGCGTTGAAGTAGTTTCTGTCTATTTTTAACTTTAAAGGCTTAATTATGGGTAGTTGTTCTGCTATTAATTGCACAAATCATTCAAGAAAGGATAACTGCATGCTTTAATTTCCTCATAAACAGAAAAATTGCCAAATTTAAACAATAACCCTTTAACGGTCGGTGGTCACAAAAAAGGACACCTAATTTTAATTCCAAAACTGACAAACGGCACCAAGAATATTTAGTATTTTTTTTCCTTTTATAAAGTACGGGAAAATAAGCAAGTTTTTATTATCTAATGAATTCTTTTTTAAATTCTGGTGTCAGTCCATTATTTCATCATTTTAAAAACAGACTTACTCCGCGCCGGAAAGGGTTAATTGTGGATGTTATTCTTCCTGAAATATTTCATTCGCCAATTTTGATGATAAAGCAAATTTGAAGGGTATAGTGACATCTAGTTCTTTTTTGAGAAAATGATGTTGATTTCTGACTTTTTTTTCCCTACTGAACGAAAATAAACTGAACTTTTATGGGAAGCTAGTTTAAACTTTTCAGACAACCAAATTTCAGACAACTGAACCAAATAATTCAGAATATTAACATATAATTAAAATTATGAAATTTTTGAAAAAAATTAATGCAGGAACTAATATGGAAATAGAATATTTTTAAAGAAATTTTATTTATTTTTTAATATTTATTTTCATAACAAAAGAAAAAAAATAAAAAAAGTTTTATTTTAGATTAAAAAAAATCCCTAAATTTGCTTAATTTTATTATTAATATTTCACCATAAGACAGTAATATTAAAAAAATTATAAATAAATATTTTAAACTATTTTTGTAATTAAATATTATCAAAAGATAGAATATATCTTTACTGTAACTTTTATATATAAAATTGTTTAAGATAATGATGGGATACTATGAAGGATCATTACATTTTCCTATTGGAAAATAACAGTTTTCATGTTATTAAAGTAATGAAAACTTGCTACACATGAAAACTTTTTAAAAAGAACTTTAAATAGAAGTTTCTAAAAACTTTGTCACATAGTAAAAGAAGAAATTATACTTTTAATAGTATTTTTGTTCAATTATACTTTTAACATCAGAAATTAACTTCAACATTTTTTTCATTACTGTTAACTTATTAATTGAAGGAGAAGCAAAAATGCCACATAAACACACACACACACAAAAAATATTATTATTATTATTTTTTTTTTTTTGTGAATGAAGTAACATTTAAAGATTTTTTTTTGTTACACTAAGAAATTGCTGTTGATATTCTTCCAAAAAATAAATAAATAAATAAATAAACATTATCATTCTAATTCTTCACGAACAACATATGGAAAAATAAAATACAACTTTCGGAAATATTTGAGAATGCAATTTAAAAATTTCTACTAAATGGATTTTTTTATGGAGTTGCACTATTAGTCTAATAAAGAGAGGAAAGGATGCACTTCTAGATGTTAAATAAGCATAAAATTTGTAATCTTCCATTGAGGGGGGGGGGGGGGGGGCAGCATCTAAATTCAACACTGGATCCACTAGCAAAATGAATATTCACGGAAAAACCTAAGGAAATATTTAATTCAGGATGCAAAAAAAAAAAAAAAGAAGGAGGGACTCAAAAGCCTTCCCCATTCAAAAGAAGACTTTTTTTTTTTTAAAGTCACATGAGCTATTCCAAAGACAGCTCACATCTAATGGAAAAAAATAAATAATAAAAAATCAGATCCATGCAGATCTCTAACAACCGCTAATACTGTTTTCTTTTTCTATGATTTTTTGTATGATATCAAATACCTCTTTAACAACCTCCCCCAAATGCTGTTGTCTAAATTTCACAATCGTAAATCTCTCGAATTTAATATTTTAAACCTTGTACCGAAATATAGATATTGATTTATTGATGATTTCATTAATAATTAGTTAAAGCAATTACTTTTTTATAGGTACTTTATTTACTGATAATCCTAAAAATTTTTTTTTTTTAAATGAGTTTTTTAGTCCTCTTCCCTTCCCTCTTCCATTCGTTTTTCAATTGCTACACCACTGATTTTTTTCAACAAAGTACTTATGATCATCAAAGTTAATTTATGTATTCACTAAAAGTAAATAGATTTATTACTAATTTTAAAATTTGAAACTGGACAATAAAATGCATGCATGCTACAATTTGCGATGAAAAACAATGATTGAGAGTACATATTTTATTCCAAATTTTCATTCAATAACATACTTTTTGATAAATTGAGTCACAACGATGATGATAAATGTGAAAAACAGGAAAATCTTGAGGCAATCTTTTCTCACTTGGAAATGTTAATTGTGGGATGATGTGCCAGCTCTTATATATAGTTGCCTTAGCATAGGGAGTATCTAGTCACACCAAACTATTAATTAGAAGAACAGAATAAGTTATAGTTTCACAATACTGCTTGTAGGTAGCACAAGAAAATATCTTACCATATTAGAATACATTACAATGTTTCTAGTAAATTCGTGGTTTTTGAGCATTTAAAAGGAGGACTCTTCTGATATGGCTTGATTTTTAGGTCATTTTCAGGACTATTTTAACAAAAATAATACACATTACAAATTACAAAAAATATTTTTGGCATTGAATTGTGCCTAAGTGTGTAAATATTTTCATATACAAATGTTGATATTTTTATTAATCTAAACTCCTCCAAACTTTGCTATGCATACCATGCACCATAAATCAGTGTAGGTGATTTTACTATTAATAATCATCAGAAACAAAACAAAAAAAAATTAAAAAAATTTTATTTTTGAAACTGTTTTAAAAATCAAAATTATTAAAACTGGAAAGTTTTTTTTAAAAAGTTTGTTCTTAATTTTTTAGTTTAATTTGTTGAAAACAAGATGTTGATAACTTTAACAATTTTTGTGTTAAAAAAAAAAAAAAAAAAAAGAAAACATTTAAAGTTTTTGATTGGTTTTTTTTGTCTTTTGTTTCAGCCTATGGGTCTGTTAAATGTTTTCACAACTTAAATATGTGCAACAAAAAAACTGCCTTTTGGGCACATTCTAGGCACTTAAGCAAAAAAAAAAAAAAAAAAAAAAAAATTGACAAATTTTTCTTTAAGAAAATTGTTACATAATAATTATGGTTTTAACTGATTGACATGTACTTTTTGTTGTAATGCAATTTTGTTTTATTTTTATAGACCTAAATTGTTTCAAATATAGTTAAATTCTACAAATCATTACCACATGTTTCTATATTTGCAGGCCATAATTGGGAATTGGTGATTCCACCAAATACAACGGTTGCTACAAAGTGGAGTCTTATAGCTGCAGATGAAATTAATAACTCTGAAGGTGAGGTAATTAGTTAAACTTAACTTATGCTTTTAAACCCCCTATATCTATTATAGTTTTTTTTTTTTTTTTAAATGTGTCTGTAAATAGTGTTTATACATTTTTATTTCAATATTCAGTTTTCTTTTTTAAATCTTTAAATGGTGTCTTGCCAGATTTTTGGATGTATTATCACTTCTGATTGCACTTGACATCCTTTTTAATAATTACAGAATTACAACAGTTAGAGTATTAAAAATAAACTATATATACATTTAAAAATCAACTACAAAGTTTTGCAGTTTACAGTAATTATGTTTTTCAAGTAATATTTTAAATGTCAAATTTTTGCTCTTGAAAAGTAATTCAGTTATATTGCTTTAGCTTTAATTATCCCCAAATCTAACAAATAATGTCTTTATTTACACAAATTACACTCAAAGAATTTCATTTAAATTTAAATTCAGTGAATTTTTTTCTTCTAAAGTATAAAATGTAAACATTGTTCTTAACTCTGTTTCAAGAATTTCATTTTAGAATGATAATTTTGCTAGTTTATATATTTTTTTATGTATACTTATTAAGTTTCCCATAAAAAAAAAAAAAAAAAAAAAAAAAAAATCTATAATTTTATTTTTGAAGTTTACATCATCAATAATAAAATAATCTTACAATTTTGAAAAAAAAAAAGGAATTTTGTTCTTAAAAATTTTGAGTTTTTTGAAGTGCTTGAAGCTAATTTTCTGAGAAAACTATCCAAAAACTGAAACACATATTGTAAGGAAATGCTTGAAAAACTTATGTTAAGATTTCTTGAAATATAGTTCAAAGACTATGAATGCTCATAATGTAAAAGGTATTAATAGTGTACTATGGTGATGATGATTGAAAAAGAAATAATTTTTTGAAAATAATTTCCTTGGTAGGTTGAAAATGATTAGAACTTTGAAATTTTGGCCTAAAAATATTGATTATAATAGTGTTCATTATTTAGAGAATTTTTCTTGTATTGCTTTTATTCAAAATCAAGGTTCCAGAGAAAATGTAGTTAAGAGAAGAAATTCATTAGATAGGAGTTCAGCTGTATTTATTTATTGATTTATGTATTGTTATTTATGTAAAATCTATATGTGATATTTATTATTCATGTAAAATCTATATGTAATATTTGTTATTTATGTAAAATCTCATGATTTTCTGAGAAAACAACCTTTTTGTGCAATATACAATTAAAAATTTCACTGAATTTATTTGAAAATAATTGAATTTATATTTAGAAATAAATGTGTAGCTTGGATAAATTTCGGTATATTTTTCAACATGAAATCACTCCCCTGATATTTGTTTTAAAAGTATACCTCATATTTAAAAAAATGGTTACATATTAGCATTATCAAAAGTAATTTTTAAAAATCCATTCATATCAGAAATTTTTCTTCTGATCCAGTTTGAACTATTTTGACTACAATATTTACATGTACTTGACCATTTTGTAGAACTATTAAATATATTTTAATTTTATGCAAAAATGTTTCATGCAAAAATCTTAACCCAACTTTATTAATATGAGGGAAAAAATAAGAATTAAAAGAAAAGGAAAAAAAACTGCCTCATAAAAAAGGCATTTTTTGGCATTTGAAATCAATAAACAATGTTTTTCTGGTTTTAAAAACTTCATAATTAAACTGATATATTATTGATGAAAGTAATATTGTTTTTATTTATTAAATTTGTGTAATAAATCAAGGCTACTTATGAAATAAACTCAATTTGTTCCTTTTTCTAATGTTCTTTTTTGAACTGACATTTATTTGCTAGGTAGTCTTTGGTGTGTTAATAGTACTGATGAGCTGTTTTGTTATGATGCCAAATCTCAAACTTTATTACCTGTTGAATCGCCTTCTGCATCTCGTATACGCTGCGTACAACCAAAATATCAAACACTTTGGCTTTTATCTGAAGATGGTACAATTTATATTCGAAGAGGCATAACTCCTAGTTGCTTGCAAGGCATTTGGTGGCAAGCCCTTGATTTGGTTCAATTTGGTAAGCAATTAGAAACTAATAATTTTCTTTCTTTAAGAAATACTTACACTGTATTTTTGTTCTTAATGTATTATTAACAGGAGCATCATTTGCAAGTTTACTTGGCGGAGGGCAAAATTCCTATCTTGATCATTGTTAATTTTTCATACAAATTTTTAAAGGAATGTTTTAAAATTTATTTACCTACAATTATTTATATATTGGTGAAAACATTCAATTAATAATAAGAAATTAAAGAAGATAATCTTTAAAAAAGTTTGAAATTTAGAGGAGCAAGGGGTGCAATTGCCCTACCCTTCCCACCTTAAATGACACCCCTGATTATTACCAATTTTATGTTAAATTTTTTTTAAATATGTTTATTACATTCATCACATTCAAAGCTCTCTGAGTGTGAAGTATTTTACAAGAATAAGAGAGAACACTTTAAATGAAATTATTTTGTATTTCAAACATGTAATAAATTTATACCATTATAAAACAGAAACTTTTGTTTGTAGGGAATTAAAAAAATAATGGTGACAGTCTATGCTCCAAGATAAGCTATATTTAATGTTGGTATCATTATACACAAGGGTGTGCAGGAGTTAACATCATTCTAAAATTTCGATTTCTATGATACTGTTAGGGCTAGAAAGTTGAAATTTGGTATGGTGGTTACGTTTAAGATGTAAATGCTCGCAAAGTGCAGTTTCTAAAAAATTCGAAATTTAAAAGGGTGAAATGATCAAAAGACATTCTAAAACTGATCTAAATTACAATTTATTTGGAATTGTTAGGGCTAGAAATTTTAAATTTGACATTACTGTTACCTTTAAGACTTAAATGCTTGCAGACCTCTACATATGGTAGATTTCCCTAGTCAGAGACACACAGACAAACAACTTTTTTTTATTAGTGTAGATTATAAACATCTTTCTATGTGTTCGCAGAAGTTATCTAAAAAGTTTTTTTTGTTTAAAAACTTGATTATTTTTTTCTTTATTTCAGGTGCTCAACAAATAAGTCATATCAGCTGTTCTTCTTTTGTTTCTTGGGCTTGTACGAGCAATGGAGAAGTTTTTATGAGATTAGGATCTGTTAGTCCAACTTCTGCAAATTTAAATCAGGCATGGTTGGCAGTTAATCTAGATTATGAACAAATTAACTCTCCCTTAGATAAGGTAAATATTCTTTGATTTTTAAAAAATATATTATTTGTTAATTAATGTTGCCGTGTTTCAATGTGTGTTTTATGTTTTGTGTTATTTTTAATGTACTTTGTATAGACTTTTTTATTAGTTGAAATTCTAACTTTTTGAGCAGTTTTAAAGAGTTTTAATTGGTGCATTCGAAAATTTTCAAATTAAGACAGATGAAACAAATTTTAAATGTGTGAATTTAAGCTTATTTTCTGTGGAGAAAATGTATAGAGTTTAATCATAGAATTAACATTTTATTTAAAGCAAGTTGACTGATTGAAGTTATCTGAATTCCTTAGTGCATCTTGCACAATTTATGCTATAACATAGATTATTTCATTAAACTTAAAAAAATATATCCAACAGTTATTTATAATACTATTGATTTATGAAATTACTAGTGACTTGCATAATATATTAATAATAATTTGGGGGTACTTAGTGTGTTTTGGTATCTTGTTGTTGTCTTTTCAACTACTTTGCAATATTTTCTTTACCTTTTCAAAGCCTTGAAAATATTTCTTACTTGCTATTATTTTCAAATGCAGTATAATTCTTTTTTCAGCATTGATACCAATCGGCACCTTCAGTTCCATTCTTGATTAGTACATAACATCTGCTTATATCTGTACATAACTGAACATCTGCTTATATCTGTACATAACTGAACATCTGTACCATCTGTACATAACTGTACATCTGTACCATCTGTACATAACTGTACATCTGTACCATCTGTACATAACTTTCCTATTCCTTTTTTAACTAAAATAAAATGAGGTTTTTTTCTTATTTCACTTACAAATAAAATTCAAGTCTGAAAGAAAATTTAATGATGAAAAATTATTCATCAAGATAATTTCTTCATTTCCTGCTATCATTCACTATTTAATGATAGGAAAGGGAAATTATATTTTAAAAATATTATAAGCTATACTTTTTGTGAAAGGTTATTAGATGTATAGCCAAAATATTTTTTGAATTCTGCTTTGAAAACTACCTGCATTGTAATCTGTTTTGCAATGATTAACATCCAGAGTTCCAAAGTTTAAACCTTCATAATTCCTAAACTATTTGACCGAATGTCTTTTTTTTTTTATCCTAAGGTAAAATTTACTTAAGAATATGCAGTCAAAATTAGCTGTTTGTATTGAAAATTTCAGAGTTTGGTACAATTTCAGTATGGAGTGATCCCTTAAGCTTACATATATTTTTTAAACATAAATTGAAAGAAGATATAATTTCCAGTCGAATGGTTATTTGTCTGTTTTTTTTCCTGTAATATTTTGGTGATTAAAATGTATAGGGTTCTCTTGTTTTTTTGGCCGACTGTACTTGAGTCAAAACAAAAAGAGAAGTAGTAGCTTATTTTGTTTTGCTGAATTTTTATGTCTGAATAGTTAGAAGTCAGATTCGTAATTATTTTGCTGTTGCATATATTTTAAGCTGTAGACTTAAGGTTGAAAATGTCCTCAAAATAAAAAAATAAAATACATTTAAAAATCTTTCAAAACTGTTACAATATGTGAATTATATATTACAATTGCTTTTAGCCATATTGTTGGTCTAAAATAAAGTACAGTCCTCCTTTCAAAAAAAAAAAAAAAAAAAAAAAAAAAAATTCTCATTCTTTATGGGTGCATTAAATGAATTTACAGAATGAATCAATTCATAAAATCTAATTTTTTTTTGTTTTATTATTTTTCTATACATATACATTTCAACAAAATCTTTAAAAATGCATATTAACCTTTTTCTTGAATAATAAATGTTTAATGCTGAAATTAATTTTGTTCAGTGTTTTTGTTTTTTGCTTGTAAAATGTGTGTATTTATTTTCCTTTACATGTTTTGCTTCTATTTAAAGTTGTCTGCAATTAGAAAGCATATACCATTGCCCATTATTCCTTCCCATTTTTCCCAAGATGGTGGCTTCTGCCAGGTGAATTTTATTTCTTTTATCAAAACATCACTTAAATATTGAAATTCTAAAATCCTGATACAATTTTTATGTCTGTCTCTGTTCCAATCAATTTTTATTTATTTATTTATTTCAAATCAGTTCAATTATTATTCATCTCTATATGATATTTATCCTTTTTGTAATTTTTATTGTTTAAATCTGTGCTATATCAAGTTCTATCTTATATTCTAATATTTAGCAAAGAAAGGGAAAAAAAAATGTTTGTACAACTACTCACATTCAGATTTGACATATTTTATATTTATAATGAATGTAGTGTTATTTTAATAAAAAAAATTTGCTAAGAAGTCTGTTAAGAGATTTGTTGTAAGAGCTTGAGTAGTTATTTACAAATCCTGGCATTGAATTAAAAAAAAATCCCAATTACAATTTTGCCCTTTTTTTTTGTATATATACAGTAATCTCCCACTTATGCACCTCTTCGTTATATGTAAATTTCGTTTTCTCCCACCACAAGGAATAGAAAAAGGCTATAAGTCTCTCACTTATAAGTGTGGTGCACCACCTTGAATAATCTCTTTCAGTTATGTGTGAATATTAGGTCGATTTCGTAAGAAATACTACCTATAACATTCTTCCCTAAGTTGGAATTCCTGAAAAATTTTTGCAGATCTACACCGATCATGACTCCTAGAACCCAAAAACACCACCAGTTTAAAACTTTATCTATCTATCTATCTATCTATCTATGTCACTTTTTTCTGACCACGATAACTGGAAAAATTCTGCACAATCTCTTCCAAACTGATACCAACTGATCCAAATCAAGTGGCATAAAATCTCAATCAAGTTCGTTAATGGGCAAAATCGAACCAAGGAGGAGGAAATGGAGAGAGTTTTTCTGTAAACAGAAAAAAACCCCATAACTTCTTAATTATGATACATATCGAATCCGTTTAAAGTTATTATTACTTCTAGGAAAAGGGCCAAAAATTTATGTATGACAAATTTTTGATTTCATTAAAAATGCCCCCAGGTGGGGGGAGGAAATAGGCGTTTAGGAAGAAAAAAATCCATAGCTTCGCCAATTCACAAGATATCAAATCCGCTTAAATTTATCATAAATCTTCTTAATATTAGCTACAACTTTCATATTAACAAGTTTTTTATAGTACCAACTCTTGCAGCAAAAAAAACAAACAAAATTAAAAACAAAAATATTCCTGCTGGCTCCGCCAACAGGTACAGGTATATTTCGAAGTGGGCGATCCCAACTGCCGCATCATGGCAAATAGGTGTTTCTTCTGCATTTCCCAATAAACAGGCGCCCTATGGTCTGTGTCTTCGAAATCTACCTGTGCCTATAGGTTGAGCCGTCAGGAATTTTTTTTAAATTATTTTTTTTTTTAAATAATAAAACCAGAAATTTTATTTAAAAAGAGAGACTAGTAAATAACCTTGTTGAAACAAGGAAAAATTCATTAAATAATTTTTCTGGTTAAAATTGTGTTTATTTGACTTTGAAAATACTGGAAGTTATGTATGAGTGGCCCACCCCATCTTTCCAATCTTCCATCGCTGACAAACACATATGAGTTGTGTTTTTTCCTGCAAACTGTACTAGCTGACTCCACCTTTTAGATGTTTGAATAATATAATCAATAAATGTGCATATCAAACAGATTTGATGCAGAGAATTTTTATTTCCTACAGAAAATAATTTCAATTAACTTTCAATTCTGGATTCTATGTATATGTTAGCTTCATTCAGAAATTAAGTAATATTCACAACAATTTTCAACTGCTTTAAAAAAACAGTTCTTTTTTCAATCAAATGATGCACAAAATGAAATCTTTTGCAGAAAAATGAAAATAGCAATAATAATTATTTTAACATCTATGGAGAGGAGAGGAGTAGATCATTGTAATTCAAGATTGCCCCCATTTTTCAAGATTTTTCAAATGCTAATGAAAATTTAATAGCTACTGAGCTAAAAAACATTGAAATTATTTATGATGATGTTACAGCTGAACTAAAAGAGATGCTGTTGATGGAATCTATATTCTAACTGTCCCACATTATGTCTTAGAAACGCTAGAAACATTGAGATGTTACTTGCAAATTTTAATGTAACATTAAATATTATAACATATTTAAATGAATTAGATAAGCTTGTTTTGCACAAATACAACCTAAGCAAATACAAATTAGCATTATGAGTTTTTAATAAAGTCTAAATTTGCACTTTATTGTTTAAGTAGAATTAATGTTTTTTCTATGTAAAATAAAATTATATGTTCATTGTTTTTTTTAAAAATTATTATTATTAAAAGTGAAACTAAATTGTATAAATAATGTCTGAAGAATTTTTAAAGTATATTATTGTTCTTTTTAACGTGAAAACAAGAGTGAGCTCTTTCTGAGTATTAATTGGTTTTCTTTAATATTATTTTCAGTATATTACTGGAATATCATTTTTTGTAATTACCGATCTGTAATAAATTTAGGTCGGTGGTTCTGGACCTTTTCACTGTTATGGGGCCCTTTTTAGAATAAATTTCTATGGAGCAGCAGCTTAGGTCTACCATATTCCGTGGTATATTCAAGTTAATAGTGCTTAGAAACAATGCTATGGTGAGGGAGAAAACAGTAAAGAAATAAAGGTACTTTTTTGTTATAGTGCTCCTACAATCATGATTATGCCAAGGTTGCAATAACAATTTCGCCAAGGTCATCGCGAAGCTTTAAATGCATATTGCATGTGCATATATATACTTCAAATGCTCAAGTATATGCTGTACCTGTCAGTATATACCTAATATTTATGTCATGTATGTTATATACACATGTCATATAATATATATGTCATATATGACTATAACTTGGCCATATACGTCATGAGGTGTTATATACACTATATGGCCAATGATGACTGGTCACTTGTGATTTTAGACGTTTTGTTAAATATCTAGAAAAATACATAAGGAATTATCCTGAAACTTCAGTCGTGTAAACAGCATAGTCGACGTCATATATTTCGGCGAAGATTTTTTCCTGAAACCCCATAGGGGGGCGTTAATAAATTGAAGAAAAATGAATATCTTTTTGATAACCCTGTAGAAACTAATATCGCAAAAGCATTGAAACGGTAGCACATGCTTAGTAGGCTCTTTTTAATAAACTGTGTTCATTTTTATGAGGATAGCACATATACTCATGGAGAAATTAAGGTTTTTATAAAAACAAACCCAAATTTCACCAAGTGTTTTGCTTATACTTTTTAGAGTTCTTAATACAAAAGAATGTTCTTTTCAGGAACGATGACACACAGCATTATATACAATACCCTGCAATCAGAATTAAAAAATAATAAATATTGGATGAAAAATGAGCAGGTTCACTAAATATTGTTTCACTGCGCATGCAATCAAAATATACTGTGCATAATATATTAGCTAAATGTATAGAGCCACTTTTGTGAAAGTTTAAAAAAATAGCTTGAAAATTCTGATAGTGATAGTCGATAGAATAAGCTTGAAATTCGCTGTTCCCAAAAGGAAGAAAAAGATAAGGGGCAGTATTCAAATATACAATGAGAGACACTTCATTCTTATTATGTCAACATTCATAAGCTAGCATATTTGGATACAACCCCTCATCTTTTTGCTTCCTTTTGGGAACAGCGAATTTCGAGCTTATTCTATCAATGATTACTATCAGAATTTTCAAGCTATGTTTTTGAGACTTTCACAAAAGTTGGTCTATACATTTAGCTAATATATTATGCACAATATATTTGGATGTGCAGTGAAACAATATTTAGTAAACTTGCTCATTTTTCATCCAATATTTATTATTTTTTAATTCTGATTGTAGGGTATTGTATATAATGTTGTGTGTCATCGTTCCTGAAAAGAACATTCTTTTATATTAAGAACTCTGAAAATTATAAGCAAAACACTTGGTAAAATTTGGGATTGTTTTTATAACAACCTTAATTTCTCCACGAGTATATGTGCTATCCTCATAAAAATTAACATAGTTTATTAAAAGAAGCCTCCTAAGCATGTGCTACCGTTTCAACACTTTTGCGATATTAGTTTTTACAGGGTTATCCAAAAGATATTTGTTTTTCTTCAATTTGTTGATGGCCCCTTATGAGATTTAGGGAAAAAATCTTCGCGGAAATATATTACGTCTATCATGTTGTTTACACTCCTGAAGTTTCAGGATAATTCCTCATGTATCTTTCCAGATATTTAACAAAACGTCTAAAGTCGCAAGTGACCGGTCATCATTGGCCATATATTGTGTACATCATATATTACTATAATGTCACATATCCCTTATAACTTGGCGATAAATCTTGGTTGCATGGCGATTCACCCTCAGGGGCTGCTATAACAAAGTACCGAAATTGATAATAAGTGAATGTGAAGAGATATGTAAACAAATGTGTGATGACCGCGTTATGAAATTATATTTTGGAAACTTCCCGACAGCAGAACAAACAAACTTTGTCTACTATTTGAGGTGTGAAATGGCAAATTTTTGTTTGCAATGCATATTCTAGTTTCCTTATTTTGATTCTGCTTTTTTATTCAATTTTTATTTATTTTCCTGGAGTGGCTGCAGAGCTCCTGGGAAGTGCACTTGGAACACTTAGGGAATCGTGGAGCACATACACTGATCTTGACGATTGATGCTTTGCTATATGCATATTTATGTTTCTTCATTTCTTATAAATAAATTTATTTAATTTGAATTTATTTTAACTTATCTCCTTAATCTTTCAGGTGTATGTGGGACCACAGGGTTATCCCGTATGGGCCATAGATAAAAAACGTAATGTATATGCTCGTGAAGGTGTTTCCACCAATTTACCCATTGGAGAAAAGTGGACTGTGATCCCTGATCTTCATGCTAAAAAGTTGTGCATTAGCAACAATGCAGTATGGCTTTTAAGAACATCTGGTAAAATTTATAGAAGATTTGGTGTCACAGAAAAAAATCCTTGTGGAGATTATTGGAAAAAAATGCCTGGGAATTTGGATTTAATATCAGGTAATTATTGTAATTTATCCCCCTTCTTATTTCTAATAATAATATTTTACTTAATAAATTTAATTGTTTTATTTGTTATTAAATTCAAAATTATGTGTTGTATAGCTTTTTTAAAAAGTAAATATGTTTGTCTTTAATGTAAATTAAGCATGTGTGTACTATAACTTATTTAAGCAGTGAATTTAACTAATATAATTATTTCAGTATCAGCCTGGAAGAAGCATTTCATTCCAAACCAAATTGTAAATTTTATGAAAGCCACTATAGAAACTCAAACTTTAAAAATGTTCTTTTTGTTGACTTTTATTTTATTTTTTATTTATGTTTAATTTATTAAAACCTAGACTATAAAAAAAAAAGAAGAGTTTGAGGATTTCTAATATTTTTTAGATGCAGCTTTAAACTTCTAAAGAAAAATGAAGGATAAAAATATCTGCAAACAACATTAGTTAAGTCAGAATATCATCTCATTTATTCCAGCAAAGTTGAAGTTAAAACTGATCAAAGATAGCAAAAAGCACGTGCAAGAAAGATGTTAACAATTGTATTTTAACTGCATTAGAGGATGATGACATCTGCTTCAGGAAAAATATGGGACAAAGTAAAATAAATTGAATACATATAAAATACAATTAATCTAACATAACAAAGCATACCTTTAAAGCTACACTTGAAATACCACTGCTTTGGTCGATCGATGGTGTTTTTTCCCCCCTCTAAACATTTCAATTTCAATTTTTTTTTAGTCATAAATAAAAAATAAACTCGTGTGGAAACATCATACTTTGTCTTATATCATAGATACTTTTTCTATAATACTAATTCTGAATAATTGTTTACATACAATTATTATATAAAGTATTTTTAACTTAGCTGCTTCTTTTCAAGATTGCTCTTTTATATAGATGTTCATTCATGTTAATTTGTATTGTATTTTCTCCCTTTTTATATCAGTGCAAATGAGAGTGCTGCAATTCATGCACTGAGTAAAAAACATTTAATTGATGATAGATGTTGATAATGTCTAGACTGTTAATGTTTTTTTTTAAGTAACCCTGTGCGTTTTGTAATGCCATTAATCTTCTTGAGTGCCATTAATATTCTATAATGCTATGTTTTAACCACTTTGGGACCGGCGGTTTTTACAAAAATTTTATTCGGTTGGCACCACTTTTTAAAAAAAAGCTACCTTTACTTAAACTATCACAAAAATGCTGTAATTAGAGAAAGCAAATATTACTTTTATTTTTTACTGGTGCCTAAAACAAATTCTGTATGCTCTTTTTGAGAGTGCATATATGCACCCATGGTCCTGAATGGGTTAAATCGTTGCAATGTTAGAAAATCAATTGAATTTTCAAATCCATTTTATGACCAATCTTTTTTAATTCCCCACTAGTTGCTATGATACATGCTCAGACAATTACTTAAACATCTCTATTTCATTGTAACTCATCTTTTTAATGCATTTTAACCACATCTTATGACTGCTGCCTGGTCTAAAAAGGTTAAAATTGGGTTTGCGACTGAATATTATATTATTCCAGTACTATGTAGCCCTGACTTTTGTGTTCTAAATACTACTGTTAGTCTACTATTATTACTTCTAATTAATACTATTATTACTTCTACTCTAAATAGTACTAAATACACTTTTGTGTTCTAAATCATAAAATTCTTTTGAATTCTATTATGAAAATCATTTTTTTTTTAAATATCTAATTGTTCTACTTAATAGTAATATACCTGTCTTGTTCTAATTCATTTTCGAATTTGAAAGTTTAAAAAAAAGAATTTTTTTATATCAAATTATTTTTCTTACAAAGGCCTCTCGGTTATGTGTGATTTTCAGTTATATGAGATTTTTAATTTCAAGCACTACATTCTGCATTATCCTTTCGCTGCCTGCCTTCCTACCACAATGCTTGAGATGCCTTTTCTGTGCTCTTTCTTAGCTGGAGACTGTTAATGCTGTTATCTGATTTGCATTTAGCTTTTTAACACTTTTCAACACAGTTGAAAAATGTTTATGAGTTTGGTTTATCTGTTTGTCTCCCATCTGTCTGTCCATGCTCTGACTTTCATAAATACTTTGATTGCCATGAAATCTTTATGTTATTGATATTTACTATAGAATGTTCGGTATTGAAAATGAAGTGTGTAGCACTTATAGCTCATTTACAGGGACACACAAAAGAATTCCGTTACATTATGGTCTATGGGGAGGAAAAATAGTTTAATGATATTCCAGTACTTCAAACATAATGCAATTAATATGCCTCACTGAGGTGGATTAAAACATGCTTTCTTAGGAGTATAGAATAAGTAGCATTTATAGTTTGTTTACAGAGACACTCAAAAGAATTCCATTCCATTATGATTTATGGAGAAAAATAGTTTGTGATGCATTTTGATGATGATATGGTACTTCAAACATAATGAAATTAAAAAGGATCACTGAGACGTACTACTACATGTTATAGCACATAACTTCATTTTCAGGGGCACACAAAAGAATGCGGTTGCAGGATGGACTATGGTCAATTTCATTATTTGAAAGAATGAAATTTCTTAATATTTTGTTAGTGTTAGAAAGTGTTTCATAATCTACACTTGGTGCATGATTTTTTGTTCTTTTTTAAATTTATAAAGAGTAGTAAAAGATTTCATTTTCCAGAATTAAAGTTTTCAATGTGAACCTATTTTTTAATTATTTCGGTGAAATTATAGCTGAGCATAGAATGTATCGCCGTCATTTATAAATTTCAGTATAGAAATTTACTAATGATGTAGTCATTATAGAAATTCATTTATATAAATATTTGATTCTACAGTAAAAGAAAATCATTGTAAAAACCTGAAGATAAAGATTATTTAAAAAAAAAAAAAAAAATTCCTCTGCAATCGGTAGCGCTGGTGCTAATGAAACTTCTCATTTTTGCCATGCTGGTAATAAAAATGTTATTAGGAGTAGTAAGAATTCTGTACTCAGCTTTCAGTGTATTAAATTTAGTTAGTGTTAATGATGCCAAATCTTGTCTAGAAGCAATAAATTTATTTTTGTACCTAAAAGATTGTATGTTTATTAGTTGAACTCAACTAACACAACTTGAAAATGAGCACTATGTATTGGCAACAAAATTTAAACACAAAAACATATCTGCACCTTTTTAACATTTTGGACTTTTATAATTTTATAACTATACTTATCTCCATTCAGGTAAGGTTTTTTTTTTTTTTTTTTTTTTTTTTTTTTTTCCACAAAGTGAGGATGATGATCTAGGATTTACAGTCTTTAATTTTTTTTTTTTTAAATCAAATTATCTGATTTTATTGTAACTTTTACCTTCTTTTAGTAATTGAATAATTAATTTTGTTTATTCCTGAGAAGTTTCTCAAATTGAAAACTACAAAACATTAAAAATTAAAAATACCAAGAAAATATTCCAAACAGAATATAATTTGAGTGGTTGCATACAATTAAGTAATTTTTTAAAGCAAGCTGATAAAGTTATGTATAGCAGCAGGGAAATATGAATACTTTTGTTGCTAACCAAGCATAATGGTTTATTTTTATTTTAAATTTTTTATGAAAGGAAGTACATTAGTCATTATTAGTTTTTATTTTGTATTTTGTAACAAAAGATTACAGTATTTTGTGTTTTAATGATAATTTCAATATTGCCAACAAATACATAAAAATAAACATTAATTTCACATTCAATAACTAATGTATGAGCTCTTTTTACACTTACTGTGCATTGCTTTAATTCATTACTTTTCTCTTTACAGTTACTGAAGATGATGATCTATGGGGACTTCAAGATGGTTCAATATATTGTCATTATTCTTTTGTTTTATATAATACTCTAAATTCTGCCCAACAAAAACCTCCACAGCGTATGATTTCTGAAGAAGACTGGGAAGATATAATGGCTGATGATTTTGAAGTCCTGTGATTCATCATGTTTAAACTTTTTTGTACAAAGTAAAAAAAAAAAAAAAAAAAAAAAAAAAAACTGGTATATTTCTAGAAACTAATTTTTTGATATTTGAAGTCAAACTATGAGTTTAAGCCAAATTTTTATGAATATTATGCAAGTTATGTAAAGTGCTTTTATTTTAAAATCATCATTTTTGATTGCATGTACATTTAATTTACCTTTTTGTCTTTAATTTACCTTTATAGTATTTGCATATTTTCCTGGGTTTTCTTCTCTTCTTCATGTTGCACTAAAAGTATTATAGTACTTCCTTCCAGGCCAGGTCATACATAAATAACACAGGTCTATGAAATCCTTTTTCTAATCATATATATTATGTATTTCTTATGCATTTTGATATGCTGAGCTTTATCTCCATTCACATAAGGTTTTTTTTTTCATAAAGTGAGGATGATGATCTAGGAAAGACATACAAGACTTAGCTAAGCAAAAAAGAAAAAACTTTATTTATGAGACACATAGAAATAAGTTGTCTTACTTTCTTTTAATATCTTGTTTGTCAGGGCTGAAACTAGAATTTTTTTTTTCACCCAGGACAAGCATGAATTTTGGCACCCCTCCCCTTTTTCAAAATAAAGAGAAATTTACTGTCTTTTTGGTCCCTTGCCTTTATTTTTCACTTTAAATATAAATTGTTAAGTACATTAATCATAAGATTTTAAAAATTGGGATTTAAAAATAAATTCTATTAAACCTTGATTAGCTGTGAGTGACAGTGGCTGGAACAAATAAAAATTCGTAGTATGCCAACTTAGTAACAGGGATGGATAAAGTTGTCATTTCTAGGATAGAGGAGGGGGGGGGGGATCGATTTTACAATAGTTGAAGCTATACAATAAAACCTTTGAAAGCAGAATTAATTACTTGGGACCAGAAAAAATTCCACTTTGAGCAGGCTGTTATCTTAGCAGGTAAATTTGTATTATACTTTTTCCATTCGAACAATGAATTTTTCCGGGGCCTCCGAGATGACGCTGTGTGTTCTGAACCGGGCCGGCCTGCTACAAGTATTAGTGACGTCACAATAGTGATCCACTTTGGTCAATGTATCGCAGCAGAAAGATGTAATAAAAAGAGCATTTCCGCTCTTATAATTTGTGATTACATAAATAATATTAAATTTCATAATCGTGAAATAAAAGGGAATTAATACACTTGTTTTATAAAAGGAAATTAAAAGTTTTAAATTAAAAAAATTGCTAATATTAATAGATCAGATTGAACCCATTGACTTACCTTTCCCTACAAACATTATTTTACAATAAATATACGTACAAAAAATATAATAAATCTACCAAAAATTTTACAAAATCAATCCCATTCCTCCCTTTTACAACTACATACCATAATTTAACCACTAAAACACAATAAATGTCAATTTAAATAGAGAAATCGACATTTTTTAACTATAGAGACCTTGGCACTTTTTTTTTTTAACGCTTTGGCGTAATCCGGGCTTCAGAAAGTTAGATATGTTTTAAAATTATATACACAATTATGAAAACAAACCTAATGAACTTTTATGTTTATTTATATATACAATTCTGTTCTACCTGTATATAAAAAGAGATAAATGGCTTCTTTATATTAAATAAATTGTATAAATAATGAAAAAAAATGCTTATTTATATGAAACTACGAATAGGTTGCCAGAAAATATGTTGCCAACTTTCCTTCTCTCGCCATAAGCCCTTTTCGGTACTTTTCGGTTAGCCGGGCGCCAGTGATACATGTACATATATAAATATATATATATATTAATTCACACATATATGTGTGTATATATATGTGTGTGTAGATATAAGTGTATATATATATGTGTGTGTTTGTGTGTATATGTATATATATATCACTGGTGCCCGGCTAACCGAAAAGTATCCAATTTTCTATCTTAACTTTGTGACTGATTTGTAATATTTTAAAAATTGTCTATTTATTGTACTTGGGTCTAGAACCTAATAACCACTCAATTTAACTTATCAAAAGATTTATTTTCATAATATATTTGTACACTTAAGTTAGCTAAAATGTTAAATGGAACTACGTAGAACTACTAAGTTGTGTAAATCAGTTATTTTTAATTTTATAAACAAAGCACACTCACTTCTAACTAAATGTATCCAGATTTCATTCAATTTATTACAGTATTTCTTTCAAAATCATTTTTTAAACTGTTTTTCGTCTGCTTCTTTTATTTTTTTTTCCAAAGATCATTTATCTCTTTTCGTTTTGGAAGTACACATTAATTCAAATATGCCGGAATATTTTCATTACAGTAGAATACACATTCGTTGTTAGGGTTAATTTTTTTCTCCGCACAACAAGTTCAGTATTATCATATTAATTTTAGCTTCACGAATTATAAAACATATTTCGATATGTTTAATGCAGACAACTGCTGTTGAAATATGAGTAAAATTATCACACTGTAATTTTCGTAGCTAAAATTTCTTCTTTTCATTATAAGTTGGTAATTTGAAGATTTGAAACTAGGAGTGCAACATTTTTTTCTCATTATTTTATAGATATAATCTACACTTTCTTTAATAGTTATAATCTATAATTATTGATAGCGTTATAATCTATAATTATTGATAGCGTTATAATCTATAATTATTGATAGCGTTATAATCTAAATAGACTGAAAAATATTATTAATTACCAAATAAAACAATAAATAATATCAAAATACTATCGTAAACAATCCGTACAAATGAACAAAGTACATGAAAAATTTTAAGTTAGTATGGATCACTGTTTTGACGTCAGCAGGTTGTGACGTCACTTGTAGCAGGCCCGGTTCAGAAAACACACAGCGTCATCTCGGAGGTCCCGATTTTTCCCATTTAAGACAGGATCTGCATCAGGACCCGATTAATCTCTGAGGCTAGAGGAAGCACAGTGCCATTTAGGGACCCACTTTCATTTCAAAAAAGTTTTCTAAATTCTACATACATGGGAACTCATCAATGCTGTGAATATTATTCCCAGGAGTGGCCAAAGTTTATAGATATTGTATTAAACTTTTTTTTTTGTTTCCTGTGTATACTATAGAGTAAGGGTGGCCAACTTCTGCCCACGGAATACCAGTAATTTTTTATGTAAATCTTTGCCTTATTTAATTTCTGAAAATCTGATATCAAAAAAGGCAAAGATTTCTGTAAGAAATTACTGATATTCGGGGAGGAGGGGGTCACAAGTTGGCTACTTCTGCTGTAGAGTCTATTTGTGGTATATATAGGTATTGTGTGCTGAATGGTTTCTAACAAGCACATCAGTGATACCATATGATTGGTTAACAATCTATTGATCATATCCAGATTTCCCAGTTAGATAAGTTTTCTGAAGTAGTGTGGATTTTCCGTTGCATTGGGCCAACTTTTAAAAATTGTAAATGCAATGTAAAAAAGAAAAAGAGTTAAAGCATTTTACTAACTTCTAACCTGTTTTATTATTCTTCAGACGAATTTGAAAGCCGAGGCTGATTGATGCAAGGATACATTTAACTCCTTGGGAAATAAAATTCATGCACACCTTATGAATACATACTTAACTTATTTATTCTGTTCATAATCCAACATCACATAGCTAAGCATATAATCAAATTTCAATAAAATTAACAATGCAATATATTGCCCCAAAATGAAAAAATATTTTTCAATAATGTATGAACGAATGGCTGTTTCATCTGATGTATAAACATCTCATTGTTCTGACACCAGTAGGTGGTAACCTAATGGTAAAACAGGCCCTGTTCAGAGCAAATAGTAAAAAATTAACTAAAGAATATATTTTTACTTTAAATTAACTGCATGTCTTTTGTCCAAATTTCGCTTCTCTTTTTTTTTTCTTGGTAACAGACAACAAACAAAATCTTCTTTTAGCACCAGGAATGCATACCTTGCTCACTCCACCTTAGTTTCAACCCTGATCATAGATTTCACAAAGTCAAAAAACTTTTATAATGTTCCTTCATTCCCTGAAAACTTTGTTAAAATTTTTTTTTTGGCATTGCTTCATATGCACCAGCAAGTATTAGTCTGTTTTCATATTAATTAGGTGTTTGGTGTTTTTAGGACCAAATTTATATTTTACCAGTTGAAAATTCTAGCATATTTATGACTGAATTTATAATTTACAGACCAGACAGAAAATCTTGATTTCTGTCTAATTTGGACATGCTAGAATTTTTTTAATATTTTTTCTAAAATCCGTGATAAAAAAATTGTTGGAATGAAATAAATATTACTTGTTAACATTTAAAATACTGAAAATCATTTTAATGTCTGGAAGGAGAAAATACGTTCTCTGTATTTTTCGGAGATCGTTTTTGACAATTTCAGTAATTGGTATGATGCAGAATACTAACATAAAACTTAAAAATATTATGTCTTAATTATCTGCTTAGTAAAAAAGTAAAATATGTCACACCCATGGAAATAAGCAAATACTTTATTTTTTAATTAATATTGAGCTTCATTTTGCAATGTAATGTTTATAAGTCTATTATGTTTTAAGTATCTAGCATTATATATTTAAAATAATGATTGTTATTTTTTAAGTTGTAAGGAACCTGTGATATATAAATGTTGATATGTTTGTTTATATGAAAATATTGTTAATTGTTAAGAAATGTGCTACTTTATAAAAATGTTAAAATTTTCTGGCTGTCAGTGGATAGCTTTTTTTTTACTATTATTTGGGCAATATATGTATATATAATTTTTTTTTTACATTAACGGTGGAAGGGGAGGTGGCTTGTATTTATATAATAATCATTATCAAAGAGTAGATATTTTGATGTATTTCTGCTTTTAAAAAAAGTTCATATAATTCCCCCTACTTACAATTTCTGCTTATCTTCCTTCTTTGTCCCCTTGCACACAAAGTTTAAAATCTTTTAATTTGTTTAAAATTTTCTGAAATTTTTGTTACTTTTTTGAAACAGTAAATAATCATTTAGACTCGCTCCTCTCTCTTGAAATTTCTAATTATCATTTTATCCCCTCCACAAAGCAGACAGACTTTATATTTTAAAAAATTCTTCTGCTCTGTCTGTTACTTTGTAGTAATCTATATTAATAAAGCAAAATGTTTGTGGGCCTGTCTGTCTGTGTAAGCTCTTATGCTGTGATGGATGGCATTGGGCATGGAGGTTCTTCCAGGTGCACCTGAGAGCCCTTTTAAAGACATTTTTTTCAAAATTCCGTTAAAAAAATTTTAAATCTAATTTGACGAATTTTTGTATTATGTATTTTCTTTATGTGCGTTATGTATTTTTAAATATCTCGTAATTTCAGTCTTTAGAGCACTGAATAAACAGATAAAGCTTATCTGAAAACTGTAATGTAAGTTACAGATTTTTATGATTAATTTAAGAAAAACCCTTGTTAATTAAAAAAAAAAAAAAAAAACTAACGTGTAATTGTTTGCTTTTATTATCAGAAAATATCTAACTGTAAATGATTATTTTGTTTCTTTGCACAAAGCTGGGACATTAATAATGATACTTTTTCTTTTGTTTGTTTGTTTTTCCCTTAAATTTTAAGAAAATAAAAAATGTCAAACTATATATGCACATTAAGAATTTTGGGATTAAAGGTGGTTCTTAAATGACCTGCTAACAACATTGCTAAACTTTCTGACACATTTTCTGACTCATTTTTAAATGCAAAGGCCTAAAATTGAGGGGTCGGCCCTCTGCAATAAAAAGGCAAGTGAAATGGAGTTTTCATTTTACAAAGTTTTTAAATTTACTTTCAACATTTTAATTTAGAATATAACTTCTTTGCATATATTCCTATTAAGAAAAGTTTTGTAGCATCTTTCCTTTGCTTATGATCATAAAATTTATATTTCCTTACATGCTGAATAATACATTATATAAATCTGAAAATTGAGAACAAAGGTAATCTATTTGCCTTGTTATTGCAGAGGGCCCATCAATTGGCAAACCTGGCTATTGAAGCGGTTTGGAAACAAAATGAGTTTTCCATGATATGAGTTTTTTTTATAAATAAATTACTTATCAAGTTTTAAGCGTTTTTTTGTCACATGACACATTTTTTTTTCCTTTCTAGTACTGTCACGATTACAAAGTTTCTGAATAAGAACATCTGCTAATTTGAAACATTTGCAAACAAAAATGAATTAAAAAAAGTGTCATAAAGTATTTTTTTTGGATTTGAGAACAAACAGCCTTAAGAGAAAGGGACTCATTTTTTCGCAGTCATAAGTAAAATGCTTCAAATAAAAATGCACATAAAAAAAAAAAGACTCAGTTTTAATGATGGATTTTCGGTATTTAGCCACTTTAATAGCTTCACTTTATCCGCAAAAATTAAAACAAATTTTCTTTCTGATGTAGGACTTTAATCTTATTCCAGGCTGAAAATAAATTAAAAATGAAAAGGTCATCTCCTTTAAACCACAGAGTAAAGAGAAAAAATAGAGAGGCAGTGGACTGCAAAATCAGCTTGCAATGTGAAGCTGGTTATTGCTCAAATCATTAGGCCCAAGGGCTGACTTCATTTGACGGAGCGAGGCTGCACGTGGAACAAGGACTGGATTCATTGGACGGGGAGAAGTTTTCAAAGTAAGCCGCCAGTTGTTTGGGCCGACTTTAGGGTTGCATTTTCAGCGTCATGCGAAACGTAAACATTTCATCTCTATTTATTTTCTGAACTCTATACTTTTAAACAGTCATTGTAATAGGTCTAATTTTTATGGATGAAATTGGCGATTCGCATAATCTCCTATTTATCGATGGAAGCATTGCAGCTTTTTATGTTTAGGGTTGATGAGTATTTTTTTTATTCTATCTGTGCAAAGAATGAGTTTACTGTTAGTGATATATAAGTAATCGTCTAAGTTACTCCCTCCCCTTAACAAAATGTTCTTTTTTTGCATTTTAGCAAACAGGAAAGAATTCTATATATGAAAGACAAGGCAAAGGTTTTCACATTTTTGCAGTTTGGCTATTTTCACCTCTGGTGTTTTCTTTAGCAACAGATGCTGAATATTTGTTATTTTTCTGAAAGTTTTCTAAAATTCGGTATTCAGTGATTTGAAATATATTTGCTGAACTTATTTACTCAACATATATAATTTCTGAAGAAAGAGTTGTACCAATTGTTTATTTTCTTGAGTTTTTATAATCTGTGAGATTCTACAGATAAGTACTTAAAAATAATTTGAAAATAATAAGTATTTTATTGTAAAATATTAGTTCCTTGTCCACACAAGTAAGAAATGTTTTGTCTTTTAAGTATTAAAAAAAAAAATCACTTTCACATTTTGAAATCTAAGTAAATATCTGGGTTTCAATATATTTTTATTACTTATTTCCTTCTCAGGGTTCATTGTAGTTTTATTAAATTAAATGCTAAGGATTGCTGTTTTATACACCTTAAAGAATAGCTTTGCGCCACATTTTTTTCATACTTTTACTTACACGTGTTTGTTAGCTTAAACATTTTATGAAAAATTAATGTTAAGATTCCTAAAACTCATCATTATATATATTTTATATTTTATCATATTTTTTATAAGAACTTTTGTTTCACATCTTTTATGTTCTTGTTTTCAGTTACAAATTAAGGCTATAACATATTATACAATTGCACCCATATAGAAGTTAATACCATTATAATTGTGATTATGATTTTAGCATTAAATTTTTTCCATGTCACATTTTAAACTGTAATGAATTTACTTTTCTTAAATCAGAAATCTGTCTATAAATTAATGTATCTATTATAGATAACATTTTTACTAATTACCATTGGGCAAAACCATATTGTCTTGGTCCCAAGTCACTCACAAGCCACATGCAACTGATTTGGTGTATGTGTATTACGCCTTAAAATAAAACTGAAAATGAAGTCTTTTGTGCTGTTTATTATATCATCGGAGAGTGAAAGAAAACAATTTTTTTAGATTTTACATTCCTATCTCTATTATAATGAGATAATATTGCTGAATATTTCCAGTCATTTCAATATTATGGTGCTCTTCATTGTTTGTCACCAACTGAGGCACGCCTTTGTTTACTGAAAAGTTAGGCATACCTGTCCTAGTTTTTCTCAATGTGTGAATGTTAAACATGCTAAACTAAACTTGAGTGAATTATTATTATAATATGGATTCTAAGGTGTAAATTAAATTTTATTTGTTTCATTTCAGTAGTCCTATTAAAACACATGATTGTTTATTTCTAACTTGGAAGAGTTTATGATTGATTTCTAAAATGAACTATCTCATGTAATTTTAATTTAGATTTACATAGATATATATGGAATACATACAGTCAAATTACTTGTAATTAAATTTGTGTTATTCTAAGGTTGTATAAAATCATGTTGATCAAACTTGTAAATAGCATATAAAGTTTTCTTACATTTTCTGATTTCTTATCTGTACAGAATTCGATTTACATTGGTTTATCTTTTAAGATCCTTACAAAACACATCTTTAAAAAAAAATGTTGAAATTGAATTACATTTCGGGTTTGTATTTTGGGCACATGTGTTTAAATGGCACACATATAGTACTATACGAGGGTGGCTTGATAAGTTCTCGGCCTGACAGAGAAAGCACAATATTTTTGACATAATTTCATATTTTTCCATGTAGTCCCCTTTCATTTTAATGCATTTAAGCCATACTCTTGTGTGCAAATTCTTTAGTGCAACCCTGTACGAAAGTGAGTCAAAAAGTTCTCGGCCTGACAAAGAAAATACAAAATTTTTGACAATATTTCATTTTATTTTTACACCTGCAATGCAATACATTTCAGAACACACTTGAGAAATGTTCATTCTTTGGTGCTTTTGGTTGACATTCAACAAACGTGGCACACATCGAGCGGAAAGTTTTTTTATACCCAAAACATTGTGTAAAATGTAGTGGACACAGTCTGTTGACATGTTTGCAATATCAGCAAGTTCGTGTATTTTCAGTTGGCAACCATTAAATATGGCATTGTGAATTTTTGAGACGATTTTGTCGTTTGTAGTGGTTTTTGGGTGTCCTGAGCATTTATCACCATGAATTGATTTCCTACCATGTTTAAATTCAGCAGCCTTCTATTTTATTGTTGAATAGGAAGGACAAGGATCCTTAAAGGTGTAATGTAACTCTTTTTGTATGTCCGTGGGGGTTAAACCATTTTTAACAAAGTATTTTATGACAGCTCGAACTTTTTTCTATTTTTAGAAATTTTCAATACTTGTTTATTATACTTTATCACCCAACAATAACTAATAAACTCACACGTCTGAAACTTGACAGCATGTCATCTAAAGGATCACACTTTGCAAAAATCATTGTCATTGGTCATACTTGTTTCATTTCTGTGTCAGGTCGAGAACTTATCAAACTACAATCGTAGGTGTCACTTTTAGGGATTTTCCACAAATTGCCATTTTTTATTAACTGGCTTCTAACAAAGGAGTATGTATTTAAAGCAGGGATGGCCAACACGCGGCACGCGTGCCACAGTGTGGCACGGCGGAGTTTTAACAGTGGCACGCGAAGACTTATTGAATTTTTTTTTTAATTAAAAATAATAGGCAGAAATCCAGATAGAAATGTTCTTTATTAACTGTCCAAAGTTAATTTTCGCAATAAACTTAAAAGAAGTCACTACATTAATCTAATAAGCGCCTGAAATCACCAATAAAAAACATTCACAGCGCTGCAGTGAATTTAATCTAAAAATATATAAGCACTCTACTCCACAAATCCCCCGTTTCGTCTGAATTCACGGTATTTCTTTTCCCGGACTCTTGATCAGCAAACGGCAAACGGAAGAAGGAATTTTTCCTCATGCAGAAATTGGCAACAGTACTTCAGCGGGAAGCTAGTAGAACTGCCAAGCAAAGTGTTAAGTTTTTTTTAAAAATTGTTTTTAAATTCTAGCCTCGGGCATAGTTGTTTTAAAACTTTTTATTTTTTCATTATGTCTATGAGTAAATCTTCGACATCGAAAAGAAAATATGAAGACGATATTGCAATTCGTGATTTTAGAACTGTCTGGGAAGAACAATTTTTGTTTACGAATCAAAATACTTCCAAGCCTGTTTGTTTGATATGTGGAACTTGTGCAGCAGTGCCGAAAAAATTTAATCTGGAGCAGCATTTCACACAACTACATAGTGATTTTAATAGTAAATATCCTGTCGGATCACACTTGCAATTGGAATTTATCAACAAAAAAAGGAAAATTTTAGTCGACCAACAATCATTGTTCAAGAAGAGAAATGACGAAATGGAAAGTGTGGTGAGGGCTTCTTATGAACTTTCTCTGTTGTTAGCCCGCAAGGAAAAAAACTATTCTGACAGAGAGGAGATAATAAAAAATAGCCTTATAATATTTGCCCAAAATGTCGGTGATAAAAAGCTAAAAAATATGGTTGATAACATAGCCTTGTCTAGAAATACCGTCATGCGTCGTATAGATGACATGGGCCAGGATGTTGGTACACAGATTGTCTCTGGACTGCAATATTGCAAATACTTTTCATTAACTTTGGATGAAAGCTGCGACATCACAGACAGTGCACAGTTAAGCATATTTGTGCGTTACGCGAACAATAATTTTGATACTGTGGAAGAACTTCTTGATTTGCGCCAATTAGTTTTTACTCCAGGTGAGGAAATTTTTAAAGAACTTAAAAATGTAATTGAAGTTAACAAAGTAGAGTGGACAAAATTAGATAGTGTTTGCACAGATGGAGCACGTTGCATGACTGGCAGGATAAAAGGTTTTGTTACATTGCTTGAAAATTATTTGGCAAGAAAAGTTTTTAAGTATCACTGTATTATTCATCAAGAAGCTCTTTGTGCCAAGGACTTAAACCTGTCTTCTGTTGTCGACCCTGTAGTGCACTGTATCAACAAAATACGAGCTCGAGCTCTAAATAGACGACGATTTCGTGAGCTTTTCCCGGAAGAAACGGAAGAGGAAGGCGAGTTATTCCTTCACTGTAGTGTTCGCTGGCTCTCCAAAGGAAGTGCACTCACGAGATTTTGGAAGTTGAAGGAGTGCGTTTTAAAATATCTGGATGAAAACAATGAATTACCCAGTGAGTGCTTGCAACTCAAGAATGCAGATTGGCTATGGGATTTAGCTTTTCTTACTGATATTATGTAACATTTAAATAATTTAAATTTAAGGTTACAGGGAAAAGATTGTATTTTTCCTACTCTAGTTGGTCATATATCTTCTTTTGTAAACAAACTTTCGCTTTTTCATCTCGATTTTGGAGAAAAAAGATTAACACATTTCATATTAATGAAAGAACTAGCTACTAAAGTCAATAATTCTCCGAACTATGAGAGGTTTAAAAATTTAATATCTATTTTGCAGGATTCATTCAGTGCTAGGTTTGAGGATTTTCAAGCTGATAAAAAAAATGTGGATCTATTCACAAATCCCTTTTCAATTTCTCTGCGAGAAATTAATTATTACCCACCTGAAATCCAAATCGAAATTATTGACCTACAGAACCATGCTATACTGAAAAGCAAATATAAGGAACTTATTTCAGCTGCAAGTGATACAAATTATATTGAATATTGGAAATTTGTACCGGCAAGTAATTTTCCAAATTTACATGATTTGGCTGTCAGATATTGCTGTAGGTTTGGATCAACATATGTTTGTGAACAAATGTTTTCTATTATGAACATAATAAAATCAAAATATCGTTCAAGATTAACGGATATGCACCTAAAAAACCTAATTTTGTTAGCGTCTTCAAAAATTAATCCTAATATAGATGACTTAGTAAAAAAGCTAAAAATTCAAAAGCCACATTAAGTAAGTACTGACTATTTGTTTAATAATTATTTAGAATTAAATGTTTCAAGTTATTCATTTTTATTTAATACATTGTCTGGCAGAACCTTTAAAAATGTTTATTAACAATAAAAACCTAAGTTTATATTTTTGTTTTATTTATATTATTTTTTAAATCTCCATTACTCAGACTTACAGGGAAAAAATGTGGTATTGGCGTAAAAATCACATAATCAGCTTATAAATAACATGATATCGCCTTTTGATATTTTAAGTATGTTGGAAAAATTGGAAGTGGCACGCATATTTTTTTTTCTTCAGATAGTGGCACTCTTCCCAAACAGGTTGGCCACCCCTGATTTAAAGGAATATCCATGCATAGCTTTTGAATAGATGATTTGATTTTGATGATTCTGTTTTTTTTGTTGGAAGGGTTTGTTTCTGATGGTTTTTCCAAGGAGAATTAAAACATCAATAAAAATAACAAAAATAATAATAATAAAATGAAAAATGACTATTTGTGGAAAATTCCTTCTCCTGCTACATTTAGAAAGCAACTGAAATTCAGCTCTCTATATCACAGATGTCTTTCTGAGTTTTTACAATATTCAATTGTTTTTTTTTTATATGAGTTGCCTTATATTGTTGACTACGAAATATGCAAAAACAGTTTTGTTATAAAATATTTCATACGAATGCTCATACTTCACCAAGTATTTGATATATTTCTATTCTAATTACAGTAAATTATTTCTACTGTTCTCTGCCAAATTTCTCAAAAGTGATGTTAAATTTGATTGAAAATGCTGTGTGTTATAAACAAAAAAACATGTGGTAATTTCTTTACATTTTTAAAGAAATCTCTATATCTCAAGAATATACATGCTATTCTTACACAAATAAACACAGATGAACACAAGACCCACATAGTTATGTGCTACAGCTACAGATAATTTTGAGCATTATATTTTACAGATTACTCGGAAATACTATTTTTTTTTATTCAGCTTGTTGTTGATCCCCTAATTGCTCTAGTAACTAAACCTTTGCTGAAAATATGAGGTGTTCTATATAGTCCAGAAGTTTTAGAAGAATTCATCAAGAGTTTCTCTAGATATTCGACTAAACGTCTAAAATTGAAAGTATCAGATGACTTTTGGTCATATAACTTATTTAAAAAAAATGTTTTTAAACTAGTAAATCTACAGATCAGAGGCCTCAACTTCAGCTCTACATATCATTGTTTATTAATCTCGCTATTTTTAGGTAGATTTCGTTAGAAATACTACCTATTACATTCTCACCTAAGTTGGAAATTTTGAAAAATTTTTGCAGATCTACGCCGATCATGACTCCCAGAACCCAAAACCACCCCAGTTCAAAACTTTATCTATCTATCTATCTATCTGTCTATGTCACTTTTTTATGGACACGATAACTGGAAAAATTCTGCATTAATCTTTTCCAAACTGATACATAAAATCAAGGGGCATAAAATCTTAGTCAAGTTCGTTAATGGGCAAAATCGAACCAAGATGGGGGAAATGGGGAGCTTTTTGTGAAAACAGAAAAAACCCCATAATTTCTTAATTATTCTACGTATCGAATCCGTTTAAAGTTATTATTACTTCTAGGAAAAGGGCCGAAAATTTATGTATGACAGATTTTTGATATAATTAAAAATGGCCCCAAGGGGGGGAAAAAAGGGGGGTTTTAGAAGAAAAAAAATCATAGCTTCGTCAATTCACAAGATATCAAATCTGCGTAAATTTATTATTAATCCTCTTAATATTATCTAAAACTGTTATATTGAGAAGTTTTTTATAGGACCAACCGTTATAGCAAAAAAAAATTAAAAACAAAAAAAATCCCTGCCGGCTCCACCTGCAAACAAGTTATTTTTCGAAGATCAGCAAGTTCGTGTATTTTCAGTTGGCAACCATTAAATATGGCATTGTGAATTTTTGAGACGATTTTGTCGTTTGTAGTGGTTTTTGGGTGTCCTGAGCATTTATCACCATGAATTGATTTCCTACCATGTTTAAATTCAGCAGCCTTCTATTTTATTGTTGAATAGGAAGGACAAGGATCCTTAAAGGTGTAATGTAACTCTTTTTGTATGTCCGTGGGGGTTAAACCATTTTTAACAAAGTATTTTATGACAGCTCGAACTTTTTTCTATTTTTAGAAATTTTCAATACTTGTTTATTATACTTTATCACCCAACAATAACTAATAAACTCACACGTCTGAAACTTGACAGCATGTCATCTAAAGGATCACACTTTGCAAAAATCATTGTCATTGGTCATACTTGTTTCATTTCTGTGTCAGGTCGAGAACTTATCAAACTACAATCGTAGGTGTCACTTTTAGGGATTTTCCACAAATTGCCATTTTTTATTAACTGGCTTCTAACAAAGGAGTATGTATTTAAAGCAGGGATGGCCAACACGCGGCACGCGTGCCACAGTGTGGCACGGCGGAGTTTTAACAGTGGCACGCGAAGACTTATTGAATTTTTTTTTTAATTAAAAATAATAGGCAGAAATCCAGATAGAAATGTTCTTTATTAACTGTCCAAAGTTAATTTTCGCAATAAACTTAAAAGAAGTCACTACATTAATCTAATAAGCGCCTGAAATCACCAATAAAAAACATTCACAGCGCTGCAGTGAATTTAATCTAAAAATATATAAGCACTCTACTCCACAAATCCCCTGTTTCGTCTGAATTCACGGTATTTCTTTTCCCGGACTCTTGATCAGCAAACGGCAAACGGAAGAATGAATTTTTCCTCATGCAGAAATTGGCAACAGTACTTCAGCGGGAAGCTAGTAGAACTGCCAAGCAAAGTGTTAAGTTTTTTTTAAAAATTGTTTTTAAATTCTAGCCTCGGGCATAGTTGTTTTAAAACTTTTTATTTTTTCATTATGTCTATGAGTAAATCTTCGACATCGAAAAGAAAATATGAAGACGATATTGCAATTCGTGATTTTAGAACTGTCTGGGAAGAACAATTTTTGTTTACGAATCAAAATACTTCCAAGCCTGTTTGTTTGATATGTGGAACTTGTGCAGCAGTGCCGAAAAAATTTAATCTGGAGCAGCATTTCACACAACTACATAGTGATTTTAATAGTAAATATCCTGTCGGATCACACTTGCAATTGGAATTTATCAACAAAAAAAGGAAAATTTTAGTCGACCAACAATCATTGTTCAAGAAGGGAAATGACGAAATGGAAAGTATGGTGAGGGCTTCTTATGAACTTTCTCTGTTGTTAGCCCGCAAGGAAAAAAACTATTCTGACAGAGAGGAGATAATAAAAAATAGCCTTATAATATTTGCCCAAAATGTCGGTGATAAAAAGCTAAAAAATATGGTTGATAACATAGCCTTGTCTAGAAATACCGTCATGCGTCGTATAGATGACATGGGCCAGGATGTTGGTACACAGATTGTCTCTGGACTGCAATATTGCAAATACTTTTCATTAACTTTGGATGAAAGCTGCGACATCACAGACAGTGCACAGTTAAGCATATTTGTGCGTTACGCGAATGATAATTTTGATACTGTGGAAGAACTTCTTGATTTGCGCCAATTAGTTTTTACTCCAGGTGAGGAAATTTTTAAAGAACTTAAAAATGTAATTGAAGTTAACAAAGTAGAGTGGACAAAATTAGATAGTGTTTGCACAGATGGAGCACGTTGCATGACTGGCAGGATAAAAGGTTTTGTTACATTGCTTGAAAATTATTTGGCAAGAAAAGTTTTTAAGTATCACTGTATTATTCATCAAGAAGCTCTTTGTGCCAAGGACTTAAACCTGTCTTCTGTTGTCGACCCTGTAGTGCACTGTATCAACAAAATACGAGCTCGAACTCTAAATAGACGACGATTTCGTGAGCTTTTCCCGGAAGAAACGGAAGAGGAAGGCGAGTTATTCCTTCACTGTAGTGTTCGCTGGCTCTCCAAAGGAAGTGCACTCACGAGATTTTGGAAGTTGAAGGAGTGCGTTTTAAAATATCTGGATGAAAACAATGAATTACCCAGTGAGTGCTTGCAACTCAAGAATGCAGATTGGCTATGGGATTTAGCTTTTCTTACTGATATTATGTAACATTTAAATAATTTAAATTTAAGGTTACAGGGAAAAGATTGTATTTTTCCTACTCTAGTTGGTCATATATCTTCTTTTGTAAACAAACTTTCACTTTTTCATCTCGATTTTGGAGAAAAAAGATTAACACATTTCATATTAATGAAAGAACTAGCTACTAAAGTCAATAATTCTCCGAACTATGAGAGGTTTAAAAATTTAATATCTATTTTTCAGGATTCATTCAGTGCTAGGTTTGAGGATTTTCAAGCTGATAAAAAAAATGTGGATCTATTCACAAATCCCTTTTCAATTTCTCTGCGAGAAATTAATTATTACCCACCTGAAATCCAAATCGAAATTATTGACCTACAGAACCATGCTATACTGAAAAGCAAATATAAGGAACTTATTTCAGCTGCAAGTGATACAAATTATATTGAATATTGGAAATTTGTACCGGCAAGTAATTTTCCAAATTTACATGATTTGGCTGTCAGATATTGCTGTAGGTTTGGATCAACATATGTTTGTGAACAAATGTTTTCTATATGAACATAATAAAATCAAAATATCGTTCAAGATTAACGGATATGCACCTAAAAAACCTAATTTTGTTAGCGTCTTCAAAAATTAATCCTAATATAGATGACTTAGTAAAAAAGCTAAAAATTCAAAAGCCACATTAAGTAAGTACTGACTATTTGTTTAATAATTATTTAGAATTAAATGTTTCAAGTTATTCATTTTTATTTAATACATTGTCTGGCAGAACCTTTAAAAATGTTTATTAACAATAAAAACCTAAGTTTATATTTTTGTTTTATTTATATTATTTTTTAAATCTCCATTACTCAGACTTACAGGGAAAAAATGTGGTATTGGCGTAAAAATCACATAATCAGCTTATAAATAACATGATATCGCCTTTTGATATTTTAAGTATGTTGGAAAAATTGGAAGTGGCACGCATATTTTTTTTTCTTCAGATAGTGGCACTCTTCCCAAACAGGTTGGCCACCCCTGATTTAAAGGAATATCCATGCATAGCTTTTGAATAGATGATTTGATTTTGATGATTCTGTTTTTTTTGTTGGAAGGGTTTGTTTCTGATGGTTTTTCCAAGGAGAATTAAAACATCAATAAAAATAACAAAAATAATAATAATAAAATGAAAAATGAATATTTGTGGAAAATTCCTTCTCCTGCTACATTTAGAAAGCAACTGAAATTCAGCTCTCTATATCACAGATGTCTTTCTGAGTTTTTACAATATTCAATTGTTTTTTTTTTATATGAGTTGCCTTATATTGTTGACTACGAAATATGCAAAAACAGTTTTGTTATAAAATATTTCATACGAATGCTCATACTTCACCAAGTATTTGATATATTTCTATTCTAATTACAGTAAATTAGTTCTACTGTTCTCTGCCAAATTTCTCAAAAGTGATGTTAAATTTGATTGAAAATGCTGTGTGTTATAAACAAAAAAACATGTGGTAATTTCTTTACATTTTTAAAGAAATCTCTATATCTCAAGAATATACATGCTATTCTTACACAAATAAACACAGATGAACACAAGACCCACATAGTTATGTGCTACAGCTACAGATAATTTTGAGCATTATATTTTACAGATTACTCGGAAATACTATTTTTTTTTATTCAGCTTGTTGTTGATCCCCTAATTGCTCTAGTAACTAAACCTTTGCTGAAAATATGAGGTGTTCTATATAGTTCAGAAGTTTTAGAAGAATTCATCAAGTGTTTCTCTAGATATTCGACTAAACGTCTAAAATTGAAAGTATCAGATGACTTTTGGTCATATAACTTATTTAAAAAAAATGTTTTTAAACTAGTAAATCTACAGATCAGAGGCCTCAACTTCAGCTCTACATATCATTGTTTATTAATCTCGCTATTTTTAGGTAGATTTCGTAAGAAATACTACCTATTACATTCTCACCTGAGTTGGAAATTTTGAAAAATTTTTGCAGATCTACGCCGATCATGACTCCCAGAACCCAAAACCACCCCAGTTCAAAACTTTATCTATCTATCTATCTATCTGTCTATGTCACTTTTTTATGGACACGATAACTGGAAAAATTCTGCATTAATCTTTTCCAAACTGATACATAAAATCAAGGGGCATAAAATCTTAGTCAAGTTCGTTAATGGGCAAAATCGAACCAAGATGGGGGAAATGGGGAGCTTTTTGTGAAAACAGAAAAAACCCCATAATTTCTTAATTATTCTACGTATCGAATCCGTTTAAAGTTATTATTACTTCTAGGAAAAGGGCCGAAAATTTATGTATGACAGATTTTTGATATAATTAAAAATGGCCCCAAGGGGGGGAAAAAAGGGGGGTTTTAGAAGAAAAAAAAATCATAGCTTCGTCAATTCACAAGATATCAAATCTGCGTAAATTTATTATTAATCCTCTTAATATTATCTAAAACTGTTATATTGAGAAGTTTTTTATAGGACCAACCGTTATAGCAAAAAAAAATTAAAAACAAAAAAAATCCCTGCCGGCTCCACCTGCAAACAAGTTATTTTTCGAAGTAGGCGGTTCCAACTCCCGCATCTTTTCGAAACTGATACATAAAATCAAGGGGCATAAAATCTCGGTCAAGTTTGTTAATGGGCAAAATCGAACCAAGGGGAGGGGATGGGGGGGGGCTTTTTGTGAAAACAGAAAAAACCCATAATTTCTTAATTATGATACGTATCGAATCCGTTTGAAGTTATTATTACTTCTAGGAGAAGGGCCAAAATTTTATGTATGACAGATTTTTGATATAATTAAAAATTGCCTTAAGGGGGGGGGGGTTAGAAGAAAAAAAATCATAACTTCGCCAATTCCCAAGATTTCAAATCCGCTTAAATTTATTATAAATCCTCTTAATATTATCCAAACATTTTATATTGACAAGTTTTTTATAGGACCAACCGTTATAACAAAAAAAAAAAAAAAAAAAATAAAAAAAAAAAAAAAAAACCTTGCTGGCTCTGCCTGCAAACAAGTTATTTTTCAAAGTAGGCGGTTCCAACCATTGACTAGAAATATAAATGGACAGCGGACTCCTTTCTTTTCTTCCGACAGACTTGAAGAATATATCTTTCCCCTTTCATCGCCAAAAATAGGCGAAAGGGTGCCACTTTCTGGCGGTAATCCCTTTCTCAAACTTGACAAACTTGACAAACGCAAGTGAAAAATCTCTGTTTCTTCTCGGGAGCTGTGGAATTTCCGTGACTGTTTGGCGCGAAAAAAAACCTGTTTGACAGAATATTCTTCCTCCATACCTGCTGGAGGAAAGGACATGTTTTCTTCAAGAAAGGGTTGCTAGTCCGCTGTCCATTTATATTTCTTGTCAATGGTTCCAACTCCCGCATCTTTTCGAAACTGATGCATAAAATCTTGGCCAAGTTCGTTAATGGGCAAAATCGAACCAAGGTGGGGGGGGGGGGGCTTTTTGTGAAAACAGAAAAATCCCATTATTTCTTAATTAGGATACATATCGAATCCGTTTGAAGTTATTATTACTTCTAGGAAAAGGGCCGAAAATTGATGTATGCAGATTTTTGATATCATTAAAAATGGCACCAAGAGGGGGTGGGGAAGGGGGGTTTTAGAAGAAAAAAATTCATAACTTCGTCAATTCAGTAGATATCAAATCCGTTTAAATTTATTATAAATCCTCTTAATATTATCTAAAACTTATATTGACAAGTTTTTTATAGGACTAACCCTTATAGCCAAAAAAAAAAAAAAAAAAAAAAACCCTGCCGGCTCCACCTGCAAACAAGTTAGGTTTCGAAGTAGGCGGTTCCAACTGCCGCATCATGGCAAAAGGTCATTTCTTCCGCAATTCCCAACAAACAGGCGCCCAACGGTCTGCGTCTTCGAAATCTACATGTGCCTGTAGGCCGAGCCGTCAGGGATTTTTTTATATATAATCTGCATAATATTTAATATCCTACAATCCGAATTTTAAAATTATATGTACATTTGTAAGCAAATAAGATTTATCGAAGCTTCTGGAAATTTGAGAAGTATCACATTAAACACAGTTTTATGCAATGATACGATAAACTAATTCTTGTATTTTTTCAGAGTAAGAATACATTCCTTCAGAAGACCTGAGCCTCCCCTGAACCCCGTTCTCCCTTTAATTTTATGTTCTCAATTTCCAGTAATTGTACTATTTCATTATTCGAGTATATGTCTGAATACATTAACTATTGTAATTTCATTAGATTAATCATCTCCTTGTGCAGGATATTTTATTCTATCCTTAAAAGAATACTTATTTTTCAACCACTAAACATCATAATTTGTTCCTGAAATTGAATAAAATTTCGTGTAATAAATATACTTATACAAATGTAAATTCCTCTTATGACACTTATATTCAATATATACTTTCAATGTTTTTATAATTTTCATTTGGAAAACCGATTTGGTAATCTTTCTTTAGTAGTTAAAATAAATCCTCATCTATTAGAAAAAGCACATTAAAAATTAAAATCACCTGAAAATTAGCTATTTTGTGAATAAAATTTTGGTCAAAATAATGCGATTCACTTGAATTTTCTTTTGTTGATATTCTTTGAAATATAGTTGCTTGGCAACCATTTAACAAAAGATAGAAAAAAAGAAATGCATTGGAAATTTTTATAAAAAATGATAAATTACAATGTGTCATATCTTTCAAATTAATGTGTAAAATTTATACAATTAATTTCTAAATTCTAATAATTATATGCAAATTTTCAAAGCGATCAGATTAAATTAAGATCTCTATTTCTTAAAATTAGTGTCCATAATTTAGTATTTACAATTATCCCAATGTGTTATTAACTTTGGTAAATATTAAAATAAAAAAATCATCTGATTTCCCATTGAAAAGTATTATATCTTAAAATAAAATGTTCTATATTTTTCGAACCAATGAACCAAATTCAACCAAAAACTATGCAGCTAATTCCGGGTACCTTGCCAACATATCTACCTAATTACAAGTTAATCGGATGATTTTTGCAGCAGTTATCGCAGAACAGACAGAAACCAAAAACTTTTTGCGTCCTTTTGAGCCTTCACTGTCGTTTCGGCAATTACCTCGCAATTGTTTTTAAAATGTGATACAATAAAAACAAATATAAGACTTCTATAAAAATTTTCTCAATTAATAACCCAAAATTGGAGTAGAATATTGAAAGTTTGAACAGAGCAGGTTTTCTCAAACTATCTGAATTGTACTGCAGATTTCTTAAGGTGGTTTTCAAATTCCCTACTCAACAGCGCGAATTTTCTGACTCAGTTTTAAATGTAAAGGCATAAAATTGGCAGGCCTTACTATTCAAATGATTCGGAATCGAATTGCCTTTTCCATTTTTTGGTTAATAAATTACTTATCGAGTTATAAGAAATTCTTGTCACGTGACCAGTTTTACCCCTTTTTTGCGATGCTGCGTCTGGAATTTGGTTTTCAAAACACAGACTTTGATAATATTTTCTGAAAAATCTGCTTTTACCGAAAAATGGAAAATGTCTTTAGATTACATAGTTTCTGATTATGAACACCTGCCAATTTTATGCGTTTCCAGACAAAAAAAAATAATGAAAAGTTGAAATAAAACGTAGACAAGTGCTTAGTTTACATATGTTTATTCAGTATAGTTTTTTCAATATTCAGTCGTATACAAATTTAAAATTACCAGTGAAACATTTCATAAAATGGACATTAAATTAGCCTCTGCAACATACTCTGGAGATGAAATATATAGCATTTCTAATTTTTCTTCCACAACTCAAAAGCTCTTTCTTTCCATTGGTCCCTTTTCTTCAAAGCCATTAATTCTCCCAAATATCGTTAAACCAATTGCATATTTATACATGTACTATAGATACAAAAAATTGTTTGAATGCTAATTTTATTATTTTTTTTATCTTTAATATATGGTATTTATATGTTTTGTTATAAATACAACGTAATAAATAAGAGTATCTCCAGTCTCATTTTCTTCATAATAAAATAGATATTTTTAGTTTATTATATTATTATTATTATTATATTCTTTAAAATATTATATTCTTTAAATTTTTATAAATTAAATGTTTAATTATGAACATTTTGTAAGAATTATTAATTTTGTCAAACATTATAGGGAATAATCGCTAAATGTATGACTATTAAATAGATTTGATAAAAAGTGAATAATGAATGTAAAAAAGTAGACAATTTACAATGAAATTAACAATACCAGAAACATAAAATGACATTATTTAAAATGTTATTTCACAAAAAATTAAATAATGAAACAAAAAAAGCATGAACAATTATTCATTTACATAAAATAATTTTTATTTTGCTGAAAACATTCACCGAAACACCATCATATGAATCCTCTAGTTCTTGCTGATATTTGACACATTGTAAATACTATTGAATTTTAAGGGGATTGCTTAATCAATTCTTACCAATCAGGAAAATCTTTGTTACACTATTGGGGCATTTCAACACAACTTCAAACTTTCTTAGTATAACTGATACTTTTCCGAATTTGGTTTTCACCATCAAAAAGTGAACATCTGATACTAACATATTACTTTTAAAAATTTTTTAATAAATTTAAAGTATTTTTGAAAGCCAAATACATTTTGAAATTTTTTATTCAAGGAAAATTTATTACCTTTTTTAAATACATATTTTAAAATATTTTTTTTTTTTTTTTTTGTAAGCTTAGCACTCTGATATCAGTCATCGAATGCTTAAGGCTGCGCGTCAGTAAACTTCCCGATTCCCCTCGCTAATGTTATTCCTATGGGCGTAGGATGCATTCATATTTTTAAAATATCTCCCCAGAAAATTAATATTTTTAACTTCTGTTTTCTGTGTACTGTTCTTAAAGAATGTCTCTTTTTTTTTCTTAGTTATCAAAATATTTTTAAACTATGTGCTTAATTTATATTTTTATGTGTTAAAATCTTAGCGAAACTGAATAAGATTTTAACATTTCATATAAAATTCAGTATATATTTTAGAAAAAAATTGACAACTAAGAAAAAAGAGACATTCTTTAAGAACAGTACAAAGAAAACAGAAGTTAAAAATATTAATTTTCAGAGGAGATATTTTAAAAATACGAATGTATCCTATGCCCATAGGAATAACATTAGCGCGGGGAATCGGGAAGTTTACTGACGAGCAGCCTTAATAGTGAAAATATAATTTTGAAAAACATATTAAACAATGAGTCATCTTTTTAAATTTCCCAATGGGTTAATATGGATTTTCATCAGTGGAGAGTATTGTTGGAGCATCCTATGATTTACTGGTTAATCTTATAATAAACAATGGAGAATCATTGCATATTAATTTGACTTCTATAGTTTAAAATACCATGTTCATACAAGCTCTTTTTTTGGATACTAATTTATTAAGTGATTATTTATGCATCATCTTAAAACAATTTAAGCAGGTCCAAACTGATACAAGTAGCAACAAAAAAAGAAACATCTCTAAGTTTAAATACAACTTTACACTTACTATAAAGCCTGGTGTAGCAGAGCATTGTTTTAATGGCCCAATAAAGGCAAAATGGGGCCCAGAATCTGGTATTCATTCAGGCCCCATCCTTTCTTTACTACATCTAAAAATAATCATTTTCGATGCCATATATATATATATATATCTTTGAACACAGAAATACATATTTACAATATATAACTATATCTTGTCTTTAACCTCCTATTCTTTAAGTACAAAATATTGATGGTTGAAAAGGAATGGAAAAATTCATTTCATAAATCTCATATTAGAAGGTAAAATAAAATATTAATAGAAAATGAGTAGGCCTAGGGCTATGGCCCTGTTGGTCTATGGTATGGTTTAAACAGGCCCTGTCCATTGTTACGTTTTTGGAATTTATGTGAAAATACTTATTTACAATAGTAACACGTACAGTCTTTATATTTTCTTCGATTTATGTTCGATTGCTAATTACATTTTACAGCTCTGGTCCATATGAAAACTTAAAAAAACTCTATACTGTATATCGTGGTGATACTAATAAAGTAAAATTTCATTTATGACTAGTTTATATAAATGTTAGAGGGTTTGTTATCAATAGTGTCATGCTAAACAGTTTTAAAAAATCTTCTAAAATTTTATCCCTAAAAAATGATTTGTATTCACCTGAAAACTTTTTGTTTTCTATGATAGTAATAATAAAAATGTCCTTTAAAAAAGCATTTTAACATAAGTTTTCCTTGAGGTGACTTGCCTACGTTCAAAAAGTTTATTTTCGACTATCTGGACTAATTTTCTTCGTTGTGAAAGAAACTTTTTATTTAAACTTTTATGTTTCCAAATTTTGATTTTTATGTTAATTATAAATATATATATATCGAAAAAAAGAAAAATATCTGATACAAAAATAAATTGGAAGTAACATTTGAAACCGGAAGTTAGCAAAAGCAAATAGAAGCATTCAATCAACTTTATAAGAATATAGGATATATGTAAAAAAAATTGAAAAAATTACATTGCTAAAAAAGGAGGCCTAAATCATTAGTCTGACGAATTTCAGTTTACTTTATTCGGAGGAACTGTGTTATACAGTAACTTTACACTTTTAACATTACAATAGAGTGCCAATTATCCAAACCTGTCGGGACTGGCGTTAGTTCAGATTAGCAAAATTCGGATAATTGGACAGGCAACTTAGGGGATATTCCTGACCGTGCCAGAATGGTTAAAATGCATTTTTTTTTTTACGTGTAACTTTTTCTTATGGAAAAAATGTATGTTTTTAAAAACATAGTAGTGGGTAGATATATTAAAAAAGTTTTTTTGTGTGTACACAATCTTCCTTCGCATTTTAACCGTTTAAAATGGCAGTTGTTAGTGCTGTCATGTTTAAAAATTGTTTTGTAATTTTTCTTATCTTTATTTTCTTTTCTTATTTTTTTTTATCATTTTCTGAATTACAAAATTTGAATTTAAGCAAAAATTCTTTGGATTGTTTTGTGTTTTAAAAAATATTCTTTTAAATGCTGCCATATCATGAATTTTTCTTAAACACATAAGTTAAATAGGATCAGCATTCTTCTGTTGTTCCAACCATTTCATAACTGTTCCCAAACTTTCAAAGGCAATATGTGACGGGCCTGTATCATTTTCATAATATTCATTTTCATTTTCCTTGATTTCTTTTCCACCTTAAATAGATGATACCCAGAATTATCTGTGTCGCTATTTAACCTCTAGTTAATTTCATTTTCAAAAGTTGCACGAATTGGATTTTTCTCCCACAGTTCCACTGAGCTGGAAAACGTTTTCGATTTCAAGAGCCGATCTGAAAAAATAATCAGACAAAAAAAAAATAACAATAATAATAATAAAGGAGTGTTTTGATAAGTGAAATAGTTTGGTTAATTGGAGTTCGGATAATCGATGCTCTATTGTATCCTCAAAATTCTGTTTTTTTAAAAAGATCTTAACCATTGCATTCATGGTATATAAAATCAGGGTTTGAAGAATCCTGGTCTTCTTGTCTCCCTTACCAAGCCTGATTACCGTAGGGCAAACTTCCACCAGTGTTTCCAAATAGAAATTTTCACCATACTTAATTCTGCATTTAAGTAAGGTGGCAACAACCTTTTTATAAATATTGGTAAAAGTTTTCCATTGCCGTAATCTAGCTCTCAAAAATTCAGAGCAGGTGGCTAAGATTTCAGATGATTTGGAGCTGTACAGTACATATATAACGTTATCAACTTTTTAGTAATTTTTGACCCCCTCCCCTTATGGTATACGTTATCATTCCTCGAACACCCCTCCCTAATGATATTGTTATCAATGTCTAAAAATTCTTTTTTATATTCATGTATTTTTTTCCTTTTTATATGTTTCCAGTGATAAGATACGGTTATACATTTATGATTCGCAGACTTTATTGATTTTAAAAAAGTTAAAAAAAAACGTATAAACGTGAAGTAACTTTATATTAAATGACACCTAAAAGAGATAGTTACTATTCAAGTATTTAATAATAGCGTTTATGTTACATAATGCATTCAACAATAATATGAAAAAGTATGTCCCACAGTGGTGCAGACGATTAAGCTTGGTACCCGTCAAGATTAGGGAAAGTGAAGCAGCATCGACCATGGTCAGTGTTTGGGAGGATGACACCCTCTCTTGACTGCAGCTGCTGTGGGACTGTGTAAGTTAATGGGAGCTGGTGCACGTAAAATCTGTCTCCAATGTCCTCCAAGTTTGAAAACGATACCTCTGGGAGTGCCAATCCAGGTGGAGGTCTCTCATCTGGAATTGGAAAAATTAGGAGACCAGCTCTAAAAGTCCAACCTCTCTTGAGGCTCTGGCACCCCTTCTTTCAGAGAAGTACCATGGCACTTTCTCTGACACAACAACAACAGCATGAGAAAATAGGTTTCATAGAATACTTCCCCATGTAGGAACTAACTCAATAATGGTGGTGTTTTCTGCTGATATTGTGTTTGAGGTTTTCATCAATATCACAATCCATTTCCTCCATCCATTCTATAGTTCGTTATATAGGCAAATTATCAATTCATTTTGTCTATGTGCAGAGCACTTCTTATGTGAATCGATATTTTCTCCACAGATTAATAAATAATCTTTAAATTTTTAAAAGTGGCATGGTAAATGCCACACTTTCCTCAAATGTGTTTTTTTTTCTTAGTTTCTTCTAGTGATGACAGAAAAGTATCATCAACATTTTCTATCAGCATCACAAGTATAATTTGAATACTTCACACCTGTTTTTTTTTTTTTTCAAGAGTGGCTTATATCGGGGCCTCCGAGATGGCGCTGTGTGCTCATTTTGGTAAAAAGAGCAAACAGCACCATCTCGGAGGCCTCGCTTATATGCACATATAGCCGAACAATAGGGTATTCCATATTTTGAAATATTTAAAGGATTTAATAATAACTTTGTATTTTCATAAAAAGAATAGATAAACAGACTAACAAAGACTATTTTGGATGTAATAAAAAAGTTACAGAAAAAAAAAAGAAGAAAGAAAGAAAATTTTGGTTGGAACAAAAATGATAACAATATCTAGACAAAATCTCCCTCCCCTTAGAGATATCTTATGTCAAGTGCCAGACCTTTAAAGTAATAACGTTATATATGCACAGCCCCTTTAATGAAACTTTTAGAGAATGTTTTTGGAAATTATTGTCAATGAGTTGAAGTAAAATATTTGATTATAGATAAAATGTTTAGCTATTATGTAAATGTTTTTGTTTGAAGAAAAAGTCTGACATTTTGGAAACATAATATTGGCTATGCAATTAACCTGCAGTTATTTTTTTTTTCAAGTTTTCCATAGATTTTATTTCATTTCTAAGAATACTATCATATTTATACAAGACACTGTGTATAAAGAAAATTGAGATAGTCGCATTTTGAATTTTTATGGTGTATTAAACATTTTGGTCAAATTTCACTAAAAAATTACTTGAAATCATTCGATTTTTTTTCTTTTAAGAAAATGTATTAGTAATTAATATATTTTTATATAAAATGTAATGTTTTATCTAGTACTTTATCAAAAATACCCCCCCCCCCCTCCTACTAAATAAATAAATAAGTAAAATAAAAAGCTTTTTTTTTCTCTCTCTCTCTCAAAAAAGTAGTAGTGTATTTAGAGGCAAGTCCTCCAATTAAATAACCCCGATTAAAAGGAGCAACTTAGGAAGTTTCTCGAAGAAACTCTACAAACTAAAATCATTTCAATTCATTCACTTTATAAAAAAAGAGTACAGTACTTCAGATGATTCCAGCATTGTGAAAAAACTATTGAATAAATATATAAAATATTAATATATCATAAATGCACTAATACATTTATCTAGACAATCTCAGATTATCGAAAAATAGATAAAATAATCAAGCAACATGGATTTTTTTTTTTTTAATACATTGCCACACATCAAAGAATAAAAATAATTCGTAATTTTGTACAGTTGTTAATAATATGCATTCCTTAAAAGTAACACCAGCACAACAAAAATGTGCTAAATTAATTGATTTCAAAGTTTTAAACATAAGCACATATAAATAACACAACATAATTACATATAAGTAATGCATAATAAGTAATGTAAGATATTTTTTTATCAAAACTCATCTAAATAAGAAAATAGACATTGGATTGTCTGGAAAATTAACCGATTTTTGGTAGTTAGCATTAGGATATGTCCGGATGCATAAAAATCAGATGCTGAACGACAACTTTCCGAAAGAAATATTTTGATTGAACGAATTCCATACACAACTGAGTTTATACACAGGGCCAAAGCCTGGTTACCGCAGGGGTATTACAGTCGTCATTATTTTTGAATGGAAAGTCCTTTTTTTTTTATAATAGAAATATTGCATTTCAATAAGGCTGTTACTTATTGCAATTATTATTCATAAATAATGGTGACTGTGTGCTTTACGGGAAGGTGTGCTCTCGGCTCTGTACAGGACCGTTTATCGCTTGTAACCTTGGGACAGTTTTAAAGGGCAGTAAAATTTTCCATAAGCTTATTTAATATATTTATTAAAGTAATTTAGTATTAAAAAAAACTAAAAATATTCTGCACTTAAAAAAAAAGTACGTTTATGCAGCCATATCTAGCAGCTAATTTATTGTTGCACATTTTCGTATAACTCCTATTTTATAACTTTTTGTTCCATAACCGGCAAATTGATTTTCAAGCTCATTTGGAAATTTGAAGTGAGCTCAGCAAAATCACTTGATAACATTAGAGACACGCCTTCCTAATTTTATTCTACAAACGTACATTTTTAAATGTCAAACTGTTGAAGTTAGCTGCTACACCACAAACATTTTATTTGTTCAAAAATAATTTTCCGCAGTTTGACGTTAAGGAAAAAAAAAAAAAAAAAAAAAAATACAGCCAAAAAAAAAAAAAAAAAAAAAAAGTTTATTATTTTAATCCGTTCTTAACAAATTCTTTTGTTATTATCTGCATATAGTAATGATAGCATATAGCTATACATTTATTATTAAGACTACATTTATGCTTCAGCATTTAGTAATAATAAATTAAATAAAAAATTGCTTAATTCTCTTTATACATTGTTGATTCTTTTGTTTCAAAAATATGTTTCACTCTTTAAATTTAAAATATGGGCTATTTTTCCAAACGAATGATTTGGGATAAAACGTAAAAAGTATTACAAAGTTGTTATACCTGGTTAATTATGTTGTGGCACCGCATTTTCAAAGCGTTTTCAAAAGTTCTTCCTTAGCCTATTGTCATAAAAATAGTACGCAAAATAACTATATTCGTTAGATTGCTGTAAATGACATGTTTGTTAAATTTCTGTAAACCTTAACTTTTGTGATTTGGGTAGCTACTTTTAATATTATTAACGTATAAATAACCCCCCCCCCCCCAAAAAAAAAAAAAAAGAAAAAAAGTAGGACCCCGAAAGATTTGAGTACCATGAAATTTTGTTCACTGTCAGTAAGTACTATTCTGACATAAAAATATTTAGTAAACAAATAACTTATTTTTTAGAAGTCCTCTATCTTTTTTTTTTTTTTTTTTTTTGGTAATTAGAATACTTCCTACAAGTTACTAACAAGTTTATGGGGGCGCAAAAACTGGACAGTGCACCAGACACTAATCTCTTAGTCAATCCCTGTACATAAGTACATATACTTACTAAAATATATAACTGTTCTTTTAATTAAAATAAAAAAAAATATCGACACCGCTATAAAATAAATGTTCCGAAACTGTTTTTCTTGCATTGGACTTTTCATGACTGGAAAAGTAGTTTTACAGGGTTTTGTTGAGGCTGTGTAATCTTCGACGAAAATGTGACCTCTAATGTCTCTTCCCAGTTTTCTGAGGATTTTTTTTTTTCGTTGAGAAAGAAATGGCCAAAATAGTTTTTGCGGAAGTTATTATGATTCTTAATTGGTTTAATCTGTCTGCAGGTGATTAGTAAAATCATACGTTTTATTTATTGCTAAAAGAGTCGGGACTACCAAATGCAGTTTTCAGTCAAAAAATCGATTTTCTATTTTTCACCAAATATTAAAGCCTGATTTTATAGCTTTCTAAATCAATTTAAATTTTGTTTATATATCCTTAGAACTTAAGTTAGAGGTATTTTAATATTAGTAATTTAAAAGGCAGAATACGAAGTTTAATTATATTTTTAGCTTTTTCTCCTAAATAGTTTTTTTCTTTCTTTTATATATATTTTGGTTTAACGTAAAATATCATTAATGCAAAGTATTATGCTTGTAAATCTGTCGAAATTGCATTAAAAAAAAATTTTTTTTTTAATTTTTGTTTTTTTGATACAAAAAATATCAATTGCCGTAAATGTCGAAGATTTTTCTGTATCAACAATTTATCTAAATTATTAAATAGCCGCACGACAGTAGTTCAGTCTTTGAAGAGGGTTTCAATTATCACAATAAAATTTACGGAATAAGTGTCATATTATTCCGATACTTATGTACATTTTGAGCCAAAAAATGAAAAAAATATACAGTTATTTTTATTTTCCATATATATATATATATATATAGTGTAAGGAAAGCGTTGTAATCATGATATAAAAACGATTATGGAGATATTGATATTAGAAGTTTTTTTCTCCTAAATTGGGGGTTTTGGACCATGAAAGTTATTTGAAACCACAGAAGAATAAGTCTTTAAACCAGTCCTGGGGTCGTAGGTATACTGTGTTGAGTGTATTGGCGGAATACCAGTTTAAAACTTTAGTTATGAGTCTTAATAACCCCAGTTTTGTTATATCATTTGTTATTTGTAAATAATCAATAAAATAGGAGCAACAAATACTTGATTTTTTTTATATATATATATATTTTTTACTTAAGACTTAGATAATGGGAAAAATGATATGAAAGTGCATTATTCTATTTTCTATATCTTCGCGCATGAATTTTAGTATATTTTACCGTTCTTGCAATAAATGCATTGAATATTATAATTCTGGTGTTTTGAATTATCCAAGTAAGTGGTTCGAGAACTTAATTTATATACAATTGTTTAATGTTGCTTTCAAAGACAATTAACCTGTCAGATCTGACAACCCTCCATATTTTTGTTTAACCGCATTTTCGAATAGAAATTTCCCTTTTATTTAACGCAGAAATTCAGCGATTAAAAACAGATTTCGACTCTAAAATACTCGTACTCAAACATCTGGAGGCTTGGCAGTGATATACGTAGGAATTACCCAGAAAATTCAATTAAACAATTCATTATTATTATTATTATTATTTTTAATTGTGTTGTATTTAAATTTTCTTTAAAGATCGAAAACAATTTTCCAGACGATCCAATAAAATTTTGAAGTAAACTTGCGAAAATTGCAACTACGAAAATATTGCACTACTACAGATGGACTTTCATTTACATAGATACACGAAATACAACACATTATATTACAATACAAACTAAACATATACATTAAAGCTATCTAACTCAGAAGAAAGTTGCAATCATTGTTTTATCAACATCTATATAGACATATTTCAATATATGAAAACAGCAGTGTCAAAGCGTGGATCACGGAATTGAGGAATCGTATATTTGACTGATTCAACCATTTCGTTATTATGAGCTCGAGAATCTATTGTGCAGCGTCACGATTTTATGTGCCTCATATGATATTTATGATAATTTTTGCAAATCTTAAATATTAATAATATATACTATTTCTGATGTCAACATCCCTTTTTTCTGTATATATGCCAAACGTGATGAATAAGGTATCGCACGAAAGGATTTTGACATAGTACACTCAAGATTTCGTTAAAACACGTTGTTTTATTAAAATTGCAGTTAATTAAAAAGTGACAAAAAAAAACGTGGATAATAAAGCTCGGAAGCTTTGCACGGTCAGCTGGTAATTAATTAAATAAGCTGCTTCATGATAGCCTTATCCAGAATGCATAGACATGTTTATTTTAGAATATCACTACTTCTGAATAGCAATTTTCGCCTTATTTAATCGTAGAATTCTGCGATTAAATAAGGCAAATGTAAACATCTCTATACATCTTGTTATAACTGAGGTATGTCCATATTCTTGTAACTGCAATTAAATATAGCATATAAACGTCCCTTTTAATTTTTACATTTTTAAAGCTTATTTAAAGTGTTGCAATAAGTAATTTGATTATTTTCTTACCTTTTTTATTGTATTGTTTAGATCTAAGATTATCACAAAAGCGCTTGAAGCAGCACTTCTTTAGCGCTTTTAATTTACATTATTAACATCTAAAGTTTAAATAACATAATTACTACATGGTATGGGAAAAAAAATAAACAAAGCTAAGTGTTGGAAGGATTTCCCTATATCTGAAAATCACCTACTTAAATTATCTTGAAATCTTATGCATTTCATTATTAACATCTCAGATCAATTAAGTGACTGTCGTCTGAAGTTTCTCACAGGAGTTTTCTATTGTCCTTCGGGATGTTGAAATTCTCGCGATTTCCCGCGTTATTCCTGCACCCCCCCCCCCCCTCCAAAAAACAAACAAACACGGCTGTGAAAATTTTGTGTTGTCCTAGACTGCATGAGTTGGCGACGGTCCTGAAGAGACTATGCCCTTTTGCCCTTTGAAGTATCTCTACTCCACACCAAGCAGAACAATGCTTTTACCACTTCATTGCGGTAATTAGTGATGAATTTAAGGGGTCGCGGGGCGGATCCCAGAGCATCGAAATGTACTGAAGGTTTGAGATTTTAAGCTTATGTATGGTCAAAACTGTAAATCCCCCCCCCCCCCCCCCCTGCTAGGGGCAGCAAATTTCTCTCTCTGAAAAAAAAATGCCTGAATTTAACACTGGCGGTAATTCAAACCTGCTTGAGGTTACAGGGTTAAACAGATAACACCCACAGCAGTATCACTACACCGAAGCGAGCAATGCTTCTTGCAAATCAGAGAGAGTTAAAAAAAAATATATATCTGTATAAGGAAATTGCAGCTGAAATCATGATTTTCAAAATGGCGTCTTTTTACCTGGCCGTCCTTATGCTTCCTATTGTTCAAATCACTCGGGCAATTGGATTGGTTTGAGCAATATTCGTCTGCGATTCGATTGGTCTACGTCGCCATGCTGATTCCGGTAATGATTGCTAAAGCAAAAACGTAGTAGATAGATTGGTTAATGGGAGTATTTGTTTGTAAACATGTTCTTTGACGGCGCAGTGCAATGGATTTTCAAACTCATAAATATGTGAATGGTTGGATTAGTTAAATATGCACTTACCCAATTCCGTGATTCATGCCTCAGCCCTGGAAAACAACAACAACAATAATAAATAGATAATTTAATAATAAAAGTATTGTTTATACTTGTTATTGTTCTTACGTGAACAAATGTTATATTGAGTAAGCTCGGATGAAGCCGAATTCCTTATTGATTTGTAAGGTGAATAACATTTTTTAAAATTGCAAATGACAATCGATTTAGTCCAGATTGACTGAATATGATGTATCGATTAGGTTTGCTTTCTTTAAACACATGCAACTACTCGATAAAGAAATGTAAGCTTCATTGAAAGGTAATAAAATAACATAAAAGGACATACTGTCTTCTTCGTATTGAAAATAATAATAATAAATAAAAGGATATTTCTGATTTATTAAGATTTTATTCACAAAGATTTAGCGTCGAGCAACAATAGTAATTTAACAGTAGTAAATAATTAGTAACAATTTAGTTATATAAATTAATTTTCCATTACTTTCACCAATTGTATTTCATTAGATTAATTACTCTTTTTTTCGTGTGAAAGTCAAGAATCATTACGTTAAGTGCATCATAACATTAGTTTCTTGTTATTTGTTATAAATAATACCTCATTGGTAGCGGATTCTCAGTTAACGAACTTCATTCAAAATTGACTAATTTTCCTTTAATAAAACCGGAAAAATTGTAAACATTTTAATAAAATTTAGGATGTGTATATATAATAGAATTTTTTTGTACAGTTTTTCAGATAATATTTTGTATTTTAGTTTTACTATATGCAATGATAAATGGGGAAAACGTATTTGAAGATAAAAAATGTATCCGCCTTGACTATTAAAAGATTAATAAATTCCTATATGTTGAAATCGTTAAACCATTTAATTGGAAAATGTTTTTAAAAATTTCAGTAACATTTATGAATAAGAACTTGTCTGACGAAATAAGACATTCGATTATAGCATTATTTTCTGATCTGATTTGCAAAATTTTTCTTATTTTTTAAAAGTTTTACTCGTATTTCTGCGGAAATATTATTATTCAAAACTCTTTCGCAAAATAATTTTCTAATAACATATTGAGCATTTAAAAAAAAAAAATCCAGTTGTCTCATTAAACTATAACGAAATTTTGAAGCATTCTTAAAAAAACAAAAACAAATTTTAATTAGTTAGAGATAGTTTTAAATTCTTACATATTTAGAAAAGTCTTGCACAAAGGCAGTTTTACTTTGGAAGAAGCAACAACACGTACGAAATCCTGTGAAAAACTGCTGATATTGACGTATACTTTTCCTCGGGAATTACTGAAGCGATTTCAATATATTAATTGTTTGTTATTGTTATACTTAAATATAACAGTCCTTTCGTTTTGCTATAAAACCTATTATTTTTTAATAACTTTAAAATAAAGCCCAGAAATTTTTATTATTCACGAGAAAAATGTAAAGTCAGTCGAGGTTAATATGAGACACATTTTTAAACTTTTCACAGTAACTTTGATCTATCGATTCAAGGTTCAAATAAAAACTACTGTCATTTATGTTTTTGTTTCCTCTATCTGTGTATGGATATAAAAAAAAAATAATAATGCATATAATAAAAATAAAGGTAATAAAAGATTAAGCCCTGTCTCACATTAGCCAAAATGAAGCTAATATGAGACACCATTATTTTTAAGTGGTTGTAATCATTAAGAAAACGAGAAGCATGTCCCAAAATAGTGCTGGGGTTAATGTTTCAGCTACACTATTTTAATCTTTTAATCTTTCATTTTGCCCGAATTTGAAAAATTTTGAGCGTATTCGTAATGGATATAAATAAAAGGATGCATTTTTTGCAAAATAATTCCGAAGCAAATTTTATTGAGATAAAAATTGGTACTTTTTTTGTGTGTCTTACGTTAGCCCCGATTCACCCTATATTAATATCAGCTATTTTTCATAGGATTTTGTAAGTGTTGTTCTCTTAATCCTTTATGCTCCGACGGTACTTTTAAGTGCCATTAAAAAAAATTTAATGTAAAATTTATTTAATCCGTCTATTTATAAATGTAGATTTTACTTTTCATACAAATTATTTTGCTGGATCACATTTAGGAAACACAGTGAAACAGTCGAGGTAAGTTGTTTTTAAATTGGTTATTTTCTAAACTTTACAAATGTGTAGCTTTACTCTTATTAAAAAATGTCATGAAAAAATTGCAACTACAAAAACCTTTCCATTTACCGAAAGGATTGCAATACATTTACTTACGTTGTTTTTAAAAGAAATGCGAGATTCCCGTAACAGTTTTTTTCTGTTAATAAATCTAATTATTCTTATAAATATTTTACAAAAAGAGCTATAACTACTGAATTATTAAATCACTTTTAATGAAAAAACGTATCCAAATTTCGTATTGTTAGTATATACATTTTCTAATATATACCCATACATTAAGGAAGATAATTATATTGAGGTGAAGCAATTTCTTGATTCATAATTTCGGGCATGAAGGGTTAAAATGTTTCCCATTTAAGACATTTCCTATCTAATGCACGATGTTTTGGTATGATCAGAGTAACTTGCAAATATTTAAAAACTTTGAAATTGAGATTTAATTTACAGTTTTAATTCCAAAGCTTACATTACTTCATACAGGGTGTTCTTAAAGGGACTCCCCAACGTTAATACTCAATAATTCATCAGGTATAATAAAGATTAAAATGAAATAAACGACATATTTATAAGATGGCTCGTAAATTTAAATTTAGTTTAACATTTAGTCAATAGGTGGAGCTACACTTTCTCAACTTGCAAGAGTGATGAAATCATCTTCAAAACTTGCTGCAGTGGTCGATTAAGGCAAAAATCAGGGCCTAATTAGGTCACTTTCAAAATGACTTTTAATAAAACAGGTCCCTTCACAAAATTCCCCTTAATAAAAAAGGCTCCTTCACAAAATTTCATTCGATAAAATTTTTTTGAAAATTAGTTATTTTATTTTTTAGGATTCGAAATGTGTAATTTACAAACAAAACAAGTTAACGAGAAAGGAAAACTTTAGCAAGGGACTAAATGTATTATTACTTTCAGGGGACTTAAACTTATTAATGAAAAAGGTTATTATTAATAAATGCCTTGTTCGAATTTAAGTAACTGTGGTTGATCTTTCGTTTCAAAATTTTACTTTTTATAAAATATAATAAATTTCACAAAAATAACCTTTTTTTCTTACAAAACGGGAGCCAAGGGGAGAAAAAACATGCATCGACCCCCTTGTATATTGTATTCCAAATTTCGAACTACCTTATAAACATGTTATTTATTTCATATTTATACTTATTATAGTTAATGAATTGTTAAATTTTAAAGTTTGGGAGATACCCGGTAGATTTCCTTCATTTAGAAATACACCCATTCTTTGTAGAAGCATAGTTTCATTACTATTTGTTTGTTCAATTTTCAAAGGGGAAGCGGCAATTTTTATAGAATTTGAATAACATATTTTGTTACTAAAGCAAAAAAGCTAGCAATAGATTTTTTTCTTTTAATTTTTACATGGCTTCTTTTAATTTTTTTATTAACTTTTATTTTCCTTCTTGTCTCCGTTCCCCTCCAAAAACTGTTTGAAAAAGCATTTAAAATAACCTAAACTGGAAAGGAATGAATATTTCCCATTAATTGTTGAAGTGATAGAAAAAAAATGGAAGATTTCGGAATCCTTTTAGTTTTTTCCACTGCCAATCTATATACAATATAAAGAATTTATAAAATTCATTTGCAATTCCCCAGAAACATTACTTTTTTTCGCCATTTAGTGATAGTGTGGTTGATGGTTTGACATCTCAATAAAATTTCTTCTTCAAAAATCGCCAAAATCTCCACAATCAAAATCACCACCATCAAACATACCACCACCTTCTTCTATCGGCATTATATCTCCCATTATAACTTCACCAGAATCAGGTTCTTCCTGTTCAATTGTCACATTGTTTGTCATGTCCAAGTTGTTATTGACAACAGATGTATCATTGTCGTAATAATTATTAATCGTTATGTCCGTATCATGGATTTGAGGTCCATGTCCACCACCCCATCCATGGCCGAAACCAAAACCGTAGCCAGGACCGTGAAGTGATGATCCCCAGGCTGTACCGATGGCTCCACCAACAAGCATTCCCATCGCGAAATCTCCGCCTCCGTATCCACCTGGACGATCTCCCTGCACCACAACTGTAGTTCCACCTGCGTTTGGTGTAGTGTAAGGTTGTGGATATACCGTGTTGTAGGCTTGGTAAGGAGGTGGACGATAATTCATTCTAGTTGGATACTGGCCTGGAATAGCTGAAAGAAAAGAAATAAATTGATAATCTTGAAAAAAAAAATTAACTTAGGCAAAATAAATATTGGATAAATATGCAAAATTTTGTTCTTAACCCACTTTTACAATTAATGTATGTATTCACGTATTAATAATTACTCGCCCCGAAGATCACGTGCATCAAGTTTGGCTGGTCTCGCTCTTACATAGCGCCATAAAAAAAAAAAAAAAAAAAAAAAAAAAAATCAGTATTCTCCGAACACCGTGTAAATATACAATAGCGGATTTTTCTTCATCTGTGTTATAATTGTACACTTTAAACAAGTTGTTTCTTCCATGTACAAAGATTAACCCTATCACTATGTCCTGGGGTCCACGCGGACCCCAAGCACTTTCAACAAGTTGTCAAAAAAATGTATCACTCACTGAGTAGTTTCAGCCGGTGACATCTCATAACATAATGTTTGTAACACACGGTAAAAATTAAACTGTAGAAATGTAAGTGGTACTTGTTTTGTTTTTTTAAATTTGAAAAATAGATAGCATATTTGTCCTGAGCAACAAGAGGTCATGTTTTGATAGGACATAGTGATAGGGTTAAATATTAATAAAAACTTACATGAGTACTACTCCAGGCAAAAAGTATGGAATCAGCACTCTCTATTCAACAACTCACAATCAGATATATACATTTTTATTATAATTGAAAAGCTGTTATTTTCTTTTTAATGAACGATTATGAACATTTCTGAGATACACAAACACAGCGGAAATTACAAAATAAGCACTCAATAATTATAATCTTTTCTCTAAAACTTGTTCAGGAAAAAAAGTTTTAAATCATGTCGATTCAGGAAAAAAGTTTAGAATCACTCACTTTTTTTATGCGAATTTCCATGTCTCGGCTTAGTGTTATACAGTGGTTTTGCGCAGTTCCACTTGAGGTGGATATAAATACATTAGGCTTTTCGTTTCCTTTGCTCATTTCAAACCAGTGGATTTTCATTTCAAACCAGTGGATGAAATGACATTTGTAAGAGAGCTGGATTTGAAAACTAGAGAGACGCTCATTAATATACTAAAACAAAGTAAATCGCAGAGAAATGCAGAAAAGACCTTTTCATGCCCACAATCTACTGTTTTGAAAATTTCAAGAAAGTTTATAGCTTAAAAGTATGAAAAAGTGCCCTGGTTTCGGTAGACTACGAGATGCATCAGATCGTAATGTATTAAAATATTCAAAAATATGAGATGGAAACCATCTAATGGTATGAATATTCAATGAAAAAAGCATCCGAGGCCAAGGTATCAAACAGAATGTTGCTGAACAGATTAAATGAAGCTGGGTATCGTAATCTCAAAGCCAAGGCAAAACCCAAACTGATAGTGCAGCACAAACGAGCCAGATGGCTCGTGAGTGACCAAAGATGGGCCCATCAATCAGTGGTGTAGTCCTAGGGAAAAAAGTGGGGGGACGCTCATAGTTCCGAACATTAGGTCTATGTCCTGTTTTCCGCAGAAAACTTGATACTACAGAATCTTGCCTTTCATTTTGAAATGCAGAAAAAATAAATTGAAAATTTAAGCAGTTTAATTTAATTTATTAAAGTTTTTTTTTACTTGTAATATTTTAAATAGCTTGCCATAGTAGAAAAGTTGAGAACTTTATTTCGTGTTTGAAAATTTTTGGAAAAGAATTCGAAATTCAGTAACACTAATTCGCACAACGAGATTCTTCTTTTAATTAGTTTTGGAAATAGCCATATTATAACATGAAACTTGCTGGCCATTGACAACATTGATAATTAATAAATTTTTACTTTCCAAAGTGCAAAACAAATATTGTAATCATGGAAAAAATTGGTATATCTTAAGTTTTTTAGGTCTTCTGAATCCATTGTTTAATACTTTCCAACATAGTTGGAAAGTGTTTATGAATTCGGTTTGTCTGTCTGTCTGTTCATACTCTAACTCTTTTAAATATACTCGGATTGTCATGAGATTTTTATACATTATTGAATTTAGCTATAGAATGTTCAATATTGAAAACGAAGTGTGTAGCATTAATAGATCATTTACAGGGACACACAAAAGAATTTCATTACATTATGGTCTATGGAGAAAAGTCGTTTGCGGCGCATTTTATGGATGTTACGATAGTTCAAACATAATGAAATTAATATGCATTACTGAGGGGGATTAAAGCGTGCATTCATCGGAGATTACAATGGGTAGCGTTTATACTTCAATTACAGGGACGTACAAAATGATTCCTTTACATTATGATCATGGGGAAATATATTGTTTGCTGTGAATTTTGAACATGTTATGATACTTGAAACAATGATATTTAGAAAGATCACTAAGGTTCAATACAACTTATTTTCTATAAATTATGGAGTGCCTAGATTTATCGTTCATGTACAGCGACGCACAAGATAAATCGGTTAAAGGACTAACTAGGATCGGTCATTGCTAGACGTGCTATTTCCGCTGCGGTATGCAATTTTATGTAATTTTTAGTGTATTTCGTGTTGTTTACAAATTCTGTAGGTCATATCTAGGGCTGCACGAAAGACAGTTGTTGAAAAGGGTTTTTTACCTAGTTATGTATTTTTTGAATTGCTTATTTAGCTATCTCAGTTCATCGCATTAAAAAATCAAATATCTTAATAATATTATGTTAGTGTTGTAAAACGTCTCATAATCTATGCCCGATGCATGATTTTTCGTTCTGGTACTATTTTTTGCAACGATTCTGTATGTTATGTGCATTTGTGCAGGTTGCTATTTCCGTTTTTAGTTCCCAAAGTTCGGTTATATGTTCTTTCTACGATGAGTTTGTATGTGTGTGTGAGAGAGAGCCAGTGAGTAAGCATGATAGCATTTAAACGGTGCTTTCTATAGAGCTCATATTTGGCAGGTATGTTATATATGTATGGGTTGAGCATTTAAGGATTTGATGTTACATGCCGCTGTTGCAAGGACTGTGTTGAATTTTGGACAAATCTGCCAACGAGCTTCGTATCTAAACAATTTTTTTAATTATTTTGCGACCAATAAGTACCGTTTGTATGAGAGAAAATAATCAAAGAAATGTGACCGAGGCCGAGAATAACTAATAACTAATACTTTTACTGGCTGGAAGACTACTTTTAAAATTCAAATGCTGTCCCAGAACGGATTTTTTTTAAAAACAAATTTTAAAGAATTGGAGTAGGTAAAGATGCTATTAAAGAACGCTGCTGAAAATTGCGTTTCCTCCGGATATCTCCTGACATACTTGGACTAAAAACTGTGAATTGGTAAGGAGATTCTTTATAGTATATGTAAATGTAATTTGTGAAAGTCTGTTTTAATAATTCGAATTTTGAAGGGGTAAAATGTGGGTAGAATCTTTTAAAATCATAATTTCATCACGATTTCTGGAACTATTCGAGCAAGGAATTTAAAAGTTTGTACGAAGGTTACCTTTACGGCTTACATACTCCTAAAAATTTTTAAATCGAATTTTACAAAGGTGAAACGATGGTTATATCGTCTAAAATCGATTCATCATCACGATTTATCCGAAGATATTTTTTGCAAGGCACTTTAAAACCACTGTTCCTATTCCCACTAGGTAAAACTCACTAATTAGAAAATTTTTCCTTTTGCTGCATCAAGATTACTAAAAAACAACAACAACAACAACAAAATAAAAAACAACTGTTGTCTTTAAAATTGAATGAGATATTCTTAATTGAAAATTGATGTTTGTGAATATATCAAATTACAATTTGACTACACAACACATTATAAATTCAAAAATCTGTTAGATGGTGCAAGAAAGAGGTAACCAGACGGTAATATTTATGCAATTGACTCTAAACAATACAATAATGTGTTTGCAACAATATCAGTGCTGAAGAAATGCAAAATATTTGCAAAAGTGTTATTAAAAAAAGCTCAGATATGCACTGAAGTTGTTGGAAAACACTTAGAAAATGCTTAGCGAATTATATTTATTATTTATTTATTTTTAATTATGTTTCAAAGTTTTAAAACTGTATTTTTTCCCCATGATCTTTTCCCGTGTAACTCTTTATTTAGATGCATTTGTGATAAAAAGAATTTCACACTTAATGCCATCATGAATTTGTATATAGTCCATATTTTCTTTAATAAAATAATGTTTAAACGGTTCGAGAAGAGGGTATAAAACAACTGTTTCCATTGTTTGTTCTTTCTTTCTGTTAACTTTAAATATACAGGTATGCAGTTTTTTGTAGGAATTTCGCCGCAACGAAAAAGAAAAAACTTCTAACTGAGCAGTTTTATATAGAAAAGTCCTAAAAAGTTAAAACGTATAAATTACTAAAAATTAACGAGAGGACTATTTAATTAAAATTATTACTTCCTACCTCATTTTAAACTCTTTTGCAATTTACATGACCCACTTATTTCCAACAGGTAAAAAATTAAAGCTTGTTTCAATTTTTGTTGGACACTCACCATACCGGACAACACATTAAACTCATTATTTATAAATACCTGTAAAATTAATTTCCCAGCAATAAATCATGTGGCATTTTCTAACGTATTTTTATCAAAAATAAAATTTCGTTCAGTTTAAACAAGTATCAAGCGAATAATTGCCTACAGATGGTAATGAATTCGAATTATTTTGAGTGACCCTGTAGAGGAATTACAGATTATATACACACCACATAACACACTAAAATTTAATTCAGCTGTAAAACGTATTTCAAGAAATAACCGCCAATAGACGAAAATGTACACTAGTGTGCAAAACTTAAGCGACAAACACAAAATGCTAATTTCTGGACACGTGAGTACTCAAAAGGAAATTCTATAAACAGCAAGTGTAGAAAATAGGTACTACCCTAACAGCACAGACAGTCGACGTGAAGTCTTCTTGACATCACAAATGGTCACAATTGCCACAGTCACTACAATGAACAGAAATGTGATCTTTCATTCGTCTCATTTTTACTCTCATTTGGTCACTCCACTGAACAGTCACCACGACTGCTGCTTTTTGACGATTCACCAGGTGACTTTACAATGATGAGTCATCTTGTGACTCTCATGTGACTGTCATTTTGACACTCCATTGTAAAGTCATCATGATAGCTGTTTTGTGACGAGTTCCCAAGTGACAGAAAATGAAATCATCTGGTGACTTTTCACAAAGGAGTGCAATGATGACTTCACAATGGAGTGTCGATCACCGGAAAATCACCATGCGACTTCATTGTGACATTATTTGGCAACTCATCACAATGCAAAGCTCACAATGACTTCAAAGTTCAGTCTTCACTCTTGAACTGACAGTGACTTGAGAGTCACAGGGTGACTTCATTGTAATGTCACCTGCTGACCATATCAAAGCGACAGTCACAGTGACTTTTCAGTGTTAACAATCATTTGAGAGTAATAATGAGACAGTGAAATATCCCATATTTTGATTCACCGTAGCGATTGTGACACTTCTAACCATGTGTGATTTCAAGGGGACTTCACATCGACTGGCCGTGCTGTTAGGGTAGTACCACTTTTCTACATTTGCTCTTTATAGAATTTCCTTTTGAGTACTCACGTGTTCAGAAATTAGCATTTTGTGTTTGTTGCTTAAGTTTTGCACACCAGTGTATTTGAATTATTTTGTGCGTCCCTGTACATGAATAGCTTTCCCGTACTACTCGGTAAATTAATATATTATTCAGCTGAAACATGCAAATCGAAAACACATTTCTAGAACTACACCCATAGTTGAAAATGTATTCGGAATCTTTTGTGTGTTCTTGTAAAAATAAAATACTTCACGCACAGTTTTCTATAGTAAACGTGCAGCAGTGGTTCTTATAGTAACATAAATATGAATTTATTTTAGTTTTAAAAATTATAACATGAAATGCATTTCAAACAATTAATGTTCATGGTGCTTCAAATATCTTTGACTGTAACTATAAACGTACAATAAATGTTATTTTTTAATAGGGAACATGTTGTATTGAATCTCGATATCGCATTTTGTTTTCGGTTTCTTTAAAGTACTATATTTTTACTAAAATGTATTTCAATCAATTTCCGACCATAAACCATAATATGAAATAATATTTTTGTGCCACCGTAAGCGAAAAATTGAAAGGTCTGTGCGGGATCTGTCTAGGCCCGAAGCCCGTACGCGGCCCGGAAAAGTGAAGACAAACTTTCAAATGGGCCAGTCCAGCAGAATAAAGAAATTTTTCAAAAGTGGGCGGGGTCTATAAAAAAATTAAATGAACCAGTCGGTAAGATTAAAAAAAAATTAAGTAGGATGGCAGGTCCGACATAACAAATTTAAAAGTGTCGGACTAAGCCGACAAAATAGGAATATTTTTCAATGGCTCTTGCTGGGCCGAGAATAAGTTATAAATGCGTTGCACGATCCGATGAAAATTTGACAACACCATTACAGAAATTTAATATGTCCATCGTACAGATCTGCATCGGACAGTTACATCGTGTCAGAGCCAAGACTCGGACTTTTTTCAGACTCGGACGGACTCTGGTTCATTTTCCCCCCCACATACCCGAGACGGTCCATATCCGGACTTAATTGTTTCCAAGACGTGTTGGGCAGGCAATATTTTTGTTAAAATAACACTTATTTTTCAGTGGAGTTAGTAGTGGCTTTTGTTAACGGAATCTATGGAAATACTATACTTTAATAAATCACAGAGAAATAGATTTTCAAAAAATCTACTTTTTCTTTATTACAACTTTAAAGGTTCTGATGTTTTAATCCTTTTTTTTCTAAACTATATTAATTTTTTTTAATGAGTCTTTATTTGAAGATAAAAGTCTAGGAGTCTTATTAATGATCACTTGATCATTAATGTTTCCGTCCTGTATTCTATGTCTTTCGGCGGACAAACTGTTTGAAATTTACTGTAAAATTTTCGTATAAATATGTATGCACTATTCTTTAAAAGAATCTTAGATGTATGTTAAGAAAATCGGAATTTTTTTGTTGAAATTGGGCCGGGCCATGAACTGCTAAAATATAATCCAGCGGGCACAATGCCGAACTTTTAGTTTTTACACAGTGCAGGTCCAAGATAGATTTCGCTCGGCCGGGCTGGGCCCGTGCCTGGAAATTTCGGCCCATGCAGATCTCTAGATTGAAGCTACACAATTAAGTTATATCATTTTCAATAGTAACAAAGTTACAGAAGTTAGAGAGAGAACGTATAAATAGACAGACATGACAGAGCAACCGAAGTGATAAACACTTTTCAACTATGTTGGAAACTGGAAAGTATTAAAAATCAATGTTTTATTTCTTAAAATTGCTAATTTATTAGCGTGCTGCTTATCTCTTTAAAAAAAAAGTTTGGAAAGTATGCGTCCTCCCGCGTCCCTTGCCGTCCCCTTGAAAATAAAAAGTGGGGGGACGCTTGAGATGAAATAAAAAAGTGAGGGGACGCCGTCCCCCCGCGTCCCCCCTCGACTACACCACTGCCATCAATGGTGTTATGTGATGGGCCAAAAATTACCGGGACTGGTCTGTTAATAACTGGAGTAAAATGGTATTTAGCGATAAATCGGGAATTTGTATTGGTGCAGGTGACAATAGAGGAAAATTCATTTGGAGATTGGAAAATGAAAGGGAGAGTGAAAACTGTCCCAATTTTCGTCTTTCAGTTCCCTGGTTTAATCATGATTATGACATTATGAGACACAGGTCTTCTAAGAGGGTTGGAAGACTATGTGTTGTGAATGGGAATGGGAATTCAACGAAATATGCTTCAATTTTAGAAGATTTCCCGATTCCTAGTTTAGAGGTAGCAATTTGGAGACAGTGATATTATAATTGTGGAAGACGATGCTTCGTGCCATAGGGCCCGAATAATGATTTTTTTCTGAAAATAATGTTCCTCAAATAAAGTGGCCAGCAGTTATCAATCCTATTGAAAATATATGGTATATTTTGGAAAGCATGGTATTTAAGCCACACTTAATAACAACACAGAAACTAAAATACTCCATGAGAAAAGCTCGGACAGCCATTGATCCAAATAAGTGCAAAATCTTAAGTGCCTGCCTGAATCAAAGCAGTCATCAAGATAAAGGGTGGAAATACAAGGTATTTTGATTTCCTGAATTTTGACCAAATATTCCAAGCTATTTTGTTCAGACAGGACGCGATTCCATAGTTTTTCTAACAGTAGTTGGAGAAATAAAATTATATAACATAATTGTGAAGTCAATTTTGTAATTATCTTTAGTCTGTGTGTTCTAGACATGTTTATGAATCTTTAATAGCAAACAAAGATTCACCAACTTAAAAACTTAATGCAAAATTGCTTATCTTTTATTGAAAGTTGGGAAAAGTAGATGCTGATTTATTACTTTTTGCCAGGGGTATAGTTACTTCCGCAAAGTCTGAGTTATTCAAATATGCGAGGAGACTTTGAAAATTCCAATGGAACATAAATAATGTTGGTTTAAAATGGGAGTGTCAAGGTAATTATATTTTTACGTACGAATACATAAATTAAAATACATTATTAACACAAGAACCGCGGCTGTTTCAATATACTTGTAACCGCGGTCTGGGTTAAATTGGCCCAGAGGTATATAAATCCCCATTTAATGTAAAAGTTATTTATTTCAACCAACTTACTTTCAGATTGACACTAAAATATTACAATAATGGTAAAATACGAGTAGAAAAATTATTATAGTATGAAAAATTATATAAGTTACCTTAAAATGAAATATTTAGTTTATTACCACTAGATTGTTCTTATACAATTGATATGGAGTTTAGGCAATTTCTTTTTATATATTTCGTGCACTTTCTACGTACTGGTATTTGACAATCAGTAAACATTTCACTAGTTTTATTTTTACACTTAGAAGATTGGCAACGAACATTTTTACGCAATTTTCGTCAACAGTATTAGCTTTTTCAGGCATCATGGACTGTTCACATTTTACTTACGCTTTGTATATATACAACATATGCAACTCTTCAGTGAATTTTTGAAGAAATTCTTTCCTTTCTTGAAACTGTTTTTACCAGAGTATAAATACAAACAAAAGTGATTTTGGGTAAAAATGACCCATTCTACGATTCTAGTTTTAAAATATGTTATAGATAGAATACATTTAAAAGAGGGTTTTTTTTTTTTTTTTTACCTTAAATGTAATTTTTTATTTTAAGACGTCATTCCGGATAATTAGAGTTCAGATAATTGGAGTTTTACTGTACTTTCTGACACACACTTTCAAAATCATTGTCATCTGTAAATGGTTAAAACTTGAAGATATTTTTATTCGGATTCCAAGGAACTGGACAGCATTGTCTATTCCATCTATATTATCACAGCATTTGTCATTTTGCTACGAAAACCTAATGTCACGGATTCACCCATACAGGACAAAAGATTGAGCTTCCGGCACTCGACGGGGTCTTGAGAATAGAATCTTTCCAATATAGATCGAGATATATCTTTCGAATCTTTCGAGAATAGAATACGCAGGGCTTGAGAATAGAAACTTTCTACATTCTTGGATGGGACATGTCTGGAAATGGGGACGGGGGTGGGGATCTAGACAGTTTGAAAGATATAAATTTCTTTCAACGTTTAAAGAAAATCCACCTTTTGTACAGTAGGCGATTTCGAGATTTTCTTTTTCAACTGGAAAATGATTAAAATATCCCCAGTATCCTAATATCGTATTTCCATACATTTTAATTAGGGCCTTGAAGAGAATCGCGACTAAAATTATTCTTTTATTTTCGTACAGAGTAAAATACGATAATCCTTTTCATGCTTTTTAAATATAAGCCTGGAAGGAATCATGGCACATGGGACTCAAGCTCTCCCCATAACAGCGAAGACAATTTTTGTAAGTCAGATTTCTTGTCCCATAGACTATTGTATTCTGTCTTCATTGTTTCATAATTTATCTTGGTAAAAAAAAAATAACTAAGTTCAAAAGGAAGGTTTGTATTATTGAGTACATTTCTAAAGTGTAAATCTGCAGATAAGGAGATTCAGCACACTTATGCAAGTGAGATATTTATTTTGGACTCATTTTATTTAATGTTTGAAACTTTCAAACAATCTAGTGAATTGTAACGTGAAATGCAATTACATGATTGTTTATTTTTTGCGAAAACTTTTTACTACCCCCCCGCCCCCCCCCCAAACACCACACACACTCTGTCTCATTAATTTGATAATCGTAACTTTCCAGAATTCGATATTTTAATCATTTTATCTAAAATAATTAAAATATTGATTATATGATACTGAGATTAATAACTAGTCTAAACGATTAATTATTTTGTCACACAAATTTTATCAAATATCGATAATCTTAAGTGCTCATTGAAAATTATTACTTGAGTCTCTTCCCACAATTTTTAATTGGTACGCCGCTGGTTTTTCGGGATACTATCCGCAAAAATATATCACTTTTCCAAAACATCAAAATAATTGAATCGATGTTTGTTGAAAGGAACTAAGTCCCTATTTTGACGTTTCTCATTTTAAGATGGTTTCAATATTTTTATTTACCCATCATACGTAATATAGGGTAAGTTTTGTAATCGTTTTGAAAATCGAAAAATTTTTTGACGGATTTACATGTTTCAGACACGGGAGATTCCGAAAAACATATTTTTAGAAAAAAAACTTTTGCCGGCCGTCTATCTGTGTGTCTGTCCGCTCTATCTCCCGAACAAATTGAGATAGAGACTTGAAATTTGGTATGTACTTAGTATGTAATAATAGGAAGAAGCTTATTGAATTTCAGTAACCTCGATTATCGGGAACTATTTTTTTCGGACTCTCGAAATATTCGTTCTGATAAAAGGTACATAAAAATTTTCAAAATTGTTTATTTTAAGGAGTGGATAAAAAAAAGACAATAAAAAAAACATAAATTTTGCATAAAGAATGAAGTCGATTGGATAATGAGTTGCCGAGATATTTGTAAACCCATTTTCCACACTCTTCGATTTTTCATGACCCTGTATTTCATTCAAATTTCAATTCAAAGATATATTTTAATTGGAAATGAGACGCTTAATCCGACGCAGTAAACTCTTAATTAATATGATTATCAATTTTGGAGTTATAAGGATGTTTCTTTTACGCAATTCAGTAGCATTTAAGAGATAAATAGATTAATAGAGCATTTAAAGCGAGGCTACCGAAAAAGACAGGCTACCGCGGTGCATTCCACTTTTTTTTTTTTACAGACCGCTAGAGTTACGTAATGCTCTGTTCGTACACCTGCATTGGTGGATTCGAGCATCACGTGACTTCCGCGGTCTGTAAAAAAAAAAAATACGCGTAAAGCACCGCGGTAGCCTTTCTTTTTCGTTAGCCTCGATTTAAAGTTTATGACGTCATCAAGCCACGATTTTATTCGAATTGCAATGCATTTTATAAATAGTTTACTCATGTTTTATTTTCATATTTTAAATTATGCATATCCATGATGGGTAAGTACTACGGTGGTCCCCAACGACTAGTTTCATTTTTATTGACCGATTCGTGAAGAAAGGAACTCAGTCCGGGTACACATGTTTGGGAGGGAGTTGAAAGGCAGCATGTCCGTAACTTGGGAAATTTCAAAATTAGGACTTAGTTCCTTTCAATAATCACCGTTTCATAACATAACTTTCCTTTTTCACACAAGCAGAATAAAGTAAAATATCAAATGGAAATTCTATAGTCGACAGGTGGAGGGTGAAGAAACAAAGAATTTATGACTAAAAACGGGAAAAATAATAAACTCCTTCAGTACTTCTTAACGGGTGTGCCGCGGTACACTGGCGTGGCGTGAGAATCAGTGTTGAATTCAGGGGTAGCCCGGGGGGACATTCCCCCGGAACATTGAAATATCCCCCTCCCCCAGAAAATTTCAGAATTTAAGCTTTTAATGGTCAAAAAATGTAATTCCCCCCTGAACTCTATAATGTCCCCTTCCCCCGAAGCCACAGAAATCCCTCCTGGGAAAAAAATGTCTGAATTTAACAGATACAGGTGAGACAGAACAGGTGAGAATACTTCAGGTGTGCTGCGAATATTTTCAGTAAGGTTCTATAAAATGGACAGTTAGAAATTATTTATTAAATTGGCAGTTTTGTCAAACGCACTCATCGTACGTTAATTACTTGATTTTATAGTAAATTCACAAAAATTGCCAGGGAGTTTTGGCTCACTTTATATTAGTGTACAAATCCCTTCACCGTAAATATATAGTTCTTCAAATGAAGCGAGTGTACCTCTAGAAATCTTGGCTGAATTTGAACGTTGTACAGTTTTTATTTTTATTTTATTTTATTTTATTTTTTACTGATTGTTTATGTTATAAAAAAAAATTATCGATTAAAACATTGCTTTTTGGTTTCCCCTGCAGCAATTCTTAGAAACAAAACCGTATAAAGAAGGGGTGAGGGGAATTGCCGGGTGGTTCTCGCTAAAAACAGATAGTGTGATATATTTGTTTCATAAATATGTGTACTGTAACTTCAAGTAAGAAATGTACTTCAACTTTCACTACTAACACATAACTGTAACCCACTAACTGATAGAATGTTGTTATGTGGAGTGAAGCCGGATGCTCGTTCTCACGAGCCGGATATTCAATGTTGTTGTTTAACGACGAACAAAACAGATAGCGCTACGTCACTTGATGAAAATCGTTGAAAATTAAAAACGTTTATTTATTTTTTATTTTTTGGTTTTTGTTGAATTTCTAAAAAGAGTACTGCACCAATTTTGGTGAAATTTAAATGGGACCAATTTGAGAGTATCCTCTTTCAATAATAATAATAATAATAGTAATAATAATAATAGTAATAATAATAATAACTAGTCGGATGTGCCAATCCCGAAACTTTCTTCTATCTCACACAGGTTTCGCATACACCAAAAAGGATCAGCACCAATTTATATCAATCTCTAACTGAATCTAAAGTTTCATTAAATTCCGTGCATTAGTTTTTGACTGTCGCTAAAATCGTGTAAATCCTACGAAATGTAGCATAGCAGCGCCACCTGTTGGGAGATTTAGACCAAAATCCTAATCAACAAAAACTTATGTCAACGTCTAACTGAATCTGAAGTTTTATGAAAATCCGTGCATTAATTCTTGAGATATAGCTATCGTAAAATCATGAAAAAAGTGGCATAGCAGCGCCACCTGTTAGGATATCTACACCAAACCGTAATCAGCGTCTATTTATGTCAAGGTCTAACTGAATCTAAAGTTTGATGAAAATGAGTGCATTAGTTCTTGAGATAGAGCTATTACGAACAATTCAGCATAGCAGCGCCATCTATTTGTCGATTTTCACCAAAAACTAATCAGCACCAATTTATATCAGGGACAGACTGAATATAAAGTTTTATTAAATTTCGTGCATTAGTTCTTGAGATAGAGGAAGTCGAAAATTTTCATGAATCCAATACTTTTTTCTTGAAAAGATAGAAGGAAGTAAAAATCACCTGAATCGGTCGCGTAGTTTCGGAGTAATAGATGAACATATAATAATAATAATAATAATAATAATAAAAAACATACGCATTGAATTGAGAACCGCCTCCTTTTATTGAAGTCGGTTAATAATTAAGTAAAAACCCATTTTCAGCATTATTAATCATAATATCATTAAAATGCACCGCAAGCGATTTCCCCCCGTTAGATCATAATGTAAATTAATTATTTTGTGCGTCCCCGTAAACGAACTACAAACACTACTTATTCTATACCCTTGAGAAAGCATACTGTAGTCCATCTCAGGGCTGATTATCAATCTCATTCTGTTTGAAATACTGTAACATCAATAAAATGCATCGCAAACGAATTTTTCCCTATAGACCATAATGTAACGAAAATGTTTTGTATGTCCCTGTAAACGAATTACAAATGCTACATACTTCATTTTCAATACCGATCTTTCTACAGTAAACCTTAATAACATATAAAAATTTCATGGAAATCCGAGTATATTTACGAGAGGTGGAGTACGGACAGACGGCAGACAGGCCACACAAACCGAATTCATAAACACTTTTCAACTATGTTGCAAAGTGTTAAAAATGCATCTATTCTTTTCATCATAATAAGTTAAGTGTGAAATAAAATAGGTTGAGAAACTTTGAATTACTTTTCTAACTCTTGTCATGTAGGTCAAAAAGATCAGAAAATAGCTGATTTCGGGAAAAGCAGGTTTAGTTCATCCGTTGGCTAACTATAAGTATCCCTTCCTTAATTCTCTCCCTTATCATTCCTTTCCTTTTTAGATAATATTCTCTGGAAGTTTCAGCAAAATCATGTATTTGTTAGCCTTTCATCCAACTATTTTTGCCATAGAAAATTCTATAAGAAAAATCTTACGTTAAGATAATTTTCCCTTATTTTAAAGTAAAGAAGTAGTGCTATGATAAAGCTTTAAAAGTGGGCCTCTGCAACATTGATGGAAATTTTAAGGTATATCGTAGAACACGTATTAATTAACAAATATGCAATTAAAATTATTTTAAATAATAAAAGTAAAAATAGTAAAATAAACAAACAAACAACAACAACAAAATGCTTTTTTATAAGCATTCAAAATTTCCTGACTGCAATTTAATGTTGTTCCAAAATATTTACAATACGCTAGTTTGGCGTGGTCAACGATTATTGAAAATTCACTGATTTAATTTACACTTCATAGACAGTGCGATATACCTTATCATCTTAATAGACTTCACAATCATTAAGTTTCCTTAGACAAATAAATTTTTGAATGTATTTATTTATTTATTTATTTAACTTTAATTTTAATTTTTATTTATTTATTATTATTATTTTTTTTTTTTGGGGGGGGGAGGGAGGGGGGGTACTTCCTTTTTATAGACTTCGGTACAATTCGGACTTAAGTCACTTCTTCACTAAGTCACTTCACTCTTCAGTCACGCGAAGGCGCTCGTTATAGCTAATGGCCGGTATAGCTAAGGTTGGTTGGTTGGTTGGTTGATTTATGACGGCCGATTATCTACTCTTGGGACATAGGGCCTAGGGGGAAGTGCCCTCCGTGGAGGTCTTTTTAAGGGATCCTAACCCGTATTTACGGCAAGGTTCGAAGAAAGCCACGGAAAACTCCGAACGGTTAGGTTGACGAGCATAACTGGGGTTTGAACCCAGCACCTCCCGTCTACCAGCTTTGAGAGCAGAATCTCTCAGCCATTAGGTATAGCTAAGGACCTATGACCGGGTTCTTTTCGAATTTCTCGTTTGAGCTAAGGTTGATCTCTAATATAGACATTTTTTACTTTTTCGATTTTGGTTGCAGATTTTTTTAAATAAAGGTACTTTTCATTTCGAAAACGGTCCCGAAAGTGAAAGTAGTTTTATTAATAAAAAATACATTTCAAGATAAACATAACGTCATTTTTACCAGCACAAACTTACCATACGTACTTTTCATACTTTTGATCCATGTATATTTTAACGCGTTATTAGGTTTATTGGTAAACGTATTTCAAGTAAAAATTGACGCCATGTTTGCCAGCAAGAACTTTGCATACGTATTGAAATTTTATATTCCATGTACTTGGCGAAAGGTTTTAATATCCACCGTTTCAATATCTACTATATGCCCCCAAAGTAATATTGCTCTTCCCTTCGCTCAAACAATAAATAACCATGTTTAAACTGACATCCAAAAGTCATTTTTAAAAATGCAAAATAAATAAAATATGATTAGAATTTAAAATGCGCAGTTAAAAAATATAGTTAACTGAATTTTTATGAAAACGTATTTTTCTAATTATTAAAAAAAAAAAAGGATCTTTCTACGGTTTCAAAGAATTTTTAACATTATACCAGAAATGTGGTTCGACTTAATGTACGATTATTTAAATGTCTTCTGGAAATACGCTGAATAATTCAGGGAGTCGAATTACACATGAATCTATTTATAGAGAAATATATACGGCAATTAACTTCCATATTGACACAAACAAAGCAGAATAAAATCGATAAAAACTACATTCAAAGGGAAATATCGATTAAAGAAAGAAACGAGGGCACATTGGAATAAATTTTCTGATATAAATCTCCACTACAGGCTATGGATAAGAAAGTTGTGCCAATTTTCGCTTATATTGATTTAAGTGAGGCTGACCGCATTAGGGAACTCGGAAAATTCATTAAATTTTCAGTTTCAGAGAATTTACTTTATATACAGGGTGATTAAAAAAGATTGGACAATGTTTAATAGAGCACACAGAAATGGGACAGGCTCAGCCCGAGCTTGTGAGTCTGAACCCGAGCCCGGGAACGAAACAGGAAAAGGCTCAAATGTTACACCAATCTTCGGGTTCGGGATCAAAGTGAAAATTTTATTTATTCACAAATTTAAACTAGTCGGATTTGCCAATCCCAAAACTTTCTTCTGTGTCATACATATTAATATTTCGAAATTCTCTATCACAGAGCCAACAAAATCAGTATTTTTCGTTATTCTGTTGTGCATCAGCTGCTTGAGAAGCGCCGGGTTACCTGGATGCGAGCACCTTTCGCTGCACGAGCAGCCAATGTACAACACAACTGCATAAAATCGAGAAAATCGCTATCACAGCGCCGCCCTCCGGCGGAATAGCAAATTTGATTCAATTCTATGCATAACTTCATCACTTTTCGATGATATAATAATGAAAATGGAACAAAAATCGCTATCACAGCGTCTCCTTCCGGCGGAATATCCCCAAATTCAATTGGGACCTGCTAGCAAAAACCTATAAATGAAATTTGGTTCAATTATATGCATAACTTCATACACTTTTTCATGATACGATGAGGACAGACACACAAACAGACAGGCATTTTGTATAAATATGTTTTTCGGGATCTCTGACCCCTAAAACATGTAAATCCCTAGAAAATGGGAAGTTGGAAAAGGCCCCACCAATGGCTGAGAGGTTCGGCTCTCAAAGCTGGTAGACGGGAGGTGCTGGGTTCAAAACCCCTGTCACGCTCGTCGACCTAACCGTTCAGAATTTTCCGTGGTTTTCTTCGAACCTTGCCGTAAATACAGGTTAGGATCCCTTAGAAAGACCCCACGGAGGGCACTCCCCCCTAGGGCCTATATACCTCGTGTAGATAATCGGCCATCATAAAATCAACTAACCAACCGGAACTCGGAAAAATTTCGATTACAATACTTTCTTGTATTATATGTAAAAAAAGTAAAAAGTCAAAAATAAATAAATAAAACCTTGTTATTTGAGAAACAAGAATGTAGTCTAGGTTTCTTAAAGAACCTAGACTACATTTTTTAAAACATTAACACAAGTAAGGTAAACATTTCTTTGATACAATCCTTTAAAAATCACTTTGTAAGGGAATTGAATTGTTATTGATGGAATATAAGGAGAAATATTCTGAAGCCTTAACATGGTCATTGTTAGTAACAGAAAGAAGCCATGTAATATACCTCGTCTATCCTTGCTTTCTGTTTGAAGTCCTTTCCAGAATAAATGGTAAACAGAACTCGTGTCTTTCTGTCATAGTTGTGCAATGATATTCTTTTCATTAGAATAAGAATTATGGCTTTTGTCAATGGTTGGGTATAAATAACAAATGCTTGCTGTTTCAAACAGGTTTTCAGGGACATGGAAATCACGAAGCGTTGTCATGCTCAAGCGTTAAGAGCCCCACCAGTGGCTGAGAGGTTGTGCTCTCGAAGCTGGTAGACGGGAGGTGCTGGGTTCGATCCCAATCGCGCCCGTCGGCCTAATCGTTCGGAGTTTTCGTGGTTTTCTTCGAGCCGTGGATTTATCCATGCGTAAATACGGATTAGGTTCCCTTAGAAAGACCCCCACGAAGGGCACTCCCCCCGGGCCTATATCCCTAGTGTAGATAATTGGCCGTCAATAATCAACCCAACCCAACTCAAGCGTTAAGCATGGTAATGAATGAACAAAGGCAAATGTCCTGTAACTGCCTGTTTTGAGTCTTTGTTGTTTTTGTCTCTATATTCTTATGTATAGTGTCATCTATTGGGAAAATTTGACACTAAATTTGTTATTTGCACAAGTAAAAATTTTCAGCACTGGAAACATTTTAGTCCAAACCGCACATTCGTACGTCAATTACTCGATCTTATAAAGGAGTTTAAAATGGGCCAGTTTATTTTTTAACACCTAGTAACAACTATTATAGGGAATGAGACAGCTGTTTTTACTCTTTCTCTTTCTTTTTTATTCATTTTTTTATATAATGACAAATCAAATATGCAATTAAATCGGAAAAACAAGTGAATAAAAATATAAAACTAAATTACAGAACGTTTTGTACTTATCTTTGGAAACTAATCGATTTCATTAAAGTTTAATGCACATTACTTTCAATTCAATGGATTTCGACATCATAAGATAAAACTAATTAACAGGATTTGAATCCCCAATAAATCATGTCCCAAGTCATCTTTGAGGTTTAATTATAAATTTTGTCCTTATATTTGGCAACGAACTTGAATAAGTAGGACTCTATAACGCATTTTTTTTTTCTGTCAACATTCATTACGAAAAAGCAAATAAATTGAAAATGATTCTTTTTTTTTTCTTTAATCAGTGTAAATTAGTTTTTAGATTGGCATGGGAATAACTACTTAAATAAAAAATCCATTATAGAAACATTAAAAAAATATTAATTTAGTCCAGTTTCACGAAGATGTTTTTACTACAGATACCTCTCTTTCCTTGCTCATCCCCGCTACTCTCATCCCGTAATTTTTTTTTTTCAACAGTTTACTATTATTAGTACTTTTTAATATATTTGTTTTATATTTAATGACAACATTAATTTTTATTGCGCAAATTAACTAGAATACTCTGTTAAAGAAAGAAAAAATGAAAACAAGAACGAAAAATCATGCGTCAAGCATACAAATCTTTACCGTTTAATAAGGTAAAATATGATGTCTCAGATTTAGAAAAAACATAACACATTTAAAAATCAAATTTCAGGAATTATTAACAATATTCGGAAAAATACCCGAATTCGTTTGTGCAGCACTGTATATGATCTGTAGATTTGTATATATTCTACATAGAATGCTAAATTTGAGTTCACTTAGGAAACGCGTAGAACAGTTTTAAATTCCCCTTCCGGAATTTCCGTCAATAAACGGAAATGAATGTGCTCCGAGAACTTTTGTACTGCCCAGTATATGATCTATAGAATTTATACACACGAAGTAATATAGAAAAAAATTAGTTAAATTTAAAAATGCGCTCAGCAACTGGAAACGCAGTTCCAGGAATTATTGTTAACAGACTGTACCGAATTCTTTTGTGTGTCCCTGTAAACGAATCTTAAATACTATACACACAATATTGTATAGTTAGTCTGTTGTAATCCACCTTAGTGATATATACAAATTTCAATATGTTTCAAATAGTGAAACAATATTCAAATCACCTTCAAACGATTTTTCTCCAAAGACAGTAATGTAACAGATGTAACAGATCAACATTGTTTTTTGAGTGTCCTTGTACAGGAACTATTAGAGCTATGCACACCATACTCTATAGTGAGCCTCTTGTAGTGCACTACGGTGATATATATCCATTTCAATATGTTTGAAATTGTGTATAATATTGATTATAATAAACCGCGAACGTTTTTTCCCCCATAGACCGTAATGTAACGGAATAATTTTGAGTGTCCCTGTAAAAAAACTATAAGTGCTGCACACTTCATTTTCAATACCGAACATGCCATAGTAAACCTCAATAACATCTATCAATTGCATGACAATCCGAGTCTATTTACGTGCGTTAGAGCACGGACAGACAGACCAACCAAATTCATAAACACTTTTCAACTTTGTTGGAAAGAATTAAAAAAAAACTTTCCGCCAACGAAAATTTAGTTGTTTTGCAATCTCTTAAATAAACACTACACATTTTTTTAGAAATTACTATGTATATTGAACCCCATAAACGGTAAACTTTAAAAAAAAAAAAAAAAAAAAAAAAAATCCAATGTTAGTTCTATAAAACCGACGCGACGGTAAAATCAATTATAACTAAACAAATCAATAGCATTAAATTTTAATTCAGATTTCTTTCCTTTCATTTTGATTTCGACATCCTAAAATAAAGCTAATTAACTGGGTTAGAACTCTAAATAAAATCATATGGATGTGGCTATTGAAGTTTTTATTGTAAATTTCGTTTTTATATTTGGCAACGGATTTATAAGTAAAAGTTCTTTAGCGTAGAATCTTTTCTGAAAACATTAATTGATTCAATGACTTCAAAACTACATAAGGCCAAGATGCAGGTTTTTTCAAGAATCAATAAAAATTATGCTACACACAAATGCTATAGCTATTTTTAGAACTTTTCTGTGCTCACTATATTTTTCAAGTCTTTAAATATTTAAGTATGTTATCAGTTATTTATTTTATAGGAATTTAAATATAAACTTTGAAAAACCTTTGGAGTTATGTTGATTTTGAAGTCAATCAGATTTAGTGATAAAGTTATAGAAAAAAAAGATAAAAATAGAATTAATCATATTTTTATTATTATTTGACAGATTAGATATAGATCATTTACGTCTGTATCTTAACACTTACATACTAGCGCAAATTCGCACAGCAAAATTTCAAGCGGAGTATTTTGTACACCATATATTTCTGCATTTCTAGGAAAATAAATTAATGTTTCATAAGATTAAAATCAACTAAAATTACCTTCTAGAATAATATTATGAAAAACCCTTAACATAGGTATATGTTGACAATATTGTCGAACAAAATGCACATTTGTAACATGTATATTTAAATTTGTAACATCTAATTGTGTAAATAACATGTATATTTAAATTTGTAACATCTAATTGTGTAAATAAAAAGTAAAACGTGCCCAGTTAAACAGATGGCATTGAGCTCACAAGCTATTCACACTAATTGTATATTGTACTCTTATTTCAAAGAATAATGCCCCTCGAAAAATAAAGAAACCCACAATAAACCTGTATACCAAATTTGAAGCAAACCGGATAATTCTGCAAGAAATACCCATTTAGCTAAACTAAGGGGGGTTAACCCCCCCTTATACTTAACCAATTAACCTCCAAATCTAATAAGGGAAGCGCCTTATCAGAATAAACCTGTGCACCAAATTTGAAACAAATGGGATAGTTCTGCATGAAAAACCCATTTATCTAAATTAAAGGGGGAGATTATCCCCCCATTCCCCCCTTTATACTTAACAAATGAACCATCAAAACTAATCAGGGTAGTGCCTTAGCAGAATAAACCTATACCAAATTTAAAGCAAATCGAATAATTCTGCATGAAAAACCCATTTATCTAAATTAAGGGGGATTAGCCCCCTTTCCTCCCTTTATACTTAACCAATAAATCCCCAAAACTAATCAGGGAAGTACCTTATCAGAATGAACCTATATACAAAATTTGAAGCAAATCGGTTATTTTTATCAAGAGTTATCACGTTACGTACATACGTACATACATACAGAACCTGCGGGCCACATTTAGCTCTCAGGCTTTGATAGCCTGTGAGCTAAAAATACACCATCGCGAGTAATTAAGAATTAGGATTAGCGTAAAGTGCATAAGTGCCAAATAAATATTAGGGATTTTGAATACCACCATTTCTCAATAGTAAGAATTACACTGTTAAAAAAAAAAAAAAAAAGTTTCTTAATGTAGGTATATATAATGTAACCACGAAAAAAAAGTATACATTAACTTCTTACGAGTTACCTACGATTTCAAAAAGCGTTCTTTATCTTTAGAAACCTCATAAAACAATATATTTTCAATAAGATTTAAGGAAGCATTTATAAAAACAAAGTTTATTTTGCTGTCACTGATTTTCGGAGACGTTTGAGAGTATAGTTTTTATAGTGCATTAATCAGGTTTCTTAACCCGGAAGATAGGTGTTTCGGATGCTATTTATTCTCAAGTAAGCAGTTTCATGTTCAACAAGCATGTCATAAAGACAAACATGATAAATAACAGCATTAGCAATAAGATTAAAACCAGTGGACACGTGCGAGAATTTCGCACTGCAGTCTAATATTTTTTAGCGATATCTGATATTTATAGATGGTGGTTTAAACTTCTAAAGAAAAATTAAGAATAAAAAGTCCTTCCGGCCTGTACCGGGAGGAAAAGGTAGCTTTCCTATATCTTCGTTTTAAAATTTTAGCTAATGTTACTCGAAAACAGCAAGCTAAAATGCAAAGAAAACGTTTACAAAAGATTCGTTAATACTGAATTTGAATAAGAAATTCGCCAAATTATTGAGCAATAGCCAAATTGGCTTCATTTATGAAGACTTATTTTGGTCGCCAAATTTGGCGATATTTCGCCAAATGTCGCCAAGTTTGGCGAGAATTTGGCGCTAACGGATATGAATATATAGTTTTATGCGTTTGATTGGGAAAATTATTACAACAATGAAAATTTTTGTAATGTGCTGTCTTGTTTCAAAATGTCAGCCACCCTAGAATTTCAAACTGCTCTATCTCAGCCGTTTTTTAAGATAAATTTAAAACAAAAAATGCTCTGGAATCCTCGTTTCAAGGCCTAACACTGAATTAAAAAATAAATTTGAATTTTTAACTTTTTTGTACATTTATTTTAGTTTTAAATTTTTAATTGGCCGCCATCTTGAAACAAAATGGCGGACCAAGCTGGCCAACGAACTCGGTCGAGACATTGGTGAGCTTAATACATACAATTAGTTTCATCAAAATTGATTTATAAATACGAGCGTTACCGTATGACATAGGTCAGATATATATATATATATATATATGGAGATATATATATATATATATATATATAAATCAACATTTGAACGGAGGGTGGTTTTGGGGTCTGGGGGTCATGATCGGTGAAAATATATCGAAATTTTCCGGAACTGCTTTCCTCCGAACGGCTGCAATAGGTAGCTTTATACTTTTTTGTATTGAAAGCTACCTAAAATATCTGCAACCAATATTAGTCAAGCCAGATATCATCTCATTTATTTCAACAAAGTTACAGGGAAAACTGATGAAAGATGAGAAAAGGCACGCGCGAAAAATAATAAATAAAATAACAATCGTATTTTAACTGCATTAGAAGATGACGTCCTCCTCTTCGGGAAAAACATGGGACAGAGAAAAATAAATTGAATACGCATAAAATACTATTTAAGCTAATATAATAAAGCATATCTTTTAGGCTAAGCTTCGATCGATCGACGGTGTTTCTTTCTTCTAAACATTTCAATTTCAATTTTACTTTTTAATCATAAATATAAAATAAACCCGTGCGGCGAAATCATAATTTACCTTTTTTGTGTACTATTCACTTTTTTTATAAACATTGTTGAGCATCATACAATGCGGTATTTTATTTTTGGGACAACACTAATCTGAGGAAAATCTTTCATTTCATTTATGAAAACACTGCCGATTTAATTTTTAATTAACAGCAGTTTTTAACCAAAAACATGTTTTAACAAAATGTGAGTGTACTATGTCAGAAGTCGCTTCAAAAATCTTTCGAATGATACCTCATTCGTTGTTATGCGTTTCGTAAATTCATAGAAAAACGGATGTTGACAACAGAAATAATATATATGATTAATATTATGTTGTTACTCTTGGATGTATAAATTAAGTTACGCAGTTGAAAATGTTTAATTGATAACTGTTAGCATCTTAAAAACCAATATTCCGGTTTGAGAAAACTATTTAATACGCTATAAAAACTATTTGGAAACATATCCGAATATCAGTGGCAGCAAAATAAACTTTGTTTTTATAAATTATTTTTTAAATGTAAAAAATATATTGGTTTCTGAGGTTAAAGTGCATGGGCATGTCACCCCATGCTATTTTATCACCAAATTGTCGCATACAAGGTGCGAGAGGTACTTGTATGGAGCTTATGTATGCATGCAATGATACAAGTTTATATATTATATAATAATTGTATTTGTACTGTTCGACTGAGAACATGGTGGTGGAGGTCTAAAATTATTTCGGTGAATTGTTTAGATGAATTTCGGAAATGCTATAAAGAAGCTAAATTATTTTCCGATAATCGTATGGTGTAAGAATATCAGGAAAAAGAAAAACATCCAATTTGAAATCATGTTTAGATCTTTAAATGCCCGCTGAATATTTCGTTTTCAATATCATGATTGATAGAGAAGGTAATAAAAAACTTTCTTATAAAGCATATCTGCGGACAGATTATTAACCTTATTGCCACTTTCCTTAGAACTTGAATTTGGGTCATCACTGGAGTTTAGAGAAATAATAAAAAAAATTGCACGTGCAAAACTTTGTAAAAGGAAATTTTGATGAATCTATGAATTTGTTTAAAGATGGTTAAAGGAGCTGTGTTTACCTGAAATCATGGTTATATGAGTAAGATTATGCAGTATGTTTTTGAATTTATTATTAGAAATTTGTTTTCTATTTAAATATTTTCTATAACGAATTAATAAACCAGAAAAAAATTAACTCATTACAAAGTGAGAAGAATTTTCAATTTCCGTATAAATAGCTTTCAAAAAGTTATAGGAACGCAAAATATGGTTTTGTCTCTTTTTTTGTTACTTGATTGGGTATCAGAGTTGCCAATTCGCTATTTATTTAAATTCAGATTGCTTGATTGCACAGCGTTCAAGAGATTAAATAGAGATGAAATGTTTACGTTTGGTGTGATGCTGAAAATGCAACCCTACAGTCGGTCCAAACAACTGGTGGCTTGCTTTAAAACCGCTTCCCCGTCCAATGAATCCAGTCTTTGTTCCACGTGCAGCCTCTCTCCGACCAATGAAATCAGCCCTTGGGCCTAATGATTTGAGCGATAACCGGCTTCATATTGCAAACCAATTTTACTGTTCATTGCTTCTCTATTCTTTTTCAGCCCCACCAGTGGCTGAGAGGTTTTGCTCTCAAGGCTGGTAAACGGGAGGTGCTGGATTCAAACCCTCGTCGGCCTAACCGTTCTGAGTTTTCTGTGGTTTTCTTCTAACGTTGCCGTAAATGAGGGCACTCGCCCCAGTGCCTATATCCCTCGTGTAGATAATTGGTCGTCATAAAATCAACCAACCAACCTCTATTCTTTCTGTGTGTACACTGTGGCTTGATTGCTGCAACTTTTTTGAAATAGTAATATTCGTCCTATTTAATCTATTATTAAATAAAATAAATATTACTGTTTCAAAAATTTGATAGCAATCAAACAATCGTTTTTTTTTTTTTTTTAAGTAGTGAATTGGCAACACTGCTAGGAATTGTGTTTACTTTTAGAATCTGAATACAATTTTTGATATAGGGGTCGTTTACATATTAAAAATTGTACCAACTTTGATTTTTCAAATGGTAACACCCACTTTTGACACCATATCTACCACCTGACTTCCTTGGATCAAGATTTACAGAAAAAAAATCATAGTTTATACACTTTTTATTAATTCTTCACAGAGTTTAGAAAAGTTCAAAGTTTGAGGATGGAGAAAAATACATTATTATCTCCCCCTCGCTCCTCCCCAGATAAAAAACAACTTCAGCAACAAAGGAGGGTTGGATTTGTCCCTGCTCTAGGGATTTTAATCCCCAAATCTTTTTTCATTGCGACAGTGTGAATATAATGGCATGAAAATATATTTGTGAAAATAAATGGTGCTGAAAGGTTTTAAAGATACAAAATTACTGAGATATTCGTGAAATATGTTGTGTTTACCAACCTAAAATAGTTAATCCTACAACGTGGAGAATACTTATATAATGAACAGAAATAAAAGTATTATGTTAGAATTTGATCACAATAAACTATCACGTCTTTTTTATATGCAACAATATAAACATAGCAGCCAACTTTTATGCTTTTATGTTACCATTGAAATTTAATAGAAATTTTTGCTTTATTAAATCTCAGATTTAATAAAAGCAAAATTTATTAGTAAATTTTAGTGGTAGGAAAAAACCCATAAATGTTGGTATGGAAAAAACCCATACATGTATAAGTATGTTTCTGAAAGTTTGCATGCATATGGTCAGATTAAAACCTTTTCAGAAAATTAGTTTAAATAAAAAGTTAAATAGTTTGAAAAATAAAAATTCTGATGTGAATTATTTTTATAAAACTTGAGTAAAATTTCCAGTATATTTAACGTTAAATTATTTTCTCATGTGAAACAGACATATTTTAATTTATATATAGCCCAAAATATACTTGCTACATGCATAATTTTATTTGATGTGAGTGTTTAATTTTTTTTAGCTGTTTATAAGAGAGTTAGGTACACTTTTAAAATACTGCAGACAACATCTTTAATTTTTACATGCAGGTTAAAAACATATCATTTAAAAATAGTGAGAAGCATTTTTCATTTCTCAGTGTGAATATAATGGCATGAAAATATATTTGTGAAAATAAATGGTACTGAAAGGTTTTAAAGATACAAATGAGATATTCGTGAAATATGTTGTGTTTACCAACCTAAAATAGTTAATCCTACAACGTGGAGAATACTTATATAATAAACAGAAATAAAAGTATTATGTTAGAATTTGATCACAATAAACTATCACGTCTTTTTTATATGCAACAATATAAACATAGCAGCCAACTTTTATGCTTTTATGTTACCATTGAAATTTAATAGAAATTTTTGCTTTATTAAATCTCAGATTTAATAAAAGCAAAATTTATTAGTAAATTTTAGTGGTAGGAAAAAACCCATAAATGTTGGTATGGAAAAAACCCATACATGTATAAGTATGTTTCTGAAAGTTTGCATGCATATGGTCAGATTAAAACCTTTTCAGAAAATTAGTTTAAATAAAAAGTTAAATAGTTTGAAAAATAAAAATTCTGATGTGAATTATTTTTATAAAACTTGAGTAAAATTCCCAGTATATTTAACGTTAAATTATTTTCTCATGTGAAACAGACATATTTTAATTTATATATAGCCCAAAATATACTTGCTACATGCATAATTTTATTTGATGTGAGTGTTTAATTTTTTTTAGCTGTTTATAAGAGAGTTAGGTACACTTTTAAAATACTGCAGACAACATCTTTAATTTTTACATGCAGGTTAAAAACATATCATTTAAAAATAGTGAGAAGCATTTTTCATTTCAGTGTGAATATAATGGCATGAAAATATATTTGTGAAAATAAATGGTACTGAAAGGTTTTAAAGATACAAATGAGATATTCGTGAAATATGTTGTGTTTACCAACCTAAAATAGTTAATCCTACAACGTGGAGAATACTTATATAATAAACAGAAATAAAAGTATTATGTTAGAATTTGATCACAATAAACTATCACGTCTTTTTTATATGCAACAATATAAACATAGCTGCCAACTTTTATGCTTTCTTTTTTTTTTTTTTTTTTTTTTTTTTTTACTTTTATGCTTACTTTTTTTACCTTTACTTTTATGCCAACTTTTATGCTTTTTCATCTTTCTCAGACAAGTAAATATAAACAAGAACGAAAAATCATGCGTCAAGCATAGATTATGTAACACTTTCCAACGCTTCCAAAATAATTTTACAAATCATACCGTTTAATAAGCTGAAAGATAACATCTAAGTAAACAATTTGGAAAACGCATAACATATTTAAAAACATAATTTCAGGAATTACCAACGTATACAATATTCGGAAAAATATCCGAATACTTTTATTCAGCCCTGTATATGATTTATTAATTTGTATATATACTACATAGGATGCTAAATTTTAGTTCAGTTAAGAAACGCGTAGCACAGTTTAAAATTCTCCTTCTGGAGTTTCTGTCAATAAACGGAAATGTGTTCGCGAACTTTTGTGCTTCCCTGTATAGGATCTACAGAATTCATACACACCACGTAATAAACAAAAAGTGAGTTAAATTTAAAATCGCGTCCAGTAATTTAAAACGCATTTCCAGGAATTATTGTTAACAGACATTAGAGAATTCTTTTGTGTGTCCCTGTAAATGAACGATGACTGCTATACACACAATATTCTGTGGTAAGCATCTTGTAATGCACCTTAGTGATATATATATATAAATTTCAATGTGTTTAAAATAGTGAAACATTATTTAAATAAACCGCAGACGATTTTTCTCCATAGACGTAATGTAACGGAATTCTTTTGACTATCCCTGTAAATTAACTATAAGTGCTATGCACACCCTATTCCATATTAAGCTTCTTGTAATACACCTTAGTGATATTTATCAATTACAATGTGCTTGCAATTGTGTAACATCATTAAAATAAACCGCAAATGATTTTAGCGGAGTCTGCACGGAAGTTAGCGAGCGTAACTTGTAAATTGTGCAGGCCGCCAAATTTTGTTACAAAATGCAATTGTGAGATAAATTTTTATTACGAAAAAACATTTTTTTCTGATTTAAAAATATTTAACACTTCAAACTTTTTACAAAATTTACTTTCCTAGTTCAATCCGTATCTTGACAGTGAAATAAAAGTTCTAAATATATATGCTAGAATTTTTCGTTTTTAATGAAATAAGTTAATTTTGTGCAAAATAATGATAAATATAATTAAGACTGTTCTTAAATACAAAGGAACTACTTTCTGACAATTTTTTAAATTCAATTTTGTTTAAAATAGCCAGGTGTTCTTATTCAAAAACTATGTAATCGAATGACGTTTTTCACTTTTGGGTAAAGCAGAAAATCTTTCAGAAAATATTGTCAAAGTAAGTGTTTTGAACCAAATTTCAGGATGCGGCAGCAAGAAAGGGGTAAAACTTGACGTCACTTGACAATAATAGCTTATTACTCAATAAGTATTATTTTCAAAAATGAAAACTTTATTCGATTCCAAATCGCTTCAACAGTCAGGACTGTCATTGTTAAGTTCGTTTGAAAATTTGTCAGAAAATGCATCAGAAAGTTTCGCGTTGTTGAACTTGGAATTTGAGAACCATTTTAAATAAATTAATTTGAGCATTTTTTAAACAATTTAACCCATACGCATAGAGTTTTAGTAAAAGGTACAAAAGAAAAATGCATAAATAAGGAAAAAAAAAGAATAGTGTGTAAAGCTGTTTAAGTAATGAAATTCATAAGAAATCAACTAAAATAAATTAATAAGGTAACAAGATGACGATCAATAATTCACAAACAATCGAACACATTTTTTTTCCAATCCATTTAAAATTATACAGTTAAAAAATGGTTTTCTTCAAGTCAAATTTTCTCATTCTCAAGCACAAGCTGAAATAAAAGCATTTGTTAACACTTTGGGTCACGTATACATGCTGCTGAATGTGCTGAGAATCCTCGATTATTCCCACCAGTTATTTTTAATTGTATACTTTACCTCATTTAATCTTAGCATTTCTGCGATTCAATTAGGTGAAAAATTCTGTTTTGATAAACAGACGGCAAAAGATTAAAAATTCTGTAAAGGACTCTCGTCAAAAAGGGGTTAAAGATAAAGGAAAAATAAAACAATTGCATTTTCTAAAATCTTCTTACGATCTATACTAAAAAAGAAAGTTTCGCTCTGTCTATGTGTGTGTTTATGTGTGTCTCTGTGTGCGATGGCTAGCGAAATCTGTCACACGTAGTAGTCTGAAAATTCGGGCGAGAATAGTCCAAGACAGGTCTTGGTGTACCTGAGGCTCAGATTTTTAATTTTTTTAAGGTCCGATCTCCCAGGGCCCTTTTCCCCTTTTAATCCGATTTTCTTTGTTTTCGGGACCCATTCTCCATTTTATTATTTCAAACTTTCTGCATTTCATTTAATACACTGGCGCCCTGGGGTCCGGTCCGGCGTCCCTTGGACATTTTGGACGCCATGCATTTTCAGCCCCTAATTATGTGTCCTCTCACTGCTTAACTTTTAAAAAGTTGAGCCTAGGACTCCTCTCCCTCTATCAACACCCTCATGTTTTTATTGGTACCGTAGCACCCTTTTTTAAGCATCCCCCTTTTTTTTCTAATTATAAAAAATTAATTCTAATGATTAATTCTTACCCTATGCTTAATTCCGACTAATTGAAAATGTAAAGCACTAAATACCAAGACCTTTTAACATGCTTTCATGTTAGGGTCCTGCTCTCAACTATCTGTTGGACCTTTTTCGGCCCCACATTATAGCTCTCTTAAAAATGGCCCAATTCACTTTTTTTTCCTAACAACTTCTTAAGTCCTTCGACTTTTTGCACAAATATATTCTATTGAATACATATTTCGCATTACTTTTATAATTTTGAAAGGTTTAATTTTAACAACTAAATATTATATGTAGAGATATATATAATCTAAAAAAAATTTTTTTATATATCGAGAATGTTGTATTCAGGGGCGTAGCGAGCGGGGGGGGCAGGGGGGGGCAGCTGCCCCCCCCCCCCCCCCAATGTTTATTAAAAGGATTCAGTCGGCTTATCAGCAGATTTAATTAGTGTCTCTGTAGTATGTCAGTAGGCCGATAAAAAAAACAATTCGGAAAAATTCTGGTTGGCAGGACTTTAAGTCTTCAGAATACATTTCACTACACCCTTACAATCATATGGCAAAAGCTAGTCGGTCTGTCAATAGATAGGTTATGAGTAAAAAAAGCAATGTTTTCAATAGATCCATTTGCTCAGCCGGTATGAAAGTCACGTGTTCTGTCACATTTTCGAATCACATAAATTGCTAGTCGGCCTACCCACTGAAATAAAATTATCATGTATAAATCTTGTCTGCAGAACCGGAAATGTTGGACATATACTATACCTTACCCACACATGGAAAATCTAAGTCGGCCGTCGATACATAGGCCAATAGCGGAAAAAATTAATTTGATCTATTGATTTGAAAATATCAGAAATTTGTCGTACAGTAACACTCGCAACTTACATAGATAAAAATTATCAATATATAAACTAGGTCGATCGAATGCGAAAGTCGCTTAAGAAAATTCAAGAAATTTTATACTTGATACATAGTAGGTTCTAGCAACGATATGATGTTTACGCCCTTTGGAACTGTTTTAGGAACGTTTGGAAAATAAAAACGAAGAATTTTTAAAACTATTTAAAAAAAGAAAATGAATAAATTAAAAAAATATCCGCACATTTAACATTTAATACCTAAAAAACTTTACTTTTTTTTTTTTTTTTTTTTTTTTTTTTGATAAAACTAAAACTAAATTTATATGCTTGTGCCAACATAACATAATTACCTACTTTTCACTTGTTATTATAAAAATTAGAATTGCAAAAGCATCTCAAGAGCAGACAGCAGAATGTCGAGTCGAATGTGTCATGTCGCGCCAGGTGCCTGCCGAGTGATGAGTCAAGTGCAGGATAGGACGTGCAGTGATCTATAGTGCTATTCATGATGAGTCATTCGTTTACTAACTGCTCATCAATATCGGACTGTCAGAGCAGTTGAGAGTCACATAGTAGTGATAGTACGAAAGTTTATTACTTAATCCCTTCGTGACGAGAGTCTTCTCACGGAATTTTTAATCTTTTACCACGGGTTTTTCGAAACAGAAATTTTCGCCTAATTGAAACGCAGAAATTCTGTCATTAAATAAGACAAAGCGTACAATAAAAATTAACTGGTGGGAATAATCGAGGATTCTGAGCATCTTATGCGTCACGCACAGAGTAAGGGGATTTAAACAGAGAATCAACTCTCATACACTGCAATGGTAATTTCTTTAACATGGGATTACACAATACACATAGACAGTGGCGATTGCTGCGGGTGACACAGAAACTACGGCCATAACAGAAACGAAGTTTCTAATACGGCTATATATCGCTTTCTTGGCGACAAATGAGGGCAGTGAAAAAAAAAAATGGCGACTGCTTGTTGCTGTTTGTTTTTTAGATCTCATTTTTGATATAATTTAACATCGTACAATCCGCAATTATTATTTTTTCAATTGCATGCATATTTATAAGCATATAAAATTCTTCAAATGTTCCAGAAATTAGAATCATTAAATTAAACACGGTGTTATACAATGATATTTTGAAATTCTGATGAATTGCTTATTCTTTTTTTTTGGTATTCATCAGCAACGAATAAATTAAAGTGGAAAGTAAAAATAAACTCTTTTAAAAATTGTAAAAAATATGAAAATATGTTTATATTTCCCGAACAGATGCAAAAACATTTTCAAATATTTTAAGCAATTAATTTCTAAATTCTATTAAATTTATCGGCAAAATTTTAAAACTATTGGAAATCCATATCGAAAATTTAGCATTCATAATTTTACGTCTAAATCCATTATGAAAATGTTCTATTTTCATTTCAGATAAAAATGAAATTTGAAAAATCGTCTGCATCCCCATAGCATTATGACCGAAAAAAAAATGTTCTATATTTTCCGAACGAATGAACCAAATTTAACCAAAAACTATACATCTAATTCCGGATACCTCGCCTACATACCTACTAAAAATGAACCTAATTGGACCATTTTTACGGAAAACAGACAGACGAAAACCAAAAACTTTTCGCGTCTCCACAGTGAGCCTTAACACGACATTTCGGCAAAAATCTGTCAACACTGAATATACATAAAATATTTCAAACATTATGGAACTTGAAAAACAAGAACAAAAATAACACATGAAAATAAATCACAACTTAAATTTTGAAGAATTATAATGACTTATTTGACCTTCAAAGAGTAATTTTAATAATAAATATTAACCAAGATTCAAAAATCAAATAGCGAACGCCGAAAAGTTGCACTTGTGCGAATGACAACAGCAAAAGACGCCAAGCAGAATAGGGTTACAATTAAACGGAAATCACGAAGATAGAAATCGCCAAAGCGATGATTCAGTTTTTAAGTCATCCGCTGCAGTCGCTCTGTTCAGGCGAAATTGTGTCTCTGTATAAATATCCTTAATCTGTGGCGTCACGTATACGTGTCGCTCGTCCCCGAGGGGTTAATCTTACTTTGCTTGTGTTGAGATAATAGTTTATATTATGAAACGAATTCGGCACCAGCCAAGTGGAAATCAAAAAAGACAAAAAGAAGAAACTTGGAGGCTGCAAAAAAGTTCGAAAAAGTTATCAACATGGCTGGACAGGGGAAACCATTCGACAGGGAATGGTGATAAGAAAGGTATGAATGGTTTGCTTTATTCAGTGTGATGTGTAATTCATGTAAAAATAGTACAGTCAAACTTGAATAATTCGAACGTGTATAATTCGAAATTGTGGATAATTCAAATGTTTCTGTCGGTCCCTAGACATTCCTATAAGACACAATCAGTGGTGGATTAAGCACTCCAGAGGCCCCAGGTGCAATTAAATTTTGAGGCCCCTCCAAATATTTTCAGTACCCCTATAGTGTGCATTTTTTAGTTTTACAATTAGAATTACTGAAAGTGTATGTTGTTAATTCCATACGATATTATCTCTAATTGGAATATAAAGTTCAAATTATTTTCTATCGCATGCTAATAAAATATTGAAAGTACTTCCCATTCATTACATTATCATAATTTTTAGAACTAAGAGATCACATTTTTATTTAGCTTTTATTTTGATTAAACTATCACTTCATTCTATCATTCTAAACAAATGTGTTTATCACAAATATAACTGTCGGATTTTTTCTTATCAATACATATTCTTTTTTTTCCAGTATAGTTCTTGGTAAATCTTTTAAATAATTACTGAGTTATATCAAAGAAACATTTTAGTAATACAAAATCATATATTTTATTTTTAACTATCAATTATAATTAATCAGTTAAAATTAATTGTAAAAACTATTAATCATATATTCTAATACGAGCAAATCTTATGGGTGGTTATATATATATATATATATATATATATGCAAAAATTATCTTAAAAACGGCTCTAACGATTTTGACGAAATTTCGTATCCTACCGTTTTGGGGCACCAGAAAACCATTGGGCTAGGTCACATGCTCGAGAAAATTCGATTAGTGGGTCATTTTGGGTCCTTTTGGGTCATGGTCTAGCTAATTGTATCTAAAAAACGGTTCAAACGATTTTGACGAAATTTTGTATCCGACCATTTTCGGGCATGAGAAGTGAATTGGGCTGGGTCACATGTTCGAGAACTTTCGATTAGTGGGTCATTTTTGGGTCAACGCGGGTCAAATTAATTTTATCTAAAAAACGGCTCTAACGATTTTGATTAAATTTTGTGTCCTACGAGTTTCGAGCACGATAAAAGCATTGGGCTAGGTCGCATGTCCGAGAAAATTCGATTAGTGGGTCATTTCTGGGTCATTGTGGGTCAAGATCTAAAAAACGGCTCAATTTACACTAAATTTTGCATCCAATGGTTTTCGGGCACGAGAAGACTGTTGGGCTAGGTCACATGTTCGAGAAAATTCAATTAGTGGGTAATTTTGGGTCATGGTCAAGCTAATTGTATCTAAAAAACGGTTCAAACGATTTTGACGAAATTTTGTATCCGACCATTTTCGGGCATGAGAAGTCAATTGGGCTGGGTCACATGTTCGAGAACTTTCGATTAGTGGGTCATTTTTGGGTCAACGCGGGTCAAATTAATTTTATCTAAAAAACGGCTCTAACGATTTTGATTAAATTTTGTGTCCTACGAGTTTCGAGCACGATAAAAGCATTGGGCTAGGTCGCATGTCCGAGAAAATTCGATTAGTGGGTCATTTCTGGGTCATTGTGGGTCAAGATCTAAAAAGTGGCTCAATTTACACTAAATTTTGCATCCAATGCTTTCCGGGCACGAGAAGACTGTTGGGCTAGGTCACATATTCGAGAAAATTCAATTAGTGGGTCATTTTGGGTCATGGTCAAGCTAATTGTATCTAAAAAACGGTCCAAACGATTTTGACGAAATTTTGTATCCGACTATTTTCGGGCACGAGAAAACTATTGGGCTGGGTCACATGTTCGAAAACTTTCGAATAGGGGGTCATTTTTGGGTCAAAGCGGGTCAAATTAATTTTATCTAAAAAACGGCTCTAACGATTTTGATTAAATTTTGTATTTTACGAGTTTCGGGCACGCGAAAATCATTAGACTAGGTCACATGTTCGAGAAAATTCGATTAGTGGGTCATTTCTGGGTTATTGTGGGTCAATATCTAAAAAGCGGCTCAATTTACACTAAATTTTGCATCCTATGGTTTTCCGGCACGAGAAGACTGTTGGGCTAAGTCACATGTTCGAGAAAATTCAATTAGTGGGTCATTTTGGTCATGGGTCATGATATTTGAACTCAAATTTAATTTTGACCGAGCATAGCTCGGTCTTCCCTGCTCGTTAAGAAATAATGCGACAATTTGACTATTTTACATTAGTCGGATTTGAAACATTTTTAAGTCGGCCAAACTTGCGTTTTGCCCCCCCAAAAATTTTCTTTCGCTACGGCCCTGGTTGTATTTATATTTTGGCAAAGGAGGTCTGGAAAACGGATGTGGAAAAAAAAATGTATCTAATAGTACAATATAATAGCTTCCAACCGCTTTTTGATTCCAAAACACAAGCCAGATGCTAATTTGAGAATGTATTTTTTCGTCACAAAAATTTTCAATATGTGTATACATAATTTATTTTATAAAACAGAAGAAAGAAACGTGGTTGATTGTATAAATTTGGCGCCCCCTCAATTTCCGCGCCTGGGACAACCACCCCCTTTGTCCACCGTTTTGCACGGCTCTGATAACGGGTCTCAGACAGATCAGCTAGTACTCAAATAAAAGCTTACGAAAAACATACCCTTCTATTCTATGTTTTTTTTTTTTTCATGGATTTTGTGCAGGAGAGGAAACGATATAAAGGCGATTTCACCATGGTCACTTGCGCACTGTTGAAAGGTACTTACTGGCCAATATGTCCTTTGGAAGTGTAGATGTCACACAGTAGGGAATCGGTCCTGTGCTCGTTAGTAATTTCTTGGAAAACTTATGCTAAACACATGTGTTTTTGAGATTGCAAAGTAGAAGAGGGAAATAAAATAAAGTTGTTTTTCTTCGTTTGTCTTGGGGAAAGAGGGTTAAAATACGAAAAGGATAGCAACAGTTATATCGGATTTTCATAGCTTTAGAATTAGAAAAAGACTTGGATGACTAAGTGAATTTTTTCTCGCCATTTCTATGTACTATTACCTTTTTTTTTTTTTTTTTTTTTTTTTTTTTGTAAATTAAGTCATTTTAAAAACGAAACTTTGATACAACTTAAGCCACTGCTGAGGCCCCCCTGGAAGGTTGGGGCCCGGGGCTGCAGCCCCCGTAGCCCCCCCCCCCTTAATCCGGTTATGCCTGCAACGATTATATATATTTAATTTCAATTCATTGGTTTGGGTAGTTTTTGCGTTCTTATAGACAGACAGACAGACGGTCCAGACGACGACTATAGGTGCTGCGTATTTATATAACTACAAACGCACCTAAAAAGGACAGCGGTGATCCAAGAACTTACTTTACGTGTAAGTAAGGGGAAGGGAATCACAAGAAATCTTATCCAGGATCAATATCTGCATTTTTATCCAAATGCTGAACTTTTAAAGTAAAACTAATGTCGAGCAGTCGTGGCCGAGTGGTTAAGGCGATGGACTTGAAATCCATTGGGGTTTCCCCGCGCAGGTTCGAATCCTGCCGGCTGCGGTCGTGTTATTCATTTTTTTTCTTCAGAATTTTGTATTTTAAAAGCTATGTAAACAGCTTCAGTCTTGTGGAATACAAATGTGATCCTATATTCTCTTTCTCCTACAAACTAAACTGTTTGATTTTTTTAAATTTTTACTTTACTTCAATATTTCCGAATGTTTTTTGCTTTGAAAGAAAACCAAAAAAGGCAGCGGTGATTCGAGAACGTACTTTACGTTTAAGTAAGGGGAGGGGACTCACAAGAAATTGTATCCCGGACCAGTATCTGCATTTTTATCCACATTCTGAAACTTTTATCGGAAATCACCTGTCGAGCAGTCGTGGCCGAGAGGTTAAGGCGATGGACTCGAAATCCATTGGGGTTTTCCCGCGCAGGTTCCAATCCTGTCGGCTGCGGTCGGGTTATATTGATTTATTTTTCAGAATTTTTTATTTTAAAAGTTAAGTAAACAGACTTTTAATAGATTTTATTTCTGAGTACTTATTTATATCTAATCTCTTCAGTCTTGGGGTATAAAAATGTGAGCCTCTGTTCTTTTTCTCATAGAAACTAAACTGTTTGATTTTTTTACATTTTTACTTTACTTCAATATTTCGGAATGTTTTTTGCTTTGAAACAAAACCAAACAAGTTGTAAATTGTACGTTTAACGTGACATATGAGGTGCGTTCGTTTTATAACATGTTTCACATTGTTAAAAAAAATTATCATCCTCATTATTTCAGTGAAATGAATTATGTCGTCTGCTAGGAGCGAAATGAGCATGCCTTTCTTTTTCTGATAGGGTATGCCACGTTTACAAATGAGATTTTTTTTTCACCATGGAGATATATCTTTACGAAAGGTTACCTTGAAGGTTTAATATTTTTATGATTCATAATGCATGAATCTCCATCGTTTATTTACACTAATAGGTTGAGACATTCGGTTAACCATAATTTCCATTGAAGTTATCTCAGAATCTATACATTGTTGAGTATAACTCATCAATCAAGCAATAAATTTTTTTGAACGATGTTTCTAAAAATGTAACTTTTATGCAGTTTTATTCGAAAAAATAATTTTGAATCAAAATGACCGGTTTGCATATAAAAAAAAGATATGGTTAGCCCGTATTTGTTTTCCTCAGTCACATGACTTGCGCTTTTATTATGTAGATTACGTATGACAGGATTTAACAAAATGAAGAAAACTTTCATTAATAAATTTGTAAGATTCGATTCGATTTTCATAAAATTTGAAATAACTCGAGAAAATCCTGCAACGATTATATATATTTAATTTCAATTCATTGGTTTGGGTAGTTTTTGCGTTCTTATAGACGGACAGACGGACGGTCCAGACGACGACTATAGGTGCTGCGTATTTATATAACTACAAACGCACCTAAAAAGGACAGCGGTGATCCAAGAACTTAATTTTCGTGTAAGTAAGGGGAAGGGAATCACAAGAAATCTTATCCAGGATCAATATCTGCATTTTTATCCAAATGCTGAACTTTTAAAGTAAAACTAATGTCGAGCAGTCGTGGCCGAGTGGTTAAGGCGATGGACTTGAAATCCATTGGGGTTTCCCCGCGCAGGTTCGAATCCTGCCGGCTGCGGTCGTGTTATTCATTTTTTTTCTTCAGAATTTTGTATTTTAAAAGCTATGTAAACAGCTTTAGTCTTGTGGAATAAAATGTGATCCTATATTCTTTTTCTCCTACAAACTAAACTGTTTGATTTTTTAACATTTTTACTTTACTTCAATATTTCCGAATGTTTTTTGCTTTGAAAGAAAACCAAAAAAGGCAGCGGTGATTCGAGAACTTACTTTACGATTAAGTAAGGGGAGGGGACTCACAAGAAATTGTATCCCGGACCAGTATCTGCATTTTTATCCACATTCTGAAACTTTTATCGGAAATCACTTGTCGAGCAGTCGTGGCAGAGAGGTTAAGGCGATGGACTCAAAATTCATTGGGGTTTCCCCGCGCAGGTTCCAATCCTGCCGGCTGCGGTCGTGTTATTCATTTTTTTTCTTCAGAATTTTGTATTTTAAAAGCTATGTAAACAGCTTCAGTCTTGTGGAATACAAATGTGATCCTATATTCTTTTTCTCCTACAAACTAAACTGTTTGATTTTTTAACATTTTTACTTTACTTCAATATTTCCGAATGTTTTTTGCTTTGAAAGAAAACCAAAAAAGGCAGCGGTGATTCGAGAACGTACTTTACGTTTAAGTAAGGGAAGGGGACTCACAAGAAATTGTATCCCGGACCAGTATCTGCATTTTTATCCACATTCTGAAACTTTTATCGGAAATCACCTGTCGAGCAGTCGTGGCAGAGAGGTTAAGGCGATGGACTCAAAATTCATTGGGGTTTCCCCGCGCAGGTTCCAATCCTGTCGGCTGCGGTCGTGTTATATTGATTTATTTTTTAGAATTTTTTATTTTAAAAGTTAAATAAACAGACTTTTAATAGATTTTATTTCTGAGTACTTATTTATATCTAATCTCTTCAGTCTTGGGGTATAAAAATGTGAGCCTCTGTTCTTTTTCTCATAGAAACTAAACTGTTTGATTTTTTTACATTTTTACTTTACTTCAATATTTCGGAATGTTTTTTGCTTTGAAACAAAACCAAACAAGTTGTAAATTGTACATTTAACGTGACATATGAGGTGCGTTCGTTTTATAACATGTTTCACATTGTTAAAAAAAATTATCATCCTCATTATTTCAGTGAAATGAATTATGTCGTCTGCTAGGAGCGAAATGAGCATGCCTTTCTTTTTTCGATAGGGTATGCCACGTTTACAAATGAGATTTTTTTTTCACCATAGAGATATATCTTTACGAAAGGTTACCTTGAAGGTTTAATATTTTTATGATTCATAATGAATGAATCTCCATCGTTTATTTACACTAATAGGTTGAGATATTCGGTTAACCATAATTTCCATTGAAGTTATCTCAGAATCTATACATTGTTGAGAATAACTCATCAATCAAGCAATAAATTTTTTTGAACGATGTTTCTAAAAATGTAACTTTTATGCAGTTTTATTCGAAAAAATAATTTTGAATCAAAATGACCGGTTTGCATATAAAAAAAAGATGTGGTTAGCCCGTATTTGTTTTCCTCAGTCACATGACTTGCGCTTTTATTATGTAGATTACGTATGACAGGATTTAACAAAATGAAGAAAACTTTCATTAATAAATTTGAAAGATTCGATTCGATTTTCATAAAATTTGAAATAACTCGAGAAAATCCTGCAACGATTATATATATTTAATTTCAATTCATTGGTTTGGGTAGTTTTTGCGTTCTTATAGACGTACAGACGGACGGTCCAGACGACGACTATAGGTGCTGCGTATTTATATAACTACAAACGCACCTAAAAAGGACAGCGGTGATCCAAGAACTTACTTTACGTGTAAGTAACGGGAAGGGAATCACAAGAAATCTTATCCAGGATCAATATCTGCATTTTTATCCAAATGCTGAACTTTTAAAGTAAAACTAATATTGAGCAGTCGTGGCCGATTGGTTAAGGCGATGGACTTGAAATCCATTGGGGTTTCCCCGCGCAGGTTCGAATCCTGCCGGCTACGGTCTTGTTATTCATTTTTTTTCTTCAGAATTTTGTATTTTAAAAGCTATGTTAACAGCTTCAGTCTTGTGGAATACAAATGTGATCCTATATTCTTTTTCTCCTACAAACTAAACTGGTTGATTTTTTAAAATTTTTACTTTACTTCAATATTTCCGAATGTTTTTTGCTTTGAAAGAAAACCAAAAAATGCAGCGGTGATTCGAGAACTTACTTTACGATTAAGTAAGGGGAGGGGACTCACAAGAAATCGTATCCCGGACCAGTATCTGCATTTTTATCCACATGCTGAAACTTTTATCGGAAAACAGCTTTCGAGCAGTCGTGGCCGAGTGGTTAAGGCGATGGACTTGAAATCCATTGGGGTTTCCCCGCGCAGGTTCGAATCCTGCCGGCTGCGGTCGTGTTATTCATTTTTTTTCTTCAGAATTTTGTATTTTAAAAGCTATGTAAACAGATTCAGTCTTGTGGAATACAAATGTGATCCTATATTCTTTTTCTCCTACAAACTAAACTGTTTGATTTTTTTTAAATTTTTACTTTACTTCAATATTTCCGAATGTTTTTTGCTTTGAAAGAAAACCAAAAAAGGCAGCGGTGATTCGAGAACGAACTTTACGTTTAAGTAAGGGAAGGGGACTCACAAGAAATTGTATCCCGGACCAGTATCTGCATTTTTATCCACATGCTGAAACTTTTATCGGAAAACAGCTGTCGAGCAGTCCTGGCCGAGTGGTTAAGGCGATGGACTTGAAATCCATTGGGGTTTCCCCGCGCAGGTTCGAATCCTGTCGGCTGCGGTCGTGTTACATTGATTTCTTTTTCAGAATTTTGTATTTTAAAAGTTAAATAAACAGACTTTTGTTAGATTTTATTTCTGAGTACTTATTTATATCTAATCTCTTCAGTCTTGGGGTATAAAAATGTGAGCCTCTGTTCTTTTTCTCATAGAAACTAAACTGTTTGATTTTTTTGCATTTTCACTTTACTTCAATACTTCGGAATGTTTTTTGCTTTGAAACAAAACCAAACAAGTTGTAAATTGTACGTTTAACGTGACATATCAGGTGAGTTCGCTTTATAACATGTTTCACATTGTTAAAAAAAATTATCATCCTCATTATTTCAGTGAAATGAATTATGTCGTCTGCTACTAGAGAAATGTGCATGCCTTTCTTTTTCTGATTAGGTATGCCACGTTTACAAATGCGATTTTTTTTTTCACCATGGAGATATATCTTTACGAAAGGCTACCTTGATGGTTTAATATTTTTATGATTCATAATGAAAGAATCTCCATCGTTTATTTACCCTAATAGGTTGAGATATTCGGTTAACCATAATTTCTATTGAAGTTATCTCAGAATCTAAAAATTGTTGAGTATAACGCATCAATCAAGCAATAAATTTTTTTGAAAGATGTTTCTAAAAATGTAACTTTTATGCAGTTTTATTCGAAAAAATAATTTTGAATCAAAATGACCGGTTTGCATATAAAAAAAAAAGATGTGGTTAGCCCGTATTTGTTTTCTTCAGTCACATGACTTGCGCTTTTATTATGTAGATTACGTATGACAGGATTTAACAAAATGAAGAAAACTTTCATTAATAAATTTGAAAGATTCGATTCGATTTTCATAAAATTTGAAATAACTCGAGAAAATCCTGCAACGATTATATATATTTAATTTCAATTCATTGGTTTGGGTAGTTTTTGCGTTCTTATAGACGGACAGACGGACGGTCCAGACGACGACTATAGGTGCTGCGTATTTATATAACTACAAACGCACCTAAAAAGGACAGCGGTGATCCAAGAACTTACTTTACGTGTAAGTAAGGGGAAAGGAATCACAAGAAATCTTATCCAGGATCAATATCTGCATTTTTATCCAAATGCTGAACTTTTAAAGTAAAACTAATGTCGAGCAGTCGTGGCCGAGTGGTTAAGGCGATGGACTTGAAATCCATTGGGGTTTCCCCGCGCAGGTTCGAATCCTTCCGGCTGCGGTCGCGTTATTCATTTTTTTTCTTCAGAATTTTGTATTTTAAAAGCTATGTAAACAGCTTCAGTCTTGTGGAATAAAATGTGATCCTATATTCTTTTTCTCCTACAAACTAAACTGTTTGATTTTTTTTAATTTTTACATTACTTCAATATTTCTGAATGTTTTTTGCTTTGAAAGAAAACCAAAAAAGGCAGCGGTGATTCGAGAACGTACTTTACGTTTAAGTAAGGAGAGGGGACTCACAAGAAATTGTATCCCGGACCAGTATCTGCATTTTTATCCACATGCTGAAACTTTTATCGAAAAACAGCTGTCGAGCTGTCGTGGCCTAGTGGTTAAGGCGATGGACTCAAAATCCATTGGGGTTTCCCCGCGCAGGTTCCAATCCTGTCGGCTGCGGTCGTGTTATATTGATTTATTTTTCAGAATTTTTTATTTTAAAAGTTAAATAAACAGACTTTTAATAGATTTTATTTCTGAGTACTTATTTATATCTAATCTCTTCAGTCTTGGGGTATAAAAATGTGGGCCTCTGTTCTTTTTCTCATAGAAACTAAACTGTTTGATTTTTTTACATTTTTACTTTACTTCAATATTTCGGAATGTTTTTTGCTTTGAAACAAAACCAAACAAGTTGTAAATTGTACGATTAACGTGACATATGAGGTGCGTTCGCTTTATAACATGTTTCACATTGTTAAAAAAAATTATCATCCTCATTATTTCAGTGAAATGAATTATGTCGTCTGCTAGGAACGAAATGAGCATGCCTTTCTTTTTCTGATAGGGTATGCCACGTTTACAAATGCGATTTTTTTTTTACCATGGAGATATATCTTTACGAAAGGTTACCTTGAAGGTTTAATATTTTTATGATTCATAATGAATGAATCTGCATCGTTTATTTACACTAATAGGTTGAGACATTCGGTTAACCATAATTTCCATTGAAGTTATCTCAGAATCTATACATTGTTGAGTATAACTCATCAATCAAGCAATAAATTTTTTTGAACGATGTTTCTAAAAATGTAACTTTTATGCAGTTTTATTCGAAAAAATAATTTTGAATCAAAATGACCGGTTTGCATATAAAAAAAAGATGTGGTTAGCCCGTATTTGTTTTCCTCAGTCACATGACTTGCGCTTTTATTATGTAGATTACGTATGACAGGATTTAACAGAATGAAGAAAACTTTCATTAATAAATTTGAAAGATTCGATTTGATTTTCATAAAATTTGAAATAACTCGAGAAAATCCTGCAACGATTATATATATTTAATTTCAATTCATTGGTTTGGGTAGTTTTTGCGTTCTTATAGACGGACAGACGGACGGTCCAGACGACGACTATAGGTGCTGCGTATTTATATAACTACAAACGCACCTAAAAAGGACAGCGGTGATCCAAGAACTTAATTTACGTGTAAGTAAGGGGAAGGGAATCACAAGAAATCTTATCCAGGATCAATATCTGCATTTTTATCCAAATGCTGAACTTTTAAAGTAAAACTAATGTCGAGCAGTCATGGCCGATTGGTTAAGGCGATGGACTTGAAATCCATTGGGGTTTCCCCGCGCAGGTTCGAATCCTGCCGGCTGCGGTCGTGTTATTCATTTTTTTTCTTCAGAATTTTGTATTTTAAAAGCTATGTTAACAGCTTCAGTCTTGTGGAATACAAATGTGATCCTATATTCTTTTTCTCCTACAAACTAAACTGGTTGATTTTTTAAAATTTTTACTTTACTTCAATATTTCCGAATGTTTTTTGCTTTGAAAGAAAACCAAAAAATGCAGCGGTGATTCGAGAACTTACTTTACGATTAAGTAAGGGGAGGGGACTCACAAGAAATCGTATCCCGGACCAGTATCTGCATTTTTATCCACATGCTGAAACTTTTATCGGAAAACAGCTTTCGAGCAGTCGTGGCCGAGTGGTTAAGGCGATGGACTTGAAATCCATTGGGGTTTTCCCGCGCAGGTTCGAATCCTGCCGGCTGCGGTCGTGTTATTCATTTTTTTTCTTCAGAATTTTGTATTTTAAAAGCTATGTAAACAGATTCAGTCTTGTGGAATACAAATGTGATCCTATATTCTTTTTCTCCTACAAACTAAACTGTTTGATTTTTTTTAAATTTTTACTTTACTTCAATATTTCCGAATGTTTTTTGCTTTGAAAGAAAACCAAAAAAGGCAGCGGTGATTCGAGAACGAACTTTACGTTTAAGTAAGGGAAGGGGACTCACAAGAAATTGTATCCCGGACCAGTATCTGCATTTTTATCCACATGCTGAAACTTTTATCGGAAAACAGCTGTCGAGCAGTCCTGGCCGAGTGGTTAAGGCGATGGACTTGAAATCCATTGGGGTTTCCCCGCGCAGGTTCGAATCCTGTCGGCTGCGGTCGTGTTACATTGATTTCTTTTTCAGAATTTTGTATTTTAAAAGTTAAATAAACAGACTTTTGTTAGATTTTATTTCTGAGTACTTATTTATATCTAATCTCTTCAGTCTTGGGGTATAAAAATGTGAGCCTCTGTTCTTTTTCTCATAGAAACTAAACTGTTTGATTTTTTTGCATTTTCACTTTACTTCAATACTTCGGAATGTTTTTTGCTTTGAAACAAAACCAAACAAGTTGTAAATTGTACGTTTAACGTGACATATCAGGTGAGTTCGCTTTATAACATGTTTCACATTGTTAAAAAAAATTATCATCCTCATTATTTCAGTGAAATGAATTATGTCGTCTGCTACTAGAGAAATGTGCATGCCTTTCTTTTTCTGATTAGGTATGCCACGTTTACAAATGCGATTTTTTTTTTCACCATGGAGATATATCTTTACGAAAGGCTACCTTGATGGTTTAATATTTTTATGATTCATAATGAAAGAATCTCCATCGTTTATTTACCCTAATAGGTTGAGATATTCGGTTAACCATAATTTCTATTGAAGTTATCTCAGAATCTAAAAATTGTTGAGTATAACGCATCAATCAAGCAATAAATTTTTTTGAAAGATGTTTCTAAAAATGTAACTTTTATGCAGTTTTATTCGAAAAAATAATTTTGAATCAAAATGACCGGTTTGCATATAAAAAAAAAAGATGTGGTTAGCCCGTATTTGTTTTCTTCAGTCACATGACTTGCGCTTTTATTATGTAGATTACGTATGACAGGATTTAACAAAATGAAGAAAACTTTCATTAATAAATTTGAAAGATTCGATTCGATTTTCATAAAATTTGAAATAACTCGAGAAAATCCTGCAACGATTATATATATTTAATTTCAATTCATTGGTTTGGGTAGTTTTTGCGTTCTTATAGACGGACAGACGGACGGTCCAGACGACGACTATAGGTGCTGCGTATTTATATAACTACAAACGCACCTAAAAAGGACAGCGGTGATCCAAGAACTTACTTTACGTGTAAGTAAGGGGAAAGGAATCACAAGAAATCTTATCCAGGATCAATATCTGCATTTTTATCCAAATGCTGAACTTTTAAAGTAAAACTAATGTCGAGCAGTCGTGGCCGAGTGGTTAAGGCGATGGACTTGAAATCCATTGGGGTTTCCCCGCGCAGGTTCGAATCCTTCCGGCTGCGGTCGCGTTATTCATTTTTTTTCTTCAGAATTTTGTATTTTAAAAGCTATGTAAACAGCTTCAGTCTTGTGGAATAAAATGTGATCCTATATTCTTTTTCTCCTACAAACTAAACTGTTTGATTTTTTTTAATTTTTACATTACTTCAATATTTCTGAATGTTTTTTGCTTTGAAAGAAAACCAAAAAAGGCAGCGGTGATTCGAGAACGTACTTTACGTTTAAGTAAGGAGAGGGGACTCACAAGAAATTGTATCCCGGACCAGTATCTGCATTTTTATCCACATGCTGAAACTTTTATCGAAAAACAGCTGTCGAGCTGTCGTGGCCTAGTGGTTAAGGCGATGGACTCAAAATCCATTGGGGTTTCCCCGCGCAGGTTCCAATCCTGTCGGCTGCGGTCGTGTTATATTGATTTATTTTTCAGAATTTTTTATTTTAAAAGTTAAATAAACAGACTTTTAATAGATTTTATTTCTGAGTACTTATTTATATCTAATCTCTTCAGTCTTGGGGTATAAAAATGTGGGCCTCTGTTCTTTTTCTCATAGAAACTAAACTGTTTGATTTTTTTACATTTTTACTTTACTTCAATATTTCGGAATGTTTTTTGCTTTGAAACAAAACCAAACAAGTTGTAAATTGTACGATTAACGTGACATATGAGGTGCGTTCGCTTTATAACATGTTTCACATTGTTAAAAAAAATTATCATCCTCATTATTTCAGTGAAATGAATTATGTCGTCTGCTAGGAACGAAATGAGCATGCCTTTCTTTTTCTGATAGGGTATGCCACGTTTACAAATGCGATTTTTTTTTTACCATGGAGATATATCTTTACGAAAGGTTACCTTGAAGGTTTAATATTTTTATGATTCATAATGAATGAATCTGCATCGTTTATTTACACTAATAGGTTGAGACATTCGGTTAACCATAATTTCCATTGAAGTTATCTCAGAATCTATACATTGTTGAGTATAACTCATCAATCAAGCAATAAATTTTTTTGAACGATGTTTCTAAAAATGTAACTTTTATGCAGTTTTATTCGAAAAAATAATTTTGAATCAAAATGACCGGTTTGCATATAAAAAAAAGATGTGGTTAGCCCGTATTTGTTTTCCTCAGTCACATGACTTGCGCTTTTATTATGTAGATTACGTATGACAGGATTTAACAGAATGAAGAAAACTTTCATTAATAAATTTGAAAGATTCGATTTGATTTTCATAAAATTTGAAATAACTCGAGAAAATCCTGCAACGATTATATATATTTAATTTCAATTCATTGGTTTGGGTAGTTTTTGCGTTCTTATAGACGGACAGACGGACGGTCCAGACGACGACTATAGGTGCTGCGTATTTATATAACTACAAACGCACCTAAAAAGGACAGCGGTGATCCAAGAACTTAATTTACGTGTAAGTAAGGGGAAGGGAATCACAAGAAATCTTATCCAGGATCAATATCTGCATTTTTATCCAAATGCTGAACTTTTAAAGTAAAACTAATGTCGAGCAGTCATGGCCGATTGGTTAAGGCGATGGACTTGAAATCCATTGGGGTTTCCCCGCGCAGGTTCGAATCCTGCCGGCTGCGGTCGTGTTATTCATTTTTTTTCTTCAGAATTTTGTATTTTAAAAGCTATGTAAACAGCTTTAGTCTTGTGGAATAAAATGTGATCCTATATTCTTTTTCTCCTACAAACTAAACTGTTTGATTTTTTAACATTTTTACTTTACTTCAATATTTCCGAATGATTTTTGCTTTGAAAGAAAACCAAAAAAGGCAGCGGTGATTCGAGAACTTACTTTACGATTAAGTAAGGGGAGGGGACTCATAAGAAATCGTATCCCGGACCAGTATCTGCATTTTTATCCACATGCTGAAACTTTTATCGGAAAACAGCTGTCGAGCAGTCGTGGCCGAGTGGTTAAGGCGATGGACTTGAAATCCATTGGGGTTTCCCCGCGCAGGTTCGAATCCTGCCGGCTGCGGTCGTGTTATTCATTTTTTTTCTTCAGAATTTTGTATTTTAAAAGCTATGTAAACAGATTCAGTCTTGTGGAATACAAATGTGATCCTATATTCTTTTTCTCCTACAAACTAAACTGTTTGATTTTTTTTAATTTTTACTTTACTTCAATATTTCCGAATGTTTTTTGCTTTGAAAGAAAACCAAAAAAGGCAGCGGTGATTCGAGAACGTACTTTACGTTTAAGTAAGGGGAGGGGACTCACAAGAAATTGTATCCCGGACCAGTATCTGCATTTTTATCCACATGCTGAAACTTTTATCGGAAAACAGCTGTCGAGCAGTCGTGGCCGAGTGGTTAAGGCGATGGAATCGAAATCCATTGGGGTTTCCCCGCGCAGGTTCGAATCCTGTCGGCTGCGGTCGTGTTATATTGATTTCTTTTTCAGAATTTTGTATTTTAAAAGTTAAATAAACAGACTTTTAATAGATTTTATTTCTGAGTACTTATTTATATCTAATCTCTTCAGTCTTGGGGTATAAAAATGTGAGCCTCTGTTCTTTTTCTCATAGAAACTAAACTGTTTGATTTTTTTACATTTTTACTTTACTTCAATATTTCGGAATGTTTTTTGCTTTGAAACAAAACCAAATAAGTTGTAAATTGTACGTTTAACGTGACATATGAGGTGCGTTCGTTTTATAACATGTTTCACATTGTTAAAAAAAATTATCATCCTCATTATTTCAGTGAAATGAATTATGTCGTCTGCTAGGAGCGAAATGAGCATGCCTTTCTTTTTCTGATTAGGTATGCCACGTTTACAAATGCGATTTTTTTCCCCATGGAGATATATCTTTACGAAAGGTTACCTTGATGGTTTAATATTTTTATGATTCATAATGAAAGAATCCCCATCCTTTATTTACCCTAATAGTTTGAGATATTCGGTTAACCATAATTTCCATTGAAGTTATCTCAGAATCTATACATTGTTGAGTATAACGCATCAATCAAGCAATAAATTTTTTTGAACGATGTTTCTAAAAATGTAACTTTTATGCAGTTTTATTCGAAAAAATAATTTTGAATCAAAATAACCGGTTTGCATATAAAAAAAAGATGTGGTTAGCCCGTATTTGTTTTCCTCAGTCACATGACTTGCGCTTTTATTATGTAGATTACGTATGGCAGGATTTAACAAAATGAAGAAAACTTTCATTAATAAATTTGAAAGATTCGATTCGATATTCATAAAATTTGAAATAACTCGAGAAAATCCTGCAACGATTATATATATTTAATTTCAATTCATGGGTTTGGGTAGTTTTTGCGTTCTTATAGACGGACAGTCCAGACGACGACTATAGGTGCTGCGTATTTATATAACTACAAACGCACCTAAAAAGGACAGCGGTGATCCAAGAACTTAATTTACGTGTAAGTAAGGGGAAGGGAATCACAAGAAATCTTATCCAGGATCAATATCTGCATTTTTATCCAAATGCTGAACTTTTAAAGTAAAACTAATGTCGAGCAGTCGTGGCCGAGTGGTTAAGGCGATGGACTTGAAATCCATTGGGGTTTCCCCGCGCAGGTTCGAATCCTGCCGGATGCGGTCGTGTTATTCATTTTTTTTCTTCAGAATTTTGTATTTTAAAAGCTATGTAAACAGCTTTAGTCTTGTGGAATAAAATGTGATCCTATATTCTTTTTCTCCTACAAACTAAACTGTTTGATTTTTTAACATTTTTACTTTACTTCAATATTTCCGAATGATTTTTGCTTTGAAAGAAAACCAAAAAAGGCAGCGGTGATTCGAGAACTTACTTTACGATTAAGTAAGGGGAGGGGACTCATAAGAAATCGTATCCCGGACCAGTATCTGCATTTTTATCCACATGCTGAAACTTTTATCGGAAAACAGCTGTCGAGCAGTCGTGGCCGAGTGGTTAAGGCGATGGACTTGAAATCCATTGGGGTTTCCCCGCGCAGGTTCGAATCCTGCCGGCTGCGGTCGTGTTATTCATTTTTTTTCTTCAGAATTTTGTATTTTAAAAGCTATGTAAACAGATTCAGTCTTGTGGAATACAAATGTGATCCTATATTCTTTTTCTCCTACAAACTAAACTGTTTGATTTTTTTTAATTTTTACTTTACTTCAATATTTCCGAATGTTTTTTGCTTTGAAAGAAAACCAAAAAAGGCAGCGGTGATTCGAGAACGTACTTTACGTTTAAGTAAGGGGAGGGGACTCACAAGAAATTGTATCCCGGACCAGTATCTGCATTTTTATCCACATGCTGAAACTTTTATCGGAAAACAGCTGTCGAGCAGTCGTGGCCGAGTGGTTAAGGCGATGGAATCGAAATCCATTGGGGTTTCCCCGCGCAGGTTCGAATCCTGTCGGCTGCGGTCGTGTTATATTGATTTCTTTTTCAGAATTTTGTATTTTAAAAGTTAAAAAAACAGACTTTTAATAGATTTTATTTCTGAGTACTTATTTATATCTAATCTCTTCAGTCTTGGGGTATAAAAATGTGAGCCTCTGTTCTTTTTCTCATAGAAACTAAACTGTTTGATTTTTTTACATTTTTACTTTACTTCAATATTTCGGAATGTTTTTTGCTTTGAAACAAAACCAAACAAGTTGTAAATTGTACGTTTAACGTGACATATGAGGTGCGTTCGTTTTATAACATGTTTCACATTGTTAAAAAAAATTATCATCCTCATTATTTCAGTGAAATGAATTATGTCGTCTGCTAGGAGCGAAATGAGCATGCCTTTCTTTTTCTGATTAGGTATGCCACGTTTACAAATGCGATTTTTTTCCCCATGGAGATATATCTTTACGAAAGGTTACCTTGATGGTTTAATATTTTTATGATTCATAATGAAAGAATCCCCATCCTTTATTTACCCTAATAGTTTGAGATATTCGGTTAACCATAATTTCCATTGAAGTTATCTCAGAATCTATACATTGTTGAGTATAACGCATCAATCAAGCAATAAATTTTTTTGAACGATGTTTCTAAAAATGTAACTTTTATGCAGTTTTATTCGAAAAAATAATTTTGAATCAAAATAACCGGTTTGCATATAAAAAAAAGATGTGGTTAGCCCGTATTTGTTTTCCTCAGTCACATGACTTGCGCTTTTATTATGTAGATTACGTATGGCAGGATTTAACAAAATGAAGAAAACTTTCATTAATAAATTTGAAAGATTCGATTCGATATTCATAAAATTTGAAATAACTCGAGAAAATCCTGCAACGATTATATATATTTAATTTCAATTCATTGGTTTGGGTAGTTTTTGCGTTCTTATAGACGGACTGACGGACGGTCCAGACGACGACTATAGGTGCTGCGTATTTATATAACTACAAACGCACCTAAAAAGGACAGCGGTGATCCAAGAACTTACTTTACGTGTAAGTAAGGGGAAGGGAATCACAAGAAATCTTATCCATTATCAATATCTGCATTTTTATCCAAATGCTGAACTTTTAAAGTAAAACTAATATCGAGCAGTCGTGGCCGATTGGTTAAGGCGATGGACTTGAAATCCATTGGGGTTTCCCCGCGCAGGTTCGAATCCTGCCGGCTGCGGTCGTGTTATTCATTTTTTTTCTTCAGAATTTTGTATTTTAAAAGCTATGTAAACAGCTTCAGTCTTGTGGAATACAAATGTGATCCTATATTCTTTTTCTCCTACAAACTAAACTGGTTGATTTTTTGAAATTTTTACTTTACTTCAATATTTCCGAATGTTTTTTGCTTTGAAAGAAAACCAAAAAATGCAGCGGTGATTCGAGAACTTACTTTACGATTAAGTAAGGGGAGGGGACTCACAAGAAATCGTATCCCGGACCAGTATCTGCATTTTTATCCACATGCTGAAACTTTTATCGGAAAACAGCTGTCGAGCAGTCGTGGCCGAGTGGTTAAGGCGATGGACTTGAAATCCATTGGGGTTTCCCCGCGCAGGTTCGAATCCTGCCGGCTGCGGTCGTGTTATTCATTTTTTTTCTTCAGAATTTTGTATTTTAAAAGCTATGTAAACAGATTCAGTCTTGTGGAATACAAATGTGATCCTATATTCTTTTTCTCCTACAAACTAAACTGTTTGATTTTTTTTAATTTTTACTTTACTTCAATATTTCCGAATGTTTTTTGCTTTGAAAGAAAACCAAAAAAGGCAGCGGTGATTCGAGAACGTACTTTACGTTTAAGTAAGGGGAGGGGACTCACAAGAAATTGTATCCCGGACCAGTATCTGCATTTTTATCCACATGCTGAAACTTTTATCGGGAAACAGCTGTCGAGCAGTCGTGGCCGAGTGGTTTAGGCGATGGAATCGAAATCCATTGGGGTTTCCCCGCGCAGGTTCGAATCCTGTCGGCTGCGGTCGTGTTATATTGATTTCTTTTTCAGAATTTTGTATTTTAAAAGTTAAATAAACAGACTTTTAATAGATTTTATTTCTGAGTACTTATTTATATCTAATCTCTTCAGTCTTGGGGTATAAAAATGTGAGCCTCTGTTCTTTTTCTCATAGAAACTAAACTGTTTGATTTTTTTACATTTTTACTTTACTTATATATTTCGGAATGTTTTTTGCTTTGAAACAAAACCAAACAAGTTGTAAATTGTACGTTTAACGTGACATATGAGGTGCGTTCGCTTTATAACATGTTTCACATTGTTAAAAAAAATTATCATCCTCATTATTTCAGTGAAATGAATTATGTCGTCTGCTAGGAGCGAAATGAGCATGCCTTTCTTTTTCTGATTAGGTATGTCACGTTTACAAATGCGATTTTTTTTCCCCATGGAGATATATCTTTACGAAAGGTTACCTTGATGGTTTAATATTTTTATGATTCATAATGAAAGAATCCCCATCCTTTATTTACCCTAATAGTTTGAGATATTCGGTTAACCATAATTTCCATTGAAGTTATCTCAGAATCTATACATTGTTGAGTATAACGCATCAATCAAGCAATAAATTTTTTTGAACGATGTTTCTAAAAATGTAACTTTTATGCAGTTTTATTCGAAAAAATAATTTTGAATCAAAATAACCGGTTTGCATATAAAAAAAAGATGTGGTTAGTCCGTATTTGTTTTCCTCAGTCACATGACTTGCGCTTTTATTATGTAGATTACGTATGGCAGGATTTAACAAAATGAAGAAAACTTTCATTAATAAATTTGAAAGATTCGATTCGATTTTCATAAAATGTGAAATAACTCGAGAAAATCCTGCAACGATTATATATATTTAATTTCAATTCATTGGTTTGGGTAGTTTTTGCGTTCTTATAGACGGACTGACGGACGGTCCAGACGACGACTATAGGTGCTGCGTATTTATATAACTACAAACGCACCTAAAAAGGACAGCGGTGATCCAAGAACTTACTTTACGTGTAAGTAAGGGGAAGGGAATCACAAGAAATCTTATCCATTATCAATATCTGCATTTTTATCCAAATGCTGAACTTTTAAAGTAAAACTAATATCGAGCAGTCGTGGCCGATTGGTTAAGGCGATGGACTTGAAATCCATTGGGGTTTCCCCGCGCAGGTTCGAATCCTGCCGGCTGCGGTCGTGTTATTCATTTTTTTTCTTCAGAATTTTGTATTTTAAAAGCTATGTAAACAGCTTCAGTCTTGTGGAATACAAATGTGATCCTATATTCTTTTTCTCCTACAAACTAAACTGGTTGATTTTTTAAAATTTTTACTTTACTTCAATATTTCCGAATGTTTTTTGCTTTGAAAGAAAACCAAAAAATGCAGCGGTGATTCGAGAACTTACTTTACGATTAAGTAAGGGGAGGGGACTCACAAGAAATCGTATCCCGGACCAGTATCTGCATTTTTATCCACATGCTGCAACTTTTATCGGAAAACAGCTGTCGAGCAGTCGTGGCCGAGTGGTTAAGGCGATGGAATCGAATTCCATTGGGGTTTCCCCGCGCAGGTTCGAATCCTGTCGGCTGCGGTCGTGTTATATTGATTTCTTTTTCAGAATTTTGTATTTTAAAAGTTAAATAAACAGACTTTTAATAGATTTTATTTCTGAGTACTTATTTATATCTAATCTCTTCAGTCTTGGGGTATAAAAATGTGAGCCTCTGTTCTTTTTCTCATAGAAACTAAACTGTTTGATTTTTTTACATTTTTACTTTACTTATATATTTCGGAATGTTTTTTGCTTTGAAACAAAACCAAACAAGTTGTAAATTGTACGTTTAACGTGACATATGAGGTGCGTTCGCTTTATAACATGTTTCACATTGTTAAAAAAAATTATCATCCTCATTATTTCAGTGAAATGAATTATGTCGTCTGCTAGGAGCGGAATGAGCATGCCTTTCTTTTTCTGATTAGGTATGCCACGTTTACAAATGCGATTTTTTTTTTCACCATGGAGATATATCTTTACGAAAGGTTACCTTGATGGTTTAATATTTTTATGATTCATAATGAATGAATCTGCATCGTTTATTTACCGTAATAGTTTGAGATATTCGGTTAACCATAATTTCCATTGAAGTTATCTCAGAATCTATACATTGTTGAGTATAACGCATCAATCAAGCAATAAATTTTTTTGAACGATGTTTCTAAAAATGTAACTTTTATGCAGTTTTATTCGAAAAAATAATTTTGAATCAAAATGACCGGTTTGCATATAAAATAAAGATGTGGTTAGCCCGTATTTGTTTTCCTCAGTCACATGACTTGCGCTTTTATTATGTAGATTACGTATGACAGGATTTAACAAAATGAAGAAAACTTTCATTAATAAATTTGAAAGATTCGATTAGATTTTCATAAAATTTGAAATAACTCGAGAAAATCCTGCAACGATTATATATATTTAATTTCAATTCATGGGTTTGGGTAGTTTTTGCGTTCTTATAGACGGACAGTCCAGACGACGACTATAGGTGCTGCGTATTTATATAACTACAAACGCACCTAAAAAGGACAGCGGTGATCCAAGAACTTAATTTACGTGTAAGTAAGGGGAAGGGAATCACAAGAAATCTTATCCAGGATCAATATCTGCATTTTTATCCAAATGCTGAACTTTTAAAGTAAAACTAATGTCGAGCAGTCGTGGCCGAGTGGTTAAGGCGATGGACTTGAAATCCATTGGGGTTTCCCCGCGCAGGTTCGAATCCTGCCGGCTGCGGTCGTGTTATTCATTTTTTTTCTTCAGAATTTTGTATTTTAAAAGCTATGTAAACAGATTCAGTCTTGTGGAATACAAATGTGATCCTATATTCTTTTTCTCCTACAAACTAAACTGTTTGATTTTTTTAAATTTTTACTTTACTTCAATATTTCCGAATGTTTTTTGCTTTGAAAGAAAACCAAAAAAGGCAGCGGTGATTCGAGAACGTACTTTACGTTTAAGTAAGGGGAGGGGACTCACAAGAAATTGTATCCCGGAACAGTAACTGCATTTTTATCCACATGCTGAAACTTTTATCGGAAAACAGCTGTCGAGCAGTCGTGGCCGAGTGGTTAAGGCGATGGAATCGAAATCCATTGGGGTTTCCCCGCGCAGGTTCGAATCCTGTCGGCTGCGGTCGTGTTATATTGATTTCTTTTTCAGAATTTTGTATTTTAAAAGTTAAATAAACAGACTTTTAATAGATTTTATTTCTGAGTACTTATTTATATCTAATCTCTTCAGTCTTGGGGTATAAAAATGTGAGCCTCTGTTCTTTTTCTCATAGAAACTAAACTGTTTGATTTTTTTACATTTTTACTTTACTTCAATATTTCGGAATGTTTTTTGCTTTGAAACAAAACCAAACAAGTTGTAAATTGTACGTTTAACGTGACATATGAGGTGCGTTCGTTTTATAACATGTTTCACATTGTTAAAAAAAATTATCATCCTCATTATTTCAGTGAAATGAATTATGTCGTCTGCTAGGAGCGAAATGAGCATGCCTTTCTTTTTCTGATTAGGTATGCCACGTTTACAAATGCGATTTTTTTTCCCCATGGAGATATATCTTTGCGAAAGGTTACCTTGATGGTTTAATATTTTTATGATTCATAATGAAAGAATCCCCATCGTTTATTTACCCTAATAGTTTGAGATATTCGGTTAACCATAATTTCCATTGAAGTTATCTCAGAATCTATACATTGTTGAGTATAACGCATCAATCAAGCAATAAATTTTTTTGAACGATGTTTCTAAAAATGTAACTTTTATGCAGTTTTATTCGAAAAAATAATTTTGAATCAAAATAACCGGTTTGCATATAAAAAAAAGATGTGGTTAGCCCGTATTTGTTTTCCTCAGTCACATGACTTGCGCTTTTATTATGTAGATTACGTATGGCAGGATTTAACAAAATGAAGAAAACTTTCATTAATAAATTTGAAAGATTCGATTCGATTTTCATAAAATTTGAAATAACTCGAGAAAATCCTGCAACGATTATATATATTTAATTTCAATTCATTGGTTTGGGTAGTTTTTGCGTTCTTATAGACGGACTGACGGACGGTCCAGACGACGACTATAGGTGCTGCGTATTTATATAACTACAAACGCACCTAAAAAGGACAGCGGTGATCCAAGAACTTACTTTACGAGTAAGTAAGGGGAAGGAAATCACAAGAAATCTTATCCATTATCAATATCTGCATTTTTATCCAAATGCTGAACTTTTAAAGTAAAACTAATATCGAGCAGTCGTGGCCGATTGGTTAAGGCGATGGACTTGAAATCCATTGGGGTTTCCCCGCGCAGGTTCGAATCCTGCCGGCTGCGGTCGTGTTATTCATTTTTTTTCTTCAGAATTTTGTATTTTAAAAGCAATGTAAACAGCTTCAGTCTTGTGGAATACAAATGTGATCCTATATTCTTTTTCTCCTACAAACTAAACTGGTTGATTTTTTAAAATTTTTACTTTACTTCAATATTTCCGAATGTTTTTTGCTTTGAAAGAAAACCAAAAAATGCAGCGGTGATTCGAGAACTTACTTTACGATTAAGTAAGGGGAGGGGACTCACAAGAAATCGTATCCCGGACCAGTATCTGCATTTTTATCCACATGCTGAAACTTTTATCGGAAAACAGCTGTCGAGCAGTCGTGGCCGAGTGGTTAAGGCGATGGACTTGAAATCCATTGGGGTTTCCCCGCGCAGGTTCGAATCCTGCCGGCTGCGGTCGTGTTATTCATTTTTTTTCTTCAGAATTTTGTATTTTAAAAGCTATGTAAACAGATTCAGTCTTGTGGAATACAAATGTGATCCTATATTCTTTTTCTCCTACAAACTAAACTGTTTGATTTTTTTTAATTTTTACTTTACTTCAATATTTCCGAATGTTTTTTGCTTTGAAAGAAAACCAAAAAAGGCAGCGGTGATTCGAGAACGTACTTTACGTTTAAGTAAGGGGAGGGGACTCACAAGAAATTGTATCCCGGACCAGTATCTGCATTTTTATCCACATGCTGAAACTTTTATCGGAAAACAGCTGTCGAGCAGTCGTGGCCGAGTGGTTAAGGCGATGGAATCGAATTCCATTGGGGTTTCCCCGCGCAGGTTCGAATCCTGTCGGCTGCGGTCGTGTTATATTGATTTCTTTTTCAGAATTTTGTATTTTAAAAGTTAAATAAACAGACTTTTAATAGATTTTATTTCTGAGTACTTATTTATATCTAATCTCTTCAGTCTTGGGTATAAAAATGTGAGCCTCTGTTCTTTTTCTCATAGAAACAAAACTGTTTGATTTTTTTACATTTTTACTTTACTTATATATTTCGGAATGTTTTTTGCTTTGAAACAAAACCAAACAAGTTGTAAATTGTACGTTTAACGTGACATATGAGGTGCGTTCGCTTTATAACATGTTTCACATTGTTAAAAAAAATTATCATCCTCATTATTTCAGTGAAATGAATTATGTCGTCTGCTAGGAGCGGAATGAGCATGCCTTTCTTTTTCTGATTAGGTATGCCACGTTTACAAATGCGATTTTTTTTTTCACCATGGAGATATATCTTTACGAAAGGTTACCTTGATGGTTTAATATTTTTATGATTCATAATGAATGAATCTGCATCGTTTATTTACCGTAATAGTTTGAGATATTCGGTTAACCATAATTTCCATTGAAGTTATCTCAGAATCTATACATTGTTGAGTATAACGCATCAATCAAGCAATAAATTTTTTTGAACGATGTTTCTAAAAATGTAACTTTTATGCAGTTTTATTCGAAAAAATAATTTTGAATCAAAATGACTGGTTTCCATATAAAAAAAAGATGTGGTTAGCCCGTATTTGTTTTCCTCAGTCACATGACTTGCGCTTTTATTATGTAGATTACGTATGACAGGATTTAACAAAATGAAGAAAACTTTCATTAATAAATTTGAAAGATTCGATTTGATTTTCATAAAATTTGAAATAATTCGAGAAAATCCTGCAACGATTATATATATTTAATTTCAATTCATTGGTTTGGGTAGTTTTTGCGTTCTTATAGACGGACAGTCCAGACGATGACTATAGGTGCTGCGTATTTATATAACTACAAACGCACCTAAAAAAGACAGCGGTGATCCAAGAACTTACTTTACGTGTAAGTAAGGGGAAGGGAATCACAAGAAATCTTATCCAGGATCAATATCTGCATTTTTATCCAAATGCTGAACTTTTAAAGTAAAACTAATATCGAGCAGTCGTGGCCGATTGGTTAAGGCGATGGACTTGAAATCCATTTCGGTTTCCCCGCGCAGGTTCGAATCCTGCCGGCTGCGGTCGTGTTATTCATTTTTTTTCTTCAGAATTTTGTATTTTAAAAGCTATGTAAACAGCTTTAGTCTTGTGGAATAAAATGTGATCCTATATTCTTTTTCTCCTACAAACTAAACTGTTTGATTTTTTAACATTTTTACTTTACTTCCATATTTCCGAATGTTTTTTGCTTTGAAAGAAAACCAAAAAAGGCAGCGGTGATTCGAGAACTTACTTTACGATTAAGTAACGGGAGGGGACTCACAAGAAATCGTATCCCAGACCAGTATCTGCATTTTTATCCACATGCTGAAACTTTTATCGGAAAACAGCTGTCGAGCAGTCGTGGCCGAGTGGTTAAGGCGATGGACTTGAAATCCATTGGGGTTTCCCCGCGCAGGTTCGAATCCTGTCGGCTGCGGTCGTGTTACATTGATTTCTTTTTCAGAATTTTGTATTTTAAAAGTTAAATAAACAGACTTTTAATAGATTTTATTTCTGAGTACTTATTTATATTTAATCTCTTCAGTCTTGGGGTATAAAAATGTGAGCCTCTGTTCTTTTTCTCATAGAAACTAAACTGTTTGATTTTTTTGCATTTTCACTTTACTTCAATATTTCGGAATGTTTTTTGCTTTGAAACAAAACCAAACAAGTTGTAAATTGTACGTTTAACGTGACATATGAGGTGCGTTCGCTTTATAACATGTTTCACATTGTTAAAAAAATTATCATCCTCATTATTTCAGTGAAATGAATTATGTCGTCTGCTAGGAGCGAAATGAGCATGCCTTTCTTTTTCTGATAGGGTATGCCACGTTTACAAATGCGATTTTTTTTTCACCATGGAGATATATCTTTACGAAAGGTTACCTTGAAGGTTTATTATTTTTATGATTCATAATGAATGAATCTGCATCGTTTATTTACACTAATAGGTTGAGACATTCGGTTAACCATAATTTCCATTGAAGTTATCTCAGAATCTATACATTGTTGAGTATAACTCATCAATCAAGCAATAAATTTTTTTGAACGATGTTTCTAAAAATGTAACTTTTATGCAGTTTTATTCGAAAAAATAATTTTGAATCAAAATGACCGGTTTGCATATAAAAAAAAGATGTGGTTAGCCCGTATTTGTTGTCCTCAGTCACATGACTTGCGCTTTTATTATGTAGATTACGTATGACAGGATTTAACAAAATGAAGAAAACTTTCATTAATAAATTTGAAAGATTCGATTCGATTTTCATAAAATTTGAAATAACTCGAGAAAATCCTGCAACGATTCTATATATTTAATTTCAATTCATTGGTTTGGGTAGTTTTTGCGTTCTTATAGACGGACAGACGGACGGTCCAGACGACGACTATAGGTGCTGCGTATTTATATAACTACAAACGCACCTAAAAAGGACAGCGGTGATCCAAGAACTTAATTTACGTGTAAGTAAGGGGAAGGGAATCACAAGAAATCTTATCCAGGATCAATATCTGCATTTTTATCCAAATGCTGAACTTTTAAAGTGAAACTAACGTCGAGCAGTCGTGGCCGAGTGGTTAAGGCGATGGACTTGAAATCCATTTGGGTTTCCCCGCGCAGGTTCGAATCCTGCCGGCTGCGGTCGTGTTATTCATTTTTTTTCTACAGAATTTTGTATTTTAAAAGCTATGTAAACAGCTTCAGTCTTGTGGAATACAAATGTGATCCTATATTCTTTTTCTCTACAAAGTAAACTGTTTGATTTTTTAAAATTTTTACTTTACTTCAATATTTCCGAATGTTTTTTGCTTTGAAAGAAAACCAAAAAAGGCAGCGGTGATTCGAGAACTTACTTTACGATTAAGTAAGTGGAGGGGAATCACAAGAAGTCGTATCCCGGAGCAGTATCTACATTTTTATCCACATGCTGAAACTTTTATCGGAAAACAGCTGTCGAGCAGTCGTGGCCGAGTGGTTAAGGGGCTACTTTACTCAGACGAAAACACCCGCCCGCTAATGTTAATCCTATGGAGGAAATTTTTAAAGATAGCTCGTTCGCATTTCAATATTTTTAAATGATTTTTTTTGCATTGGATAGCTGAGGTCAATCTCTATGCACGCTCCTTTCTACTTTTTCGATTTTTGTTGCAGTTTTTTTTATTGAGGATACTTTCACTTTCGAAACCGGTTCCGAAAGTGAAAGTATCTTAATAAAAAAAACTTGTAATCAAATTCAAAAAAGTAAAAAAGGAGCATGCATAGAGATGGACCTCAGCTATCCAATGCAAAAAAAATCATTTAAAAATATTGAAATGCGAACGAGCTATCTTCAAAAATTTCCTCCATAGGATTAACATTAGCGAACGGGTGTTTTCGTCTGAGTGAAGTAGACCCTTAAGGCGATGGACTTGAAATCAATTGGGGTTTCCCCGCGAAGGTTCGAATCCTGCCGGCTGCGGTCGTGTTATTCATTTTTTTTCTTCAGAATTAAATGTATTTTAAAAGCTATGTAAACAGCTTCAGTCTTGTGGAATACAAATGTGATCCTATATTCTTTTTCTCCTACAAACTAAACTGTTTGATTTTTAAAATTTTTACTTTACTTCAATATTTCCGAATGTTTTTTGCTTTGAAAGAAAACCAAAAAAGGCAGCGGTGATTCGAGAACGTACTTTACGTTTAAGTAAGAGGAGGGGACTAACAAGAAATCGTATCCCGGACCAGTATCTGCATTTTTATCCACATGCTGAAACTTTTATCGATAAACAGCTGTCGAGCAGTCGTGGCCGAGTGGTTAAGGCGATGGACTCGAAATCCATTGGGGTTTCCCCGCGCAGGTTCGAATGCTGTCGGCTGCGGTCGTGTTATATTGATTTCTTTTTCAGAATTTTTTATTTTAAAAGTTAAATAAACAGACTTTTAATAGATTTTATTTCTGAGTACTTATTTATATCTAATCTCTTCAGTCTTGGGGTATAAAAATGTGAGCCTCTGTTCTTTTTCTCATAGAAACTAAACTGTTTGATTTTTTTACATTTTTACTTTACTTCAATATTTCGGAATGTTTTTTGCTTTGAAACAAAACAAAACAAGTTGTAAATTGTACGTTTAATGTGACATATGAGGTGCTTTCGCTTTATAACATGTTTCACATTGTTAAAAAAAATTATCATCCTCATTATTTCAGTGAAATGAATTATGTCGTCCGCTAGGAGCGAAATGAGCATGCCTTTCTTTTTGTGATTAGGTATGCCACGTTTACAAATCCGATTTTTTTTTTCACCATGGAGATATATCTTTAAGAAAGGTTACCCTGATGGTTTAATATTTTTATGATTCATAATGAAAGAATCTCCATCGTTTATTTACCCTAATAGTTTGAGACATTCGGTTAACCATAATTTCCATTGAAGTTATCTCAGAATCTATACATTGTTGAGTATAACGCATCAATCAAGCAATAAATTTTTTTGAACGATGTTTCTAAAAATGTAACTTTTATGCAGTTTTATTCGAAAAAATAATTTTGAATCAAAATAACCGGTTTGCATATAAAAAAAAAAGATGTGGTTAGCCCGTATTTGTTTTCTTCAGTCACATGACTTGCGCTTTTATTATGTAGATTACGTATGACAGGATTTAACAAAATAAAGGAAACTTTCATTAATAAATTTGAAAGATTCGATTCGATTTTCATAAAATTTGAAATAACTCGAGAAAATCCTGCAACGATTATATATATTTAATTTCAATTCATTGGTTTGGGTAGTTTTTGCGTTTTTATAGACGGACAGACGGACGACTATAGGTGTTGCGTATTTATATAACTACAAACGCACCTAAAAAGGACAGCGGTGATTCAAGAACTTACTTTACGTGTAAGTAAGGGGAAGGGAATCACAAGAAATCTTATCCAGGATCAATATCTGCATTTTTATCCAAATGCTGAACTTTTAAAGTAAAACTAATGTTGAGCAGTCGTGGCCGAGTGGTTAAGGCGATGGACTTGAAATCCATTGGGGTTTCCCCGCGCAGGTTCGAATCCTGCCGGCTGCGGTCGTGTTATTCATTTTTTTTCTTGAGAATTTTGTATTTTAAAAGCTATGTAAACAGCTTCAGTCTTGTGGAATACAAATGTGATCCTATATTCTTTTTCTCCTACAAACTAAACTGTTTGATTTTTTAAAATTTTTACTTTACTTCAATATTTCCGAATGTTTTTTGCTTTGAAAGAAAACCAAAAAAGGCAGCGCTGATTCGAGAACGTAGTTTACGTTTAAGTAAGGGGAGGGGACTCACAAGAAATTGTATCCCGGACCAGTATCTGCATTTTTATCCACATGCTGAAACTTTTATCGGAAAACAGCTGTCGAGCAGTCGTGGCCGAGTGGTTAAGGCGATGGACTCGAAATCCATTGGGGTTTCCCCGCGCAGGTTCGAATCCTGTCGGCTGCGGTCGTGTTATATTGTTTTCTTTTCCAGAATTTTGTATTTTAAAAGTTAAATAAACAGACTTTTAATAGATTTTATTTCTGAGTACTTATTTATATCTAATCTCTTCAGTCTTGGGGTATAAAAATGTGAGCCTCTGTTCTTTTTCTCATAGAAACTAAACTGTTTGATTTTTTTACATTTTTACTTTACTTCAATATTTCGGAATGTTTTTTGCTTTGAAACAAAACCAAACAAATTGTAAATTGTACGTTTAACGTGACATATGAGGTGCGTTCGCTTTATAACATGTTTCACATTGTTAAAAAAAATTATCATCCTCATTATTTCAGTGGAATGAATTATGTCGTCTGCTAGGAGCGAAATGAGCATGCCTTTCTTTTTCTGATTAGGTATGCCACGTTTACAAATCCGATTTCTTTTTCACCATGGAGATATATCTTTAAGAAAGGTTACCTTGATGGTTTAATATTTTTATGATTCATAATGAAAGAATCTCCATCGTTTATTTACCCTAATAGGTTGAGACATTCGGTTAACCATAATTTCCATTGAAGTTATCTCAGAATCTATACATTGTTGAGTATAACGCATCAATCAAGCAATAAATTTTTTTGAACGATGTTTCTAAAAATGTAACTTTTATGCAGTTTTATTCGAAAAAATAATTTTGAATCAAAATAACCGGTTTGCATATAAAAAAAAAGATGTGGTTAGCCCGTATTTGTTTTCTTCAGTCACATGACTTGCGATTTTATTATGTAGATTACGTATGACAAGATTTAACAAAATGAAGAAAACTTTCATTAATAAATTTGAAAGATTCGATTCGATTTTCATAAAATTTGAAATAACTCGAGAAAATCCTGCAACGATTATATATATTTAATTTCAATTCATTGGTTTGGGTAGTTTTTGCGTTCTTATAGACGGACAGACGGACGGTCCAGACGACGACTATAGGTGCTGCGTATTTATATAACTACAAACGCACCTAGAGCGTGTTCAGCTTACACGACCACAACGACCATGGTCGAAGGAGACTGGAAAATGGAGTTGGTCTTTAAACATACAGTTACAGTGAACTTGAGAATCAAATGTTCAAATCACGCATTTGCCTACTTATATTAATATTTTGTTGCATGTTAGTTGTGTACTTGGTGGGTGAATGGTTAAAGCATTGACTTTCTATCTAGATAGTGTGAGTTCGAATCCCACGCTTTCTTCAAGTTTTTTTTCTGCTTTTTTATTTAAAAATGTTTTGTCAGTTGCTATATATTTTTCATGCTAAATGGTAAATTTTGACATTAATAACAGTTCCAGATTAATATTAAAATAAATTTAATTAATTAAAATAAAATACTTATTTAAATATTGTATTTCAGATTTTTTTTTTTTTAAGTGTTTATTTAGACATTTTTTTAAGTGTTTTTTTTTACACATTAAAAAGTGACAAGTTTCAAACACTTTTTCAAGACACTTTTTAAGTGTTTTTGTGACACATTTTTTTAAGTGTTTATTTTATTTTTTTTAAGTGTTACTTTATGTTTTCATGATAATGGAATATTTTTAATAAAAGTAAATTTTGATATTAATAACAATTACAGATTTATTTCTATTGTTATTATAAAATACTCATTTAAATACGATAAATGGGCAATCTCCCGATTAAAATTTTCTTTTACAGCGCTTTATAATATTTAAATTTTTATTCCAATTCGTTAATATTTTTTTAGCAAATAAGAATTGTGCAAAAATATCTGTGCGCATACGATGGGTGTGTTATGGAGTACCTTATTGGTTTATTATTACTAAAACTAAAATGCAAAGCATATTTTACAATATAAAATTCAATGTGTAAAATACTATAAAAATAAAATTATACGTATAACGTTAATTTTTTTTAAAATCAAATTAAAAAATGAATTTTGACAATTAAATATTTAAGTTTCAAACAATTTGTTACCGAAATAAATGTTTTAATAAGAATATTAGAAACTCTTTTTATCAAATTTTAACAAATATTTTAATTTACTAATACAAATGAAAGTCATAACATGTTGATATCACAGTTTTGTTATATTAACAGTATTCCATTTTAATGAAATTATAAAGCAACTGATGAAGCCCTTTTATATATTAATAAAAATTGAAAAGAAAAATCTAAAATAAAAGAAGAGGCTTATGATCCAGGTTCATTTGTTTAGTACGACAAAACATCGTAAGTGTATGTAATATTTTTTATTTAATTTTTATTTTTGAGTGCTTCTGTCTAATTATTTTAAGGCTTTCTGTGTTAGACCTGTTGGGAGACGACTTTCATATACGATCCTTAATTATTTTAATATGTGTATTTCCAAATAAAAACGACTGACATCTCTAAATCAGTTTTAACTTTTCAGATAAATTATTTGCATAGAACAAACTTTTTAAAGTTCCAAACAAAAACTAAAACTTTAGAGTGCTGCCAAATTTGAAAAGCAAAATTACATAAAATTATGAATTAGATAAATATAATACAACGAGCTACACATAATATGATGACCGTATAAATACTATAAATAATGCTACAGCAGACCCGCTGAGTTATATAGAATTATATTAGAGCTCAGTGGTTAAGCCAAAAGCTGACACAAATCGGTGATCGAACATTTGACCTGTCATCAACTTATATGTCACTAAAACTGATATATTAATCGTACTCCGCTATTGTTATATTTTATATACTGTTTCGTTAAGAAATACGAAAGTTTAAAAAATCAGTTATAAAGTTGAAAATTGTTAGATTTCCGATCAAACTGTTAAAGGTGTTCAATCAACCTTCCAAACGAAAAGCCCAATCACGTGATCAAATCGACCACAAAATTTTTTGGGTCAAGAGAGCGAAGTTTGCGCAGGCGCATCGGGCTAAATCAGATCACGTGATGCTTTGTTGTGTCACGTGATGTTTTGCGTTCATGATTCCTATTATGATTTTCCTATTACAAGAGCCACTTTTTTGGAAGGATAAGGGCTTATAGTCGCTGGCTTCACTTATTATAAGGCACAGAAACAGAATATAATTCAATTATGGCTTATTTCCATGCTTCTAAGGTGACTCACTCCATGTATATTTTCTCCTTCGACCATGGTCGTTGTGGTCGTGTAAGCTGAACACGCCCCTAAAAAGGACAGCGGTGATCCAAGAACTTACTTTACGTGTAAGTAAGGGGAAGGGAATCACAAGAAATCTTATCCAGGATCAATATCTGAATTTTTATCCAAATGCTGAACTTTTAAAGTAAAACTAATGTCGAGCAGTCGTGGCCGAGTGGTTAAGGCGATGGACTTGAAATCCATTGGGGTTTCCACGCGTAGGTTCGAATCCTGCCGGCTGCGGTTGTGTTATTCATTTTTTTTCTTCAGAATTTTGTATTTTAAAAGCTATGTAAACAGCTTCAGTCTTGTGGAATACAAATGTGATCCTATATTCTTTTTCTCCTACAAACTAAACTGTTTGATTTTTTTAAATTTTTACTTTACTTCAATATTTCCGAATGTTTTTTGCTTTTAAAGAAAACCAAAAAAGGCAGCGGTGATTCGAGAACGTACTTTACGTTTAAGTAAGAGGAGGGGACTCACAAGAAATTGTATCCCGGACTAGTATCTGCATTTTTATCCACATGCTGAAAATTTTATCGGAAAACCGCTGTCGAGCAGTCGTGGCCGAGTGGTTAAGTCGATGGACTCGAAATCCATTGGGGTTTCCCCGCGCAGGTTCGAATCCTGTCGGCTGCGGTCCTGTTATATAGATTTCTTTTTCAGAATTTTTTATTTTAAAAGTTAAATAAACAGACTTTTAATAGATTTTATTTCTGAGTACTTATTTATATCTAATCTCTTCAGTCTTGGGGTATAAAAATGTGAGCCTCTGTTCTTTTTCTCATAGAAACTAAACTGTTTGATTTTTTTACATTTTTACTTTACTTCAATATTTCGGAATGTTTTTTGCTTTGAAACAAAACAAAACAAGTTGTAAATTGTACGTTTAACGTGACATATGAGGTGCGCTCGCTTTATAACATGTTTCACATTGTTAAAAAAAATTATCATCCTCATTATTTCAGTGAAATGAATTATGTCGTCTGCTAGGAGCGGAATGAGCATGCCTTTCTTTTTCTGATTAGGTATGCCACGTTTACAAATGCGATTTTTTTTTTCACCATGGAGATATATCTTTACGAAAGGTTACCTTGATGGTTTAATATTTTTATGATTCATAATGAATGAATCTGCATCGTTTATTTACCGTAATAGTTTGAGATATTCGGTTAACCATAATTTCCATTGAAGTTATCTCAGAATCTATACATTGTTGAGTATAACGCATCAATCAAGCAATAAATTTTTTTGAACGATGTTTCTAAAAATGTAACTTTTATGCAGTTTTATTCGAAAAAATAATTTTGAATCAAAATGACTGGTTTGCATATAAAAAAAAGATGTGGTTAGCCCGTATTTGTTTTCCTCAGTCACATGACTTGCGCTTTTATTATGTAGATTACGTATGACAGGATTTAACAAAATGAAGAAAACTTTCATTAATAAATTTGAAAGATTCGATTTGATTTTCATAAAATTTGAAATAATTCGAGAAAATCCTGCAACGATTATATATATTTAATTTCAATTCATTGGTTTGGGTAGTTTTTGCGTTCTTATAGACGGACAGTCCAGACGATGACTATAGGTGCTGCGTATTTATATAACTACAAACGCACCTAAAAAGGACAGCGGTGATGCAAGAACTTACTTTACGTGTAAGTAAGGGGAAGGGAATCACAAGAAATCTTATCCAGGATCAATATCTGCATTTTTATCCAAATGCTGAACTTTTAAAGTAAAACTAATATCGAGCAGTCGTGGCCGATTGGTTAAGGCGATGGACTTGAAATCCATTTCGGTTTCCCCGCGCAGGTTCGAATCCTGCCGGCTGCGGTCGTGTTATTCATTTTTTTTCTTCAGAATTTGGTATTTTAAAAGCTATGTAAACAGCTTTAGTCTTGTGGAATAAAATGTGATCCTATATTCTTTTTCTCCTACAAACTAAACTGTTTGATTTTTTAACATTTTTACTTTACTTCCATATTTCTGAATGTTTTTTGCTTTGAAAGAAAACCAAAAAAGGCAGCGGTGATTCGAGAACTTACTTTACGATTAAGTAACGGGAGGGGACTCACAAGAAATCGTATCCCAGACCAGTATCTGCATTTTTATCCACATGCTGAAACTTTTATCGGAAAACAGCTGTCGAGCAGTCGTGGCCGAGTGGTTAAGGCGATGGACTTGAAATCCATTGGGGTTTCCCCGCGCAGGTTCGAATCCTGCCGGCTGCGGTCGTGTTATTCATTTTTTTTTTCTTCAGAATTTTGTATTTTAAAAGCTATGTAAACAGATTCAGTCTTGTGGAATACAAATGTGATCCTATATTCTTTTTCTCCTACAAACTAAACTGTTTGATTTTTTTTAAATTTTTACTTTACTTCAATATTTCCGAATGTTTTTTGCTTTGAAAGAAAACCAAAAAAGGCAGCGGTGATTCGAGAACGTACTTTACGTTTAAGTAAGGGAAGGGGACTCACAAGAAATTGTATCCCGGACCAGTATCTGCATTTTTATCCACATGCTGAAACTTTTATCGGAAAACAGCTGTCGAGCAGTCGTGGCCGAGTGTTTAAGGCGATGGACTTGAAATCCATTGGGGTTTCCCCGCGCAGGTTCGAATCCTGTCGGCTGCGGTCGTGTTACATTGATTTCTTTTTCAGAATTTTGTATTTTAAAAGTTAAATAAACAGACTTTTAATAGATTTTATTTCTGAGTACTTATTTATATTTAATCTCTTCAGTCTTGGGGTATAAAAATGTGAGCCTCTGTTCTTTTTCTCATAGAAACTAAACTGTTTGATTTTTTTGCATTTTCACTTTACTTCAATATTTCGGAATGTTTTTTGCTTTGAAACAAAACCAAACAAGTTGTAAATTGTACGTTTAACGTGACATATGAGGTGCGTTCGCTTTATAACATGTTTCACATTGTTAAAAAAATTATCATCCTCATTATTTCAGTGAAATGAATTATGTCGTCTGCTAGGAGCGAAATGAGCATGCCTTTCTTTTTCTGATAGGGTATGCCACGTTTACAAATGCGATTTTTTTTTCACCATGGAGATATATCTTTACGAAAGGTTACCTTGAAGGTTTATTATTTTTATGATTCATAATGAATGAATCTGCATCGTTTATTTACACTAATAGGTTGAGACATTCGGTTAACCATAATTTCCATTGAAGTTATCTCAGAATCTATACATTGTTGAGTATAACTCATCAATCAAGCAATAAATTTTTTTGAACGATGTTTCTAAAAATGTAACTTTTATGCAGTTTTATTCGAAAAAATAATTTTGAATCAAAATGACCGGTTTGCATATAAAAAAAAGATGTGGTTAGCCCGTATTTGTTGTCCTCAGTCACATGACTTGCGCTTTTATTATGTAGATTACGTATGACAGGATTTAACAAAATGAAGAAAACTTTCATTAATAAATTTGAAAGATTCGATTCGATTTTCATAAAATTTGAAATAACTCGAGAAAATCCTGCAACGATTCTATATATTTAATTTCAATTCATTGGTTTGGGTAGTTTTTGCGTTCTTATAGACGGACAGACGGACGGTCCAGACGACGACTATAGGTGCTGCGTATTTATATAACTACAAACGCACCTAAAAAGGACAGCGGTGATCCAAGAACTTAATTTACGTGTAAGTAAGGGGAAGGGAATCACAAGAAATCTTATCCAGGATCAATATCTGCATTTTTATCCAAATGCTGAACTTTTAAAGTGAAACTAACGTCGAGCAGTCGTGGCCGAGTGGTTAAGGCGATGGACTTGAAATCCATTTGGGTTTCCCCGCGCAGGTTCGAATCCTGCCGGCTGCGGTCGTGTTATTCATTTTTTTTCTACAGAATTTTGTATTTTAAAAGCTATGTAAACAGCTTCAGTCTTGTGGAATACAAATGTGATCCTATATTCTTTTTCTCTACAAAGTAAACTGTTTGATTTTTTAAAATTTTTACTTTACTTCAATATTTCCGAATGTTTTTTGCTTTGAAAGAAAACCAAAAAAGGCAGCGGTGATTCGAGAACTTACTTTACGATTAAGTAAGTGGAGGGGAATCACAAGAAGTCGTATCCCGGAGCAGTATCTACATTTTTATCCACATGCTGAAACTTTTATCGGAAAACAGCTGTCGAGCAGTCGTGGCCGAGTGGTTAAGGGGCTACTTTACTCAGACGAAAACACCCGCCCGCTAATGTTAATCCTATGGAGGAAATTTTTAAAGATAGCTCGTTCGCATTTCAATATTTTTAAATGATTTTTTTTGCATTGGATAGCTGAGGTCAATCTCTATGCACGCTCCTTTCTACTTTTTCGATTTTTGTTGCAGTTTTTTTTATTGAGGATACTTTCACTTTCGAAACCGGTTCCGAAAGTGAAAGTATCTTAATAAAAAAAACTTGTAATCAAATTCAAAAAAGTAAAAAAGGAGCATGCATAGAGATGGACCTCAGCTATCCAATGCAAAAAAAATCATTTAAAAATATTGAAATGCGAACGAGCTATCTTCAAAAATTTCCTCCATAGGATTAACATTAGCGAACGGGTGTTTTCGTCTGAGTGAAGTAGACCCTTAAGGCGATGGACTTGAAATCAATTGGGGTTTCCCCGCGAAGGTTCGAATCCTGCCGGCTGCGGTCGTGTTATTCATTTTTTTTCTTCAGAATTAAATGTATTTTAAAAGCTATGTAAACAGCTTCAGTCTTGTGGAATACAAATGTGATCCTATATTCTTTTTCTCCTACAAACTAAACTGTTTGATTTTTAAAATTTTTACTTTACTTCAATATTTCCGAATGTTTTTTGCTTTGAAAGAAAACCAAAAAAGGCAGCGGTGATTCGAGAACGTACTTTACGTTTAAGTAAGAGGAGGGGACTAACAAGAAATCGTATCCCGGACCAGTATCTGCATTTTTATCCACATGCTGAAACTTTTATCGATAAACAGCTGTCGAGCAGTCGTGGCCGAGTGGTTAAGGCGATGGACTCGAAATCCATTGGGGTTTCCCCGCGCAGGTTCGAATGCTGTCGGCTGCGGTCGTGTTATATTGATTTCTTTTTCAGAATTTTTTATTTTAAAAGTTAAATAAACAGACTTTTAATAGATTTTATTTCTGAGTACTTATTTATATCTAATCTCTTCAGTCTTGGGGTATAAAAATGTGAGCCTCTGTTCTTTTTCTCATAGAAACTAAACTGTTTGATTTTTTTACATTTTTACTTTACTTCAATATTTCGGAATGTTTTTTGCTTTGAAACAAAACAAAACAAGTTGTAAATTGTACGTTTAATGTGACATATGAGGTGCTTTCGCTTTATAACATGTTTCACATTGTTAAAAAAAATTATCATCCTCATTATTTCAGTGAAATGAATTATGTCGTCCGCTAGGAGCGAAATGAGCATGCCTTTCTTTTTGTGATTAGGTATGCCACGTTTACAAATCCGATTTTTTTTTTCACCATGGAGATATATCTTTAAGAAAGGTTACCCTGATGGTTTAATATTTTTATGATTCATAATGAAAGAATCTCCATCGTTTATTTACCCTAATAGTTTGAGACATTCGGTTAACCATAATTTCCATTGAAGTTATCTCAGAATCTATACATTGTTGAGTATAACGCATCAATCAAGCAATAAATTTTTTTGAACGATGTTTCTAAAAATGTAACTTTTATGCAGTTTTATTCGAAAAAATAATTTTGAATCAAAATAACCGGTTTGCATATAAAAAAAAAAGATGTGGTTAGCCCGTATTTGTTTTCTTCAGTCACATGACTTGCGCTTTTATTATGTAGATTACGTATGACAGGATTTAACAAAATAAAGGAAACTTTCATTAATAAATTTGAAAGATTCGATTCGATTTTCATAAAATTTGAAATAACTCGAGAAAATCCTGCAACGATTATATATATTTAATTTCAATTCATTGGTTTGGGTAGTTTTTGCGTTTTTATAGACGGACAGACGGACGACTATAGGTGTTGCGTATTTATATAACTACAAACGCACCTAAAAAGGACAGCGGTGATTCAAGAACTTACTTTACGTGTAAGTAAGGGGAAGGGAATCACAAGAAATCTTATCCAGGATCAATATCTGCATTTTTATCCAAATGCTGAACTTTTAAAGTAAAACTAATGTTGAGCAGTCGTGGCCGAGTGGTTAAGGCGATGGACTTGAAATCCATTGGGGTTTCCCCGCGCAGGTTCGAATCCTGCCGGCTGCGGTCGTGTTATTCATTTTTTTTCTTGAGAATTTTGTATTTTAAAAGCTATGTAAACAGCTTCAGTCTTGTGGAATACAAATGTGATCCTATATTCTTTTTCTCCTACAAACTAAACTGTTTGATTTTTTAAAATTTTTACTTTACTTCAATATTTCCGAATGTTTTTTGCTTTGAAAGAAAACCAAAAAAGGCAGCGCTGATTCGAGAACGTAGTTTACGTTTAAGTAAGGGGAGGGGACTCACAAGAAATTGTATCCCGGACCAGTATCTGCATTTTTATCCACATGCTGAAACTTTTATCGGAAAACAGCTGTCGAGCAGTCGTGGCCGAGTGGTTAAGGCGATGGACTCGAAATCCATTGGGGTTTCCCCGCGCAGGTTCGAATCCTGTCGGCTGCGGTCGTGTTATATTGTTTTCTTTTCCAGAATTTTGTATTTTAAAAGTTAAATAAACAGACTTTTAATAGATTTTATTTCTGAGTACTTATTTATATCTAATCTCTTCAGTCTTGGGGTATAAAAATGTGAGCCTCTGTTCTTTTTCTCATAGAAACTAAACTGTTTGATTTTTTTACATTTTTACTTTACTTCAATATTTCGGAATGTTTTTTGCTTTGAAACAAAACCAAACAAATTGTAAATTGTACGTTTAACGTGACATATGAGGTGCGTTCGCTTTATAACATGTTTCACATTGTTAAAAAAAATTATCATCCTCATTATTTCAGTGGAATGAATTATGTCGTCTGCTAGGAGCGAAATGAGCATGCCTTTCTTTTTCTGATTAGGTATGCCACGTTTACAAATCCGATTTCTTTTTCACCATGGAGATATATCTTTAAGAAAGGTTACCTTGATGGTTTAATATTTTTATGATTCATAATGAAAGAATCTCCATCGTTTATTTACCCTAATAGGTTGAGACATTCGGTTAACCATAATTTCCATTGAAGTTATCTCAGAATCTATACATTGTTGAGTATAACGCATCAATCAAGCAATAAATTTTTTTGAACGATGTTTCTAAAAATGTAACTTTTATGCAGTTTTATTCGAAAAAATAATTTTGAATCAAAATAACCGGTTTGCATATAAAAAAAAAGATGTGGTTAGCCCGTATTTGTTTTCTTCAGTCACATGACTTGCGATTTTATTATGTAGATTACGTATGACAAGATTTAACAAAATGAAGAAAACTTTCATTAATAAATTTGAAAGATTCGATTCGATTTTCATAAAATTTGAAATAACTCGAGAAAATCCTGCAACGATTATATATATTTAATTTCAATTCATTGGTTTGGGTAGTTTTTGCGTTCTTATAGACGGACAGACGGACGGTCCAGACGACGACTATAGGTGCTGCGTATTTATATAACTACAAACGCACCTAGAGCGTGTTCAGCTTACACGACCACAACGACCATGGTCGAAGGAGACTGGAAAATGGAGTTGGTCTTTAAACATACAGTTACAGTGAACTTGAGAATCAAATGTTCAAATCACGCATTTGCCTACTTATATTAATATTTTGTTGCATGTTAGTTGTGTACTTGGTGGGTGAATGGTTAAAGCATTGACTTTCTATCTAGATAGTGTGAGTTCGAATCCCACGCTTTCTTCAAGTTTTTTTTCTGCTTTTTTATTTAAAAATGTTTTGTCAGTTGCTATATATTTTTCATGCTAAATGGTAAATTTTGACATTAATAACAGTTCCAGATTAATATTAAAATAAATTTAATTAATTAAAATAAAATACTTATTTAAATATTGTATTTCAGATTTTTTTTTTTTTAAGTGTTTATTTAGACATTTTTTTAAGTGTTTTTTTTTACACATTAAAAAGTGACAAGTTTCAAACACTTTTTCAAGACACTTTTTAAGTGTTTTTGTGACACATTTTTTTAAGTGTTTATTTTATTTTTTTTAAGTGTTACTTTATGTTTTCATGATAATGGAATATTTTTAATAAAAGTAAATTTTGATATTAATAACAATTACAGATTTATTTCTATTGTTATTATAAAATACTCATTTAAATACGATAAATGGGCAATCTCCCGATTAAAATTTTCTTTTACAGCGCTTTATAATATTTAAATTTTTATTCCAATTCGTTAATATTTTTTTAGCAAATAAGAATTGTGCAAAAATATCTGTGCGCATACGATGGGTGTGTTATGGAGTACCTTATTGGTTTATTATTACTAAAACTAAAATGCAAAGCATATTTTACAATATAAAATTCAATGTGTAAAATACTATAAAAATAAAATTATACGTATAACGTTAATTTTTTTTAAAATCAAATTAAAAAATGAATTTTGACAATTAAATATTTAAGTTTCAAACAATTTGTTACCGAAATAAATGTTTTAATAAGAATATTAGAAACTCTTTTTATCAAATTTTAACAAATATTTTAATTTACTAATACAAATGAAAGTCATAACATGTTGATATCACAGTTTTGTTATATTAACAGTATTCCATTTTAATGAAATTATAAAGCAACTGATGAAGCCCTTTTATATATTAATAAAAATTGAAAAGAAAAATCTAAAATAAAAGAAGAGGCTTATGATCCAGGTTCATTTGTTTAGTACGACAAAACATCGTAAGTGTATGTAATATTTTTTATTTAATTTTTATTTTTGAGTGCTTCTGTCTAATTATTTTAAGGCTTTCTGTGTTAGACCTGTTGGGAGACGACTTTCATATACGATCCTTAATTATTTTAATATGTGTATTTCCAAATAAAAACGACTGACATCTCTAAATCAGTTTTAACTTTTCAGATAAATTATTTGCATAGAACAAACTTTTTAAAGTTCCAAACAAAAACTAAAACTTTAGAGTGCTGCCAAATTTGAAAAGCAAAATTACATAAAATTATGAATTAGATAAATATAATACAACGAGCTACACATAATATGATGACCGTATAAATACTATAAATAATGCTACAGCAGACCCGCTGAGTTATATAGAATTATATTAGAGCTCAGTGGTTAAGCCAAAAGCTGACACAAATCGGTGATCGAACATTTGACCTGTCATCAACTTATATGTCACTAAAACTGATATATTAATCGTACTCCGCTATTGTTATATTTTATATACTGTTTCGTTAAGAAATACGAAAGTTTAAAAAATCAGTTATAAAGTTGAAAATTGTTAGATTTCCGATCAAACTGTTAAAGGTGTTCAATCAACCTTCCAAACGAAAAGCCCAATCACGTGATCAAATCGACCACAAAATTTTTTGGGTCAAGAGAGCGAAGTTTGCGCAGGCGCATCGGGCTAAATCAGATCACGTGATGCTTTGTTGTGTCACGTGATGTTTTGCGTTCATGATTCCTATTATGATTTTCCTATTACAAGAGCCACTTTTTTGGAAGGATAAGGGCTTATAGTCGCTGGCTTCACTTATTATAAGGCACAGAAACAGAATATAATTCAATTATGGCTTATTTCCATGCTTCTAAGGTGACTCACTCCATGTATATTTTCTCCTTCGACCATGGTCGTTGTGGTCGTGTAAGCTGAACACGCCCCTAAAAAGGACAGCGGTGATCCAAGAACTTACTTTACGTGTAAGTAAGGGGAAGGGAATCACAAGAAATCTTATCCAGGATCAATATCTGAATTTTTATCCAAATGCTGAACTTTTAAAGTAAAACTAATGTCGAGCAGTCGTGGCCGAGTGGTTAAGGCGATGGACTTGAAATCCATTGGGGTTTCCACGCGTAGGTTCGAATTCTGCCGGCTGCGGTTGTGTTATTCATTTTTTTTCTTCAGAATTTTGTATTTTAAAAGCTATGTAAACAGCTTCAGTCTTGTGGAATACAAATGTGATCCTATATTCTTTTTCTCCTACAAACTAAACTGTTTGATTTTTTTAAATTTTTACTTTACTTCAATATTTCCGAATGTTTTTTGCTTTTAAAGAAAACCAAAAAAGGCAGCGGTGATTCGAGAACGTACTTTACGTTTAAGTAAGAGGAGGGGACTCACAAGAAATTGTATCCCGGACTAGTATCTGCATTTTTATCCACATGCTGAAAATTTTATCGGAAAACCGCTGTCGAGCAGTCGTGGCCGAGTGGTTAAGTCGATGGACTCGAAATCCATTGGGGTTTCCCCGCGCAGGTTCGAATCCTGTCGGCTGCGGTCCTGTTATATAGATTTCTTTTTCAGAATTTTTTATTTTAAAAGTTAAATAAACAGACTTTTAATAGATTTTATTTCTGAGTACTTATTTATATCTAATCTCTTCAGTCTTGGGGTATAAAAATGTGAGCCTCTGTTCTTTTTCTCATAGAAACTAAACTGTTTGATTTTTTTACATTTTTACTTTACTTCAATATTTCGGAATGTTTTTTGCTTTGAAACAAAACAAAACAAGTTGTAAATTGTACGTTTAACGTGACATATGAGGTGCGCTCGCTTTATAACATGTTTCACATTGTTAAAAAAAATTATCATCCTCATTATTTCAGTGAAATGAATTATGTCGTCTGCTAGGAGCGGAATGAGCATGCCTTTCTTTTTCTGATTAGGTATGCCACGTTTACAAATGCGATTTTTTTTTTCACCATGGAGATATATCTTTACGAAAGGTTACCTTGATGGTTTAATATTTTTATGATTCATAATGAATGAATCTGCATCGTTTATTTACCGTAATAGTTTGAGATATTCGGTTAACCATAATTTCCATTGAAGTTATCTCAGAATCTATACATTGTTGAGTATAACGCATCAATCAAGCAATAAATTTTTTTGAACGATGTTTCTAAAAATGTAACTTTTATGCAGTTTTATTCGAAAAAATAATTTTGAATCAAAATGACTGGTTTGCATATAAAAAAAAGATGTGGTTAGCCCGTATTTGTTTTCCTCAGTCACATGACTTGCGCTTTTATTATGTAGATTACGTATGACAGGATTTAACAAAATGAAGAAAACTTTCATTAATAAATTTGAAAGATTCGATTTGATTTTCATAAAATTTGAAATAATTCGAGAAAATCCTGCAACGATTATATATATTTAATTTCAATTCATTGGTTTGGGTAGTTTTTGCGTTCTTATAGACGGACAGTCCAGACGATGACTATAGGTGCTGCGTATTTATATAACTACAAACGCACCTAAAAAGGACAGCGGTGATGCAAGAACTTACTTTACGTGTAAGTAAGGGGAAGGGAATCACAAGAAATCTTATCCAGGATCAATATCTGCATTTTTATCCAAATGCTGAACTTTTAAAGTAAAACTAATATCGAGCAGTCGTGGCCGATTGGTTAAGGCGATGGACTTGAAATCCATTTCGGTTTCCCCGCGCAGGTTCGAATCCTGCCGGCTGCGGTCGTGTTATTCATTTTTTTTCTTCAGAATTTGGTATTTTAAAAGCTATGTAAACAGCTTTAGTCTTGTGGAATAAAATGTGATCCTATATTCTTTTTCTCCTACAAACTAAACTGTTTGATTTTTTTAAATTTTTACTTTACTTCAATATTTCCGAATGTTTTTTGCTTTTAAAGAAAACCAAAAAAGGCAGCGGTGATTCGAGAACGTACTTTACGTTTAAGTAAGAGGAGGGGACTCACAAGAAATTGTATCCCGGACTAGTATCTGCATTTTTATCCACATGCTGAAAATTTTATCGGAAAACCGCTGTCGAGCAGTCGTGGCCGAGTGGTTAAGTCGATGGACTCGAAATCCATTGGGGTTTCCCCGCGCAGGTTCGAATCCTGTCGGCTGCGGTCCTGTTATATAGATTTCTTTTTCAGAATTTTTTATTTTAAAAGTTAAATAAACAGACTTTTAATAGATTTTATTTCTGAGTACTTATTTATATCTAATCTCTTCAGTCTTGGGGTATAAAAATGTGAGCCTCTGTTCTTTTTCTCATAGAAACTAAACTGTTTGATTTTTTTACATTTTTACTTTACTTCAATATTTCGGAATGTTTTTTGCTTTGAAACAAAACAAAACAAGTTGTAAATTGTACGTTTAACGTGACATATGAGGTGCGCTCGCTTTATAACATGTTTCACATTGTTAAAAAAAATTATCATCCTCATTATTTCAGTGAAATGAATTATGTCGTCTGCTAGGAGCGGAATGAGCATGCCTTTCTTTTTCTGATTAGGTATGCCACGTTTACAAATGCGATTTTTTTTTTCACCATGGAGATATATCTTTACGAAAGGTTACCTTGATGGTTTAATATTTTTATGATTCATAATGAATGAATCTGCATCGTTTATTTACCGTAATAGTTTGAGATATTCGGTTAACCATAATTTCCATTGAAGTTATCTCAGAATCTATACATTGTTGAGTATAACGCATCAATCAAGCAATAAATTTTTTTGAACGATGTTTCTAAAAATGTAACTTTTATGCAGTTTTATTCGAAAAAATAATTTTGAATCAAAATGACTGGTTTGCATATAAAAAAAAGATGTGGTTAGCCCGTATTTGTTTTCCTCAGTCACATGACTTGCGCTTTTATTATGTAGATTACGTATGACAGGATTTAACAAAATGAAGAAAACTTTCATTAATAAATTTGAAAGATTCGATTTGATTTTCATAAAATTTGAAATAATTCGAGAAAATCCTGCAACGATTATATATATTTAATTTCAATTCATTGGTTTGGGTAGTTTTTGCGTTCTTATAGACGGACAGTCCAGACGATGACTATAGGTGCTGCGTATTTATATAACTACAAACGCACCTAAAAAGGACAGCGGTGATGCAAGAACTTACTTTACGTGTAAGTAAGGGGAAGGGAATCACAAGAAATCTTATCCAGGATCAATATCTGCATTTTTATCCAAATGCTGAACTTTTAAAGTAAAACTAATATCGAGCAGTCGTGGCCGATTGGTTAAGGCGATGGACTTGAAATCCATTTCGGTTTCCCCGCGCAGGTTCGAATCCTGCCGGCTGCGGTCGTGTTATTCATTTTTTTTCTTCAGAATTTGGTATTTTAAAAGCTATGTAAACAGCTTTAGTCTTGTGGAATAAAATGTGATCCTATATTCTTTTTCTCCTACAAACTAAACTGTTTGATTTTTTAACATTTTTACTTTACTTCCATATTTCTGAATGTTTTTTGCTTTGAAAGAAAACCAAAAAAGGCAGCGGTGATTCGAGAACTTACTTTACGATTAAGTAACGGGAGGGGACTCACAAGAAATCGTATCCCAGACCAGTATCTGCATTTTTATCCACATGCTGAAACTTTTATCGGAAAACAGCTGTCGAGCAGTCGTGGCCGAGTGGTTAAGGCGATGGACTTGAAATCCATTGGGGTTTCCCCGCGCAGGTTCGAATCCTGCCGGCTGCGGTCGTGTTATTCATTTTTTTTTTCTTCAGAATTTTGTATTTTAAAAGCTATGTAAACAGATTCAGTCTTGTGGAATACAAATGTGATCCTATATTCTTTTTCTCCTACAAACTAAACTGTTTGATTTTTTTTAAATTTTTACTTTACTTCAATATTTCCGAATGTTTTTTGCTTTGAAAGAAAACCAAAAAAGGCAGCGGTGATTCGAGAACGTACTTTACGTTTAAGTAAGGGAAGGGGACTCACAAGAAATTGTATCCCGGACCAGTATCTGCATTTTTATCCACATGCTGAAACTTTTATCGGAAAACAGCTGTCGAGCAGTCGTGGCCGAGTGTTTAAGGCGATGGACTTGAAATCCATTGGGGTTTCCCCGCGCAGGTTCGAATCCTGTCGGCTGCGGTCGTGTTACATTGATTTCTTTTTCAGAATTTTGTATTTTAAAAGTTAAATAAACAGACTTTTAATAGATTTTATTTCTGAGTACTTATTTATATTTAATCTCTTCAGTCTTGGGGTATAAAAATGTGAGCCTCTGTTCTTTTTCTCATAGAAACTAAACTGTTTGATTTTTTTGCATTTTCACTTTACTTCAATATTTCGGAATGTTTTTTGCTTTGAAACAAAACCAAACAAGTTGTAAATTGTACGTTTAACGTGACATATGAGGTGCGTTCGCTTTATAACATGTTTCACATTGTTAAAAAAATTATCATCCTCATTATTTCAGTGAAATGAATTATGTCGTCTGCTAGGAGCGAAATGAGCATGCCTTTCTTTTTCTGATAGGGTATGCCACGTTTACAAATGCGATTTTTTTTTCACCATGGAGATATATCTTTACGAAAGGTTACCTTGAAGGTTTATTATTTTTATGATTCATAATGAATGAATCTGCATCGTTTATTTACACTAATAGGTTGAGACATTCGGTTAACCATAATTTCCATTGAAGTTATCTCAGAATCTATACATTGTTGAGTATAACTCATCAATCAAGCAATAAATTTTTTTGAACGATGTTTCTAAAAATGTAACTTTTATGCAGTTTTATTCGAAAAAATAATTTTGAATCAAAATGACCGGTTTGCATATAAAAAAAAGATGTGGTTAGCCCGTATTTGTTTTCCTCAGTCACATGACTTGCGCTTTTATTATGTAGATTACGTATGACAGGATTTAACAAAATGAAGAAAACTTTCATTAATAAATTTGAAAGATTCGATTCGATTTTCATAAAATTTGAAATAACTCGAGAAAATCCTGCAACGATTCTATATATTTAATTTCAATTCATTGGTTTGGGTAGTTTTTGCGTTCTTATAGACGGACAGACGGACGGTCCAGACGACGACTATAGGTGCTGCGTATTTATATAACTACAAACGCACCTAAAAAGGACAGCGGTGATCCAAGAACTTAATTTACGTGTAAGTAAGGGGAAGGGAATCACAAGAAATCTTATCCAGGATCAATATCTGCATTTTTATCCAAATGCTGAACTTTTAAAGTGAAACTAACGTCGAGCAGTCGTGGCCGAGTGGCTAAGGCGATGGACTTGAAATCCATTTGGGTTTCCCCGCGCAGGTTCGAATCCTGCCGGCTACGGTCTTGTTATTCATTTTTTTTCTTCAGAATTTTGTATTTTAAAAGCTATGTAAACAGCTTCAGTCTTGTGGAATACAAATGTGATCCTATATTCTTTTTCTCTACAAAGTAAACTGTTTGATTTTTTAAAATTTTTACTTTACTTCAATATTTCCGAATGTTTTTTGCTTTGAAAGAAAACCAAAAAAGGCAGCGGTGATTCGAGAACTTACTTTACGATTAAGTAAGTGGAGGGGAATCACAAGAAGTCGTATCCCGGAGCAGTATCTACATTTTTATCCACATGCTGAAACTTTTATCGGAAAACAGCTGTCGAGCAGTCGTGGCCGAGTGGTTAAGGGGCTACTTTACTCAGACGAAAACACCCGCCCGCTAATGTTAATCCTATGGAGGAAATTTTTAAAGATAGCTCGTTCGCATTTCAATATTTTTAAATGATTTTTTTTGCATTGGATAGCTGAGGTCAATCTCTATGCACGCTCCTTTCTACTTTTTCGATTTTTGTTGCAGTTTTTTTTATTGAGGATACTTTCACTTTCGAAACCGGTTCCGAAAGTGAAAGTATCTTAATAAAAAAAACTTGTAATCAAATTCAAAAAAGTAAAAAAGGAGCATGCATAGAGATGGACCTCAGCTATCCAATGCAAAAAAAATCATTTAAAAATATTGAAATGCGAACGAGCTATCTTCAAAAATTTCCTCCATAGGATTAACATTAGCGAACGGGTGTTTTCGTCTGAGTGAAGTAGACCCTTAAGGCGATGGACTTGAAATCAATTGGGGTTTCCCCGCGAAGGTTCGAATCCTGCCGGCTGCGGTCGTGTTATTCATTTTTTTTCTTCAGAATTAAATGTATTTTAAAAGCTATGTAAACAGCTTCAGTCTTGTGGAATACAAATGTGATCCTATATTCTTTTTCTCCTACAAACTAAACTGTTTGATTTTTAAAATTTTTACTTTACTTCAATATTTCCGAATGTTTTTTGCTTTGAAAGAAAACCAAAAAAGGCAGCGGTGATTCGAGAACGTACTTTACGTTTAAGTAAGAGGAGGGGACTAACAAGAAATCGTATCCCGGACCAGTATCTGCATTTTTATCCACATGCTGAAACTTTTATCGATAAACAGCTGTCGAGCAGTCGTGGCCGAGTGGTTAAGGCGATGGACTCGAAATCCATTGGGGTTTCCCCGCGCAGGTTCGAATGCTGTCGGCTGCGGTCGTGTTATATTGATTTCTTTTTCAGAATTTTTTATTTTAAAAGTTAAATAAACAGACTTTTAATAGATTTTATTTCTGAGTACTTATTTATATCTAATCTCTTCAGTCTTGGGGTATAAAAATGTGAGCCTCTGTTCTTTTTCTCATAGAAACTAAACTGTTTGATTTTTTTACATTTTTACTTTACTTCAATATTTCGGAATGTTTTTTGCTTTGAAACAAAACAAAACAAGTTGTAAATTGTACGTTTAATGTGACATATGAGGTGCTTTCGCTTTATAACATGTTTCACATTGTTAAAAAAAATTATCATCCTCATTATTTCAGTGAAATGAATTATGTCGTCCGCTAGGAGCGAAATGAGCATGCCTTTCTTTTTGTGATTAGGTATGCCACGTTTACAAATCCGATTTTTTTTTTCACCATGGAGATATATCTTTAAGAAAGGTTACCCTGATGGTTTAATATTTTTATGATTCATAATGAAAGAATCTCCATCGTTTATTTACCCTAATAGTTTGAGACATTCGGTTAACCATAATTTCCATTGAAGTTATCTCAGAATCTATACATTGTTGAGTATAACGCATCAATCAAGCAATAAATTTTTTTGAACGATGTTTCTAAAAATGTAACTTTTATGCAGTTTTATTCGAAAAAATAATTTTGAATCAAAATAACCGGTTTGCATATAAAAAAAAAAGATGTGGTTAGCCCGTATTTGTTTTCTTCAGTCACATGACTTGCGCTTTTATTATGTAGATTACGTATGACAGGATTTAACAAAATAAAGGAAACTTTCATTAATAAATTTGAAAGATTCGATTCGATTTTCATAAAATTTGAAATAACTCGAGAAAATCCTGCAACGATTATATATATTTAATTTCAATTCATTGGTTTGGGTAGTTTTTGCGTTTTTATAGACGGACAGACGGACGACTATAGGTGTTGCGTATTTATATAACTACAAACGCACCTAAAAAGGACAGCGGTGATTCAAGAACTTACTTTACGTGTAAGTAAGGGGAAGGGAATCACAAGAAATCTTATCCAGGATCAATATCTGCATTTTTATCCAAATGCTGAACTTTTAAAGTAAAACTAATGTTGAGCAGTCGTGGCCGAGTGGTTAAGGCGATGGACTTGAAATCCATTGGGGTTTCCCCGCGCAGGTTCGAATCCTGCCGGCTGCGGTCGTGTTATTCATTTTTTTTCTTGAGAATTTTGTATTTTAAAAGCTATGTAAACAGCTTCAGTCTTGTGGAATACAAATGTGATCCTATATTCTTTTTCTCCTACAAACTAAACTGTTTGATTTTTTAAAATTTTTACTTTACTTCAATATTTCCGAATGTTTTTTGCTTTGAAAGAAAACCAAAAAAGGCAGCGCTGATTCGAGAACGTAGTTTACGTTTAAGTAAGGGGAGGGGACTCACAAGAAATTGTATCCCGGACCAGTATCTGCATTTTTATCCACATGCTGAAACTTTTATCGGAAAACAGCTGTCGAGCAGTCGTGGCCGAGTGGTTAAGGCGATGGACTCGAAATCCATTGGGGTTTCCCCGCGCAGGTTCGAATCCTGTCGGCTGCGGTCGTGTTATATTGTTTTCTTTTCCAGAATTTTGTATTTTAAAAGTTAAATAAACAGACTTTTAATAGATTTTATTTCTGAGTACTTATTTATATCTAATCTCTTCAGTCTTGGGGTATAAAAATGTGAGCCTCTGTTCTTTTTCTCATAGAAACTAAACTGTTTGATTTTTTTACATTTTTACTTTACTTCAATATTTCGGAATGTTTTTTGCTTTGAAACAAAACCAAACAAATTGTAAATTGTACGTTTAACGTGACATATGAGGTGCGTTCGCTTTATAACATGTTTCACATTGTTAAAAAAAATTATCATCCTCATTATTTCAGTGGAATGAATTATGTCGTCTGCTAGGAGCGAAATGAGCATGCCTTTCTTTTTCTGATTAGGTATGCCACGTTTACAAATCCGATTTCTTTTTCACCATGGAGATATATCTTTAAGAAAGGTTACCTTGATGGTTTAATATTTTTATGATTCATAATGAAAGAATCTCCATCGTTTATTTACCCTAATAGGTTGAGACATTCGGTTAACCATAATTTCCATTGAAGTTATCTCAGAATCTATACATTGTTGAGTATAACGCATCAATCAAGCAATAAATTTTTTTGAACGATGTTTCTAAAAATGTAACTTTTATGCAGTTTTATTCGAAAAAATAATTTTGAATCAAAATAACCGGTTTGCATATAAAAAAAAAGATGTGGTTAGCCCGTATTTGTTTTCTTCAGTCACATGACTTGCGATTTTATTATGTAGATTACGTATGACAAGATTTAACAAAATGAAGAAAACTTTCATTAATAAATTTGAAAGATTCGATTCGATTTTCATAAAATTTGAAATAACTCGAGAAAATCCTGCAACGATTATATATATTTAATTTCAATTCATTGGTTTGGGTAGTTTTTGCGTTCTTATAGACGGACAGACGGACGGTCCAGACGACGACTATAGGTGCTGCGTATTTATATAACTACAAACGCACCTAGAGCGTGTTCAGCTTACACGACCACAACGACCATGGTCGAAGGAGACTGGAAAATGGAGTTGGTCTTTAAACATACAGTTACAGTGAACTTGAGAATCAAATGTTCAAATCACGCATTTGCCTACTTATATTAATATTTTGTTGCATGTTAGTTGTGTACTTGGTGGGTGAATGGTTAAAGCATTGACTTTCTATCTAGATAGTGTGAGTTCGAATCCCACGCTTTCTTCAAGTTTTTTTTCTGCTTTTTTATTTAAAAATGTTTTGTCAGTTGCTATATATTTTTCATGCTAAATGGTAAATTTTGACATTAATAACAGTTCCAGATTAATATTAAAATAAATTTAATTAATTAAAATAAAATACTTATTTAAATATTGTATTTCAGATTTTTTTTTTTTTAAGTGTTTATTTAGACATTTTTTTAAGTGTTTTTTTTTACACATTAAAAAGTGACAAGTTTCAAACACTTTTTCAAGACACTTTTTAAGTGTTTTTGTGACACATTTTTTTAAGTGTTTATTTTATTTTTTTTAAGTGTTACTTTATGTTTTCATGATAATGGAATATTTTTAATAAAAGTAAATTTTGATATTAATAACAATTACAGATTTATTTCTATTGTTATTATAAAATACTCATTTAAATACGATAAATGGGCAATCTCCCGATTAAAATTTTCTTTTACAGCGCTTTATAATATTTAAATTTTTATTCCAATTCGTTAATATTTTTTTAGCAAATAAGAATTGTGCAAAAATATCTGTGCGCATACGATGGGTGTGTTATGGAGTACCTTATTGGTTTATTATTACTAAAACTAAAATGCAAAGCATATTTTACAATATAAAATTCAATGTGTAAAATACTATAAAAATAAAATTATACGTATAACGTTAATTTTTTTTAAAATCAAATTAAAAAATGAATTTTGACAATTAAATATTTAAGTTTCAAACAATTTGTTACCGAAATAAATGTTTTAATAAGAATATTAGAAACTCTTTTTATCAAATTTTAACAAATATTTTAATTTACTAATACAAATGAAAGTCATAACATGTTGATATCACAGTTTTGTTATATTAACAGTATTCCATTTTAATGAAATTATAAAGCAACTGATGAAGCCCTTTTATATATTAATAAAAATTGAAAAGAAAAATCTAAAATAAAAGAAGAGGCTTATGATCCAGGTTCATTTGTTTAGTACGACAAAACATCGTAAGTGTATGTAATATTTTTTATTTAATTTTTATTTTTGAGTGCTTCTGTCTAATTATTTTAAGGCTTTCTGTGTTAGACCTGTTGGGAGACGACTTTCATATACGATCCTTAATTATTTTAATATGTGTATTTCCAAATAAAAACGACTGACATCTCTAAATCAGTTTTAACTTTTCAGATAAATTATTTGCATAGAACAAACTTTTTAAAGTTCCAAACAAAAACTAAAACTTTAGAGTGCTGCCAAATTTGAAAAGCAAAATTACATAAAATTATGAATTAGATAAATATAATACAACGAGCTACACATAATATGATGACCGTATAAATACTATAAATAATGCTACAGCAGACCCGCTGAGTTATATAGAATTATATTAGAGCTCAGTGGTTAAGCCAAAAGCTGACACAAATCGGTGATCGAACATTTGACCTGTCATCAACTTATATGTCACTAAAACTGATATATTAATCGTACTCCGCTATTGTTATATTTTATATACTGTTTCGTTAAGAAATACGAAAGTTTAAAAAATCAGTTATAAAGTTGAAAATTGTTAGATTTCCGATCAAACTGTTAAAGGTGTTCAATCAACCTTCCAAACGAAAAGCCCAATCACGTGATCAAATCGACCACAAAATTTTTTGGGTCAAGAGAGCGAAGTTTGCGCAGGCGCATCGGGCTAAATCAGATCACGTGATGCTTTGTTGTGTCACGTGATGTTTTGCGTTCATGATTCCTATTATGATTTTCCTATTACAAGAGCCACTTTTTTGGAAGGATAAGGGCTTATAGTCGCTGGCTTCACTTATTATAAGGCACAGAAACAGAATATAATTCAATTATGGCTTATTTCCATGCTTCTAAGGTGACTCACTCCATGTATATTTTCTCCTTCGACCATGGTCGTTGTGGTCGTGTAAGCTGAACACGCCCCTAAAAAGGACAGCGGTGATCCAAGAACTTACTTTACGTGTAAGTAAGGGGAAGGGAATCACAAGAAATCTTATCCAGGATCAATATCTGAATTTTTATCCAAATGCTGAACTTTTAAAGTAAAACTAATGTCGAGCAGTCGTGGCCGAGTGGTTAAGGCGATGGACTTGAAATCCATTGGGGTTTCCACGCGTAGGTTCGAATCCTGCCGGCTGCGGTTGTGTTATTCATTTTTTTTCTTCAGAATTTTGTATTTTAAAAGCTATGTAAACAGCTTCAGTCTTGTGGAATACAAATGTGATCCTATATTCTTTTTCTCCTACAAACTAAACTGTTTGATTTTTTTAAATTTTTACTTTACTTCAATATTTCCGAATGTTTTTTGCTTTTAAAGAAAACCAAAAAAGGCAGCGGTGATTCGAGAACGTACTTTACGTTTAAGTAAGAGGAGGGGACTCACAAGAAATTGTATCCCGGACTAGTATCTGCATTTTTATCCACATGCTGAAAATTTTATCGGAAAACCGCTGTCGAGCAGTCGTGGCCGAGTGGTTAAGTCGATGGACTCGAAATCCATTGGGGTTTCCCCGCGCAGGTTCGAATCCTGTCGGCTGCGGTCCTGTTATATAGATTTCTTTTTCAGAATTTTTTATTTTAAAAGTTAAATAAACAGACTTTTAATAGATTTTATTTCTGAGTACTTATTTATATCTAATCTCTTCAGTCTTGGGGTATAAAAATGTGAGCCTCTGTTCTTTTTCTCATAGAAACTAAACTGTTTGATTTTTTTACATTTTTACTTTACTTCAATATTTCGGAATGTTTTTTGCTTTGAAACAAAACAAAACAAGTTGTAAATTGTACGTTTAACGTGACATATGAGGTGCGCTCGCTTTATAACATGTTTCACATTGTTAAAAAAAATTATCATCCTCATTATTTCAGTGAAATGAATTATGTCGTCTGCTAGGAGCGACGACCAAATCCATTGGGGTTTCCCCGCGCGGGTTCGAATCCTGCCGGCTGTGGTCGTATTACATTGATTTCTTTTTCAGATTTTTGTATTTTAAATGTTAAATAAACAGACTTTCAATAGATTTTCTTTCTGGGTACTTATTTATATTTAATCTCTTCAATCTTGTTATATAGACATATGATCCTCTATTCTTTTTCTCCTAGAAACTAAACTGTTTCATTTTTTTACAATTTTGCTTTACTTCAATATTTCTGAATGTGTTTTGCTTTGAAAAAAAAAAAATCCAAAGAAGTTGGAAATTGTACGTTGACATATGAGGTGCGTTCTTTTTATAACTAGTTTCAGAATGAAAAAAAAAATAATCCTCATTATTTTAGTGAAATGAATTATGTAGTCTGCTGGGAGAGAAACCAGTATGCCTTTTTTTATTATTATTACGTATGCCACGTTTACAAATGCAATTTTTTTTCATCGTGCAGATCTTGCTTTGCGAATGATTACCTCCATGGTTTAATATTTTTATGACTCATAATAAAATAAACTCCTGCGTTTATTTACTCTAATGCAGCGGTTCTTAAACTTTGTAATCTCATGGACCCCTTTTGATGTAATATGAATTGCGGGGACCCCCAACAATATTTTTCTTAATGTGAGATAGGACGTTTTTTCAATGTATACACCTTATATACTTTCAGTATACATAATCTATATTTAGTTTACAGCGTTGAAAAGAAACAGCTGCATTAATAAGAGAAATAATTATAACATATACTTTAAGACAGTTAAAATATACATGGTTCTATTTGTTAGGAAAAGGATGCAGCTGCCTGTTTGGTAAAATATGTACAATACCTGTTTCCAGTGGCGTAGCCAGGGAGGAGGTCCAAATGCGCCTGGATACCAGTATTATTGTAAAGTTTTCTTCTCCTTGATTACCGCAGAAAGTTCTACGAATAGATAAGGTAAAAAAAAGTTTACAATATTAGTGGTATCCAGAGCATCTGGACCCTGACCGGCACTGCTACGGCACTGCCTGTTTCAATGTTTAAAACATGTATCCGCAATTGTGTTTCGGCATTCAGTCGATTTCTGCATGTGTTTTTAATGTGAACAACGGTGGTGAAATTTTTTTCACACAAATATGTGGTGCAGAAGGGGAGAGTAATTGCTTGGAAAGGCCATTCATTTGGAAACCAATTTTCATGGAACCATCGCATTCTAATCCTGTAAGTTGTTCCTATTCTAAGAAAGTCGGGGTTTTGAGGCACTAACTTCTTCTGGGATGAGATATCTCTGAATTTTTGCATATCAGTATAATCTCAGAGAAAATGCTTTTTTATTTAATCGGGACAATCTGCGATTTAACACAGCAGCATTTTCTCTAAAATATACTGGTATATGCAAAAAGTTGGAGAAATCTCATCCCCGCTTCTTAGAAATAAAATGGATCCTCTCATTTTCTGACTTTGAGCGAGGAAAATAAAATCTTAAAGTTACTTTCTAGTGCTTCAAGTGAACAAAAATGTTTTCAGTAAATTCAGGGGAAACTCACCACAGGTTTGTTAAAAATCGTTGCAAATGATTCAAAAATATTATTTTCAAGTCGGTTTGCCCACAATTTTTTATTTTATTATTTTTTTTTTGCTTCTACTTTGGAGTGGATTTTGAAAATGTGTATTGACTTGTTCTGTAAGCTTAAACACAGCTTATTGAGAAAATATTATCAATATCTATACGCCACTTTGATAAATCAGGAGTAAACATTGAAACGATCATTCAAATGGAATTAGGAGTTTTACACATTTACTTAATGCAAAAAAGCGATTTAAGATTTTTCCTGGTGACAGACACCTAATTTCTCTACGCAAAAGTAGCTGTTTGTGTTGACTCCCACTTTTTCACACACAATTTTAAAAAGTATAGAAATAATTGGATAAGCATTGATATAATTTACTACTAAAACAACTTCGTTGAAGTCTTCGAATCTGCAGGGTTTTTATTTTTATTTTATTTTTTTTGGCAACCAGCAAGTCACAGTCTATACAACACAGTGTCCAAAATGCTTGTGCTGCTTTAATTTTAACCAAGCTGATCAAACCAATAATAGTCCCACTCATAGTTAGAACCTCATCTATACATATTCCGACTCATATTGACCAGTTTGTTCCTTTTTACTTTCTTATATATATATATATCTTTACAAGAAAAAAGTATTGGATTCACGAAAATTTTCGACTACTGGTTTTGGACGGATTTATGCGTTTTAGAAGGTCCTGAACAAGATTTAACTGTTTTTAGAAAATGTTTGTCTGTGAGTCTGTCTGTCTGTGACAAAAATTTTGTGGACGCTCTATCTCAAGAACTATTGCACGGAATTTAATAAAACTTCAGATCCAGCTAAACCTTGATAAGAATTGGTGCTGATTAGTTTTTGGTGTAAATTGCCCAACAGGTGGCTCTTCTACGTTATATTTTTAACGATTTTCACGATAGCTATATCTCAAGAACTAATGAACAGAAGTTCATCAAACTGTTCGACCTGTTAGACCTTGACATAAATAGACGCTGATTATCTTGTGGTGCACATAGCCCACCATGAGACGCTGCTAGGCTACTTTTTTCACGATAGCTATATTTTAAGTACTAATGCACATATTTTCACCAAACTTCAGTTTCAGTTAGACGTTGACATAAGTTGTTGTTGATTAGGTTTTGGTGTAAATCTCCCAACAGGTGGCACTGCTATGCTTCATTTTTCAGGATTTACACGATTTTAGAGATAGTCCTACCTCAAGAACTAATGCACGGAATTTAATAAAACTTTAGATGCAGTTACACATTGATATAATTTGGTGCTGTTTCGTTTTTGGTGTACGTGAAACCTTTATGAGATAAAAGAAAGTTTGGTATTCACATCCCACTAGTTCAAGTATGAGTTGGGTTGGGTTGGGTTGGGTTGATTATTGACTGCCAATTATCTACACTTGGGATGTAGGCCCGGGGGGAGTGCCCTTCGTGGGGGTCTTTCTAAGGGAACCTAACCCGTATTTACGCATGGATAAATCCACGGCTCGAAGAAAACCACGAAAACTCCGAACGATTAGGCCGACGGGCGCGATTGGGATCGAACCCAGCACCTCCCGTCTACCAGCTTCGAGAGCAGAACCTCTCAGCCACTGGTGGGGCCCAGTTCAAGTATGAAATTGTCTGTGATATGTGAGTAGTGCTGCCCTTTTTACGTTAGTTGGAAGCGATTTACAAAGCGAAAAATCTTCCTAACGAACTATCAAATTAACATTATTGCAGATATTTAATTTTTACACGTTAAATCAGTTGGTTCTCAACATTTTCACACAAGTCTGTGATCCTCTTATTAATACTGAATTAAGGAGGAGAAAAAAATATTCGGAAAAATGTTTGCTTTGCACAGTGATGAATTCAGAGTGTGACCGGGTGTGGGGGAGGGGGATAACCTTCCAAAGCATTAAAATAATTCGGTTTTATTCTTATTAAAGATTTAGAATAGAAATTTTAGATCTGCAAATCCTGCTTTCCCAGAACTCTAAAATTGTCTCTAGGAGAAAAAAGTCCGAATTCAACATTGGGCTTGAGGACTCTCGGCTGCAAGTTCGCGGACCCCCAGGGGTTCGCCGACCACAGTTTAAAAAACGTTGCTCTAATGGATTGAGACATTCCGTCAACCTAATTTAGACTGAAGTTATTTCAGAATCTATACATTGTTGAATATAACTCATCTCTCAAGCAAACAATTTTTTTGAACGATGTTAATAAAAATGTAACTTTTATGCAATTTTATTCGAAAAAATAATTTTGAATAAAAATGGTCGCTTGGCATATGAAAAAAAGATGTGGTTCGTATTTGTTTTCCTCAAACACATGATTGCGCTGTTATTATATAGGTAACGTATGATAGGATTTAACAAAAAAAAAAATCATTAACAACTTTATTAATAACTTTTAAGTTTTGATTCGATTTTCATAAAATTTGAAATAACTTGACAAAATTCTGTAACGATTATACATATTAAATTTAAACTCATTCGGTTGGGTAGTTTTTTCGTTGTTATATGCGGACAGACGACGACTATAGTTAATAAGCTTTTTCCATTTTTTTCCATTTTTACTTTACTTCAATATTTCCGAATGTTTTTTGCTTTGAAACAAAACCAAAAAAGGGCAACGCTGGTCTGAGAACTTAATTTACGTGTAAGTAAGGGGAAAGGAAACACAAGAAATCTTATCTAGGATCAGTATCTGCATTTTTATCCACACCCTGAAAGTTTATCGAAAAGAGGATGTCTAGCAGTCGTGGGCAGTCGTTTTTTTTATTACGTATGCCACGATTACAAAAATCGTTATCACAGCGCTCCCAAGCGGAATATCCCCATTTTTAACTTGTACCGGACGTCCTAAAAACGTATAAGATAAAGCCAGGAGAGATGACGTGGTCGGAGAGATTGCGCACATAGAGGTTCGGGTGGAAGGAGTAGAGTGAGCGCGCAGCGACTCCAGGTAGTTGTACAACAGCAGTAGTGGAGTGTCTACTTGAAAGTGCACGTTGATTGTTTTGAGCGTCTAAGATAAAGCATTGCAATTTTGTTTTGTTTTCCCAAAGTAAGTGCTTGAATTTTCATAGCTATTCATCAGAATTTCTATACAATGTCAGTAGTACAAAATATTTTAAACTTAAGCGATTTCTTATAAACTACTAATCTAGACTAACAATGTGAACATCAACGGTTCGTTTTAGTAGCGGGCATGTTTAAATAAAAGGCCGCTCAATCTCTCCTACCAAAATTGGAGAGTTTGCGCATCTGCTACTTAGGAGAGATGGCGCATTGTTCCCATTAGTTTCCATGCTAGGAGAGATTACGCAGCTTATTGGTAAATTTGCATAAAAAATGAAAAATGAAAATGGACTAATTTTAAGTTAAACGTGTTTTCAAGTAACTTAATGTTATTTTGTAATCTTATCTGGACGTGTTTTTTTCTGATTTTTTAACTTTTCCCCCCTTTAATTAAAAATTTTTAATCGTTTTTAAAGTTATTTCTTTTTTCTGATTCTTTAATCATTAGGTTGAAATATTCACTCCTATTACAATAATATTTGTTCACAAAAACCTTACAACAATGTCATTTAAGTGTAATTATTATTGTTAACAATTCATTTGTAGTTATTATTAGTAACAATCTCTCCTACCCATGTGCGCAATCACACCAACCCTCTAAGGATAGATTGCGCAAAATAACTTTCTTGGTTTTGTTACAACTGTTCTATTAAATTACAACATAACAACAAAATAGCAATGTAAATACATAAAAAAACAAATGAAGTAAAAATTCTTCATCGATAGTTTAGCAAAATATTAATATTTAGATTTTTTACTGTTATTCTTTTGAATTGTGCGCAGATTCTCCTATCTTTACCTTATATGAAGTTTGGTTCAATTCGATGTATTACTTTGCACCACGGAGGAAGATAGATGGAGGGGAAAGTAACGTTGAAATTTTACAATACAGTTTTTCTCCTTATAGATAGCGCCACGGTAAACTGAAGGCTATCCTAACCTGCTTCTGCAATGCTTTTCAATGCGAAAAGCATTCATTTTTTAAATGTTTTTGATTGAAAATTTGAACTTTAAAAAAGTCAATCAAGTAGAAATTTCATTAAATAAAGTTTTCTTCACACCATGCATATATTTTAATAGATATTTGGCGTTTCGATTGCTTTTTATAACTCTTTAAATAAGAGTTCATCCTGACAGAAGCATCTGAATAGTAGTCATTTAAAAATAAATATCACGGATACTGTACTGCGAAGAAACACGGAATGGACGTATAATTTTTAGAGATTAAAAGTATTATTCAAATAAAAACAGCTTCAGATTACAGCCAAACAAATATCACTCTATAAGACAATTTAAATGGTCATGTCAATTAGCCACAGACATTAGCATTCATTAAGTATTACATTTTAAAAACATATACACTAAGATCGATATACTAGAATAAAAATTTCTTAGTTTAAAAATGATTACACGCATATAACTTTAAATTAAAGTATAATAAAAAGCACTCATCTTTGGAGTTCTAAACATACTTAAAAAAAAAAAAAATTCTTCGATTTTTCTTTTGTTTATCTCATCATCATAGCCCGATCTACATCCCGGAATAAAACATTTATATCCCATCTTATATTTATGACATATAATTGCTATAATTAAAAATAATCGAGTAAAATACTTTCGGAATTTAACATGTAATCTAATGACATTCTGTTTAAAGGCAGCCGCCAAATTTTACAGCGCCCTCTTTCGTTAAAAAAATATGACTTGCATTTTCGATATCCTCACCTATTCTAGTTTCCCCTCCAGGTTCTTTCTCCGTGCTTTGCACACTTTCCGATGACACAATAAGGGAAAATGGCACAAAAATCGCTATCATAGCGCACCCTTCCGGCGGAATATCCCAATTTCAACTGGAACCTGCTGGTCATAGCCAAAAACATACACATGAAGTTTGGTTCAGTTCTATGCGTATCTTCATGCACGTTTCGATAATGCAAAGAGGACATTTTGTAAAAACGTGTTTTTAAGGATATCTGCCCCCTAAATTGTGTAATTCAGTTGAAAACTAAAAGTTAAATTTTTTTTTCAATTACAATACTTTCTTCTATTATAGATAGATGAAAGTAAACAAGTACACTATAAAAACCCACTAAATTCAATGAATGTTAGAGATACTGTTGAATCTTAAAACTGCCATTAGAGAAACTAGCAGTTGGTAAAATGTCCCCAATGGTGTAGCTTTCTGAAAAGCTGTTCGTTTACAATAGTTGTAAAAATGATTTGCAGTAAGATGTTATTGTTCCAAAGGAATATTCAAAGCAGCTGATGTATATTTTAAAAGCATTGTCATACTAGTAATATTGTTTTATCATCTGATATGTAAATAATTCTACTCGCGTATCTTTTTGTTATTGTGTGTTCCAACCTCTATTCAATATAATAATATTGTTTTTTTCATATTAACAAGAAATGTTTAATTGTATTCCACACAGAACATAAAGGTAAAGCTTTTTATAGCTTATTTAAATTTTGAATTACTATTGAGGAATTCGTATTCATGCCTTGTCATGGAATAACATTGTAACAACTTGTTTACAATTTTAATAGTTTTTCTCAAATTTGATGACATAAACATAAAAAATGGACACCGTAAAAATTCAATAAATTCAATGAATATTAGAAACAATTTTGTTTCTTGAAAACTGCCTTTAGAGAAACTAGCAGTTGGTAAAATGTTCCCACTAGTGTAGCTTACTGAAAAGCTGTTCGGATGAAATATTTATAAAAATGACTTGCTGTAACACGTTATTGTTCCAAAGAAACATTCAAAACAACAGATATATTTTTAAAGCCGTGGTATACATAGTACCATTGTTGTATCATCTGATATGTAAATAATTCTACGTTTCTTTTTGTTATTTTGTGTTTCAAGCTCTATTCAATATGTATGTGATGTTTTTCAATATAATAAAATTGTGTTTTTCATATTAACAAGAAATTTTTAATTGTATTACACAAAGATCATAAGAGCTCTTTTCCATTTACGGACACAACACTGATAAATCGTACACGACTGTAGTTATCCGACATCGGTGCACGCAAAATGCATTCGTATACACTACGTGCTTTTCCACCTACCGATTCGATAATGATTTTGTCATCATAGTTTATATCAATGCATTTTGCTTGTAATCGATGTCGAATAACGAAAATCGGGTACGATTTATCGGTGTCGAGTCAGTAAATGGAAAAACGTTCTAAAGGTACAGAAAAGTACAGACTCTCCAGATGTAGATTCTAACAAATTAGCCCTTAGTCCCCACATTAACAAATTTTTAACGAGAGAGCCTCCCGACGGATGTGAAAAGGTGAAAATAGAAGAAACTAGGAACTCTACTGGCCATGAAATTTCCGAGTACAATTCCTCTAAACCTAGCATGAACTTTGTTTTACTACCCAACCAAAGGTCTGCCTTTTATATAACTTATTTTAATTTTGATTTATTACTGAGGAATTCGTATTTATACTTTTTCATGGAATAACATTCCAACAATTTGTTTACAATTTTAATAGTTTCTCGAATCCGATGCCATAAACATAATACTGTAGAAACCCAATAGATCACTGTAGGAACCCACTAGATTCAATGAAGTCACCTTCAACTTGCAGCTTTTAGATCAATAGCATGTTGATTAATAACTGATGATAATCTTACCTGGTGAGGCCTGGGGCTGGTAGCTTGGCACCTGTTGAGGATGTGGCGTGTACTGTGGTGGAGGCTGTGATGGTGGGTATTGAGCTGATGATAGATGTTGTTGGCCGTCTGGTGTTGTTGCTGAATGCGGTGGAATTGGCTGATGTGGGGGTGCTGGTGGTGGTGGCATCTGGAATTAATGAAATACTCACATGTAATGAGCAGAAATCAATTTTAAATATTCAATCACATTTATTCTAAAACTGTTTCATTAATGATACTTCACCAAAATGTCATAGTGATTTTTTAGTAAGATGTTCAATGTGCTTTTCAGAAAACAATTGACTAACAGTACCATATCCAGATGTTTCATATCCGAGTACCATTGCAATAAAGAAATAAAGCTATAATGATTTTATATAGTATGTTCAAAATGCTTTTTAGAAAGCAGGTCGACTAACAATATCATAGCCAGATGTTTCATATCCGAGTAATATTGCAATCTATATATTTAAAACGAAAAGCGCATTCTGTCAAATCCACATGAAAATCGTCTCTCAACGTTTTTTAGGAGGCTTCTACCCTGAGAAATGGGAAACCTGATTGATTAACCCAACCCTCACCTGTTTAGCCTAGGGGGATGGAAAGGGTTGATTGAAGACGGATAAAGCCGTACCATTGCATTGAAAGCATAGACCTTCTAATTTATTTGTGCTCTGAGGTTGAAAGCTAAAGCTTTTTTTTTTTTTTCAAGAACTCATGTTTTCACTACTAAATATGCCTATTTTTTCGCAAAATTTTAAAGGTGCAAAATTTTAGTGCTCTCGGTGCAAAATTTTAATCAGTTCTTTCAGTATCTGGTCTTTGCACAAGAAGGTTATAATTTCTGGATATGTCAAGAAGACCATCTTCTCTCCTTTTCAACCTGTCGATGTTTCTCCAATAAAAAGGTTTCACGTGAATGATATCTGTGTTGGAACTGTGACTTGTTTTTCCTGTCAGGAGGGGAGCCCATGGTTATTTCAACGAACGCAATATTATGAAAATCTCCACTATAAACGAAGATTTTCTACGACCACGAAAACTTTTAAAATACATAGTCAGATATTCCAGTCAGCTACTACCATATTTTTAATAAATTTTTCACCCACTTTCTGTTAGGCTAGAATTATGAAAAATATGTAAACAGGTGTGTTTTCGATGACAATGCATTTTAATATTTTTAGAACTTAATTATAAATTAATCGATTAATTTTAAGGCCTTTTTCCGTTAGGTTATGAATTGCCAAATATTCTTTAGGTTTACAACTGCAAGTTAGAATAACAATGATTCATTATGCGCCAAACAGCTCTCGCCAAAATATATCAACTGGCTGTGAAATTGCAACAACGAAATATTTTAAACACTAAAGAGTGTAGAAAATATAAATAAAAAATACTGTAACATTTGAAAATAATAAATTAAAATAATACTTTTTCATCATTAAATAGTTTAGTATTAATTAAATTATGATTTTATGTTGAGAAAACAATTTAGAATCCGAATAGATACTTTAAATAATGTGTTTTTTTCTTTTCCTGTTGTAATATCTTAAAATAAAAATAGGGAAAAAAGGATATATTTTTCAATAAATTCACGAGTTTGCGCTTTCTATGAAATACAAATCAAAGCTGGGAATTTTCAATAACCGGGGCCAGGCATGATTTTTAAGATAAACATTGAATGTTTCTGAAAGAGTGTTTTTTTTTTTTTTTTTTTTTTTTTTTTGCAAACTATTTTCACTTTGGCACAGATGTCATATACGCTCCACATTGGCGTGATATTTTTCCCTCGCCAATTTGGCGAAAACTTTATTTTTGAATATTAACGTTATAACATAAATAACGTTATATTCAAAACGTTATAACATTAATATTATAACATTAATGTTTAACGTTAATATTATAACGTTAATATTATAACGTTAATGTTATAACGTTAATATTCAAAAACAAAATTTTCGCCAAATTGGTGAGGGAAAAAAATTACGCCAATGTGGTGCGTATATGACATCTGTGCCTTTACTTTTATTAAAATTTTACTTCTATCTCAACACTAGCTTTGTCTTTACGCATTAAGACAGACACAGTAAGAAATACATAGTCTGACATACATTAGTATACGCATATTATTATTAATTTTAAATAAATATAATTTTAAGCATTAAATTAAATAATTTAAACTATGACAGTAATAAGCTAACACTTACTGAATTTGCAATAGCTCCCATCCAACTCCTAAAAGAGAAAATAAGTAATCTATAGTATGCATTTAAAAATTATGCACAAGAATTATTTAAAAACTTAAAATTGACATAAAACAAACAATTTAAAAAGATGATCTATAATTATCAATTTTTAAAATAAAAGTAAATGTAGCATCGTGGTAAATGGCTAAAAATTTACTGCATAGTTTAAATTTCAATGCTCCTGTGTTTAAAATTGTGTAACATCATTAAAATATGTTGCAAACGAATTTTCCCCATAGACCGTAATGTAATATAATTCTTTTGAGTGTCCCTGTAAATGAACGATACATTCTATAGTCTACAGTAAGCGTCTTGTAATGAACCTCAGTGATATATATCAATTTGAACATGTTAAAAATTGTGTAACATCATTCAAATATGTTGCAAACGAATTTTCCCCATAGACCGTAATGTAATATAATTCTTTTGAGTGTCCCTGTAAATGAACGATACATTCTATATTCTACAGTAAGTGTCTTGTAATGCACCTCAGTGATATATATCAATTTGAATATGTTTAAAATTGTGTAACATCATTAAAATATGTTGCAAACGAATTTTCCCCATAGACCGTAATGTAACAGAATTCTTTTGAGTGTCCCTGTAAATGAATCGTAAATACTACACATTTCATTTTCAATATCAAACATGCCATAGTAAATCCCAGTAACATATACCAATTTCATGACAATCCGAGTATACTTAAGCGAGTTAGAGCACAGACAGACGGCAGACAAACCGAATTCATAAACACTTTTCAACCATGTTGGAAAGTATTAAACATATTGGAACGCCTGCGCCGCGCCAAGATATTAAATCTTAAACTATGATGTATGTCGCTTTTGTAATGTATAGTTCAATCTTATGAAAATATTTTAAACGTATTTTTTTTAATGTAAAAGTAAAATGTCGAACATTTTTAAATGCTTCCATTAAAAAGAAAAAATAAATAATAATAATAGGATAACAATTGAATGAGATAAAAATAAATCAAATATATCTAAACACGAGCGATTTCATATGTCAAAATGTTCCTTCCCCTTTTATCACCAGCCTCTTAACATGGATTTCGTGCTTCGAAAGTGGATTTTAAAATTTCATTTTTTGGCAACTTTTTTGAAATTTGCATCACCAGCTCCAGGAAATAAAAATAAATAAATAGAGGATTTCTCTGTTATTTGGAATTTTGTGTTTACAACCTTATTTCTGAAAATTACATCTTGTAAATAATTATATTTTGTATAATCTTATATAATCTTTCACTGTAAAGAAGAGAAATGGTTCCCAATCTACAAAAATATTACACTGGTCTCTAAAAGTTAAGGTACAACCAGTCTTTTGTGTCTAATTTGAAAACAAATGAAGATAAAAACATGAAATTTAGAAGAATTGTGCTTTGAACAATTATTTATCAAACTAACCGCCACTGGCGACCAGTTTGGTCGCTCTTAAATGTTTGTTAAGCATTGTAACAAATTATTTTTATTCATAATTTATTTTTTTCCTTAATCCTTCGCCAAACCAGAAAAATCTAATAGACAAATCAAGAACTTTTGCGATCGTGGTAGCATTTCGCATATTTCTTGTCGTTATGTCGTCATCTTTCTTGACAAAAACCGCTTAACCCACTTTATAATAAATTAATCATTGTGTGTGTTTTATAATAAAATTGTGTGTTTTTTAATATAAAATCAACTATTTCATAATAAAATAAAAGTACATGCTGTTTTAGTAATCTCTAATAGGTACATGAAAATGGGGTTTTCTCGCCAAATTGGCACAAAACAAAAATCGCACCAACCCCGGTGCGTCCGTGACAGCTGTTCCAATTTAAAATACATGACGTTCATATTTTTCTCTAAAATAGAAAATAGATAAATAAGAAAAAATATCATAAATCAAAACATTTGATTTCAAAATTAAAGTATCGTTTCTAATTTGCACACGCGAAAAATAAAAGCTGACAATTAATTTCGAAATTTGATCCATTAAATATTATTACATGAGTTCAACTTACGTCAAGAAAATATCCGGAAGGAAATTGAGTTGTATAGAACAGAATTATGGTAAACATTGACTGTCTCACTGGTGCGGATTATTTTTTTTACACCAGGCTGCGGTCCAAAAATTCATGGTTTAATATTTTAAATGTTCACAACGAATGAATCCTTTTTTTTTTGTTTGCTTTCATGGTTAGAGAATTTGAACTGCGAACCTAATTTAAACTGAAGTTATTGCAGAATGTATACATAATTGAACGTAAATCATCTCTCAAATATTAATTTTTTTTGAACGATCTTTCTAAAAATGTAACTTTTATGCAGTTTTATTCGAAAAAATAATTTTGAATAAAAATGGCCGCCTGGCATATGAAAAAGTGAAGCGGACATCCCGGAACTGTTGATGACAGTCACATGACTTACGGTTTTATTATAGAGATTTTACTTAATGTTACAATCAAGCATGATTTACAAATAAAAAATGCATTTTTTGCAAAAGTCCACTGTTTGATAAAAAAATAAATAGCAGTTTTTTGTGAAAATAATTAAATAAATGGATTTTAATAAGGTATGTGTCCGGCCCTACTTGTAATGCCTTTGTGGCATCGACTTTCCATACTATAAATTAAGCTGTCGGACAATAGAAAGGGAAACAACTCCTATACATGGAGCAACGCTTGTTCCAGCTTATTTAACGACTTCGGAGGAAGAGTTACGGCAGCCACCTGTCTGCTGCAACAGTTCCAAAGATGCTCTATAGCAGCGGTTCCCAACCTGGGGTACGTTGGATAGTCCGCAGGGGGTACGTAAAAATAATATCAGTAATGGTGGAAATCACAAAAATGGTTTCGCTAGAAACATATAAAGTTGATACTTTTTGGATTACAAAGTTAGTCTCATGTATAATTCTAATATGTTATCCTCAAAATGAGGGGAAAGGCTCACTAGACATAATAATTCATTGATAATTCAATGTCACCAGCTCCTCCCACCAATTATCATATTGCATGAGTACTTATACTATATTTACCCCCATCTTCGCGAAAACTGCCATTGATCATTATACAATATTACTTTCCCACCAAATTTCCCCCATTGTTCCGTTTTTTTTAATAATTGGAGAACACTTTATTTGCGTCAGAGTTACCATTCTTAATGCTTTATGTTTAAAGGCGTTCTAAAACAGGCCCTTATTTTTGTTTTCGAATAGGCGGGGTTATGTCACTAATTTATATTAATTAATAGGAAAGCTTCCTTCTTTTTAATGAGTATTTACTAATGAATACATTACTAATTTTCAAAAAGCATATTTGCGTTATATGAGTGAAAGAAGGGGGTCGGGGCGTGTTTCTGATAAAAGGGGTTACTCCGAAATGAATAGTCCAAGCAAGGGGTACGTGAAAGGAAAAAGGTTGGGAAGCGCTGCTCTATAGGATCAAGGTCCGAAGATTGTGCTAGCCATTCCATTCGCTCCAAACCTTGATCCTCTAGATATTCATCAACGACTCTAGCTGAATTCGATCAGGCATTATCAACCATTCAGGTTAATTCATCACCAATAGCACCACCATGCGGTGTGACAAACGGAACAAGGATCTCGTCCCGATATTTCACAGCAGTCAGAATTCTTCCATGGTACACATGAAAGTTACTGTGACAAAAAGAGAGATTCCAGCCAAAACCATGATTCAACTCCTCTATAACTGTGTCTTTCAACAATGTTACATAGGTAGTTTCTGAAACCTTGTTCTTTCCAGATCAGGACACGAACTGAATCAATCTTCAAAGCAAACCGGGACTCATCTGTAAACAGTATGGGAGCCCATTGTTGTGTGTTTCAGGTAACGTGCTCTCTTGGCCAACATAAACGGGCACTTCTGTGTTGTCGATTAAGAGTTCTACACACAACGGGTCATTTTTTACAGAGTCTTTAATTGTGAAGACATCCATGCATCGTAATCGCAGGTATTGTCATCCCTGTTGCTTTACGATGATCTGAAATGAGCTGAGCCACAGCAGTGATGCTCCTCCTTCGGGCCAAAAGAGCTAGAAAGCGATATTGCATAGGGGAGACCCATGAGCGGTCTGGAACAAGTCTTCTTGCTACTGAATGTTTGGATTCAAATTGATCTCAGAGCCTTTGGACCACACTACGAGACACATTAAGACGTCTAGCAGCACCAGCTTGTGATAACCCCCATTTCCATCCATCAGATTGCCCGCCACTTTAAAGAATCAAGTAAACGACATCTCCTAGACATGGACAACACTATTTTAGTATAGCAACAATTCAAGATCGTCAACCATAAAAAAATTTCACACAAATTCCCAAAGTGGGATATTGGCAGTTCCTTCTGACAAGCATATAAGTATCCAATACATTAAAATAATTGAGATGGGTATAATTTTTTCATAAGATTTTATTGAAGTTACTTATGCATTCATATAAACCATGTTTTTTACCTTTATTTTCATTCTTTTAATAGTGAGCGTCAAAAAACTGGTTGTACCTTAACTTTTGGAGGCCAGTGTAAAACCATATAACGTTCCGATTTATCCAGGATGACGAAAATCGTTTTTTAGAAACCTTAGATACCAATATATTTTCGAGATTTAGAGAAGTACTTATAAAAAGAAAACTTTACTGCGACTGATTTTCGGAAACGTTTCCGAATAAATTTTATAATGTATTAATAAGTTTTCTCGAATCTGAATATTGGTTTTAAATATCCTATCAAGTCTCGCATTTAAACATTTTTAGCTACGTAACTAAATTTATACATGCAAGAGTAACAAAATAATATTAATGTTAATGTTAATATTGTTAATTTATCAGGTTTGTCTGTAAAATATGTTTCTTGAACATGAAAATGTTTACTTGAAAATGGGATAACACCCAAAAAGCCTGCAGGTTCAGAAAACTGATTAGTACACTACAAAAATTACTCGGAAACGTTTCCGAAAATCAGTGGCAGGGAAAGAAACTTTGCTTTTATAAATGTTTCTTTAAATCTCGGAAATATATCGGTTTTTCAGGTTTCTACAGTTAAAGAACACTTTTCCTAGTGTTAAAAATTGCCTCATAAGATACAAGTTTTTTTTTTACTTTATAAAGAAAAATTAAAACACTAAACTAAAAATAATATTATTAGTTTCTTTACTACCTAACTAGTTTTTGGGTGCGCTCGTAATTATATAAATACTTAGCATCTATAGTCATCGCCTGGTCCGTCCGGCCGTCCGCATATAACAGCACAAGAACTACCCAAAACGAATGGTTTAAAAATTAATATATATAATCGTTGCAGAATTTTGTCCAGTTATTTCAAATTTTATGAAAATCGATTCAGAATCGATTCATATATTAATAAAAATATTTATTAAGTAATTTGAATTTTTTTAAATCGGTACTTCCTTGTTATAGCAGCTACCTAGGATTAACCGTCAAGCGACCGAGATGTATCGCCAAGTTATCTGACATGCATGACGTTATAGTCATATATGATGCATATGAGATTTTATAACCTCTATGACCAAGTTATTGTCACATTCATCATTCTATTAAATCCTATGATACGTAATTAATTAATTGTTATGACATGATAGGTAATATTCCAGGTTGACATGGTGATTACGTCGTGTTTAAGATGGAGTCCTATTATTTCCATATTACTGAATTTAAAAACCAAATTTTTATACTAAAATTGTTTAATTATAGCAATCTTATAATCTATAGACAGTTTTATGGATAATTGTTTCCAGAGAATTATATATTACATGGAAAACGAGAGAATAGGGATTTCAAGTTCTTAAATTTTGAAAGCTAGGTTTAAGTTTCCCATTGGAATTTTGAGTAAATATCAACAAAAGATAAAATGTTGCCGTCTTAAAATGTACTTATTTTATTTAATCAAGTCTTAATAACAGACGATATTCTTCATTTCACTGAAACTAGTTGCAGTACGAAAGCACCTCATTTGTCACGTTTGACGTACGATTTCCAACTTGTTTTTATACCTCGTCAATGCTCAGCATGAAAACAAAAGTGGAGAGTAATTAGATTGAAAGATCTTTTTACTCTCCATTAGATCTTTCGATCTAATTACTCTCCACTTTTGAATGCATGAAAACAAAAGTGGAGAGTAATTAGATCGAAAGATCTTTTTACTCTCCATTAGATCTTTCGATCTAATTACTCTCCACTTTTGAATGCATGAAAACAAAAGTGGAGAGTAATTAGATCGAAAGATCTTTTTACTCTCCATTAGATCTTTCGATCTAATTACTCTCCACTTTTGAATGCATGAAAACAAAAGTGGAGAGTAATTAGATCGAAAGATCTTTTTACTCTCCATTAGATCTTTCGATCAAATTACTCTCCACTTTTGAATGCATGAAAACAAAAGTGGAGAGTAATTAGATCGAAAGATCTTTTTACTCTCCATTAGATCTTTCGATCTAATTACTCTCCACTTTTGAATGCATGAAAACAAAAGTGGAGAGTAATTAGATCGAAAGATCTTTTTACTCTTCATTAGATCTTTCGATCTAATTACTCTCCACTTTTGAATGCATGAAAACAAAAGTGGAGAGTAATTAGATCGAAAGATCTTTTTACTCTTCATTAGATCTTTCGATCTAATTACTCTCCACTTTTGAATGCATGAAAACAAAAGTGGAGAGTAATTAGATCGAAAGATCTTTTTACTCTCAATTACATCTTTCGATCTAATTACTCTCCACTTTTGTTTTCATGCTGAGCATTGGCGAGGTATAAAAACAAGGGTCTGTGTTGCACTAGGTGCTCAGGATCGCTAACCAATGACATTAATTAGCTGTTTCCTCATTTCTGTAAAATTTTTAAATGATCAGGGTCCATAAGCCGTGTTTTTGGCCCACGAAATAAGACTAAAATTTGATTTTGTTATACTGACTTAATTATTCACTTTTTTAATATTAGAAAGTTTATCCTGTACGATTTCAACAATATTTTTTGCATTTTGTTCGGATTTACAAACCTTAAACAAGCTCAAAGTTCGTATTATTCGTAGTTTTTGATGAAAAATACGCAATTTCTCTTAATTTTACCTCAATTTTTAATATACTTTTTAATATTTTACTATGAGCGCAGCTTTGCAACACTTTTATATTTACATATATTGTAAATTTTGATGTATTTTATAATATATGTAAAGAAGAAAGTGTTGCACGTTTGCGCTCATACAAATAATTGAGGTAAAATTAGGAGAAATTGCGTATTTTTCATCAAGAACTACGAATAATACGAACTTTGAGCTTGTGTAAGTCCTATAAATCCGAACAAAATGCAAAAACTATTGTTGAAATCGTAAAGGATAAACCTTCTAATATTAAAAAGTGAAATAATTAAGTCAAACAAAATCGAGTTTTAGTCTATTTCATTGGCCAGAAGCACGGCTTATTGACCCTTCTCTAGACACCCATTATAATTAAAGTGAGAGTGGAAAATTATTATTTACTGAGAGGAGAGTGTGAAAAAAAAATCGCTTTTAGTTTTTTTCGTTTAGTTGTTATTGTTTAGTTGGACATCTTGTATATATAGCATATAAAGAGAGCGGGGGGAACTGTTTTGTTTTCTTTCTTCTTCCTCTTGATTATCAGAACGTAAGATACTGACACAATCATATCATAAAAACAATCGAATCTTACATAAATCAAGTTCCCCTCAAGATGTAATTTTACATTTCCTGAATGGAGAAATTTGCTGAATGGCGATTTTTATTAATAGAAAATCAATGAACGTATTACTTGAAAACTACTCTGTTCTCAGTACTTTGACAAAAGTGTATTGACACAGTTTTAAATATTCACTTTCTTTTTTTTCTTTTTTCAATTTCTTTTCTCTTTTCATCCTATTTATGTTCATATGGAAAACGATTAAGAAAGAAGCGGAAGTTTTCCGAAATTTTTTCTTCTATTCTTTAGAAAATACAGCTAAACGACAAAGTCCACGGCCATAATATGTTAAACAAGTATTTGTATTAGTTAATAATGTTATTATCTACGGTTTAGTGTGGCTATTATTGATAGAAAATCAATTAACATGTTAATTTAAATACCACTAATTCTAATTTCAGTACACTGTTAAAAAAGAAACAAATGTTTCTTAATCTGCAAAAATATGTTGAGATAACAGTTCAAAATATGTGTTTTTAAATGAAGTGTAGTTAAAATGATAATGCAATTTGATTAGAATTACTATACCAATGCACAAAATAACAAGACAAATGTTTCTTAATCTACAAAAATATATTGAGATAACAGATCAAAATATGTGTTCTTAGATTTAATGTAGTTAAAATGATAATGCAATTTTATTACAATTACTATACCAATGCCCAAGGTAACAAGACAAATGTTTCTTAATCTAGGAAAATATATTGAGATAACAGATCAAAATATGTGTTTTTTTCGATTAAATGTAATTAAAATGATAATGCAATGATAATGCAATTTGATTACAATTATTATACCAATGCCCAAGGTAACAAGACAAATGTTTCTTAATCTAGGAAAATATATTGAGATAACTGATAAAAATATGTGTTTTTAGATTAAATGTAATTAAAATGATAATGCAATTTGATTACAATTATTATACCAATGCCCAAGATAACAAGACAAATGTTTCTTAATCTACAAAAATATATTGAGATAACAGATGAAAATCTGTGTTTTTAGATTAGAATGTAATTAAAATGATAATGCAATTTGATTACAATTACTATACCAAAGCCCAAGATAACAAGACAAATGTTTCTTAATCTACAAAAATATATTGACATAACAGATCAAAATATGTGTTTTTAGATTAAATGTAATTAAAATGATAATGCAATTTAATTACAATTACTATACCAATGCCCAAGATAACAAGACACATGTTTCTTAATCTAGGAAAATAAAATATAACAACAAACGAAAATATACAATAACTTCTTCCGAGTTATACATGATTCCAAAAAACGTTATTTATCCGTATAAACTTCCGAAATTAAAATATTTTAGAGATTTACAGAAGCATTGATAAAAACAAACTTTCAAGTAAATACTAATTAATTTTTCAGTAGTGAAATTCACCCGAAACTAATGAGTAACAAATAAGCGGATTTTTTCATTGCTAAACTGAGCGTAAAGCCGACAGAGTGAAAAATGTCCCAAGCCGGGAATCGAACTTGGGACCTCAGAATAGCACTCTGAGGCTCTACCACTGAACTACAAGGAACGATATCCCAACTCGGCATCTCTCACTCTTATATATGTTGGATAGGCTGCAACCGCAGCACAAGATGGAAATTGTCATCCAGAGCACACAAACCCTGTGGCAAATTTTAGACGACATTTTAAACCCTTTGAGGGGCGGTGGTATATATTATATACCACCTAATTTTAATCCGATTCAAACCAGAAACTATTTTACTTTTTTCACTTTGACGGGAAAAAGTTGAAAAATTGCTTCTCCTTATTTTGAACTAAATTCTTTCGTAAATACCGGTGTGAATTCGGCGTTACAGGAACACAGTTACCCACCCCTGAAAGGGTTAAAGCCACACCAAGTCCAGCATAGATCAACACATACAAGTAAATTCCAATTAATTTTCCAATTAATTTTCCAGGAGTGAAATTCCCCAAGCCGGGAATCGAATCCGGGACCTCAGAATAGCGCTCCTCCCATCTTTGCAAAATAGTTATAAGAGAGCTTGAAATTTTCTTCGATTTTCTTCTAGATTTTGGAAAAAAATAAACAAGCGGCGACAAAAGCTCAAAGCTATTATATGTTTACATATATGTAATTAATAACGATTATATAAATTTTAGCGCGTGTTTTACTAATAACGATTGTATAAATTTTAGCGCGTGTTTTACTAATAACGATTGTATAAATTTTAGCGCATGTTTTATACTAACCCCTTCGGAACCAGCATCCTGTATACGACTTTTACTTTTGTTTACCATGCATTTATATATATATTATAGGCATTCTAAATATTGTTTTTAATCGACACTCACATTCTCAAACTACGGTAATCGAAACAGTATGAAAGGGTTAAAATGCAGTCAACGACAAACGTTTATAAGCCATGATATGTTTCACGCAGTTAAGTTCATACAAATTTACTTTTAACTTTGATGTACCATAAGATATTTCTTTCAACATATACTAATAAATGTACTGACGTGATATTGCTTAACTATTTATTTATACATTAAGAAAGGGAAAACAGGGTGTAGAAACTCACTGTTTTACTTCGTTTCATTTATTAATTACCGGAACCCAAAAACTTAATGGAGGCAAACTTTCAAACAACCCTATGTCGTATAAAACTACAAACTACGTATCTACAAAACTCCCTCAAAATATCATTTTACACTTCCTGAATGGAGAAATTGGCTGCGCCGAGGCTTTCACCAAGAAAAGATCAATGAATACAATATTTAGAATGCCATGCTATTCTATTCTCAATATTTAGACAGAATTGTATGAACGCATTTTTAAATATTTTCCATCTAGTGGTAACTTATTTTCACTTCCTCTTTATTTCTGCGCTAAATGATTGTAAAGTAAACGTAGGTTAATTTCGAAATGTGTTTCTTCATTATTTGAAAATACGATCAACGACAAGAATTTATGGCAAGTTTTGCAATTATAATGCAAATTAATTTTTAATGCACATGGAATATCTTTTAAAATATAGTAATACATTTATTTTTATGATGTAATCGAATCTCGTTTAGACGGATGGACTTCCCCGGAACCTCAAACGTCCATCCATTATAAAGGAATTGGGTACTTGTGTACTTTTCCGTTGGTCACTTACGGTAAACAAAATTTTTCGCCAAATAACGGCAATTAACGCCGATAATGGATAAGCATGACCTTATGTTCATTATTGTAAAATGAGACGCTGCACGTCATACGCGATGACATATTCCACTTTATTTTGTCGATAGGCCAGTTTAGTTCTTGTAATAAAGGATATAAGTTAATTGCTATTTTTCAAAATCGCTCTCGCATTTTGAAAAAAATAATAAAGGTCTGGAACCATTCGACCACAGAGCAAGATGCGGAGAAATATTTTCAAAATTATGGAATTCTGCCATCTAAAAAAAGTTTGCACTTATGGGCACGATATCAGACTTTATCTACAAACGGATAAACAATTGCGATGCAATGTCAAAAGTTCTGACAAGGGAATATCTATTAGAAAGATAATGTGGTGCAATGGCTCTCCATTTCATTTGTGACTGTAATGAGATTTATTTAGAATTGATAAAAGAAAAATTATCATCGACAAAATCGAAAAAATAACAGTTGATCTGAGCAACAAAGATAGTGGTCGCATTCGCACAATGTGGAACTTTTACAAATTGGTTTATCGACAATTAATAGTGGTTAGATGAAACCAATGAAAAATATACCAATCTCATTATTCAGCTCCTATTCATATTGGCTACAAAAATAGATCAACAGGAAAGCAAACAAGTAATTATATTATATTAATTGGGATATTGTAATTAATATTTAAAAAAACTCGCTATAGCAATTATTTCTCTTTATCCGAATTCTCATTAATCGGACTATATTCAATCAGTCGTAATAGTTTTAATAATGTCCTTCAAATGGTCTCAATGGGGGCTCAATGTTAAGCATATATGAAAGTGTATTTAATCAAAATGCCCTAACGATTGAAATGAAGCATGGGTGGGTATGGATTCAGGATGACAAAGTTAACTAATTACTTGGCCAGAAGCTCTTGTCTAGAAGGCTCTAAAAAATGAGTTTTCCTTGATGTTCTGGATATGGGTTGACGTTAACGTCATAAACTACAACAAGGGTATAAATATAAGCTTGGTTCACAGAGAAACGTCGGAGAATTGTTGTTGTTCAGTTCAGATTTTGAGTTCGATTTGATTATGTTATACAGCTGTGAATCTGTTGTCTGAGACATTTAGATTTCTATGTTGGAATATTAGTTTCTTCAAGTTTTATTGTAAGGCTGTGATTATTCAATAGTGATTATTTGCTTCTGTAATTTTTTAAAAATAAATATTAAATCGTAGCAAGAATAGTTTTATTCATTTGTCAATTTATACGAATTCAAATGCCAAAGAAAAATATCTTGTACATCTATTTAAATTCCAGATGGTTATAAAATAAGTATCTGTCTGTGTAACTATCTGTAGCTTGAAGGAATAACCCAAATGAAACTGAAATTGATTCACAGAGGAAGAGGAAACAGAAGGAGGAAAAAGAATGGACAAAGAAAACACAATAAATAAAAAAATTGTCTCTACGGAGCTTGTCGTTTCAATTGCTGTTGAAATCATAGTCATCGAAGCAAACTCAAATAATTTTCATGCCTGCAAGCAATGAATTCATACTTACATATCTCCCAATTTACCAGATAAGGCTTTTCGTTTAAAATTATTTTCTTTAACAGCTTAATGCGGCAGCTGCTTTATGTTAATTTGAGCGCGTGAAGGAATGCGCTTAGGGAAAAAATACGCAATTTGTCCTAAGAACAATGGTATAAAAATTTGAAGAGAGTACTATTTTTATTGTGAAATATTGAAGGAGTAGAAATGCAGTACCTCAGACGAAATTGCCACTGCAATTGTTGCATCTTCCGCGAAAGCTGATCCTAGTGCACGTGCAGTTGCTCGAAGCTTAGATATTTCATACTACTGTTCTTAAAATTCATAGAAATGTAATCCAGTTTTATCCTTATAAATTTAGTTTTCCTCAGCGATTGTAACAGCTGACGTGAAACCGAGACTGACATTTGCGTTACGTTTTCAGTACGAATGGAGGCGGATCATGCCTTTCCATGAAAGATTTTTTGGAAAAATGAAGCAAATGTAAATGGGAAGTAAATATGCAGAATTGTCAAATATTATTTTACAACTACCAAGTGTTTATCAAGAAATTCTCTGTTCTCATACTCTCATAAAATCACTATGTGGCATAGCGTCAAGTTAACTTCGGTTCTCATTATTTTTATTATTTATTTATTTACATTTTTAAGGGGTTATAAACAACATATTCTGCAGCGCTTACGGTTATTGTACAAATATCTTCGGTTATTGTAAAAAATATCTTCAAATGTTCCAAACCTCCATAATTCTTTAAATCCAGTGAAGGAAGCGCCTTTCTGAGACAATTTGTATGCACTATGAAACTTCGCCCTCTGTATAGCGCAAAAACAGCTTTTACGAATGCATTTTGGATGAAATAAAGGATAATAAGCCACTGGTTTCTTATAATGTGTCCTCTGCGATTCTCTGCTATGACAATAGGGGGATTCGGCTTTGGGTTCACTTGAAATCTAATGTGTATCGGGGGGCGGGGGGTATCTCAAGCCTACACTGTAAAACATTTAGTGTAACATTACTCCATAAAACTGGAGGCAGCATTGCTGCCTCCAATCTTATGCTGGTATTTAACTGATATAACTGGTGTAACATTACACAGCTCTTGTGTAACTTTACACCATAATATTGTGAAACATATCACAATTTATGTGTAAGGTTACACCACAATTGCGTGTAAGCTTTCATAATAATTGTGTGTAAGCTTTCACAGTAATTGTGAGTAAGGTTACACCACAATTGCGTGTAAGCTTTCACAGTAATTGTGTGTAAGGTTACACCACAATTGCCTGTAAGCTTTCACAGTAATTGTGTGTAAGGTTACACCACAATTGCATGTAAGCTTTCACAATAACTGTGTGTAAGGTTACACCACATCTGTCTGTAATCTTACACAGTAATTGTGTGTAAGGTTACACATCAGTAGGAGTAAGCTTTCACCACACTTTCCTAGAACGTTACCCATTATTAGGTGTACGTTTTCACCATATTTGTCTGTGCACACATATGTATGCAAGGTTACACAGTACTTTTGTATAAGGTGTTTCTATGTGTAACCTTACACAGTATTAGGCACATTTCACTATATTTTTCTGTACTGTTACACAACATGTGTGTAAAGTTATACAGTTTTTATGTGTTAGATTACATTGATAAAAATTTCACCTTTGGATTACGGGAAAAGCCTGGCAGCACAGACTCCTGCATTGTCCTGTAATATTACAGTTTGTACCGTTGTCTATTTAGACTGTATTAGACCGTAAATGGTAGTAACTTTCAAGAACGTATCTGACCGTAAACCACAGTAACTTTCAAGAACGTATCTGACCGTAAATCATAGTAACTTTCAAGAATGTATCTGACCGTAAATCACAGTAACTTTCAAGAATGTATCTGACCGTAAATCACAGTAATATACAGATTATAAATTACCATATATGACTGTAATATGAAGACTGTAAATAAGCGTAAATGCCCAAAATTTTCTAGTTATTCACATATATCGCTGTAAATTGCAGTAGTTATCAGGACTGTAAATGAGCATGAAATAACTATTTCAGGAATTTGTATGATTACCTCCAACAGTAACTGTATACTTATTTATACATGAGATGTCAAGAAATGTAACACTTTATTTCTGTATAAGAGATAAATAGTATAAATTGCAAAAATGTCCATAGAAAGGTAGGGAATTTGAATTCTATACTTTTCATCTCCATCGGGATATTTCCAACAAAATTAGTTTTTATACATTCTTTGTAACTAAACAGGTGGCTTCAATACCTCCAAAAATCAGGAGTTACCTCACTTTGCCATGCAATTCGAAACATGAAATCTGATCAAGATTGTAGAATAATGTCCACAAATCTGATATTTAAATGTATTGATTAATAATAATGTGTTGATGTAATTGATGATACATTAAATCTTAGTTTGTAGACATTCTCTAAACTTGAACAGATTTCACTTTTCAAATTGCATGCAAAGTGAAGCAAAGTGAAGATTTTTGACTCTCTGCAACTCCATGACGTTTGGAGATGATTAAAACCAATCAGCATTTTTGAAGATTACATTATTTATCCATCTCATATAGATACAAAAATAAACTGTATGGCTTTTTTTGGACAGCCTGTATATTTAAAACTTGATAATATTTCTAAGATTATTCTACCACTGCTTAAATATGGCGGTTTGCATATAATTTTTTTAAACAATTAGCAACTTTATCAATTACATTTTCCATTTACAACATTGTATGCAGCTTACAAAATAAAATTATATTTAGCATTTAAAAATGACATGTGTATAAGTTTTATTCACCATGATTGTTTCATAATATTTCTGGGGGAAAAAAAAAGTAAAACTTTATATACAAGCGTAGTAATTTTTGTCAATATCTAAATAAAATAAAAATTATCAGACACTTAAGGGGAGTCTTCACTCACTTGAAAACACCCGCTCGCTAATGTTAAACCAATGGCCAGGTTGTTTTCGAATTTCTCGTTTAAATTTGAATATTTTTAAACGATTTTTTTGCATAAGATAGCTGAAGTCGATCCCTAATATGGCTATTTTTTACTTTTTTTTATTTCAGTTGCAGATTTTTTTTTAATAAAGGCACTTTCACTTTCAAAACCGGTTCAGAAAGGGCCATTGTAATTTGTTATCAATCCCTCAATTTTATAAAAAGATGAATACAATAGCTGGAACAATTTAAACTCTTATAACTAATTACAAAGTGTCACAGGGTGCTGAAATTTTGTGTGAGTGAGCAATGTAACATAATTTTACAGAGGACAATGTCACTTTTTTAACTGAAGTCCCTTAAATTTTAGTATAGCGCGAATATAAAGGCCAATAATCGCAAACACTTATAACTCGGATCCAAACTGTCGCATCCCACACAAATTTTTCGTATGGAAAACGTAATCATTTTAAGAGGAGAGGGGGGGGGGGGGGCTCTGTGTATTTTTTATAGAAGCTTCCCATATTTTAGTGTATAATAAATATAAGGTCCCGATAAATTATAAGGCTTATAACTCGAGCTGTAATTATCGTAGAACACTCATATTTTGCATGGTAAACGTCATCATAAAAGGGGGGGAAAGCTTGTTGGTTTCGTTAGCCCCCTAAATTTTGGTATGGCATGAATAAAAAGTTCCGATAGCAACAAACATTTATAACTCGGATCCAAATTGTCACAGCTCACACAATCTTCGTATGGTAAGATAAACGTGATCGTTTTAAGGGGAGAGATGTGGATACCATATAAAATATGAGTGTTTTACCATAATTACAGCTCAAGTTATAAATGTCTTAAGTTGTCAGGACCTTATATTTATGATGCACTAAAATATGGGGGGGGGGGGTGCTATATAAAATCCACATCTCTACCCTTGAAACGATCACTTTTATCTTACCATATGAAATTTCTGTATGGGCTGTGACAATTTGTATCCGAGTTATAAATGTTTCTGATTTTTGGACCCTTATCACGCTATACTAAAATTTAGAGGGATGCGGTAAAAAAAACCAATAAAGTCCCCCTTCTTTATAAACATTACATTTACCACACAATATATGAGTGTTCTACGATAAGCACAGCTCGAGTTATAAATGTTTTAAGTTGTCAGGACCTTAGACTTATAATATACTAAAATATGAGGCCTGCTATAAAAATCCACAGAGTCCCCCCACACCCCGCCCTTAAAACGATTACGTTTACCATACGAAATTTGTGTCGGCTGCAACAATTTAGATCCCAATTATTTTTGCATGTATCGGGCACTTATATTCACGCTATACTAAAATTTAGGAGGCTTCGGTTACATAACCGGACAATTTTCCTCCCTTTATAAAGATTACGTTTACCATACAAAATATGAGTGTTCTATGATAATTACAGCTGGAGCGATAAGTGTTTTAAATTTGTCGGGGACTTATATTTATGATACACAAAAATATAGGGTGTCTCTTTTAACCCCTTGAGGGGCGGTGGTATAAAATATATACCACTTAATTTTAATTCCCAAACGCCACATTGACACCAGAATTTTGGAATCAAATTTTACTTTTATAATGTACGTGAAGAAACGCTTCTACTTATTTTGAAATAAATTTTGTTTTTAAATCCCGGTGAGATCCACTGATTTCAACATTTTAGAAACATAAGTACTTTGCCACTGAAAGGGTTAAAAAAATCCACAGAGTTCCCCCCCCCCCCCCCTTAAGACGTTTACGTTTATCATACGAAATTTGTATGGACTGCGACAATTTGGATCCGAGTTATAAGTATTTGCGATTATCGGCCCTTTATAGTCGCACTATACTAAAATTTAGGGGCTTCAGTTAAAAAAAGTGACACCGTCCTGTGTAAAATAATGTCACGTTGTTCACTTACACAAAATTTCAGAACGCTGTGACAATCTGTAATTACAGTGCTCGAAATAATTATGACCTCTCACAATTTTAGCTGATATATTATAACGATGAAAAATAAATCATGTGCCATTTCCTCTGTTACAACATTCAAAGTAAACAAACATGCATTCATTGGTGGTTGTAGAAGTAAGTGGGAATGCGCTGTGAAAGCTTATCGGTGAAATCTGGATTTCAGAAGCGAAGAAATTATCGCTTTTCTCAATCGAAAGTTCATCTGTATGCATGTCGTTTAGTAGAAACTTTTTTATTTTAATTTGTAACAACAGCTTAAATAAAAAAATTAACTAAATAATTCGGTTAAAGTGGTAGATTAAAAAATTATTAATATGCCATCTGGCTCACGACTTTCTGATATTGAACGGGGTAAAATCGATGTTTTAAGAGCACAAACGAATATGAATCCTATAGATATTGCCCTGGCTATGGACAGAAATCCTAAAGGCGTTCAAAATTACCTTAAACATCCATCAGGGTATGGAAAGAAGAAGAGTTACTAGCAGACTACTCTCAGGTACGAAAAAGGAAGTCCGTCTTCTGAGGCGCAAAACATCAAATAAAATTGTAACAGCTCGACAATTACGAGATGAATTAAATTTGCCAATTATTGCTCGTCGAACACAACAATTGCTGAATAAATTTGGACTTAGATCGAGGAAACTCCAGAAAAAAACGATGCTGTCTTCAATTCATAAAACTAATCGGAAAGTATTCGCTCGCAGCCATATGAGTTTTAGCACTGAATGGCAAAATGTTATTTTTTCTGATGAGAAAAATTTTATTCTGGAATGTCCAGATGGTATGCACACTTATTGGAATGACGATAAAAAAGAGCCTTTAGTGTTTTCCACTAGAACACAAGGAGGGGGTTCGATCATGATATAATGCGCAATAAGATGGAAAAAGAAAAGCAATATTGAATTCCTATATTTAAAAATGAACAGTTCTGATTATCCGAACATGCTAAGTAAATAGTTTCCTCTAAATGGACTTCAAATGGCCGGAAGAAATTGGTTCTTTCAGCAGATCAACTTCAAAATTCATGTGTCAAAAACATTCAAGTGTGGTTCAAGTCAGAAAAAAATGAAACTGGTAAAACCTTGGTCAACCAAATCGCCTGATTTGAATATAATAGAGAATGTTTGGTATATAATGGCAAGAAAAGTTTATGCAAATGGCCGACATTTTAAGTGTAAGGATAATTTGAAAACAACTATTCTTGAAGTATGGAAGTCTATTGATATGAAATATATTCAAGACTTATATGAAAGCTTGACATGGCACGTCCAATGGAAGCTTGCTACAATGCTAAAAGCAGGTGGAACAAATAGTAAAGATTTCTTGTTTCAACAATTAATATAGGGGGCATTAAGATAAAAGAAGCCATAATTATTTCACAATTTATGTATCATTTAAACATGTAAAAAGCCTGTATAAGTCTATTTTTTGAACAAACGAGATTTGAATGTTCATTGTACATAATGTAGAGTATAATTTTTTATATTCCATATGTCTTTATTAAATTGTAACTATATTTTGTGTGTTTCCTTAAAATTAGCAAAAGGGCCATAATTATTTCGCGCTCTGTAGTAATAAGAGTTTCAATTTCTCGAGCTATTGCATTCATTTTTTTATAAAATTTAGGGAACTGATAAAAAATGATAATGGCCCCTCATGGTGTTGAACCATACAAATTTTGGTGGTCCTACAACAATCAAAATCCGAGCTACAGGGTGGAGGATCGAAATGGCAAGGGACCGAAATGGCTAGGGATCGAAATGGCAAGGGACCGAAAAGTTACGCTCCGAAAGAGAACGTGGTGGGAAATGTTTCTCTTCCATCTTCAATATAACATACAGAATTCAATAACGAAACACTATCATTATTATATCTTTTCTGCTTACGTGTCTACACATAATTTAACAAAATACTCTTTTTAACACTTTCCAACATAGTTGAAAAGATGTTTATGAATTCGGTTTAACTGACTGTCTGACTGTCGTCTTCTGTTCGTGCTCTAACTTGCGTAAATATTCTTGTATTGTCATGCAATTGAAATATGTTATTGAGGTTTACTGTGTTATGTTCGGCATTGAAAATGAAGTAAGTAGAATTTACGGTTCGTTTACAGGGACATTCAAAAGAATTCCGTTACATTAAGGTATATGGAGAAAAATCGTTTGCGGTGTATTTTAATGGTTTTACACTATTTTAAACATATTGAAATGAATATATATCACTGAGATGCACCATAATATGTTTACTATAGAATGGCGTGTGCAAAGCATTCATCGTTTTACAGGGACTCACAAAAGAATTCGATTATTCCACTGTCTGTGAATAATAATTGCCAAGAGTGTGTTTTCAGTAGTGGTACGCGATTTTAAATTTAACAATTTTTCTTTTGTATATTACTTGGTGTATATAAATTCTATAGATCATATACAGGGCTGCACAAAAGATTTCAAATACATTTCCGTTTATTGGCAGAAATTACTGAAGTGAAATTTTCAGCTGTACCGTTTCATAATTGAACTAAAATTTTTGCATACTATGTAGTATGTATATACCGTAGATAAGATACAGGACTTCGCAAAATACTTCGGATATTTTTTTCGACTATTGATGGTAATTGCTGAAATTGAGTTTTCAAATGTGTTATGCGTTTTCCATATTGTTTGTTTATCCAAGAAGCCCAGTAGCGTAGTGGTCAGCACCCCTGTATACCATACAGCAGTTTCCCAGTTCGATCCTGTGCTGCGGACTGAGCAAAGTTAACTCAACTTTTCATCACTTCGGGGTTGATAAAGTGAGTTCTAAGCTTTCTTGGGAACTAAACACCGAGGGTCCTACATTAGGCTAACCACCGATCCGGGGCATATGCTGCATAGCACTTCAGGGCCGTACTAACCAGTCGGCAAAGTCAGAGGGAGGTTTAAAATTTTTTGATGAGGCTAATCCACAGCTTGTCTTTTACCCTCTATTTTAAAGGTTTATAAATATAGAAAGATGTAGAAAGCAAGTCCCCACTGTCATAAAAGTTTTGATTATAAAGTTTTAAAATTCTTAAATATAATAAATGATGTTATTCGTATTGAAAGATTTTGAAGTCGAGAGGGGTTTCAAGAAGTTTCTAGGAGGGGCTTAACCCACACTGTCCCTGTCTTGTTACGGCCCTGTTCTGTTTGGGTCTGAATATGTCGGTTTTGGATTGAAGTCTGTCCGGTTTTGGATTGACGAAATTGTTTTGTCGGTCAAGTCCGCGCAGGACGAACTTTATTCGAAAGAGAGTTTTCGGGTTCAGGACAGATATAAACCGAACAGCGCAGAACTCTAGTCTCAGACTCTATAGATTTTTGAGAGTGTACTGTATATCCATAGTCAAGAAAACAGGGTTGGCCACTGTAGGCCAGGGTCCTTAATGAATTGTCGCTACTGAGCTCCATAATAGAACGGAGTGCTAACTCACCTATCCACTTTCTACCGCAACCGCATCGCACTTTCAATCCGCGCAAGCAATGAATCCTGCATTTAAAAAAAATATATTACAGGCATTTTTTCAAACTTTTCCTCATATTTTTTTTTTCATTTTTGCTTATTTCTACATTCTTTTCTTATTTTTTTGTGTAATAACTAACAAATTTTTCTTTTTTTTTTTTTTAGCTTGGATGAAACTTCCTTTTAAATTAATATCAAATTAATATTTGCGATGAATTTAAATGAAATCTGTATTTTTTTTCAATAAAAAATATATAACAGTGAAAATTTTAGCAAATTCGCCATAACTTTAAAAGATAATCCAATTTGAAAATATTTATCGCATACTTCTTCTATCGGAGGAAATTTGTGTTTTGCCCAAAAATTTTCCTTGAAAATTCTTTGGCATTGTATTTATGGGCGGACCGCCGGATTCAATGTATCAGAATAGGATGACAGCTATCCGTACTATTATGGAGCTCAGTGATTGTTGCGCCACAGGTTTAGCTTTTACTTTCTTTTTATCTATAATAGAAAAAAGTATTGTAATAGAAATTTTTTTAGACTTCTGGTTTTCGACGGATTTACAAGTCTGAGATTCCGATAAACACGTTTTTACAAAATGTCTGACTGTCCGCATTGTATCATCGGAAAGTGTATGAAGTTATTCAGATAATTGAACCAAATTTTTTTTCTGTGTTTCTGACTATGACCAGGTCCCACTTAAATTTGGGGATATTCAACGAAAGAGGGCGCTGCGATAGCGACTTTTGTTCCCTTTTCGGCTTAGATGCTTTACACTCACGCTAAAAAAAAAAAAAAAATTATCGGTTAAAAAAAAGAAAAAAGTCGCCAAATTTAGGGGATTTTTTTCTTTAATGGCAACCTAGCCATTGTATTAAGTTATTCGTTTGGCGCAGTCTTGGAAATCGCGCCAAACAAACAGTCGCCAATCTTTTGTTTACATTTTAGCGTGATAGTAACACATCTGTTCCCCCTTTTCATTATTGTATCATCGAAAAATGTATGAAGTTATGCAGGTAATTGATCCAAATTTTTTATATATGTTTTTGACTCTGGCCTGCAGATTCCACTTGAATTTGGAGATATTCCGCCGGAAGGAGGCGCTGTAATAACCATTTAAAGATTTCAAAATTTTAAAAAATTACAAAAAAAAATTAGAAATAATAAAATTTTTTACCGTTAAATGTTCGGCCTTGCTCAGGGATTCCGGAGCAATTTTGGTTTTGCCTCTATCTTAAAAAATGGCTGCGATATAGTAGTTTGAAATTTTAGGGTGGTTGATATTTTGAAACAAGAGAGCAGGATTCCTCCATAAAAGGGTTTAATTTATGAGTTTTAGGGAATTTTCTCGCAATTGTTTTTTCATTGTTGTAACCAGTGTTCCAACTCTTATATGGTATAATTATCTTACTTATAATAAAATCCGACGACAAGAAACTGTCTGTAACTCTTCCAGGCGCGACCACTCTGGTCTGCGAATCAACCATAGTTAAACGCCATGTTAGGCTTAATGAAAAATTTATGCTACATCTGATTCTGCTGTTAAAATATTTGTAAAAGCATATTAAAGCTTTTAAATATTTTAATTTTGTTTAAAACCTTCTAAAACTATTTCATATAAAACATGTATATCAACATTTCTGTAAAAAAAATTTCTGTAAGCACTTTTTTTTTTCAGAAATAGCTGTGATTTATTTCGTAGGGAGGATTTGAGGTTGATTCAGTATATTGGCGCCATCTATTGCGCGGATTTTGAAATTTGCTTCCATCGTAAATACAGTACAGGACACATTATCCGGAATCCTCGGGACCAAAAAGGCTTTCCGAGTTTTGAAATTTTACGGATTTCGGGTCCTCCCGAATTTTTGATTATTTGACAAAATTCATGTTTTTTTTCGTGATTCGTTGACAAAATTCGCATTTTTTTCTGCTATTCTTTGACAAAATTTGCGTTTTTCTTCTACGATCCTTTGACGAAATTTCATTTTTCTGTAGTCCTTTGAAGAAATTTGCGTTTTCTTTTTGCGATCCTTTGAAGAAATTTGCATTTTCTGCGATTCTTTGATGAAATTTACGTTTTTTGCTATTCTTTGACGAAATTTGCCTTTTATTCGCGATCCTTTGACAAAATTCAAGTTTTTTCTGAGATTCTTTGACGAAATTAGCGTTTTTTTTCGATCCTTTGACGAAATTTCACTTTTTTCGCGATCCCATAATGAAATTAGAAATTTTTTCGCAGTGCTTTGAAAAAATTTGTGTCTTTTTTTCGCGATCCGTTGAAGAAATTCAAGTTTTTCCGTGATTATTTGACTAAATTCGCGGGGGTTTTTTGCGATTTTTTAACCCTTTTTTTTTTGTGACCCCTTGATGAAATTTTACATCCTTGATAAAGAGTCCTTGGAAGAAATTTGCGTTTTCTTCGCAAGCCTTTGACGAAAATCGCGTTTTTCTGCGATTTTTAACAAAATAAGCGTTTTTTTTTTGTTTTTTTTCAATCCTGCGACAAAATTTGCGTTTTTTTGCGATCCTTTGACGAAATTCACGTTGTTTCCACAATCATTTGAAGAAATAGATAGATATAATTGATTATTTTCGGCGACGATCGTACAAAATTCGAGATATTTATGTTTCAATTTTTGGACTGAAGACAAAAATTTTCGAAACCGAATGCCTTAAATTTTTAGGAAAATTTGAACCGAATCACCCCTGATGAAATAAATATATAACTTTTTTTTTTGTTTCTAACGAATCGTAATGTAAATTAATTTTAAAATAAAATTTGACAGAAAAATGATTTGTTTTTAATTTCGGGAAGAGGGGGGGGGGGGGGGGGGGGACCGTGTTCCCTCGCCACCGAAGTAACAATATTTTAGTGATTACACATTGAAACGCAATGGCCTGAAAAAAAATTAGAAATCGGTAAAATTTTCGAAAAATTTCAGAAAATTTAAAATTTTAGTAAAAATTTACAATTTTAGAAAATTTTCGAATTTTTTCCTTCCGGATTTTGGATTTTCGGATAATGGGTCATATACTGTAAAATTATTCTTTCTTATCAACGTAATTAAAATATAAGGAACACATAGTACAGCGTAATTTGCATTTAATTTTGCTTATGTAATCAAACAATGAGTTATGTGGAGAGTCCAAGCTGTTTAGAAACTCATTGATAACACTTTTTTACAAAAACTTTCGCACATAGATTATTTGTTAATATTTAATTTGAATGTTTTGTCCAATCGTTGAACTATTTCAGAAATGTAATACTGAGTAATATCTCTATCTCTATAAAAGAGTAAGTGTCTGTCTGCCTGCCCGCGGATTTCTCCGTAATTATAACACCTAGGACTCAGAAATTTTTGTCATGTGTAGATGTTGTCACCGGACAGTATACCTCGCGGCCGGATTTTTAAATTTTAATTTAGATTTTAAAAAAAAATTAAAACGTGTATATGGAATTTTGGGTTCGAGGCTATTTCAAGCTCCTCCCATGAAATAGCCTCGGCAACGAAGCAGACAGCCAATGAGAGCAGTGTAACGACCGAAGAAATCTATGGCCTAGCCTGACTCGTGAATTGCTGGCCTAGAGTTGTCCAGTTTTTGTCCATGGTTTTGTCGCCTAGCTTCGGAGGTTGACTGCCGTGTAAGCCGTGTAATCGAATCGAAAGGACAGTTTTCGATATGCAAAGAGACTGCAAGAGATGTTAGTTGGCAGGTCAAAAAGAAGTGAACCGAGCTAAGCTAAGAGAGATGCAGAGAGAGTTGAACAGACGATGGTGAGCGGAAAATGATGTGTGCGCGTGAACAGTATATAATGGTTGTGTACGATGGGGTTTTGATGGCAGAGTGTAATGTTTTTTAATTGTTCATCTTATTTTAACTTGTGTATCAACGATGCCTAATAAAAAGTGCTGGATGTTAATCATCACCTTGGATCACTGGAGTTCGTTAAGTCATTACAGTATGGCTCTTTCCACCCGACATCAATAGAGCTTACTGATTTTAGTTCGGATTTTCACCACAGGGGGCGCTTTCGTATCTAAGGTTCTATGGCCTGGATCATGACGGGGTATGCCTCATTCGACTCGACATCGATAACCTTAATGAATTCAGTTATGTTCGTATAGAACATATTGTGTAACTAAAGGATTTTGCAGCTAACTCGGGTTCTATGGGTCACATCACGACACGGTTTGGCTCATTCGACACAACATCAATAGAGCTTACCTATTTTAGTTCTGAATTTCACCACCAAGGGGTGCTTTCCTATCTCTGTTTCTATGGGCTGGATCACAATGGGGTATGGCTCTTTCCACTTGACATCGATAGAGCTGACTGATTTTAGTTCGGATTTTCACCACAAGGGGTGCTTTCCTATATCTGGTTCTATAGGCTGGATCACGACGGGGTATGGCTCATTCGACTCTACATAGATAGAGCTTTTCGATTTTCACCACCAGGGGTGCTTTTCTATCTCTGGTTATATGGGCTGGATTATGAAGGGGTATGGCTCTTTCGACTCGACTTATAATATCGGTAATATATGGGAGTGTGTATGGCACGCCCAGTGTTTGCAGTCTAAGGTAGTGGGGCCCCAACATTAGATTTGTTTAAAAATAAAAAAATGTTCAACACTGATTTCAGGTACATTTAAGGTTGTTGGCACGGGCAACGGCGGGGGGGGGGGGGGGGTAAGCTAGTATATATATATATATCCTTATTATTTTTATTTGTAGAAATCATTTGTCATTTTTAAAATGTATTTTTCTACAATACAAACCTTTTAATAATAAATCTTCATGTTGTTTGTCTGTATGAAGTCTTATAAAAATGAAACGCAGATCAACAATCCGTCATTTTTGACGGAGTTATATCCTAGTATTAAGTATTGCGCGGTAGCGCAATACTTATTTATTTCCAGTGTGACATCTTAATGTTAATTTAACACAGCAAATCCCATTGAACGAGTTAATTTACTAGAGTTTTTCCCACTTTTTGTACGCGTTGCCACAAAATTTTAACTGTGTGCTAATTCTAATAAAATTTGAAATTTGAAATAGTGAAATTCTTTGGCTGACGTCAGGATCAAAATGGATTAAATGCCGTTGCATATAGATGAATTATAATCCAGGAAGTAACATAAGCTATGTTTTATTTACGTTATTCAAATATTTTTCTTAATAATTCAAAATTTCATAATTTTCACTGATAATCAATGGATGTTTTTCCTATAAAATTTAACTATGTTTCTTTATTGCTGCCAACAATTCAAAAACCATAATAATAATTTGACCACAGCAATAATTTTTCAATTGAAAGATTTCCACGATCAAAATAAAACTGAATTAGATTTTTTTACGTTTTAAAAAATGAAACAACACGACATCATACTCTAAATAAACGGACATTTTCAAATATTTGGTTATAATGTATGTAACAGAATTCTTTCAAATTAAATAAATCACGTGACAAACATGCTTATTTGTTTTTATTTTCATACTAGCGTAAATGTCGATTATAGGACAGTAATCGTGGGTAGAAATCGTGGTTTTCACATTAAATTTGAAATAATACTCATATACTATTCATCGACAAAGAGGAAATATAGATATTGGAAAATTGTATCGCCTAACAGGCTCCTGCTATTAACGTTCAAACTCACTAAGCATTTTATTTGCTTGTGTAAAAGAATTGTGTTTCATAATTTCATCTAATTCACGTAAAACATGCGACAAACAATTTTTGATACTTCTCTATTATCCCGTCGACCACTTTTCATAACAAAAAAGTATCGCCAAAATGTAACGCCAAATAAACGGGAGAACGTTACCATTGGAATATCAAAATAAATAAATAAATAAAATATAAGACTTTACGGACACAATTGTTATTTTAATTAATGAAATAACTAATAAGTCAATAAAACATAATGAAGAATACACACAAATGTCGAATTAAAAACCACTCGATGACATAACAAACACTTATAATGCTTCTGACATCAAGTAAATGGGACTGCATTTTTGGCGTTTAATCTTGGAGTTGGCGATAGATTTTTGTTATGAAAAGGGGGCGACGGGATAATAGAGAAGTACCCAATTTTCAATGTCGTCGTTATTAAGTCGTTCCTGTACAGCTTGTGCTGTATCTTTTATTTTGGTACTTTTCCGTTATACCAACACCATGCCAAAATGTTTGCTAATGCGCCAATTATTTCAACCCTGACCGAGCAGATGTTGTCTACAAACCGTGTTGTCATGCAAACCGTGCCAAATATTGTGATTTGTTATTTATTTAATGTAAATCATTTTTTCGGTACATTTCCGTTATACAAAAACCATTGTCGCCAAGCGTAATAGTTGGCGCAAAATGAAATTCCCGCGAATCAAAACACTTGAAAAAAAACAATGTTGAAACGAAAGTGAGCATTTAAAAAATATAACATTTGAAAATTACAGACTTTTAAGGACTATTTTATTAAAATTAAAACATAAATATATACTTAAAATAAGAAAAAAAATAATTGTTATACAATAAAGGGAAAAATCCTGTGCGGGTAGATTTAGTGGGCTCTTATTGGCGATAAATGTTTGATGTGGTTGTTGCGATCTTGTGAAAAACCTTCAATCATATCCACATTTACACTGCATCCATATTGTTGCTATAATATTTTTGGTACTTTTCGGTTAACCAGGGGCCAGTGAAGTATACACACACACACACACACACACACACACACACACACACACATATATATATATATATATATATATATATATGTATATATTTCACTGGCTCCCGGCTAGCCAAAAAGTACCTAATTTTTTTTTTGTTTGTTTTTTTCTTGCTAATATTGAAACATTGGCTGTAGACTCGATTACGGAATATTAGAAAATCTATCATTATTATCATCTAAAAGGTCATCAATAATGTGCCATAATCAGGCTGCATATTATTACGCATAATTTTCAAGTATGGTTTGGTGAAACATTGAACTTTAAATTCAATTAAAGACTGCATTTTATCTCGAAAAGGTGGACACCATGTTACAAAGTTATATGGTTTGAAACGATCAGAAAAACAAACTTGGATCAATGATTATAATCCCGCGTTTTTCTTTATGTGAGCCGCCAACACTGACATCCAGTTTGTTGTTAAATCATTACATTACGCGTTATATAACCAACCGGAAAAAATCGTAAGGAAGATATTTGGAATACCATTGACGAAAACAAAAGTCTCGGTGCCAGATTAAGCGCTTTTGTGAGATAAAACTTGATTAGTCGAGAAACTGGAAGTTACGAAGCCGTAAACTAAATTCTTGGCCATAAATGCTTCTATTCATGGTATGCTGTGCAATACTTAAATACCAGCATGAAAAAAGATCGACGAATAAAACTGAAAGTCACCATGATTTGATTTTATCGGCAAAAGAGGATGAACGATCTACTGAGATTTTCTGTCGGAATTTGATTGATGATTATTACCCGAATCGACATGACAAATTCGAAAACATGTGTTTATACAAATTTGCCACTAGGTACTAATACAAACGACTGTAGACCAAAAGTCTGTAGAATATTACGAATTAAAAGAAAACCTCAGTTGGTTCAGAAAACGTTTGAAACCAGTTGTTTTGAAAACGCCCAATCATAACCCGAAAACGGACGCTGGAATTGAGTTGTACTATCATTCATTGCTGATATTATTCAAGCCTTTGCGAAACGAATAAGACCTATTGGGAGAATTTAAACTCTACCGTGAATCCTTTGAGCACAATGTGAAACATTTTCCAGAGATGGAAAAATGTCGCTAAACAAAACAACGACTACAAGCTGCAATCAACTTGGCTGAAAAGTTGCAACAAGAAAGTGATTTGCACGACCAGCTTGAAAATATTGAAGAACCAAATGAAGACGTTGATATGATAGCCGCAGATTTTGATAACTTTAAAACTCTTCCAAGAAATTGTTATTAATGAAGATAAATTGAACAAGAAAAATGAATGCTGACCAAAGGAAAATATTTGAATCAATTATAAAGCACGTAGAAGAACAAAAGAAAGACCCGTCTATTCCACCCAGAAATCTGATTGTAAGCGGAGTTGCTGATACAGGAAAAATCTTTCTAATTTAATTACTCAGTCAGAAAGTTCGTTTAATGAATAATCACAATAATGATGCTACTGCAGTACTAGCACCAACGGGAATTCCTGACTTCAGCATTGCAAGAAGTACAATTCACACGTTTTTAAAATTGTCCGTCCAAACCAGCGGGGACCCGAGCCGGAGGTTCGTTCAGTTAGAGGTTTATACTATTTGATGTGCAAATTAAGGGATCATCCGGTGCGTGTGTAGCACGACCGGTATACGGTGCCGAAGGCAGTGGGACCCAGGTCGGAGGTTCGTTGTGTTAGAGGTTTATAGTATTCAATGTGCAAACTAAGGGATTATCCGGTGCCAAAGGCAGAGGGGACTCGGGTCGGAGGTTTGTTCGGTTCAAGGTTTTACAAGATTCGAGGCACCGATGTAAATTAGGGGTCCGCTAGCGGGCGAAGCCAGCTTGTTTTCTTATTATTTGTATTATATAACAAAAACTCTTGACACATTCACTGTTTACAATTATATTCAAGAACATTCTGCTCATATATATACTCGTTATTATATTTATACTTCTTAGTATGTGATAAAACAACACAAGATTTTATCGATAGCTTTCACACACCACTTACTAGTGTCTCTTTCCAAAGTGGTTGCAAACGTATTTTGCACAGTGGAATAAAATTATTTGCAAAAATGAACATGATTCGTTTATTATTATCATTATGAAGATGAGAAACAATCCGTTGAAGTCCGTTATATATTTTTTTTTTGTTAAAAATTACTTTTATTATTTGAATTGTTTATGGAATAATCAATGTTTGAACTGTATATTTCATACTACCAATATTGATTTTGATCTGTGCAGTCTTTTACATACTTGCCTTGTGTGAATCTTATCTGCTTCATATTAATTTGTTATTAAAAAACTTGAGATATTAAAAAAAAAGTAACTTGCAAAGCAAATTAAAAAAAATAAATTTATTTACAAAATTTTAAGCCCGAGAAGGGACAGATATTAAAATTATTTTATTTAGTTAATGCTACAATAATGTTGCATTTTTATATTAAATCTTGTTCCGTCTATTTAATCTTAAAATATTAAATTTAAATTTGAAACATGATATTAAAGCAACTTTAAAACATTACATTTAGTTGAAATGGAATCTAAATAAATCTTCAACTTTTTTAATTATTTGAACTTCTCATGTTTCTTGTCTGTTAGAATTTGCTACAATACAAATTTTGCATAATGCATGTAAAACTGAAAAAAAGTTGAATATTTATTTAGATTTTATTTCAACTAAATGAAATGTTTTAAAGTTGCTTTAATATCATGTTTCAAATTTAAATTTAAGATTTTAAGATTAAATAGACGGAACAAGATTTAATATAAAAATGCAACATTATTGTAGCATTGACTAAATAAAATAATTTTAATATCTGTCCCTTCTCGGGCTTAAAATTTTGTAAATAAATTTATTTTTTTTAATTTGCTTTGCAAGTTACTTTTTTTTTAATATTTATATTCTCCAACGTCAAATTCTCGCCAAGCTTGGGTACAAAACTAGGTTACCTTAAATGAAGCGAGATTGGCTATAGCGAACTTTTTTGGCGATATTCTCATTCAAATTCAATATTGACGAGAGCTGGGAATGAATCTTCTTTAATCGGGTTCCACGTATTTTAGCTTCGTGTTTTCCAGCAAAATTAGCTAAAATCTTAAAACCAAGGAATAGGGAGGTCTATATATAGGAGATATAGGAGGATTTTCTATGTGTTCCTACCGGTACAGGCCAGAAGGACTTTTCGTAGTTTAGTATACATCGGCTGATCGCATTTAGGTAACCCGACGATTTGCAAGCAGCTGACGTACAACAGAATGACGAAAAATATTGATTTTATTGGCGATGTGATAGCGAATTTTGAAGTATTAACATGATGGAGATAGAAGAAATTTTTGGGATTGGCACATCTGACTAGTTTATTTAGACATTATATTTCACCTTTTCAAACTGTGAAGTTTTCTTACAGCATTCTGAATGTGTTTTTGAAGGTCACAATATTTTGTTACGGATTTTGTAAATAGTTAGTGTTTGGGCTTAAAAATAATGTAAATAGTTCAATTAAGCTCTATTTATAAGCTAATATTAGTTTTTGTTGCATTAAAATATCTCAATTTGTTGATTTTCTGCAAGCAAGTAAACACTATTGGATTACAATCGAAGTCTATGGGAATTTGGCGAAATATTGGTGATAGCGCCAAGTTGGCGACAAATTTTGGTCGCCAAATTTGGCGACAAAGTTGGCGACAGAACGGAGTCCTTCCATGGTAACACCCCTTATAGGTACGGAAATTCATTAAATGCTGTTCCGTGTTTCACAAGGGGATTTCAAAAAATTCTAGCTCAGAAAATTCTAGCATTAGGAAATTGTGGAGCGATCTCGAACATTCTTTCGCTCCTATATATATGGGCCTAGGAGCGGAGCAGAGAGTTAGTGAGTCGCATTTTGGATTGCGATACGTCCAGAGCGATTTCATGTAAAGCGGGTTTGCTTGACTTTGCGATTTATTTAAGTTGTTTTGCATGTGTTACTGTGTTGAGAAGTCTGTGAGATATTTAAGCTGTATTTGAACGCTTGATTTGTACAGTTATTAGACTGTTTCCATAATTTTAGTGTTATTTGTGAGTTACAAGGACTCTGTTGCTGTGAAAATAGTTGTGAATAAATTGCTTCGCTCTTTAAAAACTGAGGTTTATTTGAGCCTATGCACCGTAAAATCGGAAGAATCCCTATAAACGCTACAATATGCTTGATTCATGATTTTTCGTTCTTGTTGGTGTAATGTTTTAGTCACATTTGCCTTTAGGAAAGTCTAGAAGATAATAGTAACAAGGAGCGCGAAATGCCATAAGATAGATGTATTCAAAATGCAGTGTCCTTGTATATGCAAATATTTTTGTTTACACAACGTCTAATGTGTGTAGATAAAATATTAATGTGTTATGTAATTAAACTTACTGTACGTCCTTGAAAGTAAAGTTTAATTATATGATGAATTACACCTACGCGATGATTGTCTAATGAATTCGGTTAACAATGGCTCCTCAGACTGATAAAAACAATCGAATATTACACAAACCAAATTTTAATAATACTCCCTCAAGATATAATTGTACATTTCCTGAATGGAGAAATTTGCAGCGTCGGGACTTTTATTAATAGAAAATCAATGAACGTATTAAGTGAAACACTATTCTGTTCTCAGTATTATAGCAGAAATGTATTGACACAGTTTTAAATATTCATTCCTTTTTCATTGTTTTATTTCCTTCACATTTTTATTTCTCAGTAAAATGTCTGTAAAGGAAATATAAGTTGTTTTCAAAAGAATTAGATTGTTTAAAAAGACATTCAACAACAAAAGTTTACAACAATTGTGTGTTTTATGTGTTTTTAATAAATGATGCTCAAATTAATAATTTAGCACGATTGATTTGCTTCACTGAGACATAGTGTGTATAATATTAAATCTCAGTGCAGCAAATACAGGGTGCAAACCAAAGTCAGAAAACACTCAAGCAACTTTAGAACGGATAAAGCTAGATTCTAGAATGAGTGTCTAAATCTACTTATCAGTAAAACGACAAGGCGGTATCACTTGACAGTGACTGCTGCGCAACCCACAGTGTTTAATATGCGCAATATTTAAAACTCATTTTTTATTATTGGTGATACTTTATACGTTGCTGTTTCCAAATTCAGTTTTATCTTATTATAATTTTTTTCGAATTACATACATCTAGTCAAAATGTTGAACAAACTGGTGTAAATGAAAAAGACAATTTTTTTAATAACGCCATAAAATTAAGGAATGCGCAAGGCCTTTTGAAAGAACTTTGTCTTTCTTCTTCAGGCGCAAAGAAGACGCGCTACCAGTTTGAAAGCAGGAGCAAGACTGAATCAATGAGACAATCCGCGAGAATGACCAATCTTGCTCCTTCCTCCAAAGTGGTAGCACTTCTTTTTTGCGCATGAAGAAGAAATACAAAGTTCTTTCGAAAAGCCTTGCGTATTTCTTAACTTCATGGTATTATTAAGAAGTTTTACCTTTATTTACATGCATCTAGTCTAGATAATATTTAATGAACTTCTGTTTCGTTTGGGCAAAGGAACCAGTAGACGCTGCCTTTTCTCCTGACTCCGAGAATTTAGTTCGGATCTCTAAAAGTTCGGTTTTCAAACAATTCATTAGAACGAGTTGTGTTCGAAAACCGAGGCGCCACTGTGTTATATGCATTTGCTATGTATTGTCGGTTCTTTAGTCGTCGGAAAGAGTGGTTTCTCCTATGTTCTTTTAAGATCAAGGCCCGATTAAACCTACTTTGCGGGGCCCTGCTGAGCTGCCCCGTGGACCTTTACGATAATCAGGCCCGGGTTAAAAGTATACAAAGAAAGGCTCGAACTTTGGAGGTCACCTATTTTATATCTATTATCTACATTATTTCTATCACCTAATTTTAGATTCTAACTGAACTTAAGCTTCATTTCGGTAGAAAAAATACTAAATGGCATTTTATCCTTTGACTCCGAATGCCAGAAGCTGTTTTTATTCGTAGTTGTCAAGCAGTCAGAGTCTGTCGATCACGGCGGATATATAATGATCAAAGGCAACAAATACAGATTTTATTATTTCATTTAACTTTTCATTATGTATATTAATGTATTGAAATGAAATTTCAGTTATGTGTTTTTTTTTTTTTTTTTTTTTTTTTTTTTTTTTTTTTTTTTTTTTTTAATTTTTATGGAAAAAAGCATAAACGTATCCCCTTTAATATTTAAAACCCATAATTTACTATTAGAGAGACTTTATTTCTTGTGTTTTAAAACTACAATAAAACCTACTAAGACGGAATCCCAAGGGACTGATGGTTTCCGTGTTAGCTGTTGTATCTCCTTCTATGACCTTCTATTCATCAAGACATGGAAAATTCTCCATTTAAAGCAGAATTCCACATATACAGGTTTCGTTTTGAAAAGTTACTGGTACTTTCTAAACTCCCACTTCTTTTGGGCAGAGGAACCAGTAGACGACATCTTTTCCTCTGACTTCAAAAGTCAGAAATTGTTTTTGTATGTAATTGTCAGGCAATGAGGGTCTGTCAGGCGTTTAAAGACCGAAAGCAACTAATAAGATTTTATTATTGCATTTAGGTAATTTTGTGTATTTTATATGTATGTAAAAACTTTATTACTTGAACCATTATTTGATGAAAAACTATTCAATTATATGCACTGCTGTCCAAAAATTAAGGGGCAGTGACCGGACGCTTTCGCTTTTTACACGGTTTGTCGAATATCTACTGAAATTCTTGACACATTGTCCTTGAAATTCGAGAAAGTAAAGCACATGTTTGACTTCAAGAACAGTAGAAACAGTATACTGCAATTAAAAAATTAATATATTGAATATTTGAAGATACATGGGCAGATGGGCATTTGTATGAAATAATTTATAACTGCTCATGCGCGAACTATACCAAAGATTTTTTTTTTCATGATTTGGTATTCAATTCTATAGAGTGACTTATATAAAAAGACCAGTCAAATATCGTGCAAACTCAGAATTGGGTCAAATTGGGAAGAAAATCACTTATAATCTAATGGGATTTTCCCCGAATTTGTCAATTACCTCACTGTATTGCTGGTAGAGTTGCAAAGAACGGGTTTATTCCCGGGTTTATTTCCAATAGACCCGGTTTATTCCCAGGTTTATTCCCAAAAGACCTGGTTTATTACCAAAAAACCCGGTTTATTCCCAAAAAACCCGGTTTATTCCCGGGTTTAAACCGGCTTTTTTCTAGCCTTTGCAACTCTAATTGCTGGTATCTTTCTGTACTATTATTGACTATAATAAACTGTCTTAATAGCTTAATTGTTTTTCTAATAGACCGGGAGGCGGCAGCACAGACAATCACCTCATCGAGCTCACGGCTGAAATTCCAGAATTAGTTAGAACTTGATTCGCATATTAAAACGCAATCGGTCTGCCAAGTCATATCTTGGTGGAAAACACCCGAAAACCCGATTTTAGCGGTTGGCTCGTAGGTTTACCATTGTGTGTTCCTGCTCCCAGTCCACCATGTTTTCATACCTTTGGGTGCAGGAAAATAACTACAACTTGGTGATGAACTAATGTACCACAACTTGGTGATTACATCGAATCACCGTAATTCTTTAAATACAGTGATGGAAATACCTTTCTGAGATAAGCTTTATGTACGATGAAACAACATCCCATACTGCGCGAAATAAGCTTACACTGTAAAAAAAATTTGCAGTAAAATTACAGACAGAGGCCGGCAGCAGAGATTCCAGTCATACCCCGTAAAAAAAAAATCCATGACCATCATTTTGTGCAGCCCGTAATTTTACGGGGAAAAGTAATATAGCATTATAATGCACAGGATATAATGCACTTTAAAACATAATAAAACTTTGCTTACTGTTCCGTAGCACGTAGCACGTTAGATAATCATCACAGAGTCGCTGTTTTGGCAGGTTAAAATTTTCGAAACACGAGTAAAATAGCAGTGTACACAACTGCTGAAAAATATTCAATAATGAATAATTTCTTAATTTTAACTGAATTCCAAAATATCGCCTCCAAAACAGTCCCCTCCACAACTTAGTGTTAATTAAAAAGAATAACTTCAGAAATAAGTTTTTGTAATTCAGATTTAATATTTTACTACTATAAAGCTAAGTAGTATAATTTTGTAAATAAAATATTTTTACTGCTATATTTAATTATATACTGAGAAAAAGTAATGATGCAAACTGAAAATTTTTAAATTTTAATATTTTTCTGTCTTTTCAGCAATATTTTTAAAAAATGTTCGTTTTCACATATAGCAATGTGATCATTTCTTGTGCACTCACAAAAAAATTCGAACTTTGAGAAAACAAAAATAATTTGATGTATTTAGTTGAAATAAATTATGATACATACAGTTCCACCCACAATAAAACAATTTACTGTGGTTTGCCCTATATTGAAATGTAATTCGGCTTTATAGACAGTTCCTTGAAAAACACATTAAAGCATTCATTATTTTAACTCATAATTTATTCTAGAATAATTTTAACACAATTATTCAAATTAGTAAAGAAATCATATGAGTTGTAATTTTCCAACTGGACGAAAAATGTCCGGGCCAGGATTCGAACCAGGGATCTCTTGGCTGAAGCTGCCAATGCTTTACCAACTGAGCCATCCCGGTCGAATTTGGAGGACCTAATTCACCCAGTTAACCTTAGTGATCATAGCATCTGGTCTGATATCTGAATCAGCTCAACAGAATAAATTTGCAATTAATTAACTTTAGAGCATTGGCTGTTTCAGCAAAGAGATCCCAGGTTCGAATCTGGCATTTTACGCCCAGTTGGAAAATTACAACTCATAATTTATTATTAGTGATATTTTATTTATTTTTAGACCTACAGTGAAATTGACTAAAATGGAATCGCAAAGGGCTAGAGGAAATTTCGTTTTAAACAAGTTTCCGTCTATCAGCACACTCTTTTTTATAAACGAATCATCGTTTCGCCGCGGCTATGGAATTTGTTCATTGAAGATAGTTCTCAAAAAATATTTTCTCTGTTCAACAACACGAAACTTTCTGACATATTTCGCCGGGACTATGGAATTTGTTCATTGAAGATGGTTCTCAAAAAATATTTTTCTCTGCTCAACAACGCGAAACTTTCTGACATATTTCGTCGGGGCTATCGAATTTGTTCATTGAAGATGGTTCTCAAAAATATTTTTCTCTGCTCAACAACGCGAAACTTTCTGACATATTTCGCCGGGGCTATGGAATTTGTTCATTGAAGATGGTTCTCAAAAAATATTTTTATCTGCTCAACAACTCGAAACTTTCTGACATATTTTCAAACTCATTTTTAAGCGCTAAAGCATGACACTTTCAGTCATGATTATTAAAGTAATTTGTAATTGAATAGTTTTTTTTTCATTCTACGATAAATGAACTACAACTTGGGGATTACATCGAATCACCGTAATTCTTTAAATACAGTGATGGAAATACCTTTCTGAGATAAGCTTTATGTACGATGAAACAACATCCCATACTGCGCGAAAACAAGCTTATAGGAAGGCATTTTGAAAAAGATAGAGGGTAAAAAGCGACTGCTTTCCTAAGACGTGGCCTTTGCGATCCCCTGATATGACAGTATGTGATTTTTTTTGGGTGCACTTGAAATCTAATGTGTACCGTGGAGGTAACTCAAAACTAACTGCTTTATGAATGAATGACGCAATTATTCTCTTACGACATCGGTTTTTTTTTCCTTTGCCACGTTGTGACGTCCAACAATTCTGTTCAAAACGTCAACTTTAACAGTCTTTTTGAAATATATTCTGCCTTTACCTAAAAATGGAACAAAACAGTTGGATTACAAATTTTTTGAAGAGCACCTGCCAATTTCATGCGTTTTCGAACTAAAATGATCTTAAAAATTGTCAGAAAGTAGCCAGTTTGGATTTGAAAACAGACTTAAGGCACAATACTTGTTTACACTGCAAAGTTCCAGCACACAATGGGAACACATTTGGAACACTTTAATTTAAAAAAAGTGTTCCAGTTACCTTAATGTGTACTGAATCTGTTCCGAATATGCTCCGCTATAAAGAAAGTGTTCTGAAAGTGTGCCGAAAGCTGTTCTGCTCATGATATTTGTTAAATCTAAACATGGGAACACATTTGAGAGCGAATTGGGAACACATTTGGGCACACTTGTGAAATCAGCACTTTTAAAAGGTGCGCTAGAATGTGAGATGAGCAAAAGAAGTGTTCTCAGATAGACCTGGAGGCGACAGCACAGACAATCACCTCATCGAGTTCATGGCTGAAATTCCATAATTAGTTAAAACTCGATTCACATATTAAAACGCAATCGGTCTGCCAAGTCATATCTTGGTAGAAAACACCATAAAACCGATTTTAGCGGTTGGCTCGTAGGTTTACCATTGTGTGTTCCTGCTTCCAGTCCACCATGTTTTCATACCTTTGGGTGCAGGAAAATACAATGGTAAACTTACGAGTCAACCGCTAAAATCGGTTTTAAGGTGTTTTCCACCAAGATATGACTTGGCAGACCGATTGCGTTTTAATATGCGAATCGAGTTTTAACTAATTCTGAAATTTCAGCCGTGAACTCGATGAGGTGATTGTCTGTGCTGCCGCCTCCCGATCTAAGAAGTATTCTAAAAACTGTTCCAAAAAGTGCGCTTCAAAGTGTACTAAAAAATAAGTTACAAAATAAGTGTTACAAAATAAGTATTCTAGAAAGTGTTCTGAAAAGTGTATAAAGATTTTCAGTGTATATACGGGCTCAGTTTTGTCAAGTTTGACTGTAATACATCTTATCTAATTTTTCGAATTAAATATATGTAAATTCTACTTACTGAACTTCAGCTTCGTTTGGGCAGAGGAACCAGTAGACGATGTCTTTTCCCCTGACTCCGAATGCCAGAAGCTGTTTCTGTTCGTAGTTGTCTGGCAGAGAGGGTCTGTCGGGCACGGCGGACGTGTAAGGACCGAAGGCAATCAGTTCAGGAGCATCCTTTAGAACGACACCTCCCTCTTGCTCTTCCAAAGATCTGTCCTTATACCACAGAAGACTGCTGTCGTTGTATAAGACACTGTGGACGTCTCTCCAGTTGCTTCCGAAAAACCGCCCTGTCGATATCAACAACAAATAAATCACCTCATTATTCGAGCCTAAATATAGCATTATGCAATGTAGTAATAGTATAGCGTCCAGTAGATATATAGTGAGAAATACTACGTTGACACTGAATATTTAAGATATCTCAGACGCCGATTTTGGATGTGGTACGCTCCGGAATTAGAATGCCTGTTCACACCGCAAAACTCATTTAAGTCACTCATTGAACGTCACTGTGTCTGAAATCTTAGGGGTACTATAATACAGGCTGAATCATCAAGCATTTCGTTGCCCACTTAGACCAATCAGCGATTGTTGCCCACTTAGACCAATCAGCGATTGTTACCCACTTACACCAATCAGCGATTGTTGTCCACTTAGACCAATCAGCGATTGTTGCCCACGCGGGAAAAAGTGTCGCTGGCCAATCGTTTTGGCCAATCGTTCTTTTACTACGGAATTAAATAGCAGAGTGAGTCGAACAAACCAGGGAGCGTGAGCATGCGAATAACTTGAAACGACAACAGCCAATCAGTTAATGCGAAGCCCCATAGCCAATCAGAATAAATGATAGTGGCTGTATCTAGCCATAGATTGTTAAGTGAGTTTGTGGAACTCACTGAGTGATTTGGAGGATCTGAGATATCTTAAATATCCGGTGTAAACATAGCATAACCGACTATTCCAGTAAATGCTTTTAAAAAGTTACTAAAAAAGTGAATCCGATAAATGTTCAAAACTACTCGGATTTGCCGATAATTTTCTCCTATCTCATATATGTTTATTATTATTATTATTATTATTATTATTATTATTATACTTCAAGTTTTTTGTCAATAGATATTTCAAAACAATACGGGGGAAGGGGGATTCGCAATTAAGTCTAATCAATGGGTAGTTCATAAGACTTACTATATCAAAAAATGTGAAAAATTTTGCTTATAAAAAACGTAGATTAGGCAATTGGGTGATTCATCACGATTTTTTCTTAAACAGCTACCACGCCTGTCCCGAAAATCGCACCTAAATTCGCTACTACAGCAAAACAATTCCGTTACATTACGGTCTACGGGGGAAAAATCGTTTGTGGATTATTTGAATGATTTGAAGTTTGTGGATTATTTGAATGAGAGAATTAATATATATCCCTGAGTGCACTACAAGAGGCCTCAGCAAACAAAATAATGTGTGCATAACTTGAATAGTACATATACGAAACACACAAAAAAATTCGGTTTCAATACTGTTTAAGAAGAATAATTGCTGGAAATGCGTTTTCAGTTGTGGTACGCATATTTAAAATTGGCTAACTGTTTTCCTATTATTACATGGTGTATATAAATGCTGTAGATCATATACAAGGCAACACTAAAGATCTCGAGTACATTTCCAATTATACGGAAATTGTTGGAGGAGAATTTTCAAATAATACGTTTCCTAATTGATGTTAATGAGATTTACTATGGCATATTCGGTATTAAAAATGAAGTAGGTAGCGTTTATACTTCATATACAGGGACACTCAGAAAATTTCCATTACATTAAAGTGCATGGGGAAAAATCTTTTGCGGTGTATTTTAATGATATTACACTATTTCAAACATATTTAAAAGGATATACATCACTGAGGTATATTACAAGAGGCGACTGACCATAGAATATGGTGTGCATGGCATTCATCGTTCATTTACTGGGACACACAAAAGAATTCAGTTACAGTACTGTCTAAGAGCAACAATTGCTAGAAGCGCGTTTACCTGTTTTGGTACACGTTTTTAAATTAAAGTAATTTTTTTCTTATTACTTGGTGTACATAAATTCTACAGATGATATACAGGCCAGCACAAAAGATCTCGAGTATATTTCCGTTTATTAACGGAAATTGCTAAAGGGAAAGTTACAACTGTATTATACGTTTTCTAACTGAACTAAATTTTAACATATTATATAGTATATATACGAATCTATAGATGTGACTTACAGAAGAAAATAGCAGAGGTAATCATAAAAATGACTGTACTTGTAAGTTACATGATATTTGTTATTTACGATTTTGATTTTACTTTTGTCAATTTGATTTTAAGCCAAAAAGGCATAAGCGTGACATTGGTACGATAGATGTCCAAAATAATGGTGTTTTTTCAAGTGTACGACTTGTACGACATACCTAATATCTCATACAGGCTGCACAAACTAATTCGGGCATTTTTCCGGCTATTGATAGTAATTAAAATTTGATTGTCAAATGTGTTATGCGTTTTCCAAATTGCTTACATCTTTCACCTTATTAAGAGGCTACTTCACTCAGGCGAAAACAACCGTTCACTAATGTTAATCCTATGGGGAAAATAATTTACGATATCTCGTTCGCATTTCAATATTTTTAAATTATTTTTTTTTCATTGGATAGCCGAGGTCAATCTCTATGCACGCTCCATTGTACTTTTTCGATTTTGATTGCAATTTTTTTTTTATTAAGATACTTTCACTTTCGGAACCGGTTTAGAAAGTGAAAGTATCCTCAATTAAAAAAAAAACTTCTACAAAAATCGAAAATGTACAAAGCAGCGTGCATATAGATTGACCTCAGCTATCCAATGCAAAAATAATAATAATAACAATAATAATAATAATTTAAAAATATTGAAATACGAACGAGATATCATAAATTATTTCCCCCATAGGATTAACATTAGAGAGCGGGTGTTTTCGCCTGAGTGAAGTAGCCTCTTAAACGGTGAAGTTTTGTGAAAGTAGTCTGGAAGTGTTTGAAAGTGTTTCATAAATCTATGCACGACCCCTGATTTTTGTTACTTGTATTTATTTTTCACAGTTTCTTATGGAACGTATCATGTATATAAAAATAATTACTCTTGATATTTTTAGAAAAGAATAGATTAAAAGCAAATGCTACTGCATTTCTTGTAAATTTTATCTTGGTAATAGCCTGTTTAAATCTGATACATCAGAACTCATACTATTTTACTACAAGCAATCAGCTTCGGATAACAACGAGAATAGAATTGAATTTCTAGTAGATAATGAACTGATATCATGTTATACATCTATTAGAAAAGAAATTCTGCCTGTAATTTTTTTTTTTTAAATCTTCTTATCTCAGATTATAACTCTGTAAGGAGAACGATAGTTAATGAATTTCAGTAGAATCCAACGTTAATTGGTACCTAAAGTACGAATTTTTTGGTATTTGTCTATTTTGAAAAATGGCTAATTTTGACACATTGTTTTTACCCGTATATTTTCGCACGTTTTCATCTCATTTCTTTGTTGCCAAAAGTAAGGAGTAAAAAAATAGGCGAAACTTTGTTTTCTTTCATTTTTAACATAAAATAACGAAACTTTGTTTTCTTTCATTATTAACATAAAATATACTAAACAAAAATTCACCTGGGTAAATGTCTTGCACAAAATATCTAATCAAAATCCGCTCCAGTTGTCTTGTTCGTCTAATCTTTCATAAATGGGTTCATAAGCCAAGGTTTGCGAGAGAAAAATGAGCAGTGTGCTGGCAACAATGTAGTTTAAAGATTATGAGAAAGACAACTGTGGTTACAGCGACAAAAGTGGTTTTATGCCAAATCAATGATCATTAAATTAAACGAATGGACGGTAGATTCGATTACGGATGTCCTTGTTTTTTTAATCTTTAACACCCCATTCACACTTAGAAGTTGAATATTGGAGGTATCTAAAATAATTGTTCAAACAATTTTTCAGTAGATTTTTTTATGCTGCATATCACGCTCCTACCTAAAACTGATGCGAGATATGGCGAAATGACATAAAACTTTCGACAGCCCCTTTAATCCCCTTAGGGATTGAATTTTGAAAAATCCATTCTTAGCTGATCCTTATTATGTGTTACGAATATATACACAAGAGTTCAGGTTTCTAGTTTCGATATTTTCACCCGTGCGTTGAATCATCCAGGATAATATTTTATATACATAGATTATTAAAAATTATTTAAAAAATATTTATTGTTTATTCGGAGGTGTCTTTTAAAAGAGGATTTACTGTAATAATAATAATAATAATAATAATAATAATAATAATAATAATAATAATATAAGATGGAAGAAGTGAATTTAATGATCCATTTATATATGGCTAAAAGTATACTTACGTTTGTGCCACAGCATTGGACCACTCTTAATTTCTAAGGCCATCTCTGCAAAATGAAAAAAAAAACAACATTACTTTAAAAAGGTATAATGTCATTAAGCATAACATATAAAACAATGAAATTTACTTCATTATAAAAGTAGTTTTGCATAATATCATAATGGAGTGTAAAATTTTATAAATTTTATAAATAAAATCGTAAAATTTCCTATTCAAATACAGCTTAATACCACCATTCAAAGCTTAACTCCATTGTTGCTGTAACTCGTCCACAGTTGTAACCATAAAGAATATTTGATGATTTATCACCTGCAGCTCTTGAAATGTATTTATTTACTTATAATTTATTTAATAAAATATTATAATCTTGTATTTGTATTATCACAACTGTGTTCATATTTTTTTATAATTCTAGCATATAAGGAAGTGAGTAAAAAATCATTTACGAAATTCCAACTTTACATACAAAAGTCAAGTTAAATTAAATAACAGAGTGTAATTAAAACTATTAATAGTAATAACTCTTGCAATATGGCGATTTCAAACTTTCCTTTTCTCGCCCAATTTAACGTTTCATCGCAATTTGGCGCAATAACGTTTGGCAGCGAGAACCCTGCTTGGATTAATTAATTGGCATTTTGAAATCTTTCAATGCTTTCAAAATAATAAAAGTAAATATATTAGATATATATTGGATGTGTAAATAAGAGATGTTTCAGTGTCAATTTTTACACGGCACATTTTTTCAACAGAATAAAAGCTATCGAGAAAATGTCAATTTTCAAAAAATATATATAGCTTCGTAAAATTGACTGTCTTTGCTAAACATGAAGTCCTACCGGGGCACAAAGGGTTAAGCTAAAATATTACTTTTCTTTGTGTTTGAAAACTACCAAATCTTCCATACTCCGCAGACGCAGTAGTCGTACTTAACTTCCGGTAAGTTAAAAATAATAGTCTTACAAAAGGAGGGCTGCAACATTTTCGTATTTTTACCCCAAAAGTAGCTATAAGTATCTCTCGACATTGCATTGAGAATTTCGCTGATTGCAGAGAAAAACGAGAGAGATACAAAATTTCCAGCAGAATGGGCAAAATAATAGCTGATTGCTTCATCTTTAGATTTTCGAGCATCTCTCAATAACAATCGATGAATATCTGAATAGCAGATTAACAGCTGATTCCTGTTTACAGATTTCTTGCTGCTTCATACATTAGTAGCTTCCTTAGAGAAATTTTTTAAAAGCGTAATTAATCGATATTTTAAATGGGTCTACAGCAGACATCGCTTTTTCTTTTTTTTTTCTTTGACATAATTTTAGAACCTGAGTGTAATTAACTACTACTTGGTAAATTAATAAAAAGAAAATGAATATTTTTTACCACTTTAACTACCAAAAGATAAGGTAGCTAAATATATTTAGTCAAAGAAACTTTAAAAAAAATTCCATATTGAAAAAAATTTTATATATAAAAAACAAAATCATGTCCGTGAATGACGCTGACATCATATGTCGATGGCAACTATCTAAAAATATCCATTTCTCTTTTTTGCAATTTTACTGAATATAGCACAATTTCAATTTGTACACCGTCGAATAGGAAAAAAAAAAGGTACTGTCAAATGCAATTTGTTTGAAAACTGTATCTTAAATTACTGATTTTTATGATTTTTAAAATAATTTTCAAGTATGATTTTTTTAAGTCTATCTCGTGCAGCCTGATTACTGAAGATTAACCCGTTTTCACTTAAAATAATGTAAATAATTCAGCATTTGTTTCCGTCTAATATACCATAACGAAATTAAAACTTCACAAAAATAAATAAAACATAAGTTTAACAGATATGTAATTGAAATTTTTCATATAATTTATTTTCGCGTTTTTAGTGGGCAATGTAAAAAAATATGTTATACGTAAAAGAAGAGAGTGTTAGAGTTTTCAATTAAAAATGGTTTTTGCCTTCTGTTTTGTATACAGCGGGTAGTATTTTCTGTAACTCTTGAACCCAGGGTTGGATACCCTGACATATATACAATAAAATATGTATATGTCGTAGGCTAATTGCGAAATCCGACTCTTTGCAAAGAACTTAGGCTGTTTGCAAAGAGCCGGGTTAATTGGAAAATCATCTTCCTTTCTCCAATCAGCCTGATGTTTTTCAAGTTTATTCCAAAGAGCCTAGAGAGCGTTAGACTAATTCAAAAATTCGTTAGGCTAATTCAACCACTTGTTTCACAGTCAACCAGTTTTTGACCAGCTGTTTGTCCAAATATCGTGTTGTACCCAACTCGAACTTGAAAATTCCCTTTGAAATCAACCCGCAACACGATCCGAAGCTGATAAAAATAATTCATCGAACCGTAACCCGATCCGAACAGAACAAAATAATTTCCGTCAATATGCAACCCAACCCGAACCCAAAAAAAAGTTACATCGAACCGAAAACTGATCCGAACAGAACAAAATAATTTCCGTCAGCTCGCAACACAACCCGAATATGAAAAGTAAATTTGAAGTCAACCCGAACGCAAAACTAGTTCCATCGAACCGAAAACAGATCCTATTCTTCACATCCAGGATAAAAATAATGAAACTACTGCAAAAATGCTATATTGTTTTCAATTGCAAACGAGACTTTGAATATTTTGTTCAAAACACTTTTTATTTTAAGAACTGTACAGACTGTCCTTTTATCAAAACCATTATGTACTATCCATGAGTGCAAAATATGCATTTAGGGGCATATAAATTTACAGAAGCATTATGAGCAAGAGAAAAGATCGGTAGGCGGAAATACGCACGTCCGCATGGTAGGCTACACCTGGCCTAAATAATTCAATATTAAAATTAGCATAATAATTTTAATGTTTGTATTTCAGATAATAAGCTCTAGATGGCAGCACTAGAAATTGTAATGTGTCTGTTTGTTAGCGCCCTCTTTTTCATTATTGTATTGTACTGTAAGTAGCTTCTGAAATAGGTTAGTTATGTCTTGATGTTTGTAAAATGACCTTCTCTCGTCCACATTTATTCAATATATGTTCGTATTTATTTTAATTAATAACCCAGACATAATAATAATAATAATAATAATAAAAACAGAGAGAAGCAGAGAGAGAGAACAATATTAGTCGTCAGATAATAATCGGTTTTAATTTCAAAAGTGTTTTTGCAGGTGGTTGCATCCATTAGCAAAATAATAATGATAATAATAATAATAATAACACGAAGATGACTCTTTCTTTAACCCGTAGACTCCCAGTGGGTCACTATGTCCCAGTGCAACTTCAAAAATTACCACTGGAAACAGCAATCCCTGAAAAGCTTGGAAAACCATGTCTGCTTGTCCCACTGGTCTTTCAACAGTCCTGTGGCTTTTAGACCTTATTAAAACACTGTGCTAAATTTGATTTAAAATATCCCACAAAAAAAATTGGTAGTCAAGGGGTTAAGAAACAGAGGATTTATTTTGGTAGCAGTAATAAAGAAAAGTAATACTTGCTTTGCTTAATTAGAGCATTTTCGTGAATTTATAAGTAGAGGTAACTGTTTAAAAAATATGTGTCAGCCGAACAAAATTCGTGTATGGGACGCCGGTCCCAAAGGGGTTAAGGCGGTTCTTAAGTTTCCTGATCAACAACGTGAAGCTTTCTGACACATTTTCTGAGTAATTTTTAAACGTAAAGGCATAAAATTGCTAGCCCTGGTTATTGAAGTGAATTCGAATAGCGTTTTCCATTTTTTGATAAATAACTGACTTATAAAGTTAAAAGCTATTCTGGTCACGTGACGACAAATGTTTCGCCATTCTCGTAATGCCACGTCCTGCATTCAGTTCGAAACGCCCACTTTGACATTATTTTCTCAAAGATTATCTGCCTTTACCAAAAAAATGGAAAACGCCTTCGATTACATAGTTTCTGTATAAGAATGCCTGCCAATTTCATGCGTTTCCGAACAAGAATTCAGAAATGTGTCAGAAAGTAGCTTTTTTGGATTTCAGAACTGCCTTAAAGGCCAATAAAATTAGTTAAAAAAAAAGCCGTACTAACCGAAAATTCGCGGAAAGCTGTAAATAGTTTTAATCACTTTGTTTCACATCCAAATGAAGGGATTTGAAGTTTGTCTCATTTTTCCTGATGAGCTTTAGAAGTAGCACCACAATAACCTCAAAATTTTCGGACTTTTTTCAGTATTTTCCAAATAACTGAAAAACCGTTCACTCTACAGAAAAATTCCTAGTTTATAAATTGTAGAGCATAAAATTCTGCGTCGATTGAATACTACAGACTAAATATTTCACCAATAATAAGTGAGATATAATTAATCAAATAAGTTCATTTTTCCAAAAATTTTTTTTTTAAAGTCATAAAATCGGTTGTTTGACTCTCAACAACTCAAAAAGTACTCATGTAACCAAAGCAAAAGTACTCGCATATATATTTGCGTTTATGATTACAATTTTGAAACCTTAGAGACCAAGTATAAAATAGTAGAACAATTATTATTATAAGTATTTAAATATATACTATATTCTATTTGAAGCATGTATGTTTTGGAGCATGTATGTTATGTTAGCAAGCATATAGAGCAGTGGTTTCCAAGGAGAGGCGAACGCCCCACACTGGGCAATTTGAGAATTCAGTGAAATTCGGACGTCCGTTCTCTGAATTCTAAGACAGTTTGAAAAAAAAAATTAAACGTAATCAAATATAAAACACAAATTAAAAAAAATAATTTTCGAAATAAATTTTCTGATTTAAAACATTTTTTGTTTGAATTATTTTAAATTGACATTTGGGAAAACACAAAAGTCAAAGCGCTACCGCCTGACACATGATCAGAAGTTCGATTAACCAATTAAAACGCATCTTTTTAGATGATAAATTACATTGTGCAAGTGAGGTTCAACAACCTTTACATAAAGACGTCCTCTGGCAGTACGGTAAGTGGAAAGAGTTGGAAAACATTCCAGGTTGGAATGGTGGTAGAAGACTGACTGGCAGCACCCTGGCTAAATGGATTGCTGCAATGCCCATAATCATGCATATTTCCCAAAAAGTGCAGAAGTTCTGTGGGGTGTCATTTTGTACAACAGAGTAGCACGTTGATTTGAGATTATTTAGAATCACAAAGGACAACATCGATGTGGATAAGTTTGTCTCATGGTTCTTGTCGCACAACCCATTCCCCTCATGTGACTACATGATGTGTCTGAATGCAGAAGTGATTGGTGGCGATAAAATAAATTGTCATCTAGCCAAAGAGATTGGAGTTGCAAGTATTAAAAGTGTCATTGGTGGTGATTTTGGCCATGTGAAATTCAAGAGATCCAATCGAGTAACTCCAATGAAAAGCCTCACGCGTGCAATAAAAATACATGATGAGAAAGTATCCGTCGATCCAGAGACGATTTTTTGCCGAATTTCTTTCCACAAGAAATCAGAGGAAGAATTTAGAAAATTCTTTGAATTTGAATTGGCTCCATATCCGACTTCTCTGTTTGAAACGCTGGGATGAACAAAACGCGAAAGTCGGTATTTTACGATTTGTTCGCTCCCTTTGATGATTTAGAACAAACCATACAAACTGTGCATGTGATTGATGGTGGCTTCTTGCTTCACCGAGTGAGTTGGAAGCCAACACAAAAGTCCTCGTCAATTATTTCCAAGTACATTGAATATTTGAAAAACAACTATGGTAAAACTGCAACCAGTGACTGTTACCCAGAAGAATTGTCAGAACACGGCACCAAGTCTGCTGAGCGTTTCCGTCGAAAAAATAAATACATTGCAGCAAGTGTTGACTGTGACGAAATTATGTCGCTCACAATGCAAAAAGTGCCCTTCCTTACAAATGAAGGCAATAAACTCCGTTTAATAAAAATGCCCATTGAAAATCTGGAGCAAGACAACATTACTGTGAAGCAAGCTGCCGAGGACGGTCAGGTAATGTTTTGTATTCACCATTAAGTTTCAAGTGCTCGCCGATTGTGAAGAAGAACATCCTATTCCTGCATGCTTTTAGTGGCTGTGATTCTACATCGGCCTTCTTCAGGCAGGGCAAACTGAAATTTGTCAAGCTTTTGGAAAAAAATGCTCACCTACAGGATGTTCCAACTGTCTTTAATAACACACATAACGGTTGCATTTCAAGTGTAATCCTCTGTAGACAAAGTTGCTGTAAATCCCATACTGATGTAATTAAATTTTGAAGTTGTTGCTTAAATAGTACCATTCGGCAATTTATGCAGTTATACTGTTTTGTAAGCGAAATGATTCATTTAACCGATAATTGGTACTCAAATCACCAATTTTATGACTTTTTTTTTAGAAAATTTTAGAAAAATGAACTTCTTGGATTTATTATTGTTCACTTATTATTGGTGGGATATTTAGTCTGTGGTACTTAATCGACGCAAAATTTTATTCTCTACAATTTATAAATTAGGATTTTTCTGTAGAGTGAACGGTTTTTGAGTTATTTGCGAAATACTGAAAAATGTCCAAAAGTTTTGAGGTTTTGTGGTGCCCTGTCTAAAGCTCACCAGGAAAAATGGGACAAACTTCAAATCTCTTCATTTGGATGTAAAACAAAGTGATTAAAACAATTGTCAGCTTACCGCGAATTTTCGGTTAGCCTAATATTCTATTTTTATTTATTGGCTTATGAAAAATCCTAAAACACGAAAGCAGCAATGAAAACGCATAAACCGAAATTTCTAAGGATTTTTACGAAAAGATGTCTAATGAATAATAAGTCGGAAAAACGGGGAGGATAGTTGAAATTAGGATTTACTATATTTTTTTAAATACAATCACAATTTTTTCTTTCTTTCAAATTTTCTTGTGTGCTTACAGCAGCCCTTTTTTGCAGCTAAAACATTAAATTCGAGTAGGCAATTCTCAATAAAATGGTACTTTTCGTTTTTTTCAGCGGTAATTTAGTGATTAAATGCTACAGTAGATTTTTTTTTTGAATGTGCAATATTCTTTATCTGGTTAATAATCGATTTTATATTTGCTGTTTCGTCCATTAGTAGTTTATAAATCATCTTTAAAAGTATACCTGATTGATGATTTAAATGGTATACGACATATAAAAAGCTCTAACGTTTTTCCTTCTATTAAAGTCAAACTCCTGAGTGCTATTGCCTTTGCTTAAAGAAAAGCAAAATTGCGTGACTTTACAAAACGTGAATGTTTTTAAATATTCATGCAATGCAGTATATAAAGCTGAAAGTAAATGCAAAGGCTAATTTTATGTCAACGAAAAAGTGCAACTATTCGATTTCTAATTCGAAATATGTATACTACGAGTATTCATACACTCTGAAAACGACATTTTCAAAACTGAGCAAAAAATACTCAAATTTGAGTATGTCGCATAGTCAAAATGGCACCGAATTAAAATTACTCAAGTTTGAGACATGTATATATTTATTTCTGAAAGCATGCACGCACATTCAAGAATAAAACATCACGTGCTCATATTTGAGTATGTCCATGTTTCAAAAATGAGTATGAATTGACTTCTTTGTGTTAATTTTTGAGTATTTCCATGTTTTAAAAATGAGTTTGAACTGATTCTAATCATTTTTGAGTCTGTCCATGTTTCAAAAATGAGTATGAACTGACCTCTATGGGCTCAGTTTTGAGTATGTCCATGTTTCAATATTCTGAGTACTTCTGGTAATTCAGAATTGAAAACATTGGGTCGTCATAATTGAAACAAAAAGTTTCAGAACAAAATGAAAACATCGATTTACTCAGATTTGAAAGTGTCAATTTTCTCAGTGTATACATGAAAATACGTTAATTACACACATCTGTGTCTATATAAGTAAAACTGAATTTAATAAAAAAAAAAAATCTTGTTTTATTTATTTAGTTCATTCTAAATTCATTTAGCAATTAATCTAAAACCCATGAATAAAAGTTATGAAAATTCATTTATATACATTATTAGAGTTATTTTTCAATTATATATGGTTTCTTAATATTAATGGATTAAAGTTAATCTACATATACGTTTTTTAGTGATATGCTTTTTAAATTGTTCGTTGAAAATACATGAAAAACACCCCAATGTGTTAATTAACACTTTCCAACATAGTCGTAAAGTGTTAATGAATTCGGTTTGTCAGCATTTATAGTTCGTTTACAGGAGCCTTCAAAAGAAATCCGTTACATTATGGTCTATAAGGGGAAATCGTTTACAGTGTATTTTAATGATGTTATACTATTTCTAACATATTGAAATTGAAATACATCACGGAGGTGCACTATACGATGAGAACTATAAAATATGGTATGCATAGCATTTATCGTTTATTTATAGGACACACAAAATAATTCGATTACATTACTGTCTATAAGCGATAATTGCTGGAAGTGCGTTTTCAGTTGTGGTATACGTTTTTAAATTTAACCTTTTTTTTGCATATTATACTTGGCGTCTGTAAATTCTGTAAATAAAATAAGGGGCTCCACAAAAGAAATATTGACTGAAATTGCCGAAGGGTAATTTTCAACTATGTTATGCATTTCCTAAATGAACTATGAATTAGTACATATACAAATCTACAGATCATATACAGGGCTATACAAAAGAATTCGGATATTTTTCCGACTCTAGATCGTATTTGCTGAAATTGGGTTTTAAAACATGTTATGCATTTTCTAAATTGTTTACTTAGGCACAATCTTTCACTTTATTAAAGGTGAAGTTTTGTGACAGCATTCTGGATGTGTTGGAAAGTGTTTTATAATTTATGATTGACGCACGATTTCTTCTTCTTCTGCTGCTACTCCTTTTTTTTAAAAAATAAACAGCATGGAAAATCTGTATAAATATTATAAATCTAAATAAACGAGAATGTTATCACTTTAAACTAATAATAGATGAGTAATTAAAAACATTTAAATAATATTTGTGAATATATTTTTTTAACATCTATATGAAAATCACAGTAGTGTTGATAAAATATTAACCAAACCTTAATTAATCTAAATAATCATTGGAAGATACGATTCACTATTCGTTTGAGCGCAGTTTTAATTATTATAGTAATTTTTATATCACAGAAAAATAAGCTAATAACACTTCTCATACGTTCCATTTGTTATCGTTATCTTTATACTATTCCATATGTCATAGAACAAAATCGTAACTTTTTTTACAGCCACTTACATACGCAATGCAACAGATAATAAAAACTTACATGTGATATGTTTGGGAAAAAAAAAATCTTATATGGCCTTTTGAAAGTACTTGACCTAAATCAACCCAAAAGATGGGCAACAATGTTAGTGTATTTTGCAAAATTGGTAATCGCGTAATTATTTGTAATACAAGGTGAAAAGAAAAAAAAAATGTAAATTTTCGTAATGAAACGAACACTAACTTTATCGCACACACGCAATACATTTTTACAACGACGCGACGTTTCAAGCAGCATTGTAATTACCCTTTTTTAGAATAGAGAGATAAAAAAAACACAGTATAAGATAAACCTTAATTAATCCAAATAATCATTGCAAGATACCATTCCTCATTCATTTCAGTGCAATTCTAATTATTATATTAATTTTTATCTCACAGAAAAATAATCTACATTAAGAGCCTCATATAATCCATTTATTCACTTTACCTTTATATTAATCCATATGTTATTGAAAAATATCGTACTAACTCTCTTTTATAGCTACTTAGATGCAAAATGCAACAGATAATAAAAACTATCATATAGGCAAAAATGTCGAAAGAAACGTTATTGATAACCATAAAATACCTATACGAGAAATTTATTTCTTGGATATAAATTTAGCTTTGCGTGCCGAAATTCATATAGAAACTATGTAACATGTGATATGTTTACGAAGAAATTGATATGGCCTTTCGAAAGTACTTGACCTAAACCAACTCAAAAGATGAGCAACAATGTTAGTGTATTTTGTAAAATTGGCTAACAATCTAATTATTTGTAATACAAAGTGAAAATAAAATAAAAAGAATGTCGTAATTTTTTCGTAATGAAACGAGCAATAACTTTTATCGCACACACACACAATGCATTTGTACAACGACGCGACGACGTGGCATTTCCGAGAAAGATAATTGAAGATTCGACATAATAAAATAATATTTTAGCACTGTTAAGTATTTGTAATGTTTTTTGGAATCAAACTGTAAAAAAGACAAACGTTTCTTTATCTAGGAAAATATAATACAAGCATGAACGATAATTTACAATAACCTCCTCCGAGTTACACACGATTCCGATAAATGCGCTCTTTATCTTTAGAAACCTTAGAAACAGACATATTTTCGAGATTTAGATAAGAATTTAAAAAACACAGTTTCTTTTGCTGCCACTGATTTGTGGAAACGTTTTCGAGTAGTTTTTATAGTGTTTTAATCAGTTTTCTGTATCCGGAATATTGTTTTTTCAAATGTCATTAACTCTCAAGTAAACATTTTCATATTCGACAACCATGTTTTACTGACAAATATGATGAATTAACAACACTAACATTTCATAAAAATTAATATTACTTTGTTACTCTTGCATGTTCTAAATTCAATTACGCAACTGAAAATGTTTAATTAACAATTGATAGCATCAAAAAAATCGGTAATCTGGTTTGAGAAAATTGATTAATATACAATAAAAACTATCCGAAATGTTTACGAAAAGCAGTGGCAGAAAAAAAAACCTTGTTTTAATAAATACTTCTTTAAATATCGAAAATATATTGTTTTCTATAGATCAGGCATGTCAGACACGTGGCCCGCGGGCCACAACTGGCCCGTCGACCACTTATCTGTGGCCCGTGAAGCCTTTGGAATTTTACTTGTGTTTAGTTAAATTATCACAGTTGTTTCAGTTGTTAGTTAATTCAGAATGCTGCCACTATTTTTGAACAGTAATATTTGTCTTATTTACTTTGTCATTGAATATGGGAAATATTTCTCTTCAGAACGTGGTAGTGTTACGGTTGGTTTTAACCATTTTTTTATAATCTACATTAAATTCCTTCATTCACTTTAACTTTTATTTAAAAGCACTCTTTTTCTGTTTCTAATAAAAATATTTATATAAATAAAAGTAATTGTAATAATAATAAAATCAGTTTTTTATTTTTCTTCTTTCTCTTTCTTTTAAGCAATTACAACTTTCATAGTCTAGCTTAGCTTCCTGTTTTCAAATGCGAAAGATAGATAGCAAGGAGGGATGTTTGTCAGATAAAGGCCACACATATTGTATTGGGCAGTCGTGTTCGTATTTTCCCATATCCTAGAATCATGTGTTTAGAGACACCGAGTCTGGTCTTTGTTAAAAGAAAGCAAGGCCACCCGTACGATGTTACGTTATCTTATGAGAGTACTATAGGCGAATTTAAGCATTGTATGTTACAACCTGCAGTAAAAGCAATACTTGTCTCTAGCGTCTAGCTGGCGCGCATGTAAACATACGTTCATGGGACCCTCTTCAGCACACACCATGGGGGTGAAGCATGGTTGCCTTCCCCCATGGAACGGCCGGCAGGGAGGAGCGACAGACTGTCGCTACCAGGAAGAATCCATTCTCTATTGTTTTTACCCCTGAACATCCCTTGGAAAATAAGTTTTTAGCCCCGTCCAGTTTTGAAGCGGTAAGAGAGAGAGAGAATGTTAGGACACTTGTTGCTTGGAGGAGACACTTGTTGTTTTGATCGAGGACTGGCGGCTTAAACATCCGTGCTAAGGAATGGAATTGAGAATAATGATCGGTGACTGAACGGTGTTGTATAGAAAGTAATTATTTGCTTGTACAGATTGGTGAAATACTGGAGAAGTCTCAACCGTCTGGGAGACTTATATCCTTTCTTTACTGTTTTTGGTCAGAAGATGGTACTCTTCAGAATAATTAAATAGGCCTGCGAAGTGTGTCATGGTCTCCCTTTTTTTTTTTAATGTTGCTGAGAGCTGCAGGAAAAGCAGTAGTATTGAGCTCTTCTGAATAATGGTGTTACGCGGAAAGTTATAGAACGTGTGGTCGCTGGGAGTGTCGTAGATAAAGAGGCGAAGATCCGGTGCGGCGCGCTTGAAATAAAGTGACAGTAGCAACGGCTTGTATAAAGTATGGTAGAGGCCTTATGTGAAACTTTAATGAGATGAAGCAGTGCGTGTTATTATGAGGAATTGAATGTTTGACCAGTGTTTATTCAAACTATTATCAGTCATCTTGGTATATAGCGGACTATGAGAGTCTGTAATATGGAATAACCCCCCCTGTTGATAAGAGGACAATTCCGGTAACTGACGACAAATGGTGAACTGAGGAGTGTACAAAGTAATATGCCCACTGTGATGGTATTAAATATCTAATATATTGTAAGTAATTCCTATTTCTTCTTAATTACCTGTTGTCTAGTATTAAATGATTTACAAATACTCAGAGAAAACCAAGGTAAAATCATTTGTATTTTTAGGAGATTAATATGTAGAATCTTTACAATTGAATGACACTTAAACTGTGATGTTATTATTAGCCTATGAATTACTGTGCTCTATATGGAAATTTAAAACAAGTAATCTCAATGAGATTGACTAACCTTTAAGTTGTGTTTTTCTTATAACTTTGAGAATTTAATTGCGTTTATAATTTTATTTGTTCAAATAAAAAAAAAAAAATTTGTTTATTCTCAAAAGTGGTATGCTTTTATTTACATAATTTTTAAATAATTTATATTGTATATTTGCAACAAACCTATAAGAGAGGCTTAACCTCTCAGTAATTATGAGTAAAGTTATGAAAGCTATAATCTTGCTAAATTAATATTTATAAAATTCTTAAATTTTTAATTCATAGCAATAGTTCAAATGAACATTAACTGAGGTTTACTTAAAGTTATTCGATGTAATTAATGTTCGTATTTCAGTGTTGGATAAACTAATAAATGAAGATAAAGTAAAATTAAGTTTAATTTCATTTAGTTGTTCATTTAGTTTTAAGTATTTAGTTTTTTTATGCCACTATACGATTTTCGGTTAACCGATCTGATCTTGTTCAAAATCTCCATAATTATTCTAAATTTTTGGTATTCCATCATATCCTTATTTTATTAACTTCTCTCTTTCCCCTCTTGGTCCTCATATTGGAGGAATTTCAGGTTACTTTCATTTTTCCAAGTTATATGATGATTACACTTTTGTTAATTTAATGTGTATGGAGATTTGAGCTTGATCGGGTTGGAGTGGAGTTGGGTGTTCTTTATGCAATTCAGTATACTACTTGATTTAGAAATCTGTTGCCCCTTACTACATTTAGAATTGTTCTAAAATTATGGGTTCAAAAATATCATGTTGTTTTAACTTATTCGGATTTTTAAGTTTTGATATTTTGACAAGTTTAATGTAATTTGCTCCCTTTTCTGTTGTGGAGTTTTGGGGTTCTTTCTAAAACACAACTTACTTAAACTTAAAAAGCTCATTTATTACTCAATCTTCACTTGACAATTAAATATTTAGAAAAAAATAAGTATACCCTGATTAGCTCCACTGAAATCTGTTGCCATGGAAAAGGTAGCAAATTATATTAAACTAATCAAAATATCAAAACTTAAGAATCCGAATAGGTTAATACAACAATGATAATTTTGAACTCATCATTTTAAGACAATATTAAATGTAGTAAGGGGCAACAGATTTCTAAATCAAGTAGCATACTGGATTGCATAAAGAACACCCAACTCCACTCCAACCCGATCAAGCTCAAATCTCCATACACATTAAATTAACAAAAGTGTAATCATCATATAATTTGGAAAAATGCAGACAACCTGAAATTCCTCCAATATGAGGACCAAAAGGGGAAAGAGTTAAATCCGTTAATAGAATAGGGATATGATGATGTACTAAAATTTTAGAACAACCATAGAGATTCTGAACAAGATCCGATCGGTTAACCAAGAATCGTATAGTGGTGTATAATGACTGGATATTTTTTTTTTTTTTTTTTTTTTTTTTTTTACTTCTTAAAATAAAACAATTTTGGTGTATATTTTAGAAAAACAATGTTTCTGAAAGAGGAGAGTTAAAGCTTAATTTAACATTTTATGAAATTAAATTTAATATTACTGTTTCACTTATTAATCTATCCATCCTTAAATCAAGATCAAAAATACGATTGTATAACATTGAGTGAACTTCAATTTATGTTCATTAAAACAGTCAGTTATGAATTTAAACTTAAGAAATTTTAAAGTCCTAATTTAATAAAGTTGAATTTTCTCTCCCTTTTTTTTTTTTTTTTTAATTAATCACAGAAAGGTTAGGCCATTCTTATAGGTCTACTGTGAATATAAAAAATTAATTATTTAGAGATTTATACAAAGAAAAACATACCAACTTTGATAATAAACAAAAAAAAAAACACAATTTATTTGAACATTTAAAATAATGAAGCAACTAAGTTATCAAAAATAATCTTAATAAAACAATATAACAGCTGATCTTTTAAGTTGAAACCACTCACTGGTTACTTTTAAATTACACATCATATTTTTAAAATTACCATCATATTACCATTTAATGGTCGTTCAAACATACAAACATTATATATTAACCTACAGACTATTTCTGTTCATAATGTTTATTCTTATTGAAATTATCCAAAGATATTCATTTCACTTTTAAACTCTGGTATAGCAAACATATTTTTTTTTTTTTTTTTTTTTTTTAAGAGGTACAAATAAATAAAAAGAAAAACTATGCAAATAGTACTTACAACAGGTAGAGAGTTCTACAATTTTAGTCAATGGGCACTTAGGAGCATTTCCTCCTTTTTCAAAATCTGATGAAGCACTTAAGCTGGAGTATTCAGGCTGGGGAAAAATTCAGACGTGGTTTCAAGCTAACATTCATCAATCCTCTCATCTCACTGCATCACTTGCCATCAACTACTAGGTCCATCATCTAGTCCGGAGGGGAAAATCGTTCTACGGTCCAGAACTTCACCGTCGGAGTCAGTAATTTCACCTTCCTGAAGCATGTGTTTTATTCGAAGATAGCCATCACCGTAACTCAGAACACTACGACTTCTAACGACCGGTTTAGTTCAATATCTATGATCACTTCTGATGGTTAAGAAGTCATAATCTTGGAGCGCCACTACGCCAAAAAAAAATAGGCTACACATATCTTCTTCTTAATTTCTCGTTAACAGTTATAGATCCGCAATTCGAAAATGCCCTTATAGCCTCTTTTCATCATAACATCATGATTTAGGATGGTTAATGTAGGGCCATCAATGCCCCACTCTCAAAAAAAAAAATCTTCCAGAAACCTGTCCGCCTTCAACAACTTCGCGATCCAGCCCACAGGCCAATCTTCGAGCCCCGTAATAAGTCGAATTTTTTTTAAGAGTCAAACGACAGGTCTCTTGGCCAAGCAACAAGTGTCGTAAACATTCATTCTCCCGCGCTGCTTGAAAACCGGGACCGATCCACTCTGCCAGGGGTACGGGAATGGAAACAAAAGGAAAAATGGACTCATCGTGAAGACTACAGCTTGCCGCTCCACTCTGCCGGCCGCTTCATGGGGGAAGGAAACCATGCATCACCCCCATGGCGTGTGCTGAAGGGGGTCCTGTTAGCCTCTGTTTACATGGGCGCCAGCTATCCGCCTGATAGCAGAGCCAATTGAAGCCTGACGTAAACTTACAAAGCCTAATTGCGTGTATAGTACACTCATAAGATAACGTAATTCTTATACAGGGCGGTCGGTCATTCTTATATCAAAGTCAGACTAGATGACTCCAAATTTTCCACCTGTGCAGTCTACTGACAAAACATCCCTCCCTTGCTGTCTGCTTTTCGTATTTGAAAAACAGGAAGCTACGTTAGACTATAAACGTTGAAATTACTTTGCAAAAAGAAAAAGAAAGAAGAAAAGATAAAAACTGATTTTATTATAATTATTACAATTACTTTTATTTATTTAAATTTTTATTAGAAACAGAAAAAAGAGTGCTTTTAAATAAATGTTGAGAAAGTGATTTAAATAATTAATGTAGATTAAAAAAAAATTTTTTTTGAAACCAACCGTAACAAGATTGCTCCCCCCGGCTAATTAAAAAAAATTTTTTTTTGAGAAAACAAATTATTTTTTTGAAAGGTAACTTGGTACCACATGGCATGCTGGGACCTCAACACTGAAAAAACTGACCCACAAACACAGATCATACATCGATCCGGGACGGGATCCAGAGAGTTCACCGCTGAAATACCACCCTGACAATATATTCCGGATATATACAACCAGAGCTCGCACATCCGTAGAAACCATTACCTAAAATATTACCTGAAACATGACCATAAAAGAGTACTACCAGAGGAGGGACCACAAGGCTGATTTTACCACTAAAATGACCAAGATATTTTCTGCACCTGTAAAAGAACACATGTTCCACCTGATTGTGAAACCTCACTTCCCTACTACTGTCATTCCTACGCATAACTGCATCCTTCCTGAGACTTCTGGCAACAGAACTGTAAATAATACATAAATTGAATTTTGAAAAAAAAAAATTAGCCGAAAAAGAAGAGAAGTGCCCACTGATTAATTGTCACTATACTGCTTATATACATAACTTCAATAATTGGCATCACAGTATATTACAACACTATCTATTAATGTAAATAAGTACTAGTAATGTCATAGTTACAACACTGTAAATGTCAATGAAATTTGTAAAACACATATTAATTCTATTATACAAAAATACACAAGAGCAACTGGTGACACACAAAAAAAATATATACATATACATCTGTAAGACACAAATTATGGTATCACAGACCATGTTAGAGAATTACGCACACAATTGTAACAATTTTATATGAGAACACATGTTTGTTTTCGAACACAGTCTAATGATTCGGGATATTATGTAGATTTTACAAATGCACGTACAAGTAATGTGCATGGGAAAGAGTATCTCTGCCTCTGTGCTACTTATAGCAAAAAGCAGTTTCGGGCCTTTTGGGCACTACAGGGAAAACATTCCACAAAATAAAATAAAAAACAGGGGTGGTGACATATATCACCAGGAAGGAAAACACACATTCCACAAAAATAGGAAGTAGAATAAATAAAATAGTTAATTTTAGCACTTTTAGCCACACACAACAACATACAGGCATGTACATGAGACAGTATGTACTAGAAAAAGAAAAAGGGCCCACACTCCTTAAAGTTTAAGCTCAAATAAAACCACAAACTGTATAGTAAATAATAAATCTATCTAGTTAAAATGTAGAAATTAAAGTAAACACATACTTAAAAAGTTATATACAAAACACTGATGCATTAAAAAAAACTGAACTAAACAGATCTACCTCGGCAAAAGGGCATACAAAACACAACATCCTAAAAAAATTTTAAAGTAACAAAAATTACATTCGTTTCTTTTTTTTTTTTTTTGCAAAAATATACCCAAAATCTACGAAAACGGGGTGCGGACGGGTATATACCACATAATCTACCATAAAACAGACAAAAACCTTAAGTATAGGCATAAAAAGGGTTAAAAATGCCTACATGAGAGTATCAACACACAACCAAAACAAACCTTTAATACGCTAGAAAAACTAAGTTCCGTTTTAAAAATGTCAAAAAAAAATAATTAAATATACATACACATTAACTAAACTATAAATAAATACAAATAAACAAGGTAAAATTGAATAAAAATGCTTGAATAACGAAAAAAGGTAGTTAGTATTTATAACTCGGACGGTCTCTTCTATCCCGTAGCGAATAGTCGGTTCTAGAAATCGATATTGAACGACTACTTCTATTCGATTTAGCAGCTGGACGAATCGATGAACGAGACCTGCGCGAATCGCTGTGCTCAGCAGTTGAACTGCTTTCTGCCGTGGCTGAATTTTTACCTACGCGCATTTCACTGCCTTCTGCCGTTGCTAAATTTTTATTTACGCACATCTCGTTATTCTCTGCCGCTGCAATCTCCGGAGAAATGGGAGGTGGGGGAGAGGGATTTATGATTTCAGTCGCGTCGCTGTCTGTTTCCTCCACTTCCGGCGCTACCGGAGTTTCGTTATTGTTGACGTTCACTACTGCTGGTGCGCGGTTACTATCATATGGTGCCCAGGGAATGAATCGGTTACGCTTACACCTGCGTACAGGAGGAGAATCGCGCGGTTGGTGTGGTGAATCGATGGTCACGTTTTCAGTCGATCCCAGGCCAATTGTTTGTTTTGGTTTACTGGACCAGATGGGGAGTCTGTCTTTGAAAGAAGACAACCTGTCAACATGGACAACCTGACAATTTTTGGGATTAGCAACTAGCGCTATTTTAAAATTAACCTCATTTAGCTTCTCAATTATAGTAAAAGGACCATTATTTTGCTTGCTTAATTTTTTTGTATTACCAGGGGCGACTGTGGGTGTAAATAACCACACAAGATCTCCTATTTTAAAATTTTTATCAACAGCTGTCTTTTCACGGTATTTTTCCTGCTGCTCAGAAACTTTAATTAAATTACTATGTACTTCAGTGTATACTTTTTGAAGAGCTGGGATTAAGAGTTCGCAAAAAGAGGGTGCATCATTATAATTAAAAGAAGGTGGTTGAGAAAAGAGATTATATGGTAGATTCATATTTCTGCCATACATAACTGCAGCTGGGCTAAGTTTAGTTGAAGAGTGGACAGCTGAACTCATAGCTAGTAGTGCAAATTTGAGTTTAGTGTCCCAGTCAGATTGATTTTGGTTGACTATGTGACAAAGTGCATTTTTAAGAGTACGATTCTGTCTCTCCACTTGCGAGTTGCCAGCCGGGTGATAAGATGAGGTCTTAATATGATTAATACCAAACATTTTATATACGTGCTCTATCGCATCTGAAATTAGATTCTTCGCGTTGTCCGTCGTAATAAAACAGGGCGCACCGTAGCGTGATATGAAATCAGCTAAAGTGTCCGCAATGACATCTGAAGTGGTTGAACTAACCGCATATGCTTCTGGCCACTTAGTAAATGAATCTATATATGCGACAATATACTTATTTCCCGAAAAAGTTTGCGGTAAGGGTCCAATGAGATCCAAATGAACCTTGTTCATGGGAAACTGGGGGGTCGGCATACGTTGCAGAGGGGCGAGCTGGTTCGCTCTATAAGCTCTCTTCTGCTGGCAACTAATACATGACTCCACTAGATGCTTGACATCTGACGACATTCCTGGCCAATAGAAGTGCTCACGAATGCGATCAATGGTCTTTTGAAAGGCTTGATGACAAGCCGCTAGGGACTCATGTGTTAGTGCAAAAACTTGAGTAACCAATTCTTTTGGCACGACTAACTTTACAGATTTATTCAAAATAGCTGACTCCCTTGTATCCTCACAAACTAAAATGTCATCTCTAAAAAAAAATTTCATGTATTTAGGAGCAATTTCTACACCTTGGTCTAGTTTTCTTGCAATCTCGCAGCATTTCTTGTCTGATTTTTGTAATTCACCAATTTTTTCAAGTAGATTAGAATGAGGCATAAAAGTAACTTCCTTTTCGACTTGTATACAAAAATTACAATTAACAGTATCATTGGAGTTATCATTGTTGACATACCTCGAAAGGAAATCTGCGACACTGTTACACTTACCTTTAACAAACTTGATTGTAAAATTAAAGTCTGAGAGAGTGCAGATCCATTTAGCCATGCGAGATGTAGGGTCGTGAATTTTTAACATAAATGTTAGAGGCGCATGGTCTGTATAGATGAAAAAATGGGTATTAGCAATGTAACATTTGAAGTGGGCAGTAGCCCAAACTAAAGCTAGTAATTCCCTTTCAGTGGTGGAGTAGCGGGTCTCAGCATCTTTCAATTTTCTGCTGGCAAAGGCAACAGGATGGAGCATGTTATTTTCATCTAATTGTGATAACACTGCCCCTAATGCTTCGCCACTGGCATCAGTATATAAATGGAATTCTTTCTCAAAATCAGGGAGTGCAAGACATGGTTTTGAAATAAGAGCCATTTTAAGGTCTTCAAATTCTTTCTGTGCATCTTCATTCCACGAAAATTTTCCTGTCTCTTTCGTTAAGTTGATTAGATTTTTAGCTCTCTTAGTAAAATCTGGTATAAATCTCCTATAGAAAGATAGAGTTCCAATAAATGACCTAACAGCCTTTCGGGTAGTTGGAGGTTTAAAATTTTCTATTACGGCAATATTTTTATTGATAGGTGATACTTGGCCACTACAAATCTCAAAACCTAGATATTGTATTTTATTCGAAAGGAAAGTGCATTTACTGGGCTTAAGTTTAAGTTTATGCAGTCTTAACCTTTCAAAGACCATGCTAAGCTTCTCAAAATGAGAATTAACATCACTGGAGGCAATTACAATGTCGTCGATATAAACAAGAATTCCAAGATTGCCTAAATCACCGAAAATAGCATTCATAAGTCTTTGGAAACTGTTACCTGAATTTGAGAGCCCAAAACAGTTACGGGTCCACTCAAAAAGTCCTTTGTGGGTGATTATAGCAGTTTTATGCCTATCCTCTGGGCGAATAACCTGTTGAAAAAACCCACTAGTTAAATCTAGCGTTGAAAAAAATTTAGCCCCACTTAAAGCATCAACAGAGTCGGTAATGTTAGGTATTGGGTAAGCATCTTTAACAAGATTTTTATTTAATCTTCTGTAGTCAACAGCAAGTCGATAGGAACCGTCTGATTTCCGAACCAGAATAACCGGAGAAGCAAATTCAGACATGGAAGGGGAAATTATGTCCGCCTGTAACAAAGTATTAAGTTGGTCTTCCATTTCTTGACGTAATTTGTAGGGGACTCTATAAGCTTTGCCTTTAACTGGTTTATTTGAAGTTAAGTTAATTTCATGCGGGATTGTATCACAGCCGGGTAAATCTAAGACCGATGCTGCAAATACATCTTTGTTTTTGTCTAGAAAATTTTGCATTTTAAGTTTTAATGGGGGTTCTAAATGATCTAAATTAATTTCAGAGCTCCAAGTGAGATCAGCGTGATCAAAGTCACCAATTGGAGGGGCCAAATTTATATTATAGGTTAATTTATTATCAGTTACGGGTATATTTGACTGGTCTACACATTTTTGAATTTTGGCAACAAAGGTTCCTTTATTTAAATGAATACTATTGTCTGAAAAATTTGCAAATGAGATATATAGGCCATGTTCTTTAGTGCAAATGGCTCTGGAGGTAAGGAGACCTTGATTTAAATTTTTCGCCAAAGGTTCTAACATAACAATATCATTTTCCTTAATAAAATTTTCCTTATAACTTTTAACCTGGGCTAACATTTTTGACTGCGGGGGAATTGAAATTTTGCTACATAACACAGCGAAACTTATATTTTTATTTTTATTGGTTTTATCACTACTGCTATCTTCATTGCTCTCCTCCTCGACTTCAGGTACCTTATCCTCTATACTTACCAAATCTTCACTTTCATCAATATTACAAATTTCAGTAGTCTCTTCAGCTAAATTACCCTGAGTTACCTGACTCGCTGCTGAAAGAATGTTGTCGACACTTTGAATACTTGAAAAATTTTCAGTGTTATTACCCTCAGAGCTACCGCCTGATGTTGTTTGCATGCAAAAGTTCTGCGCAACACTTTCAACTTCCTTATCTGACTCAGTTTGAATGACTATCTCAACATCTTTTCCCATATTACTCAACTGCGGGTCCTGAACTACCATATTTTCACTACTATGATTCCCATTTTCAATATTAACTGAGTCATGAACTTTCTCACATGCACAATTTTCAGGTGGGCTATTGGCATTACTACTTTTTGAATTCTCCCCTACTTTGTTGACACATTTTATATTTACAGAATTATTTTTAACACAATCATTATTTATACAATTATTATTAGAATTTACACTATATACAGAGTTAGAAATATTTACAGAATTAGTAGCAAGACAAGTATTACACCCTGAAGTATTACTTGGGGTTTCTACGCTTTGTTTACATTGGCCTGAAACTGGCACTTTAAGAGCGACAGCATTTGTATCACAATTTATACTTGCCCGGTACTCTTTCAAAAATGGCATTCCCAAAATCATATTAAATTCCTCTGCTAATTTACCTTCCACTACATAGAATTCAGCTTGACATTGAACATTATCAAAAACAAATTTTAAAAATACTTTCTTATTTAGGTGAACTTTCTCATCGGTGACAGTCATAATGGGGATATTGCAATTCTCCATTTCAAAATTCTCTAAACAGTTACAATCAGTACCACTCAGGAGATTAATTGCAGAACCCGTGTCACATAATGCATTTAGGCAAACTTTATTTATGTAAATTCTTGCAGTTGGTAATGTATATGATTGGGGCTGAAACATACTATACACAGTTGGGGGGTCCAGGGGCCTGTTGGGGATCGACTTGACCACATCTGATCCGGCCACTAATAGTTTAAAGCCTCACTTTCATTGTTAGCTACTGGGGTGTTATTTACCGCCTGCTCTTCATTTCTGTTCGCAGCTGTGCTCCTATTGTTTTGGTAATAACCACCTCTTCTTCCCCTATATCCGCCTCGCTGATTGTGGTTCCCTCTAGGATTTTCACCTCTGTTTCTATAATTTTGCCCACGGCTCCTGAAATTTTGACCACCTCCCCTTCTAAAATTATAGTCGACAAAATTTAGTGGACAATCTCTGGCATAGTGGCCTTGTACGGAGCACCTATAGCAGGTTACGGGTCTTACCTCTTGGTTTTTCTCCTGTACATCCCTAGCCCTAAGATCAACTAAACTGTCTATCTTAGCTGCTAAAACATCAATTTGAGATTTTAGTTGGTCTATCTCCTTCTTTTGTGAGCTATCTTGCTGAAAAACTGCAGCACAGGGTAGGTTTTGGGTCAAATTAGGGTTGAGAATTTCCTCGCGGTGGTTGTAGAAAGGGTTAATGCTCCTATAAGCCTTTTCCTCAAGAAGCGCAATTTTGAGGACCTCTTCTGGGGATTGTGGATTTCTCGCAATTACCCCCTTTCGCACTTCTGGTGTAAGATTGCTCAACAGCATGGAGTGTAGTAGAGCCGTTCGGCTTTTATCGACTACTTCACCCTGGATACCTTCAATTACAAGGGCTCTTAATGACATATCATATGCCTTGTCATAAAACTCCTGAACACTCATATTGGGTGGCTGTTTAAAATTAAAAAAATGACTGAGGGCAACATCTGGTGTGGCCTGTGAAGTATAACTCTCTTTTAAGATTTTTAATAGCTCATCAGATGTTTTTGCTTTGTGAATTTTTATTCGCCTAGAAGCAGCTCCTGATAATCTCGCTAACAAAACGAATTTTTTCTCCTCCTCATTCCAGTCGAATAATTTGGCAAAACTCTCAAATTTCTCAGAAAAATCTGAGAAGCAGACTGAGCTGGCCTCTCCATTGAATGGGGGAATGTTTGACAAATTATCCACTAAAGCATTTTTTCGCTGAATAGTGGCAATTGCTTCCGAGTGCTTATCAGCCATAGTTAGAGTTAGAAAATGACAAACAAACCAAAAAGAAAATGAAAAAAGGGGGGGGGGGACAACTTAAAAATGAGAAAAAGAGAGGGGAAAGGAAAACCTTATAAATACATAAAACTTAAGTACAGGACTATGCTTTTTGTAAATAAGAAAAGGTTATGCTCACAAGGCATAATTTTGACTGGGAATTGTAGCTTACTAGCACAGAGAGAGAGCCTAGACCTCTTTTTACACTTGAACATATAAATAAAATTTTAATTGCAAAAACACCCAGTTGCTCTTTGATACATAAATACATACAAGTAAAAAAAAATCAATAACCCAGAGACCGAATTGTTACGGCTCCATTTGTTGTGGAGTTTTGGGGTTCTTTCTAAAACACAACTTACTTAAACTTAAAAAGCTCATTTATTACTCAATCTTCACTTGACAATTAAATATTTAGAAAAAAATAAGTATACCCTGATTAGCTCCACTGAAATCTGTTGCCATGGAAAAGGTAGCAAATTATATTAAACTAATCAAAATATCAAAACTTAAGAATCCGAATAGGTTAATACAACAATGATAATTTTGAACTCATCATTTTAAGACAATATTAAATGTAGTAAGGGGCAACAGATTTCTAAATCAAGTAGCATACTGGATTGCATAAAGAACACCCAACTCCACTCCAACCCGATCAAGCTCAAATCTCCATACACATTAAATTAACAAAAGTGTAATCATCATATAATTTGGAAAAATGCAGACAACCTGAAATTCCTCCAATATGAGGACCAAAAGGGGAAAGAGTTAAATCCGTTAATAGAATAGGGATATGATGATGTACTAAAATTTTAGAACAACCATAGAGATTCTGAACAAGATCCGATCGGTTAACCAAGAATCGTATAGTGGTGTATAATGACTGGATATTTTTTTTTTTTTTTTTTTTTTTTTTTTTTTTACTTCTTAAAATAAAACAATTTTGGTGTATATTTTAGAAAAACAATGTTTCTGAAAGAGGAGAGTTAAAGCTTAATTTAACATTTTATGAAATTAAATTTAATATTACTGTTTCACTTATTAATCTATCCATCCTTAAATCAAGATCAAAAATACGATTGTATAACATTGAGTGAACTTCAATTTATGTTCATTAAAACAGTCAGTTATGAATTTAAACTTAAGAAATTTTAAAGTCCTAATTTAATAAAGTTGAATTTTCTCTCCCTTTTTTTTTTTTTTTAATTAATCACAGAAAGGTTAGGCCATTCTTATAGGTCTACTGTGAATATAAAAAATTAATTATTTAGAGATTTATACAAAGAAAAACATACCAACTTTGATAATAAACAAAAAAAAAAAACACAATTTATTTGAACATTTAAAATAATGAAGCAACTAAGTTATCAAAAATAATCTTAATAAAACAATATAACAGCTGATCTTTTAAGTTGAAACCACTCACTGGTTACTTTTAAATTACACATCATATTTTTAAAATTACCATCATATTACCATTTAATGGTCGTTCAAACATACAAACATTATATATTAACCTACAGACTATTTCTGTTCATAATGTTTATTCTTATTGAAATTATCCAAAGATATTCATTTCACTTTTAAACTCTGGTATAGCAAACATATTTTTTTTTTTTTTTTTTTTTTTAAGAGGTACAAATAAATAAAAAGAAAAACTATGCAAATAGTACTTACAACAGGTAGAGAGTTCTACAATTTTAGTCAATGGGCACTTAGGAGCATTTCCTCCTTTTTCAAAATCTGATGAAGCACTTAAGCTGGAGTATTCAGGCTGGGGAAAAATTCAGACGTGGTTTCAAGCTAACATTCATCAATCCTCTCATCTCACTGCATCACTTGCCATCAACTACTAGGTCCATCATCTAGTCCGGAGGGGAAAATCGTTCTACGGTCCAGAACTTCACCGTCGGAGTCAGTAATTTCACCTTCCTGAAGCATGTGTTTTATTCGAAGATAGCCATCACCGTAACTCAGAACACTACGACTTCTAACGACCGGTTTAGTTCAATATCTATGATCACTTCTGATGGTTAAGAAGTCATAATCTTGGAGCGCCACTACGCCAAAAAAAAAATAGGCTACACATATCTTCTTCTTAATTTCTCGTTAACAGTTATAGATCCGCAATTCGAAAATGCCCTTATAGCCTCTTTTCATCATAACATCATGATTTAGGATGGTTAATGTAGGGCCATCAATGCCCCACTCTCAAAAAAAAAAATCTTCCAGAAACCTGTCCGCCTTCAACAACTTCGCGATCCAGCCCACAGGCCAATCTTCGAGCCCCGTAATAAGTCGAATTTTTTTTACGAGTCAAACGACAGGTCTCTTGGCCAAGCAACAAGTGTCGTAAACATTCATTCTCCCGCGCTGCTTGAAAAACGGGACCGATCCACTCTGCCAGGGGTACGGGAATGGAAACAAAAGGAAAAATGGACTCATCGTGAAGACTACAGCTTGCCGCTCCACTCTGCCAGCCGCTTCATGGGGGAAGGAAACCATGCATCACCCCCATGGCGTGTGCTGAAGGGGGTCCTGTTAGCCTCTGTTTACATGGGCGCCAGCTATCCGCCTGATAGCAGAGCCAATTGAAGCCTGACGTAAACTTACAAAGCCTAATTGCGTGTATAGTACACTCATAAGATAACGTAATTCTTATACAGGGCGGTCGGTCATTCTTATATCAAAGTCAGACTAGATGACTCCAAATTTTCCACCTGTGCAGTCTACTGACAAAACATCCCTCCCTTGCTGTCTGCTTTTCGTATTTGAAAAACAGGAAGCTACGTTAGACTATAAACGTTGAAATTACTTTGCAAAAAGAAAAAGAAAGAAGAAAAGATAAAAACTGATTTTATTATAATTATTACAATTACTTTTATTTATTTAAATTTTTATTAGAAACAGAAAAAAAGAGTGCTTTTAAATAAATGTTGAGAAAGTGATTTAAATAATTAATGTAGATTAAAAAAAAATTTTTTTTTGAAACCAACCGTAACATTTCCATGGCAACAGATTTCAGTGGAGTTAATCAGAGTATACATGTTTTTAAATTAGTTAATTGTCAAATGAAGAATAAGTAATAATTGAGCCTTTTAAATTAATTAAGTAAATTATTCTGAAAGAACATCCAAGAAAACCCCACAACAGTAGCATTCAGAATTTAAAATATCCCGCCCATCTGGCAACAGTGATGCATATACCACAGATATAAGTATATAAGTATACTACGTATAATCATAACTTTGGAACTTTGTGTGAATGTTTCTGTAACATGACTGTGTTTTGTGCGTACAAATTTTATTCTGTGCAATAGCAATAATGTTATATATTATTTTTTATGTGGCCCGCGGCTTTGTATATAATGTTTAATTTGGTCCTCCGCGGTAAACGAGTTTGACATGCCTGCTATAGATTAAGAAAACTTTTCGGAATTATGCGTAGCTCGGAAGAGGCTATTGTACATTTTCGTTTGTGGCTACATTATTTTTTCGTATATTAAGAACTATTTGTCTTTTGAGGTGCGTTCGTGATTATATAAATTCGTAGAACCTAAAATCATCGTGTGGTCCGTCCGTCTTTCCGCATATAACAGCTCAAAAACTACCCAAACGAATGGTTTGAAATTTAAGATATATTATCTTTGCAGAGTCATTTCAAATTTTATGAAGATATAATAAACATTTCTTCATTCTATTAAATCCTATCATACGTAATTAATTCAATGATATCTCATAATAGGTAATGATTATAGGTTGCCATGGTTATTACGTCCTATTTAAGATGGAGTCATATTATTTCCGAATTCAAAAACCGAATTTGTATACTAAAATTGTTTAATTATAGCAATCCTATAATTAACCGACAGTCTTTTGGAAATATGTTTCCGGAGAAATAAATTTTAAATGGAAAATAGAGTCTAAATATGAATTTCAACTTCTGAAATTTTCAAAGCTAGGCTTAAGTTTCTCATTGGAATTTTCAGTCAATGTCGACAAAAGATAAAATGTTGCCAACTTAATATGTACTTATTTTATTACGGAAATTAATCATATCTTAATAGCAGACGATATAATTAATTTCACTGAAATAATAACTATGATTTTTTTTATATGGTCTTGTATTGGATATTTGCACATAGCACGAGGGAAAGTCATTAAGTAAGATAATTAAACAAAAGACAATTAAAGAATAACTTACATTGATATTCTCTTCAAAACCATTTTTATTTCTCAACATAATCTCCACAAATATTTATGCACTTATATCACCGTTTTGTCAGTGCCTCAACACCAGCTGCATAACATTCCTTGGGTTGCTGTCTCAGCCGCATTAGGACTTCAAGTTGAACCTTTTCGTCATCTGTGAACATCATCTTGCAACTTCTTCAACAACCACCATACATCTTCGACTTAGCTTCAAGCGATTTTCATCTGTTTAGTCCACTAAAAAACCATCTTAGATTCAAGATGATGTTCGCAGATGATGAAAAGGTTCAACTTGAAGTCCTAATGTGGCTGAGACAGCAACCCAAGGAATGTTATGCAGCTGGTGTTGGGGCACTGATAAAACGGTGATATAAGTGCATAAATATTGGTGGAGAATATGTTGAGAAATAAAAGTAGTTTTGAAGTGAATATCATTGTAAGTTATTATTTAATTATTATCTTTTGTGACTTACTTAATTACTTTTCCTCGTATAATTTTAATGTAATGTAACAGAATTGTAATTAATTGTTTGTGAAAGTGTATTGAAACTTAATTTCATAAAATAAAATTAATATCTATAAAATGAAAATCTGCGCATGAAATAAATTTTGTATTCATGCATTTTTGCATAAGAGTGCAACAGTTACTGCACCACGATCTGAATATTTATAAAACTAGTTATATAGTACTAACGCGCCTCATTTGTCACGTTTGACGTACAATTTCCAACTTGTTTTTCAGTGCATTTGTTCTGTTGACCTTCATACTAATCCATATGTTATTGAAAAATATCGTATTAACTCTCTTTTATAGCTACTTAGATACAAAATGCAACAGATAATAAAAACTATCATAGGAAAAACGTCGAAAGAAACATTATTGATAACCATAAAATACCTATACCATAAATTTATTTCAATGTTATAAATTTAGCTTTGCGTGTCGCAATTGATATAGAAACTATGTAACATGTGATATGTTTGCAAATAAACTGATATGGCCTTTCGAAAGTACTTGACCTAAATAAACCCAAAAGATGGACAACAATGTAAGTGTATTTTGCAAAATTACTAACTGTCTAATTATTTGTAATACAAGACGAAAAGAAAAAAAAAGAAATTTTTTTTTTGCAATTTTTCGTAATAAAACGAGCAATAACTTTTATCGCTAACACATAGTGCATCTTTACAGCGATGGCTCAAAGAAAGATAATTGAAGATTCGGCGTAATAAAGAAATATTTTAACATTGGTATATATAGAAACGTAAGACAAACGTTTCTTAATCTAGGAATATATATTATATTCACGAACGTATATATATAATAACCTCCCTTGAAATACCTACGATCCGAAAAGACTTTTTTAATTTTAGAAATATAAGAAACCAATATATTTTCAAGATTTAAAAGAGCATTTATAAAAATAAAATATCTTTTGCTGCCACTGATTTTCGGTAGTTTTTCTGAGTAGTTTTTATAGTGTATGAATCAGTATTCTTAAAGTGGAGTAAGTTTGGCATTGCAGTAATCGCAGTCTCTCCCCCAAACTTGCGGGTTTTGTTAAACAGGAAATTTGACCCAATCCAAGCTATCAATAGATCAGGGGTATATATTATACCATTCAAGAAAGATAACAAAGATTTTATGTATGTAGGTATGACACTGAGAAAAATTTGGGACAGAATAAAAGAACATGAAGCAGATCTGAGATTGAATAGACCCCACACTGCGTTACCAAGATTAGCACAAACTGAACCTATAACCTATAAAAGTAGATTTCAATGGATCCAAAATTATAATCCTTCATAAGTAATCACCAGATAGCTATCATAAGAAAGTATCTGGAAATAATATCTAAAAAAGAAACAGTCTGTAACGATGTATTATCATATGATATACACGCAGTCTGGAATGAATTAATACATGATTGATTAACCTGTACTTGTTTTTGAAATGTTGAATGACCTTTCCCATCCCACCTTATATTTCACACCCTTGAAGTAAAATGGTTTGTTCCGTGCAAGCTAGAAGACGCGAAGAGACAACAACTCAACTTAACTGTTAGTTTTTCACTGATGATGACCGAGTAAGTTCGGTTCAAAACGTTTTGATTTTAAAAGGACTTTAATGTGCTTTTAAATGTTTTTATGTACATTTATTTGTATCTTTATGAATTTTAATTATTAAGCAAGGTGCACTGAAATTTTAACTTTTTATTGGAATATCGGTTTTCAGGATGCTATCAATTATCAAGTAAACGTTTTCATGTTCAACAAACATGCTTTACCGACAAACATGATAAATTAGCAGCATTAACATTAATATTATTTTGTTACTCTTGCATGTATAAATTCATTTACTGAAAATGTTTAGTTGAAAATTGATAAAATCCTAAAAACCGATATTCCAGTTTAAGAAAACTGATTAATACACTATAAAAACTACTCAGGAAACGTTTCCGGAAATCAGCCGCAGCAAAAGAAACAATTTAAAGATGTGTTTTCGGAATCGTGGGTAACTCCAAAGAGGTTATTGTCTATTTTCGTTAGTGGTTATATTATATTTCCGTAGATTAATAAATATTTTCCTTTTATACAGTGTACAGTGCAGAAAAGGCCGACTTACAACTGAAAACTGCTTATAAAACAGAAGCATGTTATCTCTCTCTTGCATGAGTCATTTTTCAAGCGGATAAAAGACATATTTTGCACTTAAAATTAAGTTCAAATGGATTATTAAAGAATGAAAAGTTGAATTTTTAAAACTCTTACATTTATTAGAAAATTACAAAAGAACCCCGATATAATATTTAAAAGCACGAAACAATTATTACTAAATGTTATTAAATAATCTTTTTTTTTTTTTGATAATTTAAATTTTGAACACATTATCCAGCGCCCGATTAACCTCTGAATCTGGTGAAACACAGTATCATTTTGGGGGGCCCCTTTTATTTTGCAAAAAAAAAATTCATTTTTCATTCATCAAAACTCCTCAATAACACTAATAATATTCGCGGGAGTAGCTTAGCCGTGATCACATATATTTTATTAAACAGCTTTTTTATGTTTCTTGTATATACCTCAGATATATTTAGTACCTATAGCTGTAGGCTCAATTTCCCGGGTGGTTTCTAACAGGCACATCAGGATGTTATATGATTAATTATCATCTTATTGATGATATTCATGTTTCCCTGTTAAATAAGTTTCGTGGAATAGTGCGTGGATTTCCTCTTGGATTAAGCATACTTTCTTTTCCAAAAATAAAAATACAATGTAAAAAAAATAATATAATAATGGGAATTAGAGGGTTCTCTTCACAGCCATTTCGGGGCTCCCTTTAAATTTTAAAGGGGAAGCATGTGACCCGTGCCTTTTGGATAATCAGGCCCTGCTTATTACAAAGTTTAAAAAAAAAAAAAAAAAAAAAAAAAAAAAAGTGTCGTGTTTTTGTTTAGATCCACGAGTCGAAATATTTTGAGAAAATCCTCTCTCGTGCAAAACATTAAAAAAAATGTCAACGGCGTATTTTCCGACTGAATATCTGAAAAGAAAATTACCTTGTTATCTATTGCATTTCACAAGCATTATTGAACTTCATATGAGGTTTATACGTGAATCAGAAATAAAAATAAAATATTCACGTTACGCTTGTCTTTCAGTATAACTGTTTGAGAGAGTTTTGTTTGTTGAAACAGCCGTCAGGTGGGAACACCAAACATATGTATTCTGCCTGACTTGTTGTACTAGAGAAACTGTCACTCAGTTGATGTTATGAAGTCTGTTCTGTAACACATTAAACAGACCGTGGGGATCAAAATCTCATTAAATCATCTATTATAAGATGTTGTTGTTCCAAAGGAGCATATTCATTCAAAGCAGCTGATAAGCATTATTGTGTGTGTTTCAAGGTTTATTCAATGTTTATGCGAATGTTGTAAGTTATAATAAATTTGTGTTTTCCATATTATCTAGCGATTTTTCAGCTCATTACACATAGATTATAAAGGTAAAGTTTTTATTTATTTTACTTTTAATTTATTATTGAGGAATTTCGTATTCGTACCTTCTCATATAATAACCCTAATAATAACTTCATACGAGGTTCCCGTGTATGAGAGCATGGTATTGTTGACGCCCTGGATACAGATGTTTTGGGTTTCGTGTTCGATGATAAGTTTGTATGCATGGCTGGAAAAGGGTCTATCCGAATAGCACAGCCGTAATAAATACATAGAGGTTTGTTACGCTGTGTTCTAGTTGTTCCGCAAAACAGAGTGATCGTGATTCCTGGACAAAACAGCAGATATATAATGCAAATAATGAAGAGTCCATGGGTGCTTGCAAGGTTTTCATTTTCTTCGGACTTCGACAAATAGATGTTAAAAAGGGAGGTGGTCCTTCACATAAAATCTAATACGACTTCTCTAGACAGTGGCTAAGTGAATTCTGACCAATTTTTGCGGTGCACATGTGCGCCAACATTCATAATCAATTATGCCAGATGTCCATGTGTATCAATTCAATCGCCATTCGGAATTTATGAAGGTTTAATAGATAGCTATATTAATTTTGCGTGGGAGATACAAGGCAGGCATACAATATGAGGCGCGTTATCCAAATGGCATGATTAAGAAGGGCAACCCTGCGGATTGTTAAGGGAACCGTGCAAATGAGGTGAATAGATTTTAGAGAGAACTACGAGACTGGCAGATGGAAAATATGCACTGGTTGCATTTTAGTTACAAAGGACAATTGAAGTCATACATCTGTAATATTTAATAAATTTACAGACCAGAGATTGCCGTTAAAAGAATACCATAAAATATCAATGTGCATTTTAAAATAACAGTCGTCGTATTTTTATTTGGGAAGGAAATAACTTTTCTTGGTTAATGAAAGATGCGGAATAAATGAAAGAATACGTATACATGATTAAATAGCATATAGCATGGGGTAATTATGACTTTAATTTAGAATAGATATTATTTAAATAAAGATATAAATTAACTTAAATATTAAGGAATTATAAATTTTGAATAAAATAATATATATATATATGATCTCTACATCATAGAGAGGATTAAAATTGCTTTACTATATATGTATTATCTCATTAAATATTGTATTAGCCTGGTTGAAATTAATTTTTAACTTATGATTTCTGTTTATAGTCGTTCCCTTGAAAAACATATAAAAACTGCTCTAGTTCTTTTTCATCTACTGAAATGCAGATAAAAAAATAAAAAATAATAATAAAATAAAGTCTGGTGAACATAGTAATAAAATAGTTCTAGAGAAATATATTTCTAGGACATGCACTCAGCCGCTTTGCGTGATTCAACTAATAGGAGCAACAATACTACATGCATATTTTTTATTCGAATAATGCAATCGATATTTTCTTCGAAAATGCACGTATTTTATCAAGAAAGCAGAAAATGGCTACAATTCTCCACAATCGGAATCAGATTTACATACAGAGCTCTAGGAAACTGGAACAAGATAAGCTAAATTTTACGGATTACTTTTATTTTCTTTCTGTTTTTTTTTTCTTTTCCCTTTTTTCCCCCTTATTTATTTATTTTTTCATTCCTAAAATGTTGGAATCGTGAAAATTTTCAACTTCCGTTTTTTAAGGCAGTTCTCAAAAAATATCTTTCCCCGCTCAACAATGCGAAACTTTCTGTCATATTTTCTGACTCATTTTTAAATAGAAAAGCATGATACTTGCAGTCATGATTATTGAAGTGATTTTTAATCGAACATTTTTTCTTTCATTTTACATCTTGAGTTATAAGCAATTATTGTCTCATGACGGCAGTTTCTTTTCTTTTCTGCACTGTCGCGTCCGGAAATTCAGTTACTCCCACTTTGACAGCATTTTCTAAAAAAATCTTCTACCTTTACCGACAAACGGAAAAATAATTCGATTGCAATGTTTCTCAGAAGGAGCACCCGCCAATTTGGTACGTCTGCGAACAATAATGAATTCTAAAATGTGTCAGCCATAGAGATGGGAATGCTCGAAAAAAAACCCGGGTTTTTTCCGTTTTTTCCGAAGGTATATTTTTCAATTTTTCCGAATTGGAAAAATTGAAATTTAATTTATAAAATTAAAATTCAAAATCTTATTATAGCTGCATTCTGATGGTTTTTCATGTTCAGTGTCACTCATGAAAATGTTAACCATGAAAAATATGATCTGTAAGCAGTTTAGAAAAACTTCAGTCCTTTAGAGAACCCTTCACAATTTTTTCACCTTAAAACATAGAACCTTTCACAAAATTCGGAAAAATTTTCAATCATCATCCTGAATCCTCTAGAAATGAGCCGATTTTAGAATAACAAAACATGTCACATAACAGCTGAAATCATCAATGAATCTGTTATCTAGCTGTATGAAGAACCTTATTAAAAATATCTAAATAGGAATCTAAATATAACGATAATTTCTAATTCACAAAATTTTGGTTATATTTTTTTATGACAATTTTGTAAGATTTTTTTTTTTTTTATTAGGCGATATTTTTTATACAAAGGTTTACAAAAACAGGATCGCATGGAAAAAAAAAAATAAGCAGATCTATGCAACTTATCTTGTTAAAAATGAAAATCCGTGTGAAATATTATTTCAGTACCAATAGGTTGAAAATTGAATATAAAAATTGAAACATGAATTTATTTTTATTAGTATAGCTGCGATTTTTAGTGTAATCAGATGATAATCTCCAGAAATATTTAACTATTATTAGAAACAAATTCTTTTTTAATAACATGCAATTGAAATTATTTAGTCTTTTCAAGCTTTTTTCTCTTCTCTTCCTTTTATTTAAAATACAGATTTTAAGACTTGTCTAACTGTTTTTTTTTTAATATAAATGCATACAAATAAACTTTCTAAATAAATAAATTTTCTGTGAAAAATTTAGTGGAAAACAATTTTTATAAGTATTCAAAAATCCACTTGTTTTATAACTTTCATTAACGAAATACATATATACATACGTATATATGTATTTTGATATTAAAAATCTAAAACTTAAACTAAAATCAAAACATATAGGGTTGGTTTAGGTTTAGACTGGAAAGCTATACCAAAACTAAATACACGTGAAATGGAAATTCTAATTGTGAGAAAAAAATTTTGTGATATTGTAAATTAGTATACATTTTTAAGAAATGGAAGATTTAAAAATGATAATATTTATAATGTCACAAGTATAATAATTTTTTTCTTTAAAATGGCATCATTTATATACTTAAGCAATACTATGTTGACTTGAGGTGATATTTAATGCAATTTTAATTTGCTTTCAAATTGCAGTGATATTGGTTGAAACTTGAAACTCAAAAGATTTTTTTTTGTTATTATTGTTTAAATTTCCTCTAGACTGGTAATTGAAGAAATGCAACTGAAAAATCATTTCAACAGAGACGTGATATACTATTACAAACAATGGTGTTAAATAAAGCAAGAAAAGCAACTGTGAAAATTCTGAGACTGAAAGGCTAAACTTTTAAAAGCTGACTTCTTTTTTTGTTTTTTGTAATATATTCATTTGAAGTGAAAAAAAAAAATATGTTTTAGTATGCAGAAATTTTAAAAATGTTTATTATTTTATATTTTTTAAGAAATTGTAACTTATTTTTGAGAAACATTTGTAAGAAATCAATTTTTCCAAAATTTCCAATTTTTCCAGAAAAAAACTGTTTTTTTCCGCTACTTCAAAATTTACGGAAATTTTACATCTCTAGTCAGACATTAGGTAATTTAGATTTAAGAACAGTCTAAATTGATTTACACGTTTTGGGATATCTAGAAGACAACTTGATTATTTTTGGTAAATGTATATTTGTCTATTTGTATGTGTATATCACAAAAATTTTATGGGCGCTTTATCTCAAGAACTAATGCACGGAATTTCAATAAACTTTATATTTTGTTTGACCTTGACATAAAGTGGTGCTGATTAGGTTTAGATGTATATCGCCCAACAGTTCGCGTTGCTAGGATGTGTTTTTTCACGATTTCCGTGCTAGATATATCTCGCCGCATCTATGAGATAAAATTTCATCAAACAATTTCATTTAGACTTTGGCACATATAGGGGCTTATTAGGTTTTGGTGTACATAGCCCAACAGATGGCCCTTTTATGCAGAGTTTTAAACAATTTCGGTGATAGCTAAAATCACGCCCTGTAAATGTTATAGACGACAATACAGTGTGTTTATAAAGTCCCGGACCCATTTTGATGTTTAACTTCGTATTTCCGCAACTAGAAGAGCTTCAGTCCCATGTCTTTTTGCAACAAGATGGTGCACCACCTCATTGGGGTACCATCGTTCGTACTTCTTTGAATGACCATTTTCCAGGAAGATGGATTGGGCGAGGAGGTCTAATTCCTTGGCCACCCAGATCACCTGATATAAAGCCGCTGGACTTTTTCCTTTCGGGATTTGTAAAGGACAATGTTTACAGGAGGAGAGTGTCGAACATTGATGACTTAAAAGCCAGAATTACAACCGCAATAGCCTCTGTGGATGCCGACATGCTTGCCGCTACCTGGCGTGAAATTGACAATCTACTTGATATTCTCCGTGCGACGAAGGGGGCACACGTGGAAGTTCATTGACAAGGGTCATGAAACTTTTTGAGTCCATCTAACCATTTATGTTATTAATTTTAATCTATCTTTATTATTTTATGAGTTATTAAACATCAAAATGGGTCCGGGACTTTATAAACACCCTGCATAATGGCAATGTTGTTACACATTTTATTAAATGCGCAGGAATATCACTTTCAGTCGCCAACTTGACAAATGACAATCTATATAAACGGAATTGTAAATGTTCGTTTGTTTAAAATCTCAAATATCTGAAAGTTCTTCACCGATTGCTTTGAAATTTTGACATAACGTAGCATTTGAATACGCGCGTGTTTTTACAGGGTGTTTCACAAAGGACCCCTAACTTTAAAAATCAATAACCCGGAAACGGTGATAGATAAGCATGAAACCAGTGGTATGTTTATTAAAAAAATCGTAAGAATCTTATACGTAAATCTAAAAATTTAGTTTAAAATAGCACCGATAGATGGCGCTGAGAGCGTTAAAAATACTTCTAAAGAGAGTTCAGAAGCATAGAAAGACTAGCCGTCAAAGATTTCCCCATTGAAATCTGACCGCTATTTTCGTATAGTGAAAATAATTCGCATCGGCCACGTTGTCTGTCTGTTGAATTTTTTTGAAAAGCTCACGAATTGTTTTTCCATCTGGGCCTTTTGCGACTTGAAATCGCGTTTGAAAACTTATCCTTGTGGCAGTAGGACTCTGATTTAATCGGTGGTACTCCAACACAATAAACACACGTCCCTCCACGATATACACCACTTTCGGAATTATTTTCACTATACGCTAATAGCGGCCAGATTTCAATGACGAAAATCTTCGACGACTAGTATTTCTATGCTTCTGAACTCTCTTTAGAAATATTCTTAACGCTCTCAGCGCCATCTATCGGTGCTATTTTTAACTAAATTTTGAGATTTACGTATAAGATTCTTACGATTTTTTTAATAAACATACCACTGGTTTCATGTTTCTATCTATCACCGTTTCCGGGTTATTGATTTTTAAAGTTAGGGGTACTTTGTGAAACACCCTGTATATATTATATTACTACTATTTCCCCTCCCACAATCTACCTCCGGGACACTTTTTTTTAAAACTTTTTCCGACACCCATCATGTGATATATCATTAGAAAGGCCTTTGACCACTTTTTCATATTATGCACCTCCCGTCCCCTTCCCCACGCTTTTCCCCCCGGGGTCATTTTTCTAAAATATTTCGTTAGTATTTTTAATTTATTTTTGTTTTTTTAGTTCATGTTTTTTCCTTTTTAATGTTTTGCAATTTTATATTGCGTTGTGGACAAAATTACAACATGGGTGATTTTATGTTGTATGTTCAATCAAATATTCCTCACCCAACGCTTGAGCAAACAATGCAAACTGTCAATAATGGGTTTGGAGAAATCTTCTACTTAGATGCACCAGGAGGAACTGGTAAAATGTTCCTAATTACATTGATTCTGGTAGCAATTCGATCCCAATATGACACAGCCTTAGCTCTTGCGTCGTCAGGAATAAGAGGTGGAAGAACTGCTCATTCCGCTTTGAAATTGCCATTGAACATGTAATTCATTGAAACTCCTACGTGCAACATTTACAAAGCACCCGGCATGGGAAAAGTATTGCAGAAATGCAATCTTATTGTTTGAGATAAATGCGCAATGGCGCAGAAAAAATCGCTCGAGGTTTTTGATTGATCATTGCAACATTTATGCGGAAACATCAGAGCTTTTGTCAACGCATTAATATTGCTTGCAGGAGATTTCAGGCACATATTACCTGTAATTCCTCTATCAACATCAGCGGACGAAATAAATGCTTGCCTGAAATACTCTACTTTCAGGCGACTTGTAAAGACGTTAAAATTAACTACAAATATGCGTGTTCAGCTGTAAAACGATCGATCAGCTGAAATATTCTCACATCAATTGCTAGAAATTGGGAACGGAAAGATGCCGTTTGATCTGACCTCAGGACGAATTTCATTGCGTCATAACTTCTGCAATTTAGTGGCGTCAAAAGAAAAATTGGTTGAAAAAGTATCTCCCAATATTCAAACTAATTATAGGAATCACGATTGGCTCAGTGAACGAACTATTCTTGCGGCCAAGAACAACGATGTCTAAAAACTTAACAATATTATTCAGTCTAACATTCAAAGCGAGGCAGTTACATACAAGTCCGTCGACACTGTTGTGGGAGAAAAGAGGAAGCGGTTAATTATGCAACAGAATTTTTTTTAATTAACTCGATCTGCTAGAGATGCTACCGCATGTACTGCAATGGAAAATCGGCGTGCCAATTATCATGTTGCGAAATATCAACCAGCCAAAGCTTTGGAATGGCACGCGGCTTGCAGTAAAAAAATAATTAACAACGTCGTAGAAGCAAGAATCTTGACAAGAACCCTTCAAAGGTGATGATGTCCTCATTTCGCACATTCCTGTGATTCCAACGGATATGCTATTTCAATTTAAGAGCTTGCAATTCCCAATTCGATTGGCGTTTGCAATCACCATCAACAAAGCTCAGGACCAATCTTTAGAATTGTGCAGTTTAGATCCAGACACGGATTGCTTTTCACATGGACAATTATATGTTGCGTGTTCTAGAGACGGCCAACTAGACAATCTCTATATCTGCACAGAGAATGGAACAGCAAAAAATATTGTATACCCGCAAGCATTATGAAATTAAACATATTAGTGACATGCGCTTTCTCTTTTCTTTCTTTTCCATTTAACCAGACTGAGCCACAGCAACGTGTGGCCGAGTACAGCTAGTAGATAATAAAATAGGTAAGAAATACTGATGTTGGCAAACGATATATTTTATATATGGGTCATTTTCTCTAAACAGCGAAATTCCTGCCTCCGCTTCAAAAATAATATATAAACTTGTATAAAAATGAAACAGAATGCTAGAATATGTTAATCATATGTTTTTATGTTTGTATAACGGGATAAAACACATTATTTATAAATATAAATCACTTAATTAAATTTGTTTATGTGATAAATGTAATTATACCGTCTGCAGATTAATTTCTGTAATAAAATAAGTATCTCGGTCGCTGGACGATTAAACCTCGGAAGCTCCTATAACAAAAAAGCACCGATTTAAAAAAAAAAAAATCAAATTTCTTAATAAATGTTTGTATTAATATTTTCTAAAGTTTTGATTCGATTTTCATAAAATTTGAAATGTCTCGACAAAATTCTGCAAAGATAATATATCTTAAATTTCAAACCATTCGGTTGGGTAGGTTTTGCGTTGTTATATGCGGACGGACGAACAGACAGACGGACGGACCAGACGACGACAATAGGTGCTACGTATTTATATAATTATGAACACACCTAAAAAGGTTCTTATAATTTGACTATCCAAATATATTTGCGATAAATTTCTTGCTTAAATTATTAAAAACTATAATATAATACTAAAAATTGAAAAAGTTAAGACTTTTCATGGTTTTGTATTTTTTTGGCAAAATAATAAAAAATGTCCTGCGGTTTAGTTGTCATTCCCCTGTCATAAAATGAAAATAATAATTTCTAACGCCTGGCAACAGTCATATTACCAACACTATTCAACCTGTGAACAGTAGCATCATCATCGAAGCTAACTTGAATTGTTGTTTTTGCAGAAACAAGTATGGACAAGTAAATCTTAGAAATTTCCAATTATATCTTGGTAAGTATTTCTGTTGACTGTTATTACCTTTTCTCTTTTATTTGCCTTAGTTTTGTAATGAAAGATCAATCAGCGATTAAACCTTATTTGTTTTAAGTTTTTAAAGTTATCTTTAAATAGAATTAATTTTTATGTATATGATAGTAGACAAGCTAACCTTACATTTTGTCACTCCCCTGTCATTTCCCTTGATATTTCTCTGTCTAAATGTCATTCCCCTTGTTATTTCTCTGCCTAAGTGTCATTCCCTTGTCTCTCTTTGCCATTTCTCTTCCTACTTCAAATTGTAAAATTTCATTTTTGGGTGTTTAACATTGTAAAATATTTTTGCTGAGAGTATTTTATTACTTAGAGACAGTTCCTAAATACAATAGAACACAATTTTAAAGGGGAAACATATTAATTTTTAAATGTATATAATGCTCAAATTGTTCTGTTAAGAGGAAATGACCCATGAAAAATATAATAACCTGGAAGTAGATAAGTGTTGCCAGAAAAAAAAATGTTTAGCGCATCAGCACTGGATTTTAACAAGTGTCCATGGAAGCAGCTATGATCATAGGTACTGAAGATCAAATTGTTGCGATTTACTGATTAATTTCTAGTTAACCATAGATTTTATATATTTTATCTTCCTCAGCATAGTTTATATAAAATATTTTATTTGCATTAAATGTATTAATATCTAAATCCCAAAAGATTTCTTTACTGTTTAGGAGTTTTATTTTAGAAGAAATATGAGTATTTACATATTATCCGCCACCACGCTTGCAATAGTGTCGATAATAGTAATTAATTAGAGTAACCCTTTTTTTCTACATTGTAAGTGCATGCTTAAAGGTCCTGGCCCTTCCCGCGAAAACAACCGCTCGCTCATGTTAATCCTATGGGACAGTTATTTTATAATATCTCGTTTGCATTTCAATATTTTAAAACTTTTTTTTTTCATTGGAGAGCTATGGTCGATCTCTACAGAGCTGTCTTTTTACTTTACCGATTTTCTTTGGGGATTTTTTTTTTTCGAAAGTGGAAATATCTTCGTAAAAAAAAAGTAAAATCCCAAACAAAATAGAAAAAAAAAAAAGAGCGTTGTGGAGATCCAATGCAAAAAAAAAAAAAAAAAAAAAAATCCCTGACGGCTTGGCCTACAGGCACAGGTAGATTTCGATGACGCAGTCCGTAGGCGCCTGTTTGTTGGGAATCCCGAAAGAAATTACCTTTCTGCCATGATGCGACAGCTGGAAGCGCCCACTTCGAAACCTAACTTGTTTGCGGACGAAGCAGGCAGGAATTTTTTTTCGTTTTTAATTTTTTTTTTTTTTTTTTTTTTTTTTTGCTATAAGGGTTGGTCCTATAAAAAATAATTGTCAATATAAAAGTTTTAGATAATATTAAGAGGATTTATAATAAATTTAAGCGGATTTGATATCTTTTGAATTGACGAAGTTATGAATTTTTTTCTTCTAAAACCCCCCTTGGGACCATTTTTAATGATATCAAAATCTGTCATACATAAATTTTCGGCCCTTTTCCTAGAAGTACTAATAACTTTAAACGGATTCGATATGTATCATAATTTAGAAATTATGGTTTTTTTCTGTTTTCACAAAAAGCCCCCCATCCCCCTCCCCTTGGTTCGATTTTGCCCATTAACGAACTTGGCCGAGATTTTATGCCCCTTGTTTTTATGTATCAGTTTGGAAAAGATTTGTGCAGAATTATTGCAGTTATCGTGTCCATAAAAAAGTGACATAGATATATAGATATATAGATAGATACATATATAAAGTTTTGAACTGGGGGTGGTTTTGGGTTCTGGGAGTCAGGATCGGCGTAGATCTGCAAAAGTTTTTCAAAAATTCCAACTTAGGGGAGAATGTAATAGGCAGTATTTCTTACGAAATCTACCTAAAAAAGAAAAAGTCCGTTTAAAAATATTGAAATGCGAACAAGATATTGTAAAATAACTGTCCCACAGCATTAACATGAGCGAGTGGGTGTTTTTTCGTGTGAGGAAACAGGACCCTTAATATTAAATAGGTTCCATATTCGTCTGGCAACTGCAGAAATATTTATATATCTACTAGCTTCATGACAACCCGAAATGCTTCAGATCATTCGATTCTTAGGAAAAAAGAAATCCAATTCTATTGTACATTTAGAAAATATTTACTATATTTTCCAATTTTATTAAATATTAAGTATCAAGTATTAAATCATAATTACAATGCATGTTATTTTTTTTCAATAAAAGTGAATTGATTTTTAAAACTAGTCGGATATGACAATCCCAAAACTTTCTTCTATCTCATAATGCTTCAAAATTCGCTATCACACCGCCAAAAAAAAAATCAACATTTTTCTATAATCAGAAACATGTACAAAAAATTTTGTTCAATTATCTGCATAACTTCATACACTTTTCAATGATAGAATAGTGAAAATGGAACAAAAATCCCGATCGCAGCGCCCCCTTTTGTATAAATATTCCCAAATTCAACTGGGACTTGCAGGCTAAAGTCAAAAACACAGAAAAAAAATTTGGTTCAATTATCTGCATAACTTCATACACTTTTCGATGATACAATAGTGAAAATGGAACAAAAATCGCGATCTCAGCGCCTCTTTCGTCGAAATATCCCCAAATTCAAGTAGGACCTGCTGATCGCGATCGCAGCGCCCCCTTTTGTTATAAATATTCCCAAATTCAACTAGGACTTGCAGGCTAAAGTCAAAAACACAGAAAAAAATTGGTTCAATTATCTGCATAACTTCATACACTTTTCGATGATACAATAGTGAAAATGGAACAAAAATCGCGATCTCAGCGCCCCTTTCGTCGAAATATTCCAAAATTCACGTAGGACCTGCTGGCCAATGCCAAAAACATAGAAAAAAAAATTTGGTTTAATTTGAAGCATAACTTCCTACACTTTTCAATGATACAATGAGGACGTACAGACGGACATACAGACATTTTGTAAAAACATGTTTTTCGGAATCTCTGACCCCTAAAACGTGTAAATCCGTCGAAAACCGGAAGTAGAAAAAAATTACAATACTTTCTTCTATTATAGATAGAAGAAAGTAAAAATTTCGTACCTTTCAAGATTTGGATATTGGCTAATAATTTTGGAGCTGATGTAATAACAAATTAAGTATTTAACCATCTTAATGAAAAATGACGTCATCTTGAGGAATTTATATAAAACTATTTCAAATTTACGAATTAAAATAAATGCTTAAAACTTAAAACAATGCCATCAATCTCGTTTAATCTTTCCATTTTTTGCGTCTTTGTAACAAAATTTAACTACCATCTTTAGGAAATAGTTGAAAAGCTAATGTCTCTACACTAATTTTATTACTTCTAAAAGGGGACAATAACTGTCCAGTGAAACGCGAGGAGCTTAAATTTGCTTAATGTTTAAACTCTTTGGTTGTATGTACAACTAGAATATATATATATATATATATGTATATATATATAAAACTTTAAGTAAAATTTAACCATTGAAGCATAAGAGACTGACCACATACACTGAAATCCCGATACCAAAGAGCCCTGTGAAATTACAAATTAAAATTGTAGTCCTAATAAATGTAACATTATTAATTCAAATTAAGAAGAAAAAATAAATAAATAAATAAATAGAAAATAAGGAATGGAATATAAACCACACGAGTATAAACACAAATAAAAGCTTATAAAGTAATTTACTTTTTCAAGGGCAAGAAAATCACATTTATAAGCAAAGAACGATTGTTTTCTGTATATGACACCAGCTATTGCTAAATATAGTGCCATATCTCGCCCGAACAATCGCTGAAACAATATTGAATAACAAGACCTTTACAATGGAATATTATAAATTATACATACAATTTGAAAAGAAGTGTGAAAAAGCAGAAAAAAAAAAATAAAAAAAATATATATTACTTATATTAATAATATCCCAAGATATTTAGTATATTGTTAGCACATGTACAAAATTGTATCCAAAAGAAGAGGTTAAATTCACAGTTAAATAGAAAATCCTTCAGATCATAAATTGTATCCTACAGTTACAGTTATTTTTATTTAACTACATAGATTACAACATTTTAAATAATGTAGAAAAAAATTATATATACATATAAATAAAAACCATTAATTAATTAATTTTAATTTTAATTTAATAAATTAAAATATATTATATTACTTGATAATTTGAAAGTATTTCATAGATATTATTACTTCTATACTAAATTTCCAAGTTTTAATATTTTAAATAAGCTATACTGCTGCCATCTATTGTAAAAATATTAGACTATTTTAGCATACTATCAAATTCATTATATAATTTACTTTTGCTGCTGACATCTGGTGTACAGATATTCTACTAAAACTTTAATATTGTATGTATAATTACTTATATGCAGCTGTAATGTAGTGTAAATATATTAATTTTACTACTTAATATTAATGATATATATAGAGAATAAGAGTTACTAGTATAATATATTTTCTATTTTAACTAACCCATTTAAAATATATCTTAATTTAACCCAAACATTAATGTAGAATCCATATGATACTTTCATTTTATAAATTAGTATTATACTTAGAAATAACATAGATTATTCAATATGGCAATGCACTTATTGAAATTTAAATCCAGCTATATAAATAATATCTACCATGAAAAAATATATATAAAAAACATAAATATTAATTAAATTAAATGATCTAAAAATAAAATAAAATAAATAATATAAAACTAAGAGATATGTTTATTAGTGTACTATATTTAATAAATATTTAATATTTACTAAAATTAAATATGTTTAACACATTAATATTATATTGTATTGATTAACCCATTGTAACATCCTTGATAATTTTAACTTTTGTTACAACCCGAATAATATTAACTCCATATAATCATAACAACAATTATAGAATTCGCCCACATGTAAATTTTAATTTATGAATGACTTTTAACTAAGATGATCCTATGCAGCACTTGCTCTTAATATGAGTTATAATTTAGCGAAATATATCAACAGTCAAAAGTTGAAAATTAACGTTAAATTTTAAAATATGAATGACATTAAACTAGGATAATCCTATGCAGCAACGCACACAATAGGATTCATAGTTTAGCCAAATATATCAACAATCAAGAGTTGATTATCAGTTTTATCAAGGACATTTTAACAAAAAAAAAAAAAAAAAAAAAAATACAGACATTTAACCCAAATTAAAACAATATTTATATGTGTAAAATTGATTTAACTAAATAGTAAGGATATCCATAAACTTGTGCAATTTGAAGGATATGTTTTAAGTTTTGATTTTTAAAGTTATTTGAACAAAGATTATTAATTCTATGTGCGAAATTTAGTAAAATATTTACAAATACTGATTTATGTATACATGACAAATAGTTAGTAAATAAGTTAACCTTAAAAGTAAAATCATTTCGCTTGTCATAAATGTCAAACAAAAGTTTATTATCTTTAAGAATTATCTTAAGATCAAGAAAATTAATTTCATTATTTGCCATAACATTGAAACTATAATTTAAATTTTTATGATATTTTATAGGCAATAAATAATTTGAATTACTATTAAAATAGAAGACAATAATGTCATCTATATAACGGCATATTTTACAATTAGCAATATTAGAGTTACGTTCATAATAATATAAATACAATTCTGCTAGAATTGAAGAAACAATGCCACCTTGAGGGAGTCCACAGCTTTGTATATATATAGTATCATTAAAAACAATATAATTATAATGGAGAATAAATTTAGTTAATGTTTTAAAGTAATTTAACGAAATTTTATTTTTTAATTTAATAGAATCCTTGTATTCCTTATATAATAAATTTACTATCCTGAACATATCGTTAATATCAATGTTATTAAATAAGTCATTAAAATCAAACGTCTTCATGTATTTTATGTTATTTAAATTTTTAATATTATTGACAAGTTGAAAACTATTTTTTATGCTATACAAATTATCTTTTTGTTTTGTAAGTTCAAACAATTTAGTGAGAATAGTTAATAAAAATTTGCTTTCATTATTGTTATAAGTATTACAACCGATTGTTACAGTTCTAAATTTTAAAGGAGTTTTATGGAATTTAGGTATAACAACAATGTATGGATAATTAAAGTTATAGTTTTTAATTTTTAGTAATTTATAAAATTGAAATATATGTCAATTATTAATGATTTTATCTAGATTAGTTATTTTAAAATTTAAATTTGTATTTATAGCTTTAGTTATTAACTGCGAATAATAATATTTGCAGATGAAAGCATAATTGTTTGGTGATTTATCAACATATGTAATAATAAATTTGTTTTGTAAATTCGTTATTTCACTATTTAGTTGTTTAAAATTAAAATTATATATGTCCAAATTCCTTTGAAGTTCAGATATATATATATATATATATATATATATATATATATATATATATATATATAACGTCATTTTTTAAAAAATAATCCCTATAATTATCCAATAATCCGAATTGCAGATTATGCTATTTTCAAAGCTTCATACTTCAAAGATTTTGACTTTAAATTCAGAGTTTGTGGAATGAAAATGTCGTCAAATTTCCTTATTTACATTTTTAAAAAAAATGCTTTAGTTTTAGGAATTAAATATGTAGACGAACTCGCATATTATGGAATATTATTTACATTTGGGGCAGTACAACATCCCGATATTATTTTTTAAAAAAACCTGAGAGCTCGGCCTACACGTACAGGTAGATTTCGAAGACCCAGACTTGCGTGAGGCGCCTGTTTATTGGAAACTGCAGAAAAAAAGACCCATTTCCCATGCTGCGGCAGTTGGGACCACCCACTTCGAAATATACCTCTGCCTGTAAGCGAAGCCCTCAGGATTTTTTTTTTTACTTTTTTTTTTAATTTATTTTATTTATTTATTTATTTATTTATTTTTTTTTTTTTGCTGTATAAGAGTTGGTCCTATAAAAAACTTGTCAATATAAAAGTTGTAGATAATATTAAGAAGATTTATAATAAATTTAAGTGGAATTGATATCTTGTGAATTGACGAAGTTATGAATTTTTTTCTTCTGAAACCACTATCCCCCCCCCCCCTCCTTTGGGGGCATTTTTAATGAAATCAAAAATCTGTCTTACATAAGTTTTTGGCCCTTTTCCTAGAAGTAATAATAATTTTAAACGGATTCGATATTCATCAAAATTAAGAAGTTAGGGTTGTTTTTCTGTTTTCACAAAAAGCCCCCCCCCACCTCCATTTGCTCCCCTCTTGGTCGATTTTACCCATTAACGAACTTGACCGAGAGTTTAAGTCGCTTGATTTTATGTATCAGTTTGGAAGAGGTTTGTGCAGAATTATGGAAGTTACCGTGTCCATAAAAAAAGTGATATAGATAGATAGATAGATAGATAGATAGATAGATAAAATTTTGAACTGGGGGTGGTTTTGGGTTCTATAGGAGTCATGATCGGTGTAAATCTGCCAAAAAATTATAGGAAATCCAACTTAGGGGAGAATGTAATAGTTTATATTTTTTACGAAATCTTACCCAAAACCGAATACAATTTCAAACTTCAACTAGCTGCGAATAGTTTTTTAGACACAAAAATTATTTTACGAAATTTCATCGCTTGCAAACATAAATATTAATAATAATAAACGTATTTTGAGAGTATTGTGAAATGTGGGTGATAGTAATAATAATAATAATCGTGAAATATTGAATAGAGGGTTAAAAATGAAGAAAACGAACAGAATTTGACAAAAAAACATATGTAATGGTATCAAGAGAGCATGATCAAAATATAGTGTCTTGTCTACGTAGTCAGCGAATATACTGCAGTTCATACTTCAGATTTGCACAAATCACAAATGTGAGGATTTGTCTTTTCGCCACCATAATGATGGCATTCCATATAACCCAACGCCGCTAATTTGGGGAAAAAATTGCTGTATGTTTATGGGTGTGAATCTCCAACTGAAAACGAGTATTACATCATGAACTGTTAGTATTTTGTTGTGTATTATGCTTGATTTCAATGTAAAAATATTACTGCTAATGATAAATAAAAACTAATGAAAAATTATCTCCTAAAACTTTCCACAGACGAAAAATAAATATTTGCTCACACAACGCGCCCTGACGCCGAATGACGAATTGCGCGTTCTGGGGAACATTCTGGAAACGTTTTTAAGTAGTTTATGATATTGCCGCTTGGTGGCATCTAACAAACAGAAACCTTGGTATTCCATATTACCCGACTATTCCATAATACCCGAAGTTCCTCTATATTCTCTGTTTTGTATTTTTTCGTTTTTACGGTTATTGCTTCTAGGGCCAATAGAAAACAGTCTTAAACGCTATTTATTTAATAAAATTATTAGTAGTATTTTTCTTTTTAAGCTTTAATGAAAGTGGCTAAAGTTGTTGTTTAAACATTTTCTCTTTTAAATTTAAATGAAAAGGGCATCAAGCAACATCTGATAATGCATTTTTTCTTTTCTTTTTCTTTTCTTTTCTTTTCTTTTCTTTTTTTTTTCTTTTCTTTTTTTTTTTTAACAACAACAAAATATTTTTAATTTTTTTTTCCAACAGAACGTGACGTAATTTAGTAAAATCTTTTTTCTCATTTTTTTTTAAATTTATAAGCCTTAATTTCAGCACGGGTTAAAAATTTATTGAAAATTACGTCATTAGAAAAATGTTTAAGCTTTATGAATGGAAGTTTACGTTTTCTTTAAAAAATGGGGTCATTTTCACCTTTGAAAATATTTCTCTCTCTCTCTCTCTCTCTCTCTGTCCGCCTGTCTATCTGTCTGTCTATCTCTCTATTTCTAGTCCGTCTCTCTATCTCTGTCTCTCTGTCCACCTGGTCTATCTGTCTGTCTATCTCTCTATTTCTAGTCCGTCTCTCTATCTCTGTCTCACTATCCGTCTCTCTACCCGTCTCTCTACCCGTTTGTATGTCTCTCTACCCGTCTCTCTACCCGTTTGTATGTCTCCCTATCCGTCTCTCTACCCGTCTCTCTACCCGTTTGTATGTCTGTCTGTCTCTCTATTTGTTTGTCTGTCTCTTCATCCACCTATCTACCCGTCTGTCTATTTGTCTGACTCTCTCTCAGTCTCTCTATCTGTTTGTATGTCTCTTTATCCATCTATCTACCCGTCTGTCTATTTGTCTGACTCTCTCTCAATCTATCTACACTGAGAAAAAAATATACCTCCTTCAACTAGAATGAATGGTTAGACTGTTTCTAAATCCCTAAACTAGAAATATAGAAGTCCGAGCTATGCGAATAGGGTAAGCAACTAAACTGAATAGACGAAATAATCGAGAATTTCTAGTCCCTTGTTTTCTAGGTGACGAAACGATAATGAATCGTGTAAATTCCTAGAAATTATCATTTAATTTCTTGAATGAATGCATGAACTAGCACTATAGTTACTATAACTAGAGTCTTGTGTTCGCATCTATTTGCAGACATTTTTAAATAAGTTTGACCACGAGAATATAGGAAAACACACTTGAATTCTATTAGGAGACTCTAGAACTCTCTAGTAAAGCGAACTAGAATTTATAGGGATGACATGGAACTATTTTTTCTAGAGCCACAACTTAGATTCTAGTTGAGAAGGTCAGATTTTTTTCTCAGTGTATATATCAAAATTATTCTACAAACCGGAAATGTAAGCTTTTTATAAATTCGTTTCATATATTCGATTCATATATATTCGTTTCATATACTCGAATTCATATATTAGTCGTTTCCTAAAATCGTTTCATTAAGAATTTACGTACAGGGTGCGTCAGAAAATAGTATACACACTTTGAATGATGATTATAACTCCAGTTTTATTTCACATATAATTAATATTTAAATTGCAAAAGAATCTACAAAAAATGTATAACATTTCCTTATAACGCGGATATTCAAAATTATCACCGTTCTGGTCCATACACTGCTTATAACGGTGGGCTATTGATTCACAGACTTCAACAAACATTTCATCTGTTGTGGCGCATTCTTGCTCAATTGCGGTTCCGGAACGTTGTCTATGAACATTCATTCTTTTCAAACTTCTGATGAATTGTAAGTCGCGTAGGTGGATCTATCTGAAACTCCCTGCGATATTGTTTTTGTACTTCTGCTACATTTTCCTACTTACAATATTATTTTAAAATATTTTATTTTTTCAAAAGTTAATCTTGGTCCACTCATTACATCCAATTAATTATACTTTGAAAAGAAAGAAAAATTAAAAAGTTATAACCCGTTAAACAATGTATGTATACATTTTTCTGACGCACTCCTGTATATAGCGTAGATTTATTTCCACGCACAGTATTCTGTAAAGTGTTCGGAAAGCCGAGTGGAGTCACTCCAGATTTTTTAATCTAGTAAACATGTCACATGAAATTTTGAATTAATTATTTATATATTTAAAATATTAATAATAATATTTGATGCAAAGAATAATTGATTGACCCATGTAAGAACATGAGATGTATATAAGCATGTATATAGTTGAATTCTTCATTAACCCTCCAGCCGCGGTTAACGCTCCTATCGCGTTTCACTTATTCTATACAATTCCGCGGGGGACGCTATTTTGACGTTCCCTATAATTTTTATAGTACTTAAGCATCGGGAGATTTTATTTCTTCGTTGAATCTATCTTCTTTTATTTAGAAATAGAGAGATTCGTTTACAAATTATAATATATATATCCATTTCATTTATTAGGTCATTCTGAAAGTTCTGCGGTTTTTGAAATATTTTGAATCCATAAATGCCACATTCCCACCGGTATTTTGAAATAAAGCTTTGTTTTTATAATGTACATGAAGAAACTGCTTTTATTTATTTAGAAATAAATCTGTTTGTAAATTTCGGCATTCAATCCTTATAACTATTATAAATGACGAATAAAAATAGACCGCGGTTTTATATAAGAAAATGGAAACATCGCCCGCGGCTAGAGGGCTAAATGAATGTTTTGACATTTTTAACACTTTCCAACCTAGTTGAAAAGTGTTTATGACTTCGGTTTGTCTGGCCGTATGGCCGTCTGCCGTCTGTCCGTGCTCTAACTCCCGTAAATATGCTCGGATTGCTCTGCAATTTTTATATGCTATTGTCGTTATCTATAGCATGTTCCCTATTTCAACGGAAGTGTGTAGCACTTATAGTTTTTTTACAGGGACACTCAAAAGAATTCCGTTACATTACGGTCAATGGGGAAAAATCATTTGCGGTTTATTTTAATGATGTTACACTATTTCAAATACATTGTAATTAATATATATCAGTAAGGAGCATTACAAGAAGCTTAATATGGAATAGGGTGTGCATAGCACTTATAGTTACTTTACAGGGACAGTCAAAAGAATTCCGTTACATTACGTCTATGGAGAAAAATAGTCTGCGGTTTATTTAAATAATGTTTCACTATTTTAAACGCATTGAAATTTATATATATCACTAAGGTGCATTACAAGAGGCTTACTACAGAATAGTGTGTGTATAGCAGTCATCGTTCATTTACAGGGACACACAAAAGAATTCTCTACTGTCTGTTAACAATAATTCCTGGAAGTGCGTTTTAAGTTACTGAACGCGATTTTAATTTTAACTCGCTTTTTGTCTATTACGTGGTGTGTATAAATTCTGTAGATCCAATACAGGGAAGCACAAAAGTTCGCGAACACATTTCCGTTTATTGACAGAAACTCCAGACGGAGAATTTTAAACTGTGGTACGCGTTTCCTAACTGAACTAAAATTTAGCATCCTATGTAGTATATATACAAATCTATAGATCCTATACAGGGCTGATTAAAAGTATTCGGATATTTTTCCGAATATTGTATATGTTGCAAATTCCTGAAATTATGTTTTTACATATGTTATGCGTTTTCCAAATTGTTTACTTAGATGTTTATCTTTTAGCTTATTAAACGGTATGATTTGTAAAATTATTTTGAAAGCGTTGGAAAGTGTTACATAGTGTATGCTTAACGCATGATTTTTCGTTCTTGTTTTTTATATTATTTTTTTTTCTTTTTGACATCTTCAAACATATTAAGACAAGGTGAATCATGCTTTTTGAATTTTCTGTTTATTTTTTCTTTTTTTTTTTAAGCAATTTATTTTATTTTTTATTTTTACTTCTTGAATTTTCTTACGCGACATTTCATTAATGGGAGGGAGAAAAAATCCGTTTTATATTGATAGCACTTAAAAAGGAAAAAAATCTTCAAAAAAGATAGAAAAAAAATTCATATGCTCATTCGCTAAACATTTCTTAGAAATATTTTTATTGGGAAATCACTGTGATTTTTTTTTTCACTCTTTTTTTTATGTCATTTTAAGTCTTAATTTATTTTTTTCCTTTTACCTGTTTTAATATTATCAATTTACATTAAATTTTCTGTACTTACTGATTACCCTAGGGAACAAAATTTTAGAAATTATTTTTATTACATTAATTAATTAAATCACTTTTTTAAATATCAGAATTAAATATGTGATGCCTAAGGGAAGATGACGGTGTAACGTCCGTTAAATTAAGATAATTTGTGTAGGTTTTTAGAGAAAAAACTTGATAATTTATTACTACCATTACCTTATTACTAACGAAAATCACCATTAGATTACACAAACTTTATAAACAACAAATTCCATAAAAATTAAATTAACCTGGCCATCAGGAAGCTAAGAACAAGAAAATGATACGTAGTCTCCCTTTTGGCAGGTGGACTCCGCTGTTTGGTACGACACAAACAAACAGGGGTTTCTGAAGCAAACAAACAAACAAACATTCGGAAACAAACAAAAAAGTGTTTAAATTCTTTAAACTGGATGCAGAATCTGGCAAACTATTGATCTTCACACATAAAATTTACATTGTTATTACATTTTTAACACTTTCAAACATAGTTGAAAAGTGTTTATGAATCTAACAAACTATTGATCTTTACGTTATTAATACCTTTTTAACACTTTCAAACATAGTTGAAAATTGTTTATGAATCTGATAAACTATTGATCTTCACACATAAAATTCACATTATTATTACATTTATAACACTTTCAAACATAGTTGAAAGTTTTTATGAATCTGACAAACTAATGATCTTCACACATAAAATTTACATTATTATTACATTTTTAACACTTTCAAACATAGTTGAAAATTGTTTATGAATATGACAAACTATTGATCTTCACACATAAAATCCACATTATTATTACATTTTTAATACTTTCAAACATAGTTGAAATTTTTTTATGAATCTGACAAACTATTGATCTTCACACATAAAATTTACATTATTATTACATTTTTAACACTTTCAAACATAGTTGAAAAGTGTTTATGAATCTGACAAACTATTGATTTTCACACATAAAATTTACATTATTATTACATCTTTAACACTTTCAAACATAGTTGAAAAGTGTTTATGAATCTAACAAACTACTGATCTTTACATTATTAATACATTTTTAACACTTTCAAACATAGTTAAAAAGTGTTTATGAATTCAGTTTGTATGTCTGTCCGTGTTCTAACTCGCGTAAATATACTCGGATCGCCATGCAATTGATATATGCTTTTGAGGTTTACCATGACATCTTCGGTATTGAAAATGAAATGTGTAACATTTAAAGTGAGTTTACAGAGATAGTCAAAAGTATTCCGTTTCATTACGGTCAATGAGGAAAAATCGTTTCCTTTGCAATTTAATACTGTTCACTATTACAAACATAATGAAATTGATATGCAGCAGTGAGGATGATGACTACATGCTGTCTATAGAGTGTACACGTACAGCCAGTAGCAATTATAGTTCGTTTACAAGGACTCAAAAGTATTCCATTACGTTACGTTCAATGGGGAAAAATCGTTTTCAGTGCATTTTAATGATGTTACACTGTTTCAGACAAAATAAAATTGATATGCATCACCGATATGGAAGACAACATGTTTTCTATAGAGTATAGAACAAGTAGAAATTATAGTTCGTTTACAGGGATATTCAAAAGTATGCCGTTACATTATGGCGTAAAATTGTCTGCAGTGTATTTTAATGATGTTACACTATTTCAAACATTATAAAATTGATATACATTACTGAGTTGCTAACGAAGTGTGCAGTTCATATACAGGGACTTGCACGAAAGGATTCGCACATATTACACTGCAAAAAAAAAAAAAAAAAAAAAAAAAAGTGTTGATTTTACAGTATAATACTGACATTCCAGCTGCCAGTATTGTACCGTAAAATTAACAGTAATAAACAGTAAAATAAGTAAGTAATACGCTACTGCGCATGCGCGGCAGCGTATTACTGCTTATTTTACTGTTTATTACTGTAGAATTGGTACGATTTATAATATGTAGATGTCCTTCAAATCCTGATCAATGCATAATATTTAATAGTAGACGTTATTATCAATTAGTTCATACCACGGTATCAGTATCATGTTTATACAATGATTTGCGTCAGAATTTGTGTGTGTGTGTAAGAGAGAGAGAGAGAGAGAGAGAGAGAAGTCTGGGACATTTTTTTTATTTTTGCCATTGCATAAGCGTAACATCATGGAGTCATTGAATAGAATTTTTCGCTTTAACACAGATATTCAGCATTTTTTAAAACATAGTTACCATTATTTTCCAAGAAAAGTGGTGGGAAGCTTACATGTTTCCCCCTGACTCTACACTAATGCATAACTCTACAGAGAAATTCGAGTTTATTCCCAAATTATCTCTTGTTGCAGTTTTTTTCCCTTAACACCATTTGACTACGCTTTTAATAAATTATTCCTACATATCTTTGTTTTCCATATCTCTTTATGCATATGATTTCTTTCTAATGCAATGACCATGAGCACAGAATTGTCGTTTTATATGTTAGCCGCATGAAAAAGAGAAAAACGATTTTGAAAACAAAAGAAAAATACCGAAGAAAAAAAAGAGTAGATGAAAACCTGATTAAATTTATTGCTTTTGGCAGTTTCATTTTGTAAAACACAATGAGGCTTTTTATATCGTTTCGACAAAAAAATCAATTTTCCCCTTCACAAGAGAGGATATTCTAGAGCAAGGGTTTATTGAGTTTCCAATCCATTTACCTTCGAAATGAAATATTTGTCAATAATGAAAGAAGAGCATGTTGTGTTTTTCATTTACTTTAGTGCAGTTTTTTGCTTATTAGTCAATGTACAGAGGGGAATAAAAACTGCGTTATTGACAGGTTTTATATATGCTTAAGACTTAACGGCGGACTAAGGGTAAGATCGCCCATCCTTTGGGGGTTGGTAACCCATGTTAAAAAAATAATAATAATAATCTATAAATTTACCGTACACTCTATATATTTAAAACTATAAGAAATACCCAAGATCCTGTAAATTTACAGGCATGAAAATCGAAGTCGGCTGCAGTTTCTTTATAATTTACAGGGGATTGAAAATCAGGGTTCTTAAAAAAAATAAATAAATAAGAAATAAATATTTTTCTAATTTATCATATACTAGGTACATTTAAATCTATAAAAAAATACCCAAGATCCCGTAAATTTACAGGCGTAAAAAACGAAAGCGGCTGCAGTTTCGTTATGATTTACAGGGAATTAAAAACCAACGTTCTTTGTATTAAAACAAGCTGGAAATTGTACGTCAAACGTGACAAACGAGGTGCGTTCGTACTGTAGATAGTTATATAAATATTCAGATCTTGATGATTTTTAATTCTGTGAAATGAATTATATCGTCTGCAGATTAATTTCTGTCATATCTCGGTCGCTTGACGATTAAACTTCGGAAGCTCCTATAACAAAAAAGCACCGATTTAAAAAAAAAATTCAAATTTCTTAATAAATATTTTTATTAATATCTCCTAAAGTTTTGATTCGATTTTAATAAAATTTGAAATGTCTCGACAAAATTCTGCAAAGATAATATATCTTAAATCTCAAACCATTCGGTTGGGTAGTTTTTGCGTTGTTATATGCGGACGGACGGACGGACGGACAGACAGACGGACGGACAGACAGACGGACGGACAGACGGACAGACGGACGGACCAAGCGACGACAATAGGTGCTACGTATTTATATAATTACGAACGCACCTAAAAAGAAAAACTCAGAGAAATAAATTTACCTTATATTCTGCATATTTGAAACTATAAAAATACCCAAGATCGAGTAAATTAACAGGTATAAAAAATGAAGGCGGCTGTAGTTTCGTTGTAATTTACAGGGAATTAAAAACCGATGCTTTTTATATTAAAAAGAAATAAAAACCCACTGAAAAATATTTTTATATATCTACCATATATTCTGTATATTTAAATCCATAAAATTACCCGAGATCCAGTAAATTAACAGACATAAAAAATTAAGGCTGCTGCAGTTCCGGTATAATTTGCAAGGAACTGAAAATCGATGTTCTTAAAAATAAATAAATAAATGAATGAATATTTTTATAAATTTACTATATTCTCTGTATATTTAAATCTATAAAAGAAAAATACCCACGATCCCGTAAATTTACAGGCATAAAATATGAAGGCGGCTGCAATTTTGTTATAATTTACAGGGAATTGAAAACCGACATTCTTTATTAAACAAATAAACTCAGAATTTTTTTTATAAACATTTACCATATACTCTGTATATTTAAATATTTTAAAATACCAAAGATCCTGTAAATTTACAGCCAAAAAAAAAAAAAAAAAAAAAAAAAAAAAGAAAAGAAAAATGAGGCGGTTGCAGCTTCGTTATAATTTACAGGGAATTGAAAACCGGTGTTCCTTATTTAAAAAAGAAAAAAAAAACAGAAAAATATTTCTTTTTAATTTACCATATAACTCTGTATATTTAAATCTATAAGAAATACCCGTAAATTTACATGCATAAAAAATGAAGGTGGCTGCAGTTTCGTTATAATTTACAGGGAATTAAAAACCAATGACTTAAATGTTAAATAGAAAATTTTTAATCCGAAATAATGGTGCCATACTCCTTGGAAATTATAAGGACTGTACGTACTTTGGTATACGATGTAGGCAATGACACAACAAGAACATCCAAGAACATCGCTATTGCCAGGAGGAAGTAGACTACTGCCCCCCCCCCTTCCCGAGAATATTAATTTTGATGATCGTTAATAATATTTTGCACCTAAAAATTTCCCTTCAAAAATTCTAAAAATTTCCAGGATTTTAGACCACACAGACCTTTTCTTTCTTTTTCTTTTTTCTTTTCTTTCTTTCTTTCTTTCTTTTTTTTTTTCATTTAGTAACTTTGAAAACTTTTTTGAAAGTTTATATGATGATAGTTTTCTAAACAATAATACAATCTTAATCTTCTCTTTGAAATATAAATAAATAAATACTTATTTTTAATTAAAAACAAACGAAAAATATTATACTAAATTTTTTTATAATATATTCGGTTTTATAAACATTCAAATACAGATTGTATTTCGTATTCAATAAACATATTTTATGAAATGATACATGTTGAAAAATTCCTCATTTATGTGGATGTTTTTTCCAGTCCAGAGAAGTGAAAATGTCTGAAATAAAATAATTTTGTTTGTAGTTTAAAATTATTAATGTTGAATTTCTTTTTATGGGAAAAATTTGCTTAAGGTAATAGAATAAGGAAGTAAAAAAGCTTAAGAACTTCGTGCAGGCATGCTCTCCTAGCCTGCATGCAGGCTAAGAGAGCATGGCTCTTTGATTGTGTGGGCAGATGAAATTGCAACCAAGTAAAACATTAAAAATTTTTAAGATATAAAACTTTTCTGGATGAATTTACCAAAAATTCATAATAGGACACGAGAATTAATAATACCGTAGCCTCTGCTCTCCCCGACTTTTTTGAAAAATATAAGGTTTATGTTTAAATTTAAACTCCTTGTTAAATACCATTCTGGCAATCATTGCTTTCTAAATAGCAAAATCCATATATAATTTTACTCAAAAAACAGATGTACATGGAAGTTTTTTTTAAAAATTCAAATCCTGAAGGTATATGGCATATATTACCATATAACCTCCACTACAGCCGTATTTATAATCCTTCCTGTTTGTCTTCGCCTTAATCTATAGGAAAAAAATAAATAACGTGATACTGGTCTCAAAAGGACAAGCAACAGTTTGATTGAATTCATTTCTCTTAGCAATTTCATTTGACAAAAAGTATAAAAAGGCTTTTTTATTTTATTATTTTTTCGGTAAAAAGAAAATCTCTTAAAAAAAACTTAAATACACAATTCTTCAACGAGTTTTTATTGGATTACGGATATCACCAAAATAAAACGCTTGTCAATAAAGAAAAACTATTTGTTTTCTTTTCCTGAACGATGCTGTTCATTGTACGAAAATTTCAACTTATAATACAGTATAAATTAAATTAGAAGTTCTGTCGATATTTTTTAATCATGTTCATATTTTTAATTCGAGAATTTTCGCTATAATTCAGAAATAATTGGCAGAATTTCTGCTTATAGATATGAATTCTCTTGAATTCTATTTGAAATTGATTATTGTTATTCTTTTAAATTAAGGTTACCAGTATTGTATGGAATCAAATAAATTCATAAAATAATCATAAAACGCTAGCAAATCTGTTTTATCCGTCCCAAATATAAAGCTGGTCCAAGACCTTTGAATGCATTAAAATGGCACTGGATCGTGGTTTCTAATACTAAAAGCAATTAATTGAAAAAAGAAATCAAGATTTACATCATCATTTAGAAATCACGAATTAATTCCTTCTCCGTGTCAGAAATAAATGAAAATTTTCTGCTTATAGATGGAGATTCTCTTGAATTCCTTTGCATACGATTACTCTTCTTTTATTTATTATTATTAAATTCCCATTTGGATTGTAATGTATTTAATAAATTCATAAAATATTCATAAAAACTTTGGCAAATCTGTTTTATCCGTTCCAAATATAAAGAAGATTTAGGACATTCGCATGCATTAAGAAGGCACTGATCGTGGTTTCTAATACTAAAAGAAACTAATTAAAAAGAAATAAAAATCAGGATTTACATCATCATTTAGAAATTACAAATTAATTCCTTCTCCGTCTCAAAAATATATGAAACATTTCTGCTTATAGATGGAGATTCTCTTGAATTCCTTTTGCAGACGATTATTATTATTATTATTATTATTATTATTATTATTATTATTATTAAATTTCCATTAGTATTGTATCATAAAATATTCATTAAAAACTTTGGCAAAACTATTTTATTCGCCTCAAATATAAAACGGGCCCAGAGCCCTGCATACATTAAAAGAACGCTGATTGTGGTTTCTAATACAAAAAGCAATTAATTTTGTTTTAATTTTTTTAAAATTATTTACAATATTTATCCTAATTTAGAAATTATTTCTGCTTATAAATGAAGATTCTCTTGAATTCCTTTTTGCAGACGATATTCTTCTTTTTATTATTATTAAATCCACATTCCAATTGTAATGTATTAAATAAATTCCTCAAACATTCATAAAAGCTTTGTCAAAACTATTTTATTCGTCCCAAATATAAAACTGACCCAGAGACGCTGATTGTGACTTTTAATACTAAAAGCAATTAATCTTTTTTTTTTTTTTTTTTTTGTTACAACAATGTTCAGAAATTATTCCTGCTTATAGATGAAAATTCTATTGAATTCCATTTGCAGACGATTATTATACTTTATTTATTTATTTATTAAGATTCTAATTCGGAATGTAGTGTATCTAATAAATTTAAAAAATATATTCATAAAAACGCTAGCAAATCTATTTTATACGTTACAAATATAAAACTGTTTGCTCAACTAACCCAGATAATAATCTCTTCAAACTTGAAGAAATCAGCGTCTTTTCAAGACAATGGAGACTAAAGCCCGCTGGTGAATTACTTAACTACCTCTGGTTTCTATAGTAACCGTTAGTTTAGAGGTAAGGCTAAATTGACATGATTCGAGAATCAAATAAATTACCTGGAAAGAAGTTTGAAATCAAGTGGGGGAATTTAGCTTTATTGCGTGATCTTTAAAAGAATGCAAGTTTGTTATAAACAAGAAGGACAAAAATCGATAGCTCATTTTAGTTCTACAATGAAAGGCTCACTAAAGTTTAGTGTTAATCTCAATTTTTTTTATTATTTATCTTTGACGATCTGATTTTCCTTTAAAGTCCAGTTACATTTTCTAAAATGCAAGTTAACTCTTTTAGTATTTTCTTAAAAAATGAGAATAGATAAATGCAGTATTTTTATTGTTTCCGAAATTTCGACTTATAATTATTCAAATATATACTACTTCAAACCTTTCAATTAAACGCTGGTTATTAGAAGAAAGATAATAATAAAGTAATTACATTTTTACAAACGAACACACACATTACTATTTCAACACGGTTTTTTAATATAATTTTTTAATTCCTGACACCAATCCAGTTATTCGGCGATATCGACGAGTGGAATTCAGATAATTGGAGCTTTAATGTATCTCGCATTTAATGATAATCTAAAGTTAGATTGTTCATTTATTTTGTGTTTTAAAATTTATTTGATCAAAATTAGAATTCAGGGGTTGATCCAGACAAAACTTGGGGCCTATTTAGGGCCTTTTCACAAAAATCCATTTGGTAAAACAGGCCACAAATTTTCTCTTAATAAAATAAGTGTCTTCACAAATATCCATTCTGTATGAAAAACATTCTTCATTAATTATTTTTTATTTTGTTAGGTTTTAAAATGTCTAATTTCCAACAAAACAAGTTCACCAGAAAGGAAAACTTTAGCCGAAGTACTTTAAAAAGTTATTATTAATAAATGCTTCGATCGAATTTGAGTAACTAGATTTCAACTTTCATTACAAAATGTTATTTTTCACAAAAATATAATAAATTTCAGAAAAATAACTTTTACTTTTCATGAATTGGGCCTCAAGAAAAAAAACCCTGCATCGACACCTGGATTTATCCAAGTTTACTTTATATTGTCTGCATTTTTTCACTGTAATATTCTTAAGCTTTATTTAACTTTTCATGAAGATTTTCGCCTGCTTCCAAAGAATAACTTATTGAAAACAAACTAAAGGTTGTTAGCAATCTAATGTTTTAAATTATGTATTACTTATTTTCAGAATCTTGTTTGAGCTTCTGAAACAAAACATTGAGCATCATTTGCTATTTCACAGACAATATGGCTGAGCATCTAACCTTTTACTGCCAATTAATCATTCTCAGTTCATCGAATACAAAGAACTTTTATAAATTCGAATTCTAAGGGAAAATGTAAAAATATTCCAATTGCCGAAAATCTGAAATAATACAAAATTTAATCGAAATTTCTCGTTTTCCTTCCAATATACCGTAAATATAAGCCACAATACCACAATAATACACCTTTAACAATAAATGACATCGACATTTTTCGTCGACTGAAAAAAAAAAAAAAAAAAATTCTGTTGCTCCAAAATACTGCCTATTTATTAATTAAAATACTGTAATTTGAATTTTAACGTGTTATATATGATTTCACTATTTTATATAAAGACTTACTATTTTTTTAAAAATACACAAATAATAGTAAATAATTTTTTTAAAAAAAAAACGACTTCTATTAATTAGTCCTTAACTTATTACACTGATATGTACTATTACTTTACTTATTACTCTGATTATTGCAAGTCAGATGGCATAATTTTCGAAAGTGGCTTAGTGCAACAGAATATTTCTTGTGATAATGCTTTATTGTTGTTCACATTCAATTTTAATCCCATTGTTGACAATTTTGCTCATATTGACACGTAATTGATTATCACATACTAGCAAAACCCGCGGCTTTGCTCCCGTAATTATTGAAAAATGCCAAGTGGTATTCGTTGGCCTATTTTCTTAGAGGAAATTTTACTGCCACAGATAATTCAGAAATTACTAATTAAGCTACACTAACGTCGAAAAAAATCGAAATTTTAGAACGTTTTTCGCTTTTTCACACCCCCCCCCCCCTTTGTGGTAGTGTCACCAATATAAAATATAGCTGTTACAGCAGGGACTGTTACCATCAATTTGCCACCATCACTTTTGAAAATGGTTCTGTAGTTCCAGAGATTCCATAGAAATTGTAATTTAGAATATTTTTAGACCGCTTTTCGTTCATCTCACCCTTTTAAATTTCGATTTTTTTTATAATTTATTCTTAGAGAGCATTTACATCTTATAAGTGACTACCATGCCAAATTTGATGTTTCTAGCTCCTTCAGTAAAAAAAAAAAAAAAAAAAAAAAAAAAAAACGAAATTTTAGAACGTTTTTCGCTCTTGCATCCCCCTGGGGGTAGTGGCACCGACATAAAATATAGCCTATGTTGGAGCAGGGATTGTCACCATCAATTTGCCACCATCACTTTTGAAAATGGTTCTCTAGTTCCAGAGATTCCATAGAAATTGTAATTTAGAATGTTTTTAGACCGCTTTTCGTTCATCTCACCCTTTTAAATTTCGAATTTTTTTAGAATTTGTTCTTAGAAAGCATTTACATTTTATAAATAACTACCATGCCAAATTTCATGTTTCTAACACCTTCAGTATAAAAAAAAATCGAAATTTTAGAATTTTTTCGCTGCTGCACTCCCCTGGGGGTAGTGGCACCGACATAAAATATAGCCTATGTTGGAGCAGGGACTGTCACCATCACTTTTGAAAACGGTTCTGTAGTTCCTGAGATTCCATAGAAATTGTAATTTAGAATGTTTTTAAAACGCTTTTCGCTCATCTCACCCTTTTAAATTTCGAATGTTTTTAGAATTTGTTCTTAGAGAGCATTTACATCTTATAAGTAACTACCATGCCAAATTTGATGTTTCTAGCTCCTTCAGTATAAAAAAAATCGAAATTTTAGAACGTTTTTCGCTCTTGCATTCCCCTGGGGGTAGTGGCACCGACATAAAATATAGACTATGTTGGAGCAGGGATTGTCACCATCAATTTGCTACCATCACTTTTGAAATCGCTTCAGTAGTTCCAGAGATTACCCCTTACAAACAAACAAACAAACAAAAAAACAATCTTTACTCCTTTATAATATTAGTATCCTCTTTAATAAAAAGCTATGCGTTGCTGACGACTGGGATTTTTCGCTAATCGTTGCCACAGATCAATCTCGGAAAATGAAACATTTACAGTTACTGAAAAAATTAATTGCTCGAAAAGTATTTGTTGTCAGAAAATTGTTAGACAAACTGCGTTAGAAAGGTAAAAAATTGTATTTTTCTTGATATAAATTTCAAATCCACTGATTATGCCATTTTTCAAATATTGAATTTCAAAAATTACCAAATTTCACATTGGAGTACCATAGCGAAACTTCACACGTAAAAAATAATGATAACAGCAATGTGTCAGCACGAGTCACAAATTATAGTAGCCTTATTATTCTGTTAAAATATAAAAGGGAATTATGATATCACGAGTACATGATTTTTATTTAATTCTCGAAAAATACTAGATGCGCCATTTCTTTTTAGTTGTGAATAATATAGGTTAATTCACGTTATTAAAAAATGTAGCTATAAAACATATAAATCAATGTAAAACGGTAAGTAATAAATTGTAAACGTAATAGTAAACCATATTTAAAAAAAAAACATAACTTAGTGAAATAAGTATCCGTTTTTATGTTATTTTAGGATATTTCAGGTAAAGGTACTTTAAAATACAAGATTAAATTCACCAATATATTTCGTTTGATTCAAGGTTCTTTTGGAGAAACCGACCAGCGCAGCTGGCGTAGTCTGCTAGTAGATTATAATTTTTAACGCAACAAAAAGAAAAAAAAAGCTAACACGATAAGATGGATATTTTAAAAATGTGTATAAGTACTGTGTACTTTTATTACAATTTCGTAGCTATTGGCCAACTTTTACGGAAGTTGAAACATAAAAGATCGAAAAAAGACAAAAAACAATCATGAAGACAGATATACCTATAATACTGGTTAAATTGAAACAGCGCTACTACTGAAATATATATACAGAGGCTATTTGCACAATAGACGAATTTGTTTTGGTGTAAAAAAAAATCGTCTGCATAGAAAAATTATTTTTCACTTCTAATATATTTTTGAAAGTATAAATTTTCGTATCAACTAAAATTTTTGTTTTCATGCAAAATGGCGCTTTTAAAGAACCGATGGATGGAAGGCACTTTCAGAAGAGAATTATTCGTATTAGGTTATTTAAAAAAAACGCTGTGAAAGGCACGGTTTTTCTATATCTAAAAAAAATCAGTAGATAATATTGTCAATAAGATAGGGAAAAAAAACGTCAATGTCAGGCTTCAAGTGGAAAAATGATTCCAAATATGTATCCAAAAACAGAAAGGAATTCTTCGAATATTGCAAAGATAAAATCTTTTACGGTAAAAGAAAATCCTCCAGGTCAAAGTACTATTGCTAAATCGTTAAAATACTCGGTATCAACTATTAACAAAATCTTAAACACTGATTTGAATTTTAAAAAGGCTAAAAAACACAATGTTCATTGTCTTTTTCCACGACATATCGCCGAACGTAGAACATGATGCAGAATTCTTTATGAGAAGCCTTTATTCGGAGAAAAATGGAAAAATGTTGTTACAATATAGATAAAGCATGGGTCTATTTAAATGATCGTAATAAAAAGAGATCCATTTATTATCAAAGAGGAGAAAAAAAAATCTTAAAACATGATTCAGTGTATCTAAAGAAAGTTTTAGCAAAGTATTTATGATTGTTGCTGGCTTTCCATATAACGGCAATTTAAAAATAAAGAGGGTGGAGAAAAATATCAATATCAACTCCACATACTATCAAAAACACATTTTACTCCCCATCTTCAAACATGAAATACCATCTCTTTACTCCCATCAGTGCCTTCAATCTGTTGACCTGCATCAAGATAAAGCAAGCATCCACACATCACAATCCACTGTTAATTTCCTGGAAAAAATGGATCGAGAAATGATTATCAGGGCTATACCCTTCACCGATATACCTGCTAAATCTCCTGATGTATCACCCATGGAATTTTGTGCTTTTACTATTAAAAAGCGCGTTATTCAAACATCGACCTACCACTCTTCATTGACATTGGAAAGCTGTTCAAGAAAAATGGACCAAATTACCCCTTCCAAAACTACAAAAGACATTGTCATGGAAATTACGGTGTAGAAAGATAGTTCAGAATAAGAGTTAACAACTTGAGCATTTAAAACGCAAATATTTTATGTAAAATAATTCTACCATATGATAATCCTCTAAAATTGTGCGAACACCCTCTGTATTTATAATATATATACAACACAATGAAATAGGTTGAATTCGAATGCTGGCCTTTCCGATTCAAAACTTGGAGACGTTACTTCTGCCGCAATTTTTTTCACTTATGTTAAGTAACATTTCTGTGGTGATTTTCTTTATGGAATCGGTCGCGAAATGGTTTTAAAATGGTTTTAAAACGGATTCAATACCTAATCTGTCGGCCAGTTTGTACGAAAATCTATACAGTACTTACGTCAGTGGTTTATGACATATTCGCCAAATAGGAGCTCAATCGGAAGTACCGTTTGGGAGTTATCGTGTTCATTTTTACATACGCACACACGCAAATCATGATTACAATATTTTCCAGACACTGTACGTTAGGAAAGTAACATACAGTGTGTTCCAAAATTCGACCTACAAATTAAGAGGGATGATAGAAGGCATCAAGAGGATGAAAACTTACTACAGAACATGGGGTCGCAAACCACGTTTAGTGGAAGAAAATCGCAAAAATAGTTATGAAGGGTGTGACATCGAGTGGAACAAAAAGGACCAATTATAAGTAGAAAAACATTTATATGACGTCAATCATGATTACAATGCATTGCAGTTCAACGTCAGAAAGGAGACGACGACACATTTTTATAGAAATTGTTTGAAGTTGCAGCATGAAAGTCATTGCACAGCCGACACCGACGGACGAAGTATAGCTGGACGCGTTAAAACATATTCCTATAAAAATGTCTCGTCGTGTACTTTTGACGTTGAACTGTAATGCACTATAATCATGGTTTACGTCATATAAATGTTTTTTCTACTTATTATTGGTCCTTTTTGTTCCACGCAATGTCACACCTTTCATAACTATTTTTGCGATTTTCTCCCACTGACCGTGGTTTGCGACCCCATGTTCTATGGTAAGTTTTCATCCTCTTGATACCTTCTATCACCCTCTTAATTTGTCGATCGAATTTCGGAATACCCTGTATATATATATACATACATAATATGTACAAATAATTAGGAAAATCAGAGCATTCGTTCAAAAATTATGCAAGGATATACATAATATATGTATATATAATATCCTGTTTTGTTCAAAGTCGGTTACAAATAATAATAATTTCATACGCAAATCATTAAAATTTTATATGCTATCCTTACCTTTTCTATTTTAAGATATTAACGCGAATAAGATGGCTCGATATACTATTACAAACACCCGCGCAAAATATGTTATCGGTTAAGATGTCCCACTTTCTTATGTGCGTCCCACGACGCACACTTTTTTCTCCCTTCATGTAAGAAATCGGTTATTCAACCGCCCAAGTGTCGTATATTTGAAAATCATTAGTCAAAGAATGCTCAGGGGAATGGTCCTTTTATATCATGTCGAACATGGCAATCGGCACGAATTCTGCTCCTTTCCATTATACCTTAAATTTAGCTGTTACATTTTTCTTAAAATATGTCGTAACCTCTTCGCTACTCAGTATTAATGTAGTATTATTGATTATTATTCAATTATTTCTTCTCCAATGTGACATCAGAGCAAGAGTTTTAATCAATTTGCATTATTTCGAATCTTACAAGGAAGGTCTTCATAAGCGCAAACACAGAAAATTTTGAAAAAATTGCGTTTATAAAAAAAAATTGCTGCGAAATCTCGATATAACGAACGTAAAACAATTATGAAAATTTCGTTTATTTGGTGATTTATCACCGGTTGGCGATGGAATAAAATTTAAAAAAATACGCTTTTATATCCAATATTCTTTAAGGAAAAACTTTTTCATGCTGAACTTAAGTAAGTTTAACTTTACTTAAAAAATAAATTTCTATATACACATTTATATGTATATAACGATCGTATTTTACGATTTAAAACAAAATTTAAATTGATTGAAATTGTTTCAAGCTCAAAAATAAGCCTGATTCTGAACATTGTCAATTTAAAAAAAAATGTACTGTTGCTATGGAAACAACGACTTCTTCAACATGGGAATGTATGACGAATGCGTTCGTCATCGGGCTTTTTATTTTAAAATACACTTAAAAAATACTTATATAACCAGTGAAGCCGTTTAAATTAGAAAAAATCGTGGAATGGAGGATAAAACAATGACAAAATTTCATTCAATCTGTAATAAATAGAGAGAAAGAAAGGTGACTGATTTATTTAACCTCAGTTAAAGAATATTTTAAATTAATATTACTGCAAATGTACAGAGAATTGAAAATGTTGAACCCAAAATGCAAACGATCGTTTGAGTTTGGATAGGAAAAAGTGTTTAAGCGTTTTTAACGAAATTCTGTAACTTTAGAAGAATTTTTCTTTGAATAGGCAATATAAATGCATAAAATCTTTACAAAAATGTTAAAGTTACAAAAAGAATAGATGCAAATTATCAGATATGAAAAATAAAGTAGAAATTTGGTACCTCAAAGCGGACCTCAAAGATGAAATATTTTTGTTTTCATTAATATATTGTAAATTTGGTATACTTTCGTGTTATATTTTGTTTTTGTTTTCATTAATAATTGTAAATTTGGTAATTTCGTGTTATAGCGCCCCCCAAGGATGAATCGCGAAGCGACCAAGATTTATCGCCAAATTATAAAGCATGTATGACATAATAATATATGATATATATATAACATTTCTTGACGTATGTGGCCAAGTTATAGTCATATATAATGCATATATAATGTATATATATGACATGTGTATATGATGTATATACGACATATAAGACGTAAATAATATGTGTATAATGACGTATATGGCACATATAAGAGCGTTTGGAATATATATATGCGTATATTAGGATGCATATATAAGCTTTGTGATGATCTCGGCGAAATCATAACTGCAACCTTGGCATAATCATAATTGTGGAGGCCGCTATAACACAAAAGTACGGTATTTTTTTTTTTTTTTTTTTTTTTTTTAAGCTTCCGGAACATTTTCCCAATGGTTATTGTAATTTGTTAAATTATTTTATTTTACCTTTGTTATCGTCAATCAGTTTTTACTGTAACTTTGATGGAATATATTAGATGATATTCTGGCTTAACTAATGTTATAGGCAGATATTTTTTGTCCTTAATTTTTCTTTAGAAGTTTAAACCTGCAACTAAAAAATATTAGATATTGCTAACAAATATTAGACTGCAGTGCGAAATCTTCGCACGGATCCACTGATATGTATTATTTCTGTTGTCAACATACCTCTTTCTATGTATTTACGAAACGCACAACAACGAATGAGGTAGCATTCGAAAGGTTTTTAAAGCGTCTTCTGACATAGTACACTCACATTTCGTTAAAACATAGTGTTTGATTAAAAATGTAATCGGAATTGTTTTCATAAACGAATTGAAAGGTTTTCCTCAAATTAGTGTTGCCACAAAAATAAAATACCGCATTATATGATGCTCAACAATGATTATATATATAAAAAAATGAATAGTACCAAAAAAGATAAATGATAATTTCTCCGCACAGATTTATTTTATATTTATGGTTAAAAAACAAAATTGAAATAGAAATGTTTAGAAGAAAAAGACACCATGGATCGATCGAAGCAGTGATATTTATTTCACGTGTAGAATAATATGTTATATTAGATTAAATTGTATTTTAAATGCATTCAATTTCTTTTTCTTTGTTTCATGTTTTTCAAGAAACGGATGACGTCATCTTCTAATGCACTTAAAATATGATTGTTAATTCTTTTTTCTCACGCGTGCCTTCTACTATCCTTAATCAGTTTTTACCGTAACTTTAATGGAATAAATGAGACGATATCCTGTCTTGACTAATGTTATTTGCAGATATTTTTAACCTTAATTTTTCTTTAGAAGTGTAAACCTGCATCTAAACAATATTAGATATTGCTAAGAATTATTAGACTTCAATGTGAAATTTTGGCACGAGTCATTAATAAAAGGGGAAAGAATGGTGATCCACAAATATGGACCTACGGAGTGAAGAAGATATTTTAACCCTTAAATTCGCGATTTATTATTATTATTATTATTATTGAAATAAATATCATAAATATATTTTAATGTCTAAAATGTCAGAATTTTTTTTTTGATTGTTTGTTTGTACATTTGTGCATAAAAATTTAATGATTTTAATAATTTCTACACTTTTTTTTTGTTTATAAAAATATTTTTAAACTAGAACAAACCCCATAAAAACACACGTTCTAAGCTTCAGTTTTCTGCGAAAATGTACACAATTTCTCATTGGTTTATCAGTTACTCTAAATATGGATCCCAACATTCTTATGCTGCAATCTGTGACTATACTAGGAGGTGGAATGAGAGTGCATTCAAATTAGAGGTCTACACCGGCCCGAGGGCCGCGCTCGGGCCAATTTTCATTCACAAGGCTGGGATCGGACTGGGCCGGGCCTGGTCTTCACTCTTTCTGGTGCGGGCCCGTACTTAACTTTTTTCTACAGACTTGGGCTGCGCCGGACCGGGCCTACTTTTATTCACGAAACTAGAGTCGGACTGAGCCGTGTCTGGTCTTCACTCTTTCCGGTCCGATCCCGAACCTAACTTTTTTCTACAGACTTGGGCTGCGCCGGACCGGGCGGTTTATGCGCCAAGCCGGGCCTGGAATTTTCATTCTGCCTAGAGGTGCATAGGCTGAAATTTTCAGTCCCGATCCCGACCCAGCCCGTATGACAATCATTCGTCTAGCCCGTACAAAAGTCAGTAAAATGAGGCCCGCCGCGACAATATTTGCAAACACTGCTTATATTTTAAACGGCCATTATTCTATAATTAAAATTCTTTTTTAATTTTTTTTAACATACATTTCTAGGCAAAAAAATTAAAGTGCAGTAAAACCTGTGAAATAAAACCGGTCTATGACTAAAATCTGTCTTAAACGGAAAAAGTCTTGATTCGTACAAAAGGAATAGAATACATTTACAACAGACGATGTACCTGCTAAGAATGGAACCTGTCTCTAACGGACTTTTCTTCTCTTACTATAGATCTTTATTTGGATGTTAAATTGTCTAAGTCAATTTTTTTAATCAGTGTTTATGCTCGTAATTATCTAAATTGTCATTAATATTGCTCATATTTTTATTCCATGCAGTTCGAACATAATCAGAAAATAAAATATATGCATAAGTAAGTGTGCTTTTTGAATAATTTTAATTGTTGCTTCAGAAATATCGGCATGTTTTGTAAAAATTCAGTTGGGCCGGGACGAATTTTTAGCTTTTGTACCGTACTGGTCTCGAGTCGAGATTTTAGTTGTTATGAAGGAGCAGTAAAAAAAATTGTACGGGTCGGACCGGGCACTGGCTGAATTTTTAATTTTTATCAAAAAAATTTTGTACGGATCGAGCCGGGCCCGCGCCTGGAAATTTCTGCTTCTGCAGACCTTCAATTCAAATAAATACAGAAGAGCATTTACGAAACATTAAGCTTCATGTAATATATGGCTGAAATGTAATATGCAACTGATTAGTTTATTTGCACATTGCATTGAAGGGTTAAATTTATTCCATACTAACTCCATGGCGCCCAACTTTCTGGTTTTTATCAAGTCAAACAAAAATATTCCGAGCCATAAATGTTATTTACAAAGAATATGAAATAATGGAACAATGGAAAAATGTAGGCTACTCGATGGACTTCCTAGTTGTGGTGCAACTTTACATTCAGGCGAAATGTAAGCAACTTGCAAAGACATAAGTGAGCCATTGAAAAATTAAGTTTAATTGTAGTAAAAAACTACATGAAAAATGATTTACTTAAAAAAAAAAATTAATTAAAAGCATAAGAAAATTTCAAAAAAGGAAAACTTAGCAGAAAGAAAATAAATAAAAAATTAATTAAAGTTAAGTTTACAACACAAAGTTGAATATGTATGTATATATATATATAGATATTACATTAGTGAGCCATTGAAAAATTAAGTTTAATTGTAGAAAAAAACTACATGAAAAATGATTTACTTTAAAAAAAAAATTAATTAAAAGCATAAGAAAATTTCAAAAAAGGAAAACTTAGCAGAAGGAAAATAAATAAAAAAATAATTAAAGTTAAGTTTACAACACAAAGTTGAATATGTATGTATATATATATATATTACATTAGTTCTTAATGTAGAAAAATCAAACTGTAACCGAAGACTAACCCTATCCTATAACAAAAAGGCACTTTTCAGTGACCGTACATTTTAATTTATTATAATAAATGTTGCAGAAAAGTAACAGGCTATATCTACCCTATATATATAAAATCCTAATGAAACAAATTTGTGAAACGATTTTATGAAACGATTTTATGAAACGACTGATTAAACGACTGATTATGTTTCAGGAATATTTTTAATAAAATATTAAACGCTTGATGGTGAAATTAATACCAATTGTCCATAAAAATCCGCGGATGTCAAAACTGGTAATAGAATTTTGAAATTGGAATTAGTTTTCGAGATATTAATTTTTTTCTAATTTTAATGACATTTCTGTAATGATGGCAACTAATTACTCAGTTTTTTTGTGACAAAAAAGGGAAAAAAATTGAAAAGGATCCCGATAGGGATTATTTATTTCTTTTTATTCGTCATTTTCAAATTGAAATTGAATTTATCTTTTATTTCAATCGATAATGAAGACAAGATTGTGATTAAATTATGTTTTTCAGGAAAATTTGAAAAAAAAATCACATTTCTATCGTCAGGATTCAATTGTCTGTCAGCATTTAATTTAATTTATAAACTGAAAATATTTTGATTAAATTCGTCCAAATGACGTCATTTATGTAAACGCAAAAGAAAGGGGGGAAAAGGAATTAATAGTAATTATTATTTATTGACATCATTTTGTTATTTTTTTGTAAAATTTAATTAAACGAATTTATAAAATCACTAATTCGGATATTTGAAACGAATATATAAAATAATAATTTCCCAACTGAACGGAAGGAGAATAAAATATCCTGCTTGGTTTTCTATCCTGCTTGGTTTTTTCCGCCAAGCTTTTTAAAAAAGCGTCAAGACCCTATAATAGAAAAGCACCAAAAGTTCATTGAGTTTGTTTTCATAACTTTTGGTAACAAATCCTTCTATATTAAAAAAAAAAGTAATCTGGAACTGAGCCAAAAACGATTTAGAAATGGACCAATCAAATTCTGCGTAGATATTCCGGGTTATTCTCATCGCTTTTTTACTAGGGACTTTTTTGAGGAGCTATTACTTTTTTTCTAGCCTTCCTACGTATTCGAAAATCATACCACCAGATGCGAAATATAACAAGCTTTCAGAAATTAAAAAAAATGATCACGGTCGGATAATAAAAACTCAAAAAATCCTTAAAAATAGAGTAAAAAATCTTTTATTGAAAACGTCATTTTTTTATATTGTTGCCAATTTCTAAATAAGCGCAAAGGATTATGTTTTATCTCAAATAAAAATTGTATTTGCGCGAGATTATTAAAAACAATAATGAAAGTTTAAAATAATAATTAAATGATCACGTGTTGAAAGCAGGAAATAAAGAAAATTACGTCATAAAAATTGTGTTTACACATGAATATAAAAAATAAAAAAGATGAATTAAATGAAAAAGTATTATAACCAGTTAAATAAAAAGCATTATAACCTGATTACAGTAGATAGCCGCCGTTCGTGATATCATCATCATCATCATATTTTTAAAACAGGAGACATTACCAGGTTTTAAGAGGCTGTGAAATCAGAACGGGGGTTGGTGAGCGTAGCGAGCAGGGGGCAGAGCCCCCTAGTATATATATATATATATGTATGTATGTATATATATCATAGTGAAACACAAAAAAAGTTTAAGTTGAAGGCAGAGAAACAACTCGGGTTTCGTCATCAATTAACAAACCATATTTAGGGCGTTTCCGATTTGTGGGGTCAGAAACCTCGTAATCTACAAATTCGGTGGTAATTTCATTTGGGATATTATAAACATTTTTGTAAAAATGTTTGGAAAAGTGACTAAATATTTTTTAACACTTTCCAACGTAGTTGAAAAGTGTTTATGACTTCGATTTGTCTGGCCGTATGGCCGTCTGCCGTCTGTCCGTGCTCTAACTCCTGTAAATATGCTCGGATTGCCCTGCAATTTTTATATGTTATTGTCGTTATCTATAGCATGTTCCCTATTTCAACTGGAGTGTGTAGCACTTATAGTTTTTTACAGGGACACTCAAAAGAATTCCATTACATTACGGTCTATGGGAAAAAATCATTTACGGTTTATTTTAATAATGTTACACAATTTCAAACACATTGAAATTGATATATATCACTAAGGTGCATTACAAGAAGCTTAATATGGAATAGGGTGTGCATAGAACTTATAGTAAATTTACAGGGACAGTCAAAATAATTCCGTTATATTGCGTCTACGGAGAAAAATCGTTTGCGGTTTAATTAAATAATGTTTCACTATTTTAAACGCATTGAAATTTATATATATCACTAAGGTGCTTACTACAGAATTTTATTTAGAAAAAGACAAGACTACAGAATATGGTGTGTATAGCAGTCATCGTTCATTTACAGGGACACACAAAAGAATTCTCTACTGTCTGTTAACAATCGTTCCTGGAAGTGCGTTTTAAGTTGCTGAACGCGCTTTTAAATTTAACTCCCTTTTTGTCTATTACTTGGTGTGTAGAAATTCTGTAGATCCTATACAGGGCAGCACAAAAGTTCTCGAACACATTTCCGTTTATTGACAGAAACTCCAGAAGGAGAATTTTAAACTGTGCTACGCGTTTCCTAACTAAACTAAAATTTATCATACTATGTAGTATATATACAAATCTATAGATCATATACAGGGCTGAATAAAAGTATTCGGATATTTTTCCGAATATTGTATATGTTGGAAATTCCTGAAATTACGTTTTTTAGCTCACAGGCTATCAAAGCCTGAGAGCTTATGTGCCCGCCGGTTCTGTATGTACGTACGTATGTATGTACGTAACGCGATAACTCTTGATAGAACTAACCGTTTTACTTTGAATTTTGTTTATAGGTTCCTTGTGATAAGGCGCTTCCCTGATTAGTTTTGGAGGTTCATTGGTTAAGCATAAAGGGGGGAAATGGGGGGCTAACCCCCCATAATTTAGATAAATAGGTTTTTCATGCAGAATTATCCCATTTTCTTCAAATTTTGTATAAAGGTTCATTTTGATAATGCGCTTCTGTCAATAGTTTTGGGGGTTCATTGGATAAGTATAAAGGGGGAAAGGGGGGGGGGGCTAATCCCCCCCCCTTAATTTAGATAAATGGGTTTTTCATGCAGAATTATCCGATTTTCTTCAAATTTTGTATACAGGTTAATGGTGATAAAGCGTTTTCCTGATTGGTTTTGGGGTTTCATTGTTTAAGTATAAAGGGGGGTAACGGAGGGCTGCCCCCCCTTAATTTAGATAACTGCTATTTTCATGCAGAATTATGCGATTTTCTTAAAATTTTGTATATAGGTTTATTGTGATAAGGCGCTTTCCTGATTAGTTTAAGGGGTTCTTTTGTTAAGCATAAAGAGGGTAAAGGGGGGCTTATCCTCCCCCCTTAATTTAGATGAATGTGTTTTTCATGGAGAATTATCCGATTTTCTTCAAATTTTGTATATAGGCTCATTGTGGTAAGGAGCTTCCCTGGTTAGTCTTGGGGTTCATTGGTTAAGTATAAAGGGGGATACGGGGGGGGGTAATCCCCCTTAATTTAGATAAATGGGTTTTTCATGCAGAATTATCCGATTTGCTTCGAATTTAGTATATATGTTCATTGTAATAAAGGGCTTCCCTGATTAGGTTTGGGGTTCAATTGTTAACTATAAGGGGGTGGGGGAACGGGGGGATGATCCCCCCTTAATATATTGTCGATTTCTTTATTTTTCGAGGGGCTTATTTCAAATTCTTTGAAATAAGTGTATAATATACAATTAGTGTGAATAGCCTGTGAGCTCAATGCCCTCAGTTTAACTGGGCAGTTTTCTTTTTTATTAAATATGTTATGCGTTTTCCAAATTGTTTACTTAGATGTTATCTTTCAGCTTATTAAACGGTAATGATTTGTAAAATTATTTTGGAAGCATTGGAAAGTGTTACATAATCTATGCTTGACGCATGATTTTTCGTTCTTGTTTAGCTGCTCTATCATTTACAAAAATATTTTTGGTATGCATATTATCAGATAAAGAGAAAATTAATAATGAATGTTCCTTTTTTAGATCACAGACTATCAAAGCCTAAAAGCTAATGTGCCCGCAGGTTCTGTATGTACGTAGGTATGTATGCATGTACGTAACGCGATAACTCTTGATAGAAATATCCGATTTGCTTCAAATTTTGTATATAGGTTCATTCTGATAAGACGATTCCCTGATTAGTTTTGGGGGTTCATTGGTTAAGTATAAAGGGGGGAACGGGGGGGCAATCGTCCTTAATTTAGATAAATGGGTTTTTCATGTAGAATTATCCGATTTGCTTCAAATTTTATATATAGATTTATTGTGATAAGGCGCTTCCCTGATTAGTTTCGGAGGTTCATTGGTTAAGTATAAAGGGGGGAACGGGGAGCTAAAACCCCTTCATTTATTGTCGATTTCTTTATTTTTCAAGGGCCATTATTCTTTGAAATAAGTGTATAATATACAATTAATAGCCTGTGAGCTCAATGCCATCAGTTTAACTGGGCACTTTTCTTTATTATTATCATTATTATTAATAATATTATTATTATTATTATTATTATTATTATTTTACCAGTAGAAACTAATAAAATCAAGTTTTCTATGACGTTGTCTATTTCAATCTAGCATCGATGAAATGTTACATAATCATATAATAAAATCACTAATTATCATTAAAATATAGATTTAAATGCTTAAGAGGTAAAATCAGAACACAAAAATCCTTATAAAAACCTTTTAATATAATGATCGACATGTTTCGAATGCACAAACGGCGACATTATCAACATCTACACAATAAACAAATTATTCTCGAAAAAAAAAAAAAAAAAAAAAAACACGCAAGTGCTTAAAATAGTGAACTGTAAACGTGAAAATTAATATTTCCTTTTTGTTTTTTTTAAGCAGAAAAACATCTCGTGCCAAATTTTAGGTAATTCAAAAGAGGCTGATTCAGTCCATATGTTCACGTTATGCATACAGATTTCTATTGATTCACGGATTATAGACAGGAAATAAAGTCTTGATGGATCAATTATTTTACTTTTCTTAAAACCAATTTTTAAAGTCGCGATGCTATGTAGTCTTGCCAAAGCTGTAGTTCTTCTGTCATATTTCATCATATCATATATCACCAGCCTTTTTTGAATTACCTAAAATTTGGCACGAGGTGTTTTTCAATTTAAAAAAAAGTAATAAGGAAATATTCATTTCCACGTTTACAGTTGACTATTTTAAGCACCTGCTTTTATTATACATATGATCAAGTGGTTTATGTTTTTCAAGTTTATTTTTTTTTTTAAATGCAGGAATAGTTTGTTTATCGTGTAGATCTTTATAAGGGCGACATTTGTGCGTTCGAAACATGTCGATCATTATATGGAAAGGTTTTTGTTTTGTGTTCTGTTTTTATGATTTAAAATAAAGGACAGTATTTTGAAAGTATTTTATTGTATAACTTCGCAATAAGTTTACAAAGTTTTTTTTTTTTTTTTTAAAGAAAAATATACATTTTAAAAGAATTTAATTATTTCTCTCTCTCTCTTTTTTCTTTCTTTTTCTTTTTTTTTTTTTTTTTTTTTTTTTTACTCTTTTAGGCTATAACAAATAAAACATTTCAACTTACTTCACGAATTTCTTCATAAAATGCGAGTTAAGTTTCATTTATTCGTTAGGAATTTAAAATTGTTGTGCCCATTACACAAACCCAAATAGCAATCTATTCACATTTGAAGAAATCAGCGTCTTTTCGGGTCAATGAAAACTAAAATCTTGCTTGTGGATTATTAAACTACCTGTGGTTGCTATAGTAACCGTTAGGTTAGAGGTAAGATTGAATGAACGTGATTCCAGAATCAAATAATTCAGCTTAAAAAAAGAATTTCTGAAATCAAATGATTTAATTTAGTTTTATCGCGGAAGAATAGAAAAAAACATCAAGATTAAATTGTGGAGGGATGTTATAAGTTTCACAAGTGTTTGCGATAAACTTTTAATGTTATTTTCTGGATGTATTGTTTATAATTATATACACTGATATTAGAACATTAAAAGAAGATATGAGGAAAAAGAACGTAACCACCATTTAAAATTATTGTCAGACGATATTTTTCTTTTCTTTTTTTTATGCTATTTATAAATAAAACATTTCAATGTAATTTGCGAAATTCTTCCTAAAACGCAAGTTAAATTCCATTTATTCGTTTCGAAATTAAAATTATTTTGTTCATACACTAACCCAAATCTCTTCAAATTGGAAAAAATCAGCGTCTTTTCGGGTCAATGGAAACTAAAGCGTTGCTTGTGGATTATTAAGCTTACATGTGGTTCCTATAGTAACCATTAGGTCAGATGTAAGATTGAATGAACGTGATTCGAGAATCTAATAATTCAGTTTAAGAAAAAGAATTTCTGAAATCAGATTATTTAATTTAGCTATATCGCGGAAGAATAGAAAAAAACATCAAGATTAAATTGTGGAGGGATGTTATAAGTTTCACAAGTGATTGCGATAAACTTTTAATGTTATTTTCTGGATGTATTGTTTATAATTATATACACTGATATTAGAACATTAAAAGAAGATATGAGGAAAAAGAACGAAAAAGAAGTGCTATCATGAATTAAATTGTATAGAAATATTAATAAGTTTCCCAATTAATTATGGGAAACTTTTTAATGTTATTTTCTTCCTGTATCGTTTATACTTATATGCTCTTATATCAGAACATTAATGGGTTATATGACTGTTATAATTTCAAAAAATTCGATTTTTTAGAAAAAAAACAAATATTTAAAAGAACAAAATTTTCTGCAATATTATATATATTAAAAACTGCATGAAAAAGTTCTTATAATTATTCTAGTTATGACTAAAAATATATCGGGTGTTTTCGTAAAGTTTTATTTCTTCAGCAGGTATGCATTGTAGGGAACAACATCGGTGTTGCTTGAGAACGTTCTATATACTCTGATTGGTTGATTTTTGTATATCGTCTCCTATGGCGAATTTGTAGAAAATTCCTTCAGATTCTAAAAGCAGATTTTTTTTGCCAAATGTCGCCAAAATTTGGTGAAAAATCGCAAACTTGGCGACTTTTTTTCATTTGGCGTCATGCATGTATTTTGGTATTGGTGTTACGGTTGGTTTCAACCAATTTTTTTTTTATCTACATTAATTATTTAAATCACTTTCTCTACATTTATTTAAAAGCACTCTTTTTTCTTCTGTTTCTAATAAAAATTTAAATAAATAAAAGTAATTGTAATAATAATAATAAAATCAGTTTTTATTTTTTCTTCTTTCTTTTTCTTTTTGCAAAGTAAATTCAACGTTTATAGTCTAGCTTTGCTTCCTGTTTTCAAATACGAAAGATAAATAGCAGGGAGGGAGGTCCCTCAGTAAAAGACCACACATAGTGTATTGGGCAGTCGTGTACGTTTTCTCCCATACCCTTGAATCATGTGTTGTAGTCACCTAGTCTAGTTTTGGTTAAAAGAAAGACCGTCCGCCCTGTATAGGAATTACGTTATCTTATGAGTGTACTATATACGCAATTAGGCTTTGTAAGCTTACGACAGGCTTCAATGGGCTCTGCTATCAGGCGGATAGCTGGCGCCCAGGTCAACAGAGGCTCACAGGACCCCCTTCAGCACACGCCATGGGGGTGAAACATGGCTGCCTTCCCCCATGAAGCGGCTGGCAGGGTGGAACGACAGGCTGGTGCCTTCAAGGAGAGTCCATTTTCCCTTTTGTTTCCATTCCCGTACCCCTGGCGGAGTGGATCGGTCCCGTTTTTCAAGCAGCGCGGGAGAATGAATGTTTACAGTAGTTTTTTGCTTGGCCGTGATACTTGTCGTTTGGCTCGTAAAAAAAAAAAAAAAAATTACGAATTATCACTTGGCTCGTAAACTGACTTGTTACTCGTTGCTTTTGATCGGAGTGTTGTGGTTGTGGATCTTGAACGGCTTGGGTACGAGTACCAGTGTTTTATGACGGTACTTAGAATGAAGCAGATTACTTATTGCTATGACTACCAATTTTTAGTAAATGAATACTCGAGTAACGTATTACTTGGAGTGAGACCCTCTACTTGCTGTCTTGACTTCTAAACTATGGAGTTGTTGATATTTCTAATGGGTTGTTAATTTCAATACGGTCAGTGCAGCAACGAAAGAAGAGTGGGGTTTCGCCTGCGAGGAACGCGCGATGTTTTTAAAACCCCAGTCGGCGGGTTATACCCTTTCTATCGAAATCGTTGGAGAATAGCAATCTTCAAAACAGACAAATAGGTTTGTGAAGCAAGTCGCAAATCCTTTTTTTTTTATATACTGCTAAGATTAAAGATGAGGTATTGAAGTAAAATTCGACTGAATATATATTGTCTCATGAATTGATATCCTCAAAGATGTGCCTGCCATTAGTATCATACTCATATTAAAAACTCATTACTGTAGACAGTGAGCCGTTTTGGAGTGTTTCAAAAGAAAAAAAAAGATTAGTGAATCTTCGTCGGATTGTCGACGTAATTGGCCACGGGTTGACAGACTATGTTGATGAGTTAAACAAATCAAATTGGGACTCCTCTAAGATGTGCCTGCTATGAATATCAGATTCCTAATATATATTTGTAAGTAATACAACTTCCTGAGTTGATTTCATTTTTTTTTTTTTATTATTGATGTTTTATATATATGTATATATTTATATCCAAAGAGTATACTTTAAGTGTGTTATTTCCATAAACTCAATAGGTTGCTTATTTGTGTTATTAAGCTTGGAAGAAATGTTTTGATAAAGTTTAGAATCACATTATTTTATTGAAAATAATTAATACCTAATTTTTATAGAGTTGATCATCCTTCTAATTCTGATATTATTCTAGTTTTGAGAACCTTAATATTTGACTTAAAGATACTTAATAATCAACATTGATCAACTTATATTGTTTGTCACCATAGTTATATTTCTTTTTGAGAATTACACTGTTTTTATAAATTTTAATTATTCAAATAAAGACTGTTTTCTCTTATTCTCAAATATAGTATGTTTTTTTTATATGATCTTTATTTAGTATTCTTATATCTACAGCAATCCTATAAGTGAGGCTTGACCACTCAATTACTGTGAGTAAGATTATGAAAGCTATGATCTTACTAAATTAATATTTTTTTTAAATTTCTTAAATTTTAAATTCATAGTAATAATTTATTTGAAAATTAATTGAGGCTTACGTTAGGTTATTAGATGTAATTATTGTTCCTATCTCAGTAATGGATATACTGATAATTGATGCTAAAATAAAATTAAGTCTAATTTCTTAATTGATTAATCTAAATTTTATTTATCCTTTCTTTGAAGTATTATTCAAAACAAACAACAAAATGGTTGTTTTTTAACAAAAAAAAAAAAAAAAAAAAAAAAGTTTTTCAGTTATTATATAGCCACTATACGATTCCTGGTTAACCGATCTGATCTTGTTCGCAATCTCCATAGTTGTTCTAAAATTTTGTACATCATCATATCCCTATTCTATTAACGGATTTAACTCCTTCTCCTTTTGGTCCTCATATTGGAGGAATTTCAGGTTATCTGCATTTTTCCAAATTATATGATGATTACACTTTTGTTAATTTAATGTGTATGGAGATTTGAGCTTGATCGGGTTGGAGTGGAGTTGGGTGTTCTTTATGCAATCCAGTATGCTACTTGATTTAGAAATCTGTTGCCCCTTACTACACTTAATACTGTCTTAAAATAATGAGTTCAAAATTATCATTGTTATATTAACCTATGCGGATTTTTAAGTTTTGATATTTTGTTTAGTTTAATATAATTTGCTCCCTTTTCCATGGCAACAGATTTCAGTGGAGCTAATCAGGGTATACTTATTTTTTTTTTAAATATTTAATTGTCAAGTGAAGATTGAGTAATAAATGTGCTTTTTTAAGTTTAAGTAAGTTGTGTTTTAGAAAGAACCCCAAAACCCACAACAAATGGAGCCGTAACAATTCGGTCTCTGGGTTATTGATTTTTTTTTACTTGTATGTATTTATGTATCAAAGAGCAACTGGGTGTTTTTGCAATTAAAATTTTATTTATATGTTCAAGTGTAAAAAGAGGTCTAGGCTCTCTCTCTGTGCTAGTAAGCGACAATTCCCAGTCAAAATTATGTCTTGTGAGCATAACCTTTTCTTATTTACAAAAAGCATAGTCCTGTACTTAAGTTTTATGTATTTATAAGGTTTTCCTTTCCCCTCTCTTTTTCTCATTTTTAAGTTGTTCCCCCCCCTTTTTTCATTTTTTTTTGGTTTGTTTGACATTTTCTAACTCTAACTATGGCTGATAAGCACTCGGAAGCAATTGCCACTATTCAGCGAAAAAATGCTTTAGTGGATAATTTGTCTAATATTCCCCCATTCAATGGAGAGGCCAGCTCAGTCTGCTTCTCAGATTTTTCTGAGAAATTTGAGAGTTTTTCAAAATTATTCGACTGGACTGAGGAGGAAAAGAAGTTTGTTTTACTTGCTAGACTTTCAGGAGCTGCTTCTAGGCGAATAAAAATTCACAAAGCAAAAACATCTGATGAGCTATTAAAAATCTTAAAAGAGAGTTATACTTCACAGACCACACCAGATGTTGCACTCAGTCACTTTCTAAATTTTAAACAGCCACCCAATATGAGTGTTCAGGAGTTTTATGACAAGGCATATGATATGTCATTAAGAGCCCTTGTAACTGAAGGTATCCAGGGTGAAGTAGTCGATAAAAGCCGAACGGCTCTACTACACTCCATGCTGTTGAGCAATCTTACACCAGAAGTGCGAAAGGGGGTAATTGCGAGAAATCCACAATCCCCAGAAGAAGTTCTCAAAATTGCACTTCTGGAAGAAAAAGCTTATAGAAGCATTAACCCTTTTTACAACCACCGCGAGGAAATTCTCAACCCAAATTTAACCCAAAACCTACCCTGTGCTGCAGTTTTTCAGCAAGATAGCTCACAAAAGAAGGAGATAGACCAGCTGAAATCACAAATTGATGTTTTAGCAGCAAAGATAGACAGTTTAGTTGATCTTAGGGCTAGGGATATGCAGAAAAAAAACCAAGAGGTAAGACCCGTAACCTGCTATAAGTGTTCCGTACAAGGCCACTATGCCAGAGATTGTCCACTAAATTTTGTCGACTATAATTTTAGAAGGGGAGGTGGTCAAAATTTCAGGAGCCGTGGGCAAAATTATAGAAACAGAGGTGAAAATCCTAGAGGGAACCACAATCAGCGAGGCGGATATAGGGGAAGAAGAGGTGGTTATTACCAAAACAATAGGAGTACAGCTGCGAACAGAAATGAGGAGCAGGCGGTAAATAACACCCCAGTAGCTAACAATGAAAGTGAGGCTTTAAACTATTAGTGGCCGGATCAAATGTGGTCAAGTCGATCCCCAACAGGCCCCTGGACCCCCCAACTGTGTATAGTATGTTTCAGCCCCAATCGTATACATTACCAACTGCAAGAATTTACATAAATAAAGTTTGCCTGAATGCATTATGTGACACTGGTTCTGCAATTAATCTCCTGAGTGGTACGGATTGTAACTATTTAGAGAATTTTGAAACGGAGAATTGCAATATCCCCATTATGACTGTCACCGGTGAGAAAGTTCACCTAAATAAGAAAGTATTTTTAAAATTTGTTTTTGATAATGTTCAATGTCAAGCTGAATTCTATGTAGTGGAAGGTAAATTAGCAGAGGAATTTAATATGATTTTGGGAATGCCATTTCTGAAAGAGTACCGGGCAAGTATAAATTGTGATACAAATGCTGTCGCTCTTAAAGTGCCAGCTGCAGGCCAATGTAAACAAAGCGTAGAAACCCCAAGTAATACTTCAGGGTCTAATACTTGTCTTGCTACTAATTCTGTAAATATTTCTAACTCTGTATATAGTGTAAATTCAAATAATAATTGTATAAATAATGATTGTGTTGAAAATAATTCTATAAATATAAAATGTGTCAACAAAGTAAGAGAGAATTCAAAAAGTAGTAATGCCAATAGCCCTCCTGGAAATTGTGCATGTGAGAAAGTTCATGACTCAGTTAATATTGAAAATGGGAGTAATAGTAGTGAAAATATGGTAGTTCAGGACCCGCAGTTGACTAATATGGGAAAAGATGTTGAGATAATCATTCAAACTGAGTCAGATAAGGAAGTTAAAAGTGTTGCGCAGAACTTTTGCATGCAAACAACATCAGGCGGTAGCTCTGAGGGTAATAATACTGAAAATTTTTCAAGTATTCAAAGTGTCGGCAACATTCTTTCAGCAGCGAGTCAGGTAACTCAGGGTAATTTAGCTGAAGAGACTACTGAAATTTGTAATATTGATGAAAGTGAAGATTTGGTAAGTATAGAGGATAAGGTACCTGAAGTCGAGGAGGAGAGCAATGAAGATAGCAGTAGTGATAAAACCAATAAAAATAAAAATATAAGTTTCGCTGTGTTATGTAGCAAAATTTCAATTCCCCCGCAGTCAAAAATGTTAGCTCAGGTTAAAAGCTATAAGGAAAATTTTATTAAGGAGAATGATATTGTTATGTTAGAACCTTTGGCGAAAAATTTAAATCAAGGTCTCCTTACCTCCAGAGCCATTTGCACTAAAGAACATGGCCTATATATCTCATTTGCAAATTTTTCAGACAATAGTATTCATTTAAATAAAGGAACCTTTGTTGCCAAAATTCAAAAATGTGTAGACCAGTCAAATATACCCGTAACTGATAATAAATTAACCTATAATATAAATTTGGCCCCTCCAATTGGTGACTTTGATCACGCTGATCTCACTTGGAGCTCTGAAATTAATTTAGATCATTTAGAACCCCCATTAAAACTTAAAATGCAAAATTTTCTAGACAAAAACAAAGATGTATTTGCAGCATCGGTCTTAGATTTACCCGGCTGTGATACAATCCCGCATGAAATTAACTTAACTTCAAATAAACCAGTTAAAGGCAAAGCTTATAGAGTCCCCTACAAATTACGTCAAGAAATGGAAGACCAACTTAATACTTTGTTACAGGCGGACATAATTTCCCCTTCCATGTCTGAATTTGCTTCTCCGGTTATTCTGGTTCGGAAATCAGACGGTTCCTATCGACTTGCTGTTGACTACAGGAGACTAAATAAAAATCTTGTTAAAGATGCTTATCCAATACCTAACATCACCGACTCGGTTGATGCTTTAAGCGGGGCTAAATTTTTTTCAACGCTAGATTTAACTAGTGGTTTTTTTCAACAGGTTATTCGCCCAGAGGATAGGCATAAAACTGCAATAATCACCCACAAGGGACTTTTTGAGTGGACCCGTAACTGTTTTGGGCTCTCAAATTCAGGTAACAGTTTCCAAAGACTTATGAATGCTATTTTCGGTGATTTAGGCAATCTTGGAATTCTTGTTTATATCGACGACATTGTAATTGCCTCCTGTGATGTTAATTCTCATTTTGAGAAGCTTAACATGGTCTTTGATAGGTTAAGACTGCATAAACTTAAACTTAAGCCCAGTAAATGCACTTTCCTTTCGAATAAAATACAATATCTAGGTTTTGAGATTTGTAGTGGCCAAGTATCACCTATCAATAAAAATATTGCCGTAATAGAAAATTTTAAACCTCCAACTACCCGAAAGGCTGTTAGGTCATTCATTGGAACTCTATCCTTTTATAGGAGATTTATACCAGATTTTACTAAGAGAGCTAAAAATCTAATCAACTTAACGAAAGAGACAGGAAAATTTTCGTGGAATGAAGATGCACAGAAAGAATTTGAAGACCTTAAAATGGCTCTTATTTCAAAACCATGTCTTGCACTCCCTGATTTTGAGAAAGAATTCCACTTATATAGTGATGCCAGTGGCGAAGCATTAGGGGCAGTGTTATCACAATTAGATGAAAATAACATGCTCCATCCTGTTGCCTTTGCCAGCAGAAAATTGAAAGATGCTGAGACCCGCTACTCCACCACTGAAAGGGAATTACTAGCTTTAGTTTGGGCTACTGCCCACTTTAAATGTTACATTGCTAATACCCATTTTTTCATCTATACAGACCATGCACCTCTAACATTTATGTTAAAAATTCACGACCCTACATCTCGCATGGCTAAATGGATCTGCACTCTCTCAGACTTTAATTTTACAATCAAGTTTGTTAAAGGTAAGTGTAACAGTGTCGCAGACTTCCTTTCGAGGTATGTCAACAATGATAACTCCAATGATACTGTTAATTGTAATTTTTGTATACAAGTCGAAAAGGAAGTTACTTTTATGCCTCATTCCAATCTACTTGAAAAAATTGGTGAATTACAAAAATCAGACAAGAAATGCTGCGAGATTGCAAGAAAACTAGACCAAGGTGTAGAAATTGCTCCTAAATACATGAAATTTTTTTTTAGAGATGACATTTTAGTTTGTGAGGATACGAGGGAGTCAGCTATTTTGAATAAACCTGTAAAGTTAGTCGTGCCAAAAGAATTGGTTACTCAAGTTTTTGCACTAACACATGAGTCCCTAGCGGCTTGTCATCAAGCCTTTCAAAAGACCATTGATCGCATTCGTGAGCACTTCTATTGGCCAGGAATGTCGTCAGATGTCAAGCATCTAGTGGAGTCATGTATTAGTTGCCAGCAGAAGAGAGCTTATAGAGCGAACCAGCTCGCCCCTCTGCAACGTATGCCGACCCCCCAGTTTCCCATGAACAAGGTTCATTTGGATCTCATTGGACCCTTACCACAAACTTTTTCGGGAAATAAGTATATTGTCGCATATATAGATTCATTTACTAAGTGGCCAGAAGCATATGCGGTTAGTTCAACCACTTCAGATGTCATTGCGGACACTTTAGCTGACTTCATCTCACGCTACGGAGCACCCTGTTTTATTACGACGGACAATGCGAAGAATCTAATTTCAGATGCGATAGAGCACGTATATAAAATGTTTGGTATTAAACATATTAAGACCTCATCTTATCACCCGGCTGGCAACTCGCAAGTGGAGAGACAGAATCGTACTCTTAAAAATGCACTTTGTCACATAGTCAACCAAAATCAATCTGACTGGGACACTAAACTAAAATTTGCGCTACTAGCTATGCGTTCAGCTGTCCACTCATCAACTAAACTTAGCCCAGCTGCAGTTATGTATGGCAGAAATATGAATCTACCATATAATCTCTTTTCTCAACCACCTTCTTTTAATTATAATGATGCACCCTCTTTTTGTGAACTCTTAATCCCAGCTCTTCAAAAAGTATACACTGAAGTACATAGTAATTTAATTAAAGTTTCTGAGCAGCAGGAAAAATACCGTGAAAAGACAGCTGTTGATAAAAATTTTAAAATAGGAGATCTTGTGTGGTTATTTACACCCACAGTCGCCCCTGGTAATACAAAAAAATTAAGCAAGCAAAATAATGGTCCTTTTACTATAATTGAGAAGCTTAATGAAGTTAATTTTAAAATAGCGCTAGTTGCTAATCCCAAAAATTGTCAGGTTGTCCATGTTGACAGGTTGTCTTCCTTCAAAGACAGACTCCCCATCTGGTCCAGTGAACCAAAACAAACAATTGGCCTGGGATCGATTGAAAACGTGACCATCGATTCACCACACCAACCGCGCGATTCTCCTCCTGTACGCAGATGCAAGCGTAACCGATTCATTCCCTGGGCACCATATGATAGTAACCGCGCACCAGCAGTAGTGAACGTCAACAATAGCGAAACTCCGGTAGCGCCAGAAGTGGAGGAAACAGACAGCGACGCGACTGAAATCATAAATCCCTCTCCCCCACCTCCCATTTCTCCGGAGGTTGCAGCGGCAGAGAATAACGAGATGTGCGTAAATAAAAATTTAGCAACGGCAGAAGGCAGCGAGATGCGCGTAGGTAAAAATTCAGCCACGGCAGAAAGCAGTTCAGCTGCTGCGCACAGCGATTCGCGCAGGTCTCGTTCATCGATTCGTCCAGCTGCTAAATCGAATAGAAGTAGTCGTTCAATATCGATTTCTAGAACCGACTATTCGCTACGGGATAGAAGAGACCGTCCGAGTTATAAATACTAACTATTTTTTTTCGTTATTCAGGCATTTTTATCAATTTTACCTTGTTTATTTGTATTTATTTATAGTTTAGTTAATGTGTATGTATATTTAATTATTTTCTTGGGCATTTTTAAAACGGAACTTAGTTTTTCTAGCGTATTAAAGGTTTGTTTTGGTTGTGTTTTGATACTTTCATGTAGGCATTTTTAACCCTTTTTATGCTTATACTTAAGGTTTTTGTCTGTTTTATGGTAGATTATGTGGTATATACCCGTCCACACCCAGTTTTCGTAGATTTTGGGTGTATTTTTGCAAAAAAAAAAAAAAAAAAAAAAAAAAAAACGAATGTAATTTTTGTTACTTTAAATTTTTTTTAGGAGGGTATGTTTGGTTACCCTTTTGCCAAAATTGTTCTGCGTTTTCCTTTTTTAAATGCATCTGTGTTTTGTATATAATCTTTTAAGTGTGGGTTTACTTTAATTAATGCACTTTAATCAGATGCATTTATTATTTACTATGCAATTTGTGGGTTTATTTGAACTTTTAACTTTAAGGAGTGTGGACCCTTTTTCTTTTTCTTGTACATACTGTCTCATGTACATGCCTATATGTTGTTGTGTGTGGCTAAAAGTGCTAAAATTAACTATTTTCTTTATTCTACTTCCTATTTTTGTGGAATGTGTGTTTTCCTTCCTGGTGACATACGTCACCACCCTTCTTTTTAAGTTTTGGTGGAATGTTTTCCCTGTAGTGCCCAAGGGGCCCGAAACTGCTTGTGCTATAAGTAGCACAGAGGCAGAGATACTCTTTCCCATGCACATTACTTGTAAGTGCATTTGTAAAATCTACACAGTGAACCGAATCATTGGACTTTTCTCAAAAACAACATGGCTTCTTGTAGAAAAATGTTATAAATGTGTGCGTAACTCCCTACCATGGTCTGTGATACCATAATATGTGTCTTACAGATGTATATGTATATATTTTTTTTTGTGTGTCACCAGTTGCTCTTGTGTATTTTTGTATAATAGAATTAATATGTGTTTTACAAATTTCATTGACATTTACAGTGTTGTAACTATGATATTACTAGTACTTATTTACATTAATAGATAGTGTTGTAATATACTGTGATGCCAATTATTGAAGTTATGTATATAAGCAGTATAATGACAATTAATCAGTGGGCACTTCTCTTCTTTTTCGGCTAATTTTTTTTTTCTCAAAATTCAATTTATGTATTATTTACAGTTCTGTTACCAGAAATTTCAGGTAGGATGCAGTTATGCGTAGGAATGACAGTAGTAGGGAAATGAGGTTTCACAGTCAGGTGGAACATGTGTTCTTTTACAGGTGCAGAGAATATCTTGGTCATTTTAGTGGTAAAATCAGCCTTGTGGTCCCTCCTCTGGTAGTACTCTTTTATGGTCATGTTTCAGGTAATATTTTAGGTAATGGTTTCTACGGATGTGCGAGCTCTGGTTGTATATATCCGGAATATATTGTCAGGGTGGTATTTCAGCGGTGAACTCTCTGGATCCCGTCCCGGATCGATGTATGATCTGTGTTTGTGGGTCAGTTTTTTCAGTGTTGAGGTCCCAGCATGCCATGTGGTACCCAGTTACCTTTCAAAAAAAAATAATTTGTTTTCTCAAAAAATTTTTTTTTAATTAGCCGGGGGGAGCAATCTTGTTACGGTTGGTTTCAACCAATTTTTTTTTAATCTACATTAATTATTTAAATCACTTTCTCTACATTTATTTAAAAGCACTCTTTTTTCTTCTGTTTCTAATAAAAATTTAAATAAATAAAAGTAATTGTAATAATAATAATAAAATCAGTTTTTATTTTTTCTTCTTTCTTTTTCTTTTTGCAAAGTAAATTCAACGTTTATAGTCTAGCTTTGCTTCCTGTTTTCAAATACGAAAGATAAATAGCAGGGAGGGAGGTCCCTCAGTAAAAGACCACACATAGTGTATTGGGCAGTCGTGTACGTTTTCTCCCATACCCTTGAATCATGTGTTGTAGTCACCTAGTCTAGTTTTGGTTAAAAGAAAGACCGTCCGCCCTGTATAGGAATTACGTTATCTTATGAGTGTACTATATACGCAATTAGGCTTTGTAAGCTTACGACAGGCTTCAATGGGCTCTGCTATCAGGCGGATAGCTGGCGCCCAGGTCAACAGAGGCTCACAGGACCCCCTTCAGCACACGCCATGGGGGTGAAACATGGCTGCCTTCCCCCATGAAGCGGCTGGCAGGGTGGAACGACAGGCTGGTGCCTTCAAGGAGAGTCCATTTTCCCTTTTGTTTCCATTCCCGTACCCCTGGCGGAGTGGATCGGTCCCGTTTTTCAAGCAGCGCGGGAGAATGAATGTTTACAGTAGTTTTTTGCTTGGCCGTGATACTTGTCGTTTGGCTCGTAAAAAAAAAAAAAAAATTACGAATTATCACTTGGCTCGTAAACTGACTTGTTACTCGTTGCTTTTGATCGGAGTGTTGTGGTTGTGGATCTTGAACGGCTTGGGTACGAGTACCAGTGTTTTATGACGGTACTTAGAATGAAGCAGATTACTTATTGCTATGACTACCAATTTTTAGTAAATGAATACTCGAGTAACGTATTACTTGGAGTGAGACCCTCTACTTGCTGTCTTGACTTCTAAACTATGGAGTTGTTGATATTTCTAATGGGTTGTTAATTTCAATACGGTCAGTGCAGCAACGAAAGAAGAGTGGGGTTTCGCCTGCGAGGAACGCGCGATGTTTTTAAAACCCCAGTCGGCGGGTTATACCCTTTCTATCGAAATCGTTGGAGAATAGCAATCTTCAAAACAGACAAATAGGTTTGTGAAGCAAGTCGCAAATCCTTTTTTTTTTTATATACTGCTAAGATTAAAGATGAGGTATTGAAGTAAAATTCGACTGAATATATATTGTCTCATGAATTGATATCCTCAAAGATGTGCCTGCCATTAGTATCATACTCATATTAAAAACTCATTACTGTAGACAGTGAGCCGTTTTGGAGTGTTTCAAAAGAAAAAAAAAGATTAGTGAATCTTCGTCGGATTGTCGACGTAATTGGCCACGGGTTGACAGACTATGTTGATGAGTTAAACAAATCAAATTGGGACTCCTCTAAGATGTGCCTGCTATGAATATCAGATTCCTAATATATATTTGTAAGTAATACAACTTCCTGAGTTGATTTCATTTTTTTTTTTTATTATTGATGTTTTATATATATGTATATATTTATATCCAAAGAGTATACTTTAAGTGTGTTATTTCCATAAACTCAATAGGTTGCTTATTTGTGTTATTAAGCTTGGAAGAAATGTTTTGATAAAGTTTAGAATCACATTATTTTATTGAAAATAATTAATACCTAATTTTTATAGAGTTGATCATCCTTCTAATTCTGATATTATTCTAGTTTTGAGAACCTTAATATTTGACTTAAAGATACTTAATAATCAACATTGATCAACTTATATTGTTTGTCACCATAGTTATATTTCTTTTTGAGAATTACACTGTTTTTATAAATTTTAATTATTCAAATAAAGACTGTTTTCTCTTATTCTCAAATATAGTATGTTTTTTTTATATGATCTTTATTTAGTATTCTTATATCTACAGCAATCCTATAAGTGAGGCTTGACCACTCAATTACTGTGAGTAAGATTATGAAAGCTATGATCTTACTAAATTAATATTTTTTTTAAATTTCTTAAATTTTAAATTCATAGTAATAATTTATTTGAAAATTAATTGAGGCTTACGTTAGGTTATTAGATGTAATTATTGTTCCTATCTCAGTAATGGATATACTGATAATTGATGCTAAAATAAAATTAAGTCTAATTTCTTAATTGATTAATCTAAATTTTATTTATCCTTTCTTTGAAGTATTATTCAAAACAAACAACAAAATGGTTGTTTTTTAACAAAAAAAAAAAAAAAAAAAAAAAGTTTTTCAGTTATTATATAGCCACTATACGATTCCTGGTTAACCGATCTGATCTTGTTCGCAATCTCCATAGTTGTTCTAAAATTTTGTACATCATCATATCCCTATTCTATTAACGGATTTAACTCCTTCTCCTTTTGGTCCTCATATTGGAGGAATTTCAGGTTATCTGCATTTTTCCAAATTATATGATGATTACACTTTTGTTAATTTAATGTGTATGGAGATTTGAGCTTGATCGGGTTGGAGTGGAGTTGGGTGTTCTTTATGCAATCCAGTATGCTACTTGATTTAGAAATCTGTTGCCCCTTACTACACTTAATACTGTCTTAAAATAATGAGTTCAAAATTATCATTGTTATATTAACCTATGCGGATTTTTAAGTTTTGATATTTTGTTTAGTTTAATATAATTTGCTCCCTTTTCCATGGCAACAGATTTCAGTGGAGCTAATCAGGGTATACTTATTTTTTTTTTAAATATTTAATTGTCAAGTGAAGATTGAGTAATAAATGTGCTTTTTTAAGTTTAAGTAAGTTGTGTTTTAGAAAGAACCCCAAAACCCACAACATTGGTAAAAAGTCGATTTTCCCGCCAAAATCTTGCCAATGTCACCAACATATCGTCAAACATCGCCAAATTTGGAGAGATGTTGCCCACTTTGCACTTCGTTTATTGCCGATTGTTCAACAATTTAATAACTGTTTCAACTTTCATTACCATTGAAATGCATTGATCCATAGTGGCCCCAAAAGGACCCGCTAATTGAATTTTCCTGAACATGTGACACAGTCCAATGGTCTTCTCGCACCCCAAAACGGTAGGATACAAAATTTAGTCAAAATCGTTAGAGTCGTTTTTTAGATAAAATTAGTTTGACCCGTAGTGACCCCAAAATGACCCATAGTAATTGAAATTTCTCGAACATGTGACCTAGCCCAGTGGGACCCGCCTGTTTCCTTGGAGGCCCCTGTTGTGCTGTGCTTTCTCTGCTCGCCGACGGCTGAAGTCACCCATCACGAATCCCCGCGTGTCGAATAGTATCCCGGGGGAGGCTGTACGTTCCACGTCTTGGCTGCGCCAGGAGGAGTGGCCTCCCTTAGGCATTCAATGGTCTTTCGTAATCCAAAACGATAGAATAGAAAATTTCGTGAAAATCGTTTCTGCCGTTTTTTACATAAAATTAGCCTGACCCTGACCCACAGTGACCCAAAATAACCCACTAATCAAATTTTCTCGAACACGTAACCTAGTCCAATCGTTTTCTCGTACCCCAAAACGGTAGGGTACAAAATTTAGTCAAAATCGTTAGAGCCATTTTTTAGATAAAATTTGCATATACACACAAAGAGAGACGTAAGTTTTGCAGGGAATTTGAAGTACTTTCAATTTTATTTTTTAAATATAATTTTTTACTAAAAAATATATAAATGTAGGTGCAGATATGCTAGAGCATCTGAAAGAGGGATCGGAAAAACTACTTTCTTTATTGTAGCGAACTAGAATTACATCAACTTTATCGAAAATGTAGCTAACTACAACTATAACTACTTGCTTTAAAAAAGTCGCGGCTACAAACTACTTTTCAAAAGTACTTCGCAACTTTCAGAATTTGTCAAAGCGTTAATTGAGGACACGGACTAAATATTACAGTGACCCCTTGTTATATCGCGTTTTCCGGATACAATTAAATAAGTGCGGCATAATTGACGGCATTAATAAATTATCCTCGCGAGGAAATGAAGAACTTTAGCATGCTCTCTAAAATAGAAGTAATTAAAATGAACAATATTATAGTGGAAAAAAAATTGACATTCTATAGTTTCATAATTGTCTTGTAACACAAGTTTCAGTTTCTTTTAACTGATCTGAATAAATATTAAACAAGGTTAAGTACAATAATATCAACTTTTTAACCCCCCCCCCCTCAAAAAAAAAAGACTTCAAAAACTACTACAAACTAATTTGCCAGGGTCTTTTGGCCCACCCTTTGTTTGCATACAAATCCTTCCATCGTTAAAATATAGTTCTTTAAATGAAACGAGTGTAAAGTACTGAACCAATTTTGATGAAATTTAAATATAACTAATTTGAGAGTATCCTCTTTCAATTAAAAAAAATCCCTGACGTCTCGGCCTACAGGCGCAGGTAGATTTCGAAGACGCAGACCGTGTGGCGCCTGTTTGTTGGGAATTGCGAAAGAAATGACCTTTTTGCCATGATGCGGCATTTGGAAACGCCCACTTCGAAACCTAACTTGTTTGCAGGCGCAGCTGGCAGACAAGACGAACTTGACCTAAATTTTATGCTCCTTGATTTTATGTATCAGTTTGGAAGAGGTTTGTGCAGAATTATGGGAGTTATCGTGTCCATAAAAAAGTGACATAGATAGATAGATAAAATTTTGAACCTGGAGATGGTTTTGGGTTCTGGGAGTCATAATCGGCGTAGATCTGCAATTTTTTTTCAAAAATTCCAACTTAGGTACTTCTTACGAAATCTACCTAAAAAAATAATAATCGATCGCGTAGTTTCGGAGTAATCAGTGAACATTACATTAAAAAAATACGTACGCGTCGAATCGAGCACCGCCTCCTTATTTTTTGAAGCAAGTTAAAAATTAAAGCTATATTGCGTTTGGCGATATTTCGCAAGTTGGACAAAATTTGGCGCAATTGTGATAACCCTGCCATTAGTAATTTTCAACAAATACTCATTGTTGCAGCTGATATTGATTTTTCCATAGGAAATCAAACTATAATTGAGTAACCATTAAGTTTAAGTAAGTGTTGTCATTAGTAGTGTTAGTTCAACCGTAGGCCTTTCCGGCACAGACAAAGTCTGTTCGTAAAATGAGAAATTACTGACTGACACCGGAATTTACAAACGACTTTTTTAGAAAATAAGAACTCCGCATTTTAAACTTTCATTGTAGAAACAAAGTTTTATTAAATATTCTTGGTGTCAAATGCAAGTTTGGAATTAAAATTAGGTGTGCCCGGAGTGGGACCACTGTGTCGGAAAGGGTTAAGTAGTACTTTTGCGATGTCTTTCGAAAACGGAGGGCGCTTGGGAGCCCTATTAGCCCTCCTTAGGGGTTGAATTATACAAAATTTCGAAACAGGTGTTTACTAATTTTAGTTATACTATAGGCGTGTCAAGTTTCAAGATTTTATTTCCATTCGTTTATGAGATATGGCGATTTATGTAATTTTTAAATTTGCCCCTTCCCCCCGTTGACTTCCATAGAGGATCTAATTTTAAAAAATAAATGTCCAATTCATGAATGTAAAATTAGTAACAAGATTTGACTGCCAGATACAAACAGGAAGGTAAGTTAAAGTAAAGCTTGTAATAAAAGTTATGAAAGAGACAGAAAAGATGGATGCCAATTTTAATTTGGCGTCGTTTAAATAAGAGAAAGAATATCTGAAAGAAGTTTTGCATTATTTCCGTAAGGTACTGACCTTCAGAAATCGGCGTATAAGGCTGCGTTTAGACCAAATTCTGCGACAAGAGCCATAAATTATTTCTCTTGGCTTTCATTTCCAAAGACTTGTCGTCAGTGTCACATTTGTTATTGCTTTTCAAAAGTTTAGAAACATAGCGTTCAAAATCAACAAAAACAATTCAACAACAAGTTATGAAAGAGACAGAAAAGATGGATGACAATTTTCATTTAGCGTCGTTTAAATGAGAGAAAGAATGTCTGAAAGAAGTTTTGCATTATTTCCATAAGGTACTGTTGAGACCTGCAGAAATCGGCGTATAAGGCTGCGTTTAGACCAAATTCTACGACAAGAGCCATAAATTATTTCTCTTGGCTTTCATTTCTAAAGACTGTCGTCAGTGTCACATTTTTTATTGCTCTTCAAAAGTTTAGAAACATAGCGTTCAAAATCAACAAAAACAATTCAACAACAAGTTATGAAAGAGACAGAAAAGATGGATGACAATTTTAATTTAGCGTAGTTTAAATGAGAGAAAGAATGTCTGAAAGAAGTTTTGCATTATTTGCATAAGGTACTGTTAAGACCTGCAGAAATCGGCGTATAAGGCTGCGTTTAGACCAAATTCTGCGACAAGAGCCATAAATTATTTCTCTTGGCTTTCATTTCTAAAGACTCTGTCGGCAGTGTCACCTTTATTACTCTTCGAGAGTTCAGATGCAAAGCTCTCAAAAACAGCAAAAACAATTCTCCCCAGGAGAAATGATAACATGTCAAGGACCCTCCTCCATCATTGTCGCATTATCTTATCGTGCGACGAAAGGATGACAACATGAAACAACGTTCCGCACTCAATCACGTTGGTGTGTTTATATCTAAGGTATTATTCAGTGAGATCTCAAATTTCCACTAGCTGAGGTAAATTGATCTTACTTATCAATCCCAAAAAACAGCCGTCAGCTGTCGCGACAGTGGTGGATGAGGACATGGTAACCGAAAAATGCTCCAGTCAAACGGAAAAGCATGGCAACCTGATTACAGAAGATCGTCGCCGTTTGTGATAATGATAATGTCATTCAATCTTCCGTAACCCGGTAATATTTTTAAAACAGAGCACGTGTTTTTAGTAGCTGCGGAGTCTGAGAGAGTGTTGCCGAACGTATCTCGCAGAGGGCAGAGCTGCTAACTTCATCAAATTATCAATAATTCATGTTGCAAAGGAGGTAAAATAGACCAAAAACGGACCAATCGACGACAATTGGGGGACATTCACGAAAATTTGGGCAGAACTTCGTTTTGGCTCTTCATATGAAGATCCGATGAGTCCCCCAAAAATAAAGTTGTTTTGCCATGTTTTTTTTTTTTTTTTGGTGGGGGAGGGGGGGGGGGGGAGGGGGCCAAAGGTACGCAGGGGGCAAGGGAAAAACTCAACTTTTTTAAGTAGGTCAAGTGGGGTGACGTTTTTTATGTTTTTTTAAAAATCTGAATCGAATGACAGCTCCGAAAGTCGATACGATGATTTGTTACAAAGTTACGGCAGGCTTTATGAATAAAAAGTCGAAAATTATACTTTAGTTAAAATAGGGTTTTACAGCGACAACTGGTGGCCATTCACGAAAATTTGGAAAGAAGTTTCGACACTAAAAATGAAGATCCGATGAGTCCCCAAAAAATCGAGTTATTTTACTATGACTTGGGGAGACAAAAGGGGCATTTTAACTCTGGGGAACTCACCTAGTTACTTTACAGGAACAGTCAAAATAATTCCGTTACATTACGCTTATGGAGAAAAATCGTTTGTGGTTTAATTAAATAATGTTTCACTATTTTAAGCGCATTGAAATTTATTTATATCACTAAGGTGCATTACAAGAGGCTTACTACAGAATAGTGTGTGTATAGCGGACATCGTTCATTTACAGGGATACACAAAAGAATTCTCTACTGTCTGTTAACAATAATTCCTGGAAGTGCGTTTTAAGTTGCTGAACGCGATTTTAAATTTAGCTCACTTTTTGTCTATTACTTGGTGTGTATAAATTCTGTAGATCCTATACAGGGCAGCACAAAAGTTCGCGAACACATTTCCGTTTATTGACAGAAACTCCAGAAGGAGAATTTTAAACTGTGCTACGCGTTTCCTAACTAAACTAAAATTTAGCATCCTATGTAGTATATATACAAATCTATAGATCATATACAGGGCTGAATAAAAGTATTCGGATATTTTTCCGAATATTGTATATGTTTGAAATATATCTTGGAAATTCCTGAAATTACGTTTTTAAATATGTTATGAGTTTTCCAAATTGTTTACTTAGATGTTATCTTTCAGCTTATTAAACGGTAATGATTTGTAAAATTATTTTGGAAGCGTTGGAAAGTGTTACATAATCTATGCTTAACGCGTGATTTTTCGTTCTTGTTGTTTTATAATATAGATACATCCCCTTGTAAAGCAAAATGTCATACCTAAAAGTTACACTTGATTTCTATACTTTCCGTAACTGGAAGTATGTTCTTATCATCAGCTGTTTAAGGGATAACCGTTATTACTAAATTGCTATTGCAGAAAGAATTTTAACACATGGAATTATTGCAAAATGACTTGCCCTCACACACTAACGAACAGAATTGCGCGTTCGGGAAAGCTAAATATACTTAATTAGCTTTCTGTTAAAATTAGCTTCTCAAACATATCTCTGCAAGATGGGCTCTTTCATTTATTATTTACAATGTTTCGAATTTTCTAATCGAAGTACGTATCCATTTACAAAATTTGAAATAATTCTCATTCTAATATTATCTAGAGCAGTCAATATAATCGTATTACATGATTTTCACATTAGTGCTTTCGATAATTTTAATAATTTAATGAAAATTTGCTTTTCAAAAAAGGATTTTAAATGATCATATTTTACATTTCTATCATTAAAAAGTCCATTTAACGTATGAATTATTTTCAGGATGCGTGAAAAAAAAAATGATGAAATATTAAAGTGGAAATAAAAACGTATATATTTTTTAATATTACACTCTTTTATTTTTTAATTATACTTTATATTCTACTTTTTAGAATTTAAAATATTTATTATTGCGGTTTCACAGCCAGTTGGCATATTTTAGCGAGCGTGGTTAGGCGCATAATTAACTCCATCGTTATAGCAACCCATATACGTTGTAACTACGAAGAGGCTTATTTTTTTTATTAAGTATCGTTTTGATATTAATTTTAGAAACACAATGCCATTTTTTATACAATTTTATTTTTACAAGAAAGCCTGACCCTTAATCTACATTTCAACATTATTTTCGCATATATTAAGGCAGTTATCCTATCGTACGACCAGTTTTTGTATCACATCTTCATAGAAATATTTCATCTGCTGTGCTAACCACTGCATCACCGCCAGTTTGGCGTCGTCATCGTTGTTGTAGCGCTGACCGCCAAGGTGCTTCTTTAGGTGCATGCATGGTAGTCGTTTTGCTTCATAGCAATGCTCGTCCACACACGGCTCATGGAACCCAGCATCTCATCGTGTCATATGGTTGGAAACAACTTCATCATCCTCCGTATAGTCCTGACCTAGCATCTAGTGACTACCACTTGTTCCTACACTTAAAAAAGTACCTTGACGGTCAGCTCTTCAAGCGACGATGACGGCGTCAAAACGGCGCTAGTGCAGTGTTTAGTGCAGCAGACGGCAAATGTCTATGATGATGGGATACAAAAGCTGGCTGTACGATACGATAAGGACCTTAATACGGACGGAAATTATGTTGAAAAGTAAATTAAGCTCCAGACGCCCATGTAAAAATAAAATTGTTAAAAAATGTTATTGTATTTTTTAATAGAAAACAGTACTTACTTAAAAAACACGCCTCATATAAAGGATATATTTGGCTATTTATCACCTGCGCCTGACTAACGGAAAAGTGCCTTAAAATTAATTTATTATTCTATATTAATAAAAGGAAGTTTCGTTCTGTGTGTCTGTCTGTGTGTTTATTGGCGATGGCTATCGAAATCTACCGCACCTAGAGGTCTGAAAATTTGGGTGAGGATAGTCTAAGGCAGGTCACCTGATGCACCTGAAGCTCAGATTTTTATAATTATCCAAGTAATTAATTAAAAACTCAATAAAATTGTCTTCGAAAATGGCTATTTTTATCGAAACCGCAAAAGAAATTAACGATTTGATAATCCCAGACAATGAAATTTTCTCATTTTGACTCATCCTCGAATATTAAGAATGGAAAGATCGAGGTATGGATTTGAAACTCACAATATACACGTATTTTGTTTTTCTGATTCCTAAAATCGTAATTTTGTAAAAATCGTCCGGTAACTTTTCTTGAGGTTTTCAAAAAACTGATCCGACGTAATCAAATTGATCCAAGCAAAAGAGGGGGTCGTATTGATTTTATTTCTGCTTCGGAGCACGTCTCTCCATTTACTTTCCGAAACGAAATAAAATAAATTTCAAATGCTATACGAAACCAAAATAAGGTGCCATTTTGTTTCTGACCCGAAAACATATTAAAATGTTGTATTAATATATTTGTGTACATAATGTTTATAATTCTAGCATATCAGGACGAGAATGAAAAATCAATTACAAAATTCTATCTTTACATACATCGACAAAGTTAAATAAAAGAGTGTAACGCTGAGAAATACCTTACATTGCACATATGTACATTACATAAATGTCAATGTAAATGTATTATAATAATATAAATGCTGGACGATTACACCATGAAACATTACAACATTAAAGAAGTGAGTATAAAACATCACAAATTTTACTGAATGGTGTATACAATTTAAAAATTTTATACATACATTAATATTAAAAATATCGACGTTTCGACCACCTTCTATGGTCACCTTCAGGAAAAAATTTTATATTGCTTTTAAAGTTTTAAATTGTTTTTCGCATTTGAAACTTTAAAAGGTCCTGAAGATGACCATAGAAGGTGGTCGAAACGTCGATATTTTTAATATTAATGTATGTATAAAATTTTAAATTTGTATACACCATTCAGTAAAATTTGTGATGTTTTATACTCACTTCTTTAATGTTGTAAATGTATTATAGGTTTGCATGCGATGCGAAAGCTATATGTATATAATTAGTTTTCTATTGAAATTAGTTTCTCGCATAGAAATTCATTCAGTATAGAGAATTCGACCATTTTAAATAGTTATACATTAAGTTTCAGATTACCTAATTTAACTACAAACTATTTACGAAATCTGAAATAGTTTTCACTATGACTTTATTACACATAAAATCATAGCACAGGATTTACACTTTTGATTATTTAAGATTAAAATTTTGATTAAGAAAATGTAACTTTTAAAAAAGGGTTTTAAATGTTTAAATTAAAGTTCGATATACACAATAGTCTCATCGTCAAAAATGAATCAATAATGAGGACTAATATACACTGAAGTTAAAATGAAAAACATAGACGTGAGTGTAAAAATGTTCACAGATACATATACACTGGTGTCCAAAAGTATTGCATATATATATATATATATATATATATATATATTTAAAGGCTTATAAAGTGAAAAGTACCAAACAAATGAAAATAGACCGTTCAGAATAAACAAAAAATGGACAAAATATATTTTCTATTAGATTATTGCAAATAATCCTAATAATATTATAAATCCGATTGTGTGCAAATGTTAGGCTGAAGCCAGCGTCAAAATGGAGAAATTAATGGCCCTGTATCTTTGCATATAGGTGGATTATAACCCGGAAATGAACATAAACTGGTTTTTGTTTATTTTATTCAAATACTTTTCTTAATAATTCAAAATATGATTATTTTCATTTAGAATCAATGGACATTTTTAGATAAAATTTAACCATTTTACTTTATCGTTGCTAGGGCTTTGATCGTTGCCAATAAATAAAAATGCGGAAAAATAATTTTTCCTCAACAATTAAGTTTCAACTGAGCGATTTTCACGTGAAAAATGAAAATAATTCAAAAGAAGATGAATTTCTGTGTTATTTGAAACAATATGGAGTATTTGTTATTATACATAAAGTATGAATATCGGTTACATTAAAAATATATTTTTCTGTCAAAAACTGCGTTATAATTAGAAAGAAGAATTAACAATAATTATATTATAAAGAAAAAGATTTCGCTTGAACCATGGAACTATGAAAATGATCCTTCTTGTCTTGAACAAATATGACGTCATAAATAAAACATGTATTTTCAAATATTCGTAATATTACAAAGAGCATGACTATCAGTTTATAATAAAAGTATATACATAATGGACGTCATATTTATGATGAATAACTCAAATATTTTTTTTATACTGATTAATAGTAAGCTTGAATATCAGTTACAAACAGATGTGAGTTTTCTGCTAAAATTCACGTCATTATTGCCAGGAAAAGAAAATTAACAAGAATTATATCATTGAAAAGAGATTTCTCTGGGATCAAAGTGACGTCATAATAAAACGGGATTTTTTAAATGTGTTTCAAATGGAGCGTGTATCAATTTCATACATTAATAATTACTGAGTACAGTGAAAGAATAGAGAGGTAATGAACTGTAAAATCGACTTGCAATATGAAGCCGGTTATCGCTCAAATCATTAGGCCCAAGGGCTGACTTCATTGGATGGAGAGAGGCTGCACGTGGAACAATGACTGGATTCATTGGACGGGGAGATGTTTTCAAAGCAAGCCGCCAGTTGTTTGGGCCGACTGTAGGGTTGCATTTTCAGCATCACGCCAAACATGAACATTTCATCTCTATTTATTCTCTGAACTCTGTGATTAATAATACAAGCATCAGTAAGATTATTAGGAAAAGAAAATTTAACACAAGTCTGTGTGTATTTTGCAACTACTCCTCTTAATGCAACAAGATTTACTTAACACCGGTTATCACTGATTCAAGGATGTCATATAAACTCTGTAAATTTAAATTTTTGAATTAGATTCCGAGATATTAATATTTTTTTTTGTAAATTTTAACGAAATTTCTCTAAAAATGGCACTTAAATTACTCCATTTTTGTGGATAAAAAAGGAGAAATAAAACGGATGAATATATTTTTATGCCATTTTCTCATTAAAACTGAAAAAAAATATTTTATTTTCAATTTGAATAGTTGCTGTAACAAAAAAACTTGATTACAGTAAAATTTCCGAAAAGTAGAAACATATTTCCACATATTGAAACTTTATGAATCAATTTATTTTGCAGAGCAAAAATCGCCTGTCAGCATATTGTCAAGAAATCAAGATTTGTTTCAGCTATAGATTAAATCAAGGACACAAATTTGCTGTTACATGCAAACATAACACTTGCAATTGCAAAGCTTTTTGCAACCCCAAATTACATGCAAACGTAACATTTACATGTAATTTGCACCCAAATTAATTTTAATTTGAACCGTAATAAATGTTAATTTGCAATGAAAATTGCATGCAAAAGTATGTTTACATATAATTTTGGGTTGCAAAAAGCTTTGCAATTTAAGTGTTACGTTTGCATGTAATTTTGAGCTGCAAAAATCTTTGCAATTGAAGCTCCTTGCATTTAGGTGCAGAATTATTCATCCCTATTCACAAGAATTGAATTTAAAGAAAAAGCATATACTATTTCCAATGAATTATTTTTAAATGATGGCTGTTAAAACATTTCTCAAAGTTGTTAAAAGTAAAATGGTTTATCAGGTAAAATTGACATTTCTTTTTTCCCAATTCGTTGATTTACACGATTTTATTTGGCCGTCCTTTTTCCATTAGTTGCAGTTTCCTTTTCGCGGTTATTTGGCACAAAATTTTACCTTTTTAAACTGATTTACGTCAAGGTCCCTATAACAAAGAAATATCGTATTTTCTTCTATGAAATGTGATAAAGAGTTAGTTAATTATTTACGTTTTTAATTATCGGGAGTGAAATATTTTGCTTGATTAGTACATTTATTTTTCTTATAATCTTACGTGAACGAAGTCACGGGTAACAGCTAGTAAATAATAAGTAGCATAAATGTTTACAATGAAAACATAACAAAAAATGGGTATCAGACCAAACTATCTTCCCGACAATTTAATTGCTTTAATATGAAGTATAGAGACTCCTTAAAGATATTCAAGACTGACAGCGACGTGTCATCCTGTTTATAAGAGTGTTAATTAGGTTCTGGAGTAAGTTATTCCACTCTTGCTCAAGGGCTGCCTGGAGATCGGGGAAAGTTTGGGGTGGTGGTTGCAGATTTGTAATGCGTCTTCCTAAGGCATCCCAAACATGTTCTTCGGCGAATAAGCTCGCCATGGTGTACGTTTAATATCTTCACTTTCAAGGAACTGATCAACAAGGTTAGCCCTGTGAGGACGCGCATTGTCGTCCATGAAAATTATTTTAGGATCAACTGCACTTCAGAAAAGTCCGACAATATGTTCCAAAACTTCATTTCTGTACCCATTTGCAGCCACAGGCCCGCCAGTGTACACGTGCAGAGGCGTACGTCCATAGATCATAATGCACGAAGCTAAAATGCTTCGAACCCGATCATAGAAAATTCAATCCCAGTTTTCTCAATACTGCATTTGAATGAGAATTTCGTCAAATAAGTCAGCTGTGTCCAAGTTTAGTTGGCTTCATTTATGGCTATTTAGTTTATGTCGCCAAATTTGGCGGTAGTTCACCAAGTATCGCCAAGTTTGGAGAGAATTGGACTCTGGCGAATATGACTATGAAGTTTTCGTATGAGAGTAAAAACAATGGTTTCAACAATTAAAGTAAATGTGCAAGAAACCGTATTTTCTAAAAATCATAAATGAAACCTAATTATGGAATAGCAGCCATCCTAGAATTCAAACTGCTATATGCTAGCCATTTTTTAAGTAAAAGGCAAAACAAAAAATGTTCCCTAATCTTTGTATCAAGACCGAACACTTAGGTAGAAAAACTTTTTTGATTTCTAATTTTTTGTACATCTTTTTGAATTTGAAATATTTCTGTGGCCGACATTTTGAAACATTAGTGGATGAAGCTGGATAACGAACTCGGTCGTGCATTGGTAAGTCCTGTACATATGCTCAGTCACATACAAATTGGTTAATAAATACGAGTGACGTCACATGACAAAAGGTAGAAACTACAAAACACAACAATACTACAAAAATCGTTTTTATTTGCATGCTCGGTGCATTTTTATCATAAATAAAACGATGTTTATCTAGCAATTGGAAGCAATAAGCAACTTTACAGCTTATTAAAGTGGCAACAACACGCGAAATCCTGTGGAAAACAGCTAACATTGAAGTCCATTTACTCGAAAGATGCAGCAGCCATTTCAATATATTTACTAGTTTTGGCAGTAGATAAACTGTAAATTGATCATTTGGCATGAAATAAAAATAAACAAAAAAAAGAGAATCATTCGTCCCGCATAGCTTATGAAACATTTTCCAACGCTTCCACAATACTGCACAAAACCCCACTATGTAATAAGGTACAAAAAATATCTAAATAAAAACTCAACAATAAACACCAATTTCATTATGTTTCAAATATTTTAACATCATTAAAATGTACTGGAAATTATTTTCCCCCATAAGTCATATCGTAACGGAATTCTTTGTGTGTCCCTGTAAATGAATGATAAATTCTATGTATGCCCAGGAGGAATGTTGTATTGCATATCAATTTCATTATGTTTCGAACAGTATAACTTTACTAATTTGCACTGTAAACGGTTTCATCCCAAAGACCATAATGTAACGGAATTTTTTGTGTGTCCCTGTAAATGAACTACAAATGCTACACACTCCACTTTCAATAGGGAATATCATATGGTAAAGCTCAATAACATATCTCATGGTAATCTAAGAATACTTACTCGAATTAGAGCACGGACAGACAGACAGACAGAACAGATGGCAAACAGACAAACCAAAATTATAAACATTTTTCAACTATGTTAGTGTTAAAATCGCAATAGTTAAGTTATTTCGCAAACAAAAAATCGTAGTTTTTTATTATTTATTTATTTTTAATTAACGCTACTAAAACGGAATTGATTTTCCAGAAAATACAGCTAATTATAATACCAAAATACACTGCTCAAAACAATTAAAGGATATTGCAGTTTTAGGTGGATTTTGTATCTGGGAAACTTTTTAGCTGATTGATACATGGTCGACAGACATAGTAGGTTATGAGAATAAATTACACATGTTTGGCAGAAAAAAATGCATTTTATTGCGCATTTGTGTACAAAAGGAAAAAAACACAATTTGTGCATATGAGAAAAAAAGAATAAGAAAAGGTGTTTTCTTCAAAGAAAATCATTTTCAGTAGGGGGTATGGTTTCCACGGGCGGCCAGCAACGTTGAACACCTTTGAGGCATGGACTCAATGAGGCTATTAATGACGAGTTTGGGTATTCTGCCCCACTCTTCCAGAAGAGCTCTTTCCAGTTCTTGGAGAGTTTGTGGGGGTTGTTGGCGGCCAGAAACTCTTCTTCCTAGAGCGTCCCAAACGTGCTCGATTGGATTCATGTCTGGAGAACACGCTGGCCATTCCATTCGAACGATTCCTTCCTCGGAAAGGAAATCCTCCACCAGGTTTGCACGATGTGGCCTGCAGTTATCGTCCATTAAAATGATGTTATCTCCGATTGCTGCAGCGTAAGGGACTGCAATAGGTCTGAGGATCTCATCCCTATATCGGCGACCAGTCAGAGCTCCATCTCGAATGATGTAGAGGTCAGTGCGCCCGTCAATGGAGATGCCACCATACACCAACACTCCTCCACCGCCAAATCTGACACTTTCGTGCACGAACGCAGGATTATTCCTACTGCCACGGTCCCTCCAGATGAAAATACGCCTATTATCCGGATGCACAGAAAACGGGACTCGTCAGAAAACAGAATATTGCTCCATTCATTTCTCCTCCAGTTGACATGCTCGGTTGCCCACTCCCTGCAGTCGTGACGATGCCTTGATGTTAATCTAACACATACCATCGGTCGGCGAGCATACAGACCTACAGCATGGAGCCGGTTTCGGACAGTCTGAGTTGAAATCGTGGTGCCTGTAGCCGAGCGAAGGTGTTGTTGGAGAAGAGTAGCGTTCATGTTTCGGTGTCTCCGAGCTGTTAACGCTAAATACCGATCTTCATTGGGCGTTGTTGCCCGTCTACGACCTTGCCCTGGTCTTCGGCCTGCACATCCACTCTCCAAAAAACGGTTCCAGATCCTGGAAATGACACTTTGTGACACTCCAATGGCTTGCGCTACTTCGGCTTGAGTTTGGCCCCCTTCTAACCTACCAACAATTCTCCAAGCTTCTGAATCTGTCAAATGACTTCGCTGAGACATCGTACTCATCGAAACAAAGCAATCACTGAATGCCGATCATCCTTGTCTTCATTCTCTTTTATCCAGTTGAAAGTCAAATTTCATTCGCTGCCGCTGAAGCGACGTTTTTGACGTCGAACTCAAAATTTGCATACTCCACAGTTTGAAAACCAGAAAAATTTGCATTTGTGATTCTCTTCTTCTATTTTCGGCAAAAAAAATTTCGTTTATATCTTTATTTTATATAAAACTTCAAATATCCTTTAATTGTTTTGAGCAGTGTAAATAAATTATTGAAATCGCTTCAATAGTCTCGAGAAAAATATAGTAATATCAGCTGTTTTACATAGGATTTCGCTAGTATTGTTGACCACTTAAAGGCATCTTCATTACATATCTTGCTAGAGGCGTTTCCACATCTGAAACTGTTGCAAATTGATTTATAAGTAGATATTAATGTATAGGTTTACGTGTTTCGCGAAAGATGTACATACTTAATTAGTTTTCTGTTAAAATTAGAGCCTCACACATAAATATGTTCAGAATTAGAGATTTTACCGATTGTATACAATTATTTGCTAAGTTTCAGATTTTCCGATTTAACTGCAAATACGTTTACGAAATATAAGAAGCTCCGGAGTATAAGTTGAGTTGTGGAATGAGAAACCAACCGTAGAATGTAAGCAGATAATTCTAATCCAAAGTTGAAATCCTTTTCAGTTAACGTACGGAATTAAGTGAGACAAACAGAAAGACAGAACAGATGGCAGACAGACAAACCAAAGTCATAAACACTTTTCAACTATGTTAAATAGTGTTAAAAACGCAATAGTTAAGTGATTTAGCAAACAAAAAATTGCAGTTTTTTTAGTATTTATTTATTTATAATTAACGCTACTAAAACGGAATTGATTTTAGAGAAAATATAGCTAATTATAATACCAAAATAAATAAATAAATAAATTATTGAAATCGCTTGAGTAGTCTCGAGAAAAAAATAGCAATATCAGCTGTTTTAGATATAGGATTTCGCTAGTATTGTTGACCTTAAAAACATCTTCATTACATATCTTGCTAGAAGCGTTTCCACATCTGAAACTGTTGCAAAAGGATTTATAATTAGATATTAATGTATAGGTTTACGTGTTTCGCGAAATCTGTACGTACTTAATTAGTTTTCTGTTAAAATTAGAGTCTCACACCGAAATTTGTTCAGCATTACAAGTTGTACCTATTTTAAACAATTGTTTGCCAAGTTTCCGATTTAACTGTAAATACGTTTGCGAAATATAAGAAGCTCCGGAGTTTAAGTTGAGTTATGGAACAAGAAACCGACCGTAGAATGATTGATACTTCAAATAAAATAAATAGTTGCTGACTTATAACTAAGCATTCTAATTATCTATGAGTACTGATTTTATTAAAAACTTCACCAGTCTCATGTAACCGCCTCACCCTAATCTTAATAGTTGATTTATTATTTTTAATAATATAAAATAAACCAATTAAAAAAAGATACTGGTCAAAATTCTATATATAGTTTTTGTGTGTCTATAACTATAAAACATTGTAAAAAAGTCATTCTATAGTCCAACCAATATTCATATATTCAAAATTGTCAGAAGGGGGCGGGAATTTATATGATCTAAATTCCCCCCATAGTAATTTATAATTATAATAATATCTATTTATTGTTACTACAAAATAACAAACAGGACAGCACAAATATAAAAAATACTTTATCTCTTAATTTTTTTCCCTGCCCTATTTGTTATCTTGCATTACTATACTATATACAAATGCAATTTGGCTGAAAAACTATAATCTACACCCCATTCCCTTCCCTCAAAGAAAAAGTTTAAAAATACTGGCACTGGGTTTAAATTTTTCCATTGTTTAATATCATAGAGAATTTTTTAACTGTTCAATATAACCTTAGAAAAACTGAAAACATTCAGTAGTTATGGATTATGGTAAACAGTGTTATTGAATGAAAAGGGCCAATCTGAAGTAAATTACATAATTTACACTTGTAATAAAATATAAAGAAATAAATAATGAAACAAAATTTTAATCCCCGTCCCCCCCAAACTAAAACAATAAGATAACTTTAAATAAAACAAATAAATGTCAACTTTAAAACTTTATTTTACGGAACTCTCTATTTAACGATTTTTTTTTTACTTTGATTTAGAACAAAAAAAACACCAAAAAAAATCTCTAAATAACGAACACGAATCTCTTTTTAGCGATTTTTTTTTTCAGACCAAAATTTCAAAGTTCTGATCGTTTTCAATCTACCAAAGAATTAATTTTGAAATATATAGTCCTTTTAATTATTTTAATATTCTGGTTTTTAAAAAAAACTCTTTTAAAGAAGTGTTTCAAATGATTGGTTCTTAAACGAATCTTGCCAGCAAAAATCTACCACTATTTCTAGATAGTAAATATTCTACTTATTTGACATGTCATTAAGTAACGCAAATATTACTATTCCAAAATAGTGGTATATTTCTTAAAACAAATCCTCTAAATTATTAATGCTGCTTGTCAAAATAAAAAGCAAGTAATTGCAAGCCTTGTAACCATTCAAATTTTCTCTTTGTGACATTTTTCTGTTTATGTTTATTTAGATCGAAAACAGTTAGATTAAAGAGAGAAAAGCGACGAACGCGCTAAATGAAAATTAGAGTAGAGTTGAAGTTCTCTTTAACGAACTTCTACTTTACTAAATTCTCTATTTTTACGAAATTTTCTTTGGAACCTTGATTTTGAACAAAAATAACGCTGGGTAAAATCTTTAAATAAGGAACACGAATCTCGTTTTAACGATTTTTTTTTTCAGACCAAAATTTCAAAGTTCTAATCGTTTCCAATTTAAAAACGTATGAATTTTTCCATGAATTTTGAAATATATAGTCCTTTTAATTATTTTAATATTCTGAATAAAAAAAATAATAAAAACTTTTAAAGAAGTGTTTCGAATGATTGGTTCTGAAATAAACCTTGTCAGCTAAAATCTACCACTATTTCTATATAGTAATATACGCCTCCTTTAATATGACATTAAATAAAGCGAATATTACTATTCGAAAATAGTGGTATATTTCTGGAGGGAAAAATACGCTAAATTGGTAACACTATTTGCCAGGATAAAAAGGAAGTAATTTGCTAACCATTCAAATTCTCTCTCTTTGACGTTTTTCTGTTTCGGTTTATTTAGTTCGAAAATACTTAGGTAAAAGAGAGAAAAGTGACGAACGTGCTAAATGAAAATTAAGTTAACATTTGAACTTCTCTTTAACGAACTTCTACTTAACGAAACTTTCTATTTAACGAAATTTTCTTTGGAACCTTGATTTTGAACAAAAATAACGCTGGAAAAAATCTCTAAATAAGGAACACGAATCTCGTTTTAACGATTTTTTTTTTCAGACCAAAATTTCAAAGTTCTAATCGTTTTCAATCTATCAAGGAAGTACTTTTCGATTTATTTTTTTACCCTTTTCTTTGTCAATAATTATAGAACATTATTGGCACCTTCTACATACAAGCCATTCATGGATCTAGTTCGCCTTTTAACTGTATTCAAAGCGTTATCAGATAATTTTTAAATGATGAACTTACGCTCGCAATATGTAACACGATATGGCCTGCAATATTTAGAGTGTTTGAAAGAAAAAGCACTTCCGAAATGTGAACTGTTTAACGAAGGAAATTGATGTTTTTAGGAACATTCGTAATTATATAAATACGTAGCATCTATAGTTGTCGTCTTGTCTGTCCGCATATAACAGCGTAAAAACTATCCAGCCGCACGGTTTGAAATTTAATATATATAATCGTTGCAGAAGTTGTCGAGTCATTTCAAATTTTATGACGAAAATCGAATCAAAACTTTAAAAGATATTAATAAGAATATTTATTTAGTAATTTGATTTTTTTTAATCGGTACTTACTCGTTATAGAAGCTTCCGAGGATTAATCGTCAAGCGACCGAGATGTATCGCCAAGTTATCTGATATGTATATGACTTTATAGTCATATATGACGTATATGACATTTTTAAACCTCTATGATCATGTTATAGTCACATTCTTCATTCTATTAAATCCTAACATACGTAACTGTAAGTAATTCAATGATATCCCCTGATAGGTCATGATTCTAGGTTGCCATGGTGATTACGTCCTATTTAAAATGGATTCATATCATTTCCTTATTGAATTTAAAAACCTAATTTGTATACGAAAATTGTTTATTTATAGCAATCCTATAATTTAACGACAGTTTTTTGGATAGAAGTTTCCGGATAAATAGATATTAAATGGAAAAAGAGTCTAAATATGGATTTCAACTTTTGAAATATTCAAAGCTAGGCTTAAGTTTCCCATTGGAATTTTCAGTAAATGTCACGTTTCACGTACAATTTCCAACTTTTTCTAAATTATATTCAAATTCATATTATGGATTACTTTATTACAGATACCATAATTTAAAAAAAAAATGAAATTGTGAAAGGTAAACTTATTTTTTGTACATTATTTAATTTAACTCAACTTGGTTTTGTATGTAAAGATGGAATTTTATAATCGATTTTTCACCCACTTCTTGATATGCTAGAACAATAAAAATTATATAACCAAGTGTGTTTCCGATGACAATACAACATTTTAATAATTTTAGAATTTAATTATAAATTAATAAATTTATTTTAAGGCATTCTTTCATTAGCCGGCCGCAGGGGATGAATAGTCAAAAGTTCTTTATTGTTATAAATGTTTACAAGTTAAGTTTAAAACTAAAAACTTAGTGAAAATTTTATATGCTTTAAACTTCAAAAAATAAAATTAAGAAAGGTATGTAAGGTTCTTTTTTTATCTGATGAAAAACTCAATTAATACGTAATTAATATACAGGGTGTCCACGTATAACCTGACTGACCTTTATTTTCGCAACCGTTGGTCCTAGATGCATACTTCCAATTACAAAAATGGTTTAAATAAGGTAAAGAATTATTTTTAAAGCTATTTGGGTCAAGAAAAACATTTATTAAAAAATTACGAAATTTAAATTTTTATACGGTCCCCCGGTCCTATAAGTGATATTTAGTAAAAATTTACTGTGACACTAACAAGTAAGATAAAAAAAAGTCCCATTCATCTACGATTAAAACTGACCGAGTAATAGCTGTTTAAAGTTGGAGTATATTTTTTGTTGTGAAATAGGGGTCATTCACAAATGTAGTAGAAATATAAATAATCGTCAGATATATAAAAAAAAATATTGTTGAGAGCAAAATTGACATTGCAATTTAATATTAATGTGAAATCTGACATATTAATGCAAAATATACAATTTGTACTGAACATATAAGAGGATAAAAATAACAGAATTTTTGTTAAATAAAAGGATGAGAAACAACAGCCTCAATTAAGATTTTAAAATGCTGTTAGATTACACTGTCTTTCAGATTTTTTTTTTTTTTTTTTTTTTTTTTTTTTCCCTGTGCCATGTTTTTTAGATTTTGAAAATTGATTCTAATGTATTTTTTAGCGTTGAATCCGAAAATGACCTTCATTTTAAACCATCATGTCAGGATTTTTTTCAAATCGAAAATTTCAAAGTTAAAAAGTTCAAAGTTAAAATTGATCCCCCCTCCCCTCCCAACTTCATCCTATCCCTGAGCTATTTAGTTGTAAAAAACCCTGTATAAGCCAAAAAATTGAATAAATTATTGAATAAAATTAAATTAAACTGAATAAAAAAGTCTTACATGTATTTTATAGTATCAGATTTTTCGCTATTTTTTAACCTTGAAATTTACGATTTGCGAAAAATCTTGACATGATGGTTAAAAGTGAAGGTAATTTTTTTATTCAGCGTTAAAAATACATAAAACGTAATTATAAAAGTTAAAAAACGTCGTAGGTTTATGTTATCTAATCTAAAACTTTTTCTTAAACTTGTTGACCGTAATCTATCCAAATTTTTTTGTGTTATCCTCTAATATGAGTATTATTAAGATGGTAAGCGTCGAAAATCATAATAATATTACATTGTCATCGGATTTAAGTCAGTATGTAAAATTTAACTTCGATCGGACATTTGAAAGTGAGTTAAAGTTCGAGTACAAATTTTAAACTGGAAAGACGATCGTTGCAAGTTAAATAAAACCTTATGAAAATAATATAATTTTTGTTAAAATAAATCATAGCCTCAAATCCTTACAAAATAAAACATATGATAAAATACAATTATTTTAACTAATCTGAAACTTAACTAATAAAATTTAAGTCAATCGTAATAGTTGTACGATTTCTTTCAAAGCGCAGATGCCTTGAAATACGTTTAAGTACTTTATATACGACCCCTGAAAGCACGGTCGAAATCATCTGTTTTGAGATGCAAAAGAGTGGTATAAGTCATGCATTTCAAAGTTTCATAATTCGGTCAATTTTAATGTTAGATGAGTGGGACTTTTTTTATCTTACTTGTTAGTGTCACAGTAAATTTTTACTAAATATCACTTATAGGACCGGGGGACTGTATAAAAATTTAAATTTCGTAATTTTTTAATAAATGTTTTTCTTGACCCAAATCGCTTTAAAAATAATTCTTAACCTTATTTAAACCATTTTTGTAATTGGAAGTATGCATCTAGAACCAACGGTTGCGAAAATAAAGGTCGGCCAGGTTATACGTGGACACCCTGTATAACGCAGTAAAAATACCATTCTAAAATGAGTTATTAAAACGATAAAGCCTCAAAACGTTGTGAAAATTTTATATACCGTAAACTTCAAAAAATAAAATTATGAAAAATAAACTTAATTTTTTATTTGATGAAAACCTTATAAGTATATACGTAAAAAATATATAACACAGTAAAAAGTACCATTCTAAAATGTCGTTGTTAAAACAATAAAGACTGAAAATGTTGTTAAAATTTTATAGGCCGTAAACTTCAAACAATAAAATTATGAAAGTTAAGCTTCCTTTTACGTTCGTAATTATATAAATACGTAGCACATATAGTCATCGTCTGGTCTGTCGGTCCGTCTGTCCGTATATAACAGCGCCAAAACTACCCAACCGAATGGTTTGGAATTTAATATATGTAATCGTTGCAGAATTTTGTCGAGTGATTTCAAATTTTATGAAAATCGAATCAAAACTTTAAAAGTTATTAATAAAAGTTTTCTTTATTCTATTAAATTCTATCATACGTAAATCTATATAATAAAAGCGCAAGTCATGTGACTGAGGAAAACAAATACGGGATAACGACATCTTTTTCCATATGCAAGCAGACATTTTCATTTAAAATTATTTTTTCGAATAAAATTGCATAAAAGTTACATTTTTAGAAAGATCGTTCAGAAAAAATATTTGCTTGAGAGATGAGTTGCATTAAAACATGTATAGATTTTGAGAAACTTCAGTTAAAATTAGGTTAACAACCGAATATCTCAACCCATTAAAGTAAATAAACAAAAGATTCATTCATCGTGAGTCTTAGAAATATTAACCATGGAGGTAATCATTCGCAAAGCAAGATCTCCATGGCGAATTTTACAGCGCTGTCTGGTGTCGAAAAAAAATTCGCATCAGTAAACATGGCATATGTAATAAGAACAAGTGGGTAAGTGTGATCGAAGATCGCACAAAGGGTTTCGTTTAATATTTCTTTCAAAAAACGTTATCCTTTCTTTAATAAATCCAAATAAATTTCATTTAGCGGAAAAAAAAAAAAGTTATGTTTTTATAAAGTAAAAATCTAGCGGTCTATTTTTCTCGGTTTTTTTTTTTTTTTTTCGATTATCTAAACCGGTTCGGTAGCGGGCGAAGTCCGCTATTAAACTCTGTAATAATAATATCTGTCATGTGGACTAAATGCGATATTTAAAAAAAAATAGTTTATATAAAATATATATTTAAACCTATTGCGTAATTCTCTGTAATCCAGGTCCTACTGCCAAATTGCGTATTTTAGAAAGTGAGATTTTTTGTGACAGTTCTTTAAAAGTATCTACATTGATTTTAAACTACATATATTGTTGCTAGCAAACGCCCATGTTTGGAGTTAACCTTGCCCACAGATTACGGAAGATTAGTTATTTTATATATTACTAGCTGTTACTCACGACGTCGTTCACGTAACATTAAAAGAAAAATAAATACATTATATTAAGGAAAACGTTTCACCCCCGATAATTAAAAACATAGGTAACTCTCTTTATAACAAACTCCGTTTTTTAGAATATCTAAACAGGCCCGCTATTATACTCTGTCATAATAATATATGTCATGTGAGCTAAATGCAATATTTAAAAAAAAATAATTTTAAAATTAAACATGTTGTACACTTTCAAAATGTTAAAATATGCGAATATTTCATAATCGGGTTTTTATCATGATTCAATACGTTCCTCAAACTCATATATTTACTATTCTCTATTACTCATATTGAAACTCGCTTTGCTTTTCTCAAACATTGAAAAATCCGTTAAACTTCCAATATGACGTCAGATTAATTTTCTTTTTAATTATCTAATGACGTGATATTAATCTGCTTTCTGTACATACACATACTCATACTCGATGTATTATTGAGAAATCTTTGAAAATTTCCGCTTTATTATCAATATGACGCCATATTAATCTTTTTTTCCATTTGATGAAACTTTTTATTTCATTTTCATTTGTCACGTGGAAATCTTTCAATAGAAAGTTGATTATTGTAGAAAGAATTTTATTGTGGGATTTTTAATTGTTGGCAGCTGCTATAACGAAAAATGTTTAAATTTAATGGGAAAAGGCTGTTAGAAATTTGGTTTTTTATCTCTATTTATTAAAATAATGCGATTTTTTCCAAATTTTAATATTTTGAGCTTCATAATAGGTATTTAGCTATAACTACACAAATTTTCATGACTGTAAGTTATATAGTTTCTGAGAACGGCTCTGTGACGGACAGACAACGGAGCGGGAGTAATAGGGTTTCGTGAGATGAACGAAACCCTAAAAATAAAAAGGCATCCTCATTTCGTTCATAGCAGACGATATAATTTTTTTCACTGAAATAATAACGAGGATTTTTTATATTGTAAAACTAGTTATAGCATGAAACGAACGCACCTCATTTGTCACGTTTAACGTACTATTTCCAACTTGTTTTATTTGATGTAAATCTTATAAGTGCACGTAAAATATAAAATACAGTAAAAAGTAATTGTTAAAACGCCCTAAAATGTAGTGATAAAAATTTTATAGGCCGTAATCTTCAAAAAATAAAATTATGAAAGGTAAGCTTCTTTTTTCTATCATGATAAATTTAATACGTATACGTAAGATATATAAAACGCAATAAAAATTACTACTGTAAAATGAAGTTGTTAAAACGATAAAGGCTAAAGACGATGTGAAAGTTTGATAATTTGAAAAAAATAACTGACTGAATTTTGATTTAACAAAATATCTATATTACGAAATTTTTTTAAGTAACCACGAGATTCATTACGTATAGAAGTTCAATTGTATATTCACAATTACATGCGCATTTTTTAATACCATGATTATAAAATGGATTTAAAGATAAAATAAGCTCTTTGTCTGTTTTATAAGTATAATCTCGCTAAACAAGGGATTTCATTAATAGATTAAAGAAAATTGTAGTATCATTATTTGAAAAGTTTTAAAGAACATTCTTTAATTTAATAGAACTTTCTTAATTGAGATCGTTTACGAATCTCAAACGAATTTTTCACTTTATTAAACTTGCTTCTTTGATGTATTGAATGTTTAACCTTAAACGGAACTCAACTTAGTTATAACTAAGGGAAACTCCAGAAGGTAATTTTGCAACTTCAGCTTCTTTCCATCAAAATTACGGATAAAATCGTCTGCCCAATGTTTGGAGGTTGAAATGCATATTCCAGTTTTATTCTGAATAGATATCATCTGCATTTTGTCGAATTAGGAAAATTCGATTTTCCACTTTTATAATTCCCAATGACTGACTATTTCCAGAATAGTAGAGATATCCCAAGTTAAACTTTTTAGGCTTTTTAGTGTTCCTTATGCCTCAAAAGTTAAAAACGGAACCCTTATAACATCACTTTGTTGTCCGTCTGTCTGTCAATACTTTTTTTTTTTTTGGAGGGGGGGGGGGGACCGTCTAAAGTTATCAAGTTCAAATTAATATCAAATAATAATGTCCCCGGCCCCATTGTTTTGGAATTTAAGGAATTTTAAGGAATTAAAAAATGATTTTTTTATGCATATGTAAACATATGTAAGTTGACAAACGAGTTAGTGTTTAAAGAATTAATACACTTAATTTAGAAATTTATTAATAAGAAGATTTTTTTTTCTTTTGGACCGGCTAAAGGTATCAAATTGAAATTAATATCAAATAATAAGGTCCCGGCCCCATTGTTTTGTTAATAATTTTATAATTTTAAGGAATTAAAAAATGATTTTTTTATGCATATGTAAACATATGTAAGTTGACAAACGAGTTAGTGTTTAAATAATTAATACACTTAATTTAGAAATTTATTAATAAGAAGATTTTTTTTTCTTTTGGACCGGCTAAAGGTATCAAATTGAAATTAATATCAAATAATAAGGTCCCCGGCCCCATTGTATTGTTAATAATTTTATAATTTTAAGGAATTAAAAAATGATTTTTTTATGCATATGTAAACATATGTAAGTTGACAAACGAGTTAGTGTTTAAAGAATTAATACACTTAATTTAGAAATTTATTAATAAGAAGATTTCTTTTTCTTTTGGACCGGCTAAAGGTATCAAATTGAAATTAATATCAAATAATAAGGTCCCCGGCCCATTGTTTTGTTAATAATTTTATAATTTTAAGGAATTAAAAATGATTTTTTTTGCATATGTAAACATATGTAAGTTGACAAACGAGTTAGTATTTAAAGAATTAATACACTTAATTTAGAAATTTATTAATAAGAAGATATTTTTTCTTTTGGACCGGCTAAAGGTATCAAATTGAAATTAATATCAAATAATAAGGTCCCCGGCCCCATTGTTTTGTTAATAATTTTATAATTTTAAGGAATTAAAAAATGATTTTTTTATGCATATGTAAACATATGTAAGTTGACAAACGAGTTAGTGTTTAAAGAATTAATACACTTAATTTAGAAATTTATTAATAAGAAGATTTTTTTTCTTTTGGACCGGCTAAAGGTATCAAATTGAAATTAATATCAAATAATAAGGTCCCCGGCCCCATTGTTTTGTTAATAATTTTATAATTTTAAGGAATTAAAAATGATTTTTTATGCATATGTAAACATATGTAAGTTGACAAACGAGTTAGTGTTTAAAGAATTAATACATTTAATTTAGAAATTTATTAATAAGAAGATTTTTTTTCTTTTGGACCGGCTAAAGGTATCAAATTGAAATTAATATCAAATAATAAGGTCCCCGGCCCCATTGTTTTGTTAATAATTTTATAATTTTAAGGAATTAAAAAATGATTTTTTTATGCATATGTAAACATATGTAAGTTGACAAACGAGTTAGTGTTTAAAGAATTAATACACTTAATTTAGAAAGTTATTAATAAGAAGATTTTTTTTTCTTTTGGACCGGCTAAAGGTATCAAATTGAAATTAATATCAAATAATAAGGTCCCCGGCCCCATTGTTTTGTTAATAATTTTATAATTTTAAGGAATCAAAAAATGATTTTTTATGCATATGTAAACATATGTAAGTTGACAAACGAGTTAGTGTTTAAAGAATTAATACACTTAATTTAGAAATTTATTAATAAGAAGATTTTTTTTCTTTTGGACCGGCTAAAGGTATCAAATTGAAATTAATATCAAATAATAAGGTCCCCGGCCTCATTGTTTTGTTAATAATTTTATAATTTTAAGGAATTAAAAAATGATTTTTTTATGCATATGTAAACATATGTAAGTTGACAAACGAGTTAGTGTTTAAATAATTAATACACTTAATTTAGAAATTTATTAATAAGAAGATATTTTTTCTTTTGGACCGGCTAAAGGTATCAAATTGAATTTAATATCAAATAATAAGGTCCCTGGCCCCATTGTTTTGTTAATAATTTTATAATTTTAAGGAATTAAAAATGATTTTTTATGCATATGTAAACATATGTAAGTTGACAAACGAGTTAGTGTTTAAAGAATTAATACACTTAATTTAGAAATTTATTAATAAGAAGATTTTTTTTCTTTTGGACCGGCTAAAGGTATCAAATTGAAATTAATATCAAATAATAAGGTCCCCGGCCCCATTGTTTTGTTAATAATTTTATAATTTTAAGGAATTAAAAAATGATTTTTTTATGCATATGTAAACATATGTAAGTTGACAAACGAGTTAGTGTTTAAAGAATTAATACACTTAATTTAGAAATTTATTAATAAGAAGATTTCTTTTTCTTTTGGACCGGCTAAAGGTATCAAATTGAAATTAATATCAAATAATAAGGTCCCCGGCCCCATTGTTTTGTTAATAATTTTATAATTTTAAGGAATTAAAAATGATTTTTTATGCATATGTAAACATATGTAAGTTGACAAACGAGTTAGTATTTAAAGAATTAATACACTTAATTTAGAAATTTATTAATAAGAAGATATTTTTTCTTTTGGACCGGCTAAAGGTATCAAATTGAAATTAATATCAAATAATAAGGTCCCCGGCCCCATTGTTTTGTTAATAATTTTATAATTTTAAGGAATTAAAAAATGATTTTTTTATGCATATGTAAACATATGTAAGTTGACAAACGAGTTAGTGTTTAAAGAATTAATACACTTAATTTAGAAATTTATTAATAAGAAGATTTTTTTTTCTTTTGGACCGGCTAAAGGTATCAAATTGAAATTAATATCAAATAATAAGGTCCCCGGCCCCATTGTTTTGTTAATAATTTTATAATTTTAAGGAATTAAAAAATGATTTTTTTTATGCATATGTAAACATATGTAAGTTGACAAACGAGTTAGTGTTTAAAGAATTAATACACTTGATTTAGAAATTTATTAATAATAAGATTTTTTTTCTTTTGGACCGGCTAAAGGTATCAAATTGAAATTAATATCAAATAATAAGGTCCCCGGCCCCATTGTTTTGTTAATAATTTTATAATTTTAAGGAATTAAAAATGATTTTTTATGCATATGTAAACATATGTAAGTTGACAAACCTGTTAGTGTTTAAAGAATTAATACACTTAATTTAGAAATTTATTAATAAGAAGATTTCTTTTTCTTTTGGACCGGCTAAAGGTATCAAATTGAAATTAATATCAAATAATAAGGTCCCCGGCCCCATTGTTTTGTTAATAATTTTATAATTTTAAGGAATTAAAAAATGATTTTTTTTATGCATATGTAAACATATGTAAGTTGACAAACGAGTTAGTGTTTAAAGAATTAATACACTTGATTTAGAAATTTATTAATAATAAGATTTTTTTTCTTTTGGACCGGCTAAAGGTATCAAATTGAAATTAATCTCAAATAATAAGGTCCCCGGCCCCATTGTTTTGTTAATAATTTTATAATTTTAAGGAATTAAAAATGATTTTTTATGCATATGTAAACATATGTAAGTTGACAAACCTGTTAGTGTTTAAAGAATTAATACACTTAATTTAGAAATTTATTAATAAGAAGATTTTTTTTCTTTTGGACCGGCTAAAGGTATCAAATTGAAATTAATATGAAATAATAAGGTCCCCGGCCCCATTGTTTTGTTAATAATTTTATAATTTTAAGGAATTAAAAAATGATTTTTTTATGCATATGTAAACATATGTAAGTTGACAAACGAGTTAGTGTTTAAAGAATTAATACATTTAATTTAGAAATTTATTAATAAGAAGATTTTTTTTTCTTTTGGACCGGTTAAAGGTATCAAATTGAAATTAATATCAAATAATAAGGTCCCCGGCCCCATTGTTTTGTTAATAATTTTATAATTTTAAGGAATTAAAAAATGATTTTTTTATGCATATGTAAACATATGTAAGTTGACAAACGAGTTAGTGTTTAAATAATTAATACACTTAATTTAGAAATTTATTAATAAGAAGATTTCTTTTTCTTTTGGACCGGCTAAAGGTATCAAATTGAAATTAATATCAAATAATAAGGTCCCCGGCCCCATTGTTTTGTTAATAATTTTATAATTTTAAGGAATTAAAAATGATTTTTTATGCATATGTAAACATATGTAAGTTGACAAACGAGTTAGTATTTAAAGAATTAATACACTTAATTTAGAAATTTATTAATAAGAATATATTTTTTCTTTTGGACCGGCTAAAGGTACCAAATTGAAATTAATATCAAATAATAAGGTCCCCGGCCCCATTGTTTTGTTAATAATTTTATAATTTTAAGGAATTAAAAAATGATTTTTTTATGCATATGTAAACATATGTAAGTTGACAAACGAGTTAGTGTTTAAAGAATTAATACACTTAATTTAGAAATTTATTAATAAGAAGATTTTTTTTCTTTTGGACCGGCTAAAGGTATCAAATTGAAATTAATATCAAATAATAAGGTCCCCGGCCCCATTGTTTTGTTAATAATTTTATAATTTTAAGGAATTAAAAAATGATTTTTTTATGCATATGTAAACATATGTAAGTTGACAAACGAGTTAGTGTTTAAAGAATTAATACACTTAATTTAGAAATTTATTAATAAGAAGATTTCTTTTTCTTTTGGACCGGCTAAAGGTATCAAATTGAAATTAATATCAAATAATAAGGTCCCCGGCCCCATTGTTTTGTTAATAATTTTATAATTTTAAGGAATTAAAAATGATTTTTTATGCATATGTAAACATATGTAAGTTGACAAACGAGTTAGTATTTAAAGAATTAATACACTTAATTTAGAAATTTATTAATAAGAAGATATTTTTTCTTTTGGACCGGCTAAAGGTATCAAATTGAAATTAATATCAAATAATAAGGTCCCCGGCCCCATTGTTTTGTTAATAATTTTATAATTTTAAGGAATTAAAAAATGATTTTTTTATGCATATGTAAACATATGTAAGTTGACAAACGAGTTAGTGTTTAAAGAATTAATACACTTAATTTAGAAATTTATTAATAAGAAGATTTTTTTTCTTTTGGACCGGCTAAAGGTATCAAATTGAAATTAATATCAAATAATAAGGTCCCCGGCCCCAATGTTTTGTTAATAATTTTATAATTTTAAGGAATTAAAAAATGATTTTTTTATGCATATGTAAACATATGTAAGTTGACAAACGAGTTAGTGTTTAAAGAATTAATACACTTAATTTAGAAATTTATTAATAAGAAGATATTTTTTTCTTTTGGACCGGCTAAAGGTATCAAATTGAAATTAATATCAAATAATAAGGTCCCAGGCCCCATTGTTTTGTTAATAATTTTATAATTTTAAGGAATTAAAAAATGATTTTTTTATGCATATGTAAACATATGTAAGTTGACAAACGAGTTAGTGTTTAAAGAATTAATACACTTAATTTAGAAATTTATTAATAAGAAGATTTTTTTTTCTTTTGGACCGGCTAAAGGTATCAAATTGAAATTAATATCAAATAATAAGGTCCCCGGCCCCGTTGTTTTGTTAATAATTTTATAATTTTAAGGAATTAAAAAATGATTTTTTTATGCATATGTAAACATATGTAAGTTGACAAACGAGTTAGTGTTTAAAGAATTAATACACTTAATTTAGAAATTTATTAATAAGAAAATTTTTTTTTCTTTTGGACCGGCTAAAGGTATCAAATTGAAATTAATATCAAATAATAAGGTCCCCGGCCCCATTGTTTTGTTAATAATTTTATAATTTTAAGGAACTAAAAAATGATTTTTTTATGCATATGTAAACATATGTAAGTTGACAAACGAGTTAGTGTTTAAAGAATTAATACACTTAATTTAGAAATTTATAAATAAGAAGATTTCTTTTTCTTTTGGACCGGCTAAAGGTATCAAATTGAAATTAATATCAAATAATAAGGTCCCCGGCCCCATTGTTTTGTTAATAATTTTATAATTTAAGGAATTAAAAATGATTTTTTATAAATATGTAAACATATGTAAGTTGACAAACGAGTTAGTATTTAAAGAATTAATACACTTAATTTAGAAATTTATTAATAAGAAGATATTTTTTCTTTTGGACCGGCTAAAGGTATCAAATTGAAATTAATATCAAATAATAAGGTCCCCGGCCCCATTGTTTTGTTAATAATTTTATAATTTTAAGGAATTAAAAATGATTTTTTATGCATATGTAAACATATGTAAGTTGACAAACGAGTTAGTGTTTAAAGAATTAATACATTTAATTTAGAAATTTATTAATAAGAAGATTTTTTTTTCTTTTGGACCGGCTAAAGGTATCAAATTGAAATTAATATCAAATAATAAGGTCCCCGGCCCCATTGTTTTGTTAATAATTTTATAATTTTAAGGAATTAAAAAATGATTTTTTATGCATATGTAAACATATGTAAGTTGACAAACGAGTTAGTGTTTAAAGAATTAATACACTTAATTTAGAAATTTATTAATAAGAAGATTTCTTTTTCTTTTGGACCGGCTAAAGGTATCAAATTGAAATTAATATCAAATAATAAGGTCCCCGGCCCCATTGTTTTGTTAATAATTTTATAATTTTAAGGAATTAAAAAATGATTTTTTTTATGCATATGTAAACATATGTAAGTTGACAAACGAGTTAGTGTTTAAAGAATTAATACACTTGATTTAGAAATTTATTAATAATAAGATTTTTTTTCTTTTGGACCGGCTAAAGGTATCAAATTGAAATTAATATCAAATAATAAGGTACCCGGCCTCATTGTTTTGTTAATAATTTTATAATTTTAAGGAATTAAAAAATGATTTTTTTATGCATATGTAAACATATGTAAGTTGACAAACGAGTTAGTGTTTAAAGAATTAATACACTTAATTTAGAAATTTATTAATAAGAAGATATTTTTTCTTTTGGACCGGCTAAAGGTATCAAATTGAAATTAATATCAAATAATAAGGTCCCTGGCCCCATTGTTTTGTTAATAATTTTATAATTTTAAGGAATTAAAAATGATTTTTTATGCATATGTAAACATATGTAAGTTGACAAACGAGTTAGTGTTTAAAGAATTAATACACTTAATTTAGAAATTTATTAATAAGAAGATATTTTTTCTTTTGGACCGGCTAAAGGTATCAAATTGAAATTAATATCAAATAATAAGGTCCCCGGCCCCATTGTTTTGTTAATAATTTTATAATTTTAAGGAATTAAAAAATGATTTTTTTATGCATATGTAAACATATGTAAGTTGACAAACGAGTTAGTGTTTAAAGAATTAATACACTTAATTTAGAAATTTATTAATAATAAGATTTTTTTTTCTTTTGGACCGGCTAAAGGTATCAAATTGAAATTAATATCAAATAATAAGGTCCCCGGCCCCGTTGTTTTGTTAATAATTTTATAATTTTAAGGAATTAAAAAATGATTTTTTTATGCATATGTAAACATATGTAAGTTGACAAAAGAGTTAGTGTTTAAAGAATTAATACACTTAATTTAGAAATTTATTAATAAGAAGATTTTTTTTTTTTTGGACCGGCTAAAGGTATCAAATTGAAATTAATATCAAATAATAAGGTCCCCGGCCCCGTTGTTTTGTTAATAATTTTATAATTTTAAGGAATTAAAAAATGATTTTTTTATGCATATGTAAACATATGTAAGTTGACAAACGAGTTAGTGTTTAAAGAATTAATACACTTAATTTAGAAATTTATTAATAAGAAGATTTTTTTTTCTTTTGGACCGGCTAAAGGTATCAAATTGAAATTAATATCAAATAATAAGGTCCCCGGCCCCATTGTTTTGTTAATAATTTTATAATTTTAAGGAATTAAAAAATGATTTTTTATGCATATGTAAACATATGTAAGTTGACAAACGAGTTAGTGTTTAAAGAATTAATACAATTAATTTAGAAATTTATTAATAAGAAGATTTCTTTTTCTTTTGGACCGGCTAAAGGTATCAAATTGAAATTAATATCAAATAATAAGGTCCCCGGCCCCATTGTTTTGTTAATAATTTTATAATTTTAAGGAATTAAAAATAATTTTTTATGAATATGTAAACATATGTAAGTTGACAAACGAGTTAGTATTTAAAGAATTAATACACTTAATTTAGAAATTTATTAATAAGAAGATTTTTTTTTTCTTTTGGACCGGCTAAAGGTATCAAACTGAAATTAATATCAAATAATAAGGTCCCCGGCCCCATTGTTTTGTTAATAATTTTATAATTTTAAGGAATTAAAAAATGATTTTTTTATGCATATGTAAACATATGTAAGTTGACAAACGAGTTAGTGTTTAAAGAATTAATACACTTAATTTAGAAATTTATTAATAAGAAGATTTTTTTTCTTTTGGACCGGCTAAAGGTATCAAATTGAAATTAATATCAAATAATAAGGTCCCCGGCCCCATTGTTTTGTTAATAATTTTATAATTTTAAGGAATTAAAAATGATTTTTTATGCATATGTAAACATATGTAAGTTGACAAACGAGTTAGTGTTTAAAGAATTAATACATTTAATTTAGAAATTTATTAATAAGAAGATTTTTTTTTCTTTTGGACCGGCTAAAGGTATCAAATTGAAATTAATATCAAATAATAAGGTCCCCGGCCCCATTGTTTTGTTAATAATTTAAAATTATAAGGAATTAAAAAATGATTTTTTTTATGCATATGTAAACATATGTAAGTTGACAAACGAGTTAGTGTTTAAAGAATTAATACACTTAATTTAGAAATTTATTAATAAGAAGATTTTTTTTCTTTTGGACCGGCTAAAGGTATGAAATTGAAATTAATATCAAATAATAAGGTCCCCGGCCCCATTGTTTTGTTAATAATTTTATAATTTTAAGGAATCAAAAAATGATTTTTTATGCATATGTAAACATATGTAAGTTGACAAACGAGTTAGTGTTTAAAGAATTAATACACTTAATTTAGAAATTTATTAATAAGAAGATTTCTTTTTCTTTTGGACCGGCTAAAGGTATCAAATTGAAATTAATATCAAATAATAAGGTCCCCGGCCCCATTGTTTTGTTAATAATTTTATAATTTTAAGGAATTAAAAATGATTTTTTATGCATATGTAAACATATGTAAGTTGACAAACGAGTTAGTGTTTAAAGAATTAATACACTTAATTTAGAAATTTATTAATAAGAAGATTTTTTTTTCTTTTGGACCGGCTAAAGGTATCAAATTGAAATTAATATCAAATAATAAGGTCCCCGGACCCATTGTTTTGTTAATAATTTTATAATTTTAAGGAATTAAAAAATGATTTTTTTATGCATATGTAAACATATGTAAGTTGACAAACGAGTTAGTGTTTAAAGAATTAATACAATTAATTTAGAAATTTATTAATAAGAAGATTTCTTTTTCTTTTGGACCGGCTAAAGGTATCAAATTGAAATTAATATCAAATAATAAGGTCCCCGGCCCCATTGTTTTGTTAATAATTTTATAATTTTAAGGAATTAAAAATGATTTTTTATGCATATGTAAACATATGTAAGTTGACAAACGAGTTAGTGTTTAAAGAATTAATACACTTAATTTAGAAATTTATTAATAAGAAGATTTTTTTTTCTTTTGGACCGGCTAAAGGTATCAAATTGAAATTAATATCAAATAATAAGGTCCCCGGCCCCATTGTTTTGTTAATAATTTTATAATTTTAAGGAATTAAAAAATGATTTTTTTATGCATATGTAAACATATGTAAGTTGACAAACGAGTTAGTGTTTAAAAAATTAATACAATTAATTTAGAAATTTATTAATAAGAAGATTTCTTTTTCTTTTGGACCGGCTAAAGGTATCAAATTGAAATTAATATCAAATAATAAGGTCCCCGGCCCCATTGTTTTGTTAATAATTTTATAATTTTAAGGAATTAAAAATAATTTTTTATGAATATGTAAACATATGTAAGTTGACAAACGAGTTAGTATTTAAAGAATTAATACACTTAATTTAGAAATTTATTAATAAGAAGATTTTTTTTTCTTTTGGACCGGCTAAAGGTATCAAACTGAAATTAATATCAAATAATAAGGTCCCCGGCCCCATTGTTTTGTTAATAATTTTATAATTTTAAGGAATTAAAAAATGATTTTTTTATGCATATGTAAACATATGTAAGTTGACAAACGAGTTAGTGTTTAAAGAATTAATACACTTAATTTAGAAATTTATTAATAAGAAGATTTTTTTTCTTTTGGACCGGCTAAAGGTATCAAATTGAAATTAATATCAAATAATAAGGTCCCCAGCCCCATTGTTTTGTTAATAATTTTATAATTTTAAGGAATTAAAAATGATTTTTTATGCATATGTAAACATATGTAAGTTGACAAACGAGTTAGTGTTTAAAGAATTAATACATTTAATTTAGAAATTTATTAATAAGAAGATTTTTTTTTCTTTTGGACCGGCTAAAGGTATCAAATTGAAATTAATATCAAATAATAAGGTCCCCGGCCCCATTGTTTTGTTAATAATTTTATAATTATAAGGAATTAAAAAATGATTTTTTTATGCATATGTAAACATATGTAAGTTGACAAACGAGTTAGTGTTTAAAGAATTAATACACTTAATTTAGAAATTTATTAATAAGAAGATTTTTTTTCTTTTGGACCGGCTAAAGGTATGAAATTGAAATTAATATCAAATAATAAGGTCCCCGGCCCCATTGTTTTGTTAATAATTTTATAATTTTAAGGAATCAAAAAATGATTTTTTATGCATATGTAAACATATGTAAGTTGACAAACGAGTTAGTGTTTAAAGAATTAATACACTTAATTTAGAAATTTATTAATAAGAAGATTTCTTTTTCTTTTGGACCGGCTAAAGGTATCAAATTGAAATTAATATCAAATAATAAGGTCCCCGGCCCCATTGTTTTGTTAATAATTTTATAATTTTAAGGAATTAAAAATGATTTTTTATGCATATGTAAACATATGTAAGTTGACAAACGAGTTAGTGTTTAAAGAATTAATACACTTAATTTAGAAATTTATTAATAAGAAGATTTTTTTTTCTTTTGGACCGGCTAAAGGTATCAAATTGAAATTAATATCAAATAATAAGGTCCCCGGCCCCATTGTTTTGTTAATAATTTTATAATTTTAAGGAATTAAAAAATGATTTTTTTATGCATATGTAAACATATGTAAGTTGACAAACGAGTTAGTGTTTAAAGAATTAATACAATTAATTTAGAAATTTATTAATAAGAAGATTTCTTTTTCTTTTGGACCGGCTAAAGGTATCAAATTGAAATTAATATCAAATAATAAGGTCCCCGGCCCCATTGTTTTGTTAATAATTTTATAATTTTAAGGAATTAAAAATAATTTTTTATGAATATGTAAACATATGTAAGTTGACAAACGAGTTAGTACTTAAAGAATTAATACACTTAATTTAGAAATTTATTAATAAGAAGATTTTTTTTTCTTTTGGACCGGCTAAAGGTATCAAACTGAAATTAATATCAAATAATAAGGTCCCCGGCCCCATTGTTTTGTTAATAATTTTATAATTTTAAGGAATTAAAAAATGATTTTTTTATGCATATGTAAACATATGTAAGTTGACAAACGAGTTAGTGTTTAAAGAATTAATACATTTAATTTAGAAATTTATTAATAAGAAGATTTTTTTTTCTTTTGGACCGGCTAAAGGTATCAAATTGAAATTAATATCAAATAATAAGGTCCCCGGCCCCATTGTTTTGTTAATAATTTTATAATTATAAGGAATTAAAAAATGATTTTTTTATGCATATGTAAACATATGTAAGTTGACAAACGAGTTAGTGTTTAAAGAATTAATACACTTAATTTAGAAATTTATTAATAAGAAGATTTTTTTTTCTTTTGGACCGGCTAAAGGTATGAAATTGAAATTAATATCAAATAATAAGGTCCCCGGCCCCATTGTTTTGTTAATAATTTTATAATTTTAAGGAATCAAAAAATGATTTTTTATGCATATGTAAACATATGTAAGTTGACAAACGAGTTAGTGTTTAAAGAATTAATACACTTAATTTAGAAATTTATTAATAAGAAGATTTCTTTTTCTTTTGGACCGGCTAAAGGTATCAAATTGAAATTAATATCAAATAATAAGGTCCCCGGCCCCATTGTTTTGTTAATAATTTTATAATTTTAAGGAATTAAAAATGATTTTTTATGCATATGTAAACATATGTAAGTTGACAAACGAGTTAGTGTTTAAAGAATTAATACACTTAATTTAGAAATTTATTAATAAGAAGATTTTTTTTCTTTTGGACCGGCTAAAGGTATCAAACTGAAATTAATATCAAATAATAAGGTCCCCGGCCCCATTGTTTTGTTAATAATTTTATAATTTTAAGGAATTAAAAAATGATTTTTTTATGCATATGTAAACATATGTAAGTTGACAAACGAGTTAGTGTTTAAAGAATTAATACACTTAATTTAGAAATTTATTAATAAGAAGATTTTTTTTTTCTTTTGGACCGGCTAAAGGTATCAAATTGAAATTAATATCAAATAATAAGGTCCCCGGCCCCGTTGTTTTGTTAATAATTTTATAATTTTAAGGAATTAAAAAATGATTTTTTTATGCATATGTAAACATATGTAAGTTGACAAACGAGTTAGTGTTTAAAGAATTAATACATTTAATTTAGAAATTTATTAATAAGAAGATTTTTTTTTCTTTTGGACCGGCTAAAGGTATCAAATTGAAATTAATATCAAATAATAAGGTCCCCGGCCCCATTGTTTTGTTAATAATTTTATAATTATAAGGAATTAAAAAATGATTTTTTTATGCATATGTAAACATATGTAAGTTGACAAACGAGTTAGTGTTTAAAAAATTAATACAATTAATTTAGAAATTTATTAATAAGAAGATTTCTTTTTCTTTTGGACCGGCTAAAGGTATCAAATTGAAATTAATATCAAATAATAAGGTCCCCGGCCCCATTGTTTTGTTAATAATTTTATAATTTTAAGGAATTAAAAATAATTTTTTATGAATATGTAAACATATGTAAGTTGACAAACGAGTTAGTATTTAAAGAATTAATACACTTAATTTAGAAATTTATTAATAAGAAAATTTTTTTTTCTTTTGGACCGGCTAAAGGTATCAAACTGAAATTAATATCAAATAATAAGGTCCCCGGCCCCATTGTTTTGTTAATAATTTTATAATTTTAAGGAATTAAAAAATGATTTTTTATGCATATGTAAACATATGTAAGTTGACAAACGAGTTAGTGTTTAAAGAATTAATACACTTAATTTAGAAATTTATTAATAAGAAGATTTTTTTTCTTTTGGACCGGCTAAAGGTATCAAATTGAAATTAATATCAAATAATAAGGTCCCCGGCCCCATTGTTTTGTTAATAATTTTATAATTTTAAGGAATTAAAAATGATTTTTTATGCATATGTAAACATATGTAAGTTGACAAACGAGTTAGTGTTTAAAGAATTAATACATTTAATTTAGAAATTTATTAATAAGAAGATTTTTTTTTCTTTTGGACCGGCTAAAGGTATCAAATTGAAATTAATATCAAATAATAAGGTCCCCGGCCCCATTGTTTTGTTAATAATTTTATAATTATAAGGAATTAAAAAATGATTTTTTTATGCATATGTAAACATATGTAAGTTGACAAACGAGTTAGTGTTTAAAGAATTAATACACTTAATTTAGAAATTTATTAATAAGAAGATTTTTTTTCTTTTGGACCGGCTAAAGGTATGAAATTGAAATTAATATCAAATAATAAGGTCCCCGGCCCCATTGTTTTGTTAATAATTTTATAATTTTAAGGAATCAAAAAATGATTTTTTATGCATATGTAAACATATGTAAGTTGACAAACGAGTTAGTGTTTAAAGAATTAATACACTTAATTTAGAAATTTATTAATAAGAAGATTTCTTTTTCTTTTGGACCGGCTAAAGGTATCAAATTGAAATTAATATCAAATAATAAGGTCCCCGGCCCCATTGTTTTGTTAATAATTTTATAATTTTAAGGAATTAAAAATGATTTTTTATGCATATGTAAACATATGTAAGTTGACAAACGAGTTAGTGATTAAAGAATTAATACCCTTAATTTAGAAATTTATTAATAAGAAGATTTTTTTTCTTTTGGACCGGCTAAAGGTATCAAACTGAAATTAATATCAAATAATAAGGTCCCCGGCCCCATTGTTTTGTTAATAATTTTATAATTTTAAGGAATTAAAAAATGATTTTTTTATGCATATGTAAACATATGTAAGTTGACAAACGAGTTAGTGTTTAAAGAATTAATACACTTAATTTAGAAATTTATTAATAAGAAGATTTTTTTTTCTTTTGGACCGGCTAAAGGTATCAAATTGAAATTAATATCAAATAATAAGGTCCCCGGCCCCGTTGTTTTGTTAATAATTTTATAATTTTAAGGAATTAAAAAATGATTTTTTTATGCATATGTAAACATATGTAAGTTGACAAACGAGTTAGTGTTTAAAGAATTAATACACTTAATTTAGAAATTTATTAATAAGAAGATTTTTTTTTCTTTTGGACCGGCTAAAGGTATCAAATTGAAATTACTATCAAATAATAAGGTCCCCTCCCCCATTGTTTTGTTAATAATTTTATAATTTTAAGGAATTAAAAATGATTTTTTATGCATATGTAAACATATGTAAGTTGACAAACGAGTTAGTGTTTAAAGAATTAATACATTTAATTTAGAAATTTATTAATAAGAAGATTTTTTTTTCTTTTGGACCAGCTAAAGGTATCAAATTGAAATTAATATCAAATAATAAGGTCCCCGGCCCCATTGTTTTGTTAATAATTTTATAATTTTAAGGAATTAAAAATGATTTTTTTATGCATATGTAAACATATGTAAGTTGACAAACGAGTTAGTGTTTAAAGAATTAATACACTTAATTTAGAAATTTATTAATAAGAAGATTTTTTTTCTTTTGGACCGGCTAAAGGTATCAAATTGAAATTAATATCAAATAATAAGGTCCCCGGCCCCATTGTTTTGTTAATAATTTTATAATTTTAAGGAATCAAAAAATGATTTTTTATGCATATGTAAACATATGTAAGTTGACAAACGAGTTAGTGTTTAAAGAATTAATACACTTAATTTAGAAATTTATTAATAAGAAGATTTCTTTTTCTTTTGGACCGGCTAAAGGTATCAAATTGAAATTAATATCAAATAATAAGGTCCCCGGCCCCATTGTTTTGTTAATAATTTTATAATTTTAAGGAATTAAAAAATGATTTTTTTTATGCATATGTAAACATATGTAAGTTGACAAACGAGTTAGTGTTTAAAGAATTAATACACTTAATTTAGAAATTTATTAATAATAAGATTTTTTTTCTTTTGGACCGGCTAAAGGTATCAAATTGAAATTAATATCAAATAATAAGGTCCCCGGCCTCATTGTTTTGTTAATAATTTTATAATTTTAAGGAATTAAAAAATGATTTTTTATGCATATGTAAACATATGTAAGTTGACAAACGAGTTAGTGTTTAAAGAATTAATACACTTAATTTAGAAATTTATTAATAAGAAGATTTTTTTTCTTTTGGACCGGCTAAAGGTATCAAATTGAAATTAATATCAAATAATAAGGTCCCTGGCCCCATTGTTTTGTTAATAATTTTATAATTTTAAGGAATTAAAATGATTTTTTATGCATATGTAAACATATGTAAGTTGACAAACGAGTTAGTGTTTAAAGAATTAATAGACTTAATTTAGAAATTTATTAATAAGAAGATTTCTTTTTCTTTTGGACCGGCTAAAGGTATCAAATTGAAATTAATATCAAATAATAAGGTCCCCGGCCCCATTGTTTTGTTAATAATTTTATAATTTTAAGGAATTAAAAATGATTTTTTATGCATATGTAAACATATGTAAGTTGACAAACGAGTTAGTATTTAAAGAATTAATACACTTAATTTAGAAATTTATTAATAAGAAGATTTTTTTTTCTTTTGGACCGGCTAAAGGTATCAAACTGAAATTAATATCAAATAATAAGGTCCCCGGCCCCATTGTTTTGTTAATAATTTTATAATTTTAAGGAATTAAAAAATGATTTTTTTATGCATATGTAAACATATGTAAGTTGACAAACGAGTCAGTGTTTAAAGAATTAATACACTTAATTTAGAAATTTATTAATAAGAAGATTTTTTTTTCTTTTGGACCGGCTAAAGGTATCAAATTGAAATTACTATCAAATAATAAGGTCCCCTCCCCCATTGTTTTGTTAATAATTTTATAATTTTAAGGAATTAAAAATGATTTTTTATGCATATGTAAACATATGTAAGTTGACAAACGAGTTAGTGTTTAAAGAATTAATACATTTAATTTAGAAATTTATTAATAAGAAGATTTTTTTTTCTTTTGGACCAGCTAAAGGTATCAAATTGAAATTAATATCAAATAATAAGGTCCCCGGCCCCATTGTTTTGTTAATAATTTTATAATTTTAAGGAATTAAAAATGATTTTTTTATGCATATGTAAACATATGTAAGTTGACAAACGAGTTAGTGTTTAAAGAATTAATACACTTAATTTAGAAATTTATTAATAAGAAGATTTTTTTTCTTTTGGACCGGCTAAAGGTATCAAATTGAAATTAATATCAAATAATAAGGTCCCCGGCCCCATTGTTTTGTTAATAATTTTATAATTTTAAGGAATCAAAAAATGATTTTTTATGCATATGTAAACATATGTAAGTTGACAAACGAGTTAGTGTTTAAAGAATTAATACACTTAATTTAGAAATTTATTAATAAGAAGATTTCTTTTTCTTTTGGACCGGCTAAAGGTATCAAATTGAAATTAATATCAAATAATAAGGTCCCCGGCCCCATTGTTTTGTTAATAATTTTATAATTTTAAGGAATTAAAAAATGATTTTTTTTATGCATATGTAAACATATGTAAGTTGACAAACGAGTTAGTGTTTAAAGAATTAATACACTTAATTTAGAAATTTATTAATAATAAGATTTTTTTTCTTTTGGACCGGCTAAAGGTATCAAATTGAAATTAATATCAAATAATAAGGTCCCCGGCCTCATTGTTTTGTTAATAATTTTATAATTTTAAGGAATTAAAAAATGATTTTTTATGCATATGTAAACATATGTAAGTTGACAAACGAGTTAGTGTTTAAAGAATTAATACACTTAATTTAGAAATTTATTAATAAGAAGATTTTTTTTCTTTTGGACCGGCTAAAGGTATCAAATTGAAATTAATATCAAATAATAAGGTCCCTGGCCCCATTGTTTTGTTAATAATTTTATAATTTTAAGGAATTAAAATGATTTTTTATGCATATGTAAACATATGTAAGTTGACAAACGAGTTAGTGTTTAAAGAATTAATAGACTTAATTTAGAAATTTATTAATAAGAAGATTTTTTTTTCTTTTGGACCGGCTAAAGGTATCAAATTGAAATTAATCTCAAATAATAAGGTCCCCGGCCCCATTGTTTTGTTAATAATTTTATAATTTTAAGGAATTAAAAATGATTTTTTATGCATATGTAAACATATGAAAGTTGACAAACGAGTTAGTGTTTAAAGAATTAATACACTTAATTTAGAAATTTATTAATAAGAAGATTTTTTTTCTTTTGGACCGGCTAAAGGTATCAAATTGAAATTAATATCAAATAATAAGGTCCCCGGCCCCATTGTTTTGTTAATAATTTTATAATTTTAAGGAATTAAAAAATGATTTTTTTATGCATATGTAAACATATGTAAGTTGACAAACGAGTTAGTGTTTAAAGAATTAATACATTTAATTTAGAAATTTATTAATAAGAAGATTTTTTTCTTCTGGACCGGCTAAAGGTATCAAATTGAAATTAATATCAAATAATAAGGTCCCCGGCCCCATTGTTTTGTTAATAATTTTATAATTTTAAGGAATTAAAAAATGATTTTTTTATGCATATGTAAACATATGTAAGTTGACAAACGAGTTAGTGTTTAAAGAATTAATACACTTAATTTAGAAATTTATTAATAAGAAGATTTTTTTTTCTTTTGGACCGGCTAAAGGTATCAAATTGAAATTTATATCAAATAATAAGGTCCCCGGCCCCGTTGTTTTGTTAATAAATTTATAATTTTAAGGAATTAAAAAATGATTTTTTTATGCATATGTAAACATATGTAAGTTGACAAACGAGTTAGTGTTTAAAGAATTAATACATTTAATTTAGAAATTTATTAATAAGAAGATTTTTTTCTTCTGGACCGGCTAAAGGTATCAAATTGAAATTAATATCAAATAATAAGGTCCCCGGCCCCATTGTTTTGTTAATAATTTTATAATTTTAAGGAATTAAAAAATGATTTTTTTATGCATATGTAAACATATGTAAGTTGACAAACGAGTTAGTGTTTAAAGAATTAATACACTTAATTTAGAAATTTATTAATAAGAAGATTTTTTTTTCTTTTGGACCGGCTAAAGGTATCAAATTGAAATTAATATCAAATAATAAGGTCCCCGGCCCCATTGTTTTGTTAATAATTTTATAATTTTAAGGAATTAAAAAATGATTTTTTATGCATATGTAAACATATGTAAGTTGACAAACGAGTTAGTGTTTAAAGAATTAATACACTTAATTTAGAAATTTATTAATAAGAAGATTTTTTTTCTTTTGGACCGGCTAAAGGTATCAAATTGAAATTAATATCAAATAATAAGGTCCCCGGCCCCATTGTTTTGTTAATAATTTTATAATTTTAAGGAATCAAAAAATGATTTTTTATGCATATGTAAACATATGTAAGTTGACAAACGAGTTAGTGTTTAAAGAATTAATACACTTAATTTAGAAATTTATTAATAAGAAGATTTCTTTTTCTTTTGGACCGGCTAAAGGTATCAAATTGAAATTAATATCAAATAATAAGGTCCCCGGCCCCATTGTTTTGTTAATAATTTTATAATTTTAAGGAATTAAAAAATGATTTTTTTTATGCATATGTAAACATATGTAAGTTGACAAACGAGTTAGTGTTTAAAGAATTAATACACTTAATTTAGAAATTTATTAATAATAAGATTTTTTTTCTTTTGGACCGGCTAAAGGTATCAAATTGAAATTAATATCAAATAATAAGGTCCCCGGCCTCATTGTTTTGTTAATAATTTTATAATTTTAAGGAATTAAAAAATGATTTTTTTATGCATATGTAAACATATGTAAGTTGACAAACGAGTTAGTGTTTAAAGAATTAATACACTTAATTTAGAAATTTATTAATAAGAAGATATTTTTTCTTTTGGACCGGCTAAAGGTATCAAATTGAAATTAATATCAAATAATAAGGTCCCTGGCCCCATTGTTTTGTTAATAATTTTATAATTTTAAGGAATTAAAAATGATTTTTTATGCATATGTAAACATATGTAAGTTGACAAACGAGTTAGTGTTTAAAGAATTAATACACTTAATTTAGAAATTTATTAATAAGAAGATTTTTTTTCTCTTGGACCGGCTAAAGGTATCAAATTGAAATTAATATCAAATAATAAGGTCCCCGGCCCCATTGTTTTGTTAATAATTTTATAATTTTAAGGAATTAAAAAATGATTTTTTTATGCATATGTAAACATATGTAAGTTGACAATCGAGTTAGTGTTTAAAGAATTAATACACTTAATTTAGAAATTTATTAATAAGAAGATTTTTTTTCTTTTGGACCGGCTAAAGGTATCAAATTGAAATTAATCTCAAATAATAAGGTCCCCGGCCCCATTGTTTTGTTAATAATTTTATAATTTTAAGGAATTAAAAATGATTTTTTATGCATATGTAAACATATGTAAGTTGACAAACGAGTTAGTGTTTAAAGAATTAATACACTTAATTTAGAAATTTATTAATAAGAAGATTACTTTTTCTTTTGGACCGGCTAAAGTTATCAAATTGAAATTAATATCAAATAATAAGGTCCCCGGCCCCATTGTTTTGTTAATAATTTTATAATTTTAAGGAATTAAAAAATGATTTTTTTTATGCATATGTAAACATATGTAAGTTGACAAACGAGTTAGTGTTTAAAGAATTAATACACTTAATTTAGAAATTTATTAATAATAAGATTTTTTTTCTTTTGGACCGGCTAAAGGTATCAAATTGAAATTAATATCAAATAATAAGGTCCCCGGCCTCGTTGTTTTGTTAATAATTTTATAATTTTAAGGAATTAAAAAATGATTTTTTTATGCATATGTAAACATATGTAAGTTGACAAACGAGTTAGTGTTTAAAGAATTAATACACTTAATTTAGAAATTTATTAATAAGAAGATTTTTTTTCTTTTGGACCGGCTAAAGGTATCAAATTGAAATTAATATCAAATAATAAGGTCCCCGGCCCCATTGTTTTGTTAATAATTTTATAATTTTAAGGAATCAAAAAATGATTTTTTATGCATATGTAAACATACGTAAGTTGACAAACGAGTTAGTGTTTAAAGAATTAATACACTTAATTTAGAAATTTATTAATAAGAAGATTTCTTTTTCTTTTGGACCGGCTAAAGGTATCAAATTGAAATTAATATCAAATAATAAGGTCCCCGGCCCCATTGTTTTGTTAATAATTTTATAATTTTAAGGAATTAAAAAATGATTTTTTTATGCATATGTAAACATATGTAAGTTGACAAACGAGTTAGTGTTTAAAGAATTAATACACTTAATTTAGAAATTTATTAATAAGAAGATATTTTTTCTCTTGGACCGGCTAAAGGTATCAAATTGAAATTAATATCAAATAATAAGGTCCCTGGCCCCATTGTTTTGTTAATAATTTTATAATTTTAAGGAATTAAAAATGATTTTTTATGCATATGTAAACATATGTAAGTTGACAAACGAGTTAGTGTTTAAAGAATTAATACACTTAATTTAGAAATTTATTAATAAGAAGATATTTTTTCTCTTGGACCGGCTAAAGGTATCAAATTGAAATTAATATCAAATAATAAGGTCCCCGGCCCCATTGTTTTGTTAATAATTTTATAATTTTAAGGAATTAAAAAATGATTTTTTTATGCATATGTAAACATATGTAAGTTGACAAACGAGTTAGTGTTTAAAGAATTAATACACTTAATTTAGAAATTTATTAATAAGAAGATTTTTTTTCTTTTGGACCGGCTAAAGGTATGAAATTGAAATTAATATCAAATAATAAGGTCCCCGGCCCCATTGTTTTGTTAATAATTTTATAATTTTAAGGAATTAAAAAATGATTTTTTTATGCATATGTAAACATATGTAAGTTGACAAACGAGTTAGTGTTTAAAGAATTAATACACTTAATTTAGAAATTTATTAATAAGAAGATTTTTTTTCTTTTGGACCGGCTAAAGGTATGAAATTGAAATTAATATCAAATAATAAGGTCCCCGGCACCATTGTTTTGTTAATAATTTTATAATTTTAAGGAATTAAAAAATGATTTTTTTATGCATATGTAAACATATGTAAGTTGACAAACGAGTTAGTGTTTAAAGAATTAATACACTTAATTTAGAAATTTATTAATAAGAAGATTTTTTTTTCTTTTGGACCGGCTAAAGGTATCAAATTGAAATTAATATCAAATAATAAGGTCCCCGGCCCCATTGTTTTGTTAATAATTTTATAATTATAAGGAATTAAAAAATGATTTTTTTATGCATATGTAAACATATGTAAGTTGACAAACGAGTTAGTGTTTAAAGAATTAATACACTTAATTTAGAAATTTATTAATAAGAAGATTTTTTTTCTTTTGGACCGGCTAAAGGTATGAAATTGAAATTAATATCAAATAATAAGGTCCCCGGCCCCATTGTTTTGTTAATAATTTTATAATTTTAAGGAATCAAAAAATGATTTTTTATGCATATGTAAACATATGTAAGTTGACAAACGAGTTAGTGTTTAAAGAATTAATACACTTAATTTAGAAATTTATTAATAAGAAGATTTCTTTTTCTTTTGGACCGGCTAAAGGTATCAAATTGAAATTAATATCAAATAATAAGGTCCCTGGCCCCATTGTTTTGTTAATAATTTTATAATTTTAAGGAATTAAAAATGATTTTTTATGCATATGTAAACATATGTAAGTTGACAAACGAGTTAGTGTTTAAAGAATTAATACACTTAATTTAGAAATTTATTAATAAGAAGATATTTTTTCTCTTGGACCGGCTAAAGGTATCAAATTGAAATTAATATCAAATAATAAGGTCCCTGGCCCCATTGTTTTGTTAATAATTTTATAATTTTAAGGAATTAAAAATGATTTTTTATGCATATGTAAACATATGTAAGTTGACAAACGAGTTAGTGTTTAAAGAATTAATACACTTAATTTAGAAATTTATTAATAAGAAGATATTTTTTCTCTTGGACCGGCTAAAGGTATCAAATTGAAATTAATATCAAATAATAAGGTCCCCGGCCCCATTGTTTTGTTAATAATTTTATAATTTTAAGGAATTAAAAAATGATTTTTTTATGCATATGTAAACATATGTAAGTTGACAAACGAGTTAGTGTTTAAAGAATTAATACACTTAATTTAGAAATTTATTAATAAGAAGATTTTTTTTCTTTTGGACCGGCTAAAGGTATGAAATTGAAATTAATATCAAATAATAAGGTCCCCGGCCCCATTGTTTTGTTAATAATTTTATAATTTTAAGGAATTAAAAAATGATTTTTTTATGCATATGTAAACATATGTAAGTTGACAAACGAGTTAGTGTTTATCGAATTAATACACTTAATTTAGAAATTTATTAATAAGAAGATTTTTTTTCTTTTGGACCGGCTAAAGGTATGAAATTGAAATTAATATCAAATAATAAGGTCCCCGGCCCCATTGTTTTGTTAATAATTTTATAATTTTAAGGAATTAAAAAATGATTTTTTTATGCATATGTAAACATATGTAAGTTGACAAACGAGTTAGTGTTTAAAGAATTAATACACTTAATTTAGAAATTTATTAATAAGAAGATTTTTTTTTCTTTTGGACCGGCTAAAGGTATCAAATTGAAATTAATATCAAATAATAAGGTCCCCGGCCCCATTGTTTTGTTAATAATTTTATAATTATAAGGAATTAAAAAATGATTTTTTTATGCATATGTAAACATATGTAAGTTGACAAACGAGTTAGTGTTTAAAGAATTAATACACTTAATTTAGAAATTTATTAATAAGAAGATTTTTTTTCTTTTGGACCGGCTAAAGGTATGAAATTGAAATTAATATCAAATAATAAGGTCCCCGGCCCCATTGTTTTGTTAATAATTTTATAATTTTAAGGAATCAAAAAATGATTTTTTATGCATATGTAAACATATGTAAGTTGACAAACGAGTTAGTGTTTAAAGAATTAATACACTTAATTTAGAAATTTATTAATAAGAAGATTTCTTTTTCTTTTGGACCGGCTAAAGGTATCAAATTGAAATTAATATCAAATAATAAGGTCCCCGGCCCCATTGTTTTGTTAATAATTTTATAATTTTAAGGAATTAAAAATGATTTTTTATGCATATGTAAACATATGTAAGTTGACAAACGAGTTAGTGTTTAAAGAATTAATACACTTAATTTAGAAATTTATTAATAAGAAGATTTTTTTTTCTTTTGGACCGGCTAAAGGTATCAAATTGAAATTAATATCAAATAATAAGGTCCCCGGCCCCATTGTTTTGTTAATAATTTTATAATTTTAAGGAATTAAAAAATGATTTTTTTATGCATATGTAAACATATGTAAGTTGACAAACGAGTCAGTGTTTAAAGAATTAATACACTTAATTTAGAAATTTATTAATAAGAAGATTTTTTTTTCTTTTGGACCGGCTAAAGGTATCAAATTGAAATTAATATCAAATAATAAGGTCCCCTCCCCCATTGTTTTGTTAATAATTTTATAATTTTAAGGAATTAAAAATGATTTTTTATGCATATGTAAACATATGTAAGTTGACAAACGAGTTAGTGTTTAAAGAATTAATACATTTAATTTAGAAATTTATTAATAAGAAGATTTTTTTTTCTTTTGGACCAGCTAAAGGTATCAAATTGAAATTAATATCAAATAATAAGGTCCCCGGCCCCATTGTTTTGTTAATAATTTTATAATTTTAAGGAATTAAAAATGATTTTTTTATGCATATGTAAACATATGTAAGTTGACAAACGAGTTAGTGTTTAAAGAATTAATACACTTAATTTAGAAATTTATTAATAAGAAGATTTTTTTTCTTTTGGACCGGCTAAAGGTATCAAATTGAAATTAATATCAAATAATAAGGTCCCCGGCCCCATTGTTTTGTTAATAATTTTATAATTTTAAGGAATCAAAAAATGATTTTTTATGCATATGTAAACATATGTAAGTTGACAAACGAGTTAGTGTTTAAAGAATTAATACACTTAATTTAGAAATTTATTAATAAGAAGATTTCTTTTTCTTTTGGACCGGCTAAAGGTATCAAATTGAAATTAATATCAAATAATAAGGTCCCCGGCCCCATTGTTTTGTTAATAATTTTATAATTTTAAGGAATTAAAAAATGATTTTTTTTATGCATATGTAAACATATGTAAGTTGACAAACGAGTTAGTGTTTAAAGAATTAATACACTTAATTTAGAAATTTATTAATAATAAGATTTTTTTTCTTTTGGACCGGCTAAAGGTATCAAATTGAAATTAATATCAAATAATAAGGTCCCCGGCCTCATTGTTTTGTTAATAATTTTATAATTTTAAGGAATTAAAAAATGATTTTTTATGCATATGTAAACATATGTAAGTTGACAAACGAGTTAGTGTTTAAAGAATTAATACACTTAATTTAGAAATTTATTAATAAGAAGATTTTTTTTCTTTTGGACCGGCTAAAGGTATCAAATTGAAATTAATATCAAATAATAAGGTCCCTGGCCCCATTGTTTTGTTAATAATTTTATAATTTTAAGGAATTAAAATGATTTTTTATGCATATGTAAACATATGTAAGTTGACAAACGAGTTAGTGTTTAAAGAATTAATAGACTTAATTTAGAAATTTATTAATAAGAAGATTTTTTTTTCTTTTGGACCGGCTAAAGGTATCAAATTGAAATTAATCTCAAATAATAAGGTCCCCGGCCCCATTGTTTTGTTAATAATTTTATAATTTTAAGGAATTAAAAATGATTTTTTATGCATATGTAAACATATGAAAGTTGACAAACGAGTTAGTGTTTAAAGAATTAATACACTTAATTTAGAAATTTATTAATAAGAAGATTTTTTTTCTTTTGGACCGGCTAAAGGTATCAAATTGAAATTAATATCAAATAATAAGGTCCCCGGCCCCATTGTTTTGTTAATAATTTTATAATTTTAAGGAATTAAAAAATGATTTTTTTATGCATATGTAAACATATGTAAGTTGACAAACGAGTTAGTGTTTAAAGAATTAATACATTTAATTTAGAAATTTATTAATAAGAAGATTTTTTTCTTCTGGACCGGCTAAAGGTATCAAATTGAAATTAATATCAAATAATAAGGTCCCCGGCCCCATTGTTTTGTTAATAATTTTATAATTTTAAGGAATTAAAAAATGATTTTTTTATGCATATGTAAACATATGTAAGTTGACAAACGAGTTAGTGTTTAAAGAATTAATACACTTAATTTAGAAATTTATTAATAAGAAGATTTTTTTTTCTTTTGGACCGGCTAAAGGTATCAAATTGAAATTTATATCAAATAATAAGGTCCCCGGCCCCGTTGTTTTGTTAATAAATTTATAATTTTAAGGAATTAAAAAATGATTTTTTTATGCATATGTAAACATATGTAAGTTGACAAACGAGTTAGTGTTTAAAGAATTAATACATTTAATTTAGAAATTTATTAATAAGAAGATTTTTTTCTTCTGGACCGGCTAAAGGTATCAAATTGAAATTAATATCAAATAATAAGGTCCCCGGCCCCATTGTTTTGTTAATAATTTTATAATTTTAAGGAATTAAAAAATGATTTTTTTATGCATATGTAAACATATGTAAGTTGACAAACGAGTTAGTGTTTAAAGAATTAATACACTTAATTTAGAAATTTATTAATAAGAAGATTTTTTTTTTCTTTTGGACCGGCTAAAGGTATCAAATTGAAATTAATATCAAATAATAAGGTCCCCGGCCCCGTTGTTTTGTTAATAATATTATAATTTTAAGGAATTAAAAAATGATTTTTTTATGCATATGTAAACATATGTAAGTTGACAAACGAGTTAGTGTTTAAAGAATTAATACACTTAATTTAGAAATTTATTAATAAGAAGATTTTTTTTTCTTTTGGACCGGCTAAAGGTATCAAATTGAAATTAATATCAAATAATAAGGTCCCCGGCCCCATTGTTTTGTTAATAATTTTATAATTTTAAGGAATTAAAAAATGATTTTTTATGCATATGTAAACATATGTAAGTTGACAAACGAGTTAGTGTTTAAAGAATTAATACACTTAATTTAGAAATTTATTAATAAGAAGATTTTTTTTCTTTTGGACCGGCTAAAGGTATCAAATTGAAATTAATATCAAATAATAAGGTCCCCGGCCCCATTGTTTTGTTAATAATTTTATAATTTTAAGGAATCAAAAAATGATTTTTTATGCATATGTAAACATATGTAAGTTGACAAACGAGTTAGTGTTTAAAGAATTAATACACTTAATTTAGAAATTTATTAATAAGAAGATTTCTTTTTCTTTTGGACCGGCTAAAGGTATCAAATTGAAATTAATATCAAATAATAAGGTCCCCGGCCCCATTGTTTTGTTAATAATTTTATAATTTTAAGGAATTAAAAAATGATTTTTTTTATGCATATGTAAACATATGTAAGTTGACAAACGAGTTAGTGTTTAAAGAATTAATACACTTAATTTAGAAATTTATTAATAATAAGATTTTTTTTCTTTTGGACCGGCTAAAGGTATCAAATTGAAATTAATATCAAATAATAAGGTCCCCGGCCTCATTGTTTTGTTAATAATTTTATAATTTTAAGGAATTAAAAAATGATTTTTTTATGCATATGTAAACATATGTAAGTTGACAAACGAGTTAGTGTTTAAAGAATTAATACACTTAATTTAGAAATTTATTAATAAGAAGATATTTTTTCTTTTGGACCGGCTAAAGGTATCAAATTGAAATTAATATCAAATAATAAGGTCCCTGGCCCCATTGTTTTGTTAATAATTTTATAATTTTAAGGAATTAAAAATGATTTTTTATGCATATGTAAACATATGTAAGTTGACAAACGAGTTAGTGTTTAAAGAATTAATACACTTAATTTAGAAATTTATTAATAAGAAGATTTTTTTTCTCTTGGACCGGCTAAAGGTATCAAATTGAAATTAATATCAAATAATAAGGTCCCCGGCCCCATTGTTTTGTTAATAATTTTATAATTTTAAGGAATTAAAAAATGATTTTTTTATGCATATGTAAACATATGTAAGTTGACAAACGAGTTAGTGTTTAAAGAATTAATACACTTAATTTAGAAATTTATTAATAAGAAGATTTTTTTTCTTTTGGACCGGCTAAAGGTATCAAATTGAAATTAATCTCAAATAATAAGGTCCCCGGCCCCATTGTTTTGTTAATAATTTTATAATTTTAAGGAATTAAAAATGATTTTTTATGCATATGTAAACATATGTAAGTTGACAAACGAGTTAGTGTTTAAAGAATTAATACACTTAATTTAGAAATTTATTAATAAGAAGATTACTTTTTCTTTTGGACCGGCTAAAGTTATCAAATTGAAATTAATATCAAATAATAAGGTCCCCGGCCCCATTGTTTTGTTAATAATTTTATAATTTTAAGGAATTAAAAAATGATTTTTTTTATGCATATGTAAACATATGTAAGTTGACAAACGAGTTAGTGTTTAAAGAATTAATACACTTAATTTAGAAATTTATTAATAATAAGATTTTTTTTCTTTTGGACCGGCTAAAGGTATCAAATTGAAATTAATATCAAATAATAAGGTCCCCGGCCTCGTTGTTTTGTTAATAATTTTATAATTTTAAGGAATTAAAAAATGATTTTTTTATGCATATGTAAACATATGTAAGTTGACAAACGAGTTAGTGTTTAAAGAATTAATACACTTAATTTAGAAATTTATTAATAAGAAGATTTTTTTTCTTTTGGACCGGCTAAAGGTATCAAATTGAAATTAATATCAAATAATAAGGTCCCCGGCCCCATTGTTTTGTTAATAATTTTATAATTTTAAGGAATCAAAAAATGATTTTTTATGCATATGTAAACATACGTAAGTTGACAAACGAGTTAGTGTTTAAAGAATTAATACACTTAATTTAGAAATTTATTAATAAGAAGATTTCTTTTTCTTTTGGACCGGCTAAAGGTATCAAATTGAAATTAATATCAAATAATAAGGTCCCCGGCCCCATTGTTTTGTTAATAATTTTATAATTTTAAGGAATTAAAAAATGATTTTTTTATGCATATGTAAACATATGTAAGTTGACAAACGAGTTAGTGTTTAAAGAATTAATACACTTAATTTAGAAATTTATTAATAAGAAGATATTTTTTCTCTTGGACCGGCTAAAGGTATCAAATTGAAATTAATATCAAATAATAAGGTCCCTGGCCCCATTGTTTTGTTAATAATTTTATAATTTTAAGGAATTAAAAATGATTTTTTATGCATATGTAAACATATGTAAGTTGACAAACGAGTTAGTGTTTAAAGAATTAATACACTTAATTTAGAAATTTATTAATAAGAAGATATTTTTTCTCTTGGACCGGCTAAAGGTATCAAATTGAAATTAATATCAAATAATAAGGTCCCCGGCCCCATTGTTTTGTTAATAATTTTATAATTTTAAGGAATTAAAAAATGATTTTTTTATGCATATGTAAACATATGTAAGTTGACAAACGAGTTAGTGTTTAAAGAATTAATACACTTAATTTAGAAATTTATTAATAAGAAGATTTTTTTTCTTTTGGACCGGCTAAAGGTATGAAATTGAAATTAATATCAAATAATAAGGTCCCCGGCCCCATTGTTTTGTTAATAATTTTATAATTTTAAGGAATTAAAAAATGATTTTTTTATGCATATGTAAACATATGTAAGTTGACAAACGAGTTAGTGTTTAAAGAATTAATACACTTAATTTAGAAATTTATTAATAAGAAGATTTTTTTTCTTTTGGACCGGCTAAAGGTATGAAATTGAAATTAATATCAAATAATAAGGTCCCCGGCACCATTGTTTTGTTAATAATTTTATAATTTTAAGGAATTAAAAAATGATTTTTTTATGCATATGTAAACATATGTAAGTTGACAAACGAGTTAGTGTTTAAAGAATTAATACACTTAATTTAGAAATTTATTAATAAGAAGATTTTTTTTTCTTTTGGACCGGATAAAGGTATCAAATTGAAATTAATATCAAATAATAAGGTCCCCGGCCCCATTGTTTTGTTAATAATTTTATAATTATAAGGAATTAAAAAATGATTTTTTTATGCATATGTAAACATATGTAAGTTGACAAACGAGTTAGTGTTTAAAGAATTAATACACTTAATTTAGAAATTTATTAATAAGAAGATTTTTTTTCTTTTGGACCGGCTAAAGGTATGAAATTGAAATTAATATCAAATAATAAGGTCCCCGGCCCCATTGTTTTGTTAATAATTTTATAATTTTAAGGAATCAAAAAATGATTTTTTATGCATATGTAAACATATGTAAGTTGACAAACGAGTTAGTGTTTAAAGAATTAATACACTTAATTTAAAAATTTATTAATAAGAAGATTTCTTTTTCTTTTGGACCGGCTAAAGGTATCAAATTGAAATTAATATCAAATAATAAGATCCCTGGCCCCATTGTTTTGTTAATAATTTTATAATTTTAAGGAATTAAAAATGATTTTTTATGCATATGTAAACATATGTAAGTTGACAAACGAGTTAGTGTTTAAAGAATTAATACACTTAATTTAGAAATTTATTAATAAGAAGATATTTTTTCTCTTGGACCGGCTAAAGGTATCAAATTGAAATTAATATCAAATAATAAGGTCCCTGGCCCCATTGTTTTGTTAATAATTTTATAATTTTAAGGAATTAAAAATGATTTTTTATGCATATGTAAACATATGTAAGTTGACAAACGAGTTAGTGTTTAAAGAATTAATACACTTAATTTAGAAATTTATTAATAAGAAGATATTTTTTCTCTTGGACCGGCTAAAGGTATCAAATTGAAATTAATATCAAATAATAAGGTCCCCGGCCCCATTGTTTTGTTAATAATTTTATAATTTTAAGGAATTAAAAAATGATTTTTTTATGCATATGTAAACATATGTAAGTTGACAAACGAGTTAGTGTTTAAAGAATTAATACACTTAATTTAGAAATTTATTAATAAGAAGATTTTTTTTCTTTTGGACCGGCTAAAGGTATGAAATTGAAATTAATATCAAATAATAAGGTCCCCGGCCCCATTGTTTTGTTAATAATTTTATAATTTTAAGGAATTAAAAAATGATTTTTTTATGCATATGTAAACATATGTAAGTTGACAAACGAGTTAGTGTTTATCGAATTAATACACTTAATTTAGAAATTTATTAATAAGAAGATTTTTTTTCTTTTGGACCGGCTAAAGGTATGAAATTGAAATTAATATCAAATAATAAGGTCCCCGGCCCCATTGTTTTGTTAATAATTTTATAATTTTAAGGAATTAAAAAATGATTTTTTTATGCATATGTAAACATATGTAAGTTGACAAACGAGTTAGTGTTTAAAGAATTAATACACTTAATTTAGAAATTTATTAATAAGAAGATTTTTTTTTCTTTTGGACCGGCTAAAGGTATCAAATTGAAATTAATATCAAATAATAAGGTCCCCGGCCCCATTGTTTTGTTAATAATTTTATAATTATAAGGAATTAAAAAATGATTTTTTTATGCATATGTAAACATATGTAAGTTGACAAACGAGTTAGTGTTTAAAGAATTAATACACTTAATTTAGAAATTTATTAATAAGAAGATTTTTTTTCTTTTGGACCGGCTAAAGGTATGAAATTGAAATTAATATCAAATAATAAGGTCCCCGGCCCCATTGTTTTGTTAATAATTTTATAATTTTAAGGAATCAAAAAATGATTTTTTATGCATATGTAAACATATGTAAGTTGACAAACGAGTTAGTGTTTAAAGAATTAATACACTTAATTTAGAAATTTATTAATAAGAAGATTTCTTTTTCTTTTGGACCGGCTAAAGGTATCAAATTGAAATTAATATCAAATAATAAGGTCCCCGGCCCCATTGTTTTGTTAATAATTTTATAATTTTAAGGAATTAAAAATGATTTTTTATGCATATGTAAACATATGTAAGTTGACAAACGAGTTAGTGTTTAAAGAATTAATACACTTAATTTAGAAATTTATTAATAAGAAGATTTTTTTTTCTTTTGGACCGGCTAAAGGTATCAAATTGAAATTAATATCAAATAATAAGGTCCCCGGCCCCATTGTTTTGTTAATAATTTTATAATTTTAAGGAATTAAAAAATGATTTTTTTATGCATATGTAAACATATGTAAGTTGACAAACGAGTTAGTGTTTAAAGAATTAATACAATTAATTTAGAAATTTATTAATAAGAAGATTTCTTTTTCTTTTGGACCGGCTAAAGGTATCAAATTGAAATTAATATCAAATAATAAGGTCCCCGGCCCCATTGTTTTGTTAATAATTTTATAATTTTAAGGAATTAAAAATAATTTTTTATGAATATGTAAACATATGTAAGTTGACAAACGAGTTAGTACTTAAAGAATTAATACACTTAATTTAGAAATTTATTAATAAGAAGATTTTTTTTTCTTTTGGACCGGCTAAAGGTATCAAACTGAAATTAATATCAAATAATAAGGTCCCCGGCCCCATTGTTTTGTTAATAATTTTATAATTTTAAGGAATTAAAAAATGATTTTTTTATGCATATGTAAACATATGTAAGTTGACAAACGAGTTAGTGTTTAAAGAATTAATACACTTAATTTAGAAATTTATTAATAAGAAGATTTTTTTTCTTTTGGACCGGCTAAAGGTATCAAATTGAAATTAATATCAAATAATAAGGTCCCCGGCCCCATTGTTTTGTTAATAATTTTATAATTTTAAGGAATTAAAAATGATTTTTTATGCATATGTAAACATATGTAAGTTGACAAACGAGTTAGTGTTTAAAGAATTAATACATTTAATTTAGAAATTTATTAATAAGAAGATTTTTTTTCTTTTGGACCGGCTAAAGGTATCAAATTGAAATTAATATCAAATAATAAGGTCCCCGGCCCCATTGTTTTGTTAATAATTTTATAATTATAAGGAATTAAAAAATGATTTTTTTATGCATATGTAAACATATGTAAGTTGACAAACGAGTTAGTGTTTAAAGAATTAATACACTTAATTTAGAAATTTATTAATAAGAAGATTTTTTTTCTTTTGGACCGGCTAAAGGTATGAAATTGAAATTAATATCAAATAATAAGGTCCCCGGCCCCATTGTTTTGTTAATAATTTTATAATTTTAAGGAATCAAAAAATGATTTTTTATGCATATGTAAACATATGTAAGTTGACAAACGAGTTAGTGTTTAAAGAATTAATACACTTAATTTAGAAATTTATTAATAAGAAGATTTCTTTTTCTTTTGGACCGGCTAAAGGTATCAAATTGAAATTAATATCAAATAATAAGGTCCCCGGCCCCATTGTTTTGTTAATAATTTTATAATTTTAAGGAATTAAAAATGATTTTTTATGCATATGTAAACATATGTAAGTTGACAAACGAGTTAGTGTTTAAAGAATTAATACACTTAATTTAGAAATTTATTAATAAGAAGATTTTTTTTCTTTTGGACCGGCTAAAGGTATCAAACTGAAATTAATATCAAATAATAAGGTCCCCGGCCCCATTGTTTTGTTAATAATTTTATAATTTTAAGGAATTAAAAAATGATTTTTTTATGCATATGTAAACATATGTAAGTTGACAAACGAGTTAGTGTTTAAAGAATTAATACACTTAATTTAGAAATTTATTAATAAGAAGATTTTTTTTTTCTTTTGGACCGGCTAAAGGTATCAAATTGAAATTAATATCAAATAATAAGGTCCCCGGCCCCATTGTTTTGTTAATAATTTTATAATTTTAAGGAATCAAAAAATGATTTTTTATGCATATGTAAACATACGTAAGTTGACAAACGAGTTAGTGTTTAAAGAATTAATACACTTAATTTAGAAATTTATTAATAAGAAGATTTCTTTTTCTTTTGGACCGGCTAAAGGTATCAAATTGAAATTAATATCAAATAATAAGGTCCCCGGCCCCATTGTTTTGTTAATAATTTTATAATTTTAAGGAATTAAAAAATGATTTTTTTATGCATATGTAAACATATGTAAGTTGACAAACGAGTTAGTGTTTAAAGAATTAATACACTTAATTTAGAAATTTATTAATAAGAAGATATTTTTTCTCTTGGACCGGCTAAAGGTATCAAATTGAAATTAATATCAAATAATAAGGTCCCTGGCCCCATTGTTTTGTTAATAATTTTATAATTTTAAGGAATTAAAAATGATTTTTTATGCATATGTAAACATATGTAAGTTGACAAACGAGTTAGTGTTTAAAGAATTAATACACTTAATTTAGAAATTTATTAATAAGAAGATATTTTTTCTCTTGGACCGGCTAAAGGTATCAAATTGAAATTAATATCAAATAATAAGGTCCCCGGCCCCATTGTTTTGTTAATAATTTTATAATTTTAAGGAATTAAAAAATGATTTTTTTATGCATATGTAAACATATGTAAGTTGACAAACGAGTTAGTGTTTAAAGAATTAATACACTTAATTTAGAAATTTATTAATAAGAAGATTTTTTTTCTTTTGGACCGGCTAAAGGTATGAAATTGAAATTAATATCAAATAATAAGGTCCCCGGCCCCATTGTTTTGTTAATAATTTTATAATTTTAAGGAATTAAAAAATGATTTTTTTATGCATATGTAAACATATGTAAGTTGACAAACGAGTTAGTGTTTAAAGAATTAATACACTTAATTTAGAAATTTATTAATAAGAAGATTTTTTTTCTTTTGGACCGGCTAAAGGTATGAAATTGAAATTAATATCAAATAATAAGGTCCCCGGCACCATTGTTTTGTTAATAATTTTATAATTTTAAGGAATTAAAAAATGATTTTTTTATGCATATGTAAACATATGTAAGTTGACAAACGAGTTAGTGTTTAAAGAATTAATACACTTAATTTAGAAATTTATTAATAAGAAGATTTTTTTTTCTTTTGGACCGGATAAAGGTATCAAATTGAAATTAATATCAAATAATAAGGTCCCCGGCCCCATTGTTTTGTTAATAATTTTATAATTATAAGGAATTAAAAAATGATTTTTTTATGCATATGTAAACATATGTAAGTTGACAAACGAGTTAGTGTTTAAAGAATTAATACACTTAATTTAGAAATTTATTAATAAGAAGATTTTTTTTCTTTTGGACCGGCTAAAGGTATGAAATTGAAATTAATATCAAATAATAAGGTCCCCGGCCCCATTGTTTTGTTAATAATTTTATAATTTTAAGGAATCAAAAAATGATTTTTTATGCATATGTAAACATATGTAAGTTGACAAACGAGTTAGTGTTTAAAGAATTAATACACTTAATTTAAAAATTTATTAATAAGAAGATTTCTTTTTCTTTTGGACCGGCTAAAGGTATCAAATTGAAATTAATATCAAATAATAAGATCCCTGGCCCCATTGTTTTGTTAATAATTTTATAATTTTAAGGAATTAAAAATGATTTTTTATGCATATGTAAACATATGTAAGTTGACAAACGAGTTAGTGTTTAAAGAATTAATACACTTAATTTAGAAATTTATTAATAAGAAGATATTTTTTCTCTTGGACCGGCTAAAGGTATCAAATTGAAATTAATATCAAATAATAAGGTCCCTGGCCCCATTGTTTTGTTAATAATTTTATAATTTTAAGGAATTAAAAATGATTTTTTATGCATATGTAAACATATGTAAGTTGACAAACGAGTTAGTGTTTAAAGAATTAATACACTTAATTTAGAAATTTATTAATAAGAAGATATTTTTTCTCTTGGACCGGCTAAAGGTATCAAATTGAAATTAATATCAAATAATAAGGTCCCCGGCCCCATTGTTTTGTTAATAATTTTATAATTTTAAGGAATTAAAAAATGATTTTTTTATGCATATGTAAACATATGTAAGTTGACAAACGAGTTAGTGTTTAAAGAATTAATACACTTAATTTAGAAATTTATTAATAAGAAGATTTTTTTTCTTTTGGACCGGCTAAAGGTATGAAATTGAAATTAATATCAAATAATAAGGTCCCCGGCCCCATTGTTTTGTTAATAATTTTATAATTTTAAGGAATTAAAAAATGATTTTTTTATGCATATGTAAACATATGTAAGTTGACAAACGAGTTAGTGTTTATCGAATTAATACACTTAATTTAGAAATTTATTAATAAGAAGATTTTTTTTCTTTTGGACCGGCTAAAGGTATGAAATTGAAATTAATATCAAATAATAAGGTCCCCGGCCCCATTGTTTTGTTAATAATTTTATAATTTTAAGGAATTAAAAAATGATTTTTTTATGCATATGTAAACATATGTAAGTTGACAAACGAGTTAGTGTTTAAAGAATTAATACACTTAATTTAGAAATTTATTAATAAGAAGATTTTTTTTTCTTTTGGACCGGCTAAAGGTATCAAATTGAAATTAATATCAAATAATAAGGTCCCCGGCCCCATTGTTTTGTTAATAATTTTATAATTATAAGGAATTAAAAAATGATTTTTTTATGCATATGTAAACATATGTAAGTTGACAAACGAGTTAGTGTTTAAAGAATTAATACACTTAATTTAGAAATTTATTAATAAGAAGATTTTTTTTCTTTTGGACCGGCTAAAGGTATGAAATTGAAATTAATATCAAATAATAAGGTCCCCGGCCCCATTGTTTTGTTAATAATTTTATAATTTTAAGGAATCAAAAAATGATTTTTTATGCATATGTAAACATATGTAAGTTGACAAACGAGTTAGTGTTTAAAGAATTAATACACTTAATTTAGAAATTTATTAATAAGAAGATTTCTTTTTCTTTTGGACCGGCTAAAGGTATCAAATTGAAATTAATATCAAATAATAAGGTCCCCGGCCCCATTGTTTTGTTAATAATTTTATAATTTTAAGGAATTAAAAATGATTTTTTATGCATATGTAAACATATGTAAGTTGACAAACGAGTTAGTGTTTAAAGAATTAATACACTTAATTTAGAAATTTATTAATAAGAAGATTTTTTTTTCTTTTGGACCGGCTAAAGGTATCAAATTGAAATTAATATCAAATAATAAGGTCCCCGGCCCCATTGTTTTGTTAATAATTTTATAATTTTAAGGAATTAAAAAATGATTTTTTTATGCATATGTAAACATATGTAAGTTGACAAACGAGTTAGTGTTTAAAGAATTAATACAATTAATTTAGAAATTTATTAATAAGAAGATTTCTTTTTCTTTTGGACCGGCTAAAGGTATCAAATTGAAATTAATATCAAATAATAAGGTCCCCGGCCCCATTGTTTTGTTAATAATTTTATAATTTTAAGGAATTAAAAATAATTTTTTATGAATATGTAAACATATGTAAGTTGACAAACGAGTTAGTACTTAAAGAATTAATACACTTAATTTAGAAATTTATTAATAAGAAGATTTTTTTTTCTTTTGGACCGGCTAAAGGTATCAAACTGAAATTAATATCAAATAATAAGGTCCCCGGCCCCATTGTTTTGTTAATAATTTTATAATTTTAAGGAATTAAAAAATGATTTTTTTATGCATATGTAAACATATGTAAGTTGACAAACGAGTTAGTGTTTAAAGAATTAATACACTTAATTTAGAAATTTATTAATAAGAAGATTTTTTTTCTTTTGGACCGGCTAAAGGTATCAAATTGAAATTAATATCAAATAATAAGGTCCCCGGCCCCATTGTTTTGTTAATAATTTTATAATTTTAAGGAATTAAAAATGATTTTTTATGCATATGTAAACATATGTAAGTTGACAAACGAGTTAGTGTTTAAAGAATTAATACATTTAATTTAGAAATTTATTAATAAGAAGATTTTTTTTCTTTTGGACCGGCTAAAGGTATCAAATTGAAATTAATATCAAATAATAAGGTCCCCGGCCCCATTGTTTTGTTAATAATTTTATAATTATAAGGAATTAAAAAATGATTTTTTTATGCATATGTAAACATATGTAAGTTGACAAACGAGTTAGTGTTTAAAGAATTAATACACTTAATTTAGAAATTTATTAATAAGAAGATTTTTTTTCTTTTGGACCGGCTAAAGGTATGAAATTGAAATTAATATCAAATAATAAGGTCCCCGGCCCCATTGTTTTGTTAATAATTTTATAATTTTAAGGAATCAAAAAATGATTTTTTATGCATATGTAAACATATGTAAGTTGACAAACGAGTTAGTGTTTAAAGAATTAATACACTTAATTTAGAAATTTATTAATAAGAAGATTTCTTTTTCTTTTGGACCGGCTAAAGGTATCAAATTGAAATTAATATCAAATAATAAGGTCCCCGGCCCCATTGTTTTGTTAATAATTTTATAATTTTAAGGAATTAAAAATGATTTTTTATGCATATGTAAACATATGTAAGTTGACAAACGAGTTAGTGTTTAAAGAATTAATACACTTAATTTAGAAATTTATTAATAAGAAGATTTTTTTTCTTTTGGACCGGCTAAAGGTATCAAACTGAAATTAATATCAAATAATAAGGTCCCCGGCCCCATTGTTTTGTTAATAATTTTATAATTTTAAGGAATTAAAAAATGATTTTTTTATGCATATGTAAACATATGTAAGTTGACAAACGAGTTAGTGTTTAAAGAATTAATACACTTAATTTAGAAATTTATTAATAAGAAGATTTTTTTTTTCTTTTGGACCGGCTAAAGGTATCAAATTGAAATTAATATCAAATAATAAGGTCCCCGGCCCCGTTGTTTTGTTAATAATTTTATAATTTTAAGGAATTAAAAAATGATTTTTTTATGCATATGTAAACATATGTAAGTTGACAAACGAGTTAGTGTTTAAAGAATTAATACATTTAATTTAGAAATTTATTAATAAGAAGATTTTTTTTTCTTTTGGACCGGCTAAAGGTATCAAATTGAAATTAATATCAAATAATAAGGTCCCCGGCCCCATTGTTTTGTTAATAATTTTATAATTATAAGGAATTAAAAAATGATTTTTTTATGCATATGTAAACATATGTAAGTTGACAAACGAGTTAGTGTTTAAAGAATTAATACACTTAATTTAGAAATTTATTAATAAGAAGATTTTTTTTCTTTTGGACCGGCTAAAGGTATGAAATTGAAATTAATATCAAATAATAAGGTCCCCGGCCCCATTGTTTTGTTAATAATTTTATAATTTTAAGGAATCAAAAAATGATTTTTTATGCATATGTAAACATATGTAAGTTGACAAACGAGTTAGTGTTTAAAGAATTAATACACTTAATTTAGAAATTTATTAATAAGAAGATTTCTTTTTCTTTTGGACCGGCTAAAGGTATCAAATTGAAATTAATATCAAATAATAAGGTCCCCGGCCCCATTGTTTTGTTAATAATTTTATAATTTTAAGGAATTAAAAATGATTTTTTATGCATATGTAAACATATGTAAGTTGACAAACGAGTTAGTGTTTAAAGAATTAATACACTTAATTTAGAAATTTATTAATAAGAAGATTTTTTTTTCTTTTGGACCGGCTAAAGGTATCAAATTGAAATTAATATCAAATAATAAGGTCCCCGGCCCCATTGTTTTGTTAATAATTTTATAATTTTAAGGAATTAAAAAATGATTTTTTTATGCATATGTAAACATATGTAAGTTGACAAACGAGTTAGTGTTTAAAAAATTAATACAATTAATTTAGAAATTTATTAATAAGAAGATTTCTTTTTCTTTTGGACCGGCTAAAGGTATCAAATTGAAATTAATATCAAATAATAAGGTCCCCGGCCCCATTGTTTTGTTAATAATTTTATAATTTTAAGGAATTAAAAATAATTTTTTATGAATATGTAAACATATGTAAGTTGACAAACGAGTTAGTATTTAAAGATTTAATACACTTAATTTAGAAATTTATTAATAAGAAGATTTTTTTTTCTTTTGGACCGGCTAAAGGTATCAAACTGAAATTAATATCAAATAATAAGGTCCCCGGCCCCATTGTTTTGTTAATAATTTTATAATTTTAAGGAATTAAAAAATGATTTTTTTATGCATATGTAAACATATGTAAGTTGACAAACGAGTTAGTGTTTAAAGAATTAATACACTTAATTTAGAAATTTATTAATAAGAAGATTTTTTTTCTTTTGGACCGGCTAAAGGTATCAAATTGAAATTAATATCAAATAATAAGGTCCCCGGCCCCATTGTTTTGTTAATAATTTTATAATTTTAAGGAATTAAAAATGATTTTTTATGCATATGTAAACATATGTAAGTTGACAAACGAGTTAGTGTTTAAAGAATTAATACATTTAATTTAGAAATTTATTAATAAGAAGATTTTTTTTTCTTTTGGACCGGCTAAAGGTATCAAATTGAAATTAATATCAAATAATAAGGTCCCCGGCCCCATTGTTTTGTTAATAATTTTATAATTATAAGGAATTAAAAAATGATTTTTTTATGCATATGTAAACATATGTAAGTTGACAAACGAGTTAGTGTTTAAAGAATTAATACACTTAATTTAGAAATTTATTAATAAGAATATTTTTTTTCTTTTGGACCGGCTAAAGGTATGAAATTGAAATTAATATCAAATAATAAGGTCCCCGGCCCCATTGTTTTGTTAATAATTTTATAATTTTAAGGAATCAAAAAATGTTTTTTTATGCATATGTAAACATATGTAAGTTGACAAACGAGTTAGTGTTTAAAGAATTAATACACTTAATTTAGAAATTTATTAATAAGAAGATTTCTTTTTCTTTTGGACCGGCTAAAGGTATCAAATTGAAATTAATATCAAATAATAAGGTCCCCGGCCCCATTGTTTTGTTAATAATTTTATAATTTTAAGGAATTAAAAATGATTTTTTATGCATATGTAAACATATGTAAGTTGACAAACGAGTTAGTGTTTAAAGAATTAATACCCTTAATTTAGAAATTTATTAATAAGAAGATTTTTTTTCTTTTGGACCGGCTAAAGGTATCAAACTGAAATTAATATCAAATAATAAGGTCCCCGGCCCCATTGTTTTGTTAATAATTTTATAATTTTAAGGAATTAAAAAATGATTTTTTTATGCATATGTAAACATATGTAAGTTGACAAACGAGTTAGTGTTTAAAGAATTAATACACTTAATTTAGAAATTTATTAATAAGAAGATTTTTTTTTCTTTTGGACCGGCTAAAGGTATCAAATTGAAATTAATATCAAATAATAAGGTCCCCGGCCCCGTTGTTTTGTTAATAATTTTATAATTTTAAGGAATTAAAAAATGATTTTTTTATGCATATGTAAACATATGTAAGTTGACAAACGAGTTAGTGTTTAAAGAATTAATACACTTAATTTAGAAATTTATTAATAAGAAGATTTTTTTTTCTTTTGGACCGGCTAAAGGTATCAAATTGAAATTAATATCAAATAATAAGGTCCCCGGCCCCATTGTTTTGTTAATAATTTTATAATTTTAAGGAATTAAAAAATGATTTTTTTATGCATATGTAAACATATGTAAGTTGACAAACGAGTTAGTGTTTAAAGAATTAATACATTTAATTTAGAAATTTATTAATAAGAAGATTTCTTTTTCTTTTGGACCGGCTAAAGGTATCAAATTGAAATTAATATCAAATAATAAGGTCCCCGGCCCCATTGTTTTGTTAATAATTTTATAATTTTAAGGAATTAAAAATGATTTTTTATGCATATGTAAACATATGTAAGTTGACAAACGAGTTAGTATTTAAAGAATTAATACACTTAATTTAGAAATTTATTAATAAGAAGATTTTTTTTTCTTTTGGACCGGCTAAAGGTATCAAACTGAAATTAATATCAAATAATAAGGTCCCCGGCCCCATTGTTTTGTTAATAATTTTATAATTTTAAGGAATTAAAAAATGATTTTTTTATGCATATGTAAACATATGTAAGTTGACAAACGAGTCAGTGTTTAAAGAATTAATACACTTAATTTAGAAATTTATTAATAAGAAGATTTTTTTTTCTTTTGGACCGGCTAAAGGTATCAAATTGAAATTAATATCAAATAATAAGGTCCCCTCCCCCATTGTTTTGTTAATAATTTTATAATTTTAAGGAATTAAAAATGATTTTTTATGCATATGTAAACATATGTAAGTTGACAAACGAGTTAGTGTTTAAAGAATTAATACATTTAATTTAGAAATTTATTAATAAGAAGATTTTTTTTTCTTTTGGACCAGCTAAAGGTATCAAATTGAAATTAATATCAAATAATAAGGTCCCCGGCCCCATTGTTTTGTTAATAATTTTATAATTTTAAGGAATTAAAAATGATTTTTTTATGCATATGTAAACATATGTAAGTTGACAAACGAGTTAGTGTTTAAAGAATTAATACACTTAATTTAGAAATTTATTAATAAGAAGATTTTTTTTCTTTTGGACCGGCTAAAGGTATCAAATTGAAATTAATATCAAATAATAAGGTCCCCGGCCCCATTGTTTTGTTAATAATTTTATAATTTTAAGGAATCAAAAAATGATTTTTTATGCATATGTAAACATATGTAAGTTGACAAACGAGTTAGTGTTTAAAGAATTAATACACTTAATTTAGAAATTTATTAATAAGAAGATTTCTTTTTCTTTTGGACCGGCTAAAGGTATCAAATTGAAATTAATATCAAATAATAAGGTCCCCGGCCCCATTGTTTTGTTAATAATTTTATAATTTTAAGGAATTAAAAAATGATTTTTTTTATGCATATGTAAACATATGTAAGTTGACAAACGAGTTAGTGTTTAAAGAATTAATACACTTAATTTAGAAATTTATTAATAAGAAGATTTTTTTTCTTTTGGACCGGCTAAAGGTATCAAATTGAAATTAATATCAAATAATAAGGTCCCCGGCCCCATTGTTTTGTTAATAATTTTATAATTTTAAGGAATTAAAAATGATTTTTTATGCATATGTAAACATATGTAAGTTGACAAACGAGTTAGTGTTTAAAGAATTAATACATTTAATTTAGAAATTTATTAATAAGAAGATTTTTTTTTCTTTTGGACCGGCTAAAGGTATCAAATTGAAATTAATATCAAATAATAAGGTCCCCGGCCCCATTGTTTTGTTAATAATTTTATAATTATAAGGAATTAAAAAATGATTTTTTTATGCATATGTAAACATATGTAAGTTGACAAACGAGTTAGTGTTTAAAGAATTAATACACTTAATTTAGAAATTTATTAATAAGAAGATTTTTTTTCTTTTGGACCGGCTAAAGGTATGAAATTGAAATTAATATCAAATAATAAGGTCCCCGGCCCCATTGTTTTGTTAATAATTTTATAATTTTAAGGAATCAAAAAATGATTTTTTATGCATATGTAAACATATGTAAGTTGACAAACGAGTTAGTGTTTAAAGAATTAATACACTTAATTTAGAAATTTATTAATAAGAAGATTTCTTTTTCTTTTGGACCGGCTAAAGGTATCAAATTGAAATTAATATCAAATAATAAGGTCCCCGGCCCCATTGTTTTGTTAATAATTTTATAATTTTAAGGAATTAAAAATGATTTTTTATGCATATGTAAACATATGTAAGTTGACAAACGAGTTAGTGTTTAAAGAATTAATACACTTAATTTAGAAATTTATTAATAAGAAGATTTTTTTTCTTTTGGACCGGCTAAAGGTATCAAACTGAAATTAATATCAAATAATAAGGTCCCCGGCCCCATTGTTTTGTTAATAATTTTATAATTTTAAGGAATTAAAAAATGATTTTTTTATGCATATGTAAACATATGTAAGTTGACAAACGAGTTAGTGTTTAAAGAATTAATACACTTAATTTAGAAATTTATTAATAAGAAGATTTTTTTTTTCTTTTGGACCGGCTAAAGGTATCAAATTGAAATTAATATCAAATAATAAGGTCCCCGGCCCCGTTGTTTTGTTAATAATTTTATAATTTTAAGGAATTAAAAAATGATTTTTTATGCATATGTAAACATATGTAAGTTGACAAACGAGTTAGTGTTTAAAGAATTAATACATTTAATTTAGAAATTTATTAATAAGAAGATTTTTTTTTCTTTTGGACCGGCTAAAGGTATCAAATTGAAATTAATATCAAATAATAAGGTCCCCGGCCCCATTGTTTTGTTAATAATTTTATAATTATAAGGAATTAAAAAATGATTTTTTTATGCATATGTAAACATATGTAAGTTGACAAACGAGTTAGTGTTTAAAGAATTAATACACTTAATTTAGAAATTTATTAATAAGAAGATTTTTTTTCTTTTGGACCGGCTAAAGGTATGAAATTGAAATTAATATCAAATAATAAGGTCCCCGGCCCCATTGTTTTGTTAATAATTTTATAATTTTAAGGAATCAAAAAATGATTTTTTATGCATATGTAAACATATGTAAGTTGACAAACGAGTTAGTGTTTAAAGAATTAATACACTTAATTTAGAAATTTATTAATAAGAAGATTTCTTTTTCTTTTGGACCGGCTAAAGGTATCAAATTGAAATTAATATCAAATAATAAGGTCCCCGGCCCCATTGTTTTGTTAATAATTTTATAATTTTAAGGAATTAAAAATGATTTTTTATGCATATGTAAACATATGTAAGTTGACAAACGAGTTAGTGTTTAAAGAATTAATACACTTAATTTAGAAATTTATTAATAAGAAGATTTTTTTTTCTTTTGGACCGGCTAAAGGTATCAAATTGAAATTAATATCAAATAATAAGGTCCCCGGCCCCATTGTTTTGTTAATAATTTTATAATTTTAAGGAATTAAAAAATGATTTTTTTATGCATATGTAAACATATGTAAGTTGACAAACGAGTTAGTGTTTAAAAAATTAATACAATTAATTTAGAAATTTATTAATAAGAAGATTTCTTTTTCTTTTGGACCGGCTAAAGGTATCAAATTGAAATTAATATCAAATAATAAGGTCCCCGGCCCCATTGTTTTGTTAATAGTTTTATAATTTTAAGGAATTAAAAATAATTTTTTATGAATATGTAAACATATGTAAGTTGACAAACGAGTTAGTATTTAAAGAATTAATACACTTAATTTAGAAATTTATTAATAAGAAGATTTTTTTTTCTTTTGGACCGGCTAAAGGTATCAAACTGAAATTAATATCAAATAATAAGGTCCCCGGCCCCATTGTTTTGTTAATAATTTTATAATTTTAAGGAATTAAAAAATGATTTTTTTATGCATATGTAAACATATGTAAGTTGACAAACGAGTTAGTGTTTAAAGAATTAATACACTTAATTTAGAAATTTATTAATAAGAAGATTTTTTTTCTTTTGGACCGGCTAAAGGTATCAAATTGAAATTAATATCAAATAATAAGGTCCCCGGCCCCATTGTTTTGTTAATAATTTTATAATTTTAAGGAATTAAAAATGATTTTTTATGCATATGTAAACATATGTAAGTTGACAAACGAGTTAGTGTTTAAAGAATTAATACATTTAATTTAGAAATTTATTAATAAGAAGATTTTTTTTTCTTTTGGACCGGCTAAAGGTATCAAATTGAAATTAATATCAAATAATAAGGTCCCCGGCCCCATTGTTTTGTTAATAATTTTATAATTATAAGGAATTAAAAAATGATTTTTTTATGCATATGTAAACATATGTAAGTTGACAAACGAGTTAGTGTTTAAAGAATTAATACACTTAATTTAGAAATTTATTAATAAGAAGATTTTTTTTCTTTTGGACCGGCTAAAGGTATGAAATTGAAATTAATATCAAATAATAAGGTCCCCGGCCCCATTGTTTTGTTAATAATTTTATAATTTTAAGGAATCAAAAAATGATTTTTTATGCATATGTAAACATATGTAAGTTGACAAACGAGTTAGTGTTTAAAGAATTAATACACTTAATTTAGAAATTTATTAATAAGAAGATTTCTTTTTCTTTTGGACCGGCTAAAGGTATCAAATTGAAATTAATATCAAATAATAAGGTCCCCGGCCCCATTGTTTTGTTAATAATTTTATAATTTTAAGGAATTAAAAATGATTTTTTATGCATATGTAAACATATGTAAGTTGACAAACGAGTTAGTGTTTAAAGAATTAATACCCTTAATTTAGAAATTTATTAATAAGAAGATTTTTTTTCTTTTGGACCGGCTAAAGGTATCAAACTGAAATTAATATCAAATAATAAGGTCCCCGGCCCCATTGTTTTGTTAATAATTTTATAATTTTAAGGAATTAAAAAATGATTTTTTTATGCATATGTAAACATATGTAAGTTGACAAACGAGTTAGTGTTTAAAGAATTAATACACTTAATTTAGAAATTTATTAATAAGAAGATTTTTTTTTCTTTTGGACCGGCTAAAGGTATCAAATTGAAATTAATATCAAATAATAAGGTCCCCGGCCCCGTTGTTTTGTTAATAATTTTATAATTTTAAGGAATTAAAAAATGATTTTTTTATGCATATGTAAACATATGTAAGTTGACAAACGAGTTAGTGTTTAAAGAATTAATACACTTAATTTAGAAATTTATTAATAAGAAGATTTTTTTTTCTTTTGGACCGGCTAAAGGTATCAAATTGAAATTAATATCAAATAATAAGGTCCCCGGCCCCATTGTTTTGTTAATAATTTTATAATTTTAAGGAATTAAAAAATGATTTTTTTATGCATATGTAAACATATGTAAGTTGACAAACGAGTTAGTGTTTAAAGAATTAATACATTTAATTTAGAAATTTATTAATAAGAAGATTTCTTTTTCTTTTGGACCGGCTAAAGGTATCAAATTGAAATTAATATCAAATAATAAGGTCCCCGGCCCCATTGTTTTGTTAATAATTTTATAATTTTAAGGAATTAAAAATGATTTTTTATGCATATGTAAACATATGTAAGTTGACAAACGAGTTAGTATTTAAAGAATTAATACACTTAATTTAGAAATTTATTAATAAGAAGATTTTTTTTTCTTTTGGACCGGCTAAAGGTATCAAACTGAAATTAATATCAAATAATAAGGTCCCCGGCCCCATTGTTTTGTTAATAATTTTATAATTTTAAGGAATTAAAAAATGATTTTTTTATGCATATGTAAACATATGTAAGTTGACAAACGAGTCAGTGTTTAAAGAATTAATACACTTAATTTAGAAATTTATTAATAAGAAGATTTTTTTTTTCTTTTGGACCGGCTAAAGGTATCAAATTGAAATTAATATCAAATAATAAGGTCCCCTCCCCCATTGTTTTGTTAATAATTTTATAATTTTAAGGAATTAAAAATGATTTTTTATGCATATGTAAACATATGTAAGTTGACAAACGAGTTAGTGTTTAAAGAATTAATACATTTAATTTAGAAATTTATTAATAAGAAGATTTTTTTTTCTTTTGGACCAGCTAAAGGTATCAAATTGAAATTAATATCAAATAATAAGGTCCCCGGCCCCATTGTTTTGTTAATAATTTTATAATTTTAAGGAATTAAAAATGATTTTTTTATGCATATGTAAACATATGTAAGTTGACAAACGAGTTAGTGTTTAAAGAATTAATACACTTAATTTAGAAATTTATTAATAAGAAGATTTTTTTTCTTTTGGACCGGCTAAAGGTATCAAATTGAAATTAATATCAAATAATAAGGTCCCCGGCCCCATTGTTTTGTTAATAATTTTATAATTTTAAGGAATCAAAAAATGATTTTTTATGCATATGTAAACATATGTAAGTTGACAAACGAGTTAGTGTTTAAAGAATTAATACACTTAATTTAGAAATTTATTAATAAGAAGATTTCTTTTTCTTTTGGACCGGCTAAAGGTATCAAATTGAAATTAATATCAAATAATAAGGTCCCCGGCCCCATTGTTTTGTTAATAATTTTATAATTTTAAGGAATTAAAAAATGATTTTTTTTATGCATATGTAAACATATGTAAGTTGACAAACGAGTTAGTGTTTAAAGAATTAATACACTTAATTTAGAAATTTATTAATAATAAGATTTTTTTTCTTTTGGACCGGCTAAAGGTATCAAATTGAAATTAATATCAAATAATAAGGTCCCCGGCCTCATTGTTTTGTTAATAATTTTATAATTTTAAGGAATTAAAAAATGATTTTTTATGCATATGTAAACATATGTAAGTTGACAAACGAGTTAGTGTTTAAAGAATTAATACACTTAATTTAGAAATTTATTAATAAGAAGATTTTTTTTCTTTTGGACCGGCTAAAGGTATCAAATTGAAATTAATATCAAATAATAAGGTCCCCGGCCCCATTCTTTTGTTAATAATTTTATAATTTTAAGGAATTAAAAAATGATTTTTTTATGCATATGTAAACATATGTAAGTTGACAAACGAGTTAGTGTTTAAAGAATTAATACATTTAATTTAGAAATTTATTAATAAGAAGATTTTTTTCTTCTGGACCGGCTAAAGGTATCAAATTGAAATTAATATCAAATAATAAGGTCCCCGGCCCCATTGTTTTGTTAATAATTTTATAATTTTAAGGAATTAAAAAATGATTTTTTTATGCATATGTAAACATATGTAAGTTGACAAACGAGTTAGTGTTTAAAGAATTAATACACTTAATTTAGAAATTTATTAATAAGAAGATTTTTTTTTCTTTTGGACCGGCTAAAGGTATCAAATTGAAATTTATATCAAATAATAAGGTCCCCGGCCCCGTTGTTTTGTTAATAAATTTATAATTTTAAGGAATTAAAAAATGATTTTTTTATGCATATGTAAACATATGTAAGTTGACAAACGAGTTAGTGTTTAAAGAATTAATACATTTAATTTAGAAATTTATTAATAAGAAGATTTTTTTCTTCTGGACCGGCTAAAGGTATCAAATTGAAATTAATATCAAATAATAAGGTCCCCGGCCCCATTGTTTTGTTAATAATTTTATAATTTTAAGGAATTAAAAAATGATTTTTTTATGCATATGTAAACATATGTAAGTTGACAAACGAGTTAGTGTTTAAAGAATTAATACACTTAATTTAGAAATTTATTAATAAGAAGATTTTTTTTTCTTTTGGACCGGCTAAAGGTATCAAATTGAAATTAATATCAAATAATAAGGTCCCCGGCCCCGTTGTTTTGTTAATAATATTATAATTTTAAGGAATTAAAAAATGATTTTTTTATGCATATGTAAACATATGTAAGTTGACAAACGAGTTAGTGTTTAAAGAATTAATACACTTAATTTAGAAATTTATTAATAAGAAGATTTTTTTTTCTTTTGGACCGGCTAAAGGTATCAAATTGAAATTAATATCAAATAATAAGGTCCCCGGCCCCATTGTTTTGTTAATAATTTTATAATTTTAAGGAATTAAAAAATGATTTTTTTATGCATATGTAAACATATGTAAGTTGACAAACGAGTTAGTGTTTAAAGAATTAATACACTTAATTTAGAAATTTATTAATAAGAAGATTTTTTTTCTTTTGGACCGGCTAAAGGTATCAAATTGAAATTAATATCAAATAATAAGGTCCCCGGCCCCATTGTTTTGTTAATAATTTTATAATTTTAAGGAATCAAAAAATGATTTTTTATGCATATGTAAACATATGTAAGTTGACAAACGAGTTAGTGTTTAAAGAATTAATACACTTAATTTAGAAATTTATTAATAAGAAGATTTCTTTTTCTTTTGGACCGGCTAAAGGTATCAAATTGAAATTAATATCAAATAATAAGGTCCCCGGCCCCATTGTTTTGTTAATAATTTTATAATTTTAAGGAATTAAAAAATGATTTTTTTTATGCATATGTAAACATATGTAAGTTGACAAACGAGTTAGTGTTTAAAGAATTAATACACTTAATTTAGAAATTTATTAATAATAAGATTTTTTTTCTTTTGGACCGGCTAAAGGTATCAAATTGAAATTAATATCAAATAATAAGGTCCCCGGCCTCATTGTTTTGTTAATAATTTTATAATTTTAAGGAATTAAAAAATGATTTTTTTATGCATATGTAAACATATGTAAGTTGACAAACGAGTTAGTGTTTAAAGAATTAATACACTTAATTTAGAAATTTATTAATAAGAAGATATTTTTTCTTTTGGACCGGCTAAAGGTATCAAATTGAAATTAATATCAAATAATAAGGTCCCTGGCCCCATTGTTTTGTTAATAATTTTATAATTTTAAGGAATTAAAAATGATTTTTTATGCATATGTAAACATATGTAAGTTGACAAATGAGTTAGTGTTTAAAGAATTAATACACTTAATTTAGAAATTTATTAATAAGAAGATTTTTTTTCTCTTGGACCGGCTAAAGGTATCAAATTGAAATTAATATCAAATAATAAGGTCCCCGGCCCCATTGTTTTGTTAATAATTTTATAATTTTAAGGAATTAAAAAATGATTTTTTTATGCATATGTAAACATATGTAAGTTGACAAACGAGTTAGTGTTTAAAGAATTAATACACTTAATTTAGAAATTTATTAATAAGAAGATTTTTTTTCTTTTGGACCGGCTAAAGGTATCAAATTGAAATTAATCTCAAATAATAAGGTCCCCGGCCCCATTGTTTTGTTAATAATTTTATAATTTTAAGGAATTAAAAATGATTTTTTATGCATATGTAAACATATGTAAGTTGACAAACGAGTTAGTGTTTAAAGAATTAATACACTTAATTTAGAAATTTATTAATAAGAAGATTTCTTTTTCTTTTGGACCGGCTAAAGTTATCAAATTGAAATTAATATCAAATAATAAGGTCCCCGGCCCCATTGTTTTGTTAATAATTTTATAATTTTAAGGAATTAAAAAATGATTTTTTTTATGCATATGTAAACATATGTAAGTTGACAAACGAGTTAGTGTTTAAAGAATTAATACACTTAATTTAGAAATTTATTAATAATAAGATTTTTTTTCTTTTGGACCGGCTAAAGGTATCAAATTGAAATTAATATCAAATAATAAGGTCCCCGGCCTCGTTGTTTTGTTAATAATTTTATAATTTTAAGGAATTAAAAAATGATTTTTTTATGCGTATGTAAACATATGTAAGTTGACAAACGAGTTAGTGTTTAAAGAATTAATACACTTAATTTAGAAATTTATTAATAAGAAGATTTTTTTTCTTTTGGACCGGCTAAAGGTATCAAATTGAAATTAATATCAAATAATAAGGTCCCCGGCCCCATTGTTTTGTTAATAATTTTATAATTTTAAGGAATCAAAAAATGATTTTTTATGCATATGTAAACATATGTAAGTTGACAAACGAGTTAGTGTTTAAAGAATTAATACACTTAATTTAGAAATTTATTAATAAGAAGATTTCTTTTTCTTTTGGACCGGCTAAAGGTATCAAATTGAAATTAATATCAAATAATAAGGTCCCCGGCCCCATTGTTTTGTTAATAATTTTATAATTTTAAGGAATTAAAAAATGATTTTTTTATGCATATGTAAACATATGTAAGTTGACAAACGAGTTAGTGTTTAAAGAATTAATACACTTAATTTAGAAATTTATTAATAAGAAGATATTTTTTCTCTTGGACCGGCTAAAGGTATCAAATTGAAATTAATATCAAATAATAAGGTCCCTGGCCCCATTGTTTTGTTAATAATTTTATAATTTTAAGGAATTAAAAATGATTTTTTATGCATATGTAAACATACGTAAGTTGACAAACGAGTTAGTGTTTAAAGAATTAATACACTTAATTTAGAAATTTATTAATAAGAAGATATTTTTTCTCTTGGACCGGCTAAAGGTATCAAATTGAAATTAATATCAAATAATAAGGTCCCCGGCGCCATTGTTTTGTTAATAATTTTATAATTTTAAGGAATTAAAAAATGATTTTTTTATGCATATGTAAACATATGTAAGTTGACAAACGAGTTAGTGTTTAAAGAATTAATACACTTAATTTAGAAATTTATTAATAAGAAGATTTTTTTTCTTTTGGACCGGCTAAAGGTATCAAATTGAAATTAATCTCAAATAATAAGGTCCCCGGCCCCATTGTTTTGTTAATAATTTTATAATTTTAAGGAATTAAAAATGATTTTTTATGCATATGTAAACATATGTAAGTTGACAAACGAGTTAGTGTTTAAAGAATTAATACACTTAATTTAGAAATTTATTAATAAGAAGATTTCTTTTTCTTTTGGACCGGCTAAAGTTATCAAATTGAAATTAATATCAAATAATAAGGTCCCCGGCCCCATTGTTTTGTTAATAATTTTATAATTTTAAGGAATTAAAAAATGATTTTTTTTATGCATATGTAAACATATGTAAGTTGACAAACGAGTTAGTGTTTAAAGAATTAATACACTTAATTTAGAAATTTATTAATAATAAGATTTTTTTTCTTTTGGACCGGCTAAAGGTATCAAATTGAAATTAATATCAAATAATAAGGTCCCCGGCCCCATTGTTTTGTTAATAATTTTATAATTTTAAGGAATTAAAAAATGATTTTTTATGCATATGTAAACATATGTAAGTTGACAAACGAGTTAGTGTTTAAAGAATTAATACACTTAATTTAGAAATTTATTAATAAGAAGATTTTTTTTTTCTTTTGGACCGGCTAAAGGTATCAAATTGAAATTAATATCAAATAATAAGGTCCCCGGCCCCATTGTTTTGTTAATAATTTTATAATTTTAAGGAATTAAAAATGATTTTTTTATGCATATGTAAACATATGTAAGTTGACAAACGAGTTAATGTTTAAAGAATTAATACACTTAATTTAGAAGTTTATTATTAAGAAGCCCCCCAAAAAAATAAATAAAAATAAAATAAAAAAAAATAGAAAGAAAAGAAAAAAACAGATGAAAATATATAAAATATGACTAAGTAAAAATTTAATTACTTTTATATAAAACTAAAACTAGTTTCCCTTTTCTAAAATTTTGAAAATCCAAAAATTTATGCTTAAATCAAAATTAAATTATGTTTTTCTTCTTTTGCATAATCAAAAACTAAATTATGTATATAGATATATTTAAATATGAAATCGTAATTTAATGTTACAATAATATTATATTTTATATATTTTTTTTTTATATCTACAGTCAAGAAACTTTAATTATGTTTGTTATATTATCTAAGAAAATATCATTGTAAGAAAAATCATTGTATATATATATATATATATATATATATATATATATATATATATATATATATATATATATATATATATAAGAGAGAGAGAGAGATAATCTATTTATTGTTATTGGATTATTTATTATTTTTCGATACACCACAGAAGTAACTACTTGAATTTGAATAGCGGTTTTACAGAGCTACGATATTATATTTTAATAATTGATGGGATTTTTTAAAGGCAAGAAAAATCTAAACTATCAATCTTTAAAACTAAAAATATAAATATATTTAAATTTGTGTAGACAAAACATACATAAACAAAACACATACGTATGCTGTCATAAGAAATTATCCTTATATATTGAAAATGAACCATACTTTTTAAAATTCAATAAAAGTTATAATTATTTCTGATATTCCTGTATATTACTTTAAAAAGGGGGGAGGGCGAGAAACGTTGAAATAATTTCCAAAGTTCCATGGATTTTGAGAGAGCTGTTATTCAAGTATAAATTATTCAAAAATAACTAGCTTAACGCTTCTAACAAGCGCAGACTGTTTTTAGGTACGTTCGTAATTATATAAATACGTAGCACCTATAGCCGTTGTCTGGTCCGTCCGTCTGTCCACATATAACAGCGCAAAAACTACCTAATCGAATGTTTTGAAATTTAATATACATAATAGCTGCAGAATTTTGTTGAATCATTTCATATTTTATGAAAATCGAATCAAACCTTAAAAGATATTAATAAAAGTATTTATTAAATAATTTGAATTATTAAGAAATATTTTTCTAAATTGTGGTACGATTGAATATAAAAAATGTCGATAGCCCTCGCAGATAATTAAAAAGTTAAACTATAAAATAAATAAAAAACCATTACCTATTCCTATTCGAAGTAAAAAGTAAAGTGTTACTACTAAAATATTTCACGGCTAGTTAGAAATGAAGCTGTTTTATTTTTATAGATTTTGATGAAACTGTTATTGGATAATTTCTTAATTTTTAAATTACAGCTAAGCTAAGAAAATACAAATGAGTCTATATTATGAAGATTGTCTATAAATATAGCGTCAATTTGGATTAATCAGTGGGCCCGTGCGAGGAATTCGCACGGCAATCTAAGATTTTTTATCAATATGTAATATATATTAGATGCAGGCTGAAATTTCTAAAGAAAAACTAAGGATAAAAATATCTGCAAACAACATTTAGTTTTTAGTCATGCCAGAATATCATCTAATTTATTCTATAAATCTAAACATTTCAATTTCAAATTCACTTTTTAATCATAAATATAAAATAAACCCATGCGGTGTTTTTTATAATCGTTGCTGAGCATCATACAATGTGGTATTTTATTTTTGTGGCAACCTTGAGGACAACAAGTTGAGAAAAACTGAATGCATTACTTTTAAGAAAACAATGCCGATTTAATTTTTAATTATCGGCAAATTTTAATCAAAAAACATGTTTTTGGAAAATGTAAGTGTGCTATGTCAGAAGCCTGTTCAAATTCCTTTCATATGGTATCTCATTCGTCGTTCTGCGTTTCGTATTTTCTTAGAAAAAGGGATGTTGACAGGAGAAGTAATATATACGATTGGAGATCGATAGCTTCCGGTAAAACAATCCTGAAGTATAAAAAAATTATAAAAGCATCAGCGTAAAATGCTCAAAATCCACCCCATCGTCCAAATTCGCCCCCCCCCCCCTTGTTAGATGTATTCGTAATTATATAAATTCTTAGCACCTATAGTCGTCCTCTGGTCCGTCCGTCTGTCAGCATATAACAGCGCAAAAACTACACAATCGAATGGTTTGAAATTTAATATAAATAATCTATGCGGAAGTTCGTCGAGTCATTTTTAATTTTATGATCAAATCGAATCAAAACTTAAAAAATATATTAATAAAAGTTTTCTTTATTCTATTAAATCCTATCATTAGTTAATTCAGTTAATAATTAATTCAGTGACATCCCATGATAGGTAATGATTCTAGGTTGCCATGATGATTATGTGAAATTTAAGATTGAGTCATGTTATTTCCGTATTACTGAATTTAAAAACCGAATTTGTATATTAAATTGTTTAATTTCAGAAATCATATAATCTACCGACAGTTTTTTGGATTGATGTTTCCGGAGAAATAAATATTAAATGGAAAAAGAGTCTAAATAATGGATTTCAAGTTCTGAAATTTTCAAAGCTGGGTTTAAGTTTCCAAATTGGAATTTTCAGTAAATGTCAAGAAAAGATAAAATGTTGCCAACTTAAAATGTACTTATTTTATTACGGAAATTAATCGTATCATAATAATAGACGATATAATTCATTTCACTGAAATAATAACGATGATTTATTTTCTTTTTACATTATCTTGTACTGGATATTTACGCATAGTATAATTTCAATGGAACATAATTGTAATTAATTGTTTGTAAAAGTGTATTGAAACTTAATTTCATAAAATAAAATTAATATCTATAATATGAAAGTGTGCACTTAAAATAAATTTTTTATTCATGCATTTTTGCATAAGAGTGCAACAGCTATTGCACCAAGTTCTGAATATTTATAAAACCAATTATAGTACGAACGCACCTCACTTGTCATGTTCAAGGTACAATTTCCAACTTGTTTCCTTTTTTCCACTAGGACGAGAAATAATGAGTGTATTTTATTACTTTTGTATCAAAAACTGTACATGTAGTTTTACATATTCCTTTTTTATGTCATAATATTTCAGTTTTAAGCTATATGTCCGATCTCTGGTCAGGATCATTCAGACCGCCCTGTAAAATATTGCAGGTACGTTTACAAATATTTCGTGAAACATTGTACTTATAAACGATTCTGAAAACCATCCTCTGTCCATCAAAAATCTTTTGAAGAAGAACCAATCAAAATTCTCAGAAACGAATAGATTTCCGAAATAAACAGAAACGTTTCTTTCCTTCTGAAACTTTTAGGCAACAAACAGTCGTTTACATTTAAAAAACGTTTCCGTAAACATCGGAAATCGGTTATTTTCTGAGATTTCTGATTGGATGTTCTCCAAATATTTCTTGAAATTAAGATAAATGTTTCTATGATCGTAGATAATTGCAAGGTTACATTGAATTTTCGCGTAAATTTGGAAATTTTTCGTATGGTGTATACACAAAGTGTCGTACACAGAAGTAAAAAAAAAGAGCAACTAAATTTTTCTTAAAATATTTCTCTCAAATATTTGTGCTTTATCTAGTCGTAAGAGATTATCCATACATCTTGAAAATGAATCATACTTTTAAACAAGCGGTAATTTTCTGCGATTCTATTGTGTACACAAATTATTCTTCAAAGTAATAAAAGAGAAATAAACTAAAAATTTCCTTTAAAATATTTCTTGCAAACATTTGTACTTTATCTTGTCGTAAGAGATTATCCATACATGTTGAAAATTAATCATACTTTTAAACATTGCAATAATTCTCTGTTATTCTGTTGTGTACACAAATTATCATACAAAGAAATAAAAGAAAAAGAAACTAAAAATTTCCTTTAAAATATTTCTTGCAAACATTTGTACTTTATCTTGTCGTAAGAGATTATCCATACATGTTGAAAATTAATCATACTTTTAAACATTGCAATAATTTTCTGCTATTCTGTTGTGTACACAAATTATTGTACAAAGAAATAAAAGAAAAAGAAACTAAAAATTTCATTTAAATTATTTCTTGCAAATATTTGTACTTTATCTTGTTGTAAGAGATTACCCATACATGTTGAAAGTTAACAATACTTTTAAACATCTGTATCATGACTTTCTCACATGTTCGTGCTTAACACTTAAAAAAAATCGGAAATAAATGACAAAGCACCATGAATTTTGAGTTTGTTTTTAATGAAACGTAAATTATTCAAAAATGACTTGCTTAATGGTTGTGAAAAACGCGAGCTTTTTTTCATTTATTTTCACTACGATGGCAATAATGAGTGTATTTTATTACTTTTTGTATCAAATACTGTGCAATTTAGTTTTACATTTATTGTAGGAACATTTACAGAAAATTTAGTGAAACATCGGACTTATTCACGATCCTGAGAGTATTTCTTTTACCCTCAGAAATCCTTAGAAGAGGAAACAATAACAGAAACAATAGATTTATGAAATAATCAGAAATAGGAACGTTTACAAATATTTAGTGAAACATCGTACTTATCCACGATTTTGAGAGCATTTCTCATATCATCAGGCATCCTTCGAAGAGGATCCAAATAGAAATCTCAGAAACGAATTGAATTCCGAAATAAACAAAAACGTCTCTTCTGAAATTTTTAGGCATCAAACTGTCGTTTCAGTTTTAAAAACGTTTCCGTAAACCTCGGAAATATATTATTTTCTGAGGTTTCTGATTGGATGTTCTCCAAATACATCTTGAAGTTAAGAGAAATGTTTCTATGATCATTTGTAATTGCGAGGTTACATTGAATTTTCGCTTAGATTAGGAAAATTTTCGTATGTTGTCTACACAAAATATCCTACAAAGAACTAAAAAAAGAGCAACTAAATTTGTCCTTAAAATATTTCTCTCAAATATTTGTGCTTTATCTATCGTAAGAGATTATCCATATATGTTGAAAATGAATCATAGTAACATTGCAATAATTTTCTGTGATTCTGTTGTGTACACAAAGTATCTGAAAAAATTAAAATAAAAATAACTAATTTTGACTTAATACATTTCTGGCAAACATTTGTACTTTATCTTGTCGTTAGAGATTATCCATATATGTTGAAAATTAATCATACTTTTAAACATACAATAATTTTCTGCAATTCTGTTGTGTACACAAACTATCCTACAAAACAATAAAAGAAAAAGAAACTAAAAATTTCATTTAAATTATTTCTTGAAAATATTTGTACTTTATCTTGTTGTAAGAGATTATCCATACATGTTGAAAATTAACCATACTTTTAAATTTCTTTATCATGATTTTCTCACATGTTCGTGTTTAAAACTTAAAAAAAGTCGGGAATTAAATGCCAAAGCACCATGAATTTTGAGAGAGTTCTTAATGAAATGTAAATTATTCAAAAATGACTTGCCCAATGGTTGCGAGAAACGCGAGCTTTTCTTCATTTATTTTCATTAAGATGGCAATAATGACTGTATTTTATCACTTTTTGTATCAAATACTGTGCAATTTAGTTTTAAATATTCATTTTTTTAAGTCGTAATATTTCATTTTTAAGGTATATGTCTGATTTCAGGTCAAGATCCGTCAGCACACACTGTAAAAAATTGCAGGAACATTTACAAAAAATTTAGTGAAACATCGAACTTATCCACGAACCTGAGAGCATCTCTCTTACCATCAGAAATCCTTAGAAGAGGAACCAATAACAGAAACGATAGATTTATGAAATAAACAGAAATGTTTCTTCCAAAATTTTAAGGAAACAAATTGTTTTCATTTAAAAAAAACGGTTCCGTAAATCTCAGAAAGCTATTATTTTCTGGTTTTTCTGATTGGATGTTCTCCAAATATTTCTTAAAGTTCAGAAATATCTTTCTATAATCGTTGGTAACTGCGAGGTTACATTGAATTTTCGCGTACATCAGGAAATTTTTCTGCACTTTTTTTTTATATACACAAAATATCCTACAAAGAAGTAAACGAAAAATAAACTAAATTTTCACTTTCAGTATTTTTGTCCAACATTTGTACTTTATCTTGTCGCAAGAGATTATCCATACATGTTGTAAAGGAACCATACTTTTAAACATACAATAAAAGTATCATAATTTTCTCGCACATTCGTGTTCAACACTTTAAAAAAAAAATCGAGAAATAAATGCAAAAGTAAAAGGAATTTTGAGAGAGTTGTTAACGAAACGTAAATTATTCAAAAATGACTTGCTTAATGGTGGCGAGAAACGTGAGGTTTTCTTCATTTATTTTCACTAGGATGGCAATAATGAGCGTATTTTATTACTTTTGTATCAAATACTGTGCATGTAGTTTTGCATATTCATTCTGCAAGATTCGGTTGCAAGAAACGCTATTCTCTTCATTTTTCACTAGGATGAGAAATGAGTGTATTTTATTATTTGTATCAAATAACGCGTGGTTAGCCTTAGATATTCATTTTTAATGCATCATATTTCAGTTTTTAGTTATTTTCAGGGTTTGCAGAGATGCTTCATTTTGAGTACCACTATTTTCAAATAATAATTTTAGTCTTATTAAACCGCATAATTCTGTGATTATACAGGGTGGTCCAAAAATACTTGACACATTTTAAAATTCAATAAAATAAATAAATAAATAAGCAATTGGCGTACGAGAGTACGTTTTGGACTAAAATGTTTCTTATGATTGAAAATTTTCTTTAAGAAAATAGAAAATTTAGTTCTAAAACTTTCTCATAAATGGCGTTACTTTTGTAAAGCTACCAAAGAAGTAGAATGCCTTTATACATAACAGTGGTGAAAGACGTACAGAGCGTATGCACAGTTTTTTTCCAAACTATGGCAATTCACATTCCCGAGGTTAACAATATTTGCCTTCATGAGTTCGATTAGACGAGTGAGACAAGTCAACAAACATTAATTTAGTGGTAATAGAAAGCTCGGTAAATTACTTGTCGATTCGATTTTTTTCCCAAAATTGTGTCGACCAATCAAATTTTTGTACGTATGTCGCAATTATCTTACAGAGACATCCCATGTATCTTTGCGAGCTTTTTATTATCGTCAAACTAATGTTTGTTGACTTGTCTCACTCGTCTAATCGAATACATGAAGGCGAGTATTTTTAAGTTCTGGAATGTGAGTTGCCATAGTTTGGACAAAAACTGTGCATACAATCATCTGTACGTCTTTCGCCACTGTTGTGTATACAGGCATTCTACTTCTTTGGTAGCTTTCAAAAAGTAACGCCATCTATGAGAAACTTTTGGAACTTATTTTTTTTGTTTTCTTAAAGAAATTTTTATATCATTAGGAACATTATCGTCCAAACCGCACCCTCGTACGCCAATTGCTTAATTTTCTATATAATTTTAAAATGTGTCAAGGACTTTTGAATCACCCTGTATATGGCAAAGATTACTATACAGAGATAACGGCAGTCAAAAATAAGCACTTCTACGCATCCTGTATTTTTCATATCTCTGCTCGGACCCATTTCATATAGTGATCCAGTAAATCATTCGGAACTCAAATGGAGCTTTTTAGTCTGAAATTAGAATCATACACCCAAAATTTCCATTTGAACACAACCTAAAACCTTAATCAAACGCAGCAGAAAAAAATAATAATAATTAAGTTCCCGCAATCCATCCCAAACCCAACTCGAAAATTAAATCCAAAGTGGAAAAAAATAGTATCCTATTTCAGTGCAATTATGGAAATAAAATGAATAGATATACTCAGTCATTATTAGCATATATAAGGACAAGGCATGTTTACAAATAAACACTTCCAGCAACCATTCTACCACTACATTTGTAACATCATTAAAATACACTTCAACATGATTTTTCGATATATACCATAATGTAACGGAACTTTTTAAGTGCCCCTGTAAACGAGCTGTAAATGCTACACACTCCATTTTCAATACCTAACATACCCTAATAAACCTCAATAATATATATGAATTACATACGGCAGTCGGAGTATCATTTACGCGAGTTGGACAACAGACAGACAGACTGAATTCATAAACACATTTAACTATACTGGAAAGTGTTCAAAAAAAATATTTTGACGTAAATTGAATTTTATATAATTTGATATTTGATTAATTATATAAAAACAACATTTTAAACATGTTTGGAATTGGAACTATTTTTCTAAAACTTTCCACGTAATGAAATTTTGAATAAAAATCTCAAAACATTAGACAAATTTAAAAAAATGATTGGACCCTGCACATCACAATCTCATCAAATATGTTCCTTCAAAAGATGGTTAAATTACTACGCATAGTTTTTTATCCTATAAAACTGAACTATTTTCACCGATTTCAATATTAAATAGCGCCTAAAATAAGTCATCGATTTAATAAATGTGTCTGCTCCATAATATTTATCATACATTTCTCGATAAAACTACCATTTTTCATATTTTGTATGCAATAGTTTTTTATATAAACCGAAAAAGAGCCTCGGTCATGATAAATTCCATTACGGTAGCGACAGAAGTAGCAGCAACATTATTTATTTATTTATTTATTTATTTACTAGGGAATCAACCCGGGCTTCCCGGGTTACAGAACGTCACTGAAAACTATTTTTTTATTTAAAATTCTAACAGATTTTTTACATTTAATATATATATATATATATATATATATATATATATATATATATATATATATATATATATATATATATATATTAAATCCCGATACCAAAGAGCCCTGTCAATTTACAAATTAAAATTGTAGTCCTAATAAAAGTAACATTATTAATTCAAATTAAGAAGAAGAAAAAAAAAATTAAATAAATAGAAAATAAGGAATGAAATATAAACCACACGAGTATATACACAAATAAAAGCTTATAAAGTAATTTACTTTTTCAAGGGCAAGAAAATCACATTTATAAGCAAAGAACGATTGTTTTCTGTATATGACACCAGCTTTTGCTAAATATAGTGCCATATCTTGCCCGAACAATCGCTGAAACAATATTGAATAACTAGACCTTTACAATGGAATATTATAAATTATACATACAATTTGAAAAGGAGTGTGAAAAAGAATTAAAAAAATTAAAAAATATATATATTACTTATATTGATAATATCCCAAGATATTTAGTATATTGTGAGCACATGTACAAAGTTGTATCCAAAAGAAGAGGTTAAATTCACAGTTAAATAGAGAATCCTTCAGATCATAAATTGTAACCTACAGTTACAGTTATTTTTATTTAACTAAATAGATTACAACATTTAAAAAAATGTAGAAAAAAAAATTATGATATACATATAAATAAAAACCATTAATTATTTTATTTTAATTTTAATTTAATAAATTAAAATATATAATATTACTTGATAATTTGAAAGTATTTCATAGATATTATTACCTCCATACTAAATTTCCAAGTTTTAATATTTTAAATAAGCTATACTACTGCTATCTATTGTAAAAATATTAGACTATTTTAGCATACTATCAAATACATTGCTGCTGACATCTGGTGTACAGATATTCTACTAAAACTTTAATATTGTATGTATAATTACTTATATGCAGCTGTAATGTAGTGTAAATATATTAATTTTACTAGTTAATATTAATGATATATATAGAGAATAAGAGTTACTAGTATAATATAATTTATATTTTAACTAACCCATTTAAAATATATCTTAATTTAACCCAAACATTAATGTAGAATCCATATGATGCTTTCATTTTATAAATTAGTATTATACTTAGAAATAACATAGATTATTCAATATGGTAATGCACTTATTATAATTTAAATCCAGCTATTTAAATAATATCTACCATGAAAAAAAAATATATAAAAAACATAAATATTAATTAAATTAAATGATCTAATAATAAAATAATATAAATAATATAAAACTAAGAGATATGTTTATTAGTGTACTATATTTAATAAATATTTAATATTTACAAAATTAAATATGTTTAACATATTAATATTATATTGTATTGATTAACCCATTGTAACATCCTTGATAATTTTAACTTTTGTTACAACCCCAATAATATTAACTCCATATAATCATAACAACAATTATAGAATTTGCCCGCATGTAAATTTTAATTTATGAATGACTTTTAACTAAGATGATCCTATGCAGCACATGCTCTTAATATGAGTTATAATTTAGCGAAATATATCAACAGTCAAAAGTTGAAAATTAACGTTAAATTTTAAAATATGAATGACATTAAACTAGGATAATCCTATGCAGCAACGCACACAATAGGATTCATAGTTTAGCCAAATATATCAACAATCAAAAGTTGATTATCATTTTTATCAAGGAGATTTTAACAAAAAAAAAAAAAAAAAAAAAAAAAAATACAGACATTTAACCCAAATTAAATCTATATTTATATGTGTAAAATTGATTTAACTAAATAGTAAGGATATCCATAAACTTGTGCAATTTGAAGGATATGCTTTAAATTTTGATTTTTAAAGTTATTTGAACAAAGATTATTAATTCTATGTGCAAAATTTAGTAAAATATTTACAAATACTGATTTATGTATACATGACAAATAGTTAGTAAATAAGTTAACCTTAAAAGTAAAATCATTTCGCTTGTCATAAATGTCAAACAAAAGTTTATTATCTTTAAGAATTATCTTAAGATCAAGAAAATTAATTTCATTATTTGCCATAACATTGAAACTATAAGTTAAATTTTTATGATATTTTATAGGTAATAAATAATTTGAATTACTATTAAAATAGAAGACAATAATGTCATCTATATAACGGTATATTTTACAATTAGCAATATTAGAGTTACGTTCATAATAATATAAATACAATTCTGCAAGAATTGAAGAAACAATGCCACCTTGAGGGAGTCCACAGCTTTGTATATATATAGTATCATTAAAAACAATATAATTATAATGGAGAATAAATTTAGTTAATGTTTTAAAGTAATTTAACGAAATTTTATTTTTTAATTTAATAGAATCCTTGAATTCCTTATATAATAAATTTACTATCTTGAACATATCGTTAATATCAATGTTATTAAATAAGTCATTAAAATCAAACGTCTTCATGTATTTTATGTTATTTAAATTTTTAATATTATTGACAAGTTGAAAACTATTTTTTATGCTATACAAATTATCTTTTTGTTTTGTAAGTTCAAACAATTTAGTGAGAATACTTAATAAAAATTTGCTTGCATTATTGTTATAAGTATTACAACCGATTGTTACAGTTCTAAATTTTAAAGGAGTTTTGTGGAATTTAGGTATAACAACTATGTATGGATAATTAAAGTTATAGTTTTTAATTTTTAGTAATTTATAAAATTGAAATATATATCGATTATTAATGATTTTATCTAGATTAGTTATTTTAAAGTTTAAATTTGTATTTATAGCTTTAGTTATTAACTGCGAATAATAATATTTGCAGATGAAAGCATAATTGTTTGGTGATTTATCAACATATGTAATAATAAATTTGTTTTGTAAATTCGTTATTTCACTATTTAGTTGTTTAAAATTAAAATTATATATGTCCAAATTCCTATGAAGTTCAGCATTTAAATTACTTAAAACATTTAATTTCCATTCATTAAAAAATTCAAGAGGTTTATTATAATCTATTGATATTTTATAAATAAAAAGGTCAAGATCCAGATTAAATTGTTTTAAAATAGAAAAAATTGTATAACATGAAGGTAATCGAAATTTAGTCCCATTAGTCATAAGATTACGCAAGTAATCATTCTCTACAATATTAATATCCCCTGTAATAATGTGACCATGTACCTTATCTACATAATTGCTATAATTAGGATTATTACATAAGCAAGGAGGTTTATCATTTGATGTTAGAAATTTTGCAAATTTATTGTAATTGAAAATCCTACGTCCTAATGTAACGTTGTATTTGTACGATTTATGTATTGTAAAATTTTTTATGGGGAATTTGTTCTCAATGTTATTAATTACATTGTGTATATTTATTTTATTAAGTACAATATTGGAAAAAGTAATTATAAGTAGAGTGTTGTTAGTTTTTTTGTAAGTGTTTTTTGAAATTTTTACATTAAGGTGATTAATTCTAAATAATAAAAGATCAAAATAAACATCACTAAAATGTGGCGATAGATTTAATGATAAAAAAACTTTATAATACTTGTTAAGATTTTTCTTTTTGATCGAAAAAATATTTTTCCTAATATCAAGCCAATTGTAAGAATTATTGAATTCATATTCCAAATTAGATAACTGCCGTTCAATATCATTACTAGAGATATACTGTGAACTATTACAATTTTTACCCCTTTTTGTACGTGTAGTTTTTGTATTTGCTGTATGATTTAATATAGCATAAGTGCTACTGTAATGTTCATGTTTAGTAGTATTAGTATAAACAAGGTTTGTACGATTAAATAATTTAGAATTAAGACCATAAGGATATAATGAGTTACGAGATTTGATAAAAATTGATTCATAAAGTAGTCTATCAGTGAAATTTTTGTGCATACTTAAGATTTTTATTGTAATATCTTTAAAGTCATGTTGTCTAAAGTGCATGTTATATATATATACTAAAAAGAAATGAAATGGCGCATCTAGTATTTGTCGAGAATTGAATAAAAATCATGAACTCGTGACATAATTCAGTTTTATTTTTTAACAGAATAATAAGGTTACTATAATTTGTCTCGTGCTTATAGCCAGTATATCATTATCTTTTAAGCGTGAAGGTTTCGCTATGGTATTCCATTGTGAAATTTGGTAATTTTTGAAATTTAATATTTGAAAAACGGCATAATCATTAGATCAGAAATTTACATCAAGAAAAATACAATTTTTTACCTGTCTAACGCAGTTTGTCTAACAATTTTCTGACAAATACTTTTCGAGCTATTAATTTTTTCAGTAACTTCAAATGTTTCATTTTCCGAGACTAATCTGTGGCAACGATTAGCAAAAAACCCAGTCGTCAGCAACACATAGCTTTTTATTAAACAGGATTTTTTAGATTAGCGAGAAACTAATCCGCGAGTAATAAATTAAACGTATAGAATAAAATTTGTTTTTAATTTAAAACGTGTCATACTTATCTTTTTAATATGTCATAACGACTTTTTATTTTTATTTAAAAAAATATATATATTGAATGCATTTCACAGGACGAAAAGAACCAATGATCAAGAAAAGATACAAGCACTCCTATTATGGAAAAAAGAGACGAAGCAAAATGTCTGAAATATTACAAGAGATTGCTAACTAAACGGATAAAAAAACTGCTTCATCTGCAGATTTTATTGACGAATTAGCAATGGCCAAAATATTTTTTAATCAAAATTAAGAAGTATTTATTAATATTAGTCCATTTTGGCGTGTAAATAGAATCTACCAATAAGACATTTTCCTTCTACAGTAAAATCTGTGAAAATAGAACCTGTATATAACGAAATCCTGTCTTAAACGGAATTTTTTTAACGACCCGAAGAAAAGAATTCAATACAAATATACTTTCTAAGGCGGAATCCTGTTTAGCATAACATTTTTAGTGAATCCTTGCGATTCCGTCTTAGAAGGTTTTACAATACATTGAAACGAACAGCATTTTTATTATTAAAATACAAATAAGAAAGGTGTTTTCTTACACGTGCTTTTAAAAATTACCCTCCAAAAAAGTTCGAATAATTGAGATGTCTTACTAAAAATAATAGTGGTACTTTGATGAACAGATCTAACGCTTATAATTTTTAGATAAAAAACAAAGGAAAGATGAAATTCATAGAACTGAAATGGCCCAGAAATTCGGAAATGATCAGTGTGGATTTCAAATACCTGTGGTATTTTCAAAATATATGTTTAGATATATTTTTTCAATATTTAGATACATTTTTTCAATATTTTTTCAACATAAACCTTACAACAAAAAAATCGAAATAAATCTTGGACTAATGCATTAAGACATAGTATATTTTACTTTATATTAATGAGGAGGTAATTTTTTCAATAGACGAATGTTTTAATTTTGTCATATTTATTGCACCCTTATATAGTTGAGTCCAGTGTTATAAGACGGAAAAATTATTTTTTATTTTTATTATGTTTTGTTTGTGAAACGGATATGCGTGTCCCCTGGGAAAACGAAATCTGTCTATAAAGGAATCCTTCCTTAAATGGAAAATTTTCATGATCCCGAAGAAAATATTATTGTACAAAGACAATAGATGATGTACCTGCTAAGGCAGAAATCTGGCTAAAACGGAAATTTTTCCTAGTGTCTTGCGATATTGTCTTAGCATGTTTTATTATAATAAACCAATGTCCATTTTCAGTATCCACCATGTTATATTTCCACTTAAAGTAAACCTGTAAAAATGGAATCTGTATATAACGGAATCCTTCCTTAAATGGAAAATGTTCTTGATCCCGGAGAAAATATACAAAGACAATAGACGGCGTACCTGCTAAGGCGGTATATAACGGAATCCTTCCTTAAATGGAAAATGTTCATGATCTCAGCGAAAACATTACTATACAAAGACAATAGGCGGTATATAACGGAATCCTTCCTTAAATGAAAAATGTTCATGACTAAAGCGAATATCCATCAATATCCATCATGTTATATTTCTCCTAAAGTAAACCTGTAAAAACGGAATCTGTATATAAAGGAATCCTTCCTTAAATGGAAAATGTTCATGATCCCGGCGAAAACATTACTATACAAAGACAATAGACGGTGCACCTGCTAAAGCGGTATCAAACGGAATCCTTCATTAAATGAAAAATGTTCATGATCCCGGAGGAAACATTACTATACAAAGACAATAGATGGTGTACCTGCTAAGGCGGTATACTATAACGAAATCCTTCCTTAAATGGAAAATGTTCATGATCTTGGAGAAAACATTACTATACAAAAACAATAGACGGTGTACTGCTAAGGCGGTATATAACGGAATCCTTCCTTAAATGGAAAATGTTCATTATCCCGGTGAAATGATCCCAGTACCTGCTAAGGCGGAAATCTGTCTAAAACGGAAAATTTCTCTGGTATTTTACAAGAGAGTCTTAGCATGTTTTACTGTATAAACCATCGTCCATTTTTTACTATCCATCATGCTATATTTCTCCTAAAGTAAACAGAATGCGTAGCTCTTTTGAAAAAAGAAATACTATGATATTTGGACTTACTCGAGACTCGGACCGAGTCCTCCAGGCAGCACCCCATCTTGCTGCTTAGCACACCAATTTTTATCGTTTCAACCACCTCATCTCGAACATTTTAAGGAGATTTGTGTTGCGAACGATCATATTTTGCTCGTACTTTCGTCTATCAATCGATTCTAATTCTCTCCACGGAGCCGCTTATTGTAGAAGGTTGTTAGACGGTCGATGCCGCTGAAGAGAATGTTTTGAGAATTTTGCCAGGATACCGAGAGTCTACTTCCCGAAATTTGAATTTGGCGCTGTTGTGTGGGAAGATTTCGGGAAATTCGCGCCAAAGGTAAAATCCTTTATTTTGGTCAGGGATGCGGGGCCGTGCGAAGAGGGGGGGAGGCGAAGGGGGCTTTCGCCCCGGGCGCGAAAATTGAGGGGGCGCCAAATTTATACTACCAACCACGGTTTAATTAATTTATTTATTCATTTTTTGGTCATCGATCATTTTCTAGGGAATTTCTTTTTCTCTTTTCATCATTCTTTTTTTTCTGTCTCAAAATATAATGATCTCTCCAACAAATAAGTACAATTTTCTCTTATGCTATTTAGTTGTTTGCAATTTCTGAATTAAAATTAAACCTTTTAAAGTTCCAACATAAACGCGAAATGTTTATTCAATAGAACTTATTTCTGTTTTTGTACTTTATCAGTTTTGTGTTACCTGTCACAAAAAGAAAGGGAGGGGGGGGGGGGGCGCCAAATTGAAACTTTGCCCCGGGCGCAGTTTTCTCTTCGCACGGTTCTACAGGGATGTGCACCTTTTTAGTTTCCTTGGATTACATTTGCAAAAAATAAAAATAAATAAATAAATAAATTGTCTCAGGCTAGATGGAAAATATGTTCATTCTATGTGTGACCCAAGACAGTATTTTCTTCAAAGGACTTCAACAAAGGGGATCTACAACTGCGGTTTTGCACGTTTTTACAATATTCAAAGGTTTATAAAATCTTGCATAATTTTTTAACTAATAGATATAAACAAAATTTCAAAAAGATCAGTGATCTGCACAATATTTTTGTATTAGATCGTGTACTTTTTGTAGATTTATCTGTATTCAAAATGAAATAAGAGAACTTTAGAAACTGCTGAGATATTACTCAAAATTCCAGTTTAGAAAAATGTATTTTAGGAAGGGAAAGCGATAACAGCCTGAATTTTATGTATGTTTTATTACTACTTCCAAACATCTCGTGAAAAAGAAAGCCAGGCTGTTGCTTCCTTTTCCTCCTAAATTATAACAATTTAAATTTTTAAACATTTTCAAATGTCACCATTTTTAACAGTTTGTAACCGAAAAGTTGGGAAGTAGTCACTGTAAAAAATGACCAATGTTTCTTATTTTATGAAAATATACTATAACCACGAATGAAAATATAATATAATATTCTGAGTTATCCGATACTCCGAATAGCGTATTCCATTGTCTTTTGAATCGCCAGAAACCAATACATTTCCAAAATTTAAAGAATTATTTATAAAAACAAAGTATTTTTCGCTGCCCATATTTTTCAGAAACGTTTCCGAAGGGTTTTTATAGTGCATTAATTAGTGTCCTCAGCCTGGAATACTTGTTTTTCGAATATCATCCATTCTCAAGTAAACGTTTTCAGCCGCATAAGTTAATTTATACATGAAAGAGTAAAGAAATAATCTTAATTTTAATGTTATTGTTAACGCTGTTGATTTCGCATGTTTGTCTGTTAAACTTGTTTTTTGAACATGAAAATGTTTACCTGAGAATGGATAGCATTCGAAAAACAGGTGTTCTAGGCTGGGGACACTAATTAATACACTATAAAAACTCTTCGGAAACGTTTCTGAAAAATATGGGCAGCGAAAAATACTTTGTTTTTATAAATAATTCTTTAAATTTTGGAAATGTATTGGTTTCTGGGGATTCAAAATACAATGGAATACGCTATCCGGAATTACGGATAACTCAGTAGATTATATTATATTTTCGTTCGTGGTTATAGTATATTTTAATAAAATAAAAAACATTGGTCATTTTTTACAGTGATATTCATATGAGATTTGGCAAGGAAAGACTTCTATAACTTTTAAGTGTTATTCTGTCATCCCAACTGTTCTATGAGATATAAATATTCTTAGAATTGGAGAAATGACAGTCAGACACAAAGAAAAGAAACATTTATAAACAAAATACGTTTTATTTACACTAAATATACCCAACAACCTGTCATTTAACCGGTTGTTGTATGGAAATATTTTGATTCAAACCAGAAATTTCTTCATAAAATAAATAAAATAAAAATCACACAGAAATAAATAAAATAAAACAGTTAAATAGTTTTAAATAAAATTCTGATGTGAAATATTTTTATAAATTTGAGTAAAATTTCCAGTATATTTAGTATTAAAGAAATTTTCTGGGTTTATTTAGAACAATATTCTTGAAATCCAATGTACTTGTGTTACAATTAAATATTTGAGAGGCAGAATTAATTATTGACAGTAGATTTGACTCCTGTATTTGAATATTCATTACACAACGTTACTACGGTTATATCTGTATGTTCAAGTTCAAACCACATGAACAATGCCCGTTTCTGAACATTTTATTGACAGAAAAATCATTAAAGAAAACACATCAAAAAATATTTTATTGCGGTAAAACAGTTACATCTATTGGATAATTCCTAAATTTTTAGATTACAAATAAGCTAAACCAATACAAATGTTCTACATTTTGAAGTTTTCCCATCAGTTTAGCATTAGTTATCTGAGTAATTGGAGATAGGTTGCTTACGAAGAAACGATACTAAGCTATAAAATCATTACCTATTTATATTCCAAGTAAAACAGCCTGTATTTGTTGCTACTAAAATATATCACAGCTACATGTTACAAATGAAGCTGTTTTATTTTAATAGGTTTTGGTAAAACTGTTATTGGATAATTTCTTAGTTTTTAAATTATAGCTAAGCTAAGAAAATACATATGAGTCTATATTATGAAGATTGTCTATAAATATAGCATCAATGTTGGAGATCGATAACTTCCGGTAAAACAATACTGAAGTTTAAAATAATTATAAAAGCATCATCGTAAAATGCCCAAATTCGCAGCTATATTTCACACATTCATTCTACATATTACAAATAAAGTTGTTTTATTTTTATAGGTTTTAGTAAAACCGTTATCGGATAATTTCTTAATTTTTAAATTACAGCTTAGCTAAAAAAATATAAATGAGGCTATATTATGAAGATTGTCTATAAATATAGTATCAATGTGCACTAATTGGAGATCCATAGCTTCCGGTAAAACAATACTGAAGTTTAAAATAATTATAAAAGCATCATCGTAAAATGCCCAAATTCGCAGCTGTATTTCACACATTTATTCTACATGTTACAAATGAAGTTGTTTTATTTTTATAGGTTTTAGTAAAACCGTTATTGGATAATTTCTTAATTTTTAAATTACAGCTTAGCTAAGAAAATACAAATAAGTCTATATTATGAAGATTGTCTATAAATATAGCATCAATGTGGATTAATTGGAGATTGATAGGTTCCGGTAAAACAATACTGAAGTTTAAAATAATTATAAAAGCATCATCGTAAAATGCCCAAATTCGCAGCTGTATTTCACACATTCATTCTACATGTTACAAATGAAGTTGTTTTATTTTTATAGGTTTTAGTAAAACCGTTATCGGATAATTTCTTAATTTTTAAATTACAGCTTAGCTGAGAAAATACAAATGAGGCTATATTATGAAGATTGTCTATAAATATAGTATCAATGTGCATTAATTGGACATCGACAGCTTCCGGTAAAGCAATACTGAAGTTTAAAATAATTATAAAAGCATCATCGTAAAATGCCCAAATTCGCAGCTGTATTTCACACATTCATTCTACATATTACAAATAAAGTTGTTTTATTTTTATAGGTTTTAGTAAAACCGTTATCGGATAATTTCTTAATTTTTAAGTTACAGCTTAGCTAAGAAAATACAAATGAGGCTATATTATGAAGATTGTCTATAAATATAGTATCAATGTGCATTAATTGGAGATCGATAGCTTCTGGTAAAACAATACTGAAGTTTAAAATAATTATAAAAGCATCATCGTAAAATGCCCAAATTCGCAGCTGTATTTCACACATTCATTCTACATATTACAAATAAAGTTGTTTTATTTTTATAGGTTTTAGTAAAACCGTTATCGGATAATTTCTTAATTTTTAAGTTACAGCTTAGCTAAGAAAATACAAATGAGGCTATATTATGAAGATTGTCTATAAATATGGTATCAATGTGCATTAATTGGAGATCGATAGCTTCCGGTAAAACAATACTGAAGTTTAAAATAATTATAAAAGCATCATCGTAAAATGCCCAAATTCGCAGCTATATTTCACACATTCATTCTACATGTTACAAATGAAGTTGTTTTATTTTTATAGGTTTTAGTAAAGCCGTTATCGGATAATTTCTTAATTTTTAAATTACAGCTTATAGCTAAGAAAATACAAATGAGGCTATATTATGAAGATTGTCTATAAATATAGTATCAATGTGCATTAATTGGAGATCGATAGCTTCCGATAAAACAATACTGAAGTTTAAAATAATTATAAAAGCATCATCGTAAAATGTCCAAATTCGCAGCTATATTTCACACATTCATTCTACATGTTACAAATGAAGTTGTTTTATTTTTATAGGTTTTAGTAAAGCCGTTATCGGATAATTTCTTAATTTTTAAATTACAGCTTATAGCTAAGAAAATACAAATGAGGCTATATTATGAAGATTGTCTATAAATATAGCATCACTGTGGATTAATTGCGGAGATCGATAGCTTCTGGTTAAACAATACTGAAGTACAAAATAATTATAAAAGCATCATCATAAAATGCCCAAAATCCATCCCGTCGCCCAAATTCTCCCCCCTTGTTAACTTTTGGCAAGCATATGAAACGCGTCTGTACTTCCCAATCGAGTATTGACATTGAGATGGAAAGGAATGGGTTGATGGGTTGATTTATGACGGCCAAATATCAACACGAGAAATATGGGCCCTAGAGGGGAATGCCCTCCTTTGGGGTCTTTTTAAAGGATCCTAACCCGTATTTACTCAAGAAGAAAAACCACGGAAAACTCCGAACGGTTAGGTTGACGAGCGCGACAGGGGTTTGAACCCAGCACCTCCCGTCTACCAGCTTCGAGAGCAGAACCTCTCAGCCACTGGTGGGGCGAGATGGAAAGGAAATGGTTCAGTATTTTTCAATAATAATTTGCGGAGAAGCTCTTTATAATTTTTATTCTAATGAACATTATTTTGATATCTCAAAGTACATTTTTTTAGCACTGCACGATTGATATTTGTAGATATGGAGAATCTTTGTCAAGTTCTAACTCTTCATAATCTCTGGTTGCTTGATTTAGGACGGCCGATTATCTACTCGAGAGATATAGACCCTAGGGGGGAGTGCCCTCCTTGGGGTCTTTCTAAGGGATCCTAACCCGTATTTACGGCAAGGTTTGAAGAAAACCATGGAAAACTCCGAACGGTTAGGTCAACGAGGGCGACAGGGGTTTGAACCCAGTACATTCCGTTTACCAGCTTTGAGACTCCATCGCCTCTGAGGTTCATCGTTATTTCAGAATCTGCTAGAGTACTGCGTCAGGTTGGGTAACCAAATTTTACCCGACCCCGACCCGGCCCGTGGTTTGAGTTGGGTGGGGTTGATGCTAATTTTTTTCGTTGCGGGACGAAGACGGGACCGTGTTGCCTTTAAATGGTTCGGGTTTGGGTCGGTTTGGGGTTTACCCGATTTTTCAAAAGAAACTCCAGAATATTTTAAAAAAAACTATATAATGAGTGCAATAAAAAGAAGATAAATTTGATATTGGAAATATAATTATTGTACACTATTTTTCCATAGTTGTATTAACATATGGATTCATTTCCTTTCACGTCTGGTTCGGGTTTAAATATTTCGGGTTCGGGTCGGGTTGTACCCCACCCGTGTAAGACTCTAGGAGCGGCCAACATATTTTTAATACTTCTAGGCCTAAATTCGTCCCCTTCAAAATTCCTAAATTTGTACCCTTCGAATCCCATCCCACAATCAAATAGTCCAAAAAATACTGAAGGAAAAATTCATACAATGCAAATTTCCATCTCTGCTACAGCTAACACTTCCTTTCTTAACACTTTCCAACATATTTGAAAAGTGTTTATGAATTCGGTTTGTCTGTCCGTCCTCTAACTCGAGTAAAAATAGTCGGAATGCCATGTAATAGATATATGTTATTGTTGTTTACTATGGCATGCTCGGTATTGAAAATGAAGTGTGTAGCATTTATATTTCATTTACAGGGGTACTCAAAAGAATGCCGTTAGAGTATGGCCTATGGATGGATAATAGTTTGCAGTGTATTTTAATGATATTACTCTATTTCTAACATATTGAAATTGATCGAAGTAGAAATTTACATCACTGAGGTGCACTACAAGATCTTATTATAGAATATAGGGTGCATAGCATTTATCGTTCATTTACCGGGAATAATTCGGTTACGGTACTGTCTATGGATAATAATTGCTGGAAGTGCGATTTCAATTGTAGTATGCGTTTTTAAATTTAACTAATTTTTTGCATATTACTTGCAGTGTATAAATTCTGTAGATCATGTACAGGGCTGTACAAAAGAATTCGAGTACATTTACGTTTATTGGCGGAAATTGTTAAGGGGGAATTTTCAACTGCGTTATGCGTTTCCTAACAGAATTCAATTTTGCATACTATGTGGTATACAAAATAAATCTATAAATCATGTTCAAAGCTGCACAAAAAAATGCGGATAATTTTCCGACTATACATGATAATAGCTGAAATTTGGTTTTATAATGCGTTATGCGTTTTTCCAAATTGTTTACCTAAACACAGGCGGGACTAGTTGAGCTTGAGCCGAAAGGTAGGACTCCCCGCCCTGTTTGACTTTGAACTTTTTTAATTAAACATAATCTTTCACTTTATTAAACGGCGAAGTTTTGTTACAATATTCTGAATGTGTTGGAAAGTGTTTCATAATCTATGCTTGACGCTTTTTTCTTTCTTGTTTTTCTTGAACAACATCTTTCCAGAAGGAGTCACTAAAAACCTCATCCGAGGTAAAACAACAAATGGAAGAACACCAGAAGAAACAACTAAATTTCGATGATGATGAATTTTGTCGTGGAAGTTATATCTTTGTCATTTCCAAACGGTTCCCGCTCTAAATAATGTACGAGTTGTAAATTTAAGTTGAGGGGCAAAATTAGGAACAATTCTTCAAAATTTAAAAATTTTGATTATTTTTGTTTTTGTTTACTTTAGAGGTAAGGACATTTAATTCTAACGATTTTTCGTTCTAGTTTCTTTTGGTAAGGAGGAGAGCTGGCTTAAATTGATTTTTTGGGGCATATTTAGCTCTATGTAAATTTACGAATTTTCATTTGTACCATCATTAGGTGCGTTCGTAATTATATAAATACGTAGCACCTATCATCATCGTCTGGTCCATCCGTCTGTCTGTCCGTCCGACTGTCCGTCCGACTGTCCGTCCGTCTGTCTGTCCGTCCGTCCGTCTAATTGTCCGTCCGTCCGCATATAACAACGCAAAAACTACCTAACCGAATGGTTTGAAATTTAAGATATATTATCTTTGCAGAATTTTGTCGAGACATTTCAAATTTTATGAAAATTGAATCAAAACTTTAGAAAATATTAATAAAAACATTTCTTAAGAAATTTGAATTTTTTTTTAAAAAATCGGTGCTTTCTTGTTATAGGAGCTTCCAAGGTTTAATCGTCAAGCGATCGAGATACTTATTTTATGACAGAAATTAATCTGCAGACGATATAATTCATTTTACAGAATTAAAAATCATCAAGATCTGAATGTTTATAGAACTAGCTATAGTACGAACGCACCTCATTTGTCACGTTTGACGTACAATTTCCAACTTGTTTTTATCATCTTTTCATTTAATTTTTTACTTTCTTCTATCTATAATAGAAGAAAGTATTGTACTCGAAATTTTTTTCGGCATCCGGTTTTCGACGGATTTACACGTTTTAGGGGTCAGAAATTCCGTAAAACATGTTTTTACAAAATGTCTGTCTGTCCGTGTGCGTGTCCTTTATCTATCATCGAAAAGTGTATAAAGTTATGCATAGAACTGAACCAAAATTCATTTATAGGTTTTTGGCTATGGCCAGCTGGTCCCACTGGCATGTGGGAGATATTCCGCCGCAAAAGGGGCTGTGATAGCGATTTTTGTTCCATTTTCATTACTGTATTATTGAAAAGTGTATGAAGTTATGCATACAATTGAACCAAATTTTATGTATATGTTTTAGACTATGGCCTGGAGATCCCAGTTGAATTTGGGAATATTCCAGCAGAAAGTTACGCTGTGATAGCCACTTAAAGATTTCAAATTCAAAAAGATTTACAAAAAGATTAGAAATCTTAAAAGTTTTTTCCGTTAAATTATCTGTTTTGATTCAAGAATTCCGAAGCAATTTTTGATTTGCCTCTATCTTAAAAAATGGCTGAGATATAGTAGTTTGAAATTTAAGGTTGGCTGACGTTTTGAAACAAGACAGTGGGAATTCCTCCATAAAAGGAAGATAATAAGTTTTAGTGAATACGATTTCTAGCAAATTTTCTTTTATTGTTGTAATCATCGTTCCAACTCTTATATGTTTAACACTATATATTCATATTCGCCAGCGTCAATTTCTCTCCAAAATTGGCGGAGCTTGGCGAAATAGCGCCAAAAATAGGTTGCCATAAATGACGTCAACTTGCCTATAGCTGACTAATTTGGCGAAATTCTTATTCAAATTCAATATTGACGAGAACTCGGAATGAATCCTTTGCAATCGGGTTCCATACATTTTAGCTAAGTGTTTTTCTGTAACATTAGCTAAAATCTTAAAACCAAGAAATGCGAGCAATTTCCCGCCGATACAAGCCAGAAGGAGTTTCATTGTCGTGTTGTACAGGTTGATTATAATTAAAGTCCCTCATCAAATGCTGTAAAAAAGGAACCACTGATCAGAATAACTTCAAATTTGAACTGAATATACTGAAAGAAAGGGAAAACAGTATGGCATATGAAAAGAAAAGTTCCAAAGTGTATCAATAGATGGCGCTGTAAGCGGCATATTATGCAAATTAAAAGACACTCATGCGCAATTAAAAACCGAGTCATTGTGTACTTTTTATGGTTAACATCAAAGCCCAAGGCCCAAGGACAGTTAAAAACCGATTTTTCCCATCCAATGTGGTACGACCTTGCAGTGATGGATGGGCTTTCCACTAACAGTACCACAACTGTCGGCTGATTTGGAAGGCATTTTTTCCGTCAAATAATCGAAACACTCATGTGCACATTGAACAGTATGATTGGTTTATTGTGCAACTCATGCCAAAGCCGTTTTATTTCGATTAAAACTGTCACTTGTAGCCGAATTAACTTTCGTTAGGCCGCTTACAGCGCCATCTAGTGATACATTTTGGAACTTTTATTTCTTATTCCATACCGTTTCCCCCTTCTACTGATATATTCAGTTCCAATTTGAAGTCATTCTGACCAGTGGTTCCTGTTTTATAGTATTTTGAAAATGGGACTTTAATTATAATCACCCTGTACATCGGCTGCTCGTGCAACGAAGGGTGCTCGCATCCAAGGCAAACCAGCTGACTTACAACAAATCAGCTGACTTACAACAGAATGACTAAAAATAATGATTTTATAGGCGATGTATAGCGAATTTTGAAGTATTAATATGTATGAGATAGAAGTTTGGGATTGGCACATCTGACTAGTTATTATTATTTTCTTTACGAATTTTGTGGGATATAAGCATTTGTCTCTTACCTATTTATATTCAGAATAAAACACATTATAGTTATTAGTTACTAAACTATTTCACTGATGCGTTTTGGCAAAGCAGACGCACTTTTATTTTTATAGATTTCGGTAAAACTCTTACATTTATTGTGTAACTTCTTAATTTTTACATTATGGCTAAGCTAAGTAAATGCAAATAAGTTTATTTTAAGAAGATCATTCTTTAGAGCAGCATCAATTATGTGGATTAACTGGGAATCGATACTGTCTGGAAAAACCGATATTCTAGGCAAAGTATTAATGCTTAGAATAATCCCCAAAAACTAATCATCGCACATTTTCATCTGGTCGTTAAATAGACTACATTAATTCTAAAACTTAATGCAAAACTGTTATTTTTTATTCCGATTTTGAATTAATTGTAATTAGAGCGTCCGTTAATGTGATTTTTTCAAGTTGCACATTTCGTATCAGATATCAGATTACTCAGGGTGATTCAAAAAAGAGCGAATAAACTTTAAGGGTGGTAGTGCACACCAAAATAAACAATTTTCGTATAAGAAACTGGAGATAAATTTATTTATTCAGTCAAAAATATAGGGTATCTCACTCGAATACAAATTAATATTTTTTATTCATAACTTTAGCAATAATAATGATATTTTAACGAAATTTGAAATATATATCCTAACACTGTTCTTTCTTTCAGTGTAATTTCACGAGAAATAGTGGAAATGTCCAGCACAGTGTTGAATTCAGACATTTTTCTCCGGGAGGGATTTCTGTGGCTCCGGAGGAGGGGGAAGACTTTATAGAATTCCAGGGGAAATTGTACTTTTTTACCATTAAAAGCATAAAATCTCAAATCTTCCGGGGGGACATTTGAATGCTCCGGGGAGGAATTCTCCCCCCGGGCCACCCCCTGAATTCAACACTGGTCCAGCACGCTTATCCAAATAACGGCTCCATGTTCCCGATTGTAAATGACAAATCATAAGGTTTCAGCTACCGAAATGTTATATACTTCAATCATTTTTCGTGACATCACTGCATTTCACACATAGCAAAGTAAGTCTGTTGAAAATTGGTTTTAAATATATCGTCATTTTGTGAACGATATCGTCCGGAAATCAGCGTCTCATTTTGGAAACCATTTTAGCGTCGATCATTTTGATATATATGATAGAACAGATTGTACAGACAACGAAAGTCAGCGCCAATCATTTGGCGCACCAGCGAGAGGAGTTGCCATAGCAACAACGCATAGCTCTCTATAATGTGAAATGAATGGTAACTCGGTACTTTTCTAGTGGGCCTTGGCGAGATAGAGAAAATGGCCTCCACGATGGAAAGAAATTTTTCATACCTATTTTCTGGCAACCTAGTCACTGTTTCATATACACAAGCAATTTTTTTCAATATTTATACAATTTTTTAATATAAAGAAAACAGTTACGTATTTTTACATAAAAACAGAAGTAATTATATAAACAAGCATAAAGGTTGTCAGATTTGTTCTCATAGCTGTTTATACCATTTGGCAACAAATCTCTTTTTCTGAAGCCCGAAAAGCGCCAAGCATTTTTAAAAAACTCCAATACTGGAAAAGTACAGGCAACTCGATTACTGGTGTTATATACCGACTTGGACGCATCATCAGTAATCGGATTACTATTCATTTCACATTACAGCGTAGTGTGCGGTGTAACTAAGGCACCACACCCCGTTGATGTGCCAGCTGACTGTCAGTTTCGTTATCTGCACTGCCTAATCTAGAATAAATACTAAAATCATGGACGCTAAAATTATTTTCCAAAATGTGACGCTGTCTCCCGGAGTTATAACAATGTTCGAATTGGAGCGCGATACCCTGTATTCTTGAGTGGTTCCCTGCACAAAAAAAAGTTTATTGTAGTGTTCTTCCCATTTCTTCACGTTTGTGCAATACTTTTTTAACCACTCTGTCTAGTCTGATTTATACGCTGTAGAAAAATTTTTGAAATATTTCCTGATATAGCAGAAAAATTTCCGATGACTACGATAAAAAAAGGGTTCTGTTTTTTTCATCAACGTTTTCCATAAATATCAGAAACTTATTTGTTTTTTTATATTTCTGACTGACTCTCTTCTCCTATTGATTTCTGAAGATAATAAAAAAAATCGAGAATAACGAATAACTCTTAAAATTTATGAAGTTACATTAAATTACGCTTCAACTATATCAGGAAACTATTTCAGCAGTTTTAGAGTGCGCCTTATCCAGTTATACCGATACCAAATTAAATTCATCAATTCATCTCTAATCTCATCAAGTTTTGATTTTTGCTTTTTTGTCTTCTTTTATAATTTATTTCAGAAAACAAATTCTCAAAAGTACAATGGGGCATAAAAAAAATTAAACAAGTTGGAAACGTGACACATGAGGTGCGTTCGTTTCGTGCTATAACTAGTTTTACAATGTAAAAAAAAATATCATTATTATATCAGTGAAATAAATTATATCGCCTGCTATGAGCGAAATGAGGATGCCTTTTTTTTATTATTATTACGTATGCCATGTTTATAGATGCGATTTTTTTTTCGACGCCAGACAGCGCTGTCAAATGCACTATGGAGATCTTGTATTTCGAATTATTACCTCCATGGTTTACTATTTCTATGACTCACGATGAATGAATATATATATATATATATTTTTACTTTAATGGATTGAGATATTCGACTGTTAACCTAATTTTTACAGAAGTTATATCAGAATCTATACATTTCTGAATGAGACTCGTCTCTCAAGCAAACAACTTTTTTCAATGCTCTTTCTAAAAATGTAACTTTTATGTCAATTTTATTCGAAAAAATAATTTTGAATAAAAATGGCCGATTGGCATACGGAAAAAAGATGTGGTTAGCCCGTATTTGTTTTGCTCAGTCACATAACTAGCCCTTTTACTATACAGACTAGCCGCCACTGGCGACCAGTTTGGTCTCCCTTAAATGTATGTTAAACATTGCAACACGTTACATTTATTCATAATTTAATTTTTCCTTAATCCTTCGCCAAATTGGAAGATTCTAATAGACAAATCATGAACTTTTGCGATCATGGTAGCATTTCGCATATTTTTTGGGCACAGGTGTCACATACGCACTTTGGCGCGATATCCCCCCCCCCCCGAAAATTAAGCGAAAACTGTGTTATGAAAATTTTTGTTTATTTACATTTTTTTTTTAATTTCTATAAATTATTTTTGATATGTATATCAATATTTATTTACATCAAACTATCATTTATTTATTTTTATTTCCTTTTTTAATTATGAGTATTTTTGTTATCCGGGAGCAGATGATAAATCGCCAAATATTGTTCCCATCACCATCATTCATACTGCATTAATTTAATTTTAAATTATAAACCTGTCACCCATTTCATTTAAAATACTTAACTTTAATCTAAAATGCTTATATTACATAAATTTAAAATACTTCACACTTTTCATTTAAATAGAAAATAAATAAATAAATAAGAAATAATATCATAAATCAAAACATTTGATTTCAAAATCAAAGTATCGTTTCTAATTTGTACACGCGATAAATAAAAGCTGTATTAGCGATTTTAAAAATGCTAAAAATCTGATTCATTAAATATTATTACATGAGTTCAATTTACGTCAAGAAAAGGTCAGGAAGGAAGTTGAGTTGTATAGCACATAATTATGGTAAACTGTGATTGTCTCACTGGTGCGAATTATTTTTTTGACGCGAGGCAGCGGTCCAAAAATTCATTCGCGGAGAACTTGCTTTGCAAATGATTACCTCCATCCCATGATTTAATCTCTATAATAAAACCGTAAGCCATGTAACTGTCATCAACAGTTCCGGAATGCCCTTTTCACTTTTTCATATGCCAGGCGGCCATTTTTATTCAAAATTATTTTTTCTAATAAAGCTTCATAAATGTGACATTTTTAGAAAGATCGTTCAAAATAAATTAAAATTTGAGAGATGACTTACGTTCAATTATGTATATATTCTCCAATAACTTCAGTTGAAATTAGCTTCGCAGTTCAAATTCTCTATCCACGAAAGTAAACAAAAAAAAAAAAAAAAAAAAAAAAAAAGATTCATTCGTTGTAAAGGTTTAAAATATTAAACCATTAAACCATGGAGATAATCGTTCGTAAAGTAAGTTTTCCGTGAAAGATTTTTTAGAGCGCTGCCTGGTGTCAAAAAAATAATTCGTACCAGTGACACAATCAAAGTTTACCATAATTATGTGCTATACAACTCAACTTCATTCTTTATCTTTTCTTGATGTAAGCTGAATGTAAACAAATACAACTCATGTAATGATACTTAATGAATCAAATTTCGAAACAAATTGTCAGTTAATTTGGTATTTATGTATTATACGTGCAAGGAAGAGAGACCACTGAAAATGATTGTTAATCACCAATCATATTTACCATTATTAATGACCAATCACTTTCAAAACAGTAATTTAATATACATTTACAAAATACATAACATCATTAAGTACTTTTGTGTTATTTGGGCGCAAATCTCGCCAATAGCATATTTAAAATCGCCAATACCAGCTTTTATTTTTCACGTGTGCAAATTAGAAACGATACTTTGATTTTGAAATCAAATGTTCTGATGGAACAGCTGTCGTAGACGCACAGAGGCACTATATTAACTATAGAGTTGCAATATAGAGAGAAAAAACGGGTTGCTCTAATTAGAATTATAGGCGGTAATGTTGGCGTGGGGTATTTACAAGTTACGGATCTTAATAGTCAGTAGACATTAAGCAGAAATGCCAAAGTAAGGGAATTATACAGTTATGAAAACTCCTGAACTATATCAAAATAGGAGAGCAGAAAAAACAGAGTCGAACAGAGATCGGCATCTAGAAGGAAGTTCGTGAATTTTAATCAGATTCTACGCCACGGGTCAAAAGTGCTGACAGCAAATATGGGTTAAAGGGAATGTGATTATCAAAATTGGCTTCCAAAAGGTCAATGTTTCACCAAACCATACTCGAAAATTACGTGTTATAATATGCACCCCTATTATGTCACATTATTCAAGACGTTTTAAATGAGAATAATGATAGATTTTCTAATCTCCTGTAATCAATTCTACAGCCAAAGTTGGCGAGAAACAAACAAACAAACAAAAAAATATTGGCAACAATATGGTTCAGTGTAAATGTGGATATCATTAGACTTTCACAAAATAGACTTCATTGCACCAAATCGTATTAACTAAAATATGCCATTTGGCAATGGATCCAATTACGGAAAACTACTTAATATGTTTAAGAATCAATGTTCAATCAATTAATATGTTTAAGAAAGATGAAATACATAACAACAAAAAATATGCGAAATGCTACCATGATCGCAAAAGTTTTTGATTTGTCTATTAGAATCTTCCGGTTTGGCGAAGGATTACGGAAAAAAATAAATTATGAATAAAAGTTACGTGTTATAATGCTTAACATACATTTAAGGGAGACCAAACTGGTCGCCAGTGGCGGCTAGTATTTTAAATGTTCACGACGAATCAATCTTTTTTTTTGTTTACTTTCATGAATAAAGAATTTGAACTGCGAACCTAATTTCGACTGAAGTTATTGCAGAATATATACATAATTGTACGTAAGTCATCTCTCAAATATTAATTTATTTTGAACGATCTTTCTTAAAATGTAACTTTTATGCAGTTTTAATAAAAAAAATAATTTTGAATAAAAATGGCCGCCTGGCATATGAAAAAGTGAAACGGCCATCCCGGAACTGTTGATGACAGTCACATGACTTACGCTTTTATTTTAGAAGATTACGTATGATAGGATTTAATAGAATAAAGAAAACTTTTATAAATATCTCTTTAAGTTTTGATTCGATTTTCATAAAATTTGAAATGATTCGACACAATTCTGTAACGATTATATATATTAAATTTCAAATCATTCGGTTGGGTAGTTTTTGCGCTGTTATATGCGGACGGATGGACAGACCAGACGACGACTATGGGTGCTACGTATTTATATAATTACGAACGCACCTAAAAAAGGAGATAAAGAAAAAGAGCCATATTAGCTCTGCAAACCATGGAATAAAAATGTGTCCGGTACCAATCTATTAGTAATAACGTCTTCTAATTAATGCTATAATTAAACATTGCTTATTTGGGCGTGTACATATTGACAATTGTAACGAATTTTAAAATTTCTAATACTAACACCTAATTTTGACATGATTTGGATTCTTCTGTAACCCATAAGTTTACCTTAGAATACCAAACAGAGAGTCATTCGGTCAAGTAGTTTAATAATTATGCAGATTTATATATTGGAATTCTTAATGTTAAATTCGCTTTTAATCGTTGCAACACAGATTACAATACGAATAACATACGGGAAACATAACTCAAAAACTACAAGGCGGAATAAGCTGTAATTTTGGATTCGCATATGAGGGATTCGCTTCTATAGAAATCGATTTTTGTTAAAAAATTCATAGGACACAAATCATATATTATTACCCATCATACGTAGTATAGGGTAAATCTTGTAATTGTTTTGAAAATCGGAAAAAAAAATTGACGGATTTACACGTTTCAGACACTGGAGATTCCGAAAAACATATTTTTAGAAAAAAAAATTGCCGTCCGTCTGTCTGTGTGTCTGTAAACGGTCTAACTCCCGAACAAATTGAGATAGAGACTTGAAATTTGATATGTACTAAGTATATAATAATGGGAAGAAGCTTATTGAATTTCAGTAACCTCGATTATCCGGAACTATTTTTTTCGGACTCTCGAAATATTCGTTCTGATAAAAGGTATATAAAAATTTTCGAAATTGTTTATTTTAAATAGTAAATATAAAAGACAATTAAAAAAAAAACAAATTTTGCATAAAGAATGAAGTCCATCGGATAATGAGTTACCGAGATATTTGTAATCCTATTTTCCACACTCTTCGTTTTTTCATGACCCTGTACTTCATTCCAATTTCAATTCAAAGATATATTTTAATTGAAAATGAGACGCTTAATCCAACGCAGTAAGCCGTTAGTTAATAGGATTAGCAATTTTGGAGTTATAAAGATGATTCTTTTACGCAATTCAGTAATAGAGCATTTAAAGTTTAGGACGTCATCAAGCCTCGATTTTATTCGAATTGCAATGCATTTTATAAATAGTTTACAGATGTTTTATTTTCATATTTTATAGTATGCCTATCCATGATGGGTAAGTATTACGGTGACCCCCTACGACTAGTTTTTTTCGTAAATTGAATTCAAAACTATATATATGAGGGGTTTTCGAAAAGTAAAGATACAATGCCGCATACTCATTCGAAGAACTTTTAACTAGTAAAAATTCCATTACAAATTACTTACTGATATATGTCTTAGTTTTCGACATAGTTGCCGCCATTGTCTAAGCATTTGTTAAGCCTGGGTACCACCTTTTATATTCCGTAATCATAGAAGTTTATCGCCTGTTGTCGAAAAGAATATTTCGACTTCGATTTTGATCTCATAATCATCGTGGAAGTTTTTTCCTACAAGATGCTTCTTCAGGTAAAGGAATAAGCGGTAGTCGCTGGGTGCAAGGTTCCGGCTGTAAGGTAGCTGGGTTCTTCATGAACATTGGTCCTACCTCCAGAGAAAGAACAACACCATTTTGTTACATTTTGTCGATTCATAATGTTCCCATAGATGGAAACAATTTTTTTGGGAATATCCGCTGGATGCTCACCTTTTGTATGAAGAAAGCGTATGAAGGAACGTACTTGACATTTTGCGGGATTCTGAATTGATGCAGCCATTATAAACACGTGCTACACGAAACAGACTCACCGTACAAATAATAAATGACTGCGAGGGAAAGGTCAAATGTTCAAGGTTACAATATGTGTTGCCAACGCGCTCATTAAAACTTTTTCTTACCTACTCTCTGAGGTATATCTTTACTTTCCGAAAACACCTCGTATTTTGAAATAACTTTTCGAAAAAAATAATGTTTTTTTTTGCTGTTTTTTACAGAAATCGACTTTTATTTTATTTTTTAACGGAAATCGATTTCACAAATATGCGAATCCAAAATTACAGCTCAGTTCGCCAATTAGTTTTGAGTTAGGCACAAAAATCTATCCGTTTTGCAAGCTGTTCTCCTACGATTAAAAGTGAATTTAACATTAGTTAGTTCTAAATTTTAAACCTGCGTAAATCTTAAACTACCTGACCAAATCACTTCCTGTTTGGTATCTAGGCTCCACCCTATAGAGCACCAAGAAAACAACAAATCACGAGTATGCAAGCCATCTCGTAGAAATGATAACTACACCCGATTGAGACACAACTACCAAGATACGTGACAGTTTATTACCAGGATCTGTGACAATAATATGCAAGACATCTCGTGAAAAGTATAACTACACGCGATTGTGCCAACAGCTACTAAGATACGTGACAACTATTATCAAGATCTGTGTCAACAATAAGCAAGACATCTCGTTAAAATGATAACTACACGCGATTGTGACAACAGCTAGTAAGATACGTGACAATTATTACCAAGATCTGTGACAATAATATGAAGACATCTCGTTAAAATGATAACTACACGCGATTGTGACAACAGCTACTAAGATACGTGACAACTATTACCAAGATCTGTGACAATAATAAGCAAGACATCTCGTTAAAATGATAACTAAACGGCGGTTGTGACAACAGCTACCAAGATGCGTGGCAACTACTACCATGATTTGTAACAATATTAACCAAGACAAGAGAACTCGCTACCAAGAAAAGTGATTAAAAAAAGGCCTAGTGACAACAAAATCTTGAAAAGGGACCAAAATCCAAACGAGAGTGGCGAACTTTACCCCAAAACCAAAGGTTGACAACTCAACAAACAAATCAACTACGCCAAAAGGGAAAATATAAGATTTTTTAAATGTATAATACATAGTAACGATACAAAAATTTATAAACTTCATTATGTTAACGTATCACACTCTATATTAGCAAACCATACTTGATATTAGTGTTAAGTAACTTTCATAAATGTATTCCTCTCACGCTTTTTAGTGCGAATGTGGACTTGACGTATAGGCGGCTCGTACGAGTTCTGTGAAAAAGTGAGGTCTACTCCCCCCTTTTTTTTTCCTTATCCGACGATGTGCCAACAAACCCAATCAACATAGTTAATTGCAATCTATAACCGGACAACACAGTAACTAAAGTGATTCACTAAATACCGCTGCAGATAATGACGGCCAAGGTGCTAGTCAGTTAGATCTCCGCCATGAGACGATCAGGCGAATTTCGCCTCTCAGCCTGGTACACAACCCGTTAAGCTATGCATAATGCCCAGAAGATAGGGGCCTGGTCAGCGGTATAATAATAAAATTTACCGATTAAACCAATTATAATGTCAAAATTAGCATTGAAAATTTTAAAGTTTGGTACAATTTCTATGTGTATAATGACCTTCTAAGCAAATTTTAAGTATAGCACTAATTAATATATGTTATTATACTAATCGATGGGTATCAGTCACATTTTATACGATTATTTGCGGCAGAATTAGCATGGGGTGTTTTCTCTCTCTCTGTCTCTCTCTCTTTTTCCTTATTTATTTTATTTTGTCGATTGCTCGTGTAAAAGAAAAAAATAATACTATTGCCAGGGCCCAACTAAGCACTTTTGTGAACGAGACACATATCACTACTATTTCCTGATTTTCACCTTATTTATGATAGAAATTGTGCGTTTAAATAAGATTATGATTACCATTCAAAAATAGTGGCATTTCATGCCCTGTGCCCCAAATACCCATGCTTTATCTGACCTTGGCTATGGCACTTTCCAATAGTTTTACCCACCTAACTGGTTAAAACTACTTCTCGAATGGTATTTCATGTTCTGGTTGCATCAGCCATCTTTTTAACTTCAGTCACGTTTGTTCATTTATCTATTCAAAGTGAAACTTAACTTTTTTCTTTTTTTACTTATTGTATTGTAAGAAAGAATAACACTGATTTTACAACGTGAAATAGTATCACTTATAAATTGTTCGTATGCCAGCAAAATGTTTCAATGTACCAATTAGACACGCGTGCCACACAGTTCGCACCATCGTCGTCTTTATTTATAATTTTCGCAAGAAATCAAGTTTAAATCCATGTTTCTCACGTATATTTCAAAATAATTCCATTAAGTTGACCTTGATCTAATTAAAGAATGAAAATACGTTCGTAACATATCTATATTATAAAGGACAAACATGTCCGTGCGTAACAGTGACGTCATTTTGACGTTGGCATCATTTGCCCAATAAATTTTGGTTTTGCAATTTTCGCTGCTGTACTTTTTTTTTTTAATTCTAAACATCACACATTTTTACTTTTTACATCATCGTATTGGGAAAAAATGTACTCTCAAATACAATTTGTTTGAAAACTATATCGCCGTTTACGCATTTATTGTGGCTTTTAAAATAATTGTCAAGCATGATTTAAAAAAAAAATTCCATCACGTGCAGGCACCATTACTGAAGAATAATAACCTATTTGCACTTAAGATATCCCTGCACCTTTGAAACTAAAATCGATGAAATCGAATAAAATCGATCAAAATATCGATTTTTCATATTTGAAATAATATTAAAATCCGATCTTTTATCTATCGAATTCTGCTTTAATTGTGTCTGTATCTGAATTAGAACCCGAGTTACAGTAGTTTAAAGTTACATCTATTACAGCTTGCCGAAGAATTTTACAACCGGAAATATCAATCTGAAAACCGGAAGTAAGCTGAAATGTATGCTTACATTCTTCTTTTTCGAGATTTAGCATTTAAATTGGATTATATATTAAAGAAAATATACGGAGTACATAATTAAACCTTTAAAGAATAATAATTATTTTTATAGCAAGAACCGCCTTTAAAAGTTATTTTTAACTTTTTTCTCAAAATGGAGTTTTTCAGATATTTGCTGTATACAAAACATCCTATAATAAAAAATTATGCTTGAAATGCGTTGATTTTTTTTTTTTACTTATTTTACAAATGTTTATTGAGGGAATAGACTGCAATCATGATGATATATTAATTAGTTTTATATTTACACTGGTATGTAAGTGTTGTGGGTTTTGGGGTTCCTTCTAAAACACAACTTACTTAAACTTAAAAAAAAAGCACATTTATTACTCAATCTTCACTTGACAATTAAATATTTAAAAAAAAATAAGTATACCCTGATTAGCTCCACTGAAATCTGTTGCCATGGAAAAGGGAGCAAATTATATTAAACTAATCAAAATATCAAAACTTAAGAATCCGCACAGGTTAATACAACAATGATAATTTTGAACTCATTATTTTAAGACAGTATTAAATGTAGTAAGGGGCAACAGATTTCTAAATCAAGTAGCATACTGGATTGCATAAAGAACACCCAACTCCACTCCAACCCGATCAAGCTCAAATCTCCATACACATTAAATTAACAAAAGTGTAATCATCATATAATTTGGAAAAATGCAGACAACCTGAAATTCCTCCAATATGAGGACCAAAAGGGGAAAGAGTTAAATCCGTTAATAGAGTAGGGATATGATGATGTACTAAATTTTAGAACAACTATGGAGATTGTGAACAAGATCAGATCGGTTAACCAAGGATCGTATAGTGGCTATATAATAACTGAAAACCCTTTTTTTTTTTTTTTTTTTTTTTACTTTGTTAAAAAAACAACCATTTTGTTGTTTGATTTGAATAATACTTCAAAGAAAGGATAAATAAAAATTAAATTAATCAATTAGACTTAATTTTACTTTAGCATCAATTATCAGTATATCCATTACTGAGATAGGAACAATAATTACATCTAATAACCTTGCGTAAACCTCAATTAATTTTCAAATAAATTATTACCATGAATTTAAAATTTAAGAAATAAAAAAAAAATATATTAATTTAGTAAGATCATAGCCTTCATAACCTTACTCACAGTAATTGAGAGGTTAAGCCTTTCTTATAGGATTGCTGTAGATATAAGAATACTAATTAAAGATCATATAAAGAAGAACATACCATATTTAAGAATGAACAAAAAAAAACAATCTTTATTTGAATACTTGAAATTTATAAAAAGCAATGTAATTCCCAAAAAAAATTTACTATAACAACACCAGATAAAAGTTGGTTAATATTGATTATTAAATGTCTTTAAATCAAATATTAAAATTCTCAAGATTAACATAACAACATAAATTAAAGGATGATCAACTTTTCTGAGATAAGTCATTAATTACCTTTCAAATACGCATTGTAATGCTTAACATATTATAATATTAATGTATATATATATGAATCTACAAATTATTTTTGCTTATTTTACATCTTACTCTCCAACTCTAAATCACACAAATATATATATATATATTCCCTCATCAGGGAGACATGTAAATAAAAACTATGTAAATTTTACTTACAGGGTATGAAGAATTCAATGGTTGAATCAGTGGGCAGGTTTTTATTATACCTCCCTTTCCTCTTTTAATGTTGCAACCGATTGCATAACATATTTTTTTTTTCTTTGTTTTGAGAGAAAAACTATTAATATATACCAGCAGGCGAGCTGACAGGTTTCTTTTCGTTCTTGGCTTACACTATAATAGGAGATGATAAGTCACCTAATTTCAACGGGTTGGTTAGCCTCCGTACATTTAGTTGCCTTCTAATAACGAACAATACTTGGAATCCCTCGTCTTAATAAGGACAGAATAGTCTCATGATGAGGACTTTTGAAGTCTGATTTTTGGAGCAGGACTATTAATTTTCTCAGCTTTTAACAATATTTCCTTCGCCCTTCACACTGGAGACTATAGGGTATTAGCAGTGGTCCTGGTAAGAGACTCATCTCTATTCTAAGACAACGATCATTCTCTTTAAGCAAAATGCCGATCACAAACTCGAGTATCCATGGCTCTAGACCTTTACCATGTCTCTGCTAATGTTACTTCAACTCAGTAATACAGAATACATCATTTCGAGCGCCGCTACGCAACACCTACTAAATTTACGAACCAAGTCATGACTGTCTCAACGAAGCACCATCAACAAGTCCGTTTTCGAGCCAAGTGATAATTCGTAAACATTCTCTCTCCCGCGCTGCTCACAAAAACTGGCCGGAACCACTCTGTCAAAGGGGGTACGGGAATGGAAACAAAAGGGAAAATGGATTCTCCTTGAAGGCACCAGCCTGTCGCTCCACTCTGCCAGCCGCTTCATGGGGGAAGGCAGCCATGTTTCACCCCCATGGCGTGTGCTGAAGGGGGTCCTGTGAGCCTCTGTTGACCTGGGCGCCAGCTATCCGCCTGATAGCAGAGCCCATTGAAGCCTGTCGTAAGCTTACAAAGCCTAATTGCGTATATAGTACACTCATAAGATAACGTAATTCCTATACAGGGCGGACGGTCTTTCTTTTAACCAAAACTAGACTAGGTGACTACAACACATGACTCAAGGTTATGGGAGAAAACGTACACGACTGCCCAATACAATATGTGTGGTCTTTTACTGAGAAACCTCCCTCCCTGCTATCTTATCTTTCGTATTTGAAAACAGGAAGCTATGCTAGACTAAAAACGTTGAAATTACTTTGCAAAAAGAAAAAGAAAGAAGAAAAAATAAAAACTGATTTTATTATAATTATTACAATTACTTTTATTTATTTAAATTTTTATTAGAAACAGAAAAAAAGAGTGCTTTTAAATAAATGTTGAGAAAGTGATTTAAATAATTAATGTAGATTAAAAAAAAAAAATTTGTTGAAACCAACCGTAACAAGATTGCTCCCCCCGGCTAATTAAAAAAAAAATTTTTTTGAGAAAACAAATTATTTTTTTGAAAGGTAACTTGGTACCACATGGCATGCTGGGACCTCAACACTGAAAAAACTGACCCACAAACACAGATCATACATCGATCCGGGACGGGATCCAGAGAGTTCACCGCTGAAATACCACCCTGACAATATATTCCGGATATATACAACCAGAGCTCGCACATCCGTAGAAACCATTACCTAAAATATTACCTGAAACATGACCATAAAAGAGTACTACCAGAGGAGGGACCACAAGGCTGATTTTACCACTAAAATGACCAAGATATTCTCTGCACCTGTAAAAGAACACATGTTCCACCTGACTGTGAAACCTCATTTCCCTACTACTGTCATTCCTACGCATAACTGCATCCTACCTGAAATTTCTGGTAACAGAACTGTAAATAATACATAAATTGAATTTTGAGAGAAAAAAAAATTAGCCGAAAAAGAAGAGAAGTGCCCACTGATTAATTGTCATTATACTGCTTATATACATAACTTCAATAATTGGCATCACAGTATATTACAACACTATCTATTAATGTAAATAAGTACTAGTAATATCATAGTTACAACACTGTAAATGTCAATGAAATTTGTAAAACACATATTAATTCTATTATACAAAAATACACAAGAGCAACTGGTGACACACAAAAAAAAATATATACATATACATCTGTAAGACACATATTATGGTATCACAGACCATGGTAGGGAGTTACGCACACATTTATAACATTTTTCTACAAGAAGCCATGTTGTTTTTGAGAAAAGTCCAATGATTCGGTTCACTGTGTAGATTTTACAAATGCACTTACAAGTAATGTGCATGGGAAAGAGTATCTCTGCCTCTGTGCTACTTATAGCACAAGCAGTTTCGGGCCCCTTGGGCACTACAGGGAAAACATTCCACCAAAACTTAAAAAGAAGGGTGGTGACGTATGTCACCAGGAAGGAAAACACACATTCCACAAAAATAGGAAGTAGAATAAAGAAAATAGTTAATTTTAGCACTTTTAGCCACACACAACAACATATAGGCATGTACATGAGACAGTATGTACAAGAAAAAGAAAAAGGGTCCACACTCCTTAAAGTTAAAAGTTCAAATAAACCCACAAATTGCATAGTAAATAATAAATCCATCTGATTAAAGTGCATTAATTAAAGTAAACCCACACTTAAAAGATTATATACAAAACACAGATGCATTTAAAAAAGGAAAACGCAGAACAATTTTGGCAAAAGGGTAACCAAACATACCCTCCTAAAAAAAATTTAAAGTAACAAAAATTACATTCGTTTTTTTTTTTTTTTTTTTTTTGCAAAAATACACCCAAAATCTACGAAAACTGGGTGTGGACGGGTATATACCACATAATCTACCATAAAACAGACAAAAACCTTAAGTATAAGCATAAAAAGGGTTAAAAATGCCTACATGAAAGTATCAAAACACAACCAAAACAAACCTTTAATACGCTAGAAAAACTAAGTTCCGTTTTACAATGCCCAAGAAAATAATTAAATATACATACACATTAACTAAACTATAAATAAATACAAATAAACAAGGTAAAATTGATAAAAATGCCTGAATAACGAAAAAAAATAGTTAGTATTTATAACTCGGACGGTCTCTTCTATCCCGTAGCGAATAGTCGGTTCTAGAAATCGATATTGAACGACTACTTCTATTCGATTTAGCAGCTGGACGAATCGATGAACGAGACCTGCGCGAATCGCTGTGCTCAGCAGTTGAACTGCTTTCTGTCGTGGCTGAATTTTTACCTACGCGCATTTCACTGCCTTCTGCCGTTGCTAAATTTTTATTTACGCACATCTCGTTATTCTCTGCCGCTGCAATCTCCGGAGAAATGGGAGGTGGGGGAGAGGGATTTATGATTTCAGTCGCGTCGCTGTCTGTTTCCTCCACTTCTGGCGCTACCGGAGTTTCGCTATTGTTGACGTTCACTACTGCTGGTGCGCGGTTACTATCATATGGTGCCCAGGGAATGAATCGGTTACGCTTGCATCTGCGTACAGGAGGAGAATCGCGCGGTTGGTGTGGTGAATCGATGGTCACGTTTTCAGTCGATCCCAGGCCAATTGTTTGTTTTGGTTCACTGGACCAGATGGGGAGTCTGTCTTTGAAGGAAGACAACCTGTCAACATGGACAACCTGACAATTTTTGGGATTAGCAACTAGCGCTATTTTAAAATTAACTTCATTTAGCTTCTCAATTATAGTAAAAGGACCATTATTTTGCTTGCTTAATTTTTTTGTATTACCAGGGGCGACTGTGGGTGTAAATAACCACACAAGATCTCCTATTTTAAAATTTTTATCAACAGCTGTCTTTTCACGGTATTTTTCCTGCTGCTCAGAAACTTTAATTAAATTACTATGTACTTCAGTGTATACTTTTTGAAGAGCTGGGATTAAGAGTTCACAAAAAGAGGGTGCATCATTATAATTAAAAGAAGGTGGTTGAGAAAAGAGATTATATGGTAGATTCATATTTCTACCATACATAACTGCAGCTGGGCTAAGTTTAGTTGAAGAGTGGACAGCTGAACGCATAGCTAGTAGTGCAAATTTGAGTTTAGTGTCCCAGTCAGATTGATTTTGGTTGACTATGTGACAAAGTGCATTTTTAAGAGTACGATTCTGTCTCTCCACTTGCGAGTTGCCAGCCGGGTGATAAGATGAGGTCTTAATATGATTAATACCAAACATTTTATATACGTGCTCTATCGCATCTGAAATTAGATTCTTCGCGTTGTCCGTCGTAATAAAACAGGGCGCACCGTAGCGTGATATGAAATCAGCTAAAGTGTCCGCAATGACATCTGAAGTGGTTGAACTAACCGCATATGCTTCTGGCCACTTAGTAAATGAATCTATATATGCGATAATATACTTATTTCCCGAAAAAGTTTGCGGTAAGGGTCCAATGAGATCCAAATGAACCTTGTTCATGGGAAACTGGGGGGTCGGCATACGTTGCAGAGGGGCGAGCTGGTTCGCTCTATAAGCTCTCTTCTGCTGGCAACTAATACATGACTCCACTAGATGCTTGACATCTGACGACATTCCTGGCCAATAGAAGTGCTCACGAATGCGATCAATGGTCTTTTGAAAGGCTTGATGACAAGCCGCTAGGGACTCATGTGTTAGTGCAAAAACTTGAGTAACCAATTCTTTTGGCACGACTAACTTTACAGATTTATTCAAAATAGCTGACTCCCTTGTATCCTCACAAACTAAAATGTCATCTCTAAAAAAAAATTTCATGTATTTAGGAGCAATTTCTACACCTTGGTCTAGTTTTCTTGCAATCTCGCAGCATTTCTTGTCTGATTTTTGTAATTCACCAATTTTTTCAAGTAGATTAGAATGAGGCATAAAAGTAACTTCCTTTTCGACTTGTATACAAAAATTACAATTAACAGTATCATTGGAGTTATCATTGTTGACATACCTCGAAAGGAAATCTGCGACACTGTTACACTTACCTTTAACAAACTTGATTGTAAAATTAAAGTCTGAGAGAGTGCAGATCCATTTAGCCATGCGAGATGTAGGGTCGTGAATTTTTAACATAAATGTTAGAGGCGCATGGTCTGTATAGATGAAAAAATGGGTATTAGCAATGTAACATTTGAAGTGGGCAGTAGCCCAAACTAAAGCTAGTAATTCCCTTTCAGTGGTGGAGTAGCGGGTCTCAGCATCTTTCAATTTTCTGCTGGCAAATGCAACAGGATGGAGCATGTTATTTTCATCTAATTGTGATAACACTGCCCCTAATGCTTCGCCACTGGCATCAGTATATAAATGGAATTCTTTCTCAAAATCAGGGAGTGCAAGACATGGTTTTGAAATAAGAGCCATTTTAAGGTCTTCAAATTCTTTCTGTGCATCTTCATTCCACGAAAATTTTCCTGTCTCTTTCGTTAAGTTGATTAGATTTTTAGCTCTCTTAGTAAAATCTGGTATAAATCTCCTATAGAAAGATAGAGTTCCAATAAATGACCTAACAGCCTTTCGGGTAGTTGGAGGTTTAAAATTCTCTATTACGGCAATATTTTTATTGATAGGTGACACTTGGCCACTACAAATCTCAAAACCTAGATATTGTATTTTATTCGAAAGGAAAGTGCATTTACTGGGCTTAAGTTTAAGTTTATGCAGTCTTAACCTTTCAAAGACCATGCTAAGCTTCTCAAAATGAGAATTAACATCACTGGAGGCAATTACAATGTCGTCGATATAAACAAGAATTCCAAGATTGCCTAAATCACCGAAAATAGCATTCATAAGTCTTTGGAAACTGTTACCTGAATTTGAGAGCCCAAAACAGTTACGGGTCCACTCAAAAAGTCCTTTGTGGGTGATTATAGCAGTTTTATGCCTATCCTCTGGGCGAATAACCTGTTGAAAAAACCCACTAGTTAAATCTAGCGTTGAAAAAAATTTAGCCCCACTTAAAGCATCAACAGAGTCGGTAATGTTAGGTATTGGGTAAGCATCTTTAACAAGATTTTTATTTAATCTTCTGTAGTCAACAGCAAGTCGATAGGAACCATCTGATTTCCGAACCAGAATAACCGGAGAAGCAAATTCAGACATGGAAGGGGAAATTATGTCCGCCTGTAACAAAGTATTAAGTTGGTCTTCCATTTCTTGACGTAGTTTGTAGGGGACTCTATAAGCTTTGCCTTTAACTGGTTTATTTGAAGTTAAGTTAATTTCATGCGGGATTGTATCACAGCCGGGTAAATCTAAGACCGATGCTGCAAATACATCTTTGTTTTTGTCTAGAAAATTTTGCATTTTAAGTTTTAATGGGGGTTCTAAATGATCTAAATTAATTTCTGAGCTCCAAGTGAGATCAGCGTGATCAAAGTCACCAATTGGAGGGGCCAAATTTACATTGCAAGTAAGGTTATTTTTAGTTACGGGTATATTTGACTGGTCTACACATTTTTGAATTTTGGCAACAAAGGTTCCTTTATTTAAATGAATACTATTGTCTGAAAAATTTGCAAATGAGATATATAGGCCATGTTCTTTAGTGCAAATGGCTCTGGAGGTAAGGAGACCTTGATTTAAATTTTTCGCCAAAGGTTCTAACATAACAATATCATTTTCCTTAATAAAATTTTCCTTATAACTTTTAACCTGGGCTAACATTTTTGACTGCGGGGGAATTGAAATTTTGCTACATAACACAGCGAAACTTATATTTTTATTTTTATTGGTATTATCACTACTGCTATCTTCATTGCTCTCCTCCTCGACTTCAGGTACCTTATCCTCTATACTTACCAAATCTTCACTTTCATCAATATTACAAATTTCAGTAGTCTCTTCAGCTAAATTACCCTGAGTTACCTGACTCGCCGCTGAAAGAATGTTGCCGACACTTTGAATACTTGAAAAATTTTCAGTATTATTACCCTCAGAGCTACCGCCTGATGTTGTTTGCATGCAAAAGTTCTGCGCAACACTTTTAACTTCCTTATCTGACTCAGTTTGAATGATTATCTCAACATCTTTTCCCATATTAGTCAACTGCGGGTCCTGAACTACCATATTTTCACTACTATGATTCCCATTTTCAATATTAACTGAGTCATGAACTTTCTCACATGCACAATTTTCAGGAGGGCTATTTGCATTACTACTTTTTGAATTCTCCCCTACTTTGTTGACACATTTTATATTTACAGAATTATTTTTAACACAATCATTATTTATACAATTATTATTAGAATTTACACTATATACAGAGTTAGAAATATTTACAGAATTAGTAGCAAGACAAGTATTACACCCTGAAGTATTACTTGGGGTTTCTACGCTTTGTTTACATTGGCCTGAAACTGGCACTTTAAGAGCGACAGCATTTGTATCACAATTTATACTTGCCCGGTACTCTTTCAAAAATGGCATTCCCAAAATCATATTAAATTCCTCTGCTAATTTACCTTCCACTACATAGAATTCAGCTTGACATTGAACATTATCAAAAACAAATTTTAAAAATACTTTCTTATTTAGGTGAACTTTCTCACCGGTGACAGTCATAATGGGGATATTGCAATTCTCCGTTTCAAAATTCTCTAAATAGTTACAATCCGTACCACTCAGGAGATTAATTGCAGAACCAGTGTCACATAATGCATTCAGGCAAACTTTATTTATGTAAATTCTTGCAGTTGGTAATGTATACGATTGGGGCTGAAACATACTATACACAGTTGGGGGGTCCAGGGGCCTGTTGGGGATCGACTTGACCACATTTGATCCGGCCACTAATAGTTTAAAGCCTCACTTTCATTGTTAGCTACTGGGGTGTTATTTACCGCCTGCTCCTCATTTCTGTTCGCAGCTGTACTCCTATTGTTTTGGTAATAACCACCTCTTCTTCCCCTATATCCGCCTCGCTGATTGTGGTTCCCTCTAGGATTTTCACCTCTGTTTCTATAATTTTGCCCACGGCTCCTGAAATTTTGACCACCTCCCCTTCTAAAATTATAGTCGACAAAATTTAGTGGACAATCTCTGGCATAGTGGCCTTGTACGGAACACCTATAGCAGGTTACGGGTCTTACTTCTTGGTTTTTCTCCTGTACATCCCTAGCCCTAAGATCAACTAAACTGTCTATCTTAGCTGCTAAAACATCAATTTGAGATTTTAGTTGGTCTATCTCCTTCTTTTGTGAGCTATCTTGCTGAAAAACTGCAGCACAGGGTAGGTTTTGGGTCAAATTAGGGTTGAGAATTTCCTCGTGGTGGTTGTAGAAAGGGTTAATGCTCCTATAAGCCTTTTCCTCAAGAAGCGCAATTTTGAGGACCTCTTCTGGGGATTGTGGATTTCTCGCAATTACCCCCTTTCGCACTTCTGGTGTAAGATTGCTCAACAGCATGGAGTGTAGTAGAGCCGTTCGGCTTTTATCGACTACTTCACCCTGGATACCTTCAATTACAAGGGCTCTTAATGACATATCATATGCCTTGTCATAAAACTCCTGAACACTCATATTGGGTGGCTGTTTAAAATTTAGAAAGTGACTGAGTGCAACATCTGGTGTGGTCTGTGAAGTATAACTCTCTTTTAAGATTTTTAATAGCTCATCAGATGTTTTTGCTTTGTGAATTTTTATTCGCCTAGAAGCAGCTCCTGAAAGTCTAGCAAGTAAAACAAACTTCTTTTCCTCCTCAGTCCAGTCGAATAATTTTGAAAAACTCTCAAATTTCTCAGAAAAATCTGAGAAGCAGACTGAGCTGGCCTCTCCATTGAATGGGGGAATATTAGACAAATTATCCACTAAAGCATTTTTTCGCTGAATAGTGGCAATTGCTTCCGAGTGCTTATCAGCCATAGTTAGAGTTAGAAAATGACAAACAAACCAAAAAAAAAATGAAAAAAGGGGGGGGGACAACTTAAAAATGAGAAAAAGAGAGGGGAAAGGAAAACCTTATAAATACATAAAACTTAAGTACAGGACTATGCTTTTTGTAAATAAGAAAAGGTTATGCTCACAAGACATAATTTTGACTGGGAATTGTAGCTTACTAGCACAGAGAGAGAGCCTAGACCTCTTTTTACACTTGAACATATAAATAAAATTTTAATTGCAAAAACACCCAGTTGCTCTTTGATACATAAATACATACAAGTAAAAAAAATCAATAACCCAGAGACCGAATTGTTACGGCTCCATTTGTTGTGGGTTTTGGGGTTCCTTCTAAAACACAACTTACTTAAACTTAAAAAAAAGCACATTTATTACTCAATCTTCACTTGACAATTAAATATTTAAAAAAAAATAAGTATACCCTGATTAGCTCCACTGAAATCTGTTGCCATGGAAAAGGGAGCAAATTATATTAAACTAATCAAAATATCAAAACTTAAGAATCCGCACAGGTTAATACAACAATGATAATTTTGAACTCATTATTTTAAGACAGTATTAAATGTAGTAAGGGGCAACAGATTTCTAAATCAAGTAGCATACTGGATTGCATAAAGAACACCCAACTCCACTCCAACCCGATCAAGCTCAAATCTCCATACACATTAAATTAACAAAAGTGTAATCATCATATAATTTGGAAAAATGCAGACAACCTGAAATTCCTCCAATATGAGGACCAAAAGGGGAAAGAGTTAAATCCGTTAATAGAGTAGGGATATGATGATGTACTAAATTTTAGAACAACTATGGAGATTGTGAACAAGATCAGATCGGTTAACCAAGGATCGTATAGTGGCTATATAATAACTGAAAACCCTTTTTTTTTTTTTTTTTTTTTTTACTTTGTTAAAAAAACAACCATTTTGTTGTTTGATTTGAATAATACTTCAAAGAAAGGATAAATAAAAATTAAATTAATCAATTAGACTTAATTTTACTTTAGCATCAATTATCAGTATATCCATTACTGAGATAGGAACAATAATTACATCTAATAACCTTGCGTAAACCTCAATTAATTTTCAAATAAATTATTACCATGAATTTAAAATTTAAGAAATAAAAAAAAAAAATATTAATTTAGTAAGATCATAGCCTTCATAACCTTACTCACAGTAATTGAGAGGTTAAGCCTTTCTTATAGGATTGCTGTAGATATAAGAATACTAATTAAAGATCATATAAAGAAGAACATACCATATTTAAGAATGAACAAAAAAAAACAATCTTTATTTGAATACTTGAAATTTATAAAAAGCAATGTAATTCCCAAAAAAAATTTACTATAACAACACCAGATAAAAGTTGGTTAATATTGATTATTAAATGTCTTTAAATCAAATATTAAAATTCTCAAGATTAACATAACAACATAAATTAAAGGATGATCAACTTTTCTGAGATAAGTCATTAATTACCTTTCAAATACGCATTGTAATGCTTAACATATTATAATATTAATGTATATATATATGAATCTACAAATTATTTTTGCTTATTTTACATCTTACTCTCCAACTCTAAATCACACAAATATATATATATATATTCCCTCATCAGGGAGACATGTAAATAAAAACTATGTAAATTTTACTTACAGGGTATGAAGAATTCAATGGTTGAATCAGTGGGCAGGTTTTTATTATACCTCCCTTTCCTCTTTTAATGTTGCAACCGATTGCATAACATATTTTTTTTTTCTTTGTTTTGAGAGAAAAACTATTAATATATACCAGCAGGCGAGCTGACAGGTTTCTTTTCGTTCTTGGCTTACACTATAATAGGAGATGATAAGTCACCTAATTTCAACGGGTTGGTTAGCCTCCGTACATTTAGTTGCCTTCTAATAACGAACAATACTTGGAATCCCTCGTCTTAATAAGGACAGAATAGTCTCATGATGAGGACTTTTGAAGTCTGATTTTTGGAGCAGGACTATTAATTTTCTCAGCTTTTAACAATATTTCCTTCGCCCTTCACACTGGAGACTATAGGGTATTAGCAGTGGTCCTGGTAAGAGACTCATCTCTATTCTAAGACAACGATCATTCTCTTTAAGCAAAATGCCGATCACAAACTCGAGTATCCATGGCTCTAGACCTTTACCATGTCTCTGCTAATGTTACTTCAACTCAGTAATACAGAATACATCATTTCGAGCGCCGCTACGCAACACCTACTAAATTTACGAACCAAGTCATGACTGTCTCAACGAAGCACCATCAACAAGTCCGTTTTCGAGCCAAGTGATAATTCGTAAACATTCTCTCTCCCGCGCTGCTCACAAAAACTGGCCGGAACCACTCTGTCAAAGGGGGTACGGGAATGGAAACAAAAGGGAAAATGGATTCTCCTTGAAGGCACCAGCCTGTCGCTCCACTCTGCCAGCCGCTTCATGGGGGAAGGCAGCCATGTTTCACCCCCATGGCGTGTGCTGAAGGGGGTCCTGTGAGCCTCTGTTGACCTGGGCGCCAGCTATCCGCCTGATAGCAGAGCCCATTGAAGCCTGTCGTAAGCTTACAAAGCCTAATTGCGTATATAGTACACTCATAAGATAACGTAATTCCTATACAGGGCGGACGGTCTTTCTTTTAACCAAAACTAGACTAGGTGACTACAACACATGACTCAAGGTTATGGGAGAAAACGTACACGACTGCCCAATACAATATGTGTGGTCTTTTACTGAGAAACCTCCCTCCCTGCTATCTTATCTTTCGTATTTGAAAACAGGAAGCTATGCTAGACTAAAAACGTTGAAATTACTTTGCAAAAAGAAAAAGAAAGAAGAAAAAATAAAAACTGATTTTATTATAATTATTACAATTACTTTTATTTATTTAAATTTTTATTAGAAACAGAAAAAAAGAGTGCTTTTAAATAAATGTTGAGAAAGTGATTTAAATAATTAATGTAGATTAAAAAAAAAAATTTGTTGAAACCAACCGTAACATAAGTTAAAAAGTTGCAAGAAATTTTACGAATTTTTCATTACATTAGTACTTGCTTCTGCGATAGAGATGCTATTATGATGCGGCTAGTCTATGTCCTAGAGAAAGTTATTCTCTTTATTATGCAATTTACAAAATGCGAATGTATTGATTTGATTTTGATTTATGATGTTTTGCACAAATGTCAACTTTTCGTATAATTTTGACAATTTTTCAAAGAAAAAAAAATATTTCTGTGTAATTTCTAAAATGTTTATATATTTTTCAAAGTTTTAACTTAAATGTTATTAGAAAAAATTGCTATAAAGAGAAAATTAAAAAAAATTAAAAATTCACCTCCGAAGGTGTGCGGATACATTAAAACCATATAAGTAGTTCGGTATTTGTCTCCGGTTAATTTTCCATAATGAAAATAAAAGGGCATCCGTACACTTTCCGATGATACAATAAGGAAAATGGTACAACAATCGCCATCACAGCGCTCTCTTCCGAGAGAATATCCTCATTTTCGAAATGAGACCTGGCGGCCATAGTCAAAAGCATTATGAATGAAGTTTCGTTCAATCTTATAACTTTATACACTTTTCGATGATACAATAAAGAAAATGGCACAAAAATCACTATCACAGCGACCCCTTCCCGCAGGGCCCGACTTAGACTATTTAGGACCCTGAGGCAAGCATTAGTCGGGGGCCCCCCTTAAACATGGTAATAACTTTAAAAGACGATAGAATACACCTTTTTGTTTTGGTTATAGGAATACAAGGGCAAATGTGAGCTGTTAAAGTAATGTTAAATACATGTCTTTCAGGCATTCTTGGATATTTATCGTAATATCATAACATTTTCTACAACAGTATAAAATTTAATCTTTGTATTGCATCAATATGTATTTGGGTGATTCCATTATCTGGAAAAACAAGTGCTTGCATTTATACTAATAGCAACAAATTTCAACACTTGTTATGTTATTACTGCATTCCTCATGCAATAAAGTACTTTGGTATAAAATTTCATATTATGACAAATAGTTTAATTCTTTTAAACATAAAGCATTGATTGTATGAAATGACAGTAATCTTTTAATTAAACTTTTCTATTTTGAAAAATCTTTATCAAACCTAGAAGGAAGAAATTAAATATCGCAAAATGAAATATACTTTAAATTAGAATCTATGTGAAAGCAGAGGGGGGAAGACAGCCCCTCCCCTAAATCTGAAAAAATAATTTTGGTGACTTTTGGACGATTTTTATCATTTGGCTTCCCTTTAATGAAATCCTAGATCTGCCCTTTGGGGGGGGGCCTCAAATGGGGGGCCCGGGGCATTTGCCCCGAATGTCCCTGCATTAGTCGGGCCCTGCCTTCCCGTGGAATATCCCCAAATTCAACTGGGACCTGCTGGCCATAACCAAAAACATATACATACAAATATCTTCTGGTGATCCCGAATTCATGGTACAAACTTTAAGGCTTGGTACAAGACACTATAACAAACAATTTTTGTATCGGAAACCAGGGTCAGATATCCATTTATATAGCCAAAAATACAGGGTGTCCACTCCAATTCGAAGTCGTGTTTTCGTTAATAACTGTAATAGTAGTGAAGATACTTTAACGAAATCCTTACAATATCCTTAAAATTCATACAAAGATGAGTCTGTTGCGAATTTTGTTAAAATATCTTCATTATTATTAAAGTTATTAACGAAAACGCGACTTCAGATTGCAGTGAGACGCTCCTGTAATTTTGACTAAATAATTGGATCTTAAATTGCGCCGGAGCCCACCGGAGCCCGGCTCCGGTACTTCTCTGCTTTTAGTAAATATTTAAATATTGGTCGGAATTCACCGGAGCCCAGTGCAAGCGCGTCCGAAAAACCGAAGCCTAAATTACCCTTTCATGCATAAAAATTCCTACCTTCTGCATGAAAAGCAATTGAGCAGTTCTTCTTTTTCTATAAAAGTATCGAATATTTCCGATCACGGTGTCAAATGTTTAATTTTATCTGATTTTCAAGGACTCATCACGAAAGACTGTTATACGGAAGGAATCGATTATAGTTTAAGATATGCACCTTTTATAGGAAATTGGAAAACTTTGTTCGATTCTTCTGCATATAAATATTAATTTTTGAAAATTTCATTCATTTTTTCATAAAAATGCAGATTTGCTAACTATTCTTTTTTTGTGTTAACACTATTTCCGAATCACAATCCTTACTTTATTTAATCGCAAAATTCTGCGATTAATTAACATTAAAATTAGGCAAAGATTTCTCTTCGGCCGAATTAATAACTAAAAAGTGGAATAATTGACAACTAAGAAAATGCAGATAGATATATTTAAAATTTTTATTTTGCTAAAGAAAAAATTCCTTTAAATTTTGCAAATACATATAATGTATGAAATATAAATATGCAGATTGGAGTGACGGTGGAGATGGGGCACGCTACGGTTATTAGTGCTGCAGAATATTAGGGCTCTGGTACTTTTTTTTGTTAGAAATTAAGCCCTGTTTCTGACCCTAGATTCCTATACAATAAATGGTTGTTACAGTGTACTGTACCAACCCTTAAAGTTTGTGCCATGAATTTGGATCACCCTTGGTTCAATTTTGGTAAATTTGGTTCAATTCTATGCATAACTTCATACACTTTTCGATGATACAAAGAGGACACGCGGACAGGCAGACATTTTGTAAAAACTTTTATTTCGGGATCTCTGACCCTCTAAAAGGTGTAAATCCGTCGAAAAACGGATGTCGAAAAATTTTTCGGTTACAATACTTTCTTTTTTATTATAGATAGAAGAAAGTAAAAAGAAATTCCCAAAATACATGCATTATACGCTAATGATGCGAATGGATTAGGTAAAATAAGAATTTATTTCAAGTTGTCATTTATTTCGTCTTTCTTTTCTTTTTTTTTTTTTTTTTTTTACCAATTTTGCAGTTACGTTCAGTTTTGGTCAAAATATTGTTATTTCATCATACAACAAATTGTAACTTAGACTAGCTTCTAAAATTCCAACAATAATACAATGTCTCACGTTAACAAATCCTCACACAATCATTGATTTTCATCATAATTCTTAAAAATTCTGAAACATACACGAATTAGGACTTCCCTCAAAGGGATTAGTCTGAGTGATATTGCTGAGAACATAGGGTTAACAATTACAATATAAAGAAAAAGAGTAAATTAAATGATAGAATTACAAAATATCATATATAAATTCATATACACTGTTAAAAAAATAGAAAAGAATATTTGTTCATCAGATGTGTTGTCATATTTTTTTTTAACATGTGGCAAAGAATCTCATTTTCCTAAGCGCGTATTGCGCAAAGCTATAAGCGCGTATTGAACAAACGCCGGATCTTTTAAAACGCCAAGCTTTTTAAAGTTAAGTAATTGGATTTGCAGCCAATAGATTATTCTATCAAGCGTGGCTTAACGCAAATTTAATTTCATTGTTGCACCTTTTTTTGTGTGTGAATTAAAAAATTTTCTTCCTTGATTATATATCTATTACTTGTATAACTGTTTATAGAAATTCTTACACTTCAAACCACATTGATAGCATGCTTTGCTACAAACCAGATTGAAAAACTATAGTCTAAATTACTATTAAAGTATACAAAAAATCTTTCGATGACTTCTGTAAAAGAACTTTTACATTAAATCTCCATATCGGCAAAACTGAAAAATTATATATACTACAAAGTTAAGCTTAACAGATACTTCTTGATTATTCTCTAGGAGGCTCTGCCCCTTGCGCCTTTACTGCGCCAATCCGCAGACTTTTCTTTTGCCTGTCTGTCTGTCTCTCCACAATCTGTCTGTTTCAATATCCGTTCTTCTGCCCGTATCTCTAACCGATTGTCTATCTCTCTACACGTCTCGGTACCTGTCTCTATATTTCCTTACCGGTCTCGCTAACCGCTAATCTATTTCTCTAACCGTCTCTAACCAGCCGTGTCTCTATCCACTTCGCTACCCATTTGTCTATCTGTCTCACATCTTGTCTATCTGTCTCTCTACCCGTCTGGCTATACGCCTCTCTATCCATCATCTTACCCATCTGTGACGATGATAAATTTAAAGTGCCGCTATAATATTATTATTTTAATGTATGGAAGAATAGATCGTATAGTAAACTTTTAAATATTTTTTGCAGTTGTGATTTAAATAGCAATTAACCCTGCACAATTTGTGCATCTGTTCTTTTGGTCAAAAATTCTTAAGAAGAGAAACAATCATAATAATAAAATGAATTAAACGGTCTTACTTGAGTGAAATAATAGATGCAGACTATAAATGATGAATACTTCGTAAGATTTCATGGATCCATAAAATCTTTATTGTAATTCTTGAGGAAGGAGGAAGGATGAGGATGAAATCAGCTGCACATCATTGCTTTAAAAAGTACTGGCTCAAATTTCGTAAAATTAGAAGAATCTTTGAAATATACCTTCTGGCCATGTCCATGAAGAATTATAGAATTAATTCAGGAGTCAATTAAATTTTCCAGCTGATTTTCACTATTAAAATATTGAATTAAATTTTACAACAGCATATTTATAGAATAATTAAAAACTGAAAACGCGAAATTGATCTCCAAAGAATCCGCGCCACGGCGATTCTAGGATACGAGCGCCGGCACAGGCCAGGCCTCAGATCAGACGACGTTTTGCATAAATTTACAGCATCATTTTTGTTAAAATTCTGTTGGAAAAATGCGCAACATTAGTATATATACCCAGAAAAGGGGTGCAAAAATGTGACAGCAAGATTAATTTAAACTAATTTGTTGATTAGGAATTACGTGAAAATTAAAATAACAAATCAGAAACTCATTAACATTTAATAATTAAAAAACCATTCTAATTTGTATTTGAAAGACACGCCCCTTTCGCCCGCAGCGCCAAAACAAAACAGCTCCCGAAAACATACCGAACAAGAGCGGCGGTGACGCATGCACACAACACACGCGTGCGGAGTGAGAGCCGCCGAATGACGATGACGTCACAGCTCAGCGCCGATTGAAGCGAACACAGGAGGGATGCTTTGCCATAGAAACAACGTACAAGGCGCCCGATCGCTGGTAGAAAGGCATTTTAAAAGAACAGAAATTAAACTGGAAAGGCTATAAAATAGAAATACGTTGAGCTGAAATATAAATAATTAAAAAAGATAAAACTGTGATATATCTTTATCACACCATCTCCGTACCCATCTACTGTCTCTCTACTCGTCTGCATACCCGTCTCACTATTAGTCTGTTTTTGTACCCGACTCTTTACCCGTCTCGCTACCAATCTCATTACCCGTCAGTCAACTCGTCTCTGTACTCATCTCTCTACTCGTCTCTTTATCTACCACGCCACGCGTCTCGCAACCTTTCTCGCTACATTCCTGTCTACCGGTGTCGCTACCCGTCTCGTGACCCATCTCGCTACCCCTCTGCCGATTCGACCCTCTTTTTACCTTTCTCTCTAGCCGTCTGTCTATTCGTTTCGCTACCCGTCAGCCTACCTATGTCTATACTCGTCTCTCTACCCATCTCACTACCCGTCTGTCTATCCGTTTGTTTACTCGGCTTTCTACCTCTCGCCACCTCTTCCCAATATTTAAACAATTCATTTAATATACAGAAGCCGTTTATCAGTTATTAAATGCAAACAGAAATAATTTATCTAATAAGTGTAATCAGATGAATTTTTTGTTAAATACATACAGAAACCTGAATAATAATTCATCAGTTTTGTGTTCATAGTTGTTTATATCATTTGACAGTAAATCTCAACTACTTAAACCTGAATTGTCTCAAACTTTTTAAAAAACCCAGAAGGTCTGTATAACTTCAAAGTACCCTGAGGGCTATATTAGCTACATGTTATTAAGTTAAGTGAAAGTTTCGTTATCGCGTTTGCAGCCAATTGCTTATGTCAGAAAGCGTGGCTTAACGCCATTTTAAATTCATTACTGTAACTTTCTTTTCTTTTCTTTTCTTCTTTTTCGGGGGGGAAAGGTTTCAAATATATACATTTAAATTAAAACTTTTGCCTCCATGCCATTAGTGTTCTTTGTATTATTAACTAATACCTTGTAGACCGAGCTTCATTTGAAACAAATGTAAAAGACTTCTTCTACAGTTTTTTTTAGGAGAAACTTTCGTAATTGGGCCCAAAGCCAATCGGAGCATTTAATATCATTATTGTAACTCTGATAGAGTTAAAACAATATTGTTGCTAGCTTTACTCTTGTTTGAGACCAGCCTTGCCTGTGTATCTGAATGGGGAAAAGTTTCGTATCCTATGTTGGTTGGCGAAAAAAAAATTAAAATGGTGCCAAAAGGTAGTTTTAGCATCTTACAAAAATTTTCAAGAGAGCTGTAAAACATGTTTTTCAAATATTTACAAACATACGTTTATTAAAGCATGTTTTTGCACCATCTTAAAAATTTAAGCACGATGCTAAAATAAAATTTTATCGCCATATTCGATATTTTAATAAGTAATGAAAATACATAAACAAACTTATTTAACAAACCTAAGAGACATTTTTGTGATAAATAATTGTTATTGTCAGGGGGGTAAATTGTAAACAATTAATAAACGGCTAGTAAATAATAAATAGCATTTGAATCTAAAAATGGAGAAGTGGTCCGTATAAAAATGCAAAACATAACATTATACGTTTGATATATGTAAATCTTTTTTTTATTTTTTAATATTCCCGAAGGCACAGATAAAAAGGTAAAAAACTCTTTTCCAAATGCCAAATAGAAAATATACAAAATAGAATGCCAAATATACAAAATAGAAAAATATCTGCAAAAAATATATTTACATAATACTACATCTGCAAAAAAATAAGATTTAGAAAAAGTAAGCCAAATCCTGCAGATCCCAACAATCACATCGAAAAACTTATCACCAAAAAAGAACTCGCCAAATCTTACGGCACAGGAGATGGATTTTTCCCTCTGAATGCAGAATATTAGTTTTTTTTCTTGTACGATGGGTGATTATAATATCATTGTTTCATTTCACATACTACATACCGTTTGATATATTGGTACTTTTATGTTATCCTGGCGCAGTTGATAAATCGCCAAATATTGTTCCTATAACATTTTCATATTGAATTCATTTCATTTAAATATAAACCTTTCACTCATTTAATTTAAAATACATGCCTTTCATTAATCCCATTTAAAATGCTAAAAAGAGAAAAAAAAGAAATAATGCCATAAATCGAAACCTTTTATTTAAACACCAAAGATTTTTTTTTTTTTTTTTTTAATTTACGCACGCGAAATAAGAAAAGCTGCTATTGCTGAGATTTGCGCCAAATCTCTAATACCAAGTCTACCAAGTTATTGCGGGGTTTTTCTTTCAAACAGAAAAAAATCCAGATTAATTTTCAATTTCTACTAAATTGAAATATATTTTATTGTGCTGAATATTAGTGCGTGCATATTTTTTTGCTCCATGTACTCCATGAACTTTTCTATTCCGATTGTCTACGAAAATCTCCCGCAGGTGAAAATGACGTACGCACAAAATTTTCGTGACGTATGTAGTTTAATTGTGCTTTTTTATCTATTTTTTTAATATAATTTCCAAACGGTTTGACATTTATTCTTGGTAATAAATAGACGTTGTTGTCACCTTTATAGGTACCTGCTGTAAAAATTTCAAAGAAATCCGTTAAATATTTTTTGAGTTATGCTTGACGAAAGGTTTTAATATCCATCGTAGCTATATATGGGGCAAAGTAATACTGCGCTGTGTATGAGTCTTCGTTGCACTCAGACAATTATTTTGTTGCACAAATCTTCAAAGATTGTCAAAATCTGCACAATACAGTGAGATGATTTCTCAAAAGATTGAAATTCGAAATTTTAATTTGTTAATAACACGATTTTTTTTTTTTATATTATATGAAATAAAACTCCGTAGTAGCTGATATGACTAAAATTTAAATAACTATGATAATAAAAATTAAATAAAAACAAGAACTAAAAATCATGCGTCAAGCATAGATTATGAAACACTTTCTAACACATTCTGAATATTGTGAAATGTAAAAGATGTCCATAAGTAAACAATTTGAAAAACGCATAACTCATATGAAAATCCAAAGTCGGAAAAATATCCGAATTATTTTGTTCAGTCGTGTATATGATCTATAGGTGTGTATATTATATACATACTACATAGTATGCTAAAATTCAGTTCAGTTAGGAGAAGCATATACTGAAAAAAAAAAAATGTTGATTTTACGGTATAATACTAGCATTCCAGCTGCTAGTATTATACCGTAAAATTAACAGTATTAAACAATAAAATAATCAGTAATACTGCATGTAACAAATTTATCTATATAACGAATTTTTAGTAATAACACTCAGTTTTTCACATTACAATAAAAATAATCTCCATATAGAGAAAGATCTATATAACGAATTATTTTTTTCAGAAATTTTTCTTCATTTGTTCAGAGCTTAAACTAGTCGTTGGGGGCCACCGTAATACTTACCCATCATGGATATGCATAATGTAAAATATTAAAATAAAAATGTGTAGACTACTTATAAAATGCATTGGAATTCAAATAAAATCGTGGGTTGATGACGTCATAAACTTTAAAGGCTCGATTACTGAATTACTTGAAAGAGGTTTTTCCTTATAACTCCAAAAATAATAATTCTATTAACTAGCGGTTTATTGCATCTGATTAAGCGTCACATTTCCAATTAAAATATATCTTTGAAGTGACATTTGAATGATATACAGGGTCATGAAAAATCGAAGAGTGTGGAAAATAGGATTCCAAATATCTCGGCAACTCATTATCCGATCGACTTCATGCTTTATGCAAAATTTATGTTTTTTTATTGTCTTTTATATTCATTTCTTAAAATAAACAATTTCGAAAATTTTTATATACCTTTTATCAGAACGAATATTTCGAGAGTCCGAAAAAAATAGTTCCGGTTAATCGAGGTTATTAAAATGAAATAGGCTTCTTCCCATTATTACATACTAAGTACATACCAAAAAGCGAGTCTCTATCTAAATTTCTTCGGGAGATAGAGCGTTTACAAACACACAGACACACACACAGACGGACGGCAAATTTTTTTTTCTAAAACTATGTTTTTCGGAATCTCCAATGTCTGAAACGTGTAAATCCGTCAAATTTTTTGTTTCGATTTTCAAAACGATTAAAAGACTTACCCTATACTACGTATGATGGGTAAGTAAAACCACGAAGAATCAGTTTTCCGTCACTGATTCCTGGTTTATCTTTCAAATCTGAATGCCGCTATCTACCTTATTCTTTATTTTGTTTATCAAGTTCATTTTCAGAAAAAAGAATTGCAAAATTAGTTTATTTATCATTACTGATGTTGAAAATGAGGGTATGAAACTTTTTGATCTACTCATCAAACATTTGCTTCCAACGTAAAATTCGTTTAATAAATATGAGTTATTTTAAACTACATATATAAATTAATGAAATTTGTAACGATATCTCATCATTTTCTGTTCCAGCTATATGGAAATGCATTTTGAAGGAGCTTTAATTTAGTTGAACATGAGTTTCCAGTTACATCGCTAATTCATAGAGGGTGCCACCTGGCTTATTTTGAATATATTGTTGTAATTCCGTTATTTTAGCGTCGTGTCAGTTAGAACATTGGAATCAAACATGTAACAAATTTTAATTTTTTTTGCTGTTCATATTTAAGAAGGTTTTCTCCTGATGATGGTTATAAAGATTAACCGAAACGTCGAGGTTTATTTATATATGTAGTTTAAAATAACTCATACGTATTAAACGAATTTTACGTTGCAAGCAAATGTTTGATGAGTATTTATATGTGCAACGTAAAGTCCTTATTAATTACTTTTTTATCTGTTTATTAACCCTACAGTGCATAGCGTAGCCAATTGGCAACACTTTCTATTTAACTTTTAATAAATAAATCAAGTTCTTTGCAACCACTATATTTATAGAGAAATATTAATCCAGTAAAAATAACAGTCCGGAACGGTTGATGGGGGTTAAGGGACTTCCTAGTTGCAGCAACTTTACGCCCAGTCTATTGTGAGTATAATGTCTTGTAATAGTGAGCCGTTGGGTATAGATAAGATTGCTTTAAAGAGCAAATAAAAAAGAAAGAAAAGAAGATAAATTTAATAAAAAGAAAACTGCCCAGTTAAACTGAGGGCATTGAGCTCACAGGCTATTCACACTAATTGTATATTATACTCTTATTTCAAAGAATTTGAAATATGCCCCTCGAAAAATAAAGAAATCGACAATATATTAAGGGGGGGTCATCCCCCCGTTACCCCCCCTCATAGTTAACTAATGAACACCTTAAACTAATCAGGGAAGTCTCTAATTACAATGAATATATATACAAAATTTGAAGAAAATCGGATAATTCTGCATGAAAAACCCATTTATCTAAATTAAGGTGGGGGATTAGCCCCCCTTTCCCCCTTTATACTTAACCAATGAACCCCCAAAACTATTCAGAGAAGCGCATTATCACAATGAACCTACATACAAAATTTGAAGAAAATCGGATAATTCTGCATGAAAAACTCATTTATCTAAATTAGGGGGTTATCCCACCCTTTCCCCCTTTATACTTAACCAATGAACCCCCAAAACTATTGACAGAAGCGCATTATCAAAATGAACCTATATACAAAATTTGAAGAAAATGGGATAATTCTGCATGAAAAACCTATTTATCTAAATTAAGGGGGGATTAGTCCCCCCTTTTCCCCCTTATACTTAACCAATGAACCACCAAAACTATTCAGATAAGCGCATTATCACAATGAACCTATATACAGAATTTGAAGAAAATCGGATAATTCTGCATGAAAAACTCATTTATCTAAATTAGGGGGTATCCCCCCTTTCCCCCTTTATACTTAACCAATGACCCCCCAAAACTATTGACAGAAGCGCATTATCAAAAAAATGAACCTATATACAAAATTTGAAGAAAATCGGATAATTCTGCATGAAAAACTCATTTATCTAAATTAAGGAGGTTTTCCCCCCTTTCCCCCTTTATACTTAACCAATGAACCCCCAAAACTATTCAGAGAAGCGCATTATCACAATGAACCTATATACAAAATTTGAAGAAAATCGGATAATGCTGCATGAAAAACTCATTTATCTAAATTAGGGGGGGGGGGGTTATCCCCCTTTCCCCCTTTATACTTAACCAATGACCCCCCCAAAACTATTGACAGAAGTGCATTATCAAAAAAAATGAATATATATACAAAATTTGAAGAAAATGGGATAATTCTGCATGAAAAACCCATTTATCTAAATTAAGAGGGGAATTAGTCCCCCCTTTCCCCCCTTTATACTTAACCAATGAACCCCCAAAACTATTCAGAGATGCGCATTATCACAATGAACCTATACAAAAAATTTGAAGAAAATCGGATAATTCTGCATGAAAAACTCATTTATCTAAATTAGGGGGGGGGGTTATCCCCCTTTCCCCCTTTATACTTAACCAATGACCCCCCCAAAACTATTGACAGAAGTGCATTATCAAAAAAAATGAATATATATACAAAATTTGAAGAAAATGGGATAATTCTGCATGAAAAACCCATTTATCTAAATTAAGAGGGGAATTAGTCCCCCCTTTCCCCCCTTTATACTTAACCAATGAACCCCCAAAACTATTCAGAGATGCGCATTATCACAATGAACCTATACAAAAAATTTGAAGAAAATCGGATAATTCTGCATGAAAAACTCATTTATCTAAATTAGGGGGGGGGTTATCCCCTTTCCCCCTTTATACTTAACCAATGACCCCCCAAAACTATTGACAGAAGCGCATTATCAAAAAAAATTAATATATATACAAAATTTGAAGAAAATAGGATAATTCTGCATGAAAAACCCATTTATCTAAATTATGGGGGGTTAGCCCCCCGTTTCCCCCCTTTATGCTTAACCATAGAACCTCTAAAACTAATCAGGGAAGCGCCTTATCACAAGAAACCTATAAACAAAATTTAAAGTAAAACGGTTAGTTCTATCAAGAGTTATCGCGTTACGTACATACATACATACATACGTACGTACGTACATACAGAACCGGCGGGCACATAAACTCTCAGGCTTTGATAGCCTATGAGCTAAAAAATGGAAAAAATAAATTTGGAATATATAGAAAACCAAAGATATTAAGGATAGAGTCAATAATAGGAAAGTAAAATGGAATAGCTGTAGTAAGTATACTACTGAACATAACATAAATATGCTACTAAATAATATTAAAAATCTATCTTAAAATTTCTGGTGTCAAATCCTTAATATAAGTATAAAACAACACAATTCTAAAAGAAAAATTCATGCACTGTATGGTTAAAAGGCATTCATAAGCCTTTATGTATTACTGTTATAACTTCAAACATATACATCTTCACTTTAATGATAAGTGATTTTCTTATATAATTCTGCATCCCTTGTTAAAGCGGGAAAAATTTTACGAGAGTGTAACAGGTTTGTAATTAAAACAACCAAAAATTACACCTTTCTTCGTCTAAAACAGTGGTTCCCAAACTTTTGAGCTCGCGGAGCCCTTTTTGGGAAGAATTTCTAAGGCGGAGCCCCTAAACCCCACGGTACTCTATGGTTTACAAATGAATGTTTTTTATACCTATGGAGCAAAGAAAGATTTGCTGGATAAGAATCTGAACCAATAGTTTCCAACATGGTGCCAAGGTTCTCAGTTTGGCCCTTTTCTTGGACACAATAAATTAAAAATAAGAACTAAGAACCACTTTTTTTTGTATTAAAATATCTGCCTTGTATAATCGTGATATGACCGTCAAATACAGCAAAAATTATAGTTAAAAATTTGTGCTTTCTGAAAGGTTTTAGTAACGATGAAAACAAACTTTTATTAGCCGAGCAACGTTCGAAGGTTAATGACATCCATTTTTAAATTAAAAATATTCTTTCGGAATTTCCAGTATGTACTCGGAATTAAAGATCAAAATTGTAACCCTATCTAGGTCATGTTTGCCTTGGGGCTTACGTGAAACTATTATTATTTATGACGAAAACCACGCACACATAGAAAGAAGGTAAGTTATGCAGTTTTCTTTTGCAAAGAGAGACTTCTGTATAATCCCCATAGGCTACTCGCGAAAAGAAAGAAAATGCGTAGGCCCAGTCGACCATGAGTAATTATATAACACGTTTTCGCTAGTCCCGCCCACCCGTAATAGAATCATGCGATTGCGGATACTTTTTTCGTTCTTCTTTACTAGTACTTCTAAACATGCAAAGAAAACGAATCGCCTCTGAGTTTCTTCTTTTGAACCATTTTTTAAAAATACATTTAGAATCAAATCATCGTTTTAGTGTTTAATTGGGCTGGGCAAAATCTATAACCTGTATTGTTAGGTGCAGTATCGTTCACTTTTTTTATGTTTTATTTGAAGTAGTTAGCTATTAATTATAGTTTTGAAATAAACTTTCTTTCACCATTGTTTTTGCCTCAAAATAGATATACGGTTTAAAACTACACATGTTAAAAGAACTGTAACTAGTAGAAAAATTTTACTAACAAAACGAGATGTATGGGTGGGGTTAAATTTATATCAGGGCGGGTACTCATTCACGAAAAGTCTGTGGAGCTGAACAAAAGTTTAGATTGTTAGTGCGATGACAAATGTAAAGAACCAATATATATTTTTAAATTTTTACAGCCGTATTTCAACAGGGTGTCAAAATTATTTACAACTTTTGTAAAACTGAATAGGTTAAAAAAAATGATGCAGTTTTCAATTTAAAACTGAAATAGAACATGAAATTTGAGATTAAACCACGTAAATTAAAATATTAATGAAAAGCGAAAACTATTTATGATAAGTCTATAACTGAAACAACCAAAGCTTAACTAACACATTTCTCAGTAAATATAGCAAGTAATGGAGTATAAAATACCTCATTTTAAAGACCTCAAATAGTGAAACGAAAGAAAATAAACAATGTGAGATACACTTACTAGAGATGAGTTCGGGCTCTCTTTTCGGAGCCCAAGCCAGTCCGAGCCCGATACCGAAAAAAAATGCATTATATTTAAAAACTGTTTTAAAAGTAATTTATCATTATTATAAATCTTCGTACAAGAAAATAATTGTTAATCCCGTGCACATAAGTAATTTTATGGAAATTTACACTCAATTTTATCAAAAGAGAAGTTTGATGTCAAATAAAAAAATACTTCTTTAAAGCTATGTTCATATTTTTCTCTCCCAACAAACAAATCTCATGCACATATTAATGAAATGAGTTTTATGAATAAATGCATGAAATGTGAAAAAATTACTATTTATGTGCCGAAGAATCGAACAACGTTTTCTATTTCCTATAAAAGGTGTATATCGTAAATTATAAATGATTCCTAAATTAAAACAATAGTTCGTGTTCCTGAAAATCCGCTTTAATTAAAAATTCGACACCGTTATCTGAAAGATCCTATGCTTTTATAGGAAAAGTAGAAACACTGTTCGATTGCTTTCTTTCACAATAACAATACATGACAATTATATCTATTTACGAATGAAAGTGACTTCGTAAATGTTCAGAGCAGAGCTTTAGCATGAGCAGAGTTCATGATTAAAAATAGAATCACTAACGTTATTTTCAACTGAAGAGCGATTATGTCTCACACACAACAGAAGACTAAAAATTTGAAAACCTAAGCTAATGCTGATTGACCAAAGACAAAAAAGTATTCATTTCGCATTAGATCTCTAAAAAAATAAAATAAAATAAACGTTCCAATTAAAAAATATCCTACTGTCACAAACGAAAATCTAACAACAAATATTATTCGTTCGTACCTCTTCCCATTTGTGCTATATCACCAAGTAATCCGTCTCGTCGTAAATATCGTAAATTTTCTTTTAAAGTAGCATTCAAATACTAGAAAAGAAAATAAGATTTCTGTTTCCCCTTCTATTCATTCTGATTAAAATAACATTGAAATGACTGGAAATTGGAATATGTATTTTTTTAGGGGAAAAATTATTTGTACATGAGAATAAATAAAATTGTCAGTTTAAGAAAGAATGAGGCCGAGCTCTCCCGGACCCGGACACAAAGGCCGGTATAAAAATCAAGCCCGAGCCAAGGCCCAATACGGGCTCGGGCTCGATTTTTATTGAGCCCGTCTCATCTCTAACACTTACCTAATTAGGAAGTTACCTGGATACTAAACAAAAAAGAACTAAGTATAAACATATTAATAGGGAGAGCTCCAAAGAACAAAACTGTTATCCCTTTTGTTCGGCAAGCAGAGATAACAGCGCTGGCACGCCTTTGCTCTTTCGATTCACGTTGTGCATTCGATTCAGAATACTATTTCTTGAAGTTTATTTTTAATCTAATTTTTAAAACACATTAAATGCAGAAACTTAAAATAAAGTAATTCAAACCAAAAATATTATATAGAAAACAGGTAAATGTATAATGCAAATTTTTAAATGATTTCAAAAAAATTTATTATAGTATTTTTCAACACAATCATAGATGTATTTATTTTTGACACACACATACACACACAAATTCCTACATACTTTTGAAAAATTTTCCCTTGCAATATACTAGTTTCTTTCGTGTTTTATTTATTTTCCTGGAACGCCGCGGAGCCCCTGAAAAGTATAGGCGGAGCCCCAAGGGCTCCGCGGAGCACAGTTTGGGAACCTCTGGTCTAAAACAAATGAAAGTTGTCCTTGTGTGTGTTTTTTTTTTATTATTATGCTTTACTAATAAATGTTTATTTTCCTTTTTAAAACAGTTTAAATAATTAATAAAAATAATATCAAGTTAATATTTAGAGTTAAACATTTCAAAATCTTAATTAAACACCTCAAAAGCATTTTTTTTTTTTCAAAATTTACATACTAAATAGGATTTTTTTCGTTTTTAGGTGCGTTCGTAATTATATAAATACGTAGCACTTATAGTCGTCGTCTGATCCGTCCGTCCGCATATAACAGCGTAAAAACTACCCAACCGAATGGTTTGAAATTTAATATACATAATGGTCGCAGAATTTTGTCGATACATTTCAAATTTTATGAAAATAGAATCAAAACTTAAAAAGTTATTAATGAAAGTTTTCTTTATTTTGTTAAATCCTATCATACGTAATCTACATAATAAAAGCGCAAGTCATGTGACTGAGGAAAACAAATACGGGCAAACCATACTTATTTTTTCATATGCCAGGCGCCCATTTTTATTAAAAATTATTTTTTTAAATAAAATTGCATTAAAGTTACAGTTTTAGAAAGATCATTCAAAAAAATTGTTTGCTTGAAAGATGAGTTACATTAAAAATGTATAGCTTCTGAGATAACTTCAGTGAAATTTAGATTAACAGCCAAATATCTCAAACTATTAGAGTACATTAACACAGGAGATTCGTTCATTATGAGTCATAAAAATATTATACCATGGAGATAATCATTCGCAAAGCAACATCTCCATGGTAAATTTTGCATTCTGTCTGGTGTAGAAAAAAAATTCGCATTTATAAACGTGGCATACGTAGTAAGGGAAAAAAAATGCATGCTCATTTCGCTCATAGGAACAATTTAGAACTTGTTTGGTTTTGTTTCAAAGCAAAAAACATTCAGAAATATTGAAGTAAAGTAAATATGGAAATAAATCAAACAGTTTGGTTTCTATGAGAAAAAGAATAGAGGCTAACATTTGTAAACCCCAAGACTAAATATGTTAAACATAAATAAGTACTCAGAAAGAAAATATAATAAAAGTCAGTTTATTTAACTTTTAAAATACAAAATTCTGAAAATAAAAACCAATAATACGTCCGGAACCGGAAGGATTCGACCTGCGCGGGGAGACCCCAATGGATTTCGAGTCCATTGCCTTAATCACTCGGGCACGACTGCTCCGCAACCACCTTCCGATAAGACTTTCAGCATGTGGATAAAAATGCAGATACTGCTCCTGGATAAGGTTTCTGGTGATTCCCTTCCCCTTACTTACACGTAAAGTAAGTTCTCGGACCAGCGTTGCCCTTTTTTGGTTTTGTTTCAAAGCAAAAAATATTCGAAAATATTGAAGTAAAGTAAAAACGTAAAAAAAAATCAAATAGTTTAAATTCTAGGAGAAAATGATTAGAGGATCACCTTTGCATACCACAAGACTGGAGAGGTTAAATATAAATAAGTACTCAGAAAGAAAATCTATTAAAAGTCAGTTTATTTAACTTTTAAAATACAAAATTCTGAAAAAATAAAACAATAATACGACCGCAGCCGGCAGGATTCGAACCTGCGAGGGGAAACCCCAATGGATTTCAAGTCCATCACTTTAACCACGCGGCCACGACTGATAGATGGAGGTATTCCGATAAAAGTTTGGGCATGTGGATAAAAATTCAGATACTGATCCTGGATAAGATTTCATGTGATTTTCTTCTCCTTACTTACAAGTAAAGTAGGTTCTCTTCTCTCATCAGCACTGCCCTTTTTAGGTGCGTTTGTTGTTATATCCATACGTCGCCCGCCTGGTTGGTTATTTGATTGATTTTATCACGGCCGATTATTTACAGGAGGGATATAGGCCCTCAGAGAGTGCCCTCCGTGGGGGTCTTTCTAAGGGATCCTAACCCGTATTTACGGCAACGTTCGAAGAAACCCAGGGAAAACTCCGAACTGTTAGGTCGACTAGCGCGACAGGGGTTTTGAACCAAGCACCTCCCATCAAACAGCTATGAGAGTAGAACCTTTCAGAAACTGATGGGGCTAGTCGTCGTCTGGTCCGTCCGTGTGTCTGCATATAAGAGCGCAAAAACTACCAAAAAAAAGCATGCTCATTTTGCTCCTAGCAGACGACATAATCCATTTCACTGAAATAATGAAGATGATTTTTTTTTTTTTACACTGAAAAATTAGTTATAAAACGAACGCACCTCATATGTTACTTTTAACGTACAATTTCCAAGTTGTTTTGGTTTTGTTTCAAAGCAAAAAACATACAGAAATATTGAAGTAATGTAAAAATATAAAAAAAAATCAAATAGTTTAGTTTCTAGGAGAAAATGAATAGAGGATCACATTTGTATACCACAAGACTGAAAATGTTACACATAAATAAGTACTCAGAAAGAAAATCTATTAAAAGTCAGTTTATTTAACTTTTAAAATACAAAATTCTGAAAAAATAAAACAATAATACGTCCGGAACCGGAAGGATTCCACCTGCTCGGAGAGACCCCAATGGATTTCGAGTCCTTTGCCTTAATCACTCGGGCACGACTGCTCGGTAACCACCTTCCGATAAGAGTTTCAGCATGTGGATAAAAATGCAGATACTGATCCTGGATAAGGTTTCTGGAGATTCCCTTCCCCTTATTTTCCCACCTGTGGCTGAGAGGTTGTGCTCTCGAAGCTGGTAGACGGGAGGTGCTGGGTTCGATCCAAATCGCGCCCGTCGGCCTAATCGTTCGGAGTTTTCGTGGTCTTCTTCGAGCCGTGGATTTATCCATGCGTAAATACGGGTCCCTTAGAAAGAAACCCACGAAGGGCACTCCCCCTGGGCCTATATCCCAAGTGTAGATAATTGGCCGTCAATAATCAACCCAACCCAACCCAACCCAACCCTCCCCCTTACTTACACGTAAAGTAAGTTCTACGCTCAGCGTTGCCCTTTTTTGGTTTTGTTTTAAAGCAAAAAATATTCGGAAATATGGAAGTAAAGTAAAAACGTAAAAAAAAAATCAAATAGTTTAAATTCTAGGAGAAAATGATTAGAGGATCACATTTGTTTACCCCAAGACTGAAGAGGTGAAATATAAATAAGTACTCAGAAAAAAAATCTATTAAAAGTCAGTTTATTTCACTTTTAAAATACAAAATTCTGAAAAAGAAATCAATATAATACGACCGCAGCCGACAGGATTCGAACCTGCGCGGGGAAACCCCAATGGATTTCAAGTCCATAGCCTTAACCACTCGGCCACGTCTGCTCGGTGGAAGTATTCCGATAAAAGTTTCAGCATGTGGATAAAAATTCAGATACTGATCCTGGGTAAGATTTCATGTGATTTTCTTCTCCTTACTTACAAGTAAAGTAGTTCACTTCTCTCATCAGAGCTGGCCTTTTTAGGTGCGTTTGTTGTTATATCCATACGTCGCCCGTCTGGTCAGTTGTCTAGTCGTCGTCTGGCTGGTTATTTGATTGATTTTATCACGGCCGATTATTTACACGAGGGATATAGGCCCTCAGGGAGTGCCCTTCGTAGGGGTATTTCTAAGGGATCCTAACCCGTATTTACGGCAACGTTCGAAGAAAACCACGGAAAACTCCGAAATGTTAGGTCGACTAGCGCGACAGGGTGTTTGACCCAAGCTCCTCCCATCAAGAAGCTTTGAGAGTAGAACCTCTCAGAAACTGATGGGGCTATTCATCGTCTGGTTCGTCCGTCTGTCTGCATATAACAGCGCAAAAACTACAAAGAAAAAAGGCATGCTCATTTCGCCCCTAGCAGACGACATAATCCATTTCACTGAAATAATGAAGATGATTTTTTTTTACACTGTAAAATTAGTTATAAAACGAACGCAACTCATATGTTACTTTTCACGTACAATTTCCAACTTGTTTTGGTTTCGTTTCAAAGCAAAAAACATTCAGAAATATTGAAGTAAAGTAAATATGGAGATAAATCAAACAGTTTAGTTTCTATGAGAAAAAGGATAGAGGCTGACATTTGTATACCCCAAGACTGAAAATGTTAAATATAAATAAGTACTGAGAAAGAAAATCTCTTGAAAGTCTGTTAATTTAACTTAAAGAAAAAAATCTGAAAAAAATAATAATAACACGACCGCAGTCGGCAGTATTCGAACCTGCGCAAGGAAACCCCAATGGATTTTAAGTCCGTCGCCTTAACCACTCGGCCACGACTGCTCTGTGGATGTATTCCGATAAAAGTTTCAGCATGTGGATAAAAATTCAGATACTGATCCTGGATAAGATTTCATGTGATTTTCTTCTCCTTACTTACAAGTAAAGTAGGTTCTCTTATCTCATCAGCACTGCCCTTTTTAGGTGCGTTTGTTGTTATATCCATACGTCGCCCGTCTGGTTGGTTATTTGATTGATTTTATCACGGCCGATTATTTACAGTTAGGGATATAGGCCCTCAAGGAGGGCCCTCCGTGGGGGTCTTTCTAAGGGATTCTAACCCGTATATACGGCAATGTTCGAAGAATACCATGGAAAACTCCGAACTGTTAGGTCGACTAGCGCGACAAGGGGTTTGACCCAAGCCCCTCCCATCAAGAAGCTTTGAGAGTAGAACCTCTCAGAAACTGATGGGGCTAGTCGTCGTCTGGTTCGTCCGTCTGTCTGCATATAACAGCGCAAAAACTACAAAGAAAAAAGGCATGCTCATTTCGCCCCTGGCAGACGACATAATCCATTTCACTGAAATAATGAAGATGATTTTTTTTACACTGTAAAATTAGTTATAAAACGAACGCAACTCATATGTTACTTTTAACGTACAATTTCCAACTTGTTTTGGTTTCGTTTCAAAGCAAAAAACATTCAGAAATATTGAAGTAAAGTAAATATGGAGATAAATCAAACACTTTAGTTTCTATGAGAAAAAGGATAGAGGCTGATATTTGTATACGCCAAGACTGAAAATGTTAAATATAAATAAGTACTGAGAAAGAAAATCTCTTGAATGTCTGTTTATTTAACTGAAAGAAAAAAAAATAAAACGACCGCAGTCGGCAGGATTCGAACCTGCGTGGGGAAACCCCAATGGATTTCGAGTCCATCGCCTTAACCACTCGGCCACGACTGCTATACAGCTGATATTGGATAAAAGTTTCAGCATGTGGATAAAAATGCAGGATCCTGGATAAGATTTCTTGTGATTCCCTGCCCCTTACTTACACGTAAAGTAAGTCCTCAGATCAGCGTTGCCCTTTTTTTTGTCTTGTTTCAAACACAATAACAGTCAGAAATATTGAAGTAAAGTAAAAATATTTTTAAAAAATCATATAGTTTAGTTTCTAGGAGAAGACGAATAGATGGTCACATTTGTATACCAAAAGACTGAAGAGGTGAAATATAAATAAGTACTCAGAAAGAAAATCTATTAAAAGTCAGTTTATTTAATTTTTAAAATACAAAATTCTGAAAAAATAAAACAATAATATGACCGCAGCCGGCAGGATTCGAAACTGCGCGTGGAAACCCCAATGGTTTTCAAGTCCATCGCCTTAACCACTCGGCCACGACCGCTCGGTGGAAGTATTCCGATAAAAGTTTCAGCATGTGGATAAAAATTCAGATACTGGATAAGATTTCATTCTCCTTACTTACAAGTAAAGTAGTTCACTTCTCTCATCAGAGCTGGCCTTTTTAGGTGCGTTTGTTGTTATATCCATACGTCGCCCGTCTGGTCAGTTGTCTAGTCGTCGTCTGGCTGGTTATTTGATTGATTTTATCACGGCCGATTATTTACACGAGGGATATAGGCCCTCAGGGAGTGCCCTTCGTAGGGGTATTTCTAAGGGATCCTAACCCGTATTTACGGCAACGTTCGAAGAAAACCACGGAAAACTCCGAAATGTTAGGTCGACTAGCGCGACAGGGTGTTTGACCCAAGCTCCTCCCATCAAGAAGCTTTGAGAGTAGAACCTCTCAGAAACTGATGGGGCTATTCATCGTCTGGTTCGTCCGTCTGTCTGCATATAACAGCGCAAAAACTACAAAGAAAAAAGGCATGCTCATTTCGCCCCTAGCAGACGACATAATCCATTTCACTGAAATAATGAAGATGATTTTTTTTTACACTGTAAAATTAGTTATAAAACGAACGCAACTCATATGTTACTTTTCACGTACAATTTCCAACTTGTTTTGGTTTCGTTTCAAAGCAAAAAACATTCAGAAATATTGAAGTAAAGTAAATATGGAGATAAATCAAACAGTTTAGTTTCTATGAGAAAAAGGATAGAGGCTGACATTTGTATACCCCAAGACTGAAAATGTTAAATATAAATAAGTACTGAGAAAGAAAATCTCTTGAAAGTCTGTTAATTTAACTTAAAGAAAAAAATCTGAAAAAAATAATAATAACACGACCGCAGTCGGCAGTATTCGAACCTGCGCAAGGAAACCCCAATGGATTTTAAGTCCGTCGCCTTAACCACTCGGCCACGACTGCTCTGTGGATGTATTCCGATAAAAGTTTCAGCATGTGGATAAAAATTCAGATACTGATCCTGGATAAGATTTCATGTGATTTTCTTCTCCTTACTTACAAGTAAAGTAGGTTCTCTTATCTCATCAGCACTGCCCTTTTTAGGTGCGTTTGTTGTTATATCCATACGTCGCCCGTCTGGTTGGTTATTTGATTGATTTTATCACGGCCGATTATTTACAGTTAGGGATATAGGCCCTCAAGGAGGGCCCTCCGTGGGGGTCTTTCTAAGGGATTCTAACCCGTATATACGGCAATGTTCGAAGAATACCATGGAAAACTCCGAACTGTTAGGTCGACTAGCGCGACAAGGGGTTTGACCCAAGCCCCTCCCATCAAGAAGCTTTGAGAGTAGAACCTCTCAGAAACTGATGGGGCTAGTCGTCGTCTGGTTCGTCCGTCTGTCTGCATATAACAGCGCAAAAACTACAAAGAAAAAAGGCATGCTCATTTCGCCCCTGGCAGACGACATAATCCATTTCACTGAAATAATGAAGATGATTTTTTTTTACACTGTAAAATTAGTTATAAAACGAACGCAACTCATATGTTACTTTTAACGTACAATTTCCAACTTGTTTTGGTTTCGTTTCAAAGCAAAAAACATTCAGAAATATTGAAGTAAAGTAAATATGGAGATAAATCAAACACTTTAGTTTCTATGAGAAAAAGGATAGAGGCTGATATTTGTATACGCCAAGACTGAAAATGTTAAATATAAATAAGTACTGAGAAAGAAAATCTCTTGAATGTCTGTTTATTTAACTGAAAGAAAAAAAAATAAAACGACCGCAGTCGGCAGGATTCGAACCTGCGTGGGGAAACCCCAATGGATTTCGAGTCCATCGCCTTAACCACTCGGCCACGACTGCTATACAGCTGATATTGGATAAAAGTTTCAGCATGTGGATAAAAATGCAGGATCCTGGATAAGATTTCTTGTGATTCCCTGCCCCTTACTTACACGTAAAGTAAGTCCTCAGATCAGCGTTGCCCTTTTTTTTGTCTTGTTTCAAACACAATAACAGTCAGAAATATTGAAGTAAAGTAAAAATATTTTTAAAAAATCATATAGTTTAGTTTCTAGGAGAAGACGAATAGATGGTCACATTTGTATACCAAAAGACTGAAGAGGTGAAATATAAATAAGTACTCAGAAAGAAAATCTATTAAAAGTCAGTTTATTTAATTTTTAAAATACAAAATTCTGAAAAAATAAAACAATAATATGACCGCAGCCGGCAGGATTCGAAACTGCGCGTGGAAACCCCAATGGTTTTCAAGTCCATCGCCTTAACCACTCGGCCACGACCGCTCGGTGGAAGTATTCCGATAAAAGTTTCAGCATGTGGATAAAAATTCAGATACTGGATAAGATTTCATTCTCCTTACTTACAAGTAAAGTAGTTCACTTCTCTCATCAGAGCTGGCCTTTTTAGGTGCGTTTGTTGTTATATCCATACGTCGCCCGTCTGGTCAGTTGTCTAGTCGTCGTCTGGCTGGTTATTTGATTGATTTTATCACGGCCGATTATTTACACGAGGGATATAGGCCCTCAGGGAGTGCCCTTCGTAGGGGTATTTCTAAGGGATCCTAACCCGTATTTACGGCAACGTTCGAAGAAAACCACGGAAAACTCCGAAATGTTAGGTCGACTAGCGCGACAGGGTGTTTGACCCAAGCTCCTCCCATCAAGAAGCTTTGAGAGTAGAACCTCTCAGAAACTGATGGGGCTATTCATCGTCTGGTTCGTCCGTCTGTCTGCATATAACAGCGCAAAAACTACAAAGAAAAAAGGCATGCTCATTTCGCCCCTAGCAGACGACATAATCCATTTCACTGAAATAATGAAGATGATTTTTTTTTACACTGTAAAATTAGTTATAAAACGAACGCAACTCATATGTTACTTTTCACGTACAATTTCCAACTTGTTTTGGTTTCGTTTCAAAGCAAAAAACATTCAGAAATATTGAAGTAAAGTAAATATGGAGATAAATCAAACAGTTTAGTTTCTATGAGAAAAAGGATAGAGGCTGACATTTGTATACCCCAAGACTGAAAATGTTAAATATAAATAAGTACTGAGAAAGAAAATCTCTTGAAAGTCTGTTAATTTAACTTAAAGAAAAAAATCTGAAAAAAATAATAATAACACGACCGCAGTCGGCAGTATTCGAACCTGCGCAAGGAAACCCCAATGGATTTTAAGTCCGTCGCCTTAACCACTCGGCCACGACTGCTCTGTGGATGTATTCCGATAAAAGTTTCAGCATGTGGATAAAAATTCAGATACTGATCCTGGATAAGATTTCATGTGATTTTCTTCTCCTTACTTACAAGTAAAGTAGGTTCTCTTATCTCATCAGCACTGCCCTTTTTAGGTGCGTTTGTTGTTATATCCATACGTCGCCCGTCTGGTTGGTTATTTGATTGATTTTATCACGGCCGATTATTTACAGTTAGGGATATAGGCCCTCAAGGAGGGCCCTCCGTGGGGGTCTTTCTAAGGGATTCTAACCCGTATATACGGCAATGTTCGAAGAATACCATGGAAAACTCCGAACTGTTAGGTCGACTAGCGCGACAAGGGGTTTGACCCAAGCCCCTCCCATCAAGAAGCTTTGAGAGTAGAACCTCTCAGAAACTGATGGGGCTAGTCGTCGTCTGGTTCGTCCGTCTGTCTGCATATAACAGCGCAAAAACTACAAAGAAAAAAGGCATGCTCATTTCGCCCCTGGCAGACGACATAATCCATTTCACTGAAATAATAAAGATGATTTTTTTTTACACTGTAAAATTAGTTATAAAACGAACGCAACTCATATGTTACTTTTAACGTACAATTTCCAACTTGTTTTGGTTTCGTTTCAAAGCAAAAAACATTCAGAAATATTGAAGTAAAGTAAATATGGAGATAAATCAAACACTTTAGTTTCTATGAGAAAAAGGATAGAGGCTGATATTTGTATACGCCAAGACTGAAAATGTTAAATATAAATAAGTACTGAGAAAGAAAATCTCTTGAATGTCTGTTTATTTAACTGAAAGAAAAAAAAATAAAACGACCGCAGTCGGCAGGATTCGAACCTGCGTGGGGAAACCCCAATGGATTTCGAGTCCATCGCCTTAACCACTCGGCCACGACTGCTATACAGCTGATATTGGATAAAAGTTTCAGCATGTGGATAAAAATGCAGGATCCTGGATAAGATTTCTTGTGATTCCCTGCCCCTTACTTACACGTAAAGTAAGTCCTCAGATCAGCGTTGCCCTTTTTTTTGTCTTGTTTCAAACACAATAACAGTCAGAAATATTGAAGTAAAGTAAAAATATTTTTAAAAAATCATATAGTTTAGTTTCTAGGAGAAGACGAATAGATGGTCACATTTGTATACCAAAAGACTGAAGAGGTGAAATATAAATAAGTACTCAGAAAGAAAATCTATTAAAAGTCAGTTTATTTAACTTTTAAAATACAAAATTCTGAAAAAATAAAACAATAATATGACCGCAGCCGGCAGGATTCGAAACTGCGCGTGGAAACCCCAATGGTTTTCAAGTCCATCGCCTTAACCACTCGGCCACGACCGCTCGGTGGAAGTATTCCGATAAAAGTTTCAGCATGTGGATAAAAATTCAGATACTGGATAAGATTTCATTCTCCTTACTTACAAGTAAAGTAGTTCACTTCTCTCATCAGAGCTGGCCTTTTTAGGTGCGTTTGTTGTTATATCCATACGTCGCCCGTCTGGTCAGTTGTCTAGTCGTCGTCTGGCTGGTTATTTGATTGATTTTATCACGGCCGATTATTTACACGAGGGATATAGGCCCTCAGGGAATGTCCTTCGTAGGGGTATTTCTAAGGGATCCTAACCCGTATTTACGGCAACGTTCGAAGAATACCACGGAAAACTCCGAACTGTTAGGTAGACTAGCGCGACAGGGGGTTTGACCCAAGCCCCTCCCATCAAGAAGCTTTGAGAATAGAACCTCTCAGAAACTGATGGGGCTAGTCGTCGTCTGGTTCGTCCGTCTGTCTGCATATAACAGCGCAAAAACTACAAAGAAAAAAGGCATGCTCATTTCGCCCCTAGCAGACGACATAATCCATTTCACTGAAATAATGAAGATGATTTTTTTTTACACTGTAAAATTAGTTATAAAACGAACGCAACTCATATGTTACATTTAACGTTATATTTCCAACTTGTTTTGGTTTCGTTTCAAAGCAAAAAACATTCAGAAATATTGAAGTAAAGTAAATATGGTGATAAATTAAACACTTTAGTTTCTATGAGAAAAAGGATAGAGGCTGATATTTGTATACGCCAAGACGGAAAATGTTAAATATAAATAAGTACTGAGAAAGAAAATCTCTTGAATGTCTGTTTATTTAACTGAAAGAAAAAAAATAACACGACCGCAGTCGGCAGGATTCGAACCTGCGCGGGGAAACCCCAATGGATTTCGAGTCCATCGCCTTAACCACTCGGCCACGACTACTCGATAATCGTTACCGGGTAAAAGTTTCAGCATGTGGATAAAAATGCAGGACCATGGATAAGATTTCTTGTGATTCCCTGCCCCTTACTTAGACGTAAAGTAAGTTCTCGGATCAGCGTTGAACTTTTTTTGGTTTTGTTTCAAAGCAAAAAGTGTTCGAAAATATTGAGGTCAAGTAAAAATGTAAAAAAAAAATCAAATAGTTTAGTTTCTAGGAGAAAATGAATAGAGGATCACATTTGTATACTCCAAGACTCAAGAGGTCAAATATAAATGAGTACCGAGAAAGAAAATCTCTTAAATGTCTGTTTAACTAAAAAAAAAATATTAATATGAAAAAAAAATAACAACAAGACGACCGCAATCGGCAGGATTCGAACCTGCGCGGGGAAACCCCAATGGATTTCGAGTCCATCGCCTTAACCACTCGGCCACGACTCCTGTACAGCTAATATCGGATAAAAGTTTCAGCATGTAGATAAAAATGCAGGACCCTGGATAAGATTTCTTGTGATTCCCTGCCCCTTACTTCACGTAAAGTAAGTCCGCAGATCAGCGTCGCCCCTTTTTTTGTCATGTTTCAAACACAATAACAGTCAGAAATATTGAAGTAAAGTAAAAATATTTAAAAAAATCATATAGTTTATTTTCTAGGAGAAGACGAATAGATGGTCACATTTGTATACAAAAAGACTGAAGAGGTGAAATATAAATGAAAACTCAGAAAGAAAATCTATTAAAAGTCAGTTTATTTAACTTTTAAAATACAAAATTCTGGAAAAATAAAACAATAATACGACCGCAGCCGGCAGGATTCGAACCTGGCGGGGAAACACCGATGGATTTCAAGTCCATCGCCTTAACCACTCGGCCACGACTGCTCGGCTGATGTAATCCGATAAAAGTTTCAGCATGTGGATAAAAATTCAGATACTGATCCTGGATAAGATTTCATGTGATTTTCTTCTCCTTACTTACAAGTAAAGTAGTTCACTTCTCTCATCAGAGCTGGCCTTTTTAGGTGCGTTTGTTGTTATATCCATACGTCGCCCGTCTGGTCAGTTGTCTAGTCGTCGTCTGGCTGGTTATTTCATTGATTTTATCACGGCCGATTATTTACACGAGGGATATAGGCCCTCAGGGAGTGCCCTTCGTAGGGGTATTTCTAAGGGATCCTAACCCGTATTTACGGCAACGTTCGAAGAATACCACGGAAAACTCCGAACTGTTAGGTCGACTAGCGCGACTGGGGATTTCACCCAAGCCCCTCCCATCAAGAAGCTTTGAGAGTAGAACCTCTCAGAAACTGATGGGGCTAGTCGTCGTCTGTCTGCATATAACAGCGCAAAAACTACAAAGAAAAAAGGCATGCTCATTTCGCCCCTAGCAGACGAGATAATCCATTTCACTGAAATAATGAAGATGATTTTTTTTTACACTGTAAAATTAGTTATAAAACGAACGCAACTCATATGTTACTTTTAACGTACAATTTCCAACTTGTTTTGGTTTCGTTTCAAAGAAAAAACATTCAGAAATTTTGAAGTAAAGTAAATATGGAGATAACTCAAACACTTTAGTTTCTATGAGAAAAAGGATAGAGGCTGATATTTGTATACGCCAAGACTGAAAATGTTAAATATAAATAAGTACTGAGAAAGAAAATATCTTGAATGTCTGTTTATTTAACTGAAAGAAAAAAAAATAACACGACCGCAGCCGGCAGGATTCGAACCTGCGTTGGGAAACCCCAATGGATTTCGAGTCCATCGCCTTAACCACTCGGCCACGACTGCTGTACAGCTGTTTTCGGATAAAAGTTTCAGCATGTGGATAAAAATGCAGGACCCTGGATAAGATTTCTTGTGAGTCCCTGCCCCTTACTTACACGTAAAGTAAGTCCTCAGATCAGCGTTGTCCTTTTTTTGTCTTGTTTCAAACACAATAACAGTCAGAAATATTGAAGTAAAGTAAAAATATTTAAAAAAATCATATAGTTTAGTTTCTAGGAGAAGCCGAATAGATGGTCACATTTGTATACCAAAAGACTGAAGAGGTGAAATATAAATAAGTACTCAGAAAGAAAATCTATTAAAAGTCAGTTTATTTAACTTTTAAAATAAAAAATTCTGAAAAAATAAAACAATAATATGACCGCAGCCGGCAGGATTCGAACATGCGCGGGGAAACCCCAATGGATTTCAAGTCCATCGCCTTAACCACTCGGCCACGACTGCTCGGTAGATGTATTCTGATAAAAGTTTCTGCATGTGGATAAAAATTCAGATACTGATCCTGGATTAGATTTCATGTGATTTTCTTCTCCTTACTTACAAGTAAAGTAGGTTCACTTCTCTCATCAGCGCTGTCCTTTTTAGGTGCGTTTGTTGTTATATACATACGTCGCCCGTCTGGTCAGTTCTCTAGTCGTCGTCTGATTGGTTATTTGATTGATTTTATCACGGCCGATTATCTACACGAGGGATATAGGCCCTCAGGGTTTGCCCTTCCGTGGGGGTCTTTCTAAGGGATCCTAACCCGTATTTACGCAACGTTCGAAGAAAACCAGGGAAAACTCCGAACTGTTAGGTCAAATAGCGCGACAGGGGGGTTTGAACCAAGCCCCTCCCATCAAGAAGCTTTGAGAGTAGAACCTCTCAGAAACTGATGGGGCTAGTCGTCGTCTGGTTCGTCCGTCTGTCTGCATATAACAGCGCAAAAACTACAAAGAAAAAAGGCATGCTCATTTCGCCCCTAGCAGACGACATAATCCATTTCACTGAAATAATGAAGATGATTTTTTTTTTTACACTGTAAAATTAGTTATAACACGAACGCACCTCTTATGTTACTTTTAACGTACAATTTCCAACTTGTTTTGGTTTTGTTTCAAAACAAAAAACATTCAGAAATATTGAAGTAAAGTAAATATGGAAATAAATCAAACAGTTTGGTTTCTTTGAGAAAAAGAATAGAAGCTCACATATGTATACCCCAACACTGAAAAAGTTAAACATAAATAAGTACTCAGAAAGAAAATACACTAAAAGTCAGTTTATTTAACTTTTAAAATACAAAATTCTGAAAGTAAAAATTAATAATACGTCCGGAGCCGGAAGAATTCAACCTGCGCCGGGAAACCCCAATGAATTTGGAGTGCATCGCCTTAACCACTCGGCCACGACTACTCGATAAACGTTACCAGATAAAAGATTCAGCATGTGGATAAAAATGCAGGACCATGGATAAGATTCCCTGCCCCTTACTTAGACGTAAAGTAAGTTCTCGGATCAGCGTTGAACTTTTTTGGTTTTGTTTCAAAGCAAAAAGTATTCGGAAATATTGAGGTCAAGTAAAAATGTAAAAAAAATCAAATAGTTTAGTTTTTAGGGGAAAATGAATAGAGGATTACATTTGTATACTCCAAGACTCAAGAGGTCAAATATAAATGAGTACTGAGAAAGAAAATCTCTTAAATGTCTGTTTAACTAAAAAAAAATATTAATCTGAAAAAAAAAATAATAACACGACCGCAGCCGGCAGGATTCGAACCTGCGCGGGGAAACCCTACTGGATATCGAGTACATCGCCTTAACCCCTCGGCCACGACTGCTTTATAGCTGTTATCGGATAAAAGTTTCAGCATGTGGATAAAAATGCCGGACCCTGGATAAGATTTCTTGTGATTCCCTGCCCCTTACTTACGTGTGAAGTAAGTCCTCAGATCAGCGTTGCCCTTTTTTGTTCTTGTTTCAAACCACAAAACAGTCAGAAATATTGAAGTAAAGTAAAAATATAAAAAAGAAATCAAATAGTTTAGTTTCTAGGAGAAAATGAATATAGGGTTGGGTTGGGTTGATTATTGACGGCCAATTATCTACACTTGGGATATAGGCCCGGGGGGAGTGCCCTTCGTGGGGGTCTTTCTAAGGGAACCTAACCCGTATTTACGCATGGATGAATCCACGGCTCGAAGAAAACCACGAAAACTCCGAACGGTTAGACCGACGGGCGCGATTGGGATCGAACCCAGCACCTCCCGTCTACCAGCTTCGAGAGCACAACCTCTCAGCCACTGGTGGGGCAAAATGAATATAGGATCACATTTGTATACCCCAAGACTGAAGAGGTTAAATATAAATAAGTACTCGGAAAGAAAATCTATTAAAAGTCAGTTTATTTAACTTTTAAAATACAAAATTCTGAAAAAATAAAAGAATAATATTACCCCAGCCGGTAGGATTCGAACCTGTGCTGGTAAACCCCAATGGATTTCAAGTCCATCGCCTTAAACACTCGGCCACGACGGCTCGGTGGCCGTATCCCGATAAAAGTTTTGAACCAAGCTACTCCCATCAACCAGCTTTGAGAGTTGGGTTGATTATTGACGGCCAATTATCTACACTAGGGATATAGGCCCAGGAGGAGTGCCCTTCGTGGTGGTCTTTCTAAGGGAACCTAATCCGTATTTACGCATGGATAAATCCACGGCTCGAAGAAAACCACGAAAACTCCGAACGATTAAGCCGACGGGCGCGATTGGGATCGAACCCAGCACCTCCCGTCTACCAGCTTCGAGAGCACAACCTCTCAGCCACTGGTGGGGCCACCAGCTTTGAGAACAGAACCTCTCAGAAACTGGTGGGACTAGTCGTCGTCTTTTCCGTCCGTCTGTCTGCATATAACAGCGCAAAAACTACCAAGAAAAAAGGCCTGCTTATTTCGTCCTAGCAGACGGCATAATCCATTTCACTAAAATAATGAAGATAATTTTTTTTTTACACTGTAAAATTAGTTATAAAACGAACGCACCTCATATGTTACTTTTAACGTACAATTTCCAACTTGTTTTGGTTTTGTTTCAAAGATAAAAACAATCAGCAATATTGAAGTAAAGTAAATAGGGAAATAAATCAAACAGTTTGGTTTCTATGAGAAAAAGAATAGAGGCTCACATTTGTATACCCCAAGACTGAAAAAGTTAAACATAAATAAGTACTCAGAAAGAAAATATATTAAAAGTCATTTTATTTAACTTTTAAAATACAAAATGCTGAAAATAAAAACCAATAATACGTCCGGAGCCGGAAGGATTCGACCTGCGTGGGGACACCCCAATGGATTTCGAATCTACGCCTTAACCACACGGTCACGACTGATGGGCAGCCTTTTTCCGATAAGAGTTTGAGCATGTTGATAAAGATGCAGATACTGATCCTGGATAAGATTTCTGGTGATTCCCTTCCCCTTACTTACACGTAAAGTAAGTTCTCGGATCAGCTTTGCCCTTATTTGGTTTTGTTTCAAAGCAAAAAATATTCGGAAATATTGAAGTAAAGTATAAATGTAAAAAAAAATCAAATAGTTTAGTTTCTAGGAGAAAATGAATAGAGGATCACATTTGTATACCCTAAGACTGAAGAGGTTAAATATAAATAAGTAATGCGAAAGAAATTCTCTGAAAAGGCTGTTTATTTAACTTAAAAAAAAAATCTGAAAAAAAAGAATAATAACACGACCGCAGTCGGCAGGATTCGAACCTGCGCGGTGAAACCCCAATGGATTTCGAGTCCATCGCCTGAACACCAGTCGGCCACGACTGCTGGATAGCCGTAACCGGATAAAAGTTTCAGTATGTGGATAAAAATGCAGGACCCTGGATAAGATTGCTTGTGATTCCCTTCTCCTTACTTACACGTAAAGTAAGTTCTCAGATCAGCGTTGCCCTTTTTTGGTCTTGTTTCAAACCAAAAAACAGTCAGAAATATTGAAGTAAAGTAAAAATATAAAAAAAAATTCAAATAGTTTAGTTTCTAGGAGAAAATGAATAGAGGATCACATTTGTATACCCCAAGACTGAAGAGGTTAAATATAAATAAGTACTCAGAAAGAAAATCTATTAAAAGTCAGTTTATTTAACTTTTAAAATACAAATTTCTGAAAATATAAAACAATAATATGACCGCAGCCGGGAGGATTCGAACCTGCGCGTGGAAACACCAATGGAAAGATGAGTTACATTAAAAAATGTATAGCTTCTGAGATAACTTCAGTGAAATTTAGATTAACAGCCAAATATCTCAAACTATTAGAGTACATTAACACAGGAGATTCGTTCATTATGAGTCATAAAAATATTATACCATGGAGATAATCATTCGCAAAGCAACATCTCCATGGTAAATTTTGCATTCTGTCTGGTGTAGAAAAAAAATTCGCATTTATAAACGTGGCATACGTAGTAAGGGAAAAAAAATGCATGCTCATTTCGCTCATAGGAACAATTTAGAACTTGTTTGGTTTTGTTTCAAAGCAAAAAACATTCAGAAATATTGAAGTAAAGTAAATATGGAAATAAATCAAACAGTTTGGTTTCTATGAGAAAAAGAATAGAGGCTAACATTTGTAAACCCCAAGACTAAATATGTTAAACATAAATAAGTACTCAGAAAGAAAATATAATAAAAGTCAGTTTATTTAACTTTTAAAATACAAAATTCTGAAAATAAAAACCAATAATACGTCCGGAACCGGAAGGATTCGACATGCGCGGGGAGACCCCAATGGATTTCGAGTCCATTGCCTTAATCACTCGGGCACGACTGCTCGGCAACCACCTTCCGATAAGAGTTTCAGCATGTGGATAAAAATGCAGATACTGATCCTGGATAAGGTTTCTGGTGATTCCCTTCCCCTTACTTACACGTAAAGTAAGTTCTCGGACCAGCGTTGCCCTTTTTTGGTTTTGTTTCAAAGCAAAAAATATTCGAAAATATTGAAGTAAAGTAAAAACGTAAAAAAAAATCAAATAGTTTAAATTCTAGGAGAAAATGATTAGAGGATCACCTTTGCATACCACAAGACTGGAGAGGTTAAATATAAATAAGTACTCAGAAAGAAAATCTATTAAAAGTCAGTTTATTTAACTTTTAAAATACAAAATTCTGAAAAAATAAAACAATAATACGACCGCAGCCGGCAGGATTCGAACCTGCGAGGGGAAACCCCAATGGATTTCAAGTCCATCACTTTAACCACGCGGCCACGACTGATAGATGGATGTATTCCGATAAAAGTTTGGGCATGTGGATAAAAATTCAGATACTGATCCTGGATAAGATTTCATGTGATTTTCTTCTCCTTACTTACAAGTAAAGTAGGTTCTCTTCTCTCAACAGCACTGCCCTTTTTAGGTGCGTTTGTTGTTATATCCATACGTCGCCCGTCTGGTTGGTTATTTGATTGATTTTATCACGGCCGATTATTTACAGGAGGGATATAGGCCCTCAGAGAGTGCCCTCCGTGGGGGTCTTTCTAAGGGATCCTAACCCGTATTTACGGCAACGTTCGAAGAAAACCAGGGAAAACTCCGAACTGTTAGGTCGACTAGCGCGACAGGGGTTTTGAACCAAGCACCTCCCATCAATCAGCTATGAGAGTAGAACCTCTCAGAAACTGATGGGGCTAGTCGTCGTCTGGTCCGTCCGTGTGTCTGCATATAAGAACGCAAAAACTACCAAAAAAAAGCATGCTCATTTTGCTCCTAGCAGACGACATAATCCATTTCACTGAAATAATGAAGATGATTTTTTTTTTTACACTGAAAAATTAGTTATAAAACGAACGCACCTCATATGTTACTTTTAACGTACAATTTCCAAGTTGTTTTGGTTTTGTTTCAAAGCAAAAAACATACAGAAATATTGAAGTAATGTAAAAATATAAAAAAAAATCAAATAGTTTAGTTTCTAGGAGAAAATAAATAGAGGATCACATTTGTATACCACAAGACTGAAAATGTTAAACATAAATAAGTACTCAGAAAGAAAATCTATTAAAAGTCAGTTTATTTAACTTTTAAAATACAAAATTCTGAAAAAATAAAACAATAATACGTCCGGAACCGGAAGGATTCCACCTGCTCGGAGAGACCCCAATGGATTTCGAGTCCTTTGCCTTAATCACTCGGGCACGACTGCTCGGTAACCACCTTCCGATAAGAGTTTCAGCATGTGGATAAAAATGCAGATACTGATCCTGGATAAGGTTTCTGGAGATTCCCTTCCCCTTATTTTCCCACCTGTGGCTGAGAGGTTGTGCTCTCGAAGCTGGTAGACGCGAGGTGCTGGGTTCGATCCAAATCGCGCCCGTCGGCCTAATCGTTCGGAGTTTTCGTGGTCTTCTTCGAGCCGTGGATTTATCCATGCGTAAATACGGGTCCCTTAGAAAGACCCCCACGAAGGGCACTCCCCCTGGGCCTATATCCCAAGTGTAGATAATTGGCCGTCAATAATCAACCAACCCAACCCAACCCAACCCTCCCCCTTACTTACACGTAAAGTAAGTTCTACGCTCAGCGTTGCCCTTTTTTGGTTTTGTTTTAAAGCAAAAAATATTCGGAAATATGGAAGTAAAGTAAAAACGTTAAAAAAAAATCAAATAGTTTAAATTCTAGGAGAAAATGATTAGAGGATCACATTTGTTTACCCCAAGACTGAAGAGGTGAAATATAAATAAGTACTCAGAAAAAAAATCTATTAAAAGTCAGTTTATTTCACTTTTAAAATACAAAATTCTGAAAAAGAAATCAATATAATACGACCGCAGCCGACAGGATTCGAACCTGCGCGGGGAAACCCCAATGGATTTCAAGTCCATAGCCTTAACCACTCGGCCACGACTGCTCGGTGGAAGTATTCCGATAAAAGTTTCAGCATGTGGATAAAAATTCAGATACTGATCCTGGGTAAGATTTCATGTGATTTTCTTCTCCTTACTTACAAGTAAAGTAGTTCACTTCTCTCATCAGAGCTGGCCTTTTTAGGTGCGTTTGTTGTTATATCCATACGTCGCCCGTCTGGTCAGTTGTCTAGTCGTCGTCTGGCTGGTTATTTGATTGATTTTATCACGGCCGATTATTTACACGAGGGATATAGGCCCTCAGGGAGTGCCCTTCGTAGGGGTATTTCTAAGGGATCCTAACCCGTATTTACGGCAACGTTCGAAGAATACCACGGAAAACTCCGAACTGTTAGGTAGACTAGCGCGACAGGGGGTTTGACCCAAGCCCCTCCCATCAAGAAGCTTTGAGAGTAGAACCTCTCAGAAACTGTTGGGGCTAGTCGTCGTCTGGTTCGTCCGTCTGTCTGCATATAACAGCGCAAAAACTACAAAGAAAAAAGGCATGCTCATTTCGCCCCTAGCAGACGACATAATCCATTTCACTGAAATAATGAAGATGATTTTTTTTTACACTGTAAAATTAGTTATAAAACGAACGCAACTCATATGTTACATTTAACGTTATATTTCCAACTTGTTTTGGTTTCGTTTCAAAGCAAAAAACATTCAGAAATATTGAAGTAAAGTAAATATGGAGATAAATTAAACACTTTAGTTTCTATGAGAAAAAGGATAGAGGCTGATATTTGTATACGCCAAGACTGAAAATGTTAAATATAAATAAGTAATGAGAAAGAAAATCTCTTGAATGTCTGTTTATTTAACTGAAAGAAAAAAAAATAACACGACCGCAGTCGGCAGGATTCGAACCTGCGCGGGGAAACCCCAATGGATTTCGAGTCCATCGCCTTAACCACTCGGCCACGACTACTCGATAATCGTTACAGGGTAAAAGTTTCAGCATGTGGATAAAAATGCAGGACCATGGATAAGATTTCTTGTGATTCCCTGCCCCTTACTTAGGGCGTGTTCAGCTTACACGACCACAACGACCATGGTCGAAGGAGAAAATATACATGGAGTGAGTCACCTTAGAAGCATGGAAATAAGCCATAATTGAATTATATTCTGTTTCTGTGCCTTATAATAAGTGAAGCCAGCGACTATAAGCCCTTATCCTTCTAAAAAAGTGGCTCTTGTAATAGGAATATCATAATAGGAATCATGAACACAAAACATCACGTGACACAACAAAGCATCACGTGATCTGATTTAGCCCGATGCGCCTGCGCAAACTTCGCTCTCTTGACTCAAAAAATTTTGTGGTCGATTTGATCACGTGATTGGGCTTTTCGTTTGGAAGGTTGATTGAACACCTTTAACAGTTTGATCGGAAATCTAACAATTTTCAACTTTATAACTGATTTTTTAAACTTTCGTATTTCTTAACGAAGCAGTATATAAAATATAACAATAGCGGAGTATGATTAATATATCAGTTTTAGTGACATATAAGTTGATGACAGGTCAGATGTTCGATCACCGATTTGCGTCAGCTTTTGGCCTAACCACTGAGCTCTAATATAATTCTATATAACTCAGTGGGTCTGCTGTAGCATAATTTATAGTCTTTATACGGTCATCATATTATGTGTAGCTCGTTGTATTATATTTATCTAATTCATAATTTTATGTAATTTTGCTTTTCAAATTTGGCAGCACTCTAAAGTTTTAGTTTTTGTTTGGAAGGTTGGAACTTTAAAAAGTTTGTTCTATGCAAATAATTTATCTGAAAAGTTAAAACTGATTTAGAGATGTCAGTCGTTTTTATTTGGAAATACACATATTAAAATAATTAAGGATCGTATATGAAAGTCGTCTCCCAACAGGTCTAACACAGAAAGCCTTAAAATAATTAGACAGAAGAACTCAAAAATAAAAATTAAATAAAAAATATTACATACACTTACGATGTTTTGTCGTATTAAACAAATGAACCTGGATCATAAGCCTCTTCTTTTATTTTAGATTTTTCTTTTCAATTTTTATTAATATATAAAAGGGCTTCATCAGTTGCTTTATATTTTCATTAAAATGGAATACTGTTAATATAACAAAACTGTGATATCAACATGTTATGACTTTCATTTGTATTAGTAAATTAAAATATTTGTTAAAATTTGATAAAAAGAGTTTCTAATATTCCTATTGAAACATTTATTTCGGTAACAAATTGTTTGAAACTTAAATATTTAATTATCAAAATTCATTTTTTAATTTGATTTTTAAAAAAATTAACGTTATACGTACAATTTTATTTTTATAGTATTTTACACATTGAATTTTATATTGTAAAATATGCTTTGCATTTTAGTTTTAGTAATAATAAACCAATAAGGTACTCCATAAAAAACACACACCCATCGTATGCGCACAGATATTTTTGCACAATTCTTATTTGCTAAAAAAATATTAACGAATTGGAATAAAAATTTAAATATTATAAAGCGCTGTAAAAGAAAATTTTAATCGGGAGATTGCCCATTTATCGTATTTAAATGAGTATTTTATAATAACAATAGAAATAAATCTGTAATTGTTATTAATATCAAAATTTACTTTTATTAAAAATATTCCATTTATCATGAAAAACATAAAGTAACCAATAAACACTTAAAAAAAAAATATCTGAAATACAATATTTAAATAAGTATTTTATTTTAATTAATTTAATTTATTTTAATATTAATCTGGAACTGTTATTAATGTCAAAATTTACCATTTAGCATGAAAAATAAATAGCAACTGACAAAACATTTTAAAATAAACAAGCAGAAAAAAAACTCGAAGAAAGCGTGGGATTCGAACTCACACTATCTAGATAGAAAGTCAATGCTTTAACCATTCACCCACCAAGTACACAACTAACATGTAACAAAATATTAATATAAGTAGGCAAATGAGTGATTTGAACATTTGATTCTCAAGTTCACTGTAACTGTATGTTTAAAGACAACTCCATTTTCCAGTCTCCTTCGACCATGGTCGTTGTGGTCGTGTAAGCTGAACACGCTCTTAGACGTAAAGTAAGTTCTCGGATCAGCGTTGAACTTTTTTTGGTTTTGTTTCAAAGCAAAAAGTGTTCGAAAATATTGAGGTCAAGTAAAAATGTAAAAAAAAAATCAAATAGTTTAGTTTCTAGGAGAAAATGAATAGAGGATCACATTTGTATACTCCAAGACTCAAGACGTCAAATATAAATGAGTACTGAGAAAGAAAATCTCTTAAATGTCTGTTTAACTAAAAAAAAATATTAATATGAAAAAAAAAATAACAACAAGACGACCGCAATCGGCAGGATTCGAACCTGCGCGGGGAAACCCCAATGGATTTCGAGTCCATCGCCTTAACCACTCGGCCACGACTGCTGTACAGCTAATATCGGATAAAAGTTTCAGCATGTGGATAAAAATGCAGGACCCTGGATAAGATTTCTTATGATTCCCTGCCCCTTACTTACACGTAAAGTAAGTCGCAGATCAGCGTCGCCCCTTTTTTTGTCATGTTCCAAACACAATAACAGTCAGAAATATTGAAGTAAAGTAAAAATATTTAAAAAAATCATATAGTTTATTTTCTAGGAGAAGACGAATAGATGGTCACATTTGTATACAAAAAGACTGAAGAGGTGAAATATAAATGAAAACTCACAAAGAAAATCTATTAAAAGTCAGTTTATTTAACTTTTAAAATACAAAATTCTGGAAAAATAAAACAATAATACGACCGCAGCCGGCAGGATTCGAACCTGGTGGGGAAACACCAATGGATTTCAAGTCCATCGCCTTAACCACTCGGCCACGACTGCTCGGTTGATGTGATCCGATAAAAGTTTCAGCATGTGGATAAAAATTCAGATACTGATCCTGGATAAGATTTCATGTGATTTTCTTCTCCTTACTTACAAGTAAAGTAGTTCACTTCTCTCATCAGCGCTGGCCTTTTTAGGTGCGTTTGTTGTTATATCCATACGTCGCCCGTCTGGTCAGTTGTCTAGTCGTCGTCTGGCTGGTTATTTCATTGATTTTATCACGGCCGATTATTTACACGAGGGATATAGGCCCTCAGGGAGTGCCCTTCGTATGGGTATTTCTAAGGGATCCTAACCCGTATTTACGGCAGCGTTCGAAGAATACCACGGAAAACTCCGAACTGTTAGGTCGACTAGCGCGACTGGGGATTTGACCCAAGCCCCTCCCATCAAGAAGCTTTGAGAGTAGAACCTCTCAGAAACTGATGGGGCTAGTCGTCGTCTGTCTGCATATAACAGCGCAAAAACTACAAAGAAAAAAGGCATGCTCATTTCGCCCCTAGCAGACGACATAATCCATTTCACTGAAATAATGAAGATGATTTTTTTTTACACTGTAAAATTAGTTATAAAACGAACGCAACTCATATGTTACTTTTAACGTACAATTTCCAACTTGTTTTGGTTTCGTTTCAAAGAAAAAAACATTCAGAAATTTTGAAGTAAAGTAAATATGGAGATAACTCAAACACTTTAGTTTCTATGAGAAAAAGGATAGAGGCTGATATTTGTATACGCCAAGACTGAAAATGTTAAATATAAATAAGTACTGAGAAAGAAAATATCTTGAATGTCTGTTTATTTAACTGAAAGAAAAAAAAATAACACGACCGCAGCCGGCAGGATTCGAACCTGCGTTGGGAAACCCCAATAGATTTCGAGTCCATCGCCTTAACCACTCGGCCACGACTGCTGTACAGCTGTTTTCGGATAAAAGTTTCAGCATGTGGATAAAAATGCAGGACCCTGGATAAGATTTCTTGTGAGTCCCTGCCCCTTACTTACACGTAAAGTAAGTCCTCAGATCAGCGTTGCCCTTTTTTGTTCTTGTTTCAAACCAAAAAACAGTCAGAAATATTGAAGTAAAGTAAAAATATAAAAAAAAATCAAATAGTTTAGTTTCTAGGAGAAAATGAATAGAGGATCACATTTGTATACCCCAAGACTGAAGAGGTTAAATATAAATAAGTACTCAGAAAGAAAATCTATTAAAAGTCAGTTTATTTAACTTTTAAAATACAAATTTCTGAAAAAATAAAACAATAATATGACCGCAGCCGGGAGGATTCGAACCTGCGCGTGGAAACACCAATGGATTTCAAGTCCATCGCCTTAACCACTCGGCCACGACTGCTCGGTGGACGCATCCCGATAAAAGTTTGAGCATGTGGATAAAAATTCAGATACTGATCCTGGATAAGATATCATGTGATTTCCTTCTCCTTACTTACAAGTAAAGTAGGTTCTCTTCTCTCATCAGCTTCCTCATTCCTTTTCTCACCCCCCCCCCGCCACCCCTCCAGTCAGGAGACCTTTTTTTGTTTATTTTTTTCAATTTCTCATAATTATTTTAGTTTTTCCCATTTTTCTCTGTTCCTATAGGCCGGACAGTTCCAAAATTTTACCAAAATTAGCTGTACATCGTCTAAAGGTATTTTCATCCCGCTTCTTTTGACGCCTCGGTTTTCACGCATCTCTTGAGGGGGGGGGGGGGGGCGTCAGAGGGGCGCAGATGGATCATCCTTTGAAAGTCTCATCTCTCAATTGCAAGTGAGGATTCATTTGAGTTGGGTTGGGTTGAATATTGACGGCCAATTATCTACACTTGGGATATAGGCCCGGGGGGAGTGCCCTTCGTGGGGGTCTTTCTAAGGGAACCTAACCCGTATTTACGCATGGATAAATCCACGGCTCGAAGAAAACCACGAAAACTCCGAACGATTAGGCCGACGGGCGCGAATGGGATCGAACCCAGCACCTCCCGTCTACCAGCTTCGAGAGCACAACCTCTCAGCCACTGGTGGGGCGAGGATTCATTTGAAAGGTCTCGTAAAGCACTTTTGTTTTGTATAGCTTCCCCCCTCCCTTCCCCCCCCCCCCCACCGCTCTCCAAGACCCCGTCAATTAATGCTAAATCATCATTTGTTAAACAACTTCTCTTAGCTGTATCCATCATAAAAGCTGCTATCATAGAACTTTTCATTGCTTTTTTTAAGTTATCTATTAAGTGTTAAAGTGTCTTGAACCATTAAAAATAGTTTAAAGGGTGTCATTAAGCCAGCACATTTGTAAGCAACATCTACCACGCCACCTCTCAGCCCATCGGAGCCCCATCTTTTCACTATTATATTTATTAAAAATACTTCTAGTCACCGAATGTTTTTAAAACTTGGTGTGTTCGTTCCTAATACATTCCGCCAGCCGCACAAAAAAATCTTAGAGCGCTAACTAAATTCTAAAGTGGAGAAGCTGGAGTATGCAAACAAACACTTTATTTTGACGAGTTAGACTTGGCTGAATAAATCTCAACGATAAAAGCCGTGGGTGGCCAATCTATATTCTGCCGTAAGGTAAAATTTTTCCCACTTGTTTTTTTTTTTTTTTTTTTTTTTTTAAGGATAAAGTGTTTTGAAAGGAATATTAAACGAAACTCTTTGAGCGATCTTCGATCACACTTACTCACTTGTTTCTTATTACATATGTCACGTTTACAAATTTTTTTCATCATGGAGATCTTGCTTTGCGAATGTTTACTCCGTGGTTTAATATTTTTATGACTCATAATGAACGAATCTCCTGTGTATACTCTAACTATATACTCTAAAGGATTAATATTCGGTTAACCTAATTTCCACTGAAGTTATTATCTCAGAATCTGTACATTCTTGAATGTAACTCATATCTCAAGTAAACAATTTTTTTGAACGATCTTTCTAAAAATGTAACTTTTATGCAATTTTATTCGAAAAAATAATTTTGAATAAAAATGGCTGCTTGGCATATGAAAACAGAAGTGGTTAGCCCGTATTTGTTTTCCTCAGTCACATGACTTGCGCTTTTATTATATAGATTAAGTATGATAGGATTTAACAGAATAAAGAAAACTTTCATTAATAACTTTTTAAGTTTTGATTCGATTTTCATAAAATTTGAAATGACTCGACAAAATTCTGCAACGATTATATATATTAAATTTCAAATAATTCGTTGGGTAGATTTTGAGCTGTTATATGCTGACAGATGGACGGACGGACCAGACGACGACTATAGGTGCTACATATTTATATAATTACGAACGCACCTAAAAAACAAAGCTGATGCAATTTTGCCATGATACAATGCACCCTCTAAACCCTAATCCATGCATAACATTTAATGTTAGATGTTATTACCAATCGGTTAATACCCGTATTGTTTTTATTTTTATGCTATGATTTTCGGCAGAGTTAGTAGAGGGGGTAATTTTTTTTTCTTACGACTGTACGTGTTGTTATACAAATTTTTACAATCTATTTAACAAAACGTAAAAAGAGAGAGGCCAATTTATACATGAATATCATTCGAATTATATTGTTTATATTAGGTCAAAAGAGTGTAGATTTTATATTTTTACGTGTTTGGTAGTTCGTGCACAAATTCGGGGATGATGATATAAATAAATATTAGATGCATTTTTAACCCTTTCCGGCACAGTGGTCCCACTCCGGGCACACCTAATTTTAATTCCAAACTTGCATTTGACACCAAGAATATTTATTAAAAATTTGTTTCTACAATGTAAGCTTAAAATAAGGAGTTTTTATTTTCTAAAAAAGTCGTTTGTAAATTCCGGTGTCAGTCAGTAATTTCTCATTTCACGAACAGATTTTTCCTGTGCCAGAAAGGTTAATGGTACACGTAAGCCCAGTGGCAGAACTACCTTCAAGTGTCTGCAACGCTAATAATGTTTTCAAAAATAGTCTGCAATATGCAATATATCATATAAATCTATTCTTGCTGCTGTTGTAGTTGTAGTGCTAATTAATTAAGGCATCAGCATTTATCTGCCTTTCTGAGTAAAAAAAAAATTTCTTAAATTCACAGCAAATATTCTGAAAGGTTACAGCAGAGGGGGGAGGGGAGGAAATCCCCTCTTGGCAATAATTTTTCTTGTTGCAGGTCGGATTAACTCTGCTTTTGATTCGAGTCAATTTCAGGTTGAGTGTAGATTCTTGCAAATTGGTTTCGGGTTGACCAGATTTTTCAAAACTTAGTTCAGTATATTGTTTCAGATTAAAAACTATGCCTATATTAATAAGCATAGAACTTTGTGTGTCTGCTGTTTTCTAAAGGAATGCTGCATCTTTTTCGGGACTTTTTCACAAAATTCATGTTTTTTTTCCTGAACCTTTGACGAAATTAGCGTTTCTTTTTTCCCCCTCGACCCTTTGGAGAAATTCAAGTTTTTTTTCTCGTGGCCCTTCGACGAAATTCTCACTTTTTTCCGTGATCCTTTGACGAAATTAGCATTTTTCTGCGGCCATTTGACGAAATTTACGTTTTCTCTGTGGCCCTTTGATGAAATTCGCATTTTTTCCACGATCCTTCAACAAAACTCGAGGGTTTTTTTTTTTTACAATCTTTTGACGAAAATCAAGTTTTCCTGCAGCTCTTTGACGAAATTTGAATTTTTATCGCAATCTGTCGACAAAATTAGCCATTTTCCCAGATCCTTTGATGAATTTCACGATTTTTCGAGATACTTCAACGAAATTTGCCGGTTTTTTTCGAGATCATTCGACGAGATTTGCCGTTTTTTCGAGATCATTCGACGAGATTTGCCGCTTTTTTCGAGATCCTTCGACGAAATTTACCGTTTTTTGGCGATCCTCCGACGAAATTTTCCGTTTTTTCGCGATCTGTCGGCAGAATTCTACGTTTTTTCATGATTCGACGACGAAATTTGCCGTTTCTTCGACGAAATTAATACTTTTTTTCTACGATCTTTTAATGAAGTTGGAGTTTTCTCCGTAGCCCTTCGGCAAAATTCGCATTTTTCCGCGATCCTTCAAAGAAACTCATGTTTTTTTTGACGGCCTTTTGACGAAATTCACGTTTTTTCACGGCCTTTTGACTAAATTTGCTTTTTTTTTCGCGATTTGTAAACAAAATTAGCCATTTTCCGCAAACTTTAAATGAATTTCGCGTTTTTTCCGCGATTCTTCGACGAAATTCGCCGTTTTATTCGCGATCCTTCGACGAAGTTTGCCGTTTTTTCGCGTAATTTACGCGCTATAGCGCATCCGCGGCATCGCTGTATGTTTTTAGTCTGCTGGTGCCCTGAAAAGTCTGCGACGTCCGTCGCAGTGTCGCGTACATTCTGCCACGGGGCACGTAAGTATCTGACATAAACTCCTTTCATTGAATTTATCCTATTAGTAGATTAGTACATATATATATTTTTTTTTTTTTTTTTTATTCCAGAAATATTGTCTTTATTTCGAAATACATGCAGATACTCGAATGTAGATGTATTAAAAAATAAATAAATTTGAAAACATTTTTGATTGAAGCAACTTGTTTCATAACCATGTCATCTATTGTCATTTATAAATAGCTTGAATGTTTTCGCAAGTGTTTCACAGCTTTCTGAAAACTAAGTCGGCAGAAAAATGTTCAATGTGTATCACTGATATTTTAAAAGCGAAAAAGTTTGAAATTTAATTCCTTCTGGCAGGAATTTTCAAACATCTTTGAATATTATATGATGTAACATATACTTCTTATTACTGACAGATTAATAATTGTTTTTCTAATAAAAAATTAAATCTATTTGTTTTTACGTAGTTTAAAACAGATACGGGATTTTTTTTTTAAATAATAAATGAAAATGAAAATAAGTGGGAAATTATGGGTAAAGTGGAATTAAAAAACGATATTGGAATTAAATTTAGTTTTTTTTTCTGTTTTAATTGCTTTTCTGATTCATTTCCTATTTTTGACAATGATAAATAAGTAATAAACTGAACCAACTATTATTATATATTTAGTTGCATGATTTGTATTTAATCTAATATGAATGATTGCATATCAAATAAGTTAATCAAATTATTTTAGCAAATGTAATTAAAATCGATATTGCAGTTCAATATTTTGCTGGTTTAATTATATCTTCAGTTTATTTTCAGCGTAAAAAAAAGCGATAAATGAGACGTATATTAGTAACGAGTTCAACATAAAATTGTAACGACTAAACTTAGGGTAAAATATAAAAAAATTATAGATTAAACAAATAACTTTCTTGATTAAATAGTAGTAAATCTACAGATCAGAGGCCTCAACGACAGCTCTACAAATCATTGTTCATTAATCTCACTCATTTTTAACATTATCTGCATAATATTTGATACCCTAAAAAGTTATTTATACATTTATAAGAATATAAAATTTATCGAAAGTTCCGGATATTTTAGAAGTATCCCATTAAACACAATGTTATGCAACGATAGGATAAACTACTTATTACTGTATTTTTTCAGAATAACAATACATTACTTCAGGGGGTCTCCACAGGGGGAGTTCGGGGTGCAGCACCCCCCTCCCCATCCCCCGTAACCTCTCCTTCTCCGAACGAGAAACGTTTACTGAATCATATATACAGAGACAGCAATACTTCTAATACGGAATCTCAAGTGACCTCTGAAAAATTCCGTTTTAGACAGGTTATCGTCTTAGCAAGTAGAATTTTAAAATACACTGCTCAAAACAATTAAAGGATATTTGAAGTTTTATACAAAATAAAGATATAAACGAAATTTTTTTGCCGAAAATAGAAGAAGAGAATCACAAATGCAAATTTTTCTGGTTTTCAAACTGTGGAGTATGCAAATTTTGAGTTCGACGTCAAAAACGTAGCTTCAGCGGCAGCGAATGAAATTTGACTTTCAACTGGATAAAAGAGAATGAAGACAAGAATGATCGGCATTCAGTGATTGCTTTGTTTCGATGCGTACGATGTCTCAGCGAAGTCATTTGACAGATTCAGAAGCTTGGAGAATTTTTGGTAGGTTAGAAGGGGGCCAAACTCAAGCCGAAGTAGCGCAAGTCATTGGAGTGTCACAAAGTGTCATTTCCAGGATCTGGAACCGTTTTTTTGGAGAGTGGATGTGCAGGCCGAAGACCAGGGCAAGGTCGTAGACGGGCAACAACGCCCAATGAAGATCGGTATTTAGCGTTAACAGCTCGGAGACACCGAAACATGAACGCTACTCTTCTCCAACAACACCTTCGCTCGGCTACAGGCACCACGATTTCAACTCAGACTGTCCAAAACCGGTTCCATGCTGTAGGTCTGTATGCTCGCTGACCGATGGTATGTGTTAGATTAACATCAAGGCATCGTCGCGACCGCAGGGAGTGGGCAACCGAGCATGTCAACTGGAGGAGAAATGAATGGAGCAATATTCTGTTTTCTGACGAGTCCCGTTTTTCTGTGCATCCGGATAATAGGCGTATTTTCATCTGGAGGGACCGTGGCAGTAGGAATAATCCTGCGTTCGTGCACGAAAGTGTCAGATTTGACGGTGGAGGAGTGTTGGTGTATGGTGGCATCTCCATTGACGGGCGCACTGACCTCTACATCATTCGAGATGGAGCTCTGACTGGTCGCCGATATAGGGATGAGATCCTCAGACCTATTGTAGTCCCTTACGCTGCAGCAATCGAAGATAACTTCATTTTAATGGACGATAACTGCAGGCCACATCGTGCAAACCTGGTGGAGGATTTCCTTTTCGAGGAAGGAATCGTTCGAATGGAATGGCCAGCGTGTTCTCCAGACATGAATCCAATCGCGCACGTTTGGGACTCTCTAGGAAGACGAGTTTCTGGCCGCCAACAACCCCCACAAACTCTCCAAGAACTGGAAAGAGCTCTTCTGGAAGAGTGGGGCAGAATACCCCAACTCGTCATTAATAGCCTCATTGAGTCCATGCCTCAAAGGTGTTCAACGTTGCTGGCCGCCCGTGGAAACCATACCCCCTACTGAAAATGATTTTCTTTGAAGAAAACACCTTTTCTTATTCTTTTTTTCTCATATGCACAAATTGTGTTTTTTTCCTTTTGTACACAAATGCGCAATAAAATGCATTTTTTTCTGCCAAACATGTGTAATTTATTCTCATATAACCTACTATGTCTGTCGACCATGTATCAATCAGCTAAAAAGTTTCCCAGATACAAAATCCACCTAAAACTGCAATATCCTTTAATTGTTTTGAGCAGTGTAGTAAGAAAGTTTTCAGTTATACACAGGTACCGTTTTTTTTTTTTCAGGTATTCTTTAAGACTGTTAAAACCTCGTTTCTATAAAGCACTTCTGAAGAGCATAGGTGTATTGCAGTGAAACGTGTCTAAGCGAAACCTGTCTATAACATAATTCTTTCTCAAACGGACAAAAAAAAAATCAAGTTTCGACGAAAAAAACGTCATACAATTATATTTGCTAAGATGGAGACCTGTCTAAAATGGAGATTTTTTACAGTCCTTTTCAACTCATCTTTGCAGGTTTTACTGAAGGGCGACATTTCATGAGTTTCTAGGGGAGTAGGGGGGAGAAGGAGGCAAAGTTTGTTTTTAAAGACAGGAGCTGAAATATCGTGCAGGATTGCCCAAATCGTGCACAAAATAGAAATAGGCCCCCACAATAAAAAATGCAGTGTGAGATTTTGTCTTCTTATCTTTACTTCTTTCACAAACATGTGATTCTTCAGCGAATATATATTTAATTTTAGTAGTAGTCCGCGAATTTTTCTTCTTCTTTTTTACGCAAAAGCAATTCGTCAACCAATCGCGGTAAACATCGCGAATTTTACGAATTAGAATTTTAAAAAAAAAAGTTAAATTGGCAAAATTGGTCGCGGAAAAAATCGTTAATTTTTTCAAATGACCGTGAAAAACTATTGCGAATTTCGCCAAAGATCATTGAAACAAATAGAGATTTTCGTCAATCCGTCGCGGAAAAGAATCGCGAACTTAGTATAACTATTGCGGAAAAATATCGCGAAATTCATCAAAAGATTGAACAAAAAAGATCAGGAGTTTAGTCAAACGATCGCGCAAAAAAGGGGAATTTCTTCAAAGATCGTGCAAAAAAAATCTACTTTTGTCAGTCGGTTGTAGAAAATGACTTCCGAATTTCAATAAACGATCTTAAGAGTCGCGAATTGCAGTGTTGAATTCAGACACTTTTCTCCGGGAGGGATTTTTGTAGCTCCGGGGGGGGGGGGGGACATAATAGAGTTCCGGGGGGGAAATTCCACTTTTTGCCCATTGAAAGCATAAAATCTCAAATCTTCCGGGGGGGGGGACATTCCCCCCGGGCCACCCCCTGAATTCAACACTGGCGAATTGCGTCAAAAGATTGCGAAAACAAATAGCGAATTTCGTCGATCAGTTGCGAAAAAAAAATGTCGGAAATTTCGACAAATGGTGGAAAAAAATTCGTCGACGATCGGAATTTCGTCAAAGGTTGTGCAAAAAAATAGCAATTTTTGTTAGTCGGTTGCTGAAAAAGACACCCGAATTTCAACAAACGATCGCAGAAAAGAGTCGCGAATTTCGTCAGAAGATGGCGAAAACAAATAGCGAATTTCGTCGATCGGTTGAAAAAAATGAAAATGATCAAAAAAAAAAAAAGAAAAGAAACAATCACGAAAAAAAGTCGTGAAATTCAATCGGTCACGAGATAATCAGCACACGAACAGCATCAATAAGTTATGAAATTTGCAAATGTTGTAATCCATAGGTATAAGAAAATTTTCATTAATGATTTTCTTTCAGTAAAAATTTTCCGCGATCATTTTCTGCCTTCTTCTTCAGACTATGATCTAAATTCCATACAATTCAGAAATCTGCAAAACCCTTGGTCTCAGGTCCCTTGCTCCTGCATTGGGTGGAGTCTGTCGGATTAAAAACATGATTCGGGTCGGTTACAACCAAATCTGGACAGAACTCTAGTGTCAGGCTGTGGAGATTTTTAAGAGCTGTTATATACAATATCAATTAATAAAGCATATGATTTAACAGCATTATAACGATTGGAGTAAATATATTGTGACACTAATAAAACTAAATTAACAAATCATATAATTAGGAAATAGAATACACCTCCCCATCCCCCACCCCCGAAAAATAAATAAAAAAATTCCCCTTAAATTTTTGGCTAAAGAGAGAATTTATCACTAAAATTCTAGCCTTGGGAGTGACGAGTTTTCTTTTAGTCATGCTGTACACAGCTCAGAAGCAATTCATAGTGTTTTTTCTCACATATATTTCTAAAACTAGCCAAAATACTCATTAAGATAAATGTCTCACTTATAGAATGCTGCAATAGAAAAGCTTTAGAAAACATTTCAATGTTTAAAGTATTTATTAAATGTTTATTATTTTCTTCTATCTTTACAAGAAAAAGGTATTGGATTTATGAAAATTTGCCACTTCCGGTTTTCGACGAATTTATACGTTTTAGAAGGTCATGAACACAATTAGACTATTTTTAGAAAATGTCTGTCTGCGAGTCTGTCTGTGTGTCTCAGTGTCTGTATGTGACAAATATTTTGTGGGCGCTGTATCTCAAGAACTAACGCACGGAATTTGATTAAACTTTATATTCAGTTAGACATTGATATAAATGGGTGGTGTTTAGTTTTTGGTGTAAATCGCTCAACAGATGGCGATGCTATGCTACATTTTTCATGATTTTTGCGATAGCTATATCTTAAGACCTAATGCACAGAATTTCACCAAACTTCAGATTCGGTTAGACCTTGACATAAATAGAAATTGATTACGATTTGGTATAAATAGCCCAATAGGTGGCGCTGCTATGCTACATTTTGCACGATTTTCACGATAGCTATATCTCCAGAACTAACGCACATAGTTTAATAAAGCTTTAGATTCAGTTAGACCTTAATATAAATTGGTGCTGATTTGTTTATGGTGTATGTGAAACCTGTAGGAGATAGAAGAAAGTTTTGGGATTGGCACATCAGACGAGTTTTTAGGTAGATTTCGTAAGAAATACTACCTATTACATTCTCACCTAAGTTGGAAATTTTGAAAAATTTTTGCAGATCAACGCCGATCATGACTCCCAGAACCCAAAACCACTAAGTTCACATGTATAACATTCCCATCAGCCCCAGCACGCTTCAAAGCTAAACCTGCTTATCCTCCTCCTGATTTCTTTTTAGGGTTTCGTTCATCTCACAAAACCCTATTCGTCCCGCTACGTTGTCTGGCCATCACAGAGCCGGTTCTCAGAAACCATATAACTTACAGACTTGAAATTTTGTGTACTTATAGCTGAATACCTACTATGAAGCTGAAAATCATAAAATAAAAAAAAATCGTATTAATTTAATATAGAGAGATAATAAAAAACCAAAAAACTAACAGCCTTTTCCTATTAACTTTAAACATTTTTTGTTATAGCAGTTACCTACAATTAAAAATCCACAATAAAATTCTTTCTACAATAATTAATTTTCTATTGAAAGATTTCCACGGGAAAAATGAAAATGAAATAAAAAGTTTCACCAATTGAAAAAAGATTAATAGGACATTCATATTGGTAATAAAACGAGAATTTTCAAACATTTCTCAACAATACAAGGAGTATGAGTATAATGAATGAGCTTTCTGTAAGTACAGAAAGCAGCTTAATATGATGTCATTAGAGAATTAAAAAGAAAATTAATCTAACGTCATATTGGAAGTTTAACGGACTTTTTCAAATGTTTGAGAAGAATACAAAGAGAGCATCAATATAAGTAACAGAGAAAGCAAGTACTAGATATGACGTCAACAATTGATTATAACGTCATATGAGTTCGAGGAACGTATTGAATCATGATAAAAACCCGTTTATGGAAATATTGGCATATTTGAACATTTTGAAGGTCTCTATACAGCATGTTTAATTTTGAAATTGACTTTTTTAAATATCGCATTTAGCCCACATGACAGATATTATTATGACAGAGTATAATAGATATCAGACCGGTTCAGATTTTCGAAAAAAAAAACAGAAAAATAGACCGGTAAATTTTTACTTTATAAAAAACATGACTTTTTTTTTTTTTTAAATGAAATTTATTTGGATTTATTAAAGAAAGGGTAAGTGTTTTGAAAGGAATATTAAACGAAACCCTTTGTGCGATCTTCGATCACACTTACCCACTTGTTTATTCTTTCTATGGTCCTAACCAGGAGCTTAAGAGGCTAATTCACTCACGCTAAAAACCCCGCTCGTTAATGTTAATCCTACGGGGCAGTTATTTTATAATATCTCGTTTGCATTTAAATATTTTTAAATGCTTTTTTTTTTTTTTTTTTTTGCATTAAATAGCTGAGGTATATTGCTAGCCTTTTTCAGTTTTTCGATTTTGATTACAGGTATTTTTCTATTAGCATACTTTCATTTTCGGAACCGGTTTCGAAAGTGAAAGTATCGTCATTAAAAAAATCTGCAAACAAAATCGAAAAACTAGAAAAGGGCCTGCGATACATAGCGATCGACCTTAGCTATCGAAAACAGAAAAAGAAATCACTTTAAAATATTGAAATGCAAACGAGATATTATACAATAACTGTCCCAGAGGATTTACATTAGCGAGCAGGTGTTTTCGCGTGAGTGAAGTAGCCTCTTTCTTAACCGGAGTCGGTCGGGTCGCAATCTGTCCGAGAAGACTTGAGTCAACTCTTTTCAAACGAATCCAGACAATTATTAAAGCTTCTCAGTTTCATCAGCAGCTTTACAGTTCTCTTTTAGGTGTAAAAACTCCCATTCAGGTTCAATTGTTTCAGTAATCCGTGAAAATAAAATTTATGCCGTGGTTGGAGTTTCGGCTGGCGCCAGATTCCTCTCTCCATCCCTGATATGGAACCTCCTTCGTAACCGTCACGGCTTGTGACTAGAGATGAGTTCGTGCTCTCTTTTCGGAGCCCGGGCCCGCCCGAGCCCGACGATTTTAAATCCGAGCCCGAAACATTTTGTGTCTTCAGATTGTGACAAGAGATGAGTTCGTGCTCTCTTTTCGGAGCCCGGGCCCACCCGAGCCCGACGATTTTAAATCCGAGCCCGAAACATTTTGTGTCTTCAGAGCCCGAACCCGATACCAAAAAGAATTGCATAATATTTAAAAATTGTTTTAAAAGTAATATCTCATTTTTTAAAAACTCCGTAATTTAAAATAACTGTTAATTCGAGTGAACGTAATTAATTTTATGGAAATTTACATTCAATCTTATCAAAAGAGAAGTTTGGTATCCAATAAAAATATACTTCCTTTAAAGGATGTTCATATTTTTCTCTCCGAACAAGCAAATCTGATGGACACATTAACAAAGTTTGTTTTTATGAATAAATGCATGAAGTTTGCAGAAATTACTATTTCTATGCCGAATAATCGAACGTTTTCTATTTCCTATAAAAGGTTTTTTTCGTAAATTATAATTGAACTCTTAATTAAAGCAATATTTCGTGTTCCTGAAAAGTAACTTAAATTAAAAATTTGACACCGTTATCTGAAAGATCCTATGCTTTTATAGGAAAAGTGAAAACACTGTTCGATTGCATTCTATCGGAATAACAATACATGACAATTATATCTACTTACGAATGAAAGTGACTTCGTAAATGTGCAGAGCAGAGTTTTAGCATGAGCAGAGATCATAATTAAAAATAGAATCACTAACGTTATTTTCATATGAAGAGCGATTATGACTCGCACACAATAGAAGACTAAAAATTTGCAAACCTAAGCTATTGCTGATTGACAAAAAACGAACAAAAAAAATATCTTTTCGCGTTAGATCTCTAATATATATATATATATATATATATATAAACGTTCCAATTAAAAAATATCCTACTGTCCCAATGGCGCCATATCACCCAGCCGCCAGTCGTGTCACAAATATTGTAAATTTTCTTTTTAAAGTAGCATTCTAATACTAGAAAAGTAAAAAAAAAAAAAAAAAAAAAAAAAATATGTTTCTCTTTTATTCATTCTGATCAAAATAACATTAAAACGACTTGAAATGGAATATGTAATTTTTTTAGGGCAAAAAAGGTTATTTTTATTTTTCCTATATGAGAATAAATAAAATTGTTAGTTTCCAAAAGATTGATCCCGAGCACACCCGGGCCCGAAGGCTGGTATAAAAATCGAGCCGAGCCGGTGTCGGGCCCGGGCTCGGGCTGAGCCCGTCTCATCTTTAGTTGTGACTGGTGTCAGTCTTTTGTGTTTTACCTGGCTGTAGGCACCAATGTTTTGTCCGAGGTCTCTTTGTCATGTCGCCGAGGGAACTCTCCTTTGACGCAAGCTCCCCAATATTTCAGCTGATTTAAAGGATACGGGTTACGTCACAGCGGTTTTTTTTTTAAAAAAAAAAAGGTGGTGTAAGTCATTAATTTTGAAAAATTGAGTTAAGTCAGTATAGACTATCTAGACACGTTAATATAAAAATAGGAATATTGGTTTAAGTGATAGTACCACAAAATTTGCCTGTAAATAGCACTCGAACATATTTTATCCCATAGAAAATCATTATTAGTGCGTTCAGAAAATCGTTGTTTTTGAGCATTTAAGAATATTTGACTTACACCGCTCTGCTTTAAATGCCCCGAATAAAATACACGTTGAACCACTAATGTAGTTGAGCCAGCTATTGTTTAATTGCATGACTTGTTTTTAGTTTGATTGCGTAAAGTTTCTTTTAATCTGGAGCATAATTGTAATAGTGAAATTTATATGAAATTAACAAAACATTTAAGATTTATTTAGAATTTATTTTAAATTATTTAGGTTATCAATGGTTGCCTAAAAAATAAAGGACATTTTTACGTAAGGTAGAAGAAGATACAAAAAGCTTATTTCTCCTGTGCATACGTGAATATTTAACAGTTCTCTGATTTTCGATCTCAAAATCTAAAAGGTATCAAATATTCAAATACATTTATTTTTTCAAAATTACCCATAACTACATAACTCAATTTATATACTTGTGGCTCAAAAAAGGGGGGAAAAAGCCGTTTCCTTGTCTTAACATCATATTTATCCATCGGGATTAAAATAAGGGACTGGCAATTTGTATTTTTACGTGTTCAACATCGTGGTATTTGGGGCCCTCTGTAGCCAAGTGCGAGGCCTCCGAGATCACGCTGTGTGTGATCTCGGAGGCCCCGCCGAGTGGCTGTGGATAAGCGGCACTACACCGCTCATCTCTTGCAAGCATGGGAGAAGGTGCCGTGTTTGACTTCCGGTGATTCCGTTGCACACTTTGTGGAATGAATTCTCGGTTTTAATCGTCAGTGCCCGCCCGGTTTGACTTTGACCTTGTAATCTTCAGTGATGTCTATTTCCTTATGTCTACACAGTCCTCATCTCGACAAAGGCTTATAAGCGGACATTAATGTTAAGCAAACAAGTTTGATGTATATTCTCAAATAAATAAAAAAATCGTGGTATTTAGTATCAATGTAACGGTGATCACAAACACACCGACGACGCGACACATGCTTCTCGGAAAAAGCGGCGGTCGCCCTCTTGGGGTCATTTTCCTGTTAACACTGAAAGGTACTAGTAGCAGACCCAAACATGGAAGATGCCACCGGAAACATTTAAAAGCTAAATCCAACAAATTTAATCCATCGATCAGTAGTGTTCGGGCTGGGCTGGGTGGAGCGGGGCGGGGCGTTTAATACGTTGGACGACCACGGCGGCTTCGAGATTTTTATACTAGCTCTCGGGGCGGGTGCATGAGGACGACCGCCGCTACTTCACGGAAAAGGCAGCACGCGTCTTCATGTCGATCCCTTTCTTTTTAACACAGCTCGGAACGGTAGTAGCAGACTCAATCGCAAAAATGGCACCGGAAAATTTCTTAAGTTAAAGCCCTGTGGCCTCCCTGTGCGCCCAAGTGTATCGCTTCCTTGAACCTTCAGCCAGGACGACCTCCTACCTCCTATTCCGTATGACCTTAGCGATGGCGATGCCGGCCTTGACGCACCCTTCACGCTTCAAGAACTACTGCTGGCCATTCAGAAGACCCGGGCTACCACTCCTGGTAGGGATGGAATCTCAGCCAAGCTTCTCCAAGGTCTGTCTCGTGAGAGCACTGTGAAACTACTCGCACTCTACAACGACCTTTTTGACTATGGCGCCGTGCCCTCTTCGTGGAAGGAAGCCTCCATTGTCCCAATCTGCAAACCTATGAAACCTGCTCGTCTCATCTCCTCTTATCGCCCCATCGCCTTGACTGCTCCAAAGTTTTCGAGCGCCTTATACTCCCCCGCCTCATCTTTTGGGCTGGGTACAACAACATTTTCCAAGCCTCCCATTATGGGTCCATGCCATTCAAAGACACTACGGCGGCTCTGTTCAAATTCTTTGACGACACCTCCAGAGCTCGCTCTTCCCACCAGGCTGCTTTTGCCTTGTGTTTGGATATCCGCTCGGCATACGACTCGGTTTGGATTAATGGCCTCATTTATAAACTTGCCAGCCTTGGCATCCGGGGAAAAATTGCCCGTTGGATCGCCAATTTATTGACGGATCGTTCAATTAACATCCGTTGGAAGGCCACGTATTCTGGCCGCGGGCCATGCAGGAGAGGGGTACCTCAGGGTACGTCGTTTCTCTTCATGATTTTCCTTTTTTAATATCTTTGAGATCCTAGAATGTGGATTATACCTCCTTATTTACGCCGATGACATCGTCGTATATGCTTTGTGGGAGGACCCTTTCCGCACTTTGGCCAAACTCCAAAACTGCATTGACCGGCTGGTGCAATGGTGCACGGCCTATCACCTCTCCATCTCACCGGATAAAAGCACCGCCATTGACTTCTCCCGTCACCGGCTGATGGATTCAAAGGTTATCCTTAGGGGAATGGAACTCGAGTGGAGTCCTGCAGTCAAGATCCTTTTCGTCTGGTTCGGCAGATCCATTCTTTTTAATCATTTTTCATCCTTCGGGCCAAGGCCTTCAGGAGGCTAAAGTACCTTAAAGCCGTTGTTTCACGGTATCATGGTACACTGTCCACATGCTAAAAATTGTTGACTGTATGGTTCGTAGCCTCCTTGAATATGCCTGTCCTCTTTTCCTTAAGGTCTTTCCTTCGACCCTGAACTCTTTTGAGGTCACCTACATTGCTGCTCTCCGGGTCGCCACCGGCCTCCCAAAGTGCACCCCCATTCCGCTCCTCCATCGTGAGGTTAATGCCTCGTGCATGCACAGCCGAATCCGCTGCATGGCCAACAGGTTTCTTGTACATCAACCTCTCTCTTCCTCACCCTCGACTCCCGACTGACTCTATTTCTCCAGGCCATCTCTCTGCTGCCGCTGCCCGCGACCTACGTTATACACGGCCGGTGCATGACGTTTAAAACGTCACATGGAGTGGATCATTTTTTCACGATGATTGGTGCAAAACGGAGGGCTCGCTGCTTTACACCAATCACCGTGGAAAAATGATCCACTTCGAGTGACGTTTTAAACGTCATGCACCGGCCATGTATAACGCAGGTCGCGCGCTGCCGATCTCCTTGCTAGTTATAATATTCAGGCTAACTGCATTCTAAAGTTGCTCTCAGCTAAAGTCTCAGCTCATTCTAAAGTTGCTCTTTGCTCTCAGAGCTCAGTGGCTCTCTTGGACAATAGATCAGTTTCAACCGAGGCTAACGAAAAAGAAAGGCTACCGCGGTGCTTTACGCGTATCTCTTTTTACAGACCGCCGGAGTCACGTGATGCTCGAATGCACCAATGCAGGTGTACGAAAAGAGCATCACGTCACTCTAGCGGTCTACGAGGCTAACGAAAAAGACAGGCTACCGCGGTGCATTCCACTTATCTTTTTTTACAGACCGCTAGAGTGACGTGATGCTCTTTTCGTACACTTGTATTGGTGCATTCGAACATCACGTGACTTCGGCGGTCTGTAAAAAAAGATACGCGATAAGCACCGAGGTAGCCTGTCTTTTTCGTTAGCCTCGAGCGGTCTGTAAAAAAAGATAAGTGGAATGCACCGCGGTAGCCTGTCTTTTTCGTTAGTCTCGGTTTCAACCACGTGATCACTAGCCCACCAAATTTTATCCAACCAATCATAAACATCGATTTGTAGCCTGAAAAATGAGCTAAACCAATCACAATCCACCATCTTTGAGGGGCAAACATAAACACCCGTCTGGTTGCTAAGGTGGTTGCTAGGTTGTGACGTTGTGACTAGGTTGAAACTGATCTATGCCGCCGTTGGCGAAGCGTAAGTCTCAGTAATGGATACAAATGAAACGGTAACAGTAACAAACTGTGACGGTCACAAATCTGAAATTTGTTACCGGCATGAAAAGAGCGATACAAAAGAAACACTTGTGACCGTCACAAATGAAGACAGCGGGGTCACAAAGTTGTTACCGCTTATTCGATTATTTTTACGATACGCTTCAATGATTGGTTCAGAAGTATTATAATGGCGGATTCGCGGTTGTTCAAAAGCTCGGAAAATATGGAGATATTTCCATTTTTTTTAGATTTGAACCGATACAATTTATTTTTAATAATATTGAATTAACATATGCGAGTTTTAACGCTAAATTTTTTATAGAATTCTAATCTAATATCAAGTAAAAGTTGTTTAGCGTAATATTTATTTATAATTTATGTTATATCAGTTTGTTGTCAAAAAATTCCTTATTTATTCTTTATCTATAATATATTTTCTCCAATCCTCCCCCTCCCCAAAAAATTATTTAAAAAATGAATTTGTCGATTACTGTGACCTTTTTGTCACCTATTATTTCTAATCAGTATTTCTTAAAATTAATGTTTAAATAAATTTGTGCCTTGTAACAAAATTGTAACTATAACATATCTGATTGTTTAGAAGAAAAAAAAAAAAAAAAAAAAAAAAAAAACACTTTTTATCTCTCCAAACTTTCATATATACAATTTCCTTTAACTTTATATTAATCTCATTTATATGGCCCCTTTTATTATTTATAATTGCAATATATGTCTGTGTCATCTACATAAGATGTGTTGCATATTTAAAATACTCCCCCCCCCCCTCCTGGTTCTTTTATATACTAAATCTTCTACTGTTATGTGACTACTGGAATCTATTTTACTATTGCTGCTATTTGTGTTGGCCCGTTGGAATGCGTTTAGGAGGCTAGAAAGATTTATAATCAATCTTCGGTCTCTTAAATGCATACTTGCAGGCTAAATCACATTCTGAATTTTAAAAAAGCTGCTCATGACTTGTGCACATTGAAACTTGTCAAAAGTAAGTAGTTTTCTTTCTTTCTTTTAAAAAAAAATAAATAATAATTAATGTGTTCCTATAAAATTTTATTTCTTGCTCTAAAATAGAAATTGTATTATCTTTCTTTTTTTCACAATATTATGCTGTAAAAACTGTTTCTTTATATTTTTATACTCTGAATTACAAATATCAAATTTAAAAATAAGATAAGCATGCATCTTAAAGGATTTTTTTTATTTAATTTATAGTTATATTTAATATATTACAGATTTTCTTTTTTTTTTCAATGTATTAATCTGGGGTTACATTTTTTAACTTCTTCAACATTAATATATAATAAATTTCAGTCATATTTTCCATTGTAAATCAAAACACCCAAAAATTCATTACTGTTCAGGAAAATGTTAGTAGTAAACAGAAAAACCCTACATTAATAAACTGAAACACTCTACACATTGTAATATATAATTTTTTTTCTGTATGTGTGTTTGTTAGAACCAAAACTTCATGAAAGCTAACTAATAAAACAAAATATTGAGATTAAAGATAAAAAGTTTTTACATCATAACATTTATGATCAGGGTTGGGAAATCACATCAATTTATTCATTAGTGGCAAGTAGATTTTTTAATGAGGATAGCGAATTTTTAGATAGTCTTTTAAATACTAAAGGTATAGAAAATATATCAAGTTATATTTCATGTTTCTCCCAAATGCAGTAATGTGAACATGACATTGTGTTTTGTTATACCTTAAACCTTTCCCTTTTATGTATTTTTTCTTAATATTGTACAAAAAATATATATATAAATGTATTGTAGAAATGAATTATTTTTCGAGTCGTGTAAATTTTGCCACACCAATTTCATTGCGTATTGCATCTTGCTACATATTAAAACATCCTTGGTGGTAAGATTTTCTGAAAACACATCCTTGTTTATCATGAAAAGTTTTACAATAAGCAGGGGTCGATATTGATACAGACAAAATTTGGACCTATTTAGGGCTCCTTCACAAAATCCTTTAAAAAAAATAGGGCCCTTTTCAAAATTCCTCTTAACAAAATAGGTCCTTCACAAAATTCCATTCCATGAAAGCACACTCTTTAATTTTTATTTTCTTCAGTTTTAAATTGTATTATTTGCAAACAAAACAAGTTCACCTGAAAGGAAAAACTTTAACAGAATGACTTAAAAAAGTTACGCTTGGTTTGAATTTGAGTAACTGGATTTAATATCTCGTTAAAAAATGTTATTTTTCGCAAAAAGTGAGGTTATAAAGTTCTACTGCATTCTGTTAAGTGAAGGTAAAATTAATTAAAATACCTAATTTGCTTTGGGTACTTGAAAAAAAAAATTCTGCTGTTAATAACAAAGCTAAAATTTATTTTAATAGTGAATTTTTGATGAGACCAAGCTGTTGGCCCGGTGAGCGTGTGTGAGGTTCTGGCGTCAGCTGAGAGTTTCACGTGCGCGTTGCGGGTAATTTTCCAGTGCGGGTGAGGAAAAGGCTTCGGGTATCGAAATACTTCAATTTCGGTGCGATTGAATTTTTGTGTCTTTGGGAGTAGTAGCGGAAGGGTGTGGATAAAGTTGGTGAGAGTTAGTCTGGTCTCCAGGTACGCTTTGCATTATGGCGGGGACGAAAGTGAAAATAAAAGAAAGTATAGGTTTCGACAGTGCAGAATTCAAGAAATACAACTGGAACGATGAACGCACAGCAAAAGAACAAATCAAGATAATACTAAACTTAAAAGAATATGTAATAATTACTGAGAGTCAAGAGGGTGGAATTCATAAACTTAACCCAATCCAGCTGAAACGGGAAATAAAAAAGAGCTTGCAGAGTTACAAAGAAATCGATACTGTCAGATACACTAGAAATAATAAAATGTTGCTAATTACGAAAGACTACGAATGTGCAAGTGAGGTGGTTAACAAGGAAAAAATATTTGATACGAACGTAACACATAACCTAATGAATGAGAATATCATAACAAGATTTTTAATATTCAGAATCGATACGGACATTACAGTAAAAGAAATTCAGGAGGAGATTGAAGAAGAAAATTCAATGATAGTTCGCAATGTTAGAAGATTTACTACCAGACAGGAAGGACGTGTAATTCCTACGGGTACGGTACTAATAACGATATATGGACACGAACTACCGGAACACGTAAAAATGTTCTATATGAGACAAAAAATCCGACTATTTGTCGACAGACCTCGCCGATGCAATATTTGTCAAAGTTTCAATCACGCATCGAATAAATGTCAAAACGAGAAGAAATGCAAGCGTTGCGGAAATAATCATCCCGAATTAGTATGTAAAGACATGGAAGTACGATGTGCAAACTGTGGGAAAGAGCACGAGGCTGATGACAACGACTGCGAGATAAAAAAAAAAAGAGGCTGACATCCAAAAATACAAAAGTGAAAATCACATTACACTGGCTGAAGCACGACGACAATTCAACTTTCAAGCAACAAACAACTACGCGGCAAAAATCAAAACAAATGTCGATAAAGAACGAGCAGAGAGTAATTTTCACAAGTTAGCTATACTGGTGGAAGAAAAGTTCAACAAAATTATGGACATAGTGTTAAATATTTGCGAAGTGATGGTTATGTCGCAGCAAAAGTCGGAAAATGTGGTAGAAAAGGATTCGGAAGCAAAAGACAGTGAAATGACAACAAAAAGTAAAATAGCGAAAAGAGACGTGATATCAGAATTGTATAACCACCTAAGAGACAAGAAAATGAAGCTGATGAATGAAGTCGAGCAGGAAGAAGGACAGGTACAACAATCATTTTCAACTCCAGAACATGAAAGCATGCTTACGGACTCTGACGATGTATAAGGTCTGTTGTTTGTGCTGGATTTTTGCACTGTTTTTAATGGTTTGGTTTTCTTGGTGGACGGGACGACTGTATTTTTTCTGGACGTCTATGAAAACTGTCTTTTGGGGTAAGTGTTGGAAGTTTTATTGGTTTTTCGTTGTTTTGTGTATTTTAAGTGGTTTTTATTGTTGATTGTTGTATGGATATATTATTATATCAATGGAACATTAGAGGCATTCGGTCAAATTTGCCCTGGCTGCGGACTAGTACGTTTCGGGATTGCATAGTTTGGGCGTTTCAAGAAACGCTTTTGAACAATAATCATAAGCTGTTTTTTAGAAACAGAAATATATTTCGAGCTGACAGACCTGGCAATTTAACGAGTGGGGGAGGTGTTTTACTTTTAGCGGTGTCAAGTAGGATTCCAGTACAAATTATTAATCTTCCCAATACTAGCCGGGATCATGAGGCGCAAGGGATTAAAATATGGTATAAAAATCGCTGGATCGCGATAATCAACATTTATGCACCGAAGGGTTTTGCTGACATTAGGTGGTTGGACAGGATTAAAGATATGATTGGGAATCATTAATATTATAGTTGGTGACTTCAATATTAACTTTCTAAATTGGTACAATAACCCCAAGGCTCAGAAATTGATAAACTTGATTAACTGGATTAATCGTACGGACGCCATTTTAATGAATTTGGATCATGTTACAAGGTTTAGAGGTGGGGGTGCAGGGTCATTACTGGATCTGACTATGGTTTCAAGTAGTTTAGCAAGTGGACTTCAAGTGGAGATGTTTTCGGATCCGATGGGGTCGGATCATTATCCTATCGGGATTAAGGAAATTGCTGGTTGCCGCAGTGATGGGAAACTATTTCGGACGCAGGTCAATTGGCAGTGTGTTGGATCAGCGGTTGAGAGGTTGGGGGATGAGGTCTATGCAGAGGGGATAGACAGGTGGTCCAAGGAAATTTCAAAGTTTATGGGTCAGTATACTGATAGGATCCCAGTGAGTGGCAGTAAGCTCCCGCCGGGTTGGGGGATTGTTACCCGTCGGCTTTTGGCATTAAAGAGGTTTTACCATAGGAAGGCGATTCGGTTGGCTCAGATGGACTTATGGTGCAAATATAAATTCTATAACGCAAAGCTTAAGAAGCAGATCAAAAAAGATAATCAGAGGTTTTGGGATTCGGTGGTCAGGGAGGCAGGGAGAGGGTATCAAATTTACAAGATCATCCGTGGGATAAATACACTGAATAATGGCGAGACGAACACTGAGTTTAATTTTCCAAATTGTCCACCAGATGCGGCATCCCAAGCAAATTACTTATCGATTCTATTCCAGAACTCTCCGGTCACAGAAGGTATCCCCATAGATTTCTCGGGCGACGATGCTATAGACACAAAGCTTACAATGGACCAGTTACAGAGAATAATTAAGAAAAGCAAGTCAACAACGCCCGGGATAGACGGAATCACAATGCGCTTTTTCAAAAAACAAAAAATCAGTGTATTGAATCAGATTCTGAGCATGTATAATAAGATTCTGGAGACCCAAAAAATACCTGAGATTTGGAAGGAGGTTATCATGTTACCCATCAAAAAGCCAGGAAAAAATAGGAATGATATTAGAGGGTATAGACCAATAGCTCTGACGGTTACTAGCAAGAAGATTTTTGAAAAGATGTTACTAGAGGTTCTGCTAAACTGGAGCATGGAAAAAAAATACTTTCATAGGAATCACTATGGGTTCATTCCGTTTAGAGATTGTGAAGCGGCTGCCTACAAAATTTACAGAGACTTGAGAAGAGCAAGGCAATCCAAACGAAAGGGATATTTAGTGGCCTTAGACATCAAAGGTGCCTACGACAATGTCTGGTGGGATGGGATGCTTATGAAACTGAAAAAACTGGGACTCGGAGCTGACCTGAGTATCATGATACGGAATCTGATGCAGGATCTTAGGATTCGGGTTAAATGGAGAGGGTCACTGTCGAATCCATTTTTGTACCAGAGGGGCCTCTTACAGGGCAGTCCTCTATCTCCATTTCTCTTTGCCATATACCTCGCTGACATCTTCGAGATTTGTGATTCAAGTATCCATTGCGTGGTGTACGCGGATGACATTTTTTTATACGGATTTCATGATAATCTGGAATGGGTAAGGAACATCCTACAGGAGAATATTATCAGAATAATTCAGTGGTTGAATGCATGGAATCTTGAGGTGAACCCAAATAAATGCCAAATTATGAAGATCGGACGGTGGAAGGAGCGTGAGGAGAAAAAATTTAAGATCAAAGGACAGGAGGTGGATTTTTCAGGGGAGTTAAGAGTTTTAGGGGTTCTTCTAAACTGTCAAGGTAACCTTAAAAGTCACATAAATATGCTGCGAGAGAAAACTAGCAAAAGACTCAACATGCTCAAAACTATTGCAGGTATGAGTTGGGGTACCGAAACTAAGTACCTTTTAAAGATTACCAATAGTATGATGGGATCTCTTCTGGATGGGAATCCGCGAATTCTTATGCATTCTACCAAAACTGAAGGACACAAACTTCAAGTGATTCACAATATGGGACTTAGATGGGCTAGTGGTATGCCTAGGTGGTGCCCGATCACGGTATTGTTGCAGGAAAGTGGGGTCTTGAGGAACAACGTAAGAAGAGAATATCTGGCGATCAAAAGGTCGATATTGGACATCAAGCATAAAGACTACACGGATATCCTTTCAAAGGATTTAATCCACAGAGAGCTGAACAGTCTGAGTGGGTATAGCACGGATGTCGAGGAAATGATCACTTACAAGTGGGGCACAAAGGTAAATGAGAATATTCGAATTTATGTTAATACATGGCCTTTCCAAAATAAAGATTTTCCGGAAGCTGTAATCAGAAACTCGTTCAACAGTTTTTCTCAGAGGCATATTGACAAGGCAATTTTCATTGCTTCGGATGCGTCCAAAGAGGAGAATAACACGGCTATTGGGATGATCAATCAAAATACAGGTAGTCGGATGGCTTTTAAAATACCAAATATCAACTCGATTTTTACTGCTGAAGCGATTGCCTTATTGGTAGCTATTAAGTTTTATACGGTGGAGAGTGGGAGGTATATGTTTTTTACTGATGCTAGGAGTGTTCTTACGGCTTTGGATAAGGTCAATCGTAAATCTGTGACTGTCGTCACTATGCTTAGGGAGGAAATTAACAGCAAAAGTACTGACAAGTATCAGATTGATTTTATTTGGGTTCCAGGACATAAAGGTATAGTGATCAATGAGTGTGCGGATGAGCTGGCTAGGAAGGACCCGTATAGCAATATTTATATACCGTGGTTCTCTCCAGAGGATTGGATGGTGGACGTGAAAAAGAAAAAACGGAAAGAGTCTGACTGGGAGTGGATGCAATACTGGAATGATCACTCAGGTCGTGGCTGGGATTACGCGGATATCGGACATCCGCATCACAATCTACGGAGGACGAGTGGGGTTATTTTTGCTCGTTTCCTTACTAAGACTGTTCTTACTCTGGTTCGTCGGAGGAAGTTTCTCGGTAGAGGTGAGGCGAAGTGTGACTTGTGCGGAAGTGAGGAACAAACTGAAGATCACTTGGTTTTGAGGTGCAAAAAGTTTTCAGGGATTCGAGATATGGTGTTTGGAAAATTACGGGTGTCGAAGAGTATGAGGTATGAGGATATTTTTTCGGCGATGGGGAGACAGGGAAGTGTAGACCTGGCTTTGTTTTCACAGTTCTTGAATGAGATTTATAGTCACATTAGTAGTTGGTTTTGATGTTACCTAGTTATGGTTGCTTGTCAGTAGTCGTTATATCGGAATAGGACTGGTTTGACGGGTTTTCATAGTTTATGGTCTCGGTAGTTGGCACGGTATGTGGATTAGGACAACTATATAGGTATAGAAAGCTGCTCACCGGGCCTGAAGGGTCAAACAACAACAACAACAACATAGTGAATTTTTATTTAAAAAAAAAAACAAGATAATTTCAAATTACAAAAATTGGGAGAGGGGGGGGGCATACAAAAAGTATGCTGCTCTGTGCTATTTTTATTGATGCAGGAAGGAGGGTGGGGAGCCTAACCTTCCTTTTCTTGAATCCAACTTTGTGTGGCTGTTTTTGATACAGGATAGTTCATTATAAATGTTTTTCTGAGTATTTGATTAAAAAATTGACTTTCATCTGCTCAAAAACATTTAATTATTGAAAAACAGTATTTTATAAAAATGAAAATGAACAAATATCTTACAGTTAAGAAAAAAATTGCATGAATTTTAGATATAAACTGAATTACAAATTCATTCAATATTGCTATTAAACACGAATTTAATGAAAGCGTTTCAATTATTCTTTTTTTGATAAATGAAATCTTTAATGCAGTTTTTATTGTTGAAAACATGTTTAAAAGTGTGATTCAATATATGCATGAAATTTGAAAAATCTATACTGAATGTATTATTTTTTTATAAATGATATCTTAAAAATTACTGAAAATATGTTACATACATTAATTTTTTGGAATGTATGATATTAAACTTTTTCCCAATTTGAAATAAATATGATTATTTTTTTTTTTTAAATATCAAGATCATATATGAATTATTCACATTTATAAAACTGATATAATATTATTTAAAAATAGTTTTCTTTCAACAGTCATTATAATGCTGAAATAATTTTATTAAAAAAATATTTTCCTTTATAATTACTTTTTTTTAATTAAAAAAAAAAACATTTTTGTATCTGTTACATCTTGAATGTTTTATTTTATTTTTTAAAGTAAATTATTAAACAGATCTCATATCTTATACTTGTGGGGTTTTTTAAATGAAATATTTATAAATATAGATTTGTGAAATCAATATAAACTATCATTTATTGATAAGAAATGATAAATAAAGTTTTTAGTGTTGAAAACATTTTTAAAAGTATGATTCAATATATCCATTAAATTTGAAAAGTCTATACTAAATGTATTATTTTTTTTATAAATGATATCTTAAAAACTACTGAAAATATGTTACATGTATTAATTTGTTGGAATGTATGATATTAAACTTTTTCACAATTATAAATAAATATGATTAAATTTTTTTTAAATATCAAGATCATATATGAATTATTCACATTTATAAAACTGATATGTTATTTAAAAATAGTTTTCTTTCTACAGTCACTATACTGCTGAAATAATTTTAATAAAAAAATATTTTCCTTTCTAATTACTTTTTTTTTAATTAAAAAAAACATATTTTTGTATCTGTTACATCTTAAATGTTTTATTTTATTTTTTAAAGTAAATTATTAAACAGACCTCATATTTTATACTTGTGGGGTTTTTTAAATGAAATATTTATAAATATAGATTTGTGAAATCAATATAAACTATCATTTATTGGTAAGAAATGGAAAATTATGTATTTTTTCCCTGTCTGTTTAGAGTTTAGTTAACAAATTTTTATTGGTAAATTAAAATGAAAAAAAAAAATCTAAAGTTGTGAATTACATATATTATATATTTCAATTTCCGTATCTAAAAAACTTTCTTTCTATCTTTTTTTTTTTTACTTTTATATAATATAACTTTTACTTAATATACTTTTTATATAATATAACTTTTACTGAATATACTTTTCATATAATATACTTTTAAATAATATATGGATGAAATTTTTCGAAAATAAAATCGATCGCATTTTAACATGGTTTAAAGGAAAAAAAAAAAAAAAAAAAAAAACATAATATTGACAATAGTTTTAGTTGGCGCTGTTTAAATACGATTATTTCTTGAATATTTGGTGCTATTTGTTAAAAAAAAGCCGCATTACGTGTTATGCTGACAAGCTTTATTTACGTTTCGGAGAGTTGTTACCGGCTTGTGACAGCTCCCGACCGCTTCCAAGCAGTAACAAATTTTTATGACAACAGTCACAACTTTGTAACGCCTGAAGCAGGATAGCGTTTCATTTGTATCGCGTTTGGCACCGTTTCATTTGTATCCACGCCTTAAGCCTTCTGCCAACCAACCAACCAATCACGTGTGTTTGTTTATCTTATTGCTATCTCAATGCATTTCAGTCTTTGCGAAAGTTGATTGTCATAGAAAATCTTTTCTCCTGATTGACTGAACAATTCCCAATTTTTCTTTTTGTAACGTAAGATTTAGAATTGTTTGCGTTTGCGAATTCGTTCTTGAAAGTAGTTTAAAAATGCCTAAAGCGTGGTATCAAGATGAATCGTGCGAAAATCATAGAGATGAATGCCATTTCGATCCTCCACGATATGTCACTCTTGAAGAATTAAAAGCTTCTACTGGCGTCGAGTGCTACGAGGTTTGAAATATGTTCTCCTGTTATTTAGATATGTTTATTGACTCTTTTTTTTTTTTTTTTTTTTTTTTTTTTTTTTTTTTTTTTTAATGTTGATGTGCTCGAATGTCATTGCAGTGATCTCAATGAATTTGTATATTTCTTTTCGCGCATTTCTTGGTTTTCCTCTTGTTTTCAATGTCTCTTATGGGTATAACATTTTCTTTTCTGCCACTGCAAAAAATTTGAATTATTGTAATACATTTGAATTATAATAAAAAGTGATAGCAATTTTATTCCCCATAAATTTTATAGGCCATCTTTGATTAATTAGTAAAACGTAGTATATATATTAACTGTTATATCTTGTAAAATTTTGGTGCTAATAGTTGGAAATCTATGAAGACGAATGATTTCACCTTTATAAAATTCCTTTATTAAAAAAATAAATAATTAAAATAAAGCTTGCTTGTTTTTGAGAATCTGCTTTCAAGACTGACCTTGTTATGCCTACAGCAAGATTAATTCTTTAGGTTTATCTGCAATGAAAAGTTCAAATTTTTAATATATGATTCAAAGCAGGATTGACAGAATTTATTATTCTTCTGGTGAATATTTGGTACTTCTCTTTTATCCCGTCGATCACTTTTCATAACAAAAAACTATCGCCAAACTGTAAGATTAAATGCCAAAAATGCCGTCCCATTTACTTGAAGCATTATATGTGTTTGTTATGTCATCAAGTGGTTTTTAATTCGACATTTGCGTGTATTTTTCATTATGTTTTACTGATTTATTAGTTATTTCATTAATTAAAACAACAATTGTGTCCTTAAATTCTTATATTTTATTTCTTTATTTATTTTGATATTCCAATGGTAACGTTCTCCTGTTTATTTGGCGGTACAGTTTAACGGTAGTTTTTTGCTATGAAAAGTGGTCGACGGGATAATAGAGAAGTACCGAATATTTAAATGCTTTCAGTTTTTCTTGATAAATTTCATGCATATATAGTTGGCCAAAAAGAAAAGAACACACCATACATTTTAATCTCTAAATTGTCACAGAATAAAACAGACATAACCATTTGATTAAAACTTATGATGTCTTCTTTCAATGGTGAGTAAAATTATGTAATTCCCCAACCATGGTTGTTAAAAAAATAAGAAAAAAACACTGCCATACATTTTAATTTCCAAATTGTAGTAGAGAAAAAACAAAACAGCAATTTGTTTAGAGATTGTGTTGTCTATTATATGTCAGAGTTTCCCCCAGACAGTTTCAGAAGGGTGCTACACCCTGCCTGCCCTTTGGTTTACAAAATAGCACCCTTCTTGCCCCTCATAAAAGAATTAGCACCCTTCTTGCCCCTCCAGTAAAATAATTAGCACCCTTCTTGCCACTCATTAAAAAAAGTGCCCTCTCTTCTTTTTGCATTAAAAAATTTGACTTTCACGGTAAAAACTGACTCAATGTTGTTTTAAAAAGGGTGCCTTGACTTTTAAATATCAAAAGTGGCTTTAAAAACCAAAAGAATACCTTTAACAATTAAAAAAAGTGTCCTTAAGAATCTGAAAAGTGCCCTAAAAAATACAAAAAGTGCCCTTAAGAATAAAAAAAGGGCCCTTTTCTCACCAGCAGCACCCTGCCCTTTTTTAAACCTGGGGGAAACTCTGTATATGTTAAAAACAAGAAGCTTAGATGGGCTGCCTCCATATTGAAAATTTCTATACAAACACCCAATTATGACATATTTGGAAAATTCAATAAATTTTGGAAAAATATCCATTGTAATCTATAAAATTTTTAACAGAAGTTGATTACTGGAAGTTTGATATATGCAAACCCAGATTAAAGCAGCAAGTGTTTTTTTGAGTTATGCTTAAAAAACTACTGGCTTTGCAGTTTGTTTTTCCTCTATTAAAAATATGTTTAACAATAGGAGCTCCAACATTTACATATGTGTAATTCCTAAAATACTTCACCGAATGACTTCTTGTTTGGTATCCAAAGGTAACATTGAAAGAAGAATTCAAATCTGATGCAGAAATTGGGTGTTGTTCATATTGAAAATTTCAACGTTTGTTACTATTTTAATATGGAGACAGCCCCTAAGCTTATTTTTTAGCATAAACTGAAAGAAAACTTAATTCTCAATTTTAATAGCTATTTCATTTTTCTGTGCAACAATTTTGGCGATTAAAATGTATCGGGTGTTATACCTTTTTTGTGTGTGTGGGGGGGGGGGAAGCAGTTGTACCAGTTTTCAAGATTGATAATGTTGATCTTCTATCATGAATTTATTTACAGAATATAAATTTCAGAAATGTTTCATGATTTGTAAATAAATAAATATTTTATGAGCATATTATACACTATATGGCCAAAAGTCACTAAACTCTTTCAATTTTAGACATTTAGTCGAATATTTAAAGATATACTTGTCAGATTTTTCTGGAACTTCAGGAATATAAAGGACATGTTCATAGATTTTCTGATATTTTTCATTTGGTCATGAGGGCAATTGGGATAGCAACAACAATTTGGATAAAAGAAATAATGTTTGTGATCACCCTGTTAAATAAAATGATCTGTAACTTGTACAGTTCTATGTGGATTTTTAAATTCATGTTTGAATAGCACATATATGGATGGAAATATAAAGGTTTCTCTAAAAAATTCAAGAAATTTCTGTAAGTTTTTTGTTTATAGCATACAAGGTTTTCAACCAAATTCAATTGCACTTTCAGGAAACTTGACAAAGTACAGTAGAAACAACATACTACAATTGCAATATAAATTTATTTAAATATTTGATGAAATGTGAGCATTTGTCTGAAATAATTTTTAACTGTGCATGCACAATATATTTGCATAACTCAATAGTCAACTATATAAGGCAATTTTAAAAAGACCAGTTGAATATCGTGAAAATTCAGAAAGATATCGGCAATATAGTAAGCTGAATTTCAGTTTCTAAAAGTAGCTGGATTGTCATTTTTTTAAACCGACTTCCAACAAAAGAATTGGAATTTAACATAAATTCATGCATAGCTTTGGAATGGATTGTCTTCGATTTTGATTATTCTTTTTTGTTTTGACGGGCCCATTTTGATTATTCTACCAAGGAGAACTAAAGCACCAATAGAAAAGAAAAATGACAATTAGGGGAAAATCCTTCATTCAGTTATTTTTAGAAAGCAACTGAATTTCAGCTCAGTACCACAGATATCTTTCTGAATTTTCACGATATTTGATAGGGATGCACCAAGTATTCAATATTCTGTTAGGTCAGATATCAAACTATTTGGTCAGGCCAAATATTAAACCTTTTGGTCAGGCCGAATATCAAACTATTCACTCTGCCAAATATTTGGTTTGCCTGAATATCAAAATATTTGACCAAACCGAATACATAAAAAAAACTTCAAAATATTTTTTAAAACCTTAACATAATTTCTATTTATAACTGTCCATAAATAAAGATATTTAGAATAATTAAGAAATAGAATCATACTTAAATAAAAAATATTGCTTTTACATTATTTGCTGTTTGAAAAGTGATAATTAAGAAAATTAGCTATTAATGATGATATTCATAGGAAATAATGATGTATAGATGCATGGTTCTAAATAATGTCTTGTAATCTGTGTCTTACTTTTTCACAAACAGGCTATTTCAAAACAAAATGGAGCAAATTTTTAGGAGAGATAATAAAAATCAAGACAAACAATTCTTGTAAAGTAAATCAAGCCAAACTTGTATTTTTCTTTGTAACTTTGACAATAATGAAGCTATTCTAATGAAACTTTCAACAGATTTGCTTTACTTTCTGTGAAATATGATGGCATGGCTGGAAGTGCTGCAAATTGCCCCCATTCACATCCAAACAGCATTAAGCTGGCTAGACATTCTATTACTAAGAATGCAGCTGGTAGTACATACATTGTATCACTGACCAAAATTCAGTCACTTCCAATGATATCATCATGTTTCATACAAAACAAAACTGTGATGAAAATCTTGCTAAAGTATCTTCACTTCATTATTGTTAAAGTTCTGAATGAAAATTTAGGTTCAGCATCTAGTGGAACACCTTGTATTTTTGATGGAGTAAGTGGAATGCGATGCTGGTTTCCTGTACAAAAAATGATTGTCTTGACTGTATTATCTCTCCATAAAATTAACTTCAGACATATATTGTTTCTGATTAAGTTTCGTCAACTTACGACTGTTCTCAAATTCAAACTGGCTAATTTTTTTATGCATTCCTCAATTCATTTTTATTTGCAAATTCACAATTTAATCTTATTTAGAAATTATAAAATTGAATAACTTTATCTGTTTTGATAAAGACAAAACATCTTTCAGAAAATGCTGTCAAAGTTGGTAATTTGAACTGAATTGGTCCAAGAAAAGTTGCTTGAGACAGACGTCACTTATAGAACGCAAGGCATTTATCTAAAAATGACTAAAGCTGTTTGATTAAAAATCACTTCAATAATCAGGCCTGCCAATTTCATGCTTTTATGTTTAAAAATGAGTCCGTAAGTGTCAGAAAATTTCATGTTGTTGAGCAGGAATCCTTTTTTTAAGAATTGCCTTAAGTCATGGTGATTTTGAAAAGCTTAGATATAACTCTCAAAATTTTATATAATCCTTCTATATATAAAAAAAAGTAATGGTTTGGGAATGGGCCAATAAAAATCTGCATAGATACCGCGAAACGTATCTGATTGGTCAGAGCTTTCTGACTTTTCTTAGGGGGAATTAACATGAAAGTAGAGAATTTAGATAGGATGGGCGCTATTAGGGGGGTTACCAAGGGGAAGGGACCCGTGTCTGTCGCCAAGTTTGGCGATATATCGCCAACTTGGCACTATTTCCAGTATTTCACCAAATTTCCATAGACTCCCATTGAAATCCAATAGCGTCTACTCGCTTGAAAAAAATCAACAAATTGAGATATTGCATTTCAACAAAAATTAATATTAGCTTATGAATAGAGCTTAATTGAACTATTTACATTATTTTTAACCACAAACACTAACTATTTACAATATTCGTAACACTATATATACAATTGGTACTTGTTAGTTATCTTGTCGACCAAATTACTGTCGCCAAATTCATATATATTAAATGAGCAAGGGAGCCCGATTAAAAAGGGATCTTGAATAGTACTGGATACAAATCCAGTATACTATTCAAGATATTGAAATCTAATCAAAAAGAAAAATATTTAAAACTTACTTTGGAAATAAATTTGTTTTATTTCAATTTTTTTTATCTTTTTCTTTCACAGATAATTGAGGTGATGGATGAAGCTGATTTTTATAATAAATTTAGGTTTCATTTAAATTACAACAACAATTACGAAGTGGAATCTAAAAATTGAATGCATAGAAAATCAGGGTTGGGTTTTTGACATGACAAGCGTCAAAAACTGGTTTAAACTGTCATAAACTGGTTTTAACCATCAAAACACCCGTGTAAACACCCTTTAAAACTTTTAATAACAATAGGTATACATTAAATATCATGATGGTTTATGTAATATTTTATTTTAATTATAGTAATTTAATAATTACAAAAAAAAATTAAATTATTAATTGTAAGGAAATATTTCTTTTTTTTTTTTTTTAGAATTTTCAAATCAGAAGAAAATTATTGTACAATTAATAATCTGGATAAATTTTACCTCGCTGCATTCTGTAGCACATAACCAGTTTTGCACATTTATTTACACCCAAAATATTTCTGAGTTTAGAGTGTATAAAGCTAACATTTGAAAATACTCTCTCAATTGATGCTGAGCTAGTAACACTTGATAGCAAAAGCATTGCTAGTTTAGTAAGTTTGGAGGCTGGTTCAATTGAAAAACTATTGCATCTTACATCTAATGATACCTTTCCACCAAGTCATGGGGTTAACTGTCCTCCCTGTAGTTTGAAATAAGGAGGAGAGAAAGGGGATTCTTTAGCTTTGTATGCAATTAGCATGGATAAACATTCATAGATTCTCTCTGTAGCTCATATGCAAGCTGAATCAATGTGTGCATCAGTCAACCCCTCACCCTTAAGGTTGAGATGAAAATTATAAACCATAAAATGGTAATGCTTATCATTAGATCCATTTTGTTACACACTTTTTCAATACAAGTGAAATTTCTTTTAGGAAATTGAACAAAACATGACATGCATGAGCAATTGTATGTAACAATATCTCATTGAAGAAGTCTAATGCAACACCTATGGGTTTTACCTGAAGTAAAAGATCTTTGTGCTGTTTATATAAATTAAAATCATTAATCAGTTGAGAAATTCCAATATCCATTTTAACCTCATGCTCTTCCACTATTTTCTGAAATATTGACCATTTGTTTAAAAAAGTTTCAAGGCAAGTGAGTTGACTATTCCAGCGGGTGCCACTTGGCCAGCTGGAATTTTACTTATTCTTTACACTCTTTAAGCCATGACTTGAAATCCATTGGGGTTTACCAGCACAGGTTCGAATCCTACCGGCTGGGGTAATATTATTCTTTTATTTTTTCAGAATTTTGTATTTTAAAAGTTAAATAAACTGACTTTTAATAGATTTTCTTTCCGAGTACTTATTTATATTTAACCTCTTCAGTCTTGGGGTATACAAATGTGATCCTATATTCATTTTGCCCCACCAGTGGCTGAGAGGTTGTGCTCTCGAAGCTGGTAGACGGGAGGTGCTGGGTTCGATCCCAATCGCGCCCGTCGGCTTAACCGTTCGGAGTTTTCGTGGTTTTCTTCGAGCCGTGGATTTATCCATGCGTAAATACGGATTAGGTTCCCTTAGAAAGACCCCCACGAAGGGCACTCCCCCCGGGCCTATATCCCTAGTGTAGATAATTGGCCGTCAATAATCAACCCAACCCTTTAAGCCATGCTGCAGAAAGATATCATTATTTTAAATTACTAGGACAGTTAAGATTTTTTAAGTATGAGAAAAAATGTGCAGCTCATGTAAACACCTTCATATCTTATATTTACTTTTTAAAAAGCACAATTTTACACCCCAAAAAAATCAAAATAAAAATTGTATAGAGTTAAAAAAAAAATTGCACTTTACAATAATACTTTACTACATATAAATTATTGATACACAGTAAGAGTGACATTTTAAACATTACGTTGTATATATGTGTCACATTTAATGTGAAATTTTATATGTCAATGTACTATTTGAGGTTTTTGACGTGACAGTTTAAACCGTCAAAAACTGACACATGTAAAAAACCTGCCAACCCTGTAGAAAATAAGGGATCGCGAGGTGATCCAGAATGGAAACACGAAATGATTACGTCTGGGGTTGGCTAGGGCGCGATTACACGGGGGGTTGGTGAGCGTAGCGAGCAGGGGGGCCGAGCCCCCCTAGTGTTATAAATAAATGCATTATTTATGCTAGAAAAATAAACATGGTAGGTAATTGTAGTTACATACAAAATAATTTTTTTTAAACTCATTTATTACCTAAAGTTGCTAAACTGGGCTCATATTAGAATAACATCATTAAGTTACTTGCGTTATAAAACCTGTATTATAAAAGTAAATATATTTTTTAATAGAGATGATCATTATGATACAAACCTTATGAATAGAAAATTTTTTACTCCTCTTTTATACCAAAAAAAACTGTTTCATAGTAAAGTGCAAAATAATATTTGATCAAGATGTTTAAAGACTTTCTGATAAGAGTTCACATTCGAGATTTTACTACTCACCAAAAGTAGCTGAGAATGTGAACTAAGAATAGTGAAAAACATGTTTTTCTCATATTCAACAGTTCTGCATTGTATTGACAATGTTATATTTTTATGCAATTTTTTTTTTTCTGCCGATCATGTGGTTTTTTCTTGTTCATTAGTGTCATATTCTAAATTCTTTGCTTATTGTTTTTTTTTTTTTAATGTTTTTTTTTTACACTTATCACATGTACCTGTAAATTCTAATCAATTTTCCCTTTTCAAAAGTGTGCATTATAATGCTGAAATATATGTTACAGAATATTTGTTAAAGAAATTTAAATGCAAAAACATTTTTTCACACATGTTTTTTTTCTTTTTTTTCTCTTAAAGGTTGATGTAGATAATATTAAAAATGCTGTTGACTATTGGCAGTTAAGAAAAGATCGTGGTTACAACTATGAAGATACAATAGAAATATCTGAGAAAACAATGTCAAAAGAAGAGTTAGAAGCAAAAGTTAGTATTAGATAATCCAAGATTTTATGTATTTTGAGCTCTGATAATTGTATAAGCTATAAGCAACTGCCCTTATTATGCAGTTTATGATTTAGAATTTCAATCTGATAATGGATTTAAATTGAATTAATATTTCCCCTTTTTTTTTTACTTTTGCATGACACTATTTAAAGAAACTCAACCATATAACGTATTGTTTAAAATTTACCACCATCCTCTTAAAAAGTGTTGAATTCAGTGGGTGGCCCGGGAGGGGATATTCTCCCCCTGGAGCCTTGAAATATTCCCCCTGGAACTCTATCAGTGATGCTGGGGATGCACTATAGCACATTATTTAAGTAAAAAATTGTAGAAGGGGTGCATAAATATAATTTTTATGGATTCTTCAGGATGCATAATTTTTCTGTTGAAAGATCACAAAAGAGGCACATTTTGTATAAAATACATTAAATCTGTCTTATTTCTAAAAAAGGATCCACTTTTGTGAAAAATGATCCAGATTTTTTTTTTTTTTTTTGTGTCCCAGGAACTCTGGATTTCAAAAGGCTAGTGACATCACTGTCTATAATGCCCCCTGTAGCCACAGAAATCCCTTCCGGAGAAAAATGTCTGAATTCAACACTGCTCTTAAAGCGTAATTTGAATGCTTCTTTACTTAAATCTCCTAAGAACTCTCCTTGTTTTATTTTCCTTAAATTTAATTTTTAAACAGAAAGTAATGTAGTGTTCATTCTAGAAAGAAAAGGGCACTAATTCACTAATGTATTAATGTGTTTAGTAATGATACAAGAAAAGAAAAGTTTGTCATTTTTAAATATGGAGATTAATTTTGAATGATTTTATGTATTAAAAAATATAATTTAATTACACATGATTTAATAACCTCTTGTGTTTTTCCTAAAAAAAAAAATGAAATTCTATAATTTTTGCAAGCTTTTTGGCACATGGCCCCATACTGTATTATGTGGAAGAATTTTACAAGAAATCTGGGTATACTATACTATATGTAATTTCAATAGACTGCTCAAGGTCAGTTTACTGGTCCTTATCTTAGGTCAGTAACTATGGTAGCACTGCATTTGGCTAACTGACTAGTCTACTTTTCCCATGATAACAAAAGGATGAAATGATGTCCAATTGAAATTAAACTTTTTTATAAAAAGACAGGCTGCATTTTGCCAATTTAAAAAAGGGTAGAGTGTTAAAATGGTCTGAAGCGAATACTAGGTAAAGGGCTTATGATGGTAAAGATAAAAAAAATTGCAAATTTACATAGAAAAATTATATTTTTTAAATTAATACATTGTAACTAAATTGTTATGAGTTCAGATTATTTATGAAGGTATGAAATTTCTTTATTTTGTTAATTACTAGCACAGCTTAACTATTTCTTAAGTTTGTAAGTTTTCATATCAAACTTCAATAAAAAATAAACATAAAATTCCAGGAATTGGCCATTATGTCCTAAAAAAATCCCTGACGGCTCGACCTACAGGCACAGGTAGATTTCAAAAATGCAAACCGCCTGTTTGTAGGGAATTGCAGAAGAAATGACCTTTTTGCCATGATGTGGCAGTTGGAACCGCCCACTTCGAAACCTAACTTGTTTGCAGGCAGAGTCGGCAGGTTTTTTTTTTTGGTTTTTTTTTTTAATTTTTTTGCTGTGAGGGTTGGTCCTATAAAAAACTTGTCAATATAAAAGTTTTAGATAATATTAAAAGGATTTATAATAAATTTAAGCGGATTTGATATCTTGTGAATTGATGAAGTTATGAATTTTTTTCTTCTAACCCCCCCCCCCCCCCCCCCTTGGGCCATTTTTAATGATATCCAAAATCTGTCATTCATAAATTTTTGGCCCTTTTCCTAGAAGTAATAATAACTTTAAACGGATTCAATGTGTATCATAATTAAGAAATTATGGGTTTTTTCTGTTTTCGCCAAAAGGTCCCCCATTTCCCCCCTTGGTTCGATTTTGCCCATTAACGAACTTGACCGAGATTTTATGCCCCTTGATTTTATATATCAGTTTGGAAGAGATTAGTGCAGAATTATTGAAGTTATCGTGTCCATAAAAAAGTGACATAGATAGATAAAGTTTTGAACTGGGGGTGATTTTGGGTTATGAGAGTCATAATCGGCGTAGATCTGCAAAAAATTTTCAAAAATTCCAACTTAGGGGAGAATGTAATAGATAGTATTTCTTATAAAATCTACCTAAAATCAGAGATTTTATACATCCATGATAGCAACTAGCCTACCCTCTCATCTTCTTTGTAATTCAACCTCTGTTTTACTTGATAATTCTGGAAGAAAGAAAGAAAGAAAGAAAAAACGATACAATTTTCTAAGTTCCACATGTTTACTTTAAAAAATAGCTAAGTATTTTTTAAATTAAACCTACTGGTATCATAAGTTTGTAAAATTTCTTTGTAGAGTCTTCATATATAGATGATGATTATTGTTGTTTTATAATTTCAAAAATTGTATGCATCATATGTATTCCCTTTCTTTTTCTTTCTCTTTCCCTTTTGGAGCTTTAGACATAAAAATCACTTCCAGGTTTAAAAAAAATATTTATGCATTCTTACATACAATAGTCATGATATATATTTTTTTAAGATGTTTCTTCAGTAAAGGGAACTATTTTCTTATGCATTCTATTTATGGAATTAACTATAACATAATAATTTTTAATTATTGAGGATGAAAGAGACAGATGCTTTTCCAGCTCTGTTTCAAAATAATAATTTAAAATACACAATGCTCTGTTGCTCATTTTTAATTTTATTGTTTACATTAATTAATATAAAATACATCAGGGAAAATAAACATACCATCACTGAATGTTTTTGTATGTTAAATTCACTTAAGTTCATTTATAACGAATATCAAATGTATGGCTTAAGCTAGCTGTTTTGATGCTGTTGATGTTTAAGCCAGCAGTATAATGCCAGTAGGATTGTGTTTATTCACAAACATGTTTTCATATTTTCCATTCAATATTAGTAGTATTTTACATTTAATACTGTTTATTTTTCTTGTATAAAAACTCTCCCCTTGCTTAAGTTTAAATTTCAAGCAAAATCTCCCTGCATTTATAAGGAAATTATTTCATGGTTTTAGAAATAGATCATTTTGACTTTCTTTATATCACTGACTTTCTTGTTTATCAATAGTTGTTGCAAACTTTTATTTATTTGTTTATTTTTGATAAGGCAGGAACATTACAAGATGACAGTGTGATTTTCCAATAGAAAACTTCTGAAAAAAGTTTGAATTAAATTTACAAAAAAAAAAAAAAAAAAAATCACTAATATTTAATTACATGTATGATGGTTTATGCTACTTAACATAGAATAAAGATTTTTTTTTTCTTTTCAAATAGAATGATTAATTTATTTAACTAATTGTTATGTTTATAACTTTCTTCTGAAATATTTTTATTATTTATTTTAGCTCAAACTGTTTTATTCTGAGCATATTCATGATGATGAAGAAATTAGATTATTTTTGGAAGGAAGTGGTTACTTTGATGTACGAGATAATAAAGATAACTGGATTAGAATTCATGGATCGAAAAAGGATCTTATTATTCTTCCTAGTGGCATCTATCACAGATTTACTTTGGACAAAGGAGTATGAGCAATTTTTATGCATTTTATATTTGCATTTGATTTAAAAGGGCCCTCCACATTTTTTTTTTTTAAAAACAGGACCCTTCACAATTTTATTAAACTAGGACCCTTCACAAAATTTTTCACATTAAAACAGGATTCTTCACAAAATTGTCTGTCTTAAATCTATACCTTTCACAAAATATTTCTTTCTCCAAACTCAATTTTTCACAAATTTAACCCTTTTAAAACAAAATCTGACTTGTAACAAAACAGTTGAAGTTACCAAAGAAGCTATTTTAAGGATAAAGAAAGGATCTTGCTAAAAATAGATAAAAATAAATGTGAATATAATGATAATTTAAATTCACAAAACTATGACTTGATTTTTCACAAATATATTTTTAAAAAAAACTTCACACTTTCACAAAAACAGAGCCCTGTCAGAAAAGTCTAAATAGATCCCTGATTATACATGTACTAGCAGACTAGGCCCGCTGCGCTGGTCAGTTTCTCCAAAAGAACCTTGAATCAAACGAAATATATCGGTGAATTTAACCTTGTATTTTAAAGTAATCTGTACCTTTACCTGGAATATCCTATAATAACATAAAAACGGATATTTATTTCACTAAGTTATGTTTTTTTAATACGGTTTATTATTACGTTTACAATTTATTACCTACCGTTTTCTATTGATTTATATGTTTTATAGCTACATATTTTAATAACGGAAATAAACCTATATTATTCACAACTAAATAGAAATGGCGCATCTAGTATTTGTTGAGAATTAAATAAAAATCATGCACTCGTGACATCATAATTCACTTTAATATTTTAACAGAATACGGTTACTATAATTTGTGACTCGTGCTGACATATTGCTGTTATTATTATTTTTTTATGTGTGAAGTTTTCGCTATGGTAATGATGCATTGTGAAATTTGGTCATTTTTTAAATTCAATATTTGAAAAATGGCATAATCAGTGGATTTGAAATTTATATCAAGAAAAATACAATTTTTTACCTATCTAACGCAGTTTGTCTAACAATTTTCTGACAAATACTTTTCGAGCTATTAATTTTTTCAGTAATTTCAAATGTTTCATTTTCTGAGATTAATCTGTGGCCACGATCCCAGTCGTCAGCAACACATACCTTTTTATTAAAGAGGATAAAGATATTCAGTGAACAGTGACGGTATACATCTTTTCTCTGATGTATTTCATATTTCACTGGCAATGGTGATACAGTAGAATCTTGATTATCCAACCCTCGTTTAGCCGAAACTCTCCTTAAACTGATGTCGGTTTCTTGACCTTTTTTCTTTTACTTTCACATTGTGTTTTACACTTGTGTATGCAAACGGTCGTTTCTGAACTACGAATACAGATAAATATTTTGGTTTCCATTTCTTAGAATTCCTTTGAAATTAGCTTGAGCTTCCGCAAGTTCCAATCCATATAAGTGTACTCTTTCCCCCACCCCCTGTGTACACGTCCCTGTTCTGAACAAAAACATTCCCCATTTTCGAAATTTGGAAGGCCGTACTGCTGAGTGCCACAACTTTTGAATGCTATTGCATCCTTTGATTGTAAGCAAGTGCAGGGAACAAAACCCCTTTTGTCACCTTTTCAGGAAATTTTCACAGCTACAGAATTTCAAAAGGCGGAGGAGAAATCAGTGTTATATTTAAACTACGCACTCACTTACTGTTTGCTTACGATTGGCACGCCTACCCTTCGTGGACGATTCTACTCTGGTTCTACTCTTAAGTTTTTTGTTTCAAAATAAATTAATTTTCATGTATAATTTGAATTTGGATATTTATTTATCAGTTTAAATAGTCATAATAACAGTTTGATGACGATTTTATATCTTTAACTAGATGAATATTGATAAATTCTCGATTGTCTGCAAATTTCAATTATCCGATGTAAGTTCAGTCCCAATTACGTCGCATAATCGAGGTTCTACTGTAATTCAAATCCATTTCTTAGACTTACCAGAGTTGCTTTTCTCCATAACATACAGTATTTTTGATGCCTATTCATGCACCTATCTTTTATCAATTTACTCGAGCTCACTATAGTGCACAGAGTTACCAGCTCACTATAACGCAAAGTATTTTTAAATTTAGTGTATAATGTTCAAGAAAACATTGTATGTTACATTTTAAATTACTGTGCATTACTGTCAGATGGCGATTCCTGACTTTTTTTTTTATTCTTAAAATTTTTCCTTTCTATGTGTGCAAAACACTTTTGACTAGCCAACAGAATTTTTTGTCACAATCCAGACATATTTTTCATAGAAGACTTACCAGAGTTGCTGTTCTCCATACAGTATTTTTGACACCTATTCATACATCTATCTTTTATAAATTTATTCCAGCTCACTATAGTGCACAGAGTTGCCAGCTCACTATAATGCAAAGTATTTTTTAATTTAGTGTATAATGTTCAAGAAAACATTGTATGTATGCTAAATTTTAAATACCGTGCATTACTGTCATATGACAATTCCTGACTTTTTTCTTTATTCAGAAAATTTTCCTTTTCTTTGTGTGCAAAACACTTTTGACTAGCGAACAGAATTTTTTGTGTCACAATCAGGACATATTTTCCATCTATACATCCATATGTTTTTCAGATTTCAGATAGATGAACTGGTTTTTACTTTCATATAATTGCAATACATCTTTGGTTGTTGCATTTTCAGATTTTGATTCCCAAAAAATTGGCTTAAATCTTTGGCAATTTTTTCCTTTAATATACTAACTTAACAGAAAAACTTTAGAAAGAAGTTATTTGGTGGCTAATTAGAATAAATTTAAACTTTTAGCATTGCTGGATAACAATTATTTCATGATATTTTTTTGTTCAAAATAATGTGATGGTTACATGTAAGAAAATTCTTAAATATAATTTTAGAAGTAAAATGACATATTAATCATATTATCCTAGCATAATAGTTGTAATAACATTTGTATTAATTCTTTTGTAGTTTATTATTAACAGTTAAAAACATAACTTCAATTCATATGCACAGAAAGTTTATTTTACTAATAAATTCACAAAGTTGAGTGAATGAAATTAATTGACTCATGAGAAGTTTATCTAAGATATAAAATGAACTGTAATGACTAAATGTTTTAAAATGTAAACAAATTCATTTGCTGAAAATCCTGATTTCTGCAAGAAACGTTTTGTTTGAGTATAAAAACAATTCTTTAACCCCTTAATTCTCGTGCCTATAATATTCACAGTACTGTTTTTTTTATTCAGATTGTTTGATTCCCACCAGTTTTTTAAAATAATGTAAGTAGCTTTATTCTCGCATTATTTTATCTGCCATTAAACAGGGCTCGAAAATTCTAAAAATTTTAAGTTTCCCAGCTGGGAACCTACATGAAAAGTGTAGGTTCCCAGAAAAATTTATGTGTTCCCAGTTTTTTAATAAATTCAGAGCTTAATGAATGAAGATATTGGTCACATAGACACAGTTTCAAATAATAAACAAAAATTTTAGTTTTATGATTTATCAATTAATGTTTGGACTGTTCTCTATCCAAAATAACCTCCTCCCTCCCTTCATATTCTTATAGATGTATAACTTAAAAGGGAAATGTTGCATTACATTTGCCCACTAAGATTAAGCATTACATATTGCATTTACTAATTTATTCAAAGGTATACTGAACAAATGATTAATATATATATATATATATATATATATATATGTACAACAGAAATGCAACTCTCGTGTGTGCTCGGCACTCCACATGTTCTTTATGTCAGCTTTATGGGAGGGGATGGAAATAATGGGGCAAAAGAAAGGGGAGTCTATACTGTCAAAGGTACTCGTTGACACACCCTTTCGCACTAATGATTGAAATACCCATAGCCGTGACGCATTCCCTCTGAAAATCTCCACAGTCCATAGGAGAACACGAATTCATGGCTGATGGCGGCGACTACGGTGACTTGCGAGCGCTTCCGTTTAGGTTCCCAGCCGGGAACCTGAGTTGAAAAAATATGTTCCCAGAAATGAATTTTGGGTTCCCCGGGAACGCTATTTTTCAAGCCCTGCATTAAATAAGGTGAATATTTCTACTTTTAAAAAGTAGTGCAAATCAAATAATATAAGTTAAAAAAAAAAAATTAGCAACACTTAAGCAGTTAACCCCTTCGCGACGAGCGTCCTTTACATAATTTTTAATCTTTTACCACCGGTTTTTCAAAACAGAAACTTTCGCCTATTTGAATCGCAGAAATGCTGTCATTTAATAAGGTAAGGATTGCAATAAAAAATAACTGGTGGGAGTAATCAAGGATTCTGAGAATCTTATGCATCATGTATACGTGTCGCTCGTCCCCAAGGGGTTAAATAAGGCAACTTTATTTATCATCCCATTTTTCTTATACATCAGCTGTTTGCAGTTGCAGTTATTTTAAAATATCCAGTACTACAAAAATTTATTTTAACTATCATGCATATAAAGTATAATCTTAAAAAAATAGCTTAAAGATTTGAGAAAAGTTTTTCTTATTTAAATTTAGGTTATTTTTAAAATGTTAATTAATCACAAAATTATCTTAAATTTGAGAATACATTAATGACTTCATGCTAAATTGGTTTTCTTAGTATCCTAAAAAACAAAAACAGCACAATATGTAAGAAAATCTTTGTGCTGAGATGGCTGAATTTAGAGTCTGTATGAAGTGTTATTGTAATTTTATTTCAGTTATGTAAAAAAAAAAAAAAAAAATTATAAAGAATCAGTTCAGAAACTGTTACTGCTGATAACTTATAATAAAATTTTAATTTGAGCTACATATGCACTGTGATCATGATTTATGATCAAGATTTCATCTCTTTCTTTTATATATGTAATTTAACTTTTTGTAGATAAATTCCCTATAATCATAATACTAATATCCAACTGAAATTAACATGACCAAATTTCCTTTTAATTCAATTAACAAAATAACCCCAAGCCAATAAAAAAGATAAAAGATAATAACAACATATAAAAATCCAATAAGAAAAATAGAAAGAATACAGTACAGAATATTATTAATGTGAAATGTTTGTCAAGGACACCATCTGCACAGTAACAAACAATTAAAAGAGGACAAGCAAATTTCTGTCTGTGAATAATTGCCTCATAAGCAATAATTTTTTTTTTTAACGAGGGGACCAATTTACTTGTCAAAACCAATCAATTGAAAAAAAAATTAAACTGACTATCTATATTATTCTTTAATGTAATAGTGATTTTTTCTTCCTTCACAGAATTATGCTAAAGTTAACCGTCTGTTTTCTGGAATTCCTGTTTGGACAGCTAAGTTTCGTCCTGAGGCTGACTCTGAACCATCAAGGCAACAATATCTGAACAGTCTTCTTTCAAAACAAGCTGCTTAATAAAATACTTATTCATTAAGTTGTACAAAAATGGTTAAATCTTTTCTACAGCTCATTCTATTTTTTAATCATTAGAGTCATATTCATAATGATATGATAAAAATTTTAAATGCTCTTAGCAAATATTTTAAGCAAAATTTTGACTTCTGCTTAAAAATGTTTTTAAATTATATGATGCAGCAAACCTTCTATATCTATATGCAATGATTTATGTTCTAAAGATCATACTTTTCTACTTTTAAAAAATACAGTGGTTTTTATTTAAATTTCCAGCTCTTGCATTCAAGCATAAAAATGTGAATAAATATCTGACAGTAATGTATGACAAGACATTTTGAATCCTGAATGGTATTGTTTAGTGAAATATCTTATGAATGAAGTGCCTTAATGTTGACTGTAATTTTATTTAAAAATTCTGGATTTTTTTTTTCTTGTATTATTTTACTTTACATTATTTTTTTTTTTTTAAATTTATGTGCTAATTTAGAGCATAAAGGATAAATTATCCATGTTTATTGGATAACTTGAATTTATTATACACTATATAATGAATTATGCTAGTTAGGATGGCTAGAAATTTATGTTTTTCTTATAGAGTACTTTTAGAGTTTTCTTTTAGATTTTTACTTTTAGAGTTTATTACTTTTTTCTTATAGAGTTATTATAAAGTTATGTGCTAATTTACAACATAAAGGGTAAATTATTCATCTTTATTGGATGACTCGAGTTTATTATACACCATATAATGAATTATGCTAGTTAGGATGGCTAAAAATTTATGTTTATTCTTCATGTTTTTCTTATAGAGTACTTTTAGAGTTTTACTTTTGCAGTTTAGTACTTTTTTCTTATAGAGTTATTATAGTTATACAGTCCTGGAAACAAAAGCATCACTCTCTTCCAACTCTGCCACAAATCATCATGTAAATATGTGACTGGAACCAATCTATTAGCAATTATGTCTATTAATTAATGCTACACTTAAATTTTGTGTAAAGGGTCATCAACATATAGAAATTGTACTAAACTTGAAAATGCAATACTCTCATCTAATTTTGGCATCATATTTGGATTTTTTGGTAGATTTTACCATCAGATACCAAACAAGAAGTCATTCAATGCAGTAGTTTAAGAACTATGCAGGTTTAAAGTTGGGAACTCTTCATGTTAAATTCATTTTTAATTGTTGGAAAATAGATTCTAATGCTGGTAGTTTTTGAAGCATAACTAATCTACAGTGGAATGATCTGTAATTCTGAGTTTCCATGTTTTTTGCTTCTAGAAATTGATTTCTCTTAAAAAAAAAATATATATATATGGGTATATGGGTTACAGTCCATATTTTGTAATTAAAAAAATATGTACTTGAATTTTTAAATAGAAATTAATTTTTAAAAGCTTCAAACTTGAGAATCCAAAATTACAGCTCTTTCAGCTAAGTAGTTTTGAGCAATGCTCCAAAAACTATTCACATTTCAATCTATTTTGCAATGGTTGAAAATTAATTTAACATTAAGTGTTCCAAATCTTCCTAAACTATTTGACCAAATGGCTTTGTGTTGGTATCCAAAGGAAAAATTTACTGGCAAAGCGAAACATGATATCAGAATTAGGTATTAGTAATGAAATTTACAGTTTTGGTACAATTTCTATATGTAGATGCCCTTTAAATAAAATTTAAGTAAAGTATTAGTAGCCGTTAATATTAATCAATTATTGTACTGGCCTCTAAAAATAACCCATTTTTTGAACTTTTCTCTATATAAAGTCTAATAAAGAATTAAAAAAAAAATTAAACATGGCTAAATTTTTACAGCTTGTTCTGACTAAGATTTTAATGTTGAGCATTTTTCATTTTATCATTTTATTACAAAATGGCAGCCAACTAAGCGAGAATTAAAAAAAAAAAAAAAAAAAAAAAAAAACACTTTTCTAAAAAATAATCTATGTTACCTGAAAAAAAAAAAAAAAGAAAGACCTGACATAATTAGCTGAAAATGAAGCATTTTATTACATATTAATGGTTTAACAAAAAAAATATATACATTTATGTAAATCATCCTAAAATTCTATTATAACAAGAAAATCTGTAAAAATGAAGCTCATGTTTTGCCAGATTTCTGCAATTGTTAGTTTAAATTATTTTAAAATATTGGTATGTCACATTTTTATATGATGATTTGCAGCAGATTTAGAAGGTGGTGGTGCATTTTTTTTTTTTATATCTTTTATGATGTTTTGTATTAGAGTTTTAATTTTGACCAGTCAAAACTAATTCTAACCATGACAGCATTCAAAGCTGGTTTTAACCTCTCAAAAGTGGTCGAAACACTATTAAATAACTTTAACTGGCATAAATTGTTCAAATAGTATAATTATAAAAATATTAACTTCATATTACACATTTAATAATAATTAATATTTTAATAATTGTTAAATGTACATGAAGTTTTGTAGCCTTATGTCATTGTATTTCAAACACATATTTCCTAGATCTTATTTTCCTTAATGTGAGACTAATACTAAATTCTAACCATGACAGCATTCAAAACTGGTTTTAACCTCTCAACAGTGGTCAAAACACTATTAAATAACTTTAACTGTCATAAATTTCTCAAATAGTATATTTATAAAAATATTAACTTCATATTACACATTTAATTAATATTTTATTAATTGTTAAATGTAGGTAGAGTTTTATTGTCTTTGTATTTCAAACACATATTTCCTAGATCTTATTTTCCTTAATGTGAAACTAATACATTATGACATTTGGTGGACAGTAAATTAAAGCTGAAAAATATTGATTTGGAATTTGTAGATTTCATACTTCATCTGATGAATTGTGCAAGCTTTTCATCAGCAGAAAGATCATTTTCAAGTTTGATCTGATCCAGAATAAACTATGAAATTGTCTTAACTTTACAAGTAATAAGTGTTGCTGCATTATCCTTTTTTGAGTTCTACATAAAAATAAGTTCAGAAAATTAAAGCATAGTACTGAGTAAAATAAATTACCGAGTAAAATATCTTATGCAATGCTCTTTCATATGTTGTCTTAAATCAGCAGTGTTGAATATTCAGGGGCTGGCCCAGGGGGACATTATATGCCCCGGAGCATTGAAATGCCCCCCCCCCCTCCCCCGGAGCCACAAAAATACCTCCCGGAGAAAAGTACCTGAATTCAACACTGTGAATCAGATTAATTGTTATTTTGACAAACCTTGCAAATGTTTTACTAAATTTATTTTTAAAAAAAAATACATATTTTATATGGTTTTTATGAATGATTAATAATAAAAATATATATTTATGTGTGTATTTGAAATCGTTATTGCTGAACACCTACATACGATCACTTTGCAAAGAGGCATTCGGGCACAGGTTATAAGAATTTAAAACCAAGATTACTTACCATATTTCAGTTTCCTTTTAATGATTTTGTGCAGCAATGACATTCTTTAAGAATCACAATTGAATTTTTTATTTAATAATAAACTGCCTTTCTCTTACAAGGAAAATCTCCCTAGGTGCATACTCAAAAATTTTTGAATGTAATATTCATGTGTTTATACATAATTATATATAAAAAGAAAATGCACAATCTCTGTACTCCATTAATTATAAAATGATGAAAATTTTATTATTTATGGAAACATTGCTCTTTTGGTGACATATTAATAATTTTCTTTAAAAAAAATCCACTCTGTGTGTTTAATGATATTGATAAATTATCAGTCAGATCAGAAAGATAAAAAAAATTAACTTATTTGCACTAAAGAAAATATTTTATTTAACCATATTCAGACTTGCCAAGTCTCCTTATTTTCGCAGGAGACTTATGATTTTTGCTTGATTTTCTATACTCCTGATTTTTTCTATATTTCTCCTGATTTTCTAACATAATTTTTCTCATTCTTATTTTATATTAAATATGCTAGAAAAATTTCAGATGTTTATTTCTTCTCTGTGTTTGATTAGTGCTATTTGATATGATAGAGGTTTAGGTCAAATATATAGGATGGCTCTTTAAAACTTTGACTCTTGTTGTGAGAAAGTGTTCTATTTTCATTTTTTATACAAAATCTGACACCATAAATTTTATTTTCTATAATTAATGAAATAGAACTTCACGTTGCAAACTGTAAATTAGTTTTTTTTTTTTTTATCTAATCATTGTGTATCATTTTATTTTTGTTATTAATAATTTATTTATTAATAAAAGAATTATCACGCATAACTTTCCTAATTGTGTATTTTTATGAGAAGGCAAAATCCATTCCTGGTATTTATAATGAATTTTAAATTGTTTTAAAACATATTTTATGTAATTTGCTTAATTAAAAGCATTTTGAAGCTAAAGTTCTTAAGTATATACAACTGTAATATTATTTAAAATGAATTAAATTATTATTTGTTTTGTTTACATTTAAAAACACTAACAACAAACAAAAAAGTCATGAAAGGTCTCCTGATTTTTGCCCTCTGGAACTTGGCAACTCTGCATATTTAAAATATTTCATTTCAGTGTAAAAATGTTGGAAAATCAAAAATTCAAAACATAAAAATAAATATAATTATTTTGTTTGTAGTTTGTACATTACAAATACTTTTATTCAAGTGTTAATATATGAATGAATAAATGTCTAACACAGATTAGGGTCAGTAAATAAGTGAATAGGGACATTTTCTACCAACAAACCATATAAGAACTTCCTCGCTTTTTCCAAACATGTTAATGTGTTTTGAATATTTATTTTGTTTTAATTAGTCAAAATATAAAATTAATTTAATTCTGTTCTTACGTAATTTCACTAGTCCTTCTATTTTTGTTATATATTCTCTAAATAACTTGCAAACAGCAGAGCTTTCCCCAGGTATAAAAAAGGGCAGGTTGCTGCTGGTGAGAAAAGGACACTCTTTTTAGGTGCGTTCGTAATTATATAAATACGTAGCACCTATTGTCGTCGTCTGGTCCGTCCGTCTGTCTGTCCGTCCGTCCGCATATAACAACGCAAAAACTACCCAACCGAATGGTTTGAAATTTAAGATATATTATCTTTGCAGAATTTTGTCGAGACATTTAAATTTTTTTAAAAATCCAATCAAAACTTTAGAAAATATTAATAAAAACATTTATTAAGAAATGTGATTTTTTTTTAAAATCGGTGCTTTCTTTTTATAGGAGCTTTCGAAGTTTAATCGTCAAGCGACCGAGATACTTATTGTATTACAGAAATTAATCTGCAGACGATATAATTCATTTCAGAGAATTAAAAATCATCAAGATCTGAATATTTATTATAACTAGCTATAGTACGAACGCACCTCGTTTGTAACGTTTGACGTACAATTTCCAACTTGTTTATTCTTAAGGGCACTTTTTGGATTTTTGAGGGCACTTTTCAGATTCTTAAGGGCACTTTTTTTAATTGTTAAAGGTATTCTTTTGGTTTTAAAGCCACTTTTGATATTTCAAAGTCAAAACACTCTTTTTAAGACAACATTGAGTCAGTTTTTATTACGAAAGCAAATTTTTTAATACAAAAAGGAGAAAGTGTACTTTTTTTTTACTAAGGGCAAGAATGGTGCTAATAATTTTACTGGAGGGGGCAAGAAGGGTGCTATTTTGTAAACCAAAGGGCAGGCAGGGTGCAGCACTCTTCTGAAACTGTCTGGGGGAAACTCTGCAAACAGTATTGTGTAGATTACTCCCACATGCACTGCTGTGACAACTTTTGAGAAGGAAAATAAATTATCATCTTAATATTTCAGATAAAAAAATTAAGGTTTTCAAGTTGTCTTAAATGCAAGATAAAATAAACAGTTCTTCCAGTTTCCAAAATAATATTTAAAAAGAAAATTCAATGATAAAATAGACTATTTAATACATGTAATTTGCTTTGATTATTTGTATTTGCATAAACTATGTATTATGATTATTTGTATTTGTATAAACTTTGTATTAGTTACATTTGAATGCAAAGAAATTTGAGAATCCACTTGTTTAAAGAACAGTGCCAAAATCATTACATTCATAAGCATTTCACAGCTTTTTGCTCATAAATAGTACAAACATAATGTTCACCAAATTATGTGTAACTAAGATAAAACTTTGGTGATAAATCTTAAAGCTTTTAATTTTATTGTAGGATATATATCAAGATTCCACCAAATTTGATTGATATTTTGTTGTATAAATATGTAGATTCTTTGGTTTTTAAATAATTTTTTGAGAAATGCACTTTAAGAAGAAAGACCGTCCTTGTCATATGTTAAATTCTGCATAAGAAAATTATATTTTAAGAATGTGTTATTTTTAACATTATATTTACTGTTGAAAATGATATACTTTTTTGTTTTCTTAATGGTGATGTTAAGTTTGAATATTCTATTTTCTGAAATAAAAAAATTATTTTTGTGTGATCTTTATTGAGTTTTGATTTACTACATAATTTTTACATTTGTTAAATAATATCTAGACACAATTTTTTAATACTTTTGATTATATAACTGCTGTAATGTCAGAAATTTCATTATATATATATATCATCATCATCATCATCAACCGTTTTCAATCCACTGCTGGATGTAGGTCTCCCCCAGATTTTTCCATTGTTGCCTGTCTAGTGCTTTAGTCATCCAATTAACACCGGCCACTTTTCTGATTTCGTCACTCCATCTTACTTGAGGTCGTCTTCTTGGTCGTTTTACATCTCTGGGATACCACTGTAGGGTGTTTGTGCTCCATCTATTGTCTTGTCTTCTTGCAATGTGCCCAGCCCATTTCCATTTTAGCCATTTAATTCTCTCGATAATGTCAAAAACTTTCGTCTGACTTCTTATCCACGTTATTCTCTTTCGGTCTCTTCTGGTTATGCCTAGCATACATCTTTCCATACTTCGCTGTGTTGTTTGTAATCTTTGTACCATCCGTTTTGTTAGTGTCCAAGTTTCTGCTCCATAAGTTAGTGCAGGCAAAACACATTGGTTAAACACCTTTCTTTTCAAACAAAGAGGCATGTTACTTTTCAGAATAATATTGTTCTTCCCAAAAGCACTCCATCCATTTCTTATTCTTCTATTGATTTCATTCATGATACTGTTGTCTGAAGATATTTCTTGTCCAAGGTACACATAACTTTCAACATCTTTAATCTCAGTGTTGTTGTAGACGATTTTCTTTTTTGATGCAAATGAATTGAACATCACCTTAGTCTTTTCCAAATTTATTTTTAATCCCACATTAATGGATGCCAAAATGCCTTCTGCCAAATCTTTTAGCATATTTTGCAATTCTTCAGGGCTATTACTGAAAATTAAAATGTCATCAGCAAACCGGAGATGGCTTAAATATTCCCCATTTATTCTAATCCCTTTGTTTTCCCAATCCAGCTTCTTGAAAATACTCTCTAAGACAGCAGTAAAAAGCTTAGGCGAAATGGTGTCTCCTTGTCTTACTCCTCTTTCAAGCTTGATCTTCGCTTTTCCTTTGTCCAAACGGATGGTGGCTGTTGCTTTCTTGTGGATCTTCTTTATGATATTGATATAAGGTTTGTCTATACCAATGTTCTCCAGAGAAGTAATTACTGCAGATGTGTAGACCGAATCAAATGCTTTTTCATAATCAATAAAGGCAAGACAGAGAGGTAAATTATATTCTTTATGTTTTCCTATAACTTCCCTTACTGTTTGAATATGATCCATTGTGCTAAATCCACTTCGAAATCCTGCTTGTTCTCTAGGTTGAGCTGAGTCCAGAGCTGATTCAAGTCTTGTCGTTAAAACTTTGGTGAAAATTTTATAAATCACTGACAGTAAGCTGATTGGACGGTAGTTTTTAATGTTTTCCTTTTCTCCTTTCTTATAAAGTAACACCATCACAGCATTATTCCAATCTTCTGGTACATCTGATTTCTCGAGACATTTGGAAAACAGTAAGGCTAGCATTTTTGCAAATTCTTCTCCTGCTTCTTTGATAAGATCAATTGTAATTCCATCTTCGCCAGGGCATTTACCTTTTTTCATGCCTCTAATGGCTTGTACAACTTCATCTGTCATCACTGGGATTATCTCTTCAGTTTCTGTTATGTTTACTAGTGGATCACGTAGGTTGATTTCCCTTTGATCTTCACATTTATATAGATCGTTATAGAATTTTTCGACAATGTGTACTATTTCATTATTGATTTTGGTGATTGTTCCATCTGCTGTCTTCAGTGCAAAAATACCTTTTCTTCCAACACACAGTTTGCGCTTAGCTGATTTTAAACTTTTGTTATCTTCTAGAACTTTTTTGACAATATCACAGTTAAATTTTCTGATATCTTCTGTAACACATTTTCTTACCGTTTTACATAATTCTGCATATTCAACTCTTGATTTAGGATAGTTTTTCTTCATTTTAAATTCTCTGCGTTTCTTCATCAGTCTTCTTGTTTCTTCTGTTATTTTCTTTGTTTGCTTTACTTGTGCTTCACCAGCTATCGTCCTTGCAATTTCTTGTAGAGTATTTGTTATTTTCTTGTTCACTACTGTAACATCTTGTTCTTCTTCTAAGATTGATTGAAGTACTTGAAAACGATTTTTAAGTTCTAAATTAAATTCTTCTTTATGTTTCTGGAGATTTATAATATCGACTGATTTCTTTGAGCATTGCAAAAGCTTCATTCTTTCCACTTTAGTATTTAAAAGCAGTTTGCATCTAACTAACCTGTGATCGCTTCCTGTATTGAAGTTATTGAGAACGCTGCAATCCTGAATAAGATGCTTTTTGTTTGTCAAGATGTAGTCGATTTCACTTGTTGAGCCATTTGCACTACGCCATGTCCATTTTCTTTGTGGCTTTTTCTTGAAAAATGAATTCATGATATACATCTGTTCACATTCTGCAAATTCAATCAATCTGTTTCCTCTTTCATTACGCACCCCATATCCATGAATTCCTACTGAGAACTCACCTTTCTTTTTTTCCCCAATTCTAGCATTCCAGTCTCCCATTATTAATAATTAAAAAAAATATATATATATATATAATATCTATGAATTTCAAAATACAGTCAAACCCCGATTTAGTGCCATCTCGAAATAGCGCCAATTCCGTTTAACCGCCAATTGCGTCTATGAACAAATCTGCCAAATAGGAATTTCAATGTAATGTATCCGTTAAAGCGCCAACTCGATATACCGCCAAAAAAAAATGTCTAGAAATTACTGTATTTTCTTTGCATATCTTTCTTTTTTAATTTTTTTGTTAGAATTTCAAAGGACACTTCCTTTTTATGTGTCTAGATGTTTTCAAGCTCAATTCAAACTTTATTGAATAGCAAAGAATTTATATTGTTCTCAACACCTGCCAAAATGCACCTGCTACCCATTCTACTTGTCATTGGGAGAAGAAAAATAACGCGCACTGAGTGCCGAGCAAGTAAAACTTCTGATTCAGACTGGCGAGTCACGTGATCCGATCCGCTTGTGGAGCAGGGAGAAAACAAGGCATGGCACGCCATTGGCTGAAAGGGTCTCTCCTCTCTCAGGTGAGAACAATGTAAAAAATAACTTCTCCCTGTACTTTATGTCGATTTCTTAGAAAGAAAACGGTGTGCAGTGCAAAATCTCTCATTCAAAATTTTGGTCGGACGTTGATTGAAACATCGAAGAATTCACCAGCTAAATCTGTAAAATATCATTCTGTCTCTTTATTTTAACTCATTATGGCGAAAAGAGCAGTTTTATCAATTTCAGAAAGCAGGAAATTTGTGAATATAAAGAAAGAAATGTGAATGTATCGCAGCAACACATCTCCAATCATTTTTCTACACTCTGGAAAAAGCCTGTTAGCAGGCGCTGCATCGGAGACATTTTGATGAATACAGAAAAATGGATTAACACCAACGAACTGCAATCATCTGTAAAAAGACTGAAAACAGCAAAACATGAAGACTTAGAGGATGCCCTTTGCACATGGATACAACAAATGAGTGCTAAAAATGCCACTATCAACGGAGATGTCATCAGAGAGCAGGCAAAAGTTCTTGGCCAGCAAATGAATATTACAGATTTCGAATACAGTAGTGGCTGGTTGAACAGATTTAAAAAGCGACGAGGATTCTCTCAGTATATACGAAGTGGTGAAACTGCAGGTGTTGATGAAGATATTGTGTCAAATGGTCGCAAAAAACTGAGTGCGCTGATTTTAGAATATAAACAAGAGGACGTTTACAATATGGATGAAAGTGGCCTTTTTTACCGCTTGCAGCCAGATAAAACAATTTCGAGTGGGCCTGCTAAAGGATTAAAAAAAAAAAAAAAGATCGTGTGTCTCTTGTGTTCTGTACGAATAGTGATGGATCTGATAAAAGAACTATGACAGTGATTGGAAAATCAGCTAAGCCACTATGTTTTAAAAATTTTAATCCTGCTCTTTATGTAGATTATGTGAATAATAACAAAGCGTGGATGACTTCAGCATTATTTCAAAAATGGTTAGCGAATTTCAACATAGAAATGAAAAGAAGCAAACACCATATTTTATTGATTTTGGATAATGCCCCTTGTCACAAAGCATATCCAATGAGTAATATCCGCATTGAATTTTTACTTCCTGACTGTACTGGATTTTTGCAACCTTTGGATGCTGGTATAATAAACTCATTCAAAGCTCATTATCGAAAGTATCACGTCCGCCATATCATTGAAAAAATCAGTAAAGATGATTTTTCTCCAATCCTTTTACATGATGCTATTCGCATGATAAAAAAAGCATGGGATGAAATTTCATCAGAAACTATTGTTAACTGCTGGAAACATACTGGATTGATTAAACCTGAAGGATCTACTAAAAAACAAAACAGTACAGCACTTCAGGAACTACAAGACGAAATACACAAATTAACAGAAATTGAGCATCCTCTATCGGCAATTGAGTACATTAATATAGACAAAAGTGTTTCAACATTTGAAGATTTGACAATCGAAGAAATTGTTGCCAATCAAAATGAAAATGAAAATTCATCTGACAGCGAAGCTGAAGAAGCTGAAACGCAGCATGTTACATCTGATGAAGTTAAAAATTGCATTGGGAAAATAAGAATTTTCTTAGAAAAACATGCAACTGATAAAAAAATGATGAACAATCTTTTAGTTGTAGAAAAAGATATTGAAAAAATCAATATTGAAAGGAAAACTCAAACTAGCATATTAAAATATTTTCCTGTAAAAGATAATTAAAGTAAAATAATTCAGTGTGATATTTAATGTATGTGTGTGTCTGTTATGTGCATAATTATCTACTTTATCTAAAATTGACTATATAAAGAGGTAAGTGCATGTTAATTTCATACATTAATTGGATAATTTTGAATCATGTAGCATTAATTATATTATGTATATTAATTATATTATATTAATTTATACTATTATAATATACTATATACCATTGGATAATTTAATAAAAAGGCATTACTGATATTTATTTTTATAATAATAATAATATTAGTATAATAGTATGAAAATTAATTTTTATTGTATTTTAATTCGATATACCGCCAAACTCGTTATAGCGCCAAAAATTTCTTGAACGGATAATGGCGATATAACGAGGTTTGACTGTACATATCAAGTTCTAATATCATTCTACTTTAATCTACAAAGAGATAAATAATGATATTGTGTAAACAGAATACCACATATCTTATAATTAACATGTGCAATCATAATTTTACCATAGCATGTGCTTCAATGGTAATTGGCCAAATTTACTCATACCTGAATAATATTTTTTTTTAAAAAGAGAGAGAAAGGGAAAAAAAAAATTATAGATTGGAGTTGCTATTAAGTAAACACAAATTGATTAATAAATCAAATATGAACATTATACAATGCAAAACTTGACCACAAGAGAACAAACAAGAATTGGATATGAAAAAACACATGTAGATGTACTCGTCAGCTTGGTTGCACCCACATGTGTTTTAAAAAATAATTCAGTATTTCATAATTCTACTGGCATGATGCTAAGAACAGTAGAATCAACCAAGTATACTGAATTATTACCAGATAACAATTGGAAAAAATAAGATTGGAAATATTTAAATTGGAAATAAAAAACCATTAAGAATATATAATATAATTCACTTACATCGATTATCCTTATATATATAATGGTGTATTGGCTTGAAAGTAGTGTGGGTTGTGTAATCAAGTCAATTGCAGCAATAAAATAAATAACAGATTGGATAATCAATGCAAATATACAGTGATGCTAGGTTTCCTCTGTTAATACTAAAATTGGGGATGGAGTGATTACGGCAAAATACAGAAGAATTTATTTCAACAATTAAAGGGATAAATGTCTCTAAAATATTGTTCTGAGTAGCTAGCAGGAGAAATTCTCAAATCTAGCTCTTCTTTTGATCACTACAAGAACGATATCGACTTTTCACATGTACATTCTGGGTATACTTTTGGGTCTCCTACAGTTGCATAGTTCAGCTTGTTCATTTACACAAGGGTTTGACTTTGTCTGTTCTGAACTAGTCCAAAGAAATTCAGGGAAAGTAACTATTTCATTACAAAGGTTGTAATTTCTAGGAGAATGACTATTCTTCTCATTTGGGTTCAGAATGAACCAAAAATCGTAAATCCAGACCAAACTTAAATATCTGGCAGCAACAAGGGCTGCTTAAAGTAACTAGCTCTGTTGAGAGCTTTACCTCAGAGAACCTTTTTCTGGTGCAAGCAAAAATCACTGTCTTCTTTTCTCTCCTTTTCCTCTTTTTGAGGGGGTCACAGTTGCAGTGGGTTCTTTCCTCCCTTGCTCTCCTAGGGTATGCGTCATGGCTACGGGTATTTCAATCAGGAGTGCGAAAGGGTGTGTCATCGAGTACCTTTGACAGTATAAATTCTTCTTTCTTTTCCCCTGATATTTCCATCCCCTCCTGTAAGCTGACATCAAGCCGAGAGCACATACAGTGGAGGTTTCCGCCAGTGCCGAAACTAGCCTTTTTTGCGCCCGGGGCAAACATGGAATTTGGCGCCCCCCCCCCCCCCCCCTCAAGTAAATTTACAAAAATAATTTTACCAAGTTTCTAATAGCCGACTTATTTTAAATTTAAAATATGTAATCACAAATACGTAAATACTGAACCACGTAATCAGCTTTGTCAAATATTGATCAATTACTTTTCTTAGGTGCTAACTAATGGATTATTTACTACTATTATTACTAAACTGGAAATTATGTATACAATTTCTCGTGTTAAAATTAAATATTGCGTGCACATATATATAAATAAAATGTTTTCTTGTGAATCAAGAAGAAATTAAGAATTCTGTAGTTCCGCAGTGCCTATATACAACTTGGCCCTGGTTTTGAAATCTAGGCATTATACATTTCTTACCTAAGCTATTTAAATGAATAATGACTCGGGGAAATTTAAGAATTTATAAATGTGTCTCTCGAGCATGAAAGATTGAATGGTCAGGATTAGGATTTGCTATGGTGTTAAAAAAAAATTTGGATGCTTCTAAATTATGGTAGAGATGAAAATAGCCTATTTTTAGAAAGACAATTAACCAAAGTTAATAAGTTTAAAAATTCAATAAATTAAAATTATGTTATTTTTTATATTTTAAGTTCCGACACCCTTTAACTTAAAACTATTCCCGAAATCACAAATGATTACTTTCTGATACATCGAAGATGTATCAGAATCCATCTTATACATGATATCAAAGAAATAATTTTCATTCAAAAATGTGACATTCTATTTTAAATACCAAAAAATTTAATAGTGTTTTTCATTTTAGAAAATGTTGTTATAAGACGATAATAGAGACACAGATCGTGAATAATCAATCAACAATCTATTACAATTCAAAATCGATGGCCGTTTCTACCATTAGGCAAAACTACGCAGACATCTAGGGCTGAAAATGACATATTTTAGAGGCAGATAGGCTTCTTTACTAGCCATAGCGCCCCGGGAGAGATTTTTTTTCTGAACTCCTACAAATAATTCTTAAAAAAGAAAAAAAAAAACTTTTACTATTTTATCTTGCATTACCCATTCATTTTTAGTGTCTTTGTCTCCCATTAAGGCCAGATCTGTCTGTAAAAAAATAATTGTAGTAAAGAGCATGAGTGGATTTTTCAGTTGTCGCCTACCTAGAAGTGGCAAAAGAACGAAAAAATAATTTGACAAATTAAAGGCAGGGGCGGCTTTACTAGCCATGGCACCCTGGGCGAGATTTTTTTCTGCACCCCCACAAATGATGTATCCGAAAAATAAATAAATAAATAAAAATAACATAAAAATGTTTAACTAAATATTTTATTTTGCGTATAGTTTTCACCCTTTTGTTTTTAGTATCCCGAGTAGTCATCCGACTTCTCCCCGTCGAAACCTGGATCTGGTTGCAAAAAATAATAGCAGCAAAAGGAATGGGGTGGCATTTCTTAGTTGTCGCCTAGGACGGCAAAACACAGAAATGACAAAACGACGAGAAAAAATAATTTTGGGAAATAAAGGCAGTGGCGGCTTTACTAGCCATGGCGCCCTGTGCGAGCTTCTTTTCTGCACCTCTACAAATGGTATATTCTTTAAAAAAAGGTTTTATTATTTATTTTACATTTATTTCACCTCTTAGTTTTTATTGTCGTTGGTAGTTGCCCGACCTCGCGCGCTTTCAGGCCGGATCTGCATGTAAAAAGCAATTGTAGTAAAAGACATGCGCGGCATTTTTTAGTTGTCACCTGCTAGAAATGGTAAAATGATAAAAAATAAATAATTTGGGAGGATAAAGGCAGGGGCGGTTTACTAGCCATGGCACCCTGGGCGGGATTTTTTTGTGTACCCCTACAAGCTACAAATGATATTTTAAAAAATAAAATAAATAAAAGGTTTCACTAAGTATTTTATTTTTCATATATTTTCCACACCTTTGTTTTTAGTATCCTGAGATGTCACCTGATCTCACCCCTTCTAACCTCCAAAGCTGGATCTGGATTAAAAAAAATATTTCCAGCAAAAGTAATGGGGACGGAATTTTCCATTTGTCGCCTAGGGCGGCAAAACACATAGTAATGGTAAAAAGAGGAGAAAAAATAATTTTGGAGGACAGAGGCTTTAAGTCATGGCGCCCTGTGTGAAATTGTTTACTGTACCTCTAACAAATGCTATACTCTTTTTAGAAAATGAGTTTAGATTTTAGTAAGTATTTTACTTTATGTGTTCCCTTTTATTTTTATTGTCCTGGGCAGTCACCCGACCTCGCCCATAGCAAAACGGGGGAAAAGAGAGCTCCACGCTGCTCAGCGAGAAAAAAAGAAAAAATAGAACACCCTTCTTGGAATTTTTTTTGCTGGGAATCGCTGGGTAATTGGACAATGGACAGTGACACATAGACATGAGACTGGCCTTGAAAAACGTTAGGGATTCTTACTAAAGTTACGGAAGACCTAACTTGGCAGTGGACATTATACTAGAGAGAAGTATACGTCCGCGAGAAGAAATAGGTCTTTACTGAATTTGAAAGAAAATGCACTTTAAATCTGATTTTTTTCATTTTTCCATTGAAAAGCGATTGACTGATTAAACAAAATTTATTTAGCTTAATGTATAGTCATTTTTATGATAAATACCTGTAATATTAAAGATGCATGTATTTCTTCGCGCAAAAAATTTCTGGCGAGATGTTGGCGCTTGAAACAAATCGACTTATAACCCTACGACCCCTCACTGTTAAGAGTGATTGATGTGTTACAGAAAATTCTCCGGTCATTACAGGAGATCATAGATTGTTTTATGTTCAATCAAATGATTCATTTTTTAAACTATTGAAGATAGGGTAAAAACTTCGATGAATTTGAATTTTTCGGAAAATTTCACCTGAAGTACATACCAAGCATGTTGATAAAATATATAAAATAACAAGAATTTTCTTTTCTGTAAAAAAAAAAAAAAAAAAAAAAAAAAAAAAAGAGGAAGGAAAGTTATTTTCCCGATAGATAGAAAACATAGGACATGGTGTATTTGGAATAAGATAAAAATAGCCTAAGAGAAGAGTTCTTTCTTCTTATTCATTTGCTATCTAGTACTTTAGGCAAATCTTTTATCTGTTTGTCAATTTTAATGCAATTTTTTTTTCCCCCGGCTACGAAACATTTTTATTCAAATTTCACATATACATTTTTGTATTAAACGGCAAACGAAATCTTCATTTTGGCGCCCGGGGCACATGCCCCCTCTGCCCCCCCTTAGTTTCGGCCCTGGTTTCCGCTGTATGTGTTCTGATTGGGGTCTGGGTTTTCTCACGCTTTCTTTGGAAAGAGTCATCTTGTTCATCGCATGCCAGAGGGTTATACTTGGACCATCAAGAGAAGTTCTCGGTTTTACAGTCTTTTTAGTGTTTCGTTCATTTCACGAAACTTTATTCGTCCTGCTTCTCTGTCTGTCCGTCACAAAGCTGTATAATTCTCAGAAACTGTATAACTTACAGACTTGAAATTTTGTGTACTTACAGCTGAATACCTACTGTCATGCTGAAAATCATAAAATTTTGAAAAAATCATATTTTAATATAGAGAGGTAAAAAACCAAAAATCTAACAGCTTTTTCCTATTAAATTTAAGCATTTTTCGTTATAGCAGTTACCAACAATTAAAAATCTACAATAAAATTCTTTCTACAATAATTAATTTTCTATTGAAAGCTTTCCACATAAAAAATGAAAATGAAATAAAAAGTTTCACCAATTGAAAAAAAGATTAATATGACATCATACTGGTAAAAAACGGACATTTTTAAACATTTCTCAATAATATAAGGAGTATGAGTATGTGTAAGTACAGAAAGCAGGTCAATTTGACATGATTAGAGAATTAAAAAGAAAATTAATCTGACATCATATTGGAAGTTTAACAGACTTTTTCAAATGTTTGAGAATAATACAAAGAAAGTATCAATGTGAGTAATAGAGAAAGCAAGTAGATATGACGTCAGCAAGTGATTATAACATCATGTGAGTTTGAGGAACGTATTGAGTCATGATAAAAACCCGATTATGGAAATATTGGCATATTTTAACATTTTGAAGGTCTCTATACAACATGTTTGATTTTGAAATTGATGTTTTTTTTAATATCCCATTTAGTATTTTTTATTGTAAATATTATTATGACAGAGTATAATAGCGGGCATCAACTGCTATTGAGCCTGTTCAGATATTTTTTTAAAAAAACGAGAGAAATAGACCGGTAAATTTTTACTTTATAAAAAACATGACTTTTTTTTTTTTTTTTTAGAAAATAAAATTTATTTGGATTTATTAAAGAAAGGATAAAGTATTTTGAAAGGAATATTAAACGAAACGCTTTGTGAGATCTTCGATCACACTTACCCACTTGTTTTTCTGGTAATGTCAGTATAGTGTCAAAATTATGACTGATCTTTCTCTCTGAAGATACCAATTCTGAGCCAATTCTTTTACACTATGCCTATAGGGAACTTCACTATGCTGAAAATTCAAATATTTAGGCAAAATTTTATAGTATCAGTGTTTCCCTACCAGCGTTTAGCAGAATGCTAAGATTTCCCATATCACTAGAGGTCCCATTTAAACAGCTATATAAATACAGTAGATGCTGTTTAATGTGATTACCTTGGAACTATGAGTGTTTGATAAGAAATTTATTAAAGTGCTTAGTGATAACATCTAGTTTTTACTAAGTAAATTATAACTAATAAAAACATAGAAAACATTTGTTGAAAGAATTTGGTCATTTTTGCTTATTTTAAGTTTTGTACTTTCTTCCTTAAAAGATCATTGATGAATTGCTCATACACATATTGTTTTTAAAAATTGTCCAAGTAATATTGTTTCCTTGAATCCTTGTTTCAAAATTTTAAATGCATTTTTGCATTTGTATGTGGTTTTTCAAATAATTTGCTGTCTTTGTATTTCTGATCATCATGGTTATTTTGTATTTCTTTACAAACTTTTTGGTAAATTTCACTTTCTGTGAGCTTTGCTGCTACAGAAATGTCATTGTCTGTTGCCATTCATAATTTTCTTTCATCATATCATTAGGGAAACTTCTCTAGATTTTCTAAAGTTTTCAATTCATCATATTTTACAACTTCACAGAGTCCTTCCTACACTTCTAGAAGATTAGTTATTTTGGCGCATTCTTTTATACTGATGTCTTGTTTATTCCTTGGTGGCAAGGCTGTATCACAAAGGTTGTATTAAGTGGTAAAAACCCTACATTGATGTGTTTTAACACATTCAATTCATTCACATTGCAGTTATGAACAAGAGAAGTGTGCACCATCTAACCATTCTGAGGTTTTCTGAAAGATTTCCCACTTAGAGATGGAGAAAAAAGTTTATTTTCTGTAATAGGATTCCATCATTCTTCAGTATCTTGGTAATAGTCTTGTCAGTAAACTATTAATTTTATATTAGGTAGATTTCGTAAGAAATACTACCTATTACATTCTCCCCTAAGTTGGAATTTTTGAAAAATTTTTGCAGATCTATGCCGATTATTACTCCCAGAACCCAAAACCACCCAAAGTTCAAAACTTTATCTATCTATCTATGTCACTTTTTTATGGACACGATAACTTCAATAATTCTGCACAAATCTCTTCCAAACTGATACATAAAATCTTAGTCAAGTTCATTAATGGGCAAAACCGAACCAGGGGGGGGGGCTTTTTGTGAAAACAGAAAAAAACAAATAGCTTCTTAATTAAGATATGTATGGAATCCGTTTAAAGTTATTCTTCTAGGAAAAGGGCCGAAAATTTATGTATGACAGATTTTTGATATCATGAAAAATGCCCCCAAGTGGGTGAAAAAGGGGGGTTTTAGAAGAAAAAAATTCATAACTTCGTCAATTCACAAGATATCAAATCCACTTAAATTTATTATAAATCCTAAGAAATTCACAAACTTGCCTGTAATCTCTCTCACGCAGTCTTCTGGAAGCATTTTTCGTTGAAACAAATGATATACAAATGCTGGATACAGATTAACCGAGTTCAATTGTAAATCACAATTTTAATATGTTGTCAAATAACAAACTGTAAGTCAGTATAGTTCCAAGTACAATACTACGCTTCATATTAACAAGTCCCCACACAGTCATTGAAATTTCTTTACAGTTTTTCAGAAAACTAACAAATTCGCAAACTTGCCTGTAATCTTTCTCACACAGTCTTCTGGACGCATTTTTCGTTGAAACAGATGATATACTAATGCGAGATAGAGATTCAACCGAGTTCGATTGTAAATCACAATTTTAATATGTTGTCAAATAACAAACTGCAAGGCAGTATTGTTCCAAAAGTTCCTAGTATAATACTACGGTTCATATTAACAAGTCCCCACACTGTTACTGAAATTTCTTTACAACTTTTTAGAAAGCTAACAAATTCGCAAATTTGTCTGTAATCTCTCTCACGCAGTCTTCTGGACGCATTTTTCTTTGAAACAGGTGATATACTAATGCAGGAAACAGATTCAACCGAGTTCGATTGTAAATCACAATTGTAATATGTTGTCAAATAACAAACTGTAAGTCAGTATAGTTCCAAAAGTTCCTAGTATAATATTACGCTTCATATTAACAAGTCCCCACACAGTCATTGAAATTTCTTTACAGTTTTTCAGAAAGCTAACAAATTCGCAAACTTGCCTGTAATCTCTCTCACGCAGTCTTCTGGACGCATTTTTCGTTGAAACAGATGATATACTAATGCGGGATGCAGATTCAACTTTTGCTATAAAGTTAAAGAAACTTAATGAGCTTGCACACAGTATGTTAGAAAAATACCCCACGTCAGTTTTGTGATCATTTAATGCTAATGTCAGTCCATAATACATCAGAAATGCACTATATAAAGATGACGTAAAAAGCAGAAAACCAACTTTAGCATCTAAAAATTCTGCAGTGGACCTGATTTCCCAATAAATATCAGTCAAATGGTTATAATCACGTTTTGGTGAGCTGTTTAGCTGATGACGAAAACTATCGATTACAGAAGAAATGTCATTACAAATCATGACGTAATAAATATCGAAAATTATAAAGGGCATGTAAAGAAACACCATGTAAAATATCGGAAACGCACACGAAAAAGAGATTTTGATGTAAGCACTTTTGATGGGATAAGGAAATAACATTTCAACAAAAAAATTAGTGTAATATGTTTCGACAGTCATTTGTACAATTATAAAAATGGCAATGCTCATAACAAAGCTGATCCATAGAAATATCCAACGAGATGTTCTAGGTTTGCTGCCAACATAATAAGAAATTCGGGACACCAATACTACGGCAGTGTGCAATTCGCATAAATTGATAAACAAACAAAAGCGGAATAAAGTATATGTTAGACATAGGCAAACATAAATAAGTTTCTCTTTCTCAAATTTGGTCTTGGATTCAAAAAATGATGAAAAACACATAAACAAGTAGATAATAATTGACAGTTCTGCGCCAGCGGTGGATGCGGTGGTGACCTCTGAAGGTGAAGTTCAAGGTTACCGGAAGGGACAGGTGTGGATACCGGAAGTAGCAGGTTGGGATAACAGGCATGTTGAGACAGGAAGTGAACAGGAAGTGTAGATAGGAAGTTTAACCGGAAATGTGACAGGAAGTGAGTGCGATAAGGGAGAGAGGGGGAGGGCTTATTTTTGTGGGGGGGCTTAATTTATTTTGTTGGTTTTAATCCTTCTAGTCGAATGGAGTTGAGTTGTAGGAATCCTGCTATCAGAATGAATTTAGTTTGAAAGTAATATTAGCAAAATGTTCGATTTTTTTTTTTTGTTTCACCTGAAATAAAAATTTTATTTGCTAACTAACACCTAATATAAAAATGGAAATCTTTCTGACTTTGTTTTACTTTATAAAAGTTTAACGTGAAATTTATTTTTAGACTGGAAACGCGACAGGAAATAAGATCGGAAACGGGATTAGACATGCTTTTTCCAAAAAGGGTTTTCAGGAAGCAGTAAACATGTTTTAGGAACATGTTTGGGAGCTTGTTGGAACAGGACAGGTGGTTTAAAAGACCGGAAGTGATTAAGATGAGAGAGATTAAGAAGGTGCATGATTAGACATATAGATTTTGTTCTTTGTAGAGGGTGAAATTTTATTTTATTTTTATTTAAAGTGTTTTCATTTTTTTAATTTAATTTATTTAAAGCGTTTCAAATTATTTATTTATTTATTTATTTATTTATTTATTTATTTTTTTGTAGTGGTTTACGTATTATTTTAATTTTTAGTGACATTAGAACCTGCAATTTTCTGTATCACACATGTCTTATCTTAGGTTACCAAGGACGTGTGTGTGTGTTGTTATCTCTTTAAATGCGAGAGATGGGGACTTCAGACCTGCGTTGAGATATCTTTATCATAGTTTTAATGAACTGCAGGAAATTGTCTTTAGCTATTGAGTAATTCGCGAGTTTTGGTTTAATATGAATGCTATTACATCTGTTTGTTTAATTTACAAGCACATTTCTCTTACAACATTCTGTCAACAGATCATTTCCATATTCGAAATAATAATTTAGAAGGAAAATTTTTATATGAAAATACTATGAAATGTCATTTATAGAGATTGACAAAAATAGCATGCTTGATTCTTTCTTGTATTAACCTTATAATCATTTATTTTAGAAATATAGGTTTATAGTTTTGTTACGAAAAATAACGTGTTTACATATTTTAAAAACGAAAGCAAAGTGTTTTTTACAAATGTAACTATAAGCTATACACCCACGCATTTGTGTTATTGAATTAAATTACAATGCTTAATATTGTATTCACTGTACTATTTTCCTGCAAAAGCCGTTTCACAAACTTGTGTACTGAAATTAATGTGGCATTTTTAGGGAAAAAATTAATTCAAGTCTTTGTGACTAATCTTTCAAAGGAAAAAAAGATTTGTCATACTTTCTCTTACATTATATCTTCCATTTTTAAGTTTACAAATTTGTGGAGTAACTTAAATAATCGTTTTTATGCTAATTAAACAATATATTTTTTAATTATATGTTTGTTTTTTTAATTAACTTGTAATAGCTTCTTTTTTTTCTTTTTCTTTTTCTTAAAAGGGTACTGTAGAATAACTTATGTCACAAATACTACATCCTTCTTTAGTTAAATATGTTTCACTTAAGACATGACAAAGTCTCTTAGAAACATTTCATTTTGGAGTTAAGTGATTAAACAAGAAAAATATTATTTATAAAAACACAACACATAAGACTAGCGGCTGAGAGGTTCTACTCTCAAAGCTGATAGATGGAAGGTGTTAGGTTTAAACCTCTCTCACGGTCGTCGACCTAACCGTTCGAAGTTTTCTTCGAAACTTGTCAATATGGGTAAGAACACCTTAGAAAGACCTACATGGAGACACTTATCCCTAACTACAACCCTATATTTAACCAACCAGTCACAACACGCAAGACATAATCATTACATTCAGTTAAGAAGTGATTTGACGTGCAAAATTTGATTTATAAAAACATACAATATGATATATCACATTAAACATACAATTTGAACGATTTTTTCCCTTTCATATGAAAAAATTTTAACAAGAATTTAGTGACTATTTATCTTATTAAAGAGAGCGGTTATTTTGTTTAGAGTTATACGATTAAAATAAATTTTCAATAGATTTGACTTTATACAAGCAACATTTAAAAAAAGAGAATGGAATCTAGTGTTTATAAATTAACGTATTTCAATTTTACAAATACTTCACACACCCCTCTTTTTCCCCTATTTTGGTAGACTTTATACACATAAGACATAAAAGGTGTTTTAGAATACATCATTTAGAAATTAAGCAACTTGATAAGTAAAATAATTATTTATAAAAGCAATAGATACGAAAGTAATAAATATTTCTACTTACAAATGTACGAACTTCTGATAGGTAAGACCTTCTCAATCATTGTGCAAGAATTAAGTGGTGGTTGAGCTTATAACATTATAGGATGAAATAATCACGTGACGTATTTTTAAACCAATAAAATATTAGTATTTTAAACCAATAAAATGTTAGTATTTTTACACGAGCGCCCTCTATCATTATATAAATTTCAATGAAATGAGTTCATAACATTATACTGTCCCTTCTCATCGGTGTAATAGGTTACATTTTTCGTTTAAGTTAGTTTTTTTTTTCATTTAAGCTATTATGGAATGAGTTATGAATTCTTATGTTAATGATCTAACCAACTTGAAGTGTCAACCCTCATCATCAGAATTAAATAATCAAGAGATGGATTCTACAATTTTATCCAAAGAAGGACCCGTTTCGAAGTATGGCGTGAAACCCACCTCATCAGGACTAAAGAAAGAGTTTGTGTGTTTTACTTGTAACAAAGATTTTTTCCGAAAGGTTCATTTAAAACAACATTTGATGACCCATTCAGGAGAAAAACCTTTTGTGTGTGTCATCTGTCGAAAAGCTTTCTCTAGAAAAGCTCTTTTGAATCGCCATAAATTGTCTCATTTAAAAGAACCTACACAACATAAGTGTGGTGATTGCAACGAACTGTTTTCAAGAAAGTACGACTTATTGAAACATGAAAAGATTCACAAATCACCCAAACAATATAAGTGTATTAAATGCAATGAACTGTTTTCGAGAAAGTACGACTTATTGAAACATAAGAAGATCCATAAGCCCCGAAAGCAGTATAAATGCATCCAGTGTAGTGAAATATTTAATCGGAAATATGATTTATCACGTCATATAGACACCGCGCACAAAGTACTACCCAAAGTTGTCAAATCGACATCTTTAAAAGATTCGTTATATGAAAAAGTGAAGCATTTTAAAAGACAAAATGCTTTAAATGTATTTACTAAAACTGTAATAAATTCTAATGAGGAGAATGATCAAGATTTTCACACGTTTTTTAACAGTATTCGGTCGGACGTTTTGAATGAATTAAATTATCAGATAGAAGTAAAAAGGTCAATGAAATGGTATGCAACTGCAAAAGTTGTTGTAAGCCGCCAAACACCGGACGGTGATATAGATACTATCACCCCATATTTTCATTCAAGAACTGTACTGGAATTGACGAATCAAAACATACCTGTACATGTTGAGGATGCCTTTACGAAAATTATTAACTCTTTTGAGAAATTCACTCAACAAGGATCTAATTGGGCATTGCAACAAATATTAAATCTAGAACTGTCTACAGCTAAATATAGAATGGTTTAAAATGTGTGGACTAGTTTTGAAACATGTATATTCATGTTTTTGCTATTGTAGTTATTGAAAATGATAAATAAATAGTCTTTGACTAAAAAATCATAAGTTTTTTATTATTTTCATGGTAACTATTTTATATAAATTACTTATAACAGTTTGTCAATGCTACATAAACTACTGTTTAACATTTTGAATGTCTTAAACAAAATGGGAATGAATTTGTTGAAATTATGTAAAACATGATGAAATAAATGTGATGTATTTATTATATGTTACTTAAACTACAAGAGAATGATTGGAAATGTGTTATTTTAAATCTATGATACTTTTAATCACTAACAAGGTAAGACGTGACGTTATGAATCATCGATGGGTTTTCCTTTGAATATGTATTAATCTTACTTATTGATAAGAAAGTTGGAAAAATAGACTTAACACATTGTTAAAGGTTTTGGAAAAATGTATAGTTGGTTAAAAATTTTAGAAAATTTAACATAAAGTAACAAATTTTAGAAAATAAACGTTTCGATAAATAAAAAAATTACATTTTGGTAAACTTTACACTTAGACAATATTTTAAACTAAGGAAAAATTAGACTTAACACATTGTTACAGTTTCTTTGAAAAATATCTAGTTGGTTATAAATTTTAGAAAATTCGACCTAACGAAATTAACACACTTAAAAATATCTAGGTTATACATTTTATAAAATAAGCAACAAATACACATTTCGATACATTGACAAAAGAAAATAATTAAGTTTAAGTAAACTTTACACTTAGACAATATTTCAAACTAAGAAAAATAATAAATTTACACTTATACAATATTTTAAACTAAGAAAAATAATAATTTTACACTTATACAATATTTTAAACTAAGGAAAATTAATAACTTTAAACATCAGACTTAACACATTGTTAAAGTTTTTTGAAAATAACACGACATTTTGAAAGCAGTGGAAATAGTATACCTGCAAAAAATTCAACTTAGTGGAATTTAATATTGAATTTTTTTAACCTCACTCATTTAAAAAATGAAACTTTATAAAATTTTCACTTTTTTTAAATAAGCAACTGTTAAACATTTTGAATGTCTTAGACAAAGTGTGAATACATTTGTTGAAATTATATAAAACATGAAAAATTTCATAACTTTTAAAGGAAATTTTATTTTTGGTGAAATAAACTCGAGATATTTATTATATGTAACTTAAACTACTAAAGAATTGATTGAAAATGTGTTACTTTTAAGCACTCACAAGATAAGACACGATGTTAGGAATTATAGATGTGTTTTCCCCCCACAATTGACGTCACTTGTAGCATATTTACTGACCAAGTCATAAAATCATAGTTCAGGGTATGTTTATGAGCACGGCGTTTAGTTGAGATTTAAGATATTTGAGAAATATAAACTACAACTTTGACTACTTTTTGAAATTTCCCCCTACATAAGAAAAAGGACATAGGAAAATAAAATGAAAAGTTGTCTTTGAATGGAATCGAACCATTATCTTTTCACTTAACAGCTGAATGCGTTGACAATTACATCACAAAGGCACTGATAACAACTGGTTGAATATATTGGGTTTCTTTTTTAAGGTTAAATTCATTTAATATTCAAGTTATTTCTTAATGATACACTTAAAAACAATAAATTAAATTAGCATTCAAAAAACAAACGATCACATTATTGAGTAAAAAAATCAAATGTTTTGAAAGTCACGAGTTAAAATTGTGGAGGGTGCGATAACTTGGAAGTGCATTGCAGAAGGGGAGTTAAATTTTTGAAGAAGTTTAATCTTAGAAGACTAGAGTAAAATTTGAAATGACTTAGAATTTAATTAGAATTTAGATGTGAACCTTTTAAAATGAAATAATAGTTTTTTTTTTGTATCGCCCTCTATCGGTGGGTAATGGAATTAAGAGATAATTAAAAGTTTTAACTTGGATTCGAACCCACAACAAAAATTATTTTACGGTTTGATAATTTAGGGTAGGTTTAACTAAGAAAACCATGATATTATAGTATTTAGAGATGTTTTAAGATATTCGATAAAGGAAATCATCTAAATTTTCAATTTAATTGAATGGTTTTCTTAGTTAAACCTACCCTAAATTATCAAACCGTAAAATAATTTTTGTTGTGGGTTCGAATCCAAGTTAAAACTTTTAATTATCTCTTAATTCCATTACCCACCGATAGAGGGCGATACAAAAAAAACTATTATTTCATTTTAAAAGGTTCACATCTAAATTCTAATTAAATTCTAAGTCATTTCAAATTTTACTCTAGTCTTCTAAGATTAAACTTCTTCAAAAATTTAACTCCCCTTCTGCAATGCACTTCCAAGTTATCGCACCCTCCACAATTTTAACTCGTGACTTTCAAAACATTTGATTTTTTTACACAATAATGTGATCGTTTGTTTTTTGAATGCTAATTTAATTTATTGTTTTTAAGTGTATCATTAAGAAATAACTTGAATATTAAAAGAATTTAACCTTAAAAAAGAAACCCAATATATTCAACCAGTTGTTATCAGTGCCTTTGTGATGTAATTGTCAACGCATTCAGCTGTTAAGTGAAAAGATAATGGTTCGATTCCATTCAAAGACAACTTTTCATTTTATTTTCCTATGTCCTTTTTCTTATGTAGGGGGAAATTTCAAAAAGTAGTCAAAGTTGTAGTTTATATTTCTCAAATATCTTAAATCTCAACTAAACGCCGTGCTCATAAACATACCCTGAACTATGATTTTATGACTTGGTCAGTAAATATGCTACAAGTGACGTCAATTGTGGGGGGAAAACACATCTATAATTCCTAACATCGTGTCTTATCTTGTGAGTGCTTAAAAGTAACACATTTTCAATCAATTCTTTAGTAGTTTAAGTTACATATAATAAATATCTCGAGTTTATTTCACCAAAAATAAAATTTCCTTTAAAAGTTATGAAATTTTTCATGTTTTATATAATTTCAACAAATGTATTCACACTTTGTCTAAGACATTCAAAATGTTTAACAGTTGCTTATTTAAAAAAAGTGAAAATTTTATAAAGTTTCATTTTTTAAATGAGTGAGGTTAAAAAAATTCAATATTAAATTCCACTAAGTTGAATTTTTTGCAGGTATACTATTTCCACTGCTTTCAAAATGTCGTGTTATTTTCAAAAAACTTTAACAATGTGTTAAGTCTGATGTTTAAAGTTATTAATTTTCCTTAGTTTAAAATATTGTATAAGTGTAAAATTATTATTTTTCTTAGTTTAAAATATTGTATAAGTGTAAATTTATTATTTTTCTTAGTTTGAAATATTGTCTAAGTGTAAAGTTTACTTAAACTTAATTATTTTCTTTTGTCAATGTATCGAAATGTGTATTTGTTGCTTATTTTATAAAATGTATAACCTAGATATTTTTAAGTGTGTTAATTTCGTTAGGTCGAATTTTCTAAAATTTATAACCAACTAGATATTTTTCAAAGAAACTGTAACAATGTGTTAAGTCTAATTTTTCCTTAGTTTAAAATATTGTCTAAGTGTAAAGTTTACCAAAATGTAATTTTTTTATTTATCGAAACGTTTATTTTCTAAAATTTGTTACTTTATGTTAAATTTTCTAAAATTTTTAACCAACTATACATTTTTCCAAAACCTTTAACAATGTGTTAAGTCTATTTTTCCAACTTTCTTATCAATAAGTAAGATTAATACATATTCAAAGGAAAACCCATCGATGATTCATAACGTCACGTCTTACCTTGTTAGTGATTAAAAGTATCATAGATTTAAAATAACACATTTCCAATCATTCTCTTGTAGTTTAAGTAACATATAATAAATACATCACATTTATTTCATCATGTTTTACATAATTTCAACAAATTCATTCCCATTTTGTTTAAGACATTCAAAATGTTAAACAGTAGTTTATGTAGCATTGACAAACTGTTATAAGTAATTTATATAAAATAGTTACCATGAAAATAATAAAAAACTTATGATTTTTTAGTCAAAGACTATTTATTTATCATTTTCAATAACTACAATAGCAAAAACATGAATATACATGTTTCAAAACTAGTCCACACATTTTAAACCATTCTATATTTAGCTGTAGACAGTTCTAGATTTAATATTTGTTGCAATGCCCAATTAGATCCTTGTTGAGTGAATTTCTCAAAAGAGTTAATAATTTTCGTAAAGGCATCCTCAACATGTACAGGTATGTTTTGATTCGTCAATTCCAGTACAGTTCTTGAATGAAAATATGGGGTGATAGTATCTATATCACCGTCCGGTGTTTGGCGGCTTACAACAACTTTTGCAGTTGCATACCATTTCATTGACCTTTTTACTTCTATCTGATAATTTAATTCATTCAAAACGTCCGACCGAATACTGTTAAAAAACGTGTGAAAATCTTGATCATTCTCCTCATTAGAATTTATTACAGTTTTAGTAAATACATTTAAAGCATTTTGTCTTTTAAAATGCTTCACTTTTTCATATAACGAATCTTTTAAAGATGTCGATTTGACAACTTTGGGTAGTACTTTGTGCGCGGTGTCTATATGACGTGATAAATCTGGATGCACGGCAGTGCCTCCGCCAAGTCGAGAGAGGACAGCCGTAAGCATACTTTTCTGGAAGCAACTCAGGGCACTTTTGACCCCCCCATATCTCCGCGCTGGAGTATCCCAAAAATTTTAAACTTCAATTATAGAGAGTATTTGGCCCACAGGACCAAAATTTAAAATTACAACTTTCTGTCTTTTCTAGTTCAGGCGATATATGAACTCAAACATTCGATTTTTTGTCACTTCTTACTTACTCGTTCACGCGTCATCAAAAAGATTGGGTAGATCCCGTAGCCCCAGAAACTTGACATTTGGAAAAAAGGTAGTGTTTAGGATACAAAGAAAGGAAAAATTATAAAATCCAGAAAATTCGAAAAAAAAACATTCGAAAATTCAACAAATTCCATCAAAATTGAAAATTGAAAATAATACGATCTTGTAGTCTTGGAAACTTAAGATTTGGTGTGAAGGTAGTGTTTAACATCCAGAAAAAGAAAACATCAAAAACACCAAAAAAATCGAAAGCAAAATTGAAAAAATCGAAGAAATTGAAAAAAACCGAAAATTTGAAGACAATCCGATTTTGTTGCGCTAGAAAATTCAAATTAGGAATAAAGGTAGTATTTAGGATACAGAAAAAGGAAAATTAAAAGAATCCAGAAAATTCGAAAAAAAAATAAAAAAATTCGAAAAAAATTGAAAAAATGAAAATAATTTGATACGATAACGCTCGTATTTATAAATTAATTTGGATGAAACTAATTGTGCGTATTAAGCTCACCAATGCCTCGACCGAGTTCGTTGGCCAGCTTGGTCCGCCATCTTGTTTCAAGATGGCGGCCACGGAAAATTTTAAAACTAAAATAAATATACAAAAAAGTTAAAAAATTAAGTTTATTTTTTAATTAGGTGTTAGGACTTGATACAAGGATTCCAGAGCATTTTTTGTTTTACCTCTATCTTAAAAATTGGCTGAGATAGAGCAGTTTGAAATTCTAGGGTGGCTGACATTTTGAAACAAAACAGCACATTACAAAAAACCAACGATAAATTTATGGTCAATAATGGTCAAGCAGGTGCAATCCCGAATGAATACTCCGTGTTATTATAACTGTAACTTTGACTTCGAAATTTTGATACGTTGCATTTTCTATTTGTTGATATTTTTGAACTATGATTTACGCTAAGTGAAATGTTGTTGTTGAAGAGGGATTTTCCATGTAAATCCGAAACGTCCAATTTTAATGTGTTTTTAATGTTTTATGAAAGTGTATTGTAATGTCTGTAATTTTAATGATTTTAATATAAATTTATAAGTTTTAGTGAACGCGATTTCTCGCAAATTATTTTCTTTCCTTGTTGTAATCATTTTCCCAATCATACGCATAAAACTATATATTCATATCCATTAGCGCCAAATTATCGCCAAACTTGGCGACAATTGGCGAAACATCGCCAAATTTGGCGACAAAAATAAGTCTTCATAAATGAAGCCAACTTGGCTATAGCTCAATAATTTGGCGAATTTCTTATTCAAATTCAGTGTAAACGAATCTTTTGTAAACGGTTTCTTTGCATTTTAACTTGCTGTTTTCGAGTAACATTAGCTAAAATTTTAAAACGAAGATATAGGAAAGCTACCTTTTCCTGCCGGTACAGGCCGGAGGACTTTTTTATGAGTTGTCGGATGCAATCTATGTTTTGCATTAAATAAAGTAAAATATTGAAAAACAAATCCCACAGGATGGGGATAGTTTGTTTTAGATAGATTTTAAGATAATTGTCCCATTAGCTAGTACACCTTCCGTTATTGTTTTGTGTTATTTTCCCCGGATTATGCTTTTCTTTTCTTTCGTTTACGAATTTTGTAATAGAAAAGTTCCGCTATAGACTGGCTACGTTATAGACCTTTTTTTTATAGACAGGTTCATTTTCTTTCACAGGCTTTACTCTATTTAATTTATATATGAAATATTTGTTGTTAAAAGATGTTGGTCGCACAAAAATTTTCACGTCTCTCCCTCCCTCCCGACATTACTGGTTGGTTATGGCTTGATAGTCCTTTCTAAATAAAATCATGGTGATTCTAAGATTCTCTTGATTTATCTCTAAATTGAACATACACGATCCTAAGAAAACGGATCAATGAATTACTATATTGGCATGAGGAAATTTAGTTGCAGAAAAATGGAGCATATAGCTAACATTAAGTCTAATAGGAAAACCACAGCCTTGGCAAGATCTGGAGGCACGGCAGTGCTTCCGCCAAGTCAAGAGAGGACAGCCGTAAGCATACTTTTCTGGAAGCAACTCAGGGCACTTTTGACCCCCCCCCCCATATCTCCGCACTGGAGTATCCCAAAAATTTGAAACTTCGTTTTTCTAGAGTATTTGGCACACAGGGCCAAAATTTAAAATTACAACTTTCTGTCTTTTCTAGTTCAGACGATATATGAACTCAAACATTCGATTTTTTGTCACTCACTCACTCACTCGTTCACGCGTCATCAAAAAGATTAGGTAGATCCCGTAGCCCTAGAAACTTGACATTTGGAAAAAATGTAGTGTTTAGGATACAAAGAAAGGAAAAATTATAAAATCCGGAAAATTCGGATAAAAAACATTCGAAAATTCAACAAATTCCATCAAAATTGAAAATTGAAAATAATACGATCTTGTAGTCTTAGAAACTTAAGATTCGGTGTGAAGATAGTGTTTCGTATCCAGAAAAAGAAAACATCAAAAACACCAAAAAAATCGAAAGCAAAATTGAAAAAATCGAAAAATCGAAAAATTTCAAATAATCCTATTTTGTTGCGCTAGAAACTTGGAATTCGGAATAAAAGTAGTATTTAGGATGCAAAATAAGAAAAAATTAAAAATTCCGGAAAATTCGAAAAAAAAATTCGAAAATTTGAAAAAATCGAAAAAAAATTGAAAAAATTAAAATAATTTGATTTTTTAGCCTTAGAAACTTAAAATTCGCAGTAAAGATAGTGTTTAGGATTCAGAATAAGTTAAAATAAAAAACGCAATAAAATTCGAAAATAAAATAAAAAAAATCGGAAAAATCGAAAAATAAGGAAAATTTGAAAATAATTCGATTTCATAGCGCTAGAAACTTGAAATTTGGAATAAAGGTAATATTTAAGATACTAAATAACGAAAAATTTAAAAATATGGATAATTCAAAAAATACCCATAAATTAGTGCAGACGATGTATGAACTCAAAGTTTCGATTTTTTGTCACTCACACACTCACTCACTCTCGCATCATCAAAAAAATTGGGTAGATCCCGCAGCCACAGAAACTTAAAATTTGGAATAAAGCTAGTGTTTCGGATACAAAGAAAGGAAAAATTATAAAATCCGGAAAAAAAAACGAAAATTCAAATAAAATCGAACAAAATTGAAAATAACACGATCTTGTAGTCTTAAAACTTAAAATTTGGTGTGAAGGTAGTGTTTAGAATTCAGAAAAAGAAGACATCAAAAACACAAAAAAAAAAAAATTGAAAATAAAATCGAAAAATCGAAAAAAATCGAAAAATTTCAAATAATCCAATTTTGTTGCGCTAGAAACTTGGAATTCGGAATAAAGGTAGTATTTAGGATGCAAAATAAGGAAAAATTAAAAAATCCAGAAAATTCGAAAAAAATTGAAAAAAATTAAAATAATTTGATCTTTTGGCCTTAGAAACTTAAAATTCGCGGTAAAGATAGTGTTTAGGATTAAGAATAAGTTAAAATAGAAACGCAATAAAATTCGAAAATAAAATAAAAAAATCGAAAGAAATCGAAAAATAAGGAAATTTTGAAAATAATTCGATTTCATAGCGCTAGAAACTTGAAATTTGGAATAAAGGTAATATTTAAGATACTAAATAAGGAAAAATTTAAAAATATGGATAATTCAAAAAATACCCATAAATTAGTGCAGACGATGTATGAACTCAAAGTTTCGATTTTTTGTCACTCACACACTCACTCACTCTCGCATCATCAAAAAAATTGGGTAGATCCCGCAGCCACAGAAACTTAAAATTTGGAATAAAGCTAGTGTTTCGGATACAAAGAAAGGAACAATTATAAAATCCGGGAAAAAAAACGAAAATTCAAAAAAATCGAACAAAATTGAAAACTGAAAATAACACGATCTTGTGGTCTTAAAACTTAAAATTTGGTGTGAAGGTAGTGTTTAGAATTCAGAAAAAGAAAACATCAAAAACACAAAAAAAAAAAAAAAATTTGAAAATAAAATCGAAAAATCGAAAAAAATCGAAAAATTTCAAATAATCCAATTTTGTTGCGCTAGAAACTTGGAATTCGGAATAAAGGTAGTATTTAGGATGCAAAATAAGGAAAAATTAAAAAATCCAGAAAATTAAAAAAAAAAAAAAATCACAAATTCGAAAAAAATAGAAAAAAAAAATAAAATAATTTGATCTTTTGGCCTTAGAAACTTAAAATTCGCGGTAAAGATAGTGTTTAGGATTAAGAATAAGTTAAAATAGAAACGCAATAAAATTCGAAAATAAAATAAAAAAATCGAAAGAAATCGAAAAATAAGGAAATTTTGAAAATAATTCGATTTCATAGCGCTAGAAACTTGAAATTTGGAATAAAGGTAATATTTAAGATACTAAATAAGGAAACATTAAAAAATATGGATAATTAAAAAAAAAAATCGAAAATCTCAACAAAAAAAAAAAAAAAAAAAAAGAAAGAAAGAAAGAAAAAGAGAGAAATTGAAAATAATATGATCTCGTAGTCTTAGAAACTGAAAATTTGGTGTAAAGGTAGTGTTTAGGATTCAGAAAAGAAAAAATTAAAAACACAACAAAAATTGAAAATAAAATCAAAAAATCGAAAAAAAAAACGAAAATTTGAAAATAATTCGATTTTGTAAAGCTAGAAACTTAAAATTTGGAATAAAGGTAGTATTTTAGGATACAAAAAAAGAAATAAATAAAAAATCTGTAAAATTCGAAAAAAAAAATTCGAAAAATTGAAAAAAATTCGATTTTGTAGCTTTAGAACTTAAAATTCGGCGTAAACTTAATGTTTAGGATACAGAAAAAGGAAAAATTAAAACACAATAAATTCGAAAATAGAATAAAAAACTCGAAAAAGATCGGAAATTTCAAAATAATTCGATTTTGTAAACCTAGAAACTTGAAATTTGTAATAAAGGATACAAAATAAGAAAAAAATAAAAAATCCAGAAAATTATAAAAAAAATTCGAAAACATCAAAAGTTGAAAATAATTTTATCTTGTAGTCTTAGAAACTTAAAACTTGTTGTAAAGGTAGTATTTACTATTCAATAAAAGGAACAATTAAAATATTCGTTTAATTCGAAAATAAAATCGAAAAATCGAAATATCTTTAAGAAATCGAAAATTCGAAAACAATTTGATTTTGTACTGCTAGAAACATTAGTTTTAAGATAATTGTCCTATTAGCTAGTACAACGCCCGTAATTGTTTTATGTTATTTCCCCCCGGATTATGGTTTTCTTTTCTGTCGTTTACGAATTTCGTTATAGAAAAGTTCCGCTATAGACTGGCTACGATATACGCGATTTCTTTATAGACATGTTTGTTTTCTTTCACATGTTGTACTCTATTTACTTCACATGTGAAATATGGATTGTTAAATGATGTTAGCCCCACAAAAATTTTCACAGCTCCCCCTACCCTCCAGACATTACTGGCTGGTTATTGCTTGATAATCCTTTCTAAATAAAATCATGGTGACTCTAAGATTCACTTGATTTATCTCTAAATTGAACCTAAATGATCCTAAGAAGACGGATCAAATAATTACTATATTGGCATGACAATCAGGTAACTTAGAATTAAAATCGAAAAATCAATAAATTTATAAAAAGTCGAAAATTTGAAAATAATTCGATCTTGAAGTCCTAGAAGTTTGACATTTTGCAGAAAAGCAGGGTTTAGTACACAAAATAAGAAAAAATTAAAAAATCCGTAAATAATAAAAAAAGACTAAAAAAACGAAAAAAAAAAAAAACATCAAAAAAAGGAATATAGTTTGATTTATTGGAAATTTCCGGAAATTTTAACTTTGGCTTTCTTTTTATACTGAAAAGTTCTTTTATGTTAAATATCAAGTATCTAGGGCTGCGAGTAATATCTCAGATGGATAGCACCTATCCTGGAAGCAATTGAGAGTACTTTTGAACCCCCCTCCCCCTCCCATAACTTAGTGCTTGCCTAACCTGAAATCTTTTTTTTTTTATCTACAGTACTTTGCAAACGAAACTAAAGCTTTAAATTTTTGATACCTGTAAATAATAGGGACAGAGTGTGGGCTTAGCGAAAATCAGTGGATGATCTCTAAAAAAGAACCCAAAATCAAGAAAAGGAGGATTACTTACAAAAAGAAGTGAAATCTCATCAAAAAGTCACCTGTAAAAAATGCAGCCAAGTCTCGTAACTCATTTAACGTAAAAAGTACTGATATCGTATAAAGCCAAGTTTAACTATCTTATTAACTCTGAAATTTTCATTCACAAATCACTCCTAGTCTCTACATCTTTAGTTAATTATTATTTTGTGACTTGGCAATTACGCAGCACAGGGAAGTTATTACACCTTACTATGGGATGGGATGGGATGGGATAATTTAATTAAGGCAAATTATATACGCACAGGGAAGTTATTACACCTTAATATGTTATAGTATTATATGATAAAGACTAACTATATACATCACATTCTCGTGCTACGTAATTACCAAGTCACAAAATAATAATTAACTAAAGATGTAGAGACTAGGAGTGATTTGTGAATGAAAATTTCAGAGTTAATAAGATAGTTAAACTTGGCTTTATACGATATCAGTACTTTTTACGTTAAATGAGTTACGAGACTTGGCTGCATTTTTTACAGGTGACTTTTTGATGAGATCATATTTCCGATTAAATATTTCACTACACTGGATGCATTTATACTGCTTTCGGGGCTTATGGATCTTCTTATGTTTCAATAAGTCGTACTTTCTCGAAAACAGTTCATTGCATTTAATACACTTATATTGTTTGGGTGATTTGTGAATCTTTTCATGTTTCAATAAGTCGTACTTTCTTGAAAACAGTTCGTTGCAATCACCACACTTATGTTGTGTAGGTTCTTTTAAATGAGACAATTTATGGCGATTCAAAAGAGCTTTTCTAGAGAAAGCTTTTCGACAGATGACACACACAAAAGGTTTTTCTCCTGAATGGGTCATCAAATGTTGTTTTAAATGAACCTTTCGGAAAAAATCTTTGTTACAAGTAAAACACACAAACTCTTTCTTTAGTCCTGATGAGGTGGGTTTCACGCCATACTTCGAAACGGGTCCTTCTTTGGATAAAATTGTAGAATCCATCTCTTGATTATTTAATTCTGATGATGAGGGTTGACACTTCAAGTTGGTTAGATCATTAACATAAGAATTCATAACTCATTCCATAATAGCTTAAATGAAAAAAAAAACTAACTTAAACGAAAAATGTAACCTATTACACCGATGAGAAGGGACAGTATAATGTTATGAACTCATTTCATTGAAATTTATATAATGATAGAGGGCGCTCGTGTAAAAATACTAACATTTTATTGGTTTAAAATACTAATATTTTATTGGTTTAAAAATACGTCACGTGATTATTTCATCCTATAATGTTATAAGCTCAACCACCACTTAATTCTTGCACAATGATTGAGAAGGTCTTACCTATCAGAAGTTCGTACATTTGTAAGTAGAAATATTTATTACTTTCGTATCTATTGCTTTTATAAATAATTATTTTACTTATCAAGTTGCTTAATTTCTAAATGATGTATTCTAAAACACCTTTTATGTCTTATGTGTATAAAGTCTACCAAAATAGGGGAAAAAGAGGGGTGTGTGAAGTATTTGTAAAATTGAAATACGTTAATTTATAAACACTAGATTCCATTCTCTTTTTTTAAATGTTGCTTATATAAAGTCAAATCTATTGAAAATTTATTTTAATCGTATAACTCTAAACAAAATAACCGCTCTCTTTAATAAGATAAATAGTCACTAAATTCTTGTTAAAATTTTTTCATATGAAAGGGAAAAAATCGTTCAAATTGTATGTTTAATGTGATATATCATATTGTATGTTTTTATAAATCAAATTTTGCACGTCAAATCACTTCTTAACTGAATGTAATGATTATGTCTTGCGTGTTGTGACTGGTTGGTTAAATATAGGGTTGTAGTTAGGGATAAGTGTCTCCATGTAGGTCTTTCTAAGGTGTTCTTACCCATATTGACAAGTTTCGAAGAAAACTTCGAACGGTTAGGTCGACGACCGTGAGAGAGGTTTAAACCTAACACCTTCCATCTATCAGCTTTGAGAGTAGAACCTCTCAGCCGCTAGTCTTATGTGTTGTGTTTTTATAAATAATATTTTTCTTGTTTAATCACTTAACTCCAAAATGAAATGTTTCTAAGAGACTTTGTCATGTCTTAAGTGAAACATATTTAACTAAAGAAGGATGTAGTATTTGTGACATAAGTTATTCTACAGTACCCTTTTAAGAAAAAGAAAAAGAAAAAAAAGAAGCTATTACAAGTTAATTAAAAAAACAAACATATAATTAAAAAATATATTGTTTAATTAGCATAAAAACGATTATTTAAGTTACTCCACAAATTTGTAAACTTAAAAATGGAAGATATAATGTAAGAGAAAGTATGACAAATCTTTTTTTCCTTTGAAAGATTAGTCACAAAGACTTGAATTAATTTTTTCCCTAAAAATGCCACATTAATTTCAGTACACAAGTTTGTGAAACGGCTTTTGCAGGAAAATAGTACAGTGAATACAATATTAAGCATTGTAATTTAATTCAATAACACAAATGCGTGGGTGTATAGCTTATAGTTACATTTGTAAAAAACACTTTGCTTTCGTTTTTAAAATATGTAAACACGTTATTTTTCGTAACAAAACTATAAACCTATATTTCTAAAATAAATGATTATAAGGTTAATACAAGAAAGAATCAAGCATGCTATTTTTGTCAATCTCTATAAATGACATTTCATAGTATTTTTATATAAAAATTTTCCTTCTAAATTATTATTTCGAATATGGAAATGATCTGTTGACAGAATGTTGTAAGAGAAATGTGCTTGTAAATTAAACAAACAGATGTAATAGCATTCATATTAAACCAAAACTCGCGAATTACTCAATAGCTAAAGACAATTTCCTGCAGTTCATTAAAACTATGATAAAGATATCTCAACGCAGGTCTGAAGTCCCCATCTCTCGCATTTAAAGAGATAACAACACACACACACGTCCTTGGTAACCTAAGATAAGACATGTGTGATACAGAAAATTGCAGGTTCTAATGTCACTAAAAATTAAAATAATACGTAAACCACTACAAAAAAATAAATAAATAAATAAATAAATAAATAAATAAATAAATAAATAATTTGAAACGCTTTAAATAAATTAAATTAAAAAAATGAAAACACTTTAAATAAAAATAAAATAAAATTTCACCCTCTACAAAGAACAAAATCTATATGTCTAATCATGCACCTTCTTTATCTCTCTCATCTTAATCACTTCCGGTCTTTTAAACCACCTGTCCTGTTCCAACAAGCTCCCAAACATGTTCCTAAAACATGTTTACTGCTTCCTGAAAACCCTTTTTGGAAAAAGCATGTCTAATCCCGTTTCCGATCTTATTTCCTGTCGCGTTTCCAGTCTAAAAATAAATTTCACGTTAAACTTTTATAAAGTAAAACAAAGTCAGAAAGATTTCCATTTTTATATTAGGTGTTAGTTAGCAAATAAAATTTTTATTTCAGGTGAAACAAAAAAAAAAAAAAAAAAAATCGAACATTTTGCTAATATTACTTTCAAACTAAATTCATTCTGATAGCAGGATTCCTACAACTCAACTCCATTCGACTAGAAGGATTAAAACCAACAAAATAAATTAAGCCCCACACAAAAATAAGCCCTCCCCCTCTCTACCTTATCGCATTCACTTCCTGTCGCATTTCCGGTTAAACTTCCTATCTACACTTCCTGTTCACTTCCTGTCTCAACATGCCTGTTATCCCCACCTGCCACTTCCGGTGTCCACACCTGCCACTTCCGGTAACCTTGAACTTCACCTTCAGAGGTCACCACCGCATCCACCGCTGGCGCAGAACTCTTATTTTATATCTACTTAAACAAACCGAAAATGCATATTAATAAGTTTAAAATTTTGTTAAAACTTTTAATTTTAAAACAGTGTGCATTTTTGGTGCTACTTGTAGATTTGGCTTTAATATTGATAAACAGGCCAATGGCATTGAATAAATAATATAGATACTTGTAGGCGTTTTTCCCTTGCACGGGGTTTTTAGAATATTCGCTATTCCTTATTAACAACATTGTTATACCAGGGATCTGTTGAGCAGGAAATTTGGTCCTTTTAAGAATCCTTCAAAAAATTTTCACCTTAAAACAGGACGCTTCACAAAATTGTAACCTTAAAACAGGATCCTTCACACAATTCTTTGTCTTAAAAATAGACTTTTCACAAAAATTTTCAATCTCCATATTGAACCTTTCACAAATTCAGTCATTTGAAAGTAAAATCTGACCTATCGCAAAACATCTGAAGTCGCCAAATAACCTATTATCCAGGTTGGCACCAGGTAATATGATTGCCACAAAAAGAAAGAGTTAGAAATCTGTTTGGAGCTAGTTTGCTATTTCATTTCCGTACCATTCAAGTATGCTAACTGCTTAAACCCTTTAGCGGGTGGTGTCCACAAAAAAGGACACCTAATTATAATTCCAAAACTGACAAACGGCACCAAGAATATTTAATTAATTTTTTTCTTTTATAAAGTACGGGTATATAAGCTAGTTTATATTTTGTAATGAATTCTTTTAAAAATTCTGGTGTCAGGCCATAATTTCATCATTTTAAAAGCAGATTTACTCCGCGCCGGAAAGGGTTAAAGCTTCTGGGGGTTTCTTTACACAGAAGCAAGTTTTGGAACACTTTCCATCCAAAAATCCTCACTAAGGTTTTCACCTCTGTGAAAAATCAGCCTAAACTAACTATTGCCTATAAAAATCTATATAAAAACTCATCTCTATACAAACATCAGGTGTTCTCATTTTATAAAAAACACTTCCTGCTCTTCTAAATAGACTGAACCACTCTGAATCTAAAGAAGGACACACTAATTATAAAACATGTATTAAAGAAGAGAGTGATTATCATCCTGCAATTTTAAAAATATTGACTGTGTAAAATAATTGGGGTGCTGTTACAAAAATATTGACTTTTCCTACAAGTACAAAATCAATTTAAAGAAGATAAACATTGTTGTATTTCACAAAAATATGACAAAAAAACGTCATAAAATCAATCATTTTTAGGAATTACAATGATTCTTTTATTCAAATTTTGTCATTTGCAATCAGTCTTGTCGAACAATCGATAAAATTATAAATTATGTTTTTATGATAAGTGATTACATATTATCTCGATCACTTACTGAAATTAATATCTATATGATGCACAGTTAGCGTATAAAACACGAACGGAAAATCTTGCTTCAAGCATAGATTATGCAACACTTTCAAATACTTCCAAAATACTTTTACATATCTTTACAGTTTCATAAGGTGAATGATGATGTCTATAAGTAAATAATTTGGAAAAAGCATAACACATTTAAAAAACCCAATTTCAGGAATCACCAACAATAATCGGAAAAGTTTGTGCAGTCCTATATATCATCTATAGATTTGTATATATAATACATAGAATGCTGAATTTTAGTTCAGTTGGGAAACGCATAGCACAGTTTAAAATTTCACCTCTGGAATTTCCATCATTAAACGGAAATGTACTCAGGATCATTTGTGCTTCCATGTACTTGATTTGTAGAATTTATACACTTCAAATAATAGTAAAAAAAAAAAAAAATTTTAAATGCGTTCCGCAACTGAAACCGCACTTCCAGCAATTATTGTTAACATACAATACCAAATTATTTTGCGTGTCCCTGTAAATGAACGATGAATGCTATGCACATTCTATTCTATAGTAAGCCTCTTGTAGTGCACCCCAGTGATATATATATATCAATTTAAATATGTTTGAAATAGTTTAACATTATTCAAATAAACCGCAAATGATTTTCCCCATGCATAGACCGTAATGTAACGGAATTCTTTTGAGTGTCCCTGTAAAGGGATTATAAGTGCTACGCACTTCATTTTTAATACCGAACATGCTAAGTAAATCTCAATAACATATATCAATTGCGTGACAAGCAGAGTAATATTTACGTGAATTAGAGCATGGACAGACGATAGACAGACAGACAGACAAACCGAATTCGTAAACAATTTTTTTAAAACCATGTTGGAAAGTGTTAAAAGAGATACAGACATGGATGTATTATAATACAAACTTGGATGTATCTATAATACATCCAAGGGTACACATGCCTTTATTGAGAGACCATGTACCATAAAATCACACCAAATGTGCCCTTAGACTCGAAATATTGTTTTCTTTCGGAATATGAATATAAATTTTTAAATAGGGGCTGTCTACATATTAAAAATTGCACCAACTTCTATTTTTTTTTTTTCAAATGGTAACACCCCACCCATTTTTGGAAACCCCCCACCTTCCTTTGATCAAGGCAAGCTGGAAAAAGCTATATTTTATATACTTTTTCTTAAATCTTCAGGGAGTTATAAAAGAAAATTTATTAAGGATTGAGGACATGTCTAGAAACTTAGAAAAATTAAACTGGGATCTTATAGGAAAAACTTCCAGACTTACAGTAAAAAAAAAATGGTAGCAGTAATCGGTGTATAAAATAAACAAAAAGAATCTTGGAACAATGGTACAATATTAATTTTTGGATTCTTTCATTCTTAAATTTAATTGAAAAGGATTTTTAACTCGAATTTTCTTGTTGCTGTTTTCGATTTTCTTATATGTGATTGAAAGGTAATAGGATAGTGTTCCCTGAGATCAGTGGTTATCAACGGGCAATTTGATTTTTTAGAAGGGCAAGTCCAAATTTGTTATGATCCTATTCCTTATTAGTCCGTTTTGCAAAGGTAATGTTGTAGATTAAAAATAAAAGTTACACCATCAAATTTTAAAAATAAAAGGAAAAAATAAGTTTTTTAGTTACTTTTCAAAAAGTTTATATTAAAAGTTCAAAATACAACCAGTAATAATAATAATTATAAATAATCTTTTAAAATAGATTGAGACACTTTTATGCATTTAAAAACTCGCTGTAACTTTTCGGATTTACAAGTATTTTAGAAAACTTTTTCAACTATTAATGATTTTTAACACTTTCCAACATAGTTGAAAGCACCCTTACAGGGACACTTAAAAGAATTCCGTTACATTACGGTCTACGGAGAAAAATTGTTTGCGGTTTATTTTAATAATGTTCTACTATTTTAAACATATTGAAATTGATACATAATATCAATAAGGTGAATTACAAATGTTTTACTACAGAATAATGTGTGTATAGCATTCATTTACAGAGACACACAAAATAATTCGGTACTGTTTGTTAACAATAATTGCTGAAAGTGCGTTTTCAGTTGCTGGACTGCTTATTTTCTAACACTTTCCAACATAGTTGAAAAGTGTTTATGAATTCGGTTTGTCTGTCTGTCTGCCGTCTGTCTGTCTATGCTAGCATCGAGCTAGCGTCTGTTTGATTGACAGGTGGGGGGGTAGAAAATTTACTCCCCCTGCAGTTGTAATTTAAATATTTTTTTAAACAGGGGGAGTAAATTTTCTACCCCCACTCACCTGTCAATCAAACAGACGCTAGCTTGATGCTAGCCTGAGGGGTATTGCACACATGCATGATGACGCCATTCTAGCAAGTTTGGGTATGCTAGCATCATGACGTCATACTAACATGTCGAAACATAGATTGTTTTTCTAGCACTCGCGTCAAAGTTACTTTTTTGCAGTTGGCAACATGCTGGTCGGCTTATCTCTGATCAAGATAAGAGATAACAGACCTGTTTGCAAACGTCATTTGCTGACTAGCTCTGGTGAAGTAAGGTTGGATGATTCTAAGCTCTTGCTAGACACTCGACCACGCAGCTACCGGACCTTAAATGATTTCCATACGGTCATTTGTTGCATCTATCACGGCATGGGTTTCTTTTGTTTTCCCGGTAAACTCATTTAAGCGGTAAGCCTAACAGCAGACTTGTCATGTTTTAAAATTAATTGTATTGAAGAAACAACTTAAACCACCCGTTAAAAGTATCGCTATTTAGCAGTAAAACATATTTTTTTTGGTAAACTATCATTTTTTATAAGTTTTGTTGAATAACTCAATTGTCTTAGCTGCAAACAACGGATCCACGTAACACGATTCTCCCATCAAAAGGTATGTATTTTTTTATTATTTTAATTCAAAAAATGTAACACATCTTTTCATTTAAAACAGAGCTTTTCACTTCTTTCAAATAACACCCAAATTGTTTTCTAAAATGTTACAAAACACATTTTTAGCGTAACTTCAGAAAAAAAAAAAAATCGGTTTAACTTAATTTTTTAGAAATGTATGGCAATTGTACATTTTATTCTTGTCTTGCTAACTTGTTCTGCCCACTTGTCTTTCTCGCTTTGATTTGTCTAAACTTGTCTAAACTTGATTAACCTTGTATAACCTTGACTGACCTTATATCAAGGTCGAATCAGGTTACAATTTTTATTTTGGGGGATTGTTCTTTTAAAATCTTAGTTTAAATTTCTCTCCTTAAAAGTAAATTTGTGTTATTTTGAGTAAAATCATTTCAAACATTCTTAGTTTACTAATATGTTTAACTATGTGTATTGCTATTAACACAAGTCACTTAACAAAGGTTTCATTAATCACTGATAAAAAGTTGTAAACAATCATTTGGTGACATTTTTATAAGAAAACAAAAATGTTACTTGTTAAAATACTTAGTGAAAGTTTAGCAATAAATTTATAACTGTTCTTTAAAATATTCTGTTTTACTAACTAATAACTTTCATCCTGAAATTTGCTTCTTCCATCACATCATTTGGTTTAAAATCGATTGATTGTTAAAGAATACTTTGTGCTATTACTATCATAGAATTCTTTTTTGTTTAAAACATTTTTCAGTGATTAATGCAACCTTTGTTCATTTCTTTGTGTTACATTTAAAAAACAGTTTGATATTTTTTCTAAGGACTTGCTAACATACATATAAAATATATGTATATTATTTAAACAGTTATCTAGTAATTTTTTATTAAACTTATAATATTCGTTCAAAACGTTTTTTAAATCTGTTTCTCTAAGGTTTTTTTCTGTTACATGTAAAAAAGTTTAATATTTTCTGTTACATTTTTAAAAAACTTTTGATATATTTTTTTAAAGATTAAGTATATGTTTGGAACAAATTCCTAATTTTTTTTTTTCTGAAACATATAAAAAAGTTTGATTTTTTTTTTTCTAAACGTACATATATAACATACGTATATATATTTTTAAAAAGTTATCTAGTAATTTTTATTTTAAACTTATACTATTCGTTCAAAACATTTTTTGAATCTGTTTCTAAATGTTTAAAAAATAATTATGTTGATCTTTTTTAATGAAAACAAAAAAAAACGTTTAAACTCATAATTTTTTAACAAAATATTTCTTTAACACTTGCTAAAAATTTGTTACATACAAAAAGTTTGTTATTTTTTTTATTACATTTGAAAAGAGTTTGATATTTTTTCTGTTACATACAAAAGACTTGTTAACATACATATATAACATATGTATATTTTTAAAAAGTTATCTAGTAATTTTTTTTAACTTATAATATTCGTTGAAAACATTTTTTGAATCTGTTTCTAAACGTTTAAAAAATAATTCTGTTGATCTTTTTTTTAATGAAAACAAAAAAAAGTTTAAACTGATAATTTTTTTGACAAAATATTTCTTTAACACTTACTAAAAATCTGTTACATACTAAAATTTTAACGTATCTAACATATGTAACATATGTATAAAATATATGTAACATATGTATAAAACATATGTAACATATCTAACATATGTATAAAACGTATGTAACATATGTATAAAACATATGTAACATATGTATAAAACATATATAACATACATATGTAACATATGTATGTAAACTATCAAACATATGTATAAAACATATGTAACATATCTAACATATGTATGTAAACTATCTAACATATGTATGTAACATATCTAACATATGTATAAAACATATGTAACATATCTAACATAATGTATAAAACATATGTAACGTATCTAACATATGTATGTAAACTATCGAACATATGTATGAAACATATGTAACATGTGTATAAAACATATGTAACATATGTATAAAGCATATTTATATATATAACATACATATGTAACATATGTATGTAAACTATCTAACATATGTATAAAACATATGTAACATATCTAACATATGTATGTAAACTATCTAACATATGTATGTAACATATCTAACATATGCATAAAACGTATGTAACATATGTATAAATCATATGTAACATATGTATAAAACATATGTAACATATCTAACATATGTATGTAAACTATCTAACATATGTATAAAACATATGTAACATATGTATAAAACATATCTAACATATGTAACATATGTATAAAACATATATAACATACATATGTAACATATGTATGTAAACTATCTAACATATGTATAAAACATATGTAACATATCTAACATATGTATGTAACATATCTAACATATGTATAAAGCATATGTAACATATCTAACATATGTATGTAAACTATCGAACATATGTATGTAAACTATCGAACATATGTATGAAACATATGTAACATGTGTATAAAACAAAGCATATTTATATATATATATAACATACATATGTAACATATGTATGTAAACTATCTAACATATGTATAAAACATATGTAACATATCTAACATATGTATGTAAACTATCTAACATATGTATGTAACATATCTAACATATGCATAAAACATATGTAACATATGTATAAATCATATGTAACATATGTATGAAACATATCTAACATATATAACATATGTATAAAACATATCTAACATATGTATAAAACATATGTAACATATCTAACATATGTATAAAACATATCTAACATGTAACATATGTATAAAACATATATAACATACATACGTAACATATGTATGTAAACTATCTAACATATGTATAAAACATACGTAACATATCTAACATATGTATGTAAACTATCTAACATATGTATAAAACATATGTAACATGTTTATAAAACATATCTAACATATGTAACATATGTATAAAGCATATATATATAACATACATATGTAACATATGTAACATATGTATGTAAACTATCTAACATATGTATAAAACATATGTAACATATCTAACATATGTATGTAAACTATCTAACATATGTATGTAACATATCTAACATATGTATGAAACATATGTAACATATCTAACATATGTATGTAAACTATCTAACATATGTATAAAACATACCTAACATATGTATACAATATATTTAACATAACTAACATATGTATAAAACATATGTAACATATCTAATATATGTATAAAACGTATGTAGCATATCTAACATATGTATAAAACATATATAACATATCTAACATATGTATAAAACATATGAAACATATCTAACATATGTATAAAACATATGTAACATATGTATATAACATATGTATAGCATGTATATGAAGTCTATAATAATAAATCGACTGCTCAAAACATGTTTTGAGAGGTCGTTATAAGTATTTGAGCGGTCGTTATAAGCATTGGACGGTCGTTATAAATATTTGAGCGGTCGTTATATGCATTGAGCGGTCGTTATAAGCATTTGAGTGGTCGTTATACGTATTTTTATCCTTATAATCATATGTTGTGATCTATTAGAATACATATGTTTAGTCTATAACGACAAATCGACTGCTCAAAACATGTTTTGAGCGGTCGTTATAAATATTTGAGTGGTCTTTATAGGCATTTGAGCGGTTGCTTTCTTGTTTGAGCGGTTGTTTTCTTGTTTTATTTTAAACGTGTGTTTTATGATAGAATACATGATTAGAACGATAATTCGATGAACCAACCACTTAAAACAAAAAATAAACCACTCGCTAACAAAACATTAATAGAATTTTTGTTTTGTTTTAAACTGTTTTTCTAAAAAATTTTATGAATCAGTTACATAAATGTTTCTAAACATTTTAAAATAACAAGTTAAAGTGATTCTGTAATGTTTTTTAAGAAAGTGTCTTTAAAAAAACATGAAGTTATTTCTCAAAGTACTCGTTTACAAAATTCATATAATATTACTTTCGTTTAAAGTTGGAACTAAATTAACTAGTTTAGTTTTCGTAACACTAGTATTCAATGGTAGTGAAATAAGGGTTAATGCATAAGGTAGCGGTTACAATGGGAACATACTTTCATCATATGTATAGGGTTGGTGATGTCTTTGTTACAGAAATCCCGACAAGTTCACATACATTTAGACAAAATGTATCAACACATATATATAACTTACATACTTAACATAAAACTTATTTGAATGGTGAAACCTTTTGTATTACTTTCATAAAAGAAAAAAAAATGTTATTTCAAAAAATATAATTGTTAGTAACTGGTAATTTAAAAAAAAAGTTTTAACTAATTGTTTCTTTTCAGAAAACATTTCATTAAAAAAAAAATAAACCTTCACTTAATTCATTAAAAATTTATGCATACAATAATAATAATAATAATAATAATAATGTCATTAAAAATTAAAGTTTTCTTAATTTTCAAAACTTGTAATTCTATAAAACTTGATCAACACTTTCATGACTTTATTTCACTTAAATTATGATCCTTACAGTAATCTATTTCTTCATTGCATGATATTTGGAAATCATTTTAAAAATAGGTGACAAAAAAAAATTACTTAATTAAAAAAATACTTAATTTAAAAACTACTTAATTAAAATTTCTTCATGATCTTCATGAGCAGCACTAAGTTTGGATGTCACGTGCAAAATCTTTGCATCCCGCTCGCATCAACATCGTACTGTCATCCCCCACCCCTCAGGGGAAAAGCCGCCGACCAATCAGAACGCCGATCGTAGCGTCACCTAGGACGATGATGCCATATACCCTCGTGACACTGCTCAACTCATTTAGTCTGCGCTGGGATTTTAAGAGAGAAGGTTGTGTCCACGCCGCTCCGTTCTTCGTAAATATATTTTCCCTACGATCTCACCGCTTTCATCTTCATTAACCTCATTAACCTTCTTATTAATCTTAACAAACTTCTTATCTAATCTGTCACTCACCTACCTGTCACCTGTCAATCACTCACCTGTCATCTATCTTTCACTAACCACGCCTCTCTCCTCACTCCTCTGCTCTTTGCTCCTTCACAATCGAACTCCCTTTTTTCCTCTACTGATATATATCAATTGCAATGAATTTGAAATGGTGTAACATCATTAAAATAAACCGCAAATGATTTTTCCCCATAGACCGAAATTTAACGGAATTATTTTGAGTGTCACTGTAAAAAAACTATAGTACTACACACTTCAGTTGAAATAGGGAACATGCTATAGATAACGACAATAACATATAAAAATTGCAGGGCAATCCGAGCATATTTATGGGAGTTAGAGTACGGACAGACTGCAGACGGCCATACAAACCGAAGTCATAAACACTTTTCAACTAGGTTGGAAAGTGTTAACTTTAAACAATTCACGTTCATACTCAGTAATGCTTACGATTTTTTTGTGTATCCCTGTCAATGATCCAGGGCTTAATTTCTAAGGAAAAAGGTACCGGAGCCCTAATATTCTGCAGTACTAACACCCGTAGCGAGCGTACTCCACCCCACCTCCACCGTCACTCCAGTCTGCATACATTATTTTCAAAATTTAAAGCACTGTTTTTTTATTTAGCAAAATAAAAATTTTAAATACATCTATCTACGTATACTGAGCTATCAATTATTCCACTTTTTAGTTATTACTACTTCTAAATAGAAACCTTTACTTAATCTTAATGTTAATTAATCGCAGAATTCTGTGATTAAATATGCTCAGGATTATGATTCGGAAATAGTGTTAACACAAAATAAATGAATAGTTCGCAGCTATGCAGAATAGAAAAATCGTATATATTATTTCTCCTGTCAACATCCCTTTTTATAAGAAAATACGAAACGCAGAACGACGAATGAGATACCATATGAAAGGATTTTGAACAGACTTCTGACATAGTACAAATACATTTTCCTAAAGCACGTTTTTTGATTAAAATTTGCGGATAATTAAAAATTAAATCGGTATTGTTTTCATAAATGAAATGAAAGGTTTTCCTCAAATCAGTGTTGCCACAAAAATAATACACTGCATTATCAGATGATGTCATCCTATAATGCAATTAAAATACGATTGTTAATTTATTTCTTGCGCGTACTTTTTGAAAAAATATCGAGCTTTTAATCGGGTTTTTATTTAATTTTTACGCGTGGGTCACCTATTGTTTATTTGTTTTCTCTTTTTAATCATGGCTGTGTAATATGCGTATTGTATCGGAGCACCAGTAGATTACGTAATTTAAGGATTATCTTCCATTAAATATGCAGTTCATTAGGATTTACAAAAATTGTAAGTATTTATTTTTTAATATTGTATTAAGCTGTTAATAAGCTAGCGAAGTCTGACGTCACTTAAATGGCTGCTTTACCACAAAGTTTGAACATCCCATGTTTAAGTTCCCATAGGTTTGCAAAAAAGCGGTGTACCAAATATTGATATGTATTTAAGACATTTTGCAAAATCTGAGGAAATGCTTTCACATAAATTCCCCAAACGTCTGATTCAATGTTTCAATTTTTTTTATAATTAGTTTTTTTTTTTTTTTTTTTTTTTTTTTTTTTTAGGGGTCTTGGCAACCTAGAACAAGTGGATAAGTGTGATCGAAGATCGCTCAAAGGGTTTCGTTAAATTTTCATTTCAAAACACTTTATCCTTTCTTTAATAAATACAAATAAATTTCATTTAGCAAAAAGAAAAAAAAAATCATGTTTTTTCTAATGTAAACATTTACCGGTCTATTTTTTCGTTTTTTCGAATATCTAAACCAACCCGATAGCGGACGAAGCCCGCTATTATAATCTGTCGTAATAATATCTGTCATGTGGACTAAATGCAATATTTAAAAAAAATTATTACAAAATTAAACATGTTGTACACCTTCAAAATGTTAAAATATGCGAATATTTCCATAATCGGATTTTTATCATGATTCAATATGTTTCTCAAACTCATATATTTACTATTCTCTATTACTCATATTGATACTCGCTTTGTATTATTCTCAAACCCTTGAAAAATTCGTTAAATTTCCAATATGACGTCAGATTTTCTTTTTAATTCTCTAATGACGTGATATTAATCTGCCTTGTGTACATACACATACTCATACTCCTTGTATTATTGAGAAATCTTTGAAAATTTCCGTTTTATTACTACTATGACGTCAATCAATTTTATTTCATATTCATCTTTTTTTCAATTGGTGAAACTTTTTATTTCACTTTCATTTTTCACGTGGAAATCGTTCAATAGAAAATTAATTATTGTAGAAAGAATTTCATTGTGAATTTTTAATTTTTGGCAACTGCTATAACGAAAAATGTTTAAATTTAATAGGAGAATTTTGGTTTTTTATCTCTATTTATTAAAATAATACGATTTTTTCAAATTTCAATATTTTGAGCTTCATAGCTGGTATTCAGCTATATATACGCAAAGTTTTAACTCTGTAAGTTACATAGTTTCTGAGAATGTCTCTGTGATGGACAGACAACGGAGCGGGAGTAATAGGATTTCGTGAGATGAACGAAACCCTAAAAATGACTTTGGCGAGAGAAGAAAATTTGGCAAAATATTTTCTGGCAATCTACTCCCATTTTCTTATACACAAGCAATTATTATATATATTATTTCTGTTGTCAACATCTTTTTTCCGATGCACATACAAAACATACAACAATGAAGGAGGTATTAGTCGAAAAGTTTTTGAACAAGTTTCTGAGATAGTACAACCACATTTCGTTAAAACGCGTTGTTTGATTTTTTTAAAAAATCAGTTGATTAAAAATTAGTGCTAAAACGTACCAGGAAATAATATCAAAGATTGCAGTGCGAAAGCTTCGCACGGGTCCTTCTGTTACTATTTATGTTTAATATTTATTCTGATCAAAACAGCATTAAAATGATTTGAAATGGAAATAAACAAAACTTTGAATTTAAGAAAAATTGAGCTTGTGCCTGCCCAAACTCGAAGACTGATATAAAAATCAAAATCGTTTCAGCTCCATCTCCATCTCTTACGTGAACTATACATTACGTCACTTATAAGTGCTTTGATACAAAAAAGGGCAAAAGATTGGAGATGGGAGGAAAAGGTAAAGGTAATTTAGGATTCGTTTTTTGGTAGCTTTATTGCATTGGCTCCGGAGCGCAGTGTTTATGAGCTCCGGTGTGAATAGTGGCCAATATTTAAATTTTTACTAAAAACAGAGAAGTACCGGAGCTGAGCTCCGGTGTTCTTCGGTGCAAATTAAGCCCTGCTATGATCTGTAGTATTTATCCCATCAAAAACGTCACCTGTAAAAAATGCAGCCAAGTCTCGTAACTCTTTTACCGTAAAAAGTTCTGAAATCGTGTAAAGCCAAGTTTAGCTATCTTATTAACTCTGAAATTTTCATTCATAAATCACGCCTAGTCTCTACATCTTTAGTTAATTAATAGTTTGTGACTTGGCCATTACACAGCACAGATAAGTTATTACTTCTTACTATGTTATGGGATGGGATAGGATAATTTGATTAAGGCTAATTATATACACACAGGGAAGTTATTACACCTTAATATGTTATGGTATTATTTGATTAAGACTAATTATATACATCACATTCTCCTGCTACGTAATTGCCAAGTCACAAAATAATAACTAACTAAAGATGTAGAGACTAGGAGTGATTTGTGAATGAAAATTTCAGAGTTAATACGATAGCTATTTTTCCTTATTTATTATCCTAAACTTGGCTTTACACGATCTCAGAACTTTTTACGGTAAAAGAGTTACGAGACTTGGCTGCATTTTTTATAGGTGACGTTTTTGATGGGATTTCACTTATTTTTGTAAGTAATCCTCCTTTTCTTGATTTTGAGCTCGCTTTGAAGACCATCCACTGATTTTCGCTAAGCCTATCTGTTCCTATTATTTGTAAGTACCAAAAATTTGAAGCTTTAGTTTTGTTTCCTGTAGATAAAAACAAGTTTCAGATTCCTAGGCAAGCACTAAGTTATGAAAGGGGGGAGTCAAAAGTACTCTCAATTGCTTCCAGGAAGGGTGCTAGCCGTCTGATATATTACTCGCAGCCTTAAATACTTGATACTTAGCACAAAGGTGCTGTTTAGGATAAAAAGAAAGCCAAAATTTAAATTTCCGGAAATTTCCAATAAATCATATATATTATTTTTCCTGTTAACATCCCTTTTTCTAAGAAAATACGAAACGCAAAACGACGAATGAGATAGCATATGAACGGATTTTGAACAGGCTTCTGACATAGCACACTTAACATTTCGTTAAAACTTGTTTTTTGATTAAAAACTGCAGTTAATTAAAAATTAAATTGGCATTGTTTTCATAAATGAAATGAAAGATTTTCTTCAAATCAGTGTTGCCACAAAAATAAAATACTGTATTATCAGATGACGTCATCCTACTCTCTTAAAACGAAAGAGCCAAAATAACTCAAGTTGAGCCGAAATCCACTCATCTCACGATTTGAAAGTCAGCTTCTCATGAAGAGTTGAAACAACTCGAGTGAACGAGTTGTTTTTAAGCAACTCATGATTGAGTGATCTCTATTTTACTCATACTTGAGTTAAATCAAATCAATGAAGGTTAAATCCAGTAGCACTTGAGTGATTTATAACTAACTCATACTTGAGGAGGGGAAGGGGAATTAAAATTCATGGTAAAATGTAATATTTCAGTGTAAAATAATAAATTTCATGAACAGGTAGATTATTATTTTAGAAAACAAAAAGTAATTTGCATATTGAAGGTATACATATCTATGTTTACATATATGTATATATTCAACAATTAAGTGAAAAGTATCCTTTTTTTTGTTGTTGTTGTTGTTTCTGAGCTGCTTGAAATAAACACCCCCCCCCCCCTCCCGACCCAAAAAGAGAATTTTAAAGGGAATATTTGAAAACATAAGAATTTCTGCTGATTTAAATATTTTAATCTTTTTTTTTATTTTGTTATAATGATTACGTTTTCTATGCAATATTATTCTATACATTGCATGATATTTTTCAGTTTATATTAATATTATCATTAAATGTTTTAATCCTAATACTATTTAGGAATATTCACACAGTGAATATACGGGAATGGAGATATTTACCTTATTTTTAACAACATATGATACAAAAAATATGGGATTCATACAGCTTCACAAATCAAGTAATATTTATTTTAAAATATTAGAAAAACAGTATGTATACTAATAAAGCTACTTTTCAAAAGTTTTCGTCAACATGAAATAGATATTCTAAAGCTTTTCTTATATATTTGAGATACATTTCAAATAATCTAACTCTCAGCAGCATAAAATGACTAAAACTTATGTATGCGCATTCGAAAAACAAGGCAGATCAATAAAAATATCCAAGAAAAAATTCTTCAGATTGAGAATAAAATAAGAAATATAATTTGTTTACTTTAAAACAATATGTTTAAAGTCAGACAAATCAATTTTCAATTTATAGTATTATGAAAGTTAGAGTTCTGAAACATCATTAAAAATATATATATAAACAAACGCACAGTACCGCCGAGACATTTTCTTTAAAAGATTAAATTGCTACTAAGTGCTATTTATAAATCATATTTATTGAAACAACATTAAAAAAAACTTAAAATGAGAGGCAAAGGATTTGTATAATTATATTTTAGAGCATTTTTTAATATTTATCCTTCCAACTCAAAAGATCTCTAAATGTTCGTTCGTGTAAATAGTCCTAAATGTTAGGGTTAAGACATATTTGTTAAAAATATTGATATAAACTGAAAAATATCACGCCATATATAAAATAACATTAAATATAAAACAGAATCATTATAAAAAACATGATTAGAGTATTTAAACAGCAGAAATTCTTACCTTTTTCAAGTATTCCTTCTTTAAAATTGCCCGTTTGAACAGCGCGAATAATATTTCAACAGTCAACAACGTGCTGCCAGTTGTCCGGAAGGCGAAATGCTTGCCTCCACTCGATGACGCATGCCTGTCGTCTGCTCAGCGAATGGTCACGTCACGTCAGCCGCATTGACATGTCCGCTCGCAAATGAGTGCTTTTTTTATCGACTTGAGTTGCTTAGTATTCGTTCTTCTGGAGTGCATTAGAAAAATAAAAATTCAGATCAAGATGAGTGAAGCGTTTAAAAATCAACTCATTTACGATCCAATAAATTACAGCTCTTTTCTGAGAAGCCAAATCCACTTGTTATGAATTTTGTATATATCTGTAAATATTCCATTTGTTTAAATTTATTTTATTTGATTATTGTGAAAATTGCAGTATTATTAATGTATTTCCTATTGAGCATCATGTAACTCAATGCTAAAGGCCTCAGGTGCTTTGCAAGGAAAACAACCTTACAGCATCGGTTTTATAATGGAGTTCTATTGCAAAATCGCCAAGGAATGGGTTTATCGCCAAGTTGGCGATGGTTTTGGCGACTTATTTTTGTCGCCAAATTTGGCGATATATCGCCAAATGTCGCCAAGTTGGCGACGGATTTGGCGACTTTTTGTGCAACCACCCCCCCTTATACCTGTACATTGGGATCCTGTCTCGCTTTGGTTCTCTATCGAAAGTTAAAGCACTTTCTGGTAATTTCTAGCATCTGAAAGCTCTGGAATAATCTGGAAAGATCTCTGAAACCTATATAAGGACCTCCATCAGTTCAGTGGAGTTAGTTGTCTGTCAACTGCGATTGAATTCATACGAGAGGCTTTGCATTGAGAACTGTGTTTCTCGGATCGATTTTGTCGTTGATAAGTCGTATTGAACGCATTGTTTCTGTGTGAAATTTTGCTGTGCTTTTATTGGATTTGAAGATTACTGAATATCTTGTAATTTTCAGAAGATATTTGTGATCGTATTGCACTGTTTATAGTGAATAAAGCCTTTTTAGTGTTCTTATATATTGGCATCAGTCCTTTCGAACCCCGAGCTCACAACATTTGGTGTCAGGAGTGGGGTTGAATGCCGATCACCAGAGCAATGGAGGCTGAACTGAAACAATTATTGGAGAAATTAGCTGCGAATCAGGCTGAGATGTCAACCAACCTTGGCGAGATGAAAGAAGAAATGAAGAAGGATATGTCAGCGATGGATGAGAAAATGACTGCCAACCTTGGCGACTTAAAAAATGAAATGAAGAAGGATATGTCAACCAACCTTGGAGAGTTGAAAGACTTAATAGAGGATAAAATAACATCTTTAAATGACAGAATTGACGGCGTGGAAAACAAAGTTGAAGGAAGATTTCAACAAATAGAAGGAAAAGTAGAAGAAATTCAAAAGATCGCCGAGACCGTTGAAGAAAGAGTAGAAGAAAAAGTTCAAAAGATCGCCAAGACCGTCGAAGAAAGGATTGAGAGTGTAGAAAAGGAGTTGGAAAATGTGAAGAAACAAAAGATAACTGCCGAAAACTATCCCGAAGATGTCAAGTATCAAGCTATGCTTCCTCGGGCCTCTATTAAACTCTCGACCTATGACGGAAAATCCTCATGGCCAGTTTTTAAGACACAATTTGGGATCGTAGCGGACGCCAATGGATGGGATTCCCAGACAAAGGCTTGCCAGTTAGCTGCTTCTCTAAGAGCTGATGCTGCCGACGTCCTACAGACTTTGCCTGCAAATGAACCGCTGGATTTTGAAACGCTCGTCAGTGCCTTAGAATTGCGCTTTGGCGAGAAATGCATGAAGGAATATAGCAGACTCCAGCTCAAAGCTCGGCAGCAGAAATCCACTGAATCCCTGCAAGAGCTTGCTACGGATGTCGAGAGACTTTCCCACCTTGCTTATCCTGGCTGTCCGACTGAAATTAGAGAAAGTTTAGCTCTGCAACATTTTATCGATGGTGTGCGTGACCCTGAGATCCAGACAGCACTCCGGATTGCAGATCTCAATGATCTAAAAGGGGCTTTGGTTTACGCTCTGAAATTCGAGGCAGCCCAGCAAGCTACTAGGAAAGATCGACACTTTGTGCGAGCAGCCAACCTGCCTGAGACGTCGGATAGAACTGTGGAGCGCTTACAGCAGCAGATGAAGGACATAATGAGACAGATGAACTCCTTAATGGCCAACAAGCCTTACAGGAAGATCAAGTGCTGGAAATGCGGTGGAGAAGGCCATATCCAAATCGACTGCCCAAGACGACCCAGCACTGAAGACCCAGCACCCGCGAACGGAGGAGCAGGAAAACTGATTAACGGTCATCTCACGGGGTGGAGGTTGCCAGATCTTAAGAAGCCTCATTTTCAAGTATGTGAAATTTCTGCAAGAAGTTGCGCCGAAAACGGAGTTTTTCTAGTCGGAAGTGTGAATGATTTGCCCTGTAATATGATCATCGATACAGGAGCCAATGTGACCATCATTCGGAAAGATCTAGCTCAGCGGCTGAAAGAAAAACTCTCCTGGACCCCGCCCCGTGTTATCCTCCAAACCGTGACCGGGGATAAGATCGACATACATGGAAGAATGAAATTGAAAATAAAGTTTGGGAACGCCGCTTACCATCATACAGTCTATGTGGCCGATATTTCAGACCCTTTCATACTCGGACTGGACTTTTTAAAAGAGCATGGATTTACACTGGACTTTAAGAAGAATGAGTTACGCTCTGCTCAAGAAGATGTCACTATTTTCAAACTTGGAAATGAGTCCGGGTCTATTCAACGGATCACAGCCAAGGCAGATGTTATCATCCCTCCTCGGACCGAAATGATGATACCTGGATTAACTGAGAACGAAAGTAGTTTTCAATGTGGCTTGGTTGGATATCCTGAGAAGAGCCCAAAAGGAGTGCTAATAGCATCAGCGCTGGTAGATCTGTCGAGAGATGCGATACCCGTGAGGATGGCGAATGTAAGTGAAAAGTCTAGAATTATCCAGAAGGGTGAAGTGCTTGCTACCTGTGCTCCAGTCACCTGTGTTTGCAAAGACCCGAGCTTGACGTTGTCGGAGCCGTCTACAAGTTTGACACCTGAAATTGGACGAAATGAGAATTTATCTCCTGAGCAGAGACATGCCGCAGAAAGACTGTTCCAGGAATTTACGGATGTGTTTTCACAAAACGAGAATGATATAGGTCGCACTTCTCTGACACGTCATAGAATTGATACTGCCGACCATCCACCGATTAAACAGCATCCAAGACGCTTGCCGTTTGCAAAACAAGAAGAGGTTTCTAAGCTCTTACAAGAGATGCAGAATAGTGACATCATCGAACCGTCATCAAGTCCGTGGGCCTCTCCCATCGTGTTGGTCCGAAAGAAAGATGGCTCCACAAGGTTTTGTGTGGATTATCGAAAACTTAACGATATCACGAAGAAGGACAGCTATCCTCTACCAAGAATAGACGACACGCTAGATACTCTTTCAGGGCATAAATGGTTTTCCACACTGGATTTGAAGAGTGGATATTGGCAAGTAGAGATCCATCCTGATGACAAAGAGAAGACCGCATTTACTACTGGACAAGGACTTTGGCAATTTAAAGTTATGCCGTTCGGGCTCTGCAATGCTCCAGCAACGTTCGAGCGCCTCATGGAGACAGTGTTAAAAGGTCTGACTTTTGAAGCTTGTCTCATCTACCTAGACGACGTCATCATTGGTGGCCGCACGTTTGAAGAACATCTAGAAAATATTCGAAAAGTGTTAACGAAGCTAAGAGCGGCGAATTTAAAGCTGAACCCTTTGAAATGCAAGTTCTTCCAACGGGAAGTAAATTATCTAGGACACATCATTTCAGCCGAAGGTGTTCGAACAGATCCTGAAAAAGTGTCCGCAGTAAAGAACTGGAAGCGTCCGGAAAATGTCCATCAGTTGCGAAGCTTTCTGGGACTATGCACTTATTACAGAAAGTTTGTCCAGGGGTTCTCCAACATCGCAAGACCATTGCATAGGCTCACTGAAAGCAAGCAGAAGTTTCTATGGACACAAGAATGCGAGAATTCCTTCCAGCGGCTGAAAGAAGCTCTCACATCCTCTCCAGTCCTTACCTATCCGCACCCCGAGAAACAGTTCATTGTGGACACGGATGCCAGTCATGAAAGTGTCGGCGCTGTACTTTCCCAAGAAATAGATGGCCAAGAACGAGTCATAGCATACTGGAGCAAATGTTTATCGAAACCAGAGCGGAATTATTGCGTCACTCGTAAGGAGTTATTAGCTATAGTGAAAGCCATAGAACACTTCCATCACTATCTCTATGGCAGGAAATTTCTCCTTCGTACTGATCACGCATCCCTAACATGGCTGATGAATTTTAAGAACCCAGAGGGCCAAGTAGCCAGATGGATACAACGACTCCAGGAATACGACTTTGACATCAGGCATCGCAAAGGCTCATCGCATGGAAACGCCGATGCCCTATCAAGAAGACCGTGTCCCGAGAGCTGTCGCTATTGTTCCAGAGCGGAGAGCAAGTATAATCCCGAATATGTCATACGCCAGACGAAGATGTCACAATCAACGCCACCAGATCCCTGGAGTGATGAGAAGATTCGAGAAGATCAAATGGCAGACTCTGACATCAAACCAATTTTGGAGTTATTAGAATCTTCTAGCACGAAGCCCAGTTGGAAAGACATCTCGACTTACAGTCCTACGACGAAGCAATATTGGGCTCTTTGGAACTCTCTCCACGTCAGGAATGGTGTCCTGTTCCGAAAATTCGAATCGGAAGATGGGAAGACATCTCGGTGGCAGTTGGTACTTCCTCGATCCCGAATCCCAGACGTCCTCAAGGAATTACATGGCAGTCCCACTGGTGGCCATTTTGGAGTCATGAAAACATTACACAGAGTCCGAGAGCGCTTCTTCTGGGGAAAAGCGAGAGCTGACGTCGAACGATGGTGCAAATCTTGCGATGCATGTGCAGCTCGGAAAGGACCAAAGAAACGTAGCCGAGGAAGACTACATCTCTACAATGTAGGAGCACCTTTCGAACGCGTCGCCCTTGACATCCTAGGCCCTCTGCCAAGAAGTGCTGATGGCAACAAATACCTCCTTGTTGTCATGGACTACTTCACGAAATGGCCTGAAGTTTATGCCATCCCTGATCAAGAAGCTTCTAGGGTTGCGGATGCCTTGGTACACCAGTGGATATCAAGGTATGGAGTTCCCCTTCAAATGCATTCTGACCAAGGGAGAAATTTCATATCTGCTGTGATTGAGGGTCTTTGTCAACTTCTCGGAATGGACAAAACTAGGACGACGCCTTTACATCCACAGTCGGATGGCATGGTTGAGAGGTTTAATCGTACCATCCTCAACAACCTCTCACTGCTAGTTTCAAGAAACCAACAAGACTGGGACCAAAAACTTCCCTTGTTTCTTCTCGCCTATCGCAGCGCCGTCCATGAAACAACCGGCTATTCCCCGTCTCAGATGCTTTTCGGTCGTGATCTTCGTCTACCTTGTGATCTGATTTTTGGTCGCCCTCCGGATGCGCCTTCATCGCCAGAGGGATACGTGCAGAATCTCCAGGCACGATTTGAAGACGTCCACAACTTGGCTCGAGAGCGGATCAATATACAGACGGAGAAGATGAAGACCAGGTACGACACGAAAGCCACGGGACATCAATTCAAAGAAGGTGACAAGGTTTGGTTTTATAATCCGACTCGACGTAAAGGACTTTCTCCCAAACTGCAATCGCACTGGGACGGTCCTTATACAGTCCTAAACAGACTGAACGATGTCGTAATTCGGATCCGAAAGTCACCAAATTCGAAGCCTAGAGTCGTTCATTACGACAGGCTAGCTCCATACTATGGCCATAGTACATAGTTCCCATAGTACTTAGTTCATTAATTGTAAATAGTGTAATGTAAATAATGTAAATTAGTATGACCATGGTCTTGTATATAAATTAATGTAATTATTTATTTTGCTTAGCATTATCATTATTATTGTTATTATTATTTAAATACTTGTATGTAATAATGTCTATGCTTTAATTTTATTTTATTAAGTGTATATTTTGTATAATTCAGCATTATGAATGTGTTTTGAATAGTATAGCATTTGTTAGTAACGGGTTTGCTTTCCGATCAAAGGTTGAACTGCCCGGGACGTGCAGTCCTTGAGAGGGGGGCAATGTTATGAATTTTGTATATATCTGTAAATATTCCATTTGTTTAAATTTATTTTATTTGATTATTGTGAAAATCGCAGTATTATTAATGTATTTCCTATTGAGCATCATGTAACTCAATGCTAAAGGCCTCAGGTGCTTTGCAAGGAAAACAACCTTACAGCATCGGTTTTATAATGGAGTTCTATTGCAAAATCGCCAAGGAATGGGTTTATCGCCAAGTTGGCGATGGTTTTGGCGACTTATTTTTGTCGCCAAATTTGGCGATATATCGCCAAATGTCGCCAAGTTGGCGACGGATTTGGCGACTTTTTGTGCAACCACCCCCCCTTATACCTGTACATTGGGATCCTGTCTCGCTTTGGTTCTCTATCGAAAGTTAAAGCACTTTCTGGTAATTTCTAGCATCTGAAAGCTCTGGAATAATCTGGAAAGATCTCTGAAACCTATATAAGGACCTCCATCAGTTCAGTGGAGTTAGTTGTCTGTCAACTGCGATTGAATTCATACGAGAGGCTTTGCATTGAGAACTGTGTTTCTCGGATCGATTTTGTCGTTGATAAGTCGTATTGAACGCATTGTTTCTGTGTGAAATTTTGCTGTGCTTTTATTGGATTTGAAGATTACTGAATATCTTGTAATTTTCAGAAGATATTTGTGATCGTATTGCACTGTTTATAGTGAATAAAGCCTTTTTAGTGTTCTTATATATTGGCATCAGTCCTTTCGAACCCCGAGCTCACAACACACTCTTTCGTTTTAAGAGAGTATAATGCAATTAAAATACGATTGCTAATTTATTTCTTGCGCGTACTTTTTGCAAAAATATCGAGCTTTTAATCGGGTTTTTATTTAATTTTTACGCGTGTGTCACCTATTGTTTATTTGTTTACTTTGTTTAATCATGGCTGTGTATATGCGTACTGTATCGGAGCACCAGTAGATTACGTAATTTAAGGATTATCTTTCATTTAGAGATACAATTCATTATTATTCACAAAAATTGTAAGTATTTATTTTTTAATATTTCATTAAGCTGTTAATATTTCTGACGTCACTTAAATGGCTGCTGGGCCACAAAGTTTGAACATCCCATGTTTTTAAGTTCCCATAGGCTTGCAAAAAAGTAGTATACCAAATATTGATTTACGTATTTAAGACATTTCTGGAACAGTTTTGCAATATATGAGGAAACGCTTTCATATGAATTCCCTAAACGTCTGATTCAGTGTTTCAATTTTTTTTATAATTCGTTGTTTTTTTTTTTTTTTTTTTTTTTCAGTATAGGGGTTTTGACGACCTAGAGAAATGACCTTGGTGAGAGAAGAAAATTCGGCAACAAATTTTCTGGCATTCCCATTTTCTTATACACAAGCAATCATCATACATATTATTTCTGTTGTCGACACGCTTTTTTCTATGCACATACAAAACATACAACGATGAATGAGGTATCATTCGAAAAGTGTTTGAACAAGTTTCTGAGATAGTACACCCACATTTCGTTAAAACGCTTTGTTTGATTTTAAAAAAAAATCAGTTAATTAAAAATAAGTGCTAAAACATACCAGGAAATAATCTGAAAGATTCCACTGCGAAAGCTTCGCAGGAGTCCTTCTGGTCAAACTATATTCGATTTTTTTTTTTTTTTCGTCTTTTTTAATATTTCCGGGTTTTTAAATTTTTTCTTACTTTATATCCTAAACCCTACCTTTCTGCCAAATGTCAAGTTTCTAGGACTACGAAATCGAATTATTTTCAAATTTTCAACTTTTTATAAATTTATTGATTTGTCGATTTTACTTCTAAGTTTCCTGGTTATCATGCCAATATAGTAATTCTTTGATCGTCTTCTTAGGATCATTTAGGTTCAATTTAGAGATAAATCAAGAGAACCTTAGAGTCACCATGATTTTATTTAGAAAGGACTATCAAGCTATAACCAGCCAGTAATGTCGGGAGGTGAGGGAGAGCTGTGAAAATGTTTGTGGTGCTAACATGATTTAACAATCCATATTTCATATGCAAATTAAATAGAGTATAACCTGTGAATGAAAACAAACATGTCTATAAAGAAACCGTCCATAACGTAGCCAGTTTATAGCGGAACTTTTCTATAACGAAATTCGTAAACAAAAGAACAGAAAAGCATAATCTGGGGAAAATAACATAAAACAATTAGGGGTGGTGTACTAGCTAATAGGACAATTACCTTAAAATTCATGTTTCTAGAGCTACAGAATCGAATTGTTTTCGATTTTTTACAAGTATTTCGATATTTCGATTTTATTTTCGAATTTTACGAAATTTTTAATTGTTACTTTTATTGACTCGTAAATACTACCTTTACACCAAATTTGAAGTTTCTAAGACGAATTATATATATAATATTGAATTATATATAATTTTTGATTTTTTTTTTCGCATTTTCTGGTTTTTTTAAGTTTTTATTATTTTGTATCCTAAATACTTTATTATCCTATACCTTTATTACAAATTTCGAGTTTCTAGAGCTACAAAATCGAATTATTTTCAAATTTTCGATTTTTTAAATTTTATTTTCGAATTTATTGTGTTTTAATTTTCCCTTTTTCTATATCCTTAACACTACCTTTACGCCGAATTTTAAGTTTCTAAAGCTACAAGATCGATTTTTTTTTTCCAGATTTTTTTTATTTTTTTCATTTTTTATATCCTAAATACTATTATTATTCCAAATATCAAGTTTCTAGCTCTAAAAAATCGAATTATTTTCAAATTTTCGTTTTTTTGGATTTTTAAAAATTTTTATTTTCGATTGTTGTTGTGTTTTTAATTTTGTTTCTTTTTCTAAATCCTAAACACAACCTTTACACCGATTCGGTTTCTAAGACTACGAGATCGAATTATTTTCAATTTCTTTCTCTCTCTCCCTGATTTTTTTTTTTTTTTCCTAATTTAATTTTCGAATTTATTGCGTTTTATTTTTTCCTTTTTCTACATTCTTAGCACTCCTTTACGCCGATTTTTAAGTTTCTAAAGCTACAAGATCAATTTTTTTTTTTTTTTTTTTTGAATTGGCAGTAATTTTTTCTTAAATAGTATCCTAAATATTACCTTTATTCCAAATTTCAAGTTTCTAGCACTATAAAATCGAATTATTTTTCATTTTTTCCGATTTTTTTATTTTATTTTCGATTTTTATTGTGTTTTTCATTTTACCTTATTCTAAATCATAAAGACTATGTTTACGCCGAATTTTAAGTTTATAAGGCTAAAAGATCAAATTATTTTCAATATTTAAATTTTTTCGACTTTTTCGAATTCAAATTTTTTTTTCAAAGTTTCCGGATTTTTTAATTTTTCCTTATTTTGTATCCTACGACGGAAACGACAAACTTCGAGTTTCTAGCGCAACAAAATTGGATTATTTTCATTTTTTCGATTTTTTTCGATTTTTTTCGATTTTTTTCGATTTTTTTCGATTTTTTTATTTTATTTTCGACTTTTATTGTGTTTTTGATGTTTTCTTTTTCTGAATTCTAAATCAGAAAAATCTTCACTACCATCACACTAAATTTTAAGTTTCTAAGACTACAAGATCGTGTTATTTTCAATTTTCAATTTTGTTGTAATTTGTTGAATTTTCGAATGTTTTTGTTTTCGAATTTTCAGGATTTTATAATTTTTTCTTTCATTGTATCCTAAACACCACATTTATTCAAAATTTCAAGTTTCCAGGGCTACGGGATCTACCTAATCTTTTTAATGACGCGTGACTGAGTGAGTGAGTGAGTGACAAAAAATCGAAACTTTGAATCCATACATCGTCAACACTAGAAAAGACAGAAACGTGAAATTTTAAATTTTGGTCCTGTTTGCCACATACTCTGGATAAACGAAGTTTCAGGTTTTTGTGATACACCAGCACAAAGATATGGTGGGGTCAAAAGTGCCCTAAGTTGCTTCCAGAAAAGGATGCTTACGGCTGTGCTTTCTCGCCTTGGCGGACACCACATAGTAAGATAAAATTTAGTTATTAAAAGTTAACTTAAAAACGCATACCATAACTGAAAACGTACTTCCATCGAACATCGCTAATAGGCAGTTCTTCAGATACCGTACTGTATCCGAAATCTGTTGTGTGTCCCAGTAAATCAACTGTTGCCCGCCGGATACCACTAAAATTTTACGGTAAACTTTGTTTTATCTAATCATCGAAAAATAGACAGGCGTAAAGTTGATCGCAACTCGGAAGCCCCTTAACCGACATCAACTGTTCTGCAACTGTTGTTCGGCGATTCAAGAAATCGACTATTTCTTTAAAAAATTAGTGTTATCTGGCGGGCCACCGTTTGACACCCCTGCTGTAAATGAATGATAAATGCTATGCTATGCACATCATATTCTACCGCAAGTATCTTGTAGTAAATATCAAATATATATATATCATTTGCAGTACATTTGAAATAGTGTAACATAATTGAAATACGCCGAAAACAGATTTTCCCAGTAAGGGAATTCTTTTGTATGGTCCGGTAAATGAATAATGAATGCTTTGTACTCCATATTCTACAGAATGCATGTTTTAGTGCACTCTATATAAGCATATCAATTTCATTGTGTTTGAAATGGTCTAACATCGTTAAAATGCATTTGAAACGGTTTTTTTTTTTTTTTTAATTGACAGTATCATGTAACGGAATACTTTTGACTGCCCCTGTAAACGAACTATAAATGCTTTCAATAGCAATCGTGCTATACCCAGGTAGCACAGAGGTATCGGCCAATGTCCACCCCAATATTGGCCAATATTTCGAAAGTCGCTGAATGTCGTACATCAAATTTACAACATCTGCCGATATTCATAGCTTAAAATTAGTTTATAAAAGAAATCATTCAAAAGAGTTTTTTGCGTTACTTATCTATATATTTAAAGCGAAAAGCCCATTCTACCAAATTCACATTCTCTTTTCCACACGAAAATAGTCTCATTGCGCATGCTTCAACTTTTTTTTAAGGCTTCTCCCCTCAGAAACGGGAAACATGTTTAGCCTTCACCCGTTTAGCCTAGGGCGATTGAAAAGGGTTTATTGAAAACGGATGGCGTAATATAGCCATTGCGTTGAAAGCTTCTTCTTCTTTTTTTTCTTAAGAACTCATGTTTTCACTACTAAATATGCATATTTTTTCGCTAAATTTTAAAGAGAGCTTGGATACAGTTATATTTGTAACCGATTGAAATTTTAAAGAGTTCGGAAGATGAGAACTGTTCTTTATTGCTATGTTAAAGGAGCTGACGCGAAAACAAACTAACTAACAAAAAAAGCGAGAAGAAAACATTTCTATTACAACTAGATAACAATAGTTTTTTCTTGAAATTTTTACACGGGCTGTAAAACCATTTTATTTATAACCAATAAATATTTCAAAGAGCTCGGACAAAAAGAACAAAAAAAGGAGCGCTCTTATCACTAAACATCAATATTTTTTCACGATTTTTTCCTTTTAAAATATAATTTCATAGAAAATTCGTTTAAATATATAAAATAGTAAAAACTTTATGTTTTTTTTTTTAAATTTATTATCACAGGACCAGGCAACGCCAGGCGGGTCATCTAGTAACATTATAATACAGAAATAGAATTCTAAACAATAAAATTTAATAAGTTTGTCGTTTTAAAAAAACTTGATTTTTTAATGCCTTATTTTTAATATTTGGTTTACATTGGCCAATATCGTAAAAATGATATTACTATTGCAACATTCAGGGATATCTATCGACATTCGCGAAAAACAATGTCATTTTTCGGACTTTTCAAGATATCTGTTGACATTCAGCATATCTGATGAAGTAGACCGAATTGACCGAAGTGAACAGGAAATCTAAAGGACCGCCCATTTGTATAGTTTTCGTTGAAGTGCATTTGATGGAAGCGTCTGTCGTGAAATTTGCACAGAAAGAAAATAAAAAAATTCTGTAGGAATCAATAGTTATTTATATATTTAAATTTTAAAAAGCATTTGAAAAATTGTTAGTTTCATAAAGAACTAAAGATGTTTTTTATACTATTTTTAAACTATGTTTTTCATACTGTTTTTAATAATGTTTTTACATGGGGGAAAACAAATTAATTTATGTAATATTTAAATGGATGCTTGTTTATCTTTTTAAATGCTTTCGAATTTAGACTTTTATAAGAATTTTATTTTTTATCATTGAAAGAATACAAGTTTCAAAAGTAGGTCATTGATTTTTTAATTAGACACTATTCATCTAAGTAATAATAATAATAATAATATATAAAATAATAATAATAAGTGTTTAGGGCTAATTTATGTGCGTATTAACTTGTATGTAATGCATCAATTCTTGAAAAAAAAATTGCACATATTTATGACTTAAAATTATTAGAAAATATATATTTAATTTCTTACAAACAAATTTCAAAGTACATGGGTTGTTAAAACCTTACTTTATAGTTTTGGGCAAGGGGGACACATGATTTTTTAAGACTGCAAGCTTTAATTTTAAATTTCTCCTGCTTTAAAATAATTTCTTACAAAATTTCTGATAAACTTAATAATAAAAAGTGATATTTAAATAAATCTTTGCTAAAGGACGTAAACTAGGACGTAAAAAATAATAAGTCGATTGTGTAGAGAATTAAATGATAGTTTTGATAGACATTTTTTTTCCCTACTAACAAAACAAATCTACTCCCACCACTCCCACTAAAACCGTTTTATACATACATTTTTCAGTTGCCAAAAAATTTTATTCAGGAATGTTAGAAAAAATATATGTCACGTATTGTTAAATGATGATATTTAGCAATGTCACAAAATGATATTCAGAGATGTCGGGGAATATTGGCTAACACTGCCAAATATCAAAAAGTAATATTCCAGAATATTTTCTTAGGGAGGTTATTTAACATTGGCCGTTATCAAATTTTGATATTGGCCGATATTACATTTTGATATTGGCCAATATCTTTATACTACCTGAGTAGTAAATAACAATAACATATAAAAAATACATGCCAATAATCCGAGTATATTAACGAGAGTTAGAGTTCGGAAAGATGGACAGACATACCAAAGTCCTAAACACGTTTTAACTATGTTGGAAAGTTTCTTAAAAGATCTCAGTACCCAAAACATTTTCCCCGTTTATATATGTGTGACGTTGTGCGAAGTTAAGTGCTGGATTATTTCGGTATTTTTCTGTATATCCGCGATCTTACGAATTACTTCAGAAATATAGTGGCACATTGAGTGAGCCGTAATAGCCATCTAATCGTTTCCTGGAACAGAAATTAATTCACTCGGAAGACATCAATTCACAAATGGAAGGCTGTTTCACGTGAAATATTTTTATTTAAGACATCGATACAAGAAATGAGGGTGGCCTCTTCTTATCAGGAAAAATTACGTGTTTACCAGTCAAGAGCGAGAGGAGATCTGTCGAAATTTTTGAAGAGACAGTATCGCCAACATTTAGATGCAAGTATGCCAAATCAATACAAATCTGGCCAGGCTTAGACGCCACACTTTGACTGTTAGAGATAAACCAGTATTAAGATTAAGGAATGAGAAATGTGACGGTTTACTAATAATGGAGCGCTTATCAAATTAGGGATTTTAGAAAAGCAACCCCGTGATTATTTTGGGAACGGCGACGGATGCAATGAGAAAGAACTGAAAATTGTTGGTATTGCATTTAAATGCAGCTGGGAGTTAATTAAAATCTGCGCTTAGTTTTAGCATAGATAATTAAACGAGGAAAAGGCAGATGGATACATGTGCCTGCACAACACACAGGACTTAATTTGCGCCGGAGCCCACCGGAACTCAGCTCCGATACTTCTCTGTTTTTAGTAAATATTTAAATATTGGCCAGGATTCACTGGAGCTCATAAACACTGCGCTCCGTAGCACAGTGCAATAAGTCTTCCGAAAAACGAATCTTAAATTTCCCTCCCATCTCCAATCTTTCGCATCAATACACTTATAAGTGACGTAATGTGTCGCTCACGTAAGAGATAGAGATGGAACAGGCTCGATTTTTATATCAGTCTTCGGGTTTGGGCAGGCTCGAGCTCAATCCCAATTTCAAAATTTTATTTATTTCCATTTAAAATCATTTTAATGCTATTTTGATCAGAATAAAGAGTAAACAGAAGAAGTCTTTTTTCTTTTCTGCATAGCCACGAACTATTCTTTTTTTTTTTTTTTTTTTTTTTTTTTTTTTTTTTTTTGTGTGTGTGTGTGTGTGTATGTGTGTGTGTGTGTGTGTGTTAACACTATTTTCCGAATCATAATCATGAGCTTAGCAGAATTATGCGATTAATTAACATTAAGATTAGGCAAAGGTTTCTGTTTGGAAGTAGTAATAACTAAAAAGTGGAATAGTTGATAGTTAGGTATACGTAGTAACTTTGCTTAGATAGCAAAATGCAATAAAAAAAAAAGATTGTTTTATGTTTTGAAAATAATGTATGAAAGGATTGGAGAGACGGTAGCCACTACGGGTGATTCTATTTTATTCAATAATTGTAGTTAAATATTTACAGCGATCGTTTAAGTTACATTTTGTAAAATAATATTTCTGGGTCGAAAAACGACTCTTTGAGGTGCGGATTATACGCCGGAAATTACGGTACTCCAGAATATTAGGATACTGGTACTTTTTTCTTAGAAATTAAGCCCTGATGTACTGCCGAAGAAGATAGTCTGCTCAGACACCTTACCCTTTCTACCCTACACGTCCAAAACTTTCTGAGAAAAAAAAATGGTGTAGAAGTACGAATTTTTCAAAACACTACCAATTGTTGTGGAAAACACAATCTACATTTCTGGAATAAAGTGCAAAGTACCCACTGTCGAATGCCCAAAGGGTTTTTTACTTCAAGAGCTGATGAATCTTTCCAATGATCACTCCGATCCAAAGATGTTATTCCAAAAAGCGATTTTTTTATACTCCGGCTTTCTGTGCAGTCTAAGATAAACAAGGTTGGAAAGTGTTAAAAATGGATATCCAAGAAATCACGCTTTCAATACACCGAAATAATAGGACTCGGTTTCCCACACTTTAATTTACATGAAACATTTCCGAAATAAAAATCTGCGCCGTAAGAATATCGTATGTAATATGATTAGGCTAAGATGTAGGCTGTTTTCGTCCCACCCAGCATTATACTAATTTAAATTTCAAGATGGGCGGAGTCACCGTTACATAATTCCTTACTCGAATGAGGAGGCCGCGTGAACAGATAAATTAATTACTAAATAGATTTGAACATACAGGCATTTAACTATACAGACCTGTTTCGATTATTTAACGCTGCGGTACAGTGTCTAGAAGCATTATTCTAGACACTGTAACTATAGTAAAACATCCAGGAGTAATGTTATTGAAATGTCGGAGATGTGCCGGAAGCACCCTCTATCAAAAAATGAGGACACCAAAGCTGTACGTGATTTTGAATAAAATAATTACCAACAAGAGAATGACCTACATGCAAACCTCAACAAAATCTATTAGTTTGTTATTTTATGAGCGTTTAAAATACCCCCCCCCCCTCACCCCCCCTCCTCTGTTCACAGTTCAATTTTCGCTAGTTACACGATTCCAATGTTTCCGATTTTGGTCTTAAAATTTAAGTTAAAGTCTAAGCTTTAGAATAATTTTAACACCTACAAAAAATAACGGTAAAAATTAGTTGTTCGTTACTCTAAAGTCTAAAGCACCCTCTATCGACAATTTTTTAATGTAACCTTTAAAAAAAAATTTTGTAGAAAATCGTGATATAAAGAATGATTTTAGCGAAAATCGCAAACGAATATCGTACAATTACCCTGTTTTCCTTTTTTTTTTTTTTTTTTTTTTTTTATCATCGTTTGAAGTTTTGAACCTTAAACTTTAATGACCCCTAGCTCCTACAAATGACGTTTGCACCTTATGGTTTCCAATTTAATAATGTTTGTCTTCATGTCTACTATCACCCCTCAAAGTTTGTCGGTCTAGTAGTGAAACACCATGTATTTATATCCATAATTTATTAATAATGCATTCACCATTTCCCCATATAAAAATTGGAAGTCAATTTTTCCTTTTTTTTTCCTCAGAGTACAGTGCCATTTACCGGTTGCACCTGACATGGTCTTTAAATACCTACCGGTAAATAAATTAAACAAAGGCTGTATTGAGAATATTTATATGAAAATTTTAAAAGAAGAAAAAAAGCTTAACAAATAAACTTTGTTTAAAAATTATCTCTTTATTAATTTCTAGGATTTCACAAATTTATTTTCTTTTTATCTAATATAAATAGTAATTTAAATTGCTGTAGTAACTGATATTTTTTATATAAATTATTTGTTTTTAACAAAAACTATTTTTCAAAATTATAATATATAAATAGCAAGCACTTACATTTATTTGTAAATAGATTTGCATAAAAAATAAAACAATGTTTATGAAATGAAAATACTCGTTAATACTATAAAATTCCACTTAAAATCCTTTAATATCACCCTTTCTCCTTTCCATCATTAATGCATCAAATACTATTAGCAAGTTTGACAAAAGGTTAATGCAAAATATAAAAGTAGTGAATTAAATTAAAATTTACTTATTACAGGCAAAATAATAAGAATAATAAACAAAGCTAATACAGGGTAAACGTGTCAATAATGGGCACCCTTAAAGTGTTTCTTTAAAATTTATTTTTTAATTAATAGTCATAATTATTATATTACAGTTTTTTCTTTTCTTTTTTTTAATTTTAATTATATTAATCTATCAACATTATTCAACCACCCTCATAGTTGCACTTCCTATTGTGAATCAAAATTTATTTGTAAAAATAACTGAAGCTTCTCAAATTCCAGTACTAGACACGCTACAAAAAATAATAGATAACCCAGGTAGCACAAAGATATTGGCAGATATCAAAATGTAATATCGGCCAATATCAAAATTTGATATTGGCCAACGTTAAATGACCCCCCCCCCCCTAAAATAATATTTGTGAATATTAGTTTTTGACATCTGTGAATATTGGCCAATATTTTCCAACATCTCTGAATATCATTTTTTGACATTAAGTGATATTTTTTTCTGTCATTGCTGAATATCCTCATTTAATATTGAGCGATATATTTTTCTAACATTCCTGAATAACATTTTTGGATATTAAATGACTTATTTTTTTATTACTGAATAACAATCTCTTTTTCGCACCCCAGATGTGGTGGACATTCTCCTCAGCATCAAGAGATCTCTGCTTAACCAACCCCTTCGCGACAAGTGTCCTTTAGAGAATTTTTATCTTTTACCACCGGTTTTTCAAAACAGAAATTTTCGGCTAATTGAATCGCAGAAATGCTATCATTAAATAAGGCAAAGCTTACAATAACAAGTTGGAAATTGTACGTCAAACGTTACAAGCGAGGTGTGTTCGTACTATAGCTAGTTATATAAATATTCAGATCTTGATGATTTTTAATTCTGTGAAATGAATTATATCGTCTGCAGATTAATTTCTGTCATAAAATAAGTATCTCGGTCGCTTGACGATTAAACATCGAAAGCTCCTATAAAAAAAAGCACCGATTTTAAAAAAAATCAAATTTCTTAATAAATGTTTTTATTAATATTTTCTAAAGTTTTGATTCGATTTTTAAAAAAATTGAAATGTCTCGACAAAATTCTGCAAAGATAATATATCTTAAATTATCAAACCATTCGGTTGGGTAGTTTTTGCGTTGTTATATGCGGACGGACGGACAGACGGACGGACCAGACGACGACAATAGGTGCTACGTATTTATATAATTACGAACGCACCTAAAAAGTAACTGGTGGGAATAATCGAGAATTCTGAGCATCTTATGCGTCACGTATGCGTGTCGCTCGTCCCCAAGGGGTTAAGGAAAGTCTAGTCTCATTATTACAGTGGTGGCCAAAAGTTTGGACATTTTTTGAAAGTTTCATATTTTTCAACTTTATGTGCTTGTAGAATATATTAATTTTTACTTAAATACAAAAATTTATATATCAAATTGAAGGTAATTTAATGTAGAATTTAATAATAAAAACAATATTACAATATCTGTATTACAAAAAAAGTTATGCTTATTTTAGTAGAACAAACAAACACAAATCGTTTTGAATAAGGGCGTGTTTTGTAATAAAAGCGTACTAGCATGGCTGCCTGCGATCTCTATACGGCTGTCCAAACGAAACGCCAAACAATAAGAAAGCGCGAAAAGCGATAGTTAATCTTTCCTCCACTACGAGCGCTGCCCTCATGCACGCGTTGACAGTACATTTTCCATTGTAAACATATGCTAAAGCCCTTTAATTTGCACACTGTCCAAAAATATATAACTATATACTAATTCATTTTCAAGGGGCATAAAAACTCGGTCAAGTTCGTTAATGGGCAAAATCGAACCAAGGGGAGGGGGGGGGAAAGGGGGGGGGGCATTTTGTAAAGGAAAAAAAACATAATTTCTTAATTATGATACGTATCGAATCCGTTTAAAGTTATTATTACTTCTAGGAAAAGAGCCGAAAATTTACGTAGGACAGATTTTTGATATCATTAAAAATGGCCTCAAGGGGGGGGGGGGGGGGGTTAGAAGAAAAAAATTCATAACTTCGTCAATTCAGAAGATATCAAATCCGCTTAAATTTATTATAAATCCTCTTAATATTATCTAAAACTTTTTTATTGACAAGTTTTTTTTATAGGACCAACCCTTATAGCAAAAAAAAAAAAAAAAAATTAAAAATTTAAAAAAATTAAAAACCAAAAAAATTCCTGCCGGCTCTGCCTGCAAACAAGTTAGGTTTCGAAGTGAGCGTTTCCAAATGCCGTATCATGGCAAAAAGGTCATTTCTTCCGCAATTCCCAACAAACAGGTGCCCCACGATTTGCGTCTTCGAAATCTACCTGCGCCTGTAGGCCGAGCCGTCAGAATTTTTTGTTATGTGAAGACAGAATAAGGTCTCCTTTTATGAAGCCTTAGAACATATGAATTCCAAATTTATTTTCCTTGCTATTGCTTTTCTTTACACTAACAAAACATGATATAGCATTTCTGAAAATTTAGCATTTGGAACTTTGAGCAAAGCTCTGATTCCAAATTTGCTCAATCAGTAAAATTATTACTAATTATTTCTATTTCAAATTAATTAATTTTTTTATTTGCAGAACTCATAGAGTTTAGTAAATACAGGATGATTAAAAAAAGGTTTTATATCCAGCCTATTTTTACTAAAAACTACTTTATAAATATTCAAAACAATAAAATTATAGAAAAAACATAAATTTTTCCTCACATTCTCTGCAATCTTGTATTTTGTTTTTATATGTTACCAATTACCTAAAATAAAATCCAATCTCTTTGAAAGATAATGCAAAAAGAGAAAAAACATTTTTTTTTTTTTTTTTTTTTGGGGGGGGGGGGGGGGGGGAGGAAGAATTTGGATGAAAGCTTAATTTATTTATCATTACTACAAAATCACAATTGCAACAGAAAGAAAATGAGAGTTTTGAAGTTTTTTTTTTTTTTTTTTTTTTTTTTTTGTGTGTGTGTGTGTGTGTGTGTGTGTGTGTGTGTGTGTGTGTGTAAAACTATTTTCCGAATCATAATCATGAGCTTAGCAGAATTATGCGATTAATTAACATTAAGATTAGGCAAAGGTTTCTGTTTGGAAGTAGTAATAACTAAAAAGTGGAATAGTTGATAGTTAGGTATACGTAGTAACTTTGCTTAGATAGCAAAATGCAATAAAAAAAAAAGATTGTTTTATGTTTTGAAAATAATGTATGAAAGGATTGGAGAGACGGTAGCCACTACGGGTGATTGTATTTTATTCAATAATTGTAGTTAAATATTTACAGCGATCGTTTAAGTTACATTTTGTAAAATAATATTTCTGGGTCGAAAAACGACTCTTTGAGGTGCGGATTATACACCGGAAATTACGGTACTCCAGAATATTAGGATACTGGTACTTTTTTCTTAGAAATTAAGCCCTGATGTACTGCCGAAGAAGATAGTCTGCTCAGACACCTTACCCTTTCTACCCTACACGTCCAAAACTTTCTGAGAAAAAAAAATGGTGTAGAAGTACGAATTTTTCAAAACACTACCAATTGTTGTGGAAAACACAATCTACATTTCTGGAATAAAGTGCAAAGTACCCACTGTCGAATGCCCAAAGGGTTTTTTACTTCAAGAGCTGATGAATCTTTCCAATGATCACTCCGATCCAAAGATGTTATTCCAAAAAGCGATTTTTTTATACTCCGGCTTTCTGTGCAGTCTAAGATAAACAAGGTTGGAAAGTGTTAAAAATGGATATCCAAGAAATCACGCTTTCAATACACCGAAATAATAGGACTCGGTTTCCCACACTTTAATTTACATGAAACATTTCCGAAATAAAAATCTGCGCCGTAAGAATATCGTATGTAATATGATTAGGCTAAGATGTAGGCTGTTTTCGTCCCACCCAGCATTATACTAATTTAAATTTCAAGATGGGCGGAGTCACCGTTACATAATTCCTTACTCGAATGAGGAGGCCGCGTGAACAGATAAATTAATTACTAAATAGATTTGAACATACAGGCATTTAACTATATAGACCTGTTTCGATTATTTAACGCTGCGGTACAGTGTCTAGAAGCATTATTCTAGACACTGTAACTATAGTAAAACATCCAGGAGTAATGTTATTGAAATGTCGGAGATGTGCCGGAAGCACCCTCTATCAAAAAATGAGGACACCAAAGCTGTACGTGATTTTGAATAAAATAATTACCAACAAGAGAATGACCTACATGCAAACCTCAACAAAATCTATTAGTTTGTTATTTTATGAGCGTTTAAAATACCCCCCCCCCTCACCCCCCCTCCTCTGTTCACAGTTCAATTTTCGCTAGTTACACGATTCCAATGTTTCCGATTTTGGTCTTAAAATTTAAGTTAAAGTCTAAGCTTTAGAATAATTTTAACACCTACAAAAAATAACGGTAAAAATTAGTTGTTCGTTACTCTAAAGTCTAAAGCACCCTCTATCGACAATTTTTTAATGTAACCTTTAAAAAAAAAATTTGTAGAAAATCGTGATATAAAGAATGATTTTAGCGAAAATCGCAAACGAATATCGTACAATTACCCTGTTTTCCTTTTTTTTTTTTTTTTTTTTTTTTATCATCGTTTGAAGTTTTGAACCTTAAACTTTAATGACCCCTAGCTCCTACAAATGACGTTTGCACCTTATGGTTTCCAATTTAATAATGTTTGTCTTCATGTCTACCATCACCCCTCAAAGTTTGTCGGTCTAGTAGTGAAACACCATGTATTTATATCCATAATTTATTAATAATGCATTCACCATTTCCCCATATAAAAATTGGAAGTCAATTTTTCCTTTTTTTTTCCTCAGAGTACAGTGCCATTTACCGGTTGCACCTGACATGGTCTTTAAATACCTACCGGTAAATAAATTAAACAAAGGCTGTATTGAGAATATTTATATGAAAATTTTAAAAGAAGAAAAAAAGCTTAACAAATAAACTTTGTTTAAAAATTATCTCTTTATTAATTTCTAGGATTTCACAAATTTATTTTCTTTTTATCTAATATAAATAGTAATTTAAATTGCTGTAGTAACTGATATTTTTTATATAAATTATTTGTTTTTAACAAAAACTATTTTTCAAAATTATAATATATAAATAGCAAGCACTTACATTTATTTGTAAATAGATTTGCATAAAAAATAAAACAATGTTTATGAAATGAAAATACTCGTTAATACTATAAAATTCCACTTAAAATCCTTTAATATCACCCTTTCTCCTTTCCATCATTAATGCATCAAATACTATTAGCAAGTTTGACAAAAGGTTAATGCAAAATATAAAAGTAGTGAATTAAATTAAAATTTACTTATTACAGGCAAAATAATAAGAATAATAAACAAAGCTAATACAGGGTAAACGTGTCAATAATGGGCACCCTTAAAGTGTTTCTTTAAAATTTATTTTTTAATTAATAGTCATAATTATTATATTACAGTTTTTTCTTTTCTTTTTTTTAATTTTAATTATATTAATCTATCAACATTATTCAACCACCCTCATAGTTGCACTTCCTATTGTGAATCAAAATTTATTTGTAAAAATAACTGAAGCTTCTCAAATTCCAGTACTAGACACGCTACAAAAAATAATAGATAACCCAGGTAGCACAAAGATATTGGCAGATATCAAAATGTAATATCGGCCAATATCAAAATTTGATATTGGCCAACGTTAAATGACCCCCCCCCCCCTAAAATAATATTTGTGAATATTAGTTTTTGACATCTGTGAATATTGGCCAATATTTTCCAACATCTCTGAATATCATTTTTTGACATTAAGTGATATTTTTTTCTGTCATTGCTGAATATCCTCATTTAATATTGAGCGATATATTTTTCTAACATTCCTGAATAACATTTTTGGATATTAAATGACTTATTTTTTTATTACTGAATAACAATCTCTTTTTCGCACCCCAGATGTGGTGGACATTCTCCTCAGCATCAAGAGATCTCTGCTTAACCAACCCCTTCGCGACAAGTGTCCTTTAGAGAATTTTTATCTTTTACCACCGGTTTTTCAAAACAGAAATTTTCGGCTAATTGAATCGCAGAAATGCTATCATTAAATAAGGCAAAGCTTACAATAACAAGTTGGAAATTGTACGTCAAACGTTACAAGCGAGGTGTGTTCGTACTATAGCTAGTTATATAAATATTCAGATCTTGATGATTTTTAATTCTGTGAAATGAATTATATCGTCTGCAGATTAATTTCTGTCATAAAATAAGTATCTCGGTCGCTTGACGATTAAACATCGAAAGCTCCTATAAAAAAAAGCACCGATTTTAAAAAAAATCAAATTTCTTAATAAATGTTTTTATTAATATTTTCTAAAGTTTTGATTCGATTTTTAAAAAAATTGAAATGTCTCGACAAAATTCTGCAAAGATAATATATCTTAAATTATCAAACCATTCGGTTGGGTAGTTTTTGCGTTGTTATATGCGGACGGACGGACAGACGGACGGACCAGACGACGACAATAGGTGCTACGTATTTATATAATTACGAACGCACCTAAAAAGTAACTGGTGGGAATAATCGAGAATTCTGAGCATCTTATGCGTCACGTATGCGTGTCGCTCGTCCCCAAGGGGTTAAGGAAAGTCTAGTCTCATTATTACAGTGGTGGCCAAAAGTTTGGACATTTTTTGAAAGTTTCATATTTTTCAACTTTATGTGCTTGTAGAATATATTAATTTTTACTTAAATACAAAAATTTATATATCAAATTGAAGGTAATTTAATGTAGAATTTAATAATAAAAACAATATTACAATATCTGTATTACAAAAAAAGTTATGCTTATTTTAGTAGAACAAACAAACACAAATCGTTTTGAATAAGGGCGTGTTTTGTAATAAAAGCGTACTAGCATGGCTGCCTGCGATCTCTATACGGCTGTCCAAACGAAACGCCAAACAATAAGAAAGCGCGAAAAGCGATAGTTAATCTTTCCTCCACTACGAGCGCTGCCCTCATGCACGCGTTGACAGTACATTTTCCATTGTAAACATATGCTAAAGCCCTTTAATTTGCACACTGTCCAAAAATATATAACTATATACTAATTCATTTTCAAGGGGCATAAAAACTCGGTCAAGTTCGTTAATGGGCAAAATCGAACCAAGGGGAGGGGGGGGGAAAGGGGGGGGGGGCATTTTGTAAAGGAAAAAAAACATAATTTCTTAATTATGATACGTATCGAATCCGTTTAAAGTTATTATTACTTCTAGGAAAAGAGCCGAAAATTTACGTAGGACAGATTTTTGATATCATTAAAAATGGCCTCAAGGGGGGGGGGGGGGGTTAGAAGAAAAAAATTCATAACTTCGTCAATTCAGAAGATATCAAATCCGCTTAAATTTATTATAAATCCTCTTAATATTATCTAAAACTTTTTTATTGACAAGTTTTTTTTATAGGACCAACCCTTATAGCAAAAAAAAAAAAAAAAAAATTAAAAATTTAAAAAAATTAAAAACCAAAAAAATTCCTGCCGGCTCTGCCTGCAAACAAGTTAGGTTTCGAAGTGAGCGTTTCCAAATGCCGTATCATGGCAAAAAGGTCATTTCTTCCGCAATTCCCAACAAACAGGTGCCCCACGATTTGCGTCTTCGAAATCTACCTGCGCCTGTAGGCCGAGCCGTCAGAATTTTTTGTTATGTGAAGACAGAATAAGGTCTCCTTTTATGAAGCCTTAGAACATATGAATTCCAAATTTATTTTCCTTGCTATTGCTTTTCTTTACACTAACAAAACATGATATAGCATTTCTGAAAATTTAGCATTTGGAACTTTGAGCAAAGCTCTGATTCCAAATTTGCTCAATCAGTAAAATTATTACTAATTATTTCTATTTCAAATTAATTAATTTTTTTATTTGCAGAACTCATAGAGTTTAGTAAATACAGGATGATTAAAAAAAGGTTTTATATCCAGCCTATTTTTACTAAAAACTACTTTATAAATATTCAAAACAATAAAATTATAGAAAAAACATAAATTTTTCCTGACATTCTCTGCAATCTTGTATTTTGTTTTTATATGTTACCAATTACCTAAAATAAAATCCAATCTCTTTGAAAGATAATGCAAAAAGAGAAAAAACATTTTTTTTTTTTTTTTTTTGGGGGGGGGGGGGGAGGAAGAATTTGGATGAAAGCTTAATTTATTTATCATTACTACAAAATCACAATTGCAACAGAAAGAAAATGAGAGTTTTGAAGTTTTTTTTTTTTTTTTTTTTTTTTTTTTTTTTTGTGGATGAATTTTCAGTTTATAACTGTATAGGTGATAACTAAAAGGATAAGTATAAATTAACTTATGTGTAACAGCTTGCTTACACCTATCAATTGTAACCCATACATTTATTTTAAAAAAGTAAAAAATAAATCTAGTTGAGGTTCCAAAATATTTTGGTGGGATTCTGAGCTGTAAAAAATTAGTGGTGGGATATTGAAGTAGTTTCATACTAAAATTTCAAAATCTATAATTAAACACTTGCTAAATTGTTAATTATTGAAAGGATTCTTATAGAAAAAAAAAACTTATTTTATTGTTTAAGATGATGCATTCTAAAATGAAATGCGATTGATAACCTATTATCTGTCATTTTTAACTAAAAAATCTTCTGTTTCAGCATTTCTATTTGCCGGTTTTGCCGCTTTTTAAATGATACTTGTATATAAATTCTTTGTTGAATCACAAACAAATCAAATTAAGTATAAATTCAAAATATTTATTTTTTAAGCTCATTTAGAAAACGATCAAAACTCATATTTGTATATTATAGAAACATTAATAGGTTTTTTTTTTAAATTAAACTAATTTTAAGCAATGTCATCAACAAGAAGAACTAATTGGACATCTACAAAAAGAAGCCGAATTGTCATATTGAGAGAAAATGGCCTCTCTTATGCTGAAATTGCAAGACAAGTTGGTGGCTCAGTGACTTGTTTTGGTGTACGAAAGTTCTGTTTACGTTATGAAAAAACGAAATCAGTGGAAAATAAGGCCAAATCAGGCCGAAAAAATGCACAAGTGCTACTGCCGATAGAAAAGTTAAACGGCTATGCCTTCAAGACAGAAAAATTTCATCATCATTCTCAGCTTGTAAAAATATCTGTGTTCAAATTTTATTTTTACGTTAAGAAAATATTGCAAGGAATGTTACAAAAATATGTAATATAAATAATTCTGTGGTTGTTTTTCAGTTTTTGTAAGTACAAAATTATTTTTTAAGAGCTAAATGCAACCTCACGTTATAATGTTTATCTAATGAACTAGCCCTTTAACTTCATTCACTTCGTGCATGACGTCAGTGCCAAATTGTAGCAGCGGAAGAAAACTTAAGTTCTTCCTATTCGCGTTTTTAGCGCCGTTTGGACAGCCGTATAGAGATCGCAGGAAGCCATGGTACTAGCCAATCACAAACAATGTTCTGAGGACCAATCAAATGTCTGTAACTATAGTTTAGGGGTTTTTTTTTTTATGGTAAAAGAGTTATTGTTGTAGAAATATTTTGCGGAATGATGCATACTAGTACAATTAAATAGAGTATTGCTGTTTTTGAATATTTAAAGTCCTTTTTTTTTAATTAAACTAATTTTAAGCAATGTCATTAACAAGAAGAACTAATTGGACATCTACAAAAAGAAGCCGAATTGTCATATTGAGAGAAAATGGCCTCTCTTATGCTGAAATTGCAAGACAAGTTGGTGGCTCAGTGACTTGTTCTGGTGTACGAAAGTTCTGTTTACGTTATGAAAAAACGAAATCAGTGGAAAATAAGGCCAAATCAGGCCGAAAAAATGCACAAGTGCTACTGCCGATAGAAAAGTTAAACGGCTATGCCTTCAAGATAGAAAAATTTCATCAGATGCCATTAGATGTGAAATGAATGCAGCGGGTGTTGCAGTAAGTTCAAGAACAATAAGAAGAAGGTTATCAGAATTTGGAATACAAGCTAGAATTCCAAGGAAAAACCATATTTAAATCAAATGCAACGCGAAAAACGAGTTAAGTGGGCAAAAGAACACATTAAATGGTCAGAACATCAATGGAAGCAAGTAATCTGGAGCGATGAGAGTAAAATATCGCTCTTTGGTAGTGATGGTAGAAAATACGTGAGACGTAGAGTAGGAGAAGCACTTCATCTTGATTGCATTGAAGCAACTACAAAAAACCCAACAAATGTCATGATTTGGGCATGTATGTCTGCAGATGGTGCGGGCCGAATTCAAGTGATTTATGGCATCCTGAATGCCAAAAAATACATCGAAACTGTCCTGAAACCAAAATTGATACCTTCCATCAGGGATCTCTTCCCTAACAACGCACCATTTATTTTTCAGCAGGATTCAGCTCCATGTCACACAGCAAAAGTATGCAAAGCATGGTTTCAAAATAAAGGCATAGATATATTACCATGGCCAGGAAACAGCCCTGATCTCAATCCAATTGAAAATTTGTGGCGACGTTTGAAAATTCTTGTACGAAAAAAACGTCCATCCAATAAAAGACAACTTATTGAAGCTATAATTGATTCTTGGCACCATGTGATTACGAAAGATGAACTGCAAACACTCGTTCACTCGATGAAAAGACGCTGTGAAGCTGTCTTAAAAAATAAGGGTTATCCTACTAAGTATTGATTGTGTAAGTATCACTTTAAAAAAATGCAAATCTAAGATAGATCTTACTATTAGTTGCATAACTTTTGTTGTATTACAGATATTGTAATACTGTTTTTATTATTAAATTCTACATTAAATTACTTTCAATTTGATATGTAAACGTTTGTATTTAAGTGAAAATTAATACATTCTACAAGCACACAAAGTTGAAAAACATGAAACTTTCAAAAAATGTCCACACTTTTGGCCACCACAGTACAGAAACACAGGGAAAAACTTGTTATAAAGAGCTGTTAATAAAAGCTGGTAGGAATAGATTTTTTTGTTACTGGAATAAATAATGTCTGACAAATAACAAAACTATCATTTACTAATTATCTCGTATTTTTCAATCACAATCGACATATTTTTTTTTTTTTTTACGTTCTTTTAGCAAAGATTTATTTAAATATCACTTTTTATTACTGAGTTTCTTGGAGTTATGTAAAAAAATATTTTAAAATAGGTAAGAAATTTAAAGGAAATAAGAAATTTTAAAGCTTTCTGTATTAAAAATCATGTATCCCCCCCCCCCTTGCACCAAACTATAAAGAAAGTTTTAACAACCCCATTACTTTGAATTTTGCTTTGTGAGAAATTAAATATATATATATATATATATATATATATATATATATATATTATTAATTTTAAGTCAGAAATATGTGTACATTTTTCCAAAAATTGATACACTACACAAAAGTTAACACGCCCAAAAGCTTACTATTATATAATAATAATAATTACTTAGATGAACTGCATAAAATATATATTATTAATAGTGTCTAATTAAAAGTTCAGTGACCTAATTTTGAAACTAAACTTGTATTGCTTCAATAATAAAAAATAAAATTCTTATAAAAGTCGGGAATCCGAAAGCATTTTAAAAAGATAAACACGCATCCATTTAAAAATTATATAAATTGATTTTTTTTCTTGTAAAAATATTTTTTAAATTAGTATAAAATACATAGTATAAAGATAGTTTAAAATCATCTTTAGTTTCTTATAAAACACAAATTTTCACATGCTTTAAAAAAAAAAAAAAAAAAAAAAAAAAAAAAAACTATAGATTCCTACAGAAATTTTTATATAGGCTTTTTCTTTCTGTGCAAATTTCACGCCCAACGCCTCCATCAAATGCACATTGACGAAAACTACACCACACAAATGGGCGGTCCTTTAGAACTTTCCAATCACTTCGGTCAAGATACAAACTTCGTCAGATATGCTGAATGTCGACAGATATCTTGAAATGTCCAAAAAATTATGTTGTTTTTTACAAATGTCGATAGATATCCCTGAATGTTGTAATAGTAATAACATTTTTACAACATTGGCCAATGTCACCAAATATTAAAAATAAGGCATTAAAAAGTCAGGTTTTTTAAAATTGGCAAAATTATTAAATTTTATTTTTTAGAATACTATTTCTGTGTTATGATGTCATAAGTAATGCAAAAAGCTCTTTTGAATGCTTTCTTTTTAAAACTAATTTTAAGTTATGTCTGTGAATATCGGCAGATGTTGTAAATTTGACGTACGACATTCAGCGACTTTCAAAATATTGGCCAATATTGCCGTGGATATTGGCCGATATCTCTGTGCTACCTGGGAATTGTTTTTATGATTCTATTTAGAATCAAAACTTTAGTAAAGCATACTAATGAAACAAAATAGTAGTCATATTCAAATAAATTAAACAATTAGAATATCAATAATTAATAAAATATTTACGAGATTAATTAATTGATCAAATTAATTAATGTAATTATCACAAGCTCAATAATTCAAATATTTTAGATAGAAGACTTAAATAGTGAATTTCAGAGAAATACAGTTATCAAATTATTGATACAATTGGAGAGGGGGGGGGGGGGAGAGGAACAAGTAAAATATAAAATTAAATGAAAATGAAAAAAGGATCTTGGAACACTTCCGTGGATGGAATCGTATTTACAATTACTTACATTTCCTAAAGGTACTTCATATATTACTTATAATAATTGATAATAAAAATATGAAAGAAATGATACAAACAGTGGCTTGAATATTTTAAATATTAAATAAAAGGATTTCAAAATAAAACTGCAGAATTGATGTTTGAGCCGCCTGATCTGAAGATTTGCTAGTTTCATTATTACAATAAATGTAATTAATATTTATAGTATTCTTTTATATACAGAGATGACTAATCAGACATTGAAGACAGAGAGTAATAGATTTTTAACAACTCGTGTGACTTTAAAAATGCTCTTTATTTGAATAAGGAGTGTTTGAGACTCTTGAGCCCCTCCTTTCCCTATGCCCTTCAACATCATGCTCTGCTTCCTGATAAGTTCGTTTGATTGCTAGATTATAAATATGCAAGGCAGAGTTTTAAAATAATAATAAACTGGTTTAATATTAATAAAAATTGTATTAACCACGTGAAATTAATTTTAAAAAAAGCTATTAGTAAACATTTTGAAAATTAAAAATTATATAAATCATAACAAAGAGTATGAGACGAATCATCATTAGCTTTTCGATTTCTTGATATACATTTAAAATCTGAAAAATAACCTACTATTTTAAAGCTTTAAATTTTTTCTCGATTTTGTAATTTCTTTACAATTATTATTATCTGTTGATTTTTGGCAAAAATTTGTTACATAAGGTCGTAGAAATTTTCTTAGGATATGGGCACACAATATTTTTTATGACATTCATCATTTAATTTAAGGACATGAGAAAATGGGAGTTTTCGTTAATGGAGGTATAAATCTGTCCATTAAAACTTTAATTATGTCATTTTCAAATCTGTCAATACTAAATAAATATTTTAAGGTGGAATCCAACAAAATTAAAATGTTTGTAAATTGAGATTTAGGATATTTTAATCATCCTCCATATACTTGAGATATACTTGTAGTTTATCACGTAGTCATAATCGGTTTGTTGACTAACTAATAATTTAAAACATTCACCACAGTCTATATTTTTCTTGATTTTACTGGATGTACTACAATAAGACTCTTTTGGGGTGAGCGTAATACCCCCGCCATCTAGGCAGATCGTCTTCACGGCCGCACTGCCCACACAGGTGAGACAACCCAAAAATAAAATGCGCCCATCAATTCTGACATTATAGTGCCTAGAAGTTGGCACTGTACTGACATATCCACGCATATCAACTACATGACATCCGGCTGATGCTACAGAGGCTCCCAGATTCCCTCTCATATGTACTAGAACCTCTAGGAGCCCTAATATGTACTAAAGGGAGCGTATCAGGTCCGGATCCCAAAAGGAAGAGAATGATATCATCGCCTCCAAACGGCAATAAAGCATAAAGCGCTACGGCATTTTAGGAAGAATATATTAATTTTCATTTACAAATGAACTTTCTGTTTAACAAAATGCAAAAAATTAAAAAAGTAGTAGTTTCGAAAGGCATTTCTATGAGGCGATCAATGTGTAAATACTAGGACAGCATACCTTAGATAGCAGCACCATCTATCAGCATTAGCTAACTTCTATTTTTGAGTCAAATGCGTTAGACATAGGGGGTTAGGCATAGCATAGGGGCGTATTACGGGGGTAGCAGGCTGAGATGTGAAAATACAAAATGGCGATTGCACAAAAGTTCAATGCGTGTACTGAGATTCTTGGAAAGAGAATCTGTCAACATTACACAATAGCGTTATTCAATTATTAACTTTTTAATAAATTTGATAAATTTTATTATTAATTGACTATAATCGTTAATTGAATAAAAATGTTGTGAGTTGCGACTTTATGTAACTTGAGAAATTGAAAAAAAAAAACTTTTTAGCACTTTACGAATATGTAATAATATTTTTCATCTTGTTCTTAAATCAAAAGTTTTGAAGTAAGGTGATATCGATAATAATTTTTAAACACTCTGTATATATTTATAATTTCTTGAATTTAAGCAAAGAAGTAAGTTTGATAAAGAAAACTTTCATTGAATTATGAAATACAAAATATATATACTACTCATGTCAGAAAAAATTCACAAGAAAACATTTTAGTAGTAAAACTTATGTTTTGTCAGATGCTTCAGTGATAACACATTCTACAAATAATCACTGTTATCCATTGCGGATTTAAGTGATTGTATATATCAATTATTAGACATACAGCCTTCGAGCGAGCGTTCTCAGATCTAGTAAAGAATACCCACATCTAAGAAATACAAGTCTATTTACAGAATCTTTTCTTATTCCTAGGGAATTTTCAGAAGACTGTCAATAACAAAGAAACCTCAGAGCTTCTGAAAGCTTTATTCTCATAATTTCAGCAGTTTTAAGCGCTTATTTCAACTTCATGTCCTAAATTTGTGTTTCATTTATACTATTTTATTTATTGCTGACTGCAGTTTTAATTTTGTTATTGAATATTAGCTGGAAAAAAATGCTGAATTTTTTATAGTGTTTACAGTGCAAACGGATTAATATTTTGTAATCGCCTGCAAGCGATAGAGATAATTAAAAAAAAAAAATCATGCTTGAAATTTAATTTAAATGCTATAATAAATGAGTAAATTGCTATACAGTTTTCCAACAATTTGCATTTGAAAGCACATTTTTTTCCTATTTAACGGTGTAAAAATTAAAAATATGCGATGTTTAGAAATTAAAAAAATTGCAGTAACAAAAATCGCAAAACTGAAATTTCATCGTCAAATGTTGCCATTCGCAAAATGACGTCAGCATTACGCACGGACACGGTTGTCCTTTATAATATATAGCATTATATAATAATTAATTGATATATAATACATAACTTATATATTATATAACATTTTCAAAATTAAAATGATACTTTTCTGTGAAAAAAAAAAGGGGGGGGGGACTAGAATGTGTTTGGGTTCATTCAATGTATCTCACTGAAAACAAAAACTTTAAATCAGATGAGCTTTTGGCAAGATATAAATTAAAGATGGTAAGGCGAATTTAATCCTCAAATTTTGACCTCTTCTAACTCCATGAAGATTTAACAAAAATACATAAACTAGTATATATTTATACTTTTCTGGGCTGATTTCATCCAATGAGTATAAATAAACTTGTCAGAAATGTGTGTTTATTACCATTTGAAAAATTGAAGTTGTACAATATTTAACTGTATACGTCGATATACTTATCAAAAATTTCATTTATATTCTGAAAGCAGAAAATATTCTGAATATAATAATACCTTTCGTATGATTTTATCGTTTATGATATACTGACTGGATAAAAAATTACCTAGAAGTTTAGTTAATGAAAGTACTTCATAAGATTGAATAAAAAAGCACGAAATATAATTTCAATTATGCACTCTTTTTTTTTTCTGTCTAAATAAGACTTTCATCATATTCAATTGCAATAGCTCCATTTTTTTTTAAATAATTGATTTATGATCAGAAATGATATTTTAAAAATAGAAAACAATTAAAAAAATAATAAAAGAAAATGAAAGATTAGTTAACCAGAATAAATCACAAAAAACCAACACATTTCAGCCCAGCAACTTTAACCAATAGCCAGATGAAATAAGCATGCATTAAAACAGAAGTTTATATTTTAAAAGTTGATTAAATAATATGCCCTACAAAATTAAGCTGCATGTCATTGAATAAAATTTCAGGTTGGAAATATGTTTCTATGAGGTATTGATTTTCAACACGAAAATTTTAATAATAATCCTTCTGCAATTTCTTGATATTTGTTACAAATAATTTGAATTTTTTTAAGCAAAAGAGCAATATGTTAAGATATAGGGTGTTCAAGTAACATCGTATAAACTGTACAGAGTGTATACCCTTATTCTGAGTACATAAAAAATGACCAAAGTATTCTACGATCCTTAGTATTTGTCAAAATGTGAATAGAAAAGTTTGACATCATATCTGATGCACAGAAAATAAGCTTTATTTGAATTGTAAATTGAACTTTGAACTTTGAAGGGGGGGGCTATGAGACCTATAGCGGCAAAGGCTGTCGTCTCAAATGATCCAAAAACCCACAACTGGTGTAAACACCGAAGCAAACCAAAACCACACTAAAGTGCTAAAAACGATCTATGCTCAGAAGGAACCTCAAAGCTGAAACCCGAAAATCTCTGGATGAACAAAATTTACTAACGAAACAAACAAACGAACTTAAACCACCACTGTTTAACACCCTATAATCCCAGCAACTACTGCGATGAGACTGGTACTTCAAGCAGGTAAACAAAATGTGCTCCAAAGAGTCAATGCAACCACACCTACTGCATCTGCCATCCGGAATCAAGTGGAAACGCGCTAAAACCTCAGGGGTGATCAACATCCTAGAGAGCGCGTCCAGTAGACCTAACCAAAGTGACCAATGTGACCGGTTACTTACCGGGGCGGTAAGTGACCGGTTCCTAACCGGTCGACAGACCTACTGAACGAAAGAGGTATTATTTACTTGTAGCGCCATCTGTATTACATCCTCGTAACTACATCTGTATCACATCATCGTAAATTTTCAATGTAACCGATCACGTGACCCAACTAACCGAGATTTTTCTTCGGTTAGTTCGGTCCCTTACCGGTCACTTCGGTTACTTCCACTGAACGACGCTGGTTGCGTACCGGTTAGCAGCACTGAACGCTTCGGTAACTAACCGAACTTACCGGTTACGTACCGGTGACAGTACTGGACGCGCCCACAGAGAAGCCGGGAAATCAACACATCCTCCCGTCTGTTCCAAGCCCAGGACGAGGTAAGGCTAACCGAGGGAATATTTCCAAGCGAGACACTGTATTTGGAGGCATTGTAATCGAGATCGAACTGACTTGCCGCTTCACGTTTGTGAGCGCTGGTAACATCCTCTGGCGAAATCCAGTCAACCAGAACGTCAGAATAGGTGACGCCCTTGGCCAAACTATCGGCTTTTTCATTCAAAGGGACACCCCGGTGACCCGGAACCCAAAGGAAGAGAATCTTCGAGAGAAATTTAACGGAGCGAATGATTTTGTTATGGAGCCAAAGGATGACCATAGGAGATTTTATAGTTATAGTCTGAAGAGCAGACAGCACCGACAAGCTGTCAGTCAGCATGACGACTTTCGACGACGAGTGCGCCAGTTCGTCCAGAGCTGTCCCAATTGCGAGGGCCTCCGCTGTGAAGATGGAATTTACATGGTGGACTTTATAAGCAAACTGATTCGTTGAATTACAGCCAGCTATAGAAGTGAGGAAAGTGGTCTTCGAAGCATCGGTTGCAATGACGTGCCACCCAGTGTACTCCTGAATGAACTCAGCAAAATATGGAGCGATCACAGCCGCGTCAAGATCTTTATCTTGGAACGGAAGCCCAGCAGTGAAAAACCTGACAGCTTCAGAATCCTGGGGAAATGGGACTTGGAATCGAAGGAGATGATCTGGAGTAATCCTGAGCTTTGTCAGCATCTCAGAAACATAGGGTATATCTTCAACAAACAGGTCTAGCCCATCTGCCCGAATGTCCCAGAGGGGGGACCAACTACCCAACGAAAGATGTTTCACCCAGAAGTTGAACGCTAAGGCTTTGATCCTGTCTGCAAGTGGGGCAGCACCGGCATGTCTTCGAAGCACAATGTTTGGAGTCCACTTCGGTAGACCTAGCGCGATTCTAAGGGCACTGGTTTGGAGAACTTCTAATTTACGAAAGAGAGAGACCCCAGCCGAGTTGAGAATTGACGCTCCATATTCAATCACGCTGCGAATAGAAGAGGAAGCCAAAGTTAAAAGGTGGTGGGAGCGAGCGCCATACCGTTTCTGTGCCAGAGACTTGAGAATGTTAATTCTGGTGAAGACTTTTCCCCGGAGGTACTCAATGTGCTTCCGGAAACCACCACGCCGTGCAATATAAAAACCTAGGAACTTGATCTCCGTACACCACTCGATTAAGCCTCCGTTGACGCTAAAGTCAAAGTGGCATTCAGCAGAGCGTCTGGACAAGTTGATAGCGTGACATTTATCCGGCCGGATGGAAAGCTTCCAATGTGTGCACCACTGAGCGACTAGCCTGAGCGCTTCTTGTAATTGGAAACGGCAACTCTCCAGAGAGCTGTTGTCACAGTAGAGAAAAATGTCGTCTGCATAAATTAAGTATTTCACCCCAAGACCCTCTAGGACCTCGAAGAAATCGGCCAGAAAAATAGTAAACAGGATGGGACTCAGCACCGCTCCCTGCGGGACACCTCTATTGATATATCTGAGTGGCGATGTGACATTCCTCCAGGCCACCTTGATGGACCTCCCAGAGAGAAAGCGATGGAGCCAGCGTAAGATGCGACCAGTAATGCCAACTTGGGCGCATTTGAAGATGAGTCCGTCCACATAAACAGAGTCATAAGCAGCTTGCAGATCTAGAGATATGCCCAAAATATATTTTTTCTCTTTCCTTGCAATTAAGAGGTCCTGATGAAGCCGGGTAAGTGCGGCCTGGCTATCTCTGAAGGGTTGAAAGCCAAAATGTCTACGGTCCAGTATAGTATTCTCAAGGAGGTGATAATTGATACGTGTAGATATCATCCTTTCACAAATTTTGCAAACCACAGAAGTAAGGGCGATGGGGCGGTAGGAAGCAGCGAGTTTCTTAGTTCTACCAGGTTTGAGGATTGGCAGGATAATCGCCGTGGTCCAGGATGATGGGACGTCCCCAGTGAGCCATATGTCGTTATACAATTGAAGCAAGACTCTAAGCGAATGTTCATTGAGACCTTTAAATAATGCAGCACTAATCTTGTCCTCACCTGGGGTCGAAATTTTTGTCCTGCGGATGGCGTCTTTGAGCTCGGCAATAGAAAACGGATTGTTTAACTGGGGACTGGCTTCTATGCCATATGTGATAGGAATGTGTTCATGATCCCCCTCCGCAGTGAAGACTTTTGCGAAAATTTCCGCTTGGAAAGCCGCATCTGCGCTGGAAGTGTCCCCTACTTGAAGAACAAGGTGTGTATCTATGGGAGAGCTGGAGCGATTTCGAATTTTGCGGAAAACCTTGTGCAGAAGCCTGGGATCCTTCGCGTCAGTGCAAATCAAGTCCCAAAATCGCTGCTTTGATTCTTTAATAACTTTTCTAAGTTTGGCAGACACCCTCTTGAATTTAATCCAGTACGCGCTGGAAATCAAACCCCGGGCTTTCTTAAGAAAAAACTTCTTTTGCTTGTGGAGATTGCTGCATCGCGCATTCCACCAGGCAGGGAGGCATTTGTCAAGCCTATTACGGGAGAAGCTGTGATTTTGCATCGCACTGTGAACCAACTGGTAGAAGGAGTCATAATCTATGGAGGAAACCTGTTTCAGCCTGTCATTGACCTCCCGACATATGTTCGGCCACTTGTAAAGAATAGGGCTAGGATGTGTTGGAGAGAAAAGCTCGACCGAAATAATAATGGGGAGATGATCACTATCAAACAGATCCTCCTCCACATGAATTGAGGACTGAGTGAAGATTTCTGGAGAACAAAGGGACAAGTCTAGCAAAGAACTGGAACCACTAGGAGAAACGTGAGTGGGAGTGTCCAGGTTCATGATACAGTAAGGGCTGTCCGAAAGCCAATCCACAAACATTTCGCCTGCCCGCGAGGACACCGGGGCGCCCCACAGCTGATGATGGAGATTAAAGTCTCCGAGTATGAGAGTATTACCTGGCAGGCCATTCGTCACCTGCTTAAGATCGTCAACCACCAGACCCGAAGGCGAGTAAAGATTTAATATGTTCAGATGATGTGAACCAAGAAAAATGCGAACCCCCAAAATCTCATTCGAGAGGTTGAGAGCATCAAAGTTTAGTTGAAGGGAGGACCAAGCATTTTTAATGGCTATGAGAAGACCGCCACCAGGGCGACCCAATCTGTCCAGCCGATAGATCACCTTCCCTGGGATAGTCAGGGATTTTTCAGCAGTTAGAAACGTTTCTTGTATGACCAGGATGTCAGCAGAGGCGAAAGGGGGGCTATGCAGCCAGTGACGTTTATTTAAGATACTGCGGCAATTCCACTGCAGGACTGAGATACCCATGAAGACCAAAAAACAAGGGAGGGGGGTGAACAGCAATACAAAAACACAAACAGCCCCGGCAGAACACAGAGCAACTAGAAAACGTAAAAGGAAAAGAAGGTTTTTTTTTTTTTTTTTTTTTTTTTTTTTTTTTTTTTTTATGGAGGAACACCACCTGAATGAGGACGTTTCCGCCTTTCTGGCGAGGAGTCACAGAGCTTTGCGCACCAATTAGACAGAGTAATGGTGAGGCTGTCAATGGCAACCTTCATTTCGGCAATGAGGGCCTGAGTCCTCTCATATTTCTCATTTGCATGGTCAACGATAACTTTCAGCATGACGTTGGTCCGGGTTTCTAAAACTTTTTGCAGAGTGTCCAATTCGGTATTCTTGGAGCCTGTTATTTTCGCATACGATGTAGATTCAGATTTACGAGAAAACTGCCGTCTGGCTTCAGTAAAGGTGAGGAAGTGTGAGCATTTAAATCGCAAGAATTCGCTTTCTTTGATGCGGGCTGGGCATTGGTTCAAGTCCGACCGATGTTCTTCCCCACAATTTCTGCATTTGAGAGGCTCGGTACATGCGCCAGAGTGAGCCAGTCCACAGGTGGCACAAATTTGTTCTGATTTACACTTGGATACAACATGATTAAACTGAAAACATTTTGAGCATTGTCGGGGACGGTCGACAAATTGCTTTATTGACTGGATGGAGAACCAGATTTTTACTTCCCGCGGAAGGGAGATGCCTAAAGTTGTTATTAGTACAGGAGAAAATTCATTTCTGCTATCTTTCCTCAGAAATCTGCGTAGCTCAAGCAAGTGGAAATTATTGTTGCTTAGTAGTTCCTGACCAACTTCCTGAAGAGGGATGTTTACCGGCACGTTGAACAAAAGAAATTTATTTGTTATGTTCTCCCATATGATTCTGGGTTTAACTTTTAGACCAAGAAAATTATCTATTTGACATATTTCGGTCGCACACAATACATCAGAAGTACTGATTATGATGCTCCCCGACCGTGTAAAACGTATGTTGTTTATCTGCTGGAAATGGGCGACTTTTTCCTTAATTTCTGCCTGGACAGAACGAGGGTCTCTTTTTGGTAACGCCGAGGACTCTAGACTTGTTAGAAAAATGTTAAATGCCTTACCTCCATTTTCAGCCGCCATTTGCAGAAGCGCATCCATTGGTAACGAAGAGCGAGTCACGTTAGGGTTGTCAGTAGATGACAAAAAGTAGCTATCGTCATTTTCCACCATTTCAACGTTCACTGGCACAGTTTCCGAAATGGGGTCGGAAACGATATTAATTGTGGAGCTGGCCATAGTAAATGAGCAGGCGTTCCACTCAACTCCTTGAGAGTGGAGCCAGAATAAACAAACACACGAGGCAGCAAAATGAAACTTGCTACGCCAAAGAAAATAACAAAGATTTAATACGCTTACCCCAGGGAAAGAGAAGCTTCAAGAAATTACAAAAACCCCGTAACACCAGGCTATACGGAGAAAAGAACAACCTAAAAAAAAAAACACTTGACACAAAACAATAGGAACTCTTCGAGACGACAGCCCGCCGCGCTACTCGGTCAACGCCCCTCGCTAAACTGAGGAGCACGTACTGCTGCCATTCACGACCACCAAAAACGTTTTTTCTAATAGCCTGAATTGTAAATATGAATAAATGCGTAATAAGAAAGAGATAGGCAATGTGATTCCTTTACAGTGAAACTAGTTCCTATCGTGTAGTTCCTTTTATGCACCGATTCTTTAGACTAGTTCATAATTTTAATGACTATGACGATTTTTACATAAGACAAATATTACATTTTTAAACTTTCCCTTTTTTAATGACAACATCATTTCAAACACTTAAAATGTCTAGTAATGTGTTCAGATGCTGTATATATATATATATATATATTAAAAAGGTTTGTTTTTATACTTTACTATACTTGTTACTTTGGACAAAAAATAAAACATTTCAGAATTAAAATTTTATAATAACATAGAAATATTAAATACTAGCTGACCCGGGCCCGTGATAATAGCCTTAAAGAGGGTTAAAATAAATGTTGAATGATTTTATATTTTTAAGCTAAAATCTTTCCAAACAAATCTAATTTTGGAAGCCCCACTGCCTTTGGCAACGTACAACATCGAATTTGTATGATTTTATATTTTTAAATTAAAATTTATCCAAACGAACCTAGAGTTGGTGGGGGGGGGGGGGGTGCATTCGGCAGCGTGAAACGTGTTGTTTTGATTTTCGAAATTTTTTTCAATTGAACCTGATGTGGAGTGGGCCCACTGCCTTTGGATGTGTACACCCTCGAATTTGTATGATTTTATATTTTTAAACGAAAATCTATCAAAACGAAGTAAGAGAGCCCCCCGTTATAGAGATTGCAAATTTAATTTATAATATTTAAATGTACTAAACTTTCAATTTTGACCGAAATTTCCAAAGGAAACCTATATAATGTACCTCCCCCCCCCCTCCTCTCCCCGTTGTCCCTTTTTTAAAAGGCGAAATGATACCTCCCTGTAAATTTTTTCCTGTACATGCGTAAAGACGAAAACCAATCTGAAAATGTTTGCGTTATTAAAAATTTAAAAGGTAAATTCAATAAGTTTAAGACACCGACCAGCGGGATTCGGGCGAGCGGAGTGTTCAATATATCCGATGATCATTATAGCTCTTGGAGTCGATCGGGGCGGGGTAGGTTAGACCACCGCTACTTTGCAAAAAAAGAGGTTACGCGACCATCGGATATCCCTTTCAGCATTCAGCACTTGACCGGATCGGTAGTAGACCCGACCCGATCAAGGAAGAGAAAGTTATAATTGGAAAAAGAAGTTATTCATATAACAAATAATAACACCTTGTAATTATATACTACTTTTTAATTGCTAAAAGGCGTAAAATAAAAAGATTATAAACAATAAAATATATTTTATTAGACTGTTGACATTATGTTTCAGCTCAATCTGAGCCATTATCAAAACAAACAAAAATATTCTATATATTTATAGAATATTTTTGTTTGTCTTGATAATGGCTCAGATTGAGTTGAAACATGTGTCAACAGTCTAATAAAACCTATTTTATTGTTTATAATATTTTTATTTTACACCTTTCAGCAATTAAAAAGTAGTATAGAAGTTCCCAGGTAGCACAAAGATATTGGCCAATATCAAAATGTAATATCGGCCAATATCAAAATTTGATATTGGCCAACGTTAAATGACGCCCCCTAAAATAATATTTGTGAATATTAGTTTTTGACATCTGTGAATATTGGCCAATATTTTCCAACATCTCTGAATATCATTTTTTGACATTAAGTGATATTTTTTTCTGTCATTGCTGAATATCATCATTTGATATTGAGCGATATATTTTTCTAACATTCCTGAATAACATTTTTGGATATTAAATGACTTAGTTTTTATTACTGAATAACAATCTCTTTTTCGCACCCCAGATGTGGTGGACAGAAATCCCTCATTGTAAAACGAGCGATTTCTGCTTAAGGAAAGTCTAGCCTTGTTATTATGTAACAAGAAGGCAAACCCAAGTACCGTAATTTCCGGCGTATAATCCGCAGCTCAAAGAGTCGTTTTTCGACCCAGAAATTTTATTCAATAATTTTAGTTAAATATTTACAGCGATCTTTTAAGTTACATTTTATAAAATAATATTTCTGGGTCGAAAAACGACTCTTTAAGCTGCGGATTATACGCCGGAAATTACAGTACTAATAAGTTTGATCAATAGAAACACAGGGGGGGGGGGGGGGAACTTGTTATAAAGAACTGTTAACAAAAGCTGATGGAAGCAGATTTTTTTGTTACTGGAATAAAAAATGGCTGACAAATAAGAAAACTATCATTTAATTATCTCGTATTTTTCAATCACAATCGACATATTTTTTTTTTCAAAGATTTATTTAAATATCTCTTTTTATTACTGAGTTTGTTGGAAATTTTGTAAAAAAATATTTTGAAACAGGTAAGAAATTTAAAGGAAATAAGAAATTTTAAAGCTTTCTGTGTTAAAAATCAACTGTTATAAAGAACTGTTAACAAAAGCTGGTGGAAGCAGTTTTTTTTGTTACTGGAATAAAAAATGGCTGACAAATAAGAAAACTATCATTTAATTATCTCGTATTTTTCAATCACAATCGACATTTTTTTTTTTTTTCAAAGATTTATTTAAATATCTCTTTTTATTACAGAGTTTGTTGGAAATTTTGTAAAAAAATATTTTAAAATAGGTAAGAAATTTAAAGGAAATAAGAAATTTTAAAGCTTTCTGTGTTAAAAATCATGTGCCCCCCCCCCCCCCCTTGCACCAAACTATAAAGAAAGTTTTAACAACCCCATTACTTTGAATTTTGCTTTGTGAGAAATTAAATACATATATATTTTTCTTATTAATTTTAAGTCAGAAATATGTGTACATTTTTTTCAAAAATTGATGTCACAAAAGTTAACACGCCCAAAAGCTTGCTATTATACAACAATAATAATTACTTAGATGAACTGTATAAAATATATATTATTAATAGTGCCTAATTAAAAGTTCAGTGACCTAATTTTGAAACTAAACTTGTATTGTTTCAATAATAAAAAATAAATTCTTATAAAAGTCGGAAATCCGAAAGCATTTTAAAAAGATAAACACGCATCCATTTAAAAATTATATAAATTGATTTTTTTTCTTGTAAAAACTTTTTTTAATTAGTATAAAATACATAGTATATTATTCATCTATTACAAATATTTTTGCTATCTACAACGAATAATGCTTTTGACACATTGTACAGTAAAAAAAATAATCTAGAAATCATTCTAAATTGTATTACTTCCAATTAATGTAATTTTATAACAAGTTTTATTATTATTATTACACCTTAAAGTACCGTCGAGGCATAATGGATTAGTCAGGCCTTATAATTTTGTCACGTTAGCTTTTCCGACAGCGAGTATTTTTATTTATTCTTCACCAGAGGAAGTTAAATCGTATAATGGACATCAGAAGCAGATGTTGGTAAATTACAAAAGAAACAGTTTTGCCGACATCTCAACACTTATAGAGCCGTCTGTTTTATTTTTCTTTTGCTGTTTATTTTAAATCATCTCAAGTTACATTCGGTTTTCCTGAAAAAATAGGTTAAGTATTTCGTTTCAGTTGATTGCACATTATTATTTTTAATATTCTTTTCTTTTTAAATACCTATATTTATTTAAAAACAATTGCAAGTTTCTTCAGTGCATGATTTTTTATTCTGATTTTAAATATTTCACTTCGCAATCATTGTATTCATGCCATGCTTTTAATCTTTTAACTGAATAAAATGCATATTTTCAGTCCTTTTGTTTATTTGATTTCATATTCACTTGTGACTTTTAATTAACTGAATGGTTTAATTTATAAAGTAAATATTGAATTTTTCTTATGTTTATCAAAAATTCTTAATTTGTTGTAAACGCAATAAAAAATCGAAAACTGTTTAGATATTCTAAATTATCATCTGAATACATTTCCGAAATAATATTTTGCATTTGTTAAATTTTATCCATGAAAATTGTGAACAATTCATTGTTTCAATAGTATATACGTTGCAACTTTGTACGAATTATTTATGTATTGTTTTTCTCTCATTTTACTTTAAATAATTATTAAGTAATCTTTTTAAAATAGAAACACTGTATTTAAATAACCATCAAACAGTGAAAGCAATTTTATTAGTTGTAAATTTTGCTGTTGAATGCTGATAATAATTCCTTAACAAAGGAAGCTAACAATCTGCAATATCAAACTGTATCGGGATTATTAATCTCCTTCACAAAACTTTTCCCTAAAACAGGTCCCTTCACAAAACTGTTTTTCCTAAAACAGGACCCTTCACAAAATTCTATACCTTAAAAATAGGTTTTTCACAAAATTTTTTCATCTTTAAACTGAACATTTCACAAATTAATCATTTAAAAGTAAAATCTGACCTGTCACTTTTACACATATAAAGAAAATATATGTATTTTACATCCATATATCTTCTTAAAAATGTATAAACAAGAACCTGAATGTAACAATCATTTCAAATTCACAAAATTATGACTGGATTTTTCACAAATATAAAAAGCTGTTCACAATTTCACAAAAACAGGACCCTGGGAAAAAAGTCTGGACAGACCCCTGATATATATATATACCACTTTTATTATCCCATTTATTATACCACTTACAATTTTTCATTTGTGAGATTCTGAGTGGCTGGTGCTTCCAGCCAGGGTTGGCAAGTTTTTGACAGTGTGATGGTTTTATCAGATTTTAACCGTCATGTCAAAACCCCCTTTTTGACATAGTTTTTGACAATGACTGTCAAAAACCTAAAATTGAGTCCAAAAACTGTTTTAAATTATTTTTATACCAACATTAAATTTACAATTTTTCATTTTTTAGTGTTAGATACATGGGTAAACTTTTTGACAGTTTTAGACATTAAAAAGGACCTATCTAGGATCCCTTCACAAAAATAGATTTAATAAATCAGGCCTCTTCACAAAATTCCTCTTAATAAAATTGGTCCCTTCACAAAATTCCATTCCATAAAAACATACTCTCCATTAATTATTTTTATTTTGTTAAGTTTGGAAATGTATAATTTACAAAGAAAACAATTTCACAAGAAAGGAAAACTTTAACAGAATGACTGAAAGAAGTTATCATTAAATGCTTGGTTTGAATTTGAGCAGCTGGATTTCATCTTTCATAACAAAATGTTCACAAAATAAATTTCACAAAAATAATTTTTAGTTTTTACAAAATGGGCCTCAGGAAAAAAAATCTGTGTCAACTCCTGAAAACTCAAAACATGATTTTGGTTTAAGAAATTACTTTGAAAATAATTGTAAGCTATAAATATGTAATAAAATAATAATTAAAAGTATCGTTACATTAAGAATATAAACTAATCAAACTATTAAATAATACTTGCAGACTTTCTCCCTGGTAGTTTCAGAAGGGTGCTGCAGCCTGCCTGCCCTTTGATTTACAAAATAGCACCCTTCTTTCTCCTCATAAAAAAAGTAGCACCCTTCTTGTCCCTCAGTAAAAAAAAAGGTGTCTTTTCTCCTTTTTGTATTAAAAAAATTGCTTTCATAGTAAAAAATTACTCAATGTGGTATTAAAAAGAGTGCCCTGACTTTTAAATATTAAAAGTGACTTTAAAAACCAAAATTATGCCTTTAACAGTAAGTGCGCTTAAGAATATAAAAGTGCCCATTTCTCACCAGCATCACCCTGTCCTTTCTTAAACCTGGGGGAAATTCTGGTACTTGTATAATTTAATGTATATAATTTCATATAAATAATATACTTATTTTTATATTGTTTTAATGTTTGCCCCCTACAAAAATATACTAATAAACAGAGGAATTTTTTTTCAACTAGGTAAATTGTATTCAAAGGTTGGAGTATCATAGTTGAGATTTATTCCAACAGAGCGAAAAATGCCGAGACCAGGACTTGAACCTGGGTCTGTTCATTATGACCTAATTACATGGTATACAGGAGTTAATTTCCGTGTTGTATCATATACATCATGTAAAAATGCTATAGTTATAGCTCAGATGAATAAAATTAGCACTGCAGTTCACAGTCATGTCCAACAAATAAGATTGAATTATGCCAACCAGGATATCCTTGGGATAGCTTAGGAGGAAGAGCGTTGGCACAGCAAATCAAAGTACCCAAGTTCAAGTCCTGGTCCCGGCATTTTTCGCTCTGTTGGAATAAATCTCAGCTATGATACTCCAACTTTTGGATTAAAAAAAGGTACTATTTCATAATGTATAAAAATTAAATTTAACATAGAAATAGTTGTAATTAATTAAACTGAAACTAACATAATAAAATGAAGATATATTATATATGTGTAAATATTGAAAGTAACAAACCATCTTCTTTTAAGTTACTGATTTAAAGAACGTTTAATTATGTAGATTTCATATTATAATTCATTTAATTACTTAAAGAACATTTGTGTTGCAATTGTGGTTTATATTTAAAGTTTATGTACAAAAACAAATATTTAGAATCATTAAAAGTCTAGGTAACTCATGAACAGTCATTGAATAATGGCTACTTTAGCTTTACACAAGCCTTTATTATTATTTTTTTTTAAGCATAAATTAGATTGCTATATATATTTTTTTTATAATAAACCAAATACTTAATAGTAATAAAGATATAAAAATTACTTTAAAAAATGCCTTTAATAGTATTTTCAATGTTTTGCTATTTTTCATAGCATGACAGTTGGTAAATATTTTGAATTACGATATATAATTTTATTATAACTTAATTATTGTATGACTAAATAAAAAATATTTATATAAATTATGATTTAAACAGTTTTCAGCTTGATATAATATAAAATATCACTAATAATTGCTTAAAAAAAATGTGTATAAGGTTTTTGACACTTTTCGACAGTTCTTGACACTTTTTGACAGGTTTTTGACAAACCACTTATGTCACCTAGCCTAAAATCATCCAATCAAACATAGACATTTTGATTTTATTTGTGTATGTTTAATTTGATTGGTGCTTTTTCGTTAGTCGGCGCCAGTGTGATATATATATACACACACACATACACACACATAATACATGCATATGTACACACACATATATGTACGAGGGGCAGTCGGAAAATAAGTTTCCCCTGGCAACTGGACAGAGGTGTGTATGAAAGACAAAAAATGTAATGAGACATTAAAGATAAAACATAACTTTACTTTTCCACATAAGTACCAAGTACATTGACACATTTGTATACTGCTTTATAAGCTTCAAAAAGCCCTCCAGGGAAAAAATCATGGCTTTGCATACGGACGATCAAAAGTGCCATCTGCGCAGGCACTGCAACAGCGCCATCTGCTTGATCGCAGTCGACCTCTACCCAATAGTGTATCGGTGTCTTGCACGTTCACCTGCTGTGTCATCTTTCGCTCATAGCCGTTCAACGTTTCGTCTGTATGCAAAGCCCTGATTTTTTCCTGGAGGGCTTTTTGAAGCTTATAAAGCGGTGTGACAAATGTCTCAATGTACTTGGTACTTATGTGGAAAAATAAAGTTATGTTTTATCTTTAATGTCTCATTACATTTTTTGTCTTTCATACACACCTCTGTCCATAGTCTCCAGGGGAAACTTATTTTCCGACTGCCCCTCGTATATACAATATAAATATAAATATATGTGTATATATATATATATATATATCACTGGCATCTGGCTAACATAAAAGTGCCATTTGATTTTTGTTATTACTTCTAGAGATTAATAATCCCAATATTAAATACATTAAATCCCGACATTAAAATAAATCGAGCACTTTCGGCTGTGAACCCAGCCTTCACCAGAATTTATAATTAAAACAGGTAAAGGAAAATAGTTTAGAAATTGTCAAAAATATAATTTGTCATTGTCTCAAAAAATAGGCACATTAAAGCTTAAATCTTTGCAGTTTTTTACTAGTGATTGCCAATAAATTTTCCTTTTTTTTAAAAAAATTGCAGTGATAAAATTTAAAAATAAAATTGAATATTTGGCAATAGAATAATGCATTTAATCGTATATATTATTTCTCCTGTCAACATCCTTTTTTCTCAGAAAATACGAAACGCAGAACGACGAATGAGATACCATATGAAAGGATTTGGAATAGGCTTCTGACATAGCACACTTACATTTTCCTAAAACATGTTTTTTGATTAAAATTTGCTGATAATTAAAAATTAAATCGGCATTGTTTTCATAAAAGAAATGGTAGGTTTTCCTCAAATTACTGTTGCCAAAAAAGTAAAATACCACATTATATGATGCTCAGCAACGATTATAAAAAACACTGCATGGGTTTATTTTATATTTATGATTAAAAAGAGAAATTGAAATGTTTAAATTTATATTTCTATGTCCCATGTTTTTCCCGAAGCGGACGACGTCATCCTCTAATGCAGTTAAAATACGATTGTTAATTTTTTTTCTTGCGCGTGCCTTTTGCAATCTTGAATCAGTTTTTACTTTAACTTTGATGGAATAAATTAGATGATATTCTGGCTTGACTAAACACTAAATGTTGCTGCAGATATTTTTATCCTTAATTTTTCTTTAGAAGTTTAAACCTGCATCTAATAAATATTACATATTGATAAAAAAATATTAGATTGCAGTGCGAAATCTTCGCACGAGCCCACTGGTTTAGTTATATTATTCTTTAAGAATATTTATTTTATTTATTATAATATTTATTAAAAGAATAAACTTTTTACTTATTTTCTCTCTCTCTCTCATTTATAGATTCAGAATGGATTCACCTACCAAAGAGGTATTTTTCTTTCTTTTTTTATGAGTAATTCATATAATTGAAAGTTTAATATAATTAAAAGTATAAAGCTTGTGAAATAATAAAGTAATAGCCACTGTAAAATTCAAATTCAATTTTGATAAAATAAATATTACTTACATAAGCACTTTAGCATAAATATTTTTATTGGTGTCATTTAATCATTAAACTGACTTCTTGCTTTTGTAAATTGGGTCTTAAATTTCATTTATAAAAATTTCTATTGATTTTTCATACTGGTAAATACCTTATAGTAGTACTACTTAATTTGTTTAAGAACATACATTTAACATTTTAAAATTGTTTCTTGTAATGTACAAACAATCAACAGTTATTCTTTGGTGACAAAAGTTTGTGGCTTGTGTTATTAGAAAAATTCAAATTTTTATCACCATGAGCATAATCAAAATTAAGTTTTTCTCTTTTTGCCTCTGATTAAGCATCTGGGCGATTCCACCGTTACGTGTGTGACTTTTAGAGAGTGTTTTTTTGCAAATTGAGACAAATTTGGAAGTGAAATTATTTAGATAACGTTTTACTTTTTTTACTGCTATTACAGGACACATACAGAATCATTTTTGTAGTGACACCTTTAGTCTAAAGTAATAACAATTTTTTTTTTAAATAGTAAAGTCATTGTTATGTGTGTGACTCAGAAAAATCACACACGTATCAATGACTTTACTATTTTTTAAAAAAAAATTGTTATTACTTTAGACTAAAGGTGTCATTACAAAAATGATTTATGTTGTTAAATGATTATGTTATGTTATGATGTTCACAAAAGTTTTTTTATGAACTGAGGAAGAATAATAACAAACATAGTTTAGAATAGTACATAACTTAGAAAGATATTATAAACTAAGTTTTCTGATGAAACTTATCAAAATTATATAACTCTGAGGTAAAACAATTAAATACATTCATATTAATACTTGGAAATTTTTCCAGAGAAAATTTCACGCCTTGCATTCATAATATTCAAATTTTATTTGCTTAATAGGCGTATAGCCAACATAGTGAAAAAGTACCCAAGCCGGGACTCGAACTCGGGTCATCAGATTAGCGCACTGATGTTCTACCAACTGAACCACTTCGGAACGATACCCAGCTTGGAACTTTTTCCACCATAACATGTTGGCAAGGCTACAAACGCAGCACAAGATGGAATATTTTCAGTGAGCCACCAACCCTGGGGCAAGCACGAAATCAAAGAGAATCCAGCATCGACAATTGAATAAATTCATATTAATACTTGAAGTATTAATATGAATTTATTCAATTGTCGATGCTGGATTCTCTTTGATTTCATGCTTGCCCCGAGCAAGTATTAATATGAATTTATTCAATTGTCGATGCTGGATTCTCTTTGATTTCGTGCTTGCCCCAGGGTTGGTGGCTCACTGAAAATATTCCATCTTGTGCTGCGTTTGTAGCCTTGCCAACATGTTATGGTGGAAAAAGTTCCGAGCTGGGTATCGTTCCGAAGTGGTTCAGTTGGTAGAACATCAGTGCGCTAATCTGATGACCCGAGTTCGAGTCCCGGCTTGGGTACTTTTTCACTATGTTGGCTATACGCCTATTAAGCAAATAAAATTTGAATATTACAATTAAATACAGTAAAAGCTGAACTAACCATAATGTTCACAAAACTCTGATTACCAAATATTTCAAGTGACCACCAGATAGTTGAATGTTTGAAAATGTTGTTTTTCAAAAAATGGTAGAATATTCTTTTGTTTTTTACATTACATAATGAAAATACTTTCCCAGAAAGCAATAATCTAAATTAAAACTAAATGACGAAGATTCAGTCACAAAGAATTTTAAAGCCTCACTAGATGAAACCCGTCAAAACTTGACGGAAAAAAAAACTTTAACAATATTAGCAAAATAAGCTTCTTTATTATTTAAGATGGGGTGCGTATGAAACAGTCTTCCAAATATTTTATTTAAAAAGTTTTTCCCCCAGTCAAATACAGTACTATTTCCGATGCAAACTCCAACCAAACAATCTGTAAACAACTGTGTAATGCAAATCAGTTTGACATTAGCGTCATATTCCCCTCGGCAAGAAAAAAATTTCATGGACCGAAGTATACAAATAGTATATTCCTTACGTCCATTTCATATTCGGTAAATAAAAGAACATAGTAAATAAAGCACACATCCCCCCCTCCCCCCCCCCTGTGATTATGCCACCGAATGAGCTCCTGTGCACATGTGCATTGCATCTGCCCAAAAGCACCGTCGAAATTCGACGTTAAAAAAGTTTTAAAATGTTTAAATTAAAAGTTTTAAATTGTCTTCTTTAATCATTGTTCGTTTCAAATTCATATCTTCTAAAACACATCCATAGTTTTAAACTAATCAATTTTTATATAAAGATGAAGAATTTTTTTACAGTAGTAAATCAATCTGCAGATGAGGGAGATTTTTAATGTTTTTAAATGTAGTTTATTTGTTTGGTTTCTTCGGTTCCTTGACATAATCAGGATGATTGTCCCTTTTCTATCACAGTCGGGGATATTTTCCCTCTTATACAGTTGGCAAATGGATCTTTAAAAAATAAAAAAAATACCATTCCTAGCATAATCTGATATCTGATGGAACATATACATCAACGAATTCAACATATCAATTTTATTTTCAACATAAACTGAAAATAGTTTTTTTTTTTTTTTTTTTCTTTGACAGATTTTAGTTTAGCGCCAAAATGCTGTATCTCATGGATAATCTGATCTTATGATTTATCACTGTTTTTATTATTATTATTATTATTATTATTCACTTTTTATAATGGTTAGGGAAATCTATTTTACATCTTTCGCGAGGCTATTTTACATTATTGAAGTAAACTGGTGGTCATTGATAAGATAGAATTAAAAAACTTTTCATGCTTAAAAATTATTTAAAAAGTCGTTACATTAAGCGGCAGTTTTCAAATAAATTTCAATCGAATGCTAATTTTTTTTTCCAATTGATGAATTGAAATTGTAAAATATAGTAAAATGTAGTAAAAAATAGAAATTTGTAGTATTTAGAAGTGATGTAAGCGCGATGAAAGCTAAAGCGATAGCGCCGTTTGTTGTCACAACCGTTGTACATTTCTAAAAATTGCCACTGTCTTTTAGCTGGCGTTAAAAAGTAGAAAACCATTTTTTGACATCAAAAGAGAAATTCACAGTGAAAGAAATAGGACTTTGTGCTTATAAGGAACTGTTAAATGAACTTATAATAAACCTACCAAAATAATTCCTATGAAATATTAGTCTTACATTGTTTATTCTAGCTAAAAATACAATCATTATTTCAAGTTTTTTTTTCTACCATAACACTATTTTTAATAATTTTAAATTTCCTGAAATCCTTTACTTTTGTATTTTTTTTTATTATAAAAGGAAATCTTCAAACCTATGATTTAAAAAAAAAGTAATTGGTAACATGCAATCAAGATGAAGCAAACAATGACGGCTCCAATTCTAATCATTATAATTAAGAATGGAAAAATCAGCTAAAATTACGTCATGTTGACACAATTATATACACTTTCTCTTTAGTTTTATCGTTTTATCAATGTAAAAATGCATTTCAAGCTAAACATAACGTCATTTTCACCGATGCAAACATTTTACACGTACTTTACATACGTTACTTTAATGCTTAAACACCATGTATACAAATAAAAATATATATTTTGTATTTAATTGTAATGGAAAAATGGTATCAACAAAGTTATAATGCATAATGATAAAATAAACCCAATGGACAATATTCCCGTGACGTCACAATAAATATGAATTTTTATTCGCTTATAAAACACGCGAATTTTTACAGAAATTTAACTTGCAAATTAAAAAATTTGGCCTAAAAGCCACGTTTTTTTAATATTTATTATTTCTCTTTTATCCTATAGCAACCACAGAGTTCAGAAAATAAACTCTGTGCTTCGCAACAGTGGGCGTTATCCGAATTGCCGGCTTTATGACGTCATTAGCAGAAGTAAAAGTTTAATTGAAAATTACGGCTAATTAATTAAATTTTCGAACAAACTAATGCACGATAACAAATCTATGTCCAAATATCTTTCATTTAAAAAAAGAATGATGCAATTTGATGCAGTAATTTGTTCTCACGAATTGTCGAAAGAAAACGCTTAGCGTTTTAAATATATAGATGGGGCGAGACAGCACACAAGTGAAAGCACTAGTGAAAAAACAATTACCAAACAAAAAATTAACAGTTAAGAAATTTCTTTTTAAAATTATTTTTAAAATTTTTAAAAGAAGCCAATCTCCACAACAAAGAAGTGCCCACAATCTTTCATGTCATATCTACTGGACACATAATTAAAAATTCTCTCTTACACAACCCTCCCGCGAAAATTTTCTGAAAAACTGAAGAACAAACCCTCTTGTGAAAAAACCTTATCAAACAACCCAGCACCGGACACTTATCACCAAATTACATTGTTTGTCAATACAATTTTCTTAAACTTTATTGCTGTGTTCCTAATATAATCTTTTTTTTAATCTTTATTAACTCACTATGCAAAATTTCCATGAAAAACCATGAAAGAAAGTGAAAAACAAATATCTTCTCAGACACATCAACACTGCAACCCCTGGCAACAATTAAGCATGTATCTGTCCCTATTTTTAATATAACATAAACAATATCCCACTGACAACAAGGGTCGATCCAGACAAAATTTGGGGCCTATTTAGGGCCTCTTCACAAAAATAAATTTAATAAAATGGGCCCCTTCTTAAAATTCCTTTTTACAAAATAGGCACTTTCACAAAATTCCATTTCATAAAAACTTACTATTTATTATTTATTTATTATTCTTTGACTTTTAAAATGTATAATTTGTAAACAAACAAGATCACCAGAGAGGAAAACTTCAGTAAAAGTATTTAAAAAAGTTTTTGTTAATAAACGCTTGCTTCGAATTTGAGTAGCTGGATTTCGACTTTCATTACAAAATGTTATTTTTCACAAAAATATAATAAAATTTCACAAAAATAACCTATACTTTTCACAAAATGGGCCCCAAGAAAAAAACCCTGCATCGACCCCTGGACAACATAAGTCTCCTCTCTCCCCCCCCCTTGTTACACTATTCAATCATCTATAAAGGGTATAACCTAATTTCCTATTAAAATATGCCCTTGAGTCGACCAGGTCGAGTCCTATATGAATCGAAGGCCCTTCAATAGAGATGCGTTTCTGCCAAGTTTGAAGCCAAGTCTCAAGCACATGGGAGGTTATGACCCTTAATGTGCGTTTTGGAAAAAAGCGCATTGTGACGAAACTAGTGATCGAATTTGACCAAAACAAAAATCAGGGATGTGTAATATTACCATCCAAATAGTGGATATGTTTTCAGAATTATTTCAGCAAAATGGCAAGTTTTATTACACTTTTCTTGTTTTGAATTTAACTTTTTAATTAAGAATAAATGGAAATATTTAAGTGACCACCTTCATATTTTTACCCCAAATACTACGAGGTATGATGTACATTTGGTGCGAGTTTCAACTCTATACGCAGGGTGCATCATACAAAAAAATTAATCACTTTTCTAGAAGGGGGGGTGCAGGTTGCGTGTGTTTTTGCAAGTGCATAAGTAGTATTATGTATAGTTTGTGTAGTATGGTCGAATTTCGAACCACACAATTGGGGATTTAACAAACTTAAACAAAACAGACCTCACGACTCTGGCCGTGATTACTGTAATTGGAAACTTCGTTGGTTACTTGAACTGAAATGCGTTGTAGCAATATAAATACTATAGAAATGTAATGAAAACGTCAGAAAAAAACACAAAGTCATTTAAAAATAGGAACGGTGAAAAGTTTATTTTCAAAGTAAGAGATCAGCAAGCAGTTAATTGAAATAGTTAAAGCATAGGTGCCAATCTCTCATTAATATTCCGTAATATGCGGGTTAATTTGACCCAGGTTTAACACGTTTCGCACCAGACATTTTTTTAAAGAAATGAAATTAAATAAATTCCACATAGAAACCTGAAATGGAATAAATAAAGATTCATCCAATATTTTTTTTGGTTTGAAGAGTTGTTAAACTGGGTCAAATTAACCTGCATACTACGGAATATTAATGAGAGCTTGGCACCTATGTTAAAGTCACAGCTGGATATTGGTGTAGACATCACAATTAAAAAAAAAAAAAAAAAAAACTAGTTTAACTTATAGATGAATAAACTCAATTCTAAAAATGTACTTACAAGAAAAATAAAACTACTACAAAGTTAAATTAAATAGACCGTAAATAAATTCTGGAGGAAAAAAAACAGCCTTTTATTTTCACGATAAATGAAGGGTTACAAAACCTTAACCCCTTCGGGACCGGCGGCTTTTACACAAATTGTATTCGGTTGGCACCACTTTTAAATAAAAACTACCTTTACTTAAACTATCACAAAAATGCTCTAATTAGAGAAAGCAAATATTACTTTTATTTTTTACTGGTGCCCAAAACAAATTCTGTATGCTCTTTTTGAGGGTGCATATATGCACCCATGGTCCCGAATGGGTTAAACAAGACGGATTAATAACGTTGTGCATTCCGTATTTATATCCGAGGAAATGAAATGGCGTAAGCTGCCATTTGCAAATTTTAAATCGGCAGACATTATTGATTTTCCAGAAATGACAGAAAATGATTTAATTTTTTTTTTTTTTACTGGCTCTTACCAACTGTCACAAGCTGTCTCTTATCTAGCCGAAATGATGGATGATGACAACACAATTAATCTGCAGTATCTAAAAGAAAATGATAGTATTATAAAGTTCGAAGTAAGATCGCAACACATACGCAGCGAATCGTATCGGTGCTACATTGATTACACACCAAACTCGATCGGATATTCGGGCATTAAAGGCCATTATTGCGAATGTACAAACGGCAATAGGATGGCCGGTTGTTGTTCCCACGTTGCTGCTATAGTGTTCTATCTTTTGCATGCTCGGTATCTATCAAAAATTGTCCGTCCTGCCCAGATTTTAAGCAGGCTTTTTGATGTTGAAAACACAAATCCTGTTATCAACGAAGACAGCGATGAAGATTAATTATTAATCTTTCCTTAAAAACAATCTAAACAATTAACTTTATTGCTTTTTTTTATTAAAATACTTTTTCAGTTAACAATAACAATTGGTTATGTATTACATTATTAATATTTTTTGTAATTATCTATGCATTCTGCGTTGATTTCATACTTGTACTAAATGCACGTGATTAATAAATAAATGTGAGAGAAGTGGGAGGCTCCTCCCCCCCCCCCCCCCCCATAATAAGTTTATAATTTTTTTGTATGATGCACCCTGCGTAGAGAGTTGAAACTCAATGTACATCATACCTCGTAGTATTTGTGGTAAAAATATGAAAGTGGTCACTTAAATATTTCCATTTATTATTAATTAAAAAGTTAAATTCAAAACAAGAAAAATGTAATAAAACTTGCTGTTTTGCTGAAATAATTCTGAAAACATATCCACTATTTGAATGGTAATATTACACATCCCTGATTTTTGTTTCGGTCAAATTCGATCACTAGTTTCGTCACAATGTGCTTTTTTCCAAAACGCACATTAAGGGTCATAACCACCCATGTGCTTGAGATATATGCTTCAAACTTGGCAGAAACGCATCTCTATTGAAGGGCTATTGATTCATATAAGACTCGACCTGGTCGACTCAAGGGCATATTTTAATAGGAAATTAGGTTATACCCTTTTCTGTATAGTTATTACTTAAAGTTAAACCTCCACAACAATGCATATTTTTTTCATTTGAAAAAATAATGTGGATAAAATCAAAACTCAACCAGAGACACTAATAGTGTCAACATGGTCCACAATAAATTAAAAAATAGCATCGCCTCAACCTGAACTGAACTGCTGTTCGAGTAAGTTTCGGATAAAAATTGTGTTACCTGATTCAATGCTGGACTCTGATTTGAAGACAATGATATTCCAAGTAATAATTTTACTAAAAATGTTATGTAACAACTTGTAAATTTGCTGTACTGCATCCTAAAATTTTTTTAAGTAATACGTAATGTGGAGCTTCTTTTCTTTCTTCATTCATATTAAAAAATAGCAAATAAATAAAAGATTGCAAAACAAATGCATTATACAATGTTCTTGGTGTAAACTAAAAAACAGAATGAACTAAAAATAAATATTCCTAATAAAACGCATCTGACTCTTTAAGTGCTTATAAAATAGATTTTAGTGGAATAAAAAATATCAAAATCAAATTATTGAGTGCTTTAAAGATTATTGCATAATTTTAATCAATAAATAAACACTTTTCCAAGCATAGTTTTATGTAAGAAGAACCTGCTGTACCATTTAAAAAATTATAGCTTATGTCAGGGGTGCAAAAATCTAGGTGCCAATGGGCTGATTCCCACCACTAAATTTTATTAGTATTCTTCGTCAAATTTTATTAGTATACTTTGTCTAAATTTTATCAGTATTATTAGACAAAGAATACTGAAAATTTAGTGGTGGGAATCGGCTCATTGGCACCTAGATTTTTGCACCCCTGGTTTATGTTTACTGACAATTCACAACTGGAAGCAGATGGCAAATAACAAAAAAGAAAGGAACAGAAATGTCCTTGTGCATTATTCCGCTTTTGCTTCTGGTGCAAGATTTCATTATTTATTTGTAGAGACCACATAATAGAAATTAATTGTGGCCGATGTATTGTACTTATGAAGTATTTCTTTTCTCAAAGTAGCATAAAAAAAAGAAGTTAGTTTTTGAATTAATCCTCTGACCATTCGTGTAAAATAAATTCACCATCAGAAAGTTTACGTCAGATGCCGACAATGTGCATTTTTAAAAATTGTCGCTGTAAATTTTAAATGTTTTTAAGATGATGATAAAATTTCATCAAGTGAAAATTTCGAAGTTTGTAGGGATTTTTTAAATACTTTTAAATAAATTTAATCACCAAATTGCACCAGAAAAAAATAGAAATAGTCTTTTGACTGAAAATTGTATCTTCTTATAATTTATGTTTTAAAAAAATAAGCTTAGAGTGTCATCTTCATACTGAAATTGTACCAAACTCTGAAAATTCTGGTATCAACATACAAATTTGACAGCATGTTTGGTTCTTTCAGTAAATTTGACCTTTGGGTACCAAACAGTAAGTCATTTGGTCAAGTAGTTTTTGAATTATGATGGTTTAAAATTTTTAACCCTTAATGTTAAATTTCTTTTTAATCATTTCAAAACAGATTGCAACATTTATATTTTTTAAGGCATAACTCAAAAATTATTTGGCAGAATTAGCTGTAATTTTGGATTCACTTCAGAATTTGAGGATTCTAAAATTAGATTTCTGTTTTAAAAAATCATAGGTCACAATTCATATATATATATTTTTTTTTTCAAAAACCAATTTCAAATAACCTAGGAATTTTTTTACAGAAATGAATTTTAGATAAGCTTCAGATATGCTAATATAAAATTACAGCTCATCCTGCCAAGTAGTTTTTGAGCTATGCTTTAAAAACTACCCACATTGTAATCAATCTGTTTTGCAGTGATTAAAAAGCAATTCAATATTAGGAGTTCCAAACTTTAAAACTACATAATTGCTAAACTATTTGACTTGAATGACTTCCCATTTGGTACTTGAAGGTAAAATTTACTGAAGGAATCAAATATGTTGTCAAAATTGTGTGTTTGTATTAAAAATTTCAGAATTTAGTACAATTTCAGCATGAAAGCATCTCCCTAAGCTTATTATTTTGACATAAATTGAAAGAAAATGTAATTTTCATGCAAGAGTGTTTTTAGCCAACTATACATATTCAATTTTTATTTATTTTTTGGATAGTCCTGTTTGGTTTTTCTAATAAAGGATATAGGCTAATGGTTGTTTGGTACTTTTCGGTTAGCCGGGCGCCACTGATATGTATATATCTATATATACATATATATGTATACATACACACATATATGTATGTGTATATATATATATACATGCATATATAAATGTGTGTATGTATAGATATATGTATATATATGTATACATAGATATATAAATTTCACTGGCGCCCGGCTAACCGAAAAGTACCGGTTGTTTTCTCATATTTTGGAAAAAATATAAAGATTTGGCACTTCCATCTACAGAACAGGATTCAATTTTGTTAGGTAACAGGATTCTGCCATAAAAAAAAGTTTGCATAAACAGATAAACAATGGTGATGCAATGTAAAAAAATAATTGATAGCTAATGTATTAAAAAAGGTATGACAGCTCCAAAATGACATTTGTGATTGCACTAGGGTTTATTTATTTCTGGACAAAGACAAAAGAACAATGTGTTATACTTGTTACTTGTATTTGTACACTTTCTGACTAAATACAGAGCAACCTGCTTCTTCAAGTTCACAACTTGTCAAAGGCAAAAGAGCAATATGTTATACCTGTTACTTGTATTTGTTCATTTTCTGACTAAATACAGATCAATCGGCTTCTTCAACTTCTGCTAATATTTGAGTTAAATCAAAGGTCGATCCAGGTAAAATTTGGGGCCTATTTAGAGCCCCTTCACAAAAATCTATTTAATAAAACAGGCCACTTCACAAAAATAAATTTAATAAAATGTTACCTTTCAAAAAAATAAATTTGATAAAATATCCCCTTTCACAAAATCCTTTTTATAAAATAGACCCTTTCACAAAATTCCATAAAAACTTCTATTAAAATTAAACTATCTATTAAAATTATTTATTATTTTGTGACTTTTAAAATATGAATTTGTAAACAAACAAGTTCACCAGAGAAGAAAAACTCAGCAAAAAGATTTTAAAAGGTTTTTGTCAAATGCTTTTTTTTTTTTCTTTTCCTTTAAATGTGAGTGACTGGATTTCAACTTTTGTTACAAAATGTTATTTTTCACAAAAATATAATAAGTTTCACAAAAATAACCTTTACTTTTCACAAAATGGGCCCCAAGAAAAAAAAACCTGCATCAACCCCTGGTTAAATACTGTTTAGTTACTATTTGCAGTTTGCTCATTTATCTGAATAGCTGTTCATGTGCTGGAAATTTTGTGAAGGATCTGTTATTCTGCGATTGTATTTTGTGAATGATAATTTTTTTAGACATGAAATTTTGTGAAAGGTCTTTGAGCAGGGGTCCTTCATGACATTCCTTTTTACAAAAGGGACCCATTCACAAAATTCCATTCCTAAAAAAAAAAAAAAAAACCTCTTCATAGTTAAAAATCTTATTGTCTGAAGCATGTAATTTTTACAATTTCAAAATTTTATTTTTCACAAAAATATAATAAATAAATTTTTGTGATGGGCATAATATACTAGTTTTATGCCAGTTTAATGCTGAAAATATGCAAATTGAGGTTGAACTGATTTATATTAATATTCCTTTGTTAAAATGTATAAAAATGAAAGAAAAAAGCATAATTAATTGACCATTTTAGTTGAAATTTATTTATAGTTTTTCTATTTCAGAGTAATAAACCTGATGAAGTTACAACTCCAGTAGCCGAAGCTGAGAAAGATGTTGAAGTTAAAACTTCTGAAGTAGCATCAGAAAGCAACAGTGAAGTTAAAAACGCTCCGGAAATTTCAAGTGATCCTAAATCTGAAGATGAAGATACTATTGAGAGTTTTGCAGATATTGATTTAGGTTCTATTGAAATAGCTGCTAACATGTTAGAAGAAATGGAAAAATCTTTAAAACCAAGTGAAGCTTATGAAAACTTAATGGGAGCTTGCAGTTCTACAGCCCAAGCACTTAAGCAGACTATTTCAGATGTATTAAGAACACGTGAATCTATTGTTATTACAGATTCTACTAGTGAACTGGAACAAAGCTTGAGCCAAAAGATAGCAGATTTTGAAACAGTAGTTAGTGGTTCCTTTGTAGCAAGAGATGTAAAAACTGATCTTACTAATATTAAGCATCCTGCTTTTAGCAATGTGATAATAACAGAAGTAGATGACTCTACTGAAGATGCAAATGTGAGTGATATGGATTCAAATGCACAAGTTCTAGAAGAACAAAAATCTAGTCCAAATAATACTTCAGTAGAATTAAATTCTGAAGCAGAAACTTTACCTGAAAATACAGAAGTTTCTAGTAAAGATTCTACTGAAGTCTCCAGCAAAAAAATTGATGAGAAGCAGAAAAGCGAAGTCAAAAGCACCCAAACTCTTCCAGTTCAGGTAAATACTACCAACTAATGCCAATTTAATTTGGCTTTGTATTTTTAAGTATCAATTTATATGTAGTTATTTTGACCATTGTTAGTTTTAGGAAATTTTAAGAGTGAATTGTGTGTAAGGTGCATCAAAAGTACACTTACTTCCCAATTCATATGATATATGTATTTTTAGTAATTCTGTTATTATTTTTTACTTTTAATCTGAAATCTACTTTTCAGTTTACAATTCATTCAATTTAATCATTAATTTTATTAAAAATATCTGTTTTGTGAGTTGCATGTAAAGCAAAGTAACCTATCAGACTAATTGATACAAGAAAGAAATTTAAAAAAATTGTTTGCTTGATTGCTTGTCAATATTTTTTAATGAATGTTTGGGCTTGTTATCTTTTTAATTAATACCTAACAGGCGCTGTTTGACATTGTTAGTGTATTATAAAATAACTGTTCTAATATTGTAAGAAATTCACAAATAGATCTTGTAAAATTCTTATCTTGTTTCAATTAATCTGTTCAGTATTATGGACAACTTTTTCTCGTACCCTTTCTTACTCTTTCAAAGCAAGTATAGAATCTGTACCAGCCGCATTTTCATATGAAAGTAACAATTCTTGAGAAAATCTTTGCCTCTGTTCAGATTTGGCTGAGATGTAACAACTGTGAGAATAGGACTCTTCGAAAATTTTATGTACTATCTTGATACCAAAAGATGTGGAATTTTATACCTCGACATAAGTTACTGCCACCTTCTGTTTTTACCTTGGTGTAATGTAATATATTGGCTGCAATATTATATGAAATCTATCTAGATCTATTTTACCATGAGTAATGCATATTAAATATAAATTGCTGAAATATTTGTGTCTGTCAGTCTGCTGCAATATTTATCTTTAATCCAAATTTTACATGCTGAAAATTCTTTCAACAGGTGCAGTGCCTTATGAGTTCAATTAAATAATTTTATACTGTAAAGCAGTATCTGTATTATAAAGCAAAAACATGTCTGTGAGTAACTCTGATGTTATATCAATAGTGCTAACACTTGACCAATAAATTAAGCTTTTACTGCAACTTTTTTGAACTTCTAAGCGTTGCATAATTTCAATTTTCACGCCAACAAATAGTGGGCAAAATTACTCTCAAATGCAATTTGTTTGAAAACTGTATCTCAATTTAATGATTTTTTAAGGTATTTAAAATAATTTTCAAGAATGATTTTTTTTTTTTTTAAACCATCTTTATCATGTGCAGCCTGTTTGCACTTAAACCTGTTTGCACTTAAATCATTATAAATAGTTCAGCATTTGTTTCTCACTAAATAAAACTTTTTCAATAAATAAATGAATAAATAAAATAATATAAAAAGCACAAATTTAACAGATGTATTTGAGCTAAGTGCTAAAACATTGGAACCAGAATTTAAAATGTTGCTATAAATAGTGAAATCGTTGGCGATTTCTTTAGCTGTTAAATCCTGGCATGTGCTAAAATACAAAAGTATCGATTTTCATAAATTCCAAAATTTTATTTGAATACATAATTGATGTTTTTCATATAAAAATGCTTTTTGGTGTTAATTGACAATCTAAAAAATATATTAAATATAAAATATCTGTTAGAATTTTCAATTAAAAAATATTTTAAGCTATATTCTATTATCCAGAAGCCTGTGTTGGAATCCCCTTCTTAAGATAATTTGCGACATATTTTTGAAAGAATTTCTGTAACATTAGAAAGATTTAATTTTCATAATTACTCTTTATTAAAATATGAATATTGTACTCTTCTAACACTTTCCTGTAATTTGAAAAGCTCTAGTGTAAAAACAAAACCAAACATGGTAACTGAGATTTTAAATTTTTTTCTGATTTTTATTGAAACTATTTTAACTGCATCCTGATATCCTTTTAAATGTATAAAGTTTATTTATTACTCAATATATTAGCATCAAAACCAGTGATGAATTTCAGATAAGTGTGATGAGTTTTTGTTATAAAAATTCAATGACTCCAGTAAAGTAAAATCTCTTGGACAAAAAATGTTACGCATAGTTAACTGAATATTCAAGATTAACAAATCGATTGTTTTGGAGGAAGCAATCCTAATAATTTTGGCTGTAGATTTTTAAAAAAGTTCTTTTTTTTTTCTATGATTGAAGAAAAATTGTCGGTTTCAGAAAGACTGAGCCAGAGCACGTGTTGGGCTCATCTCATCTCTAGTTTTAACTCTAGTCATCTTCGGGACCATGGGTGCATATATATATCTCCAAAAGGTACATACAGCAATTGTTTTTGGTACAAGTAATATTTGTCTTATTTAATTAAGGTGTTTCTGTGATTAAGTAAAGGTAACTGTTTTTTAAAAAAGCGGTGCCAACCAGGTTCCTTAAAAATCAGTGCTCAAACTCCCTTCTCCAATATTAAATCTATGGCCATAGAATGTATTTGTATTCTTAAAATTTCTCATGAGAAAATTTAAGTTACTTTTCTGTATACTGTTCTTCAGTGATGTTTCTCTGTTCTCCAATTAATAGAAATTTCTAAAATATATACTTAATTTTGTTTTAAGTGTTAATATCATATTCAAATTTCGTTAAGATTTTAAAACTTAAAATATAAAATTAAGTATACTTTTTATAACTATTATGTCAATAAATAACAAAGAAACTTCACTTTAGGAACAGTATTAAAAAGAAAAAAGAGGGAAATTAAAAATTCTAATTTTCTGGTAAAAAATACAAATGTATTCATTCTGTGCCCATAGGTTTAACAGGGGAATTTGAGCTCTTACTGATAATTAAGGTTGCCAGATTGTATGTTTACCTTATAAGTTATACATACTTCAGGCTTATTGTATGTTGTATATTTGATCCTTTCTTGTATGACAATTTCTCGTCTTTCAAATTTGAGTATCTGCAATTATCTTTTCTTTTATTGAGTTGCATTCAGTCTTTTTCCAATCCTGTGTTAAAGTTAGGTCCTCCATTCAGTTATCTTAATCATCTGCAACTTCTGTGAAATCCCATGCTTTGATAAAATATTTTCAGATTACAAGACTAACCTGCATCAAAAAATTTCTCACATAGGATATCTTTTTAAGTGGGAGATTATCATGGTCTCATGCACTTTAGGGAACCCTGTCTAAAATACATTTCATCTTCAAATGATCATTTTGCATTTTATATATTGTCAGATTTTGCGTTATCTTTACAGTTCCCCCAGAAAGTAAAAAGATCCATCTTTTCAAAAACAATTCTTGATATTTTGTTAATTGATGTAAAAAGGTGAAGTAATATTAAGAATATGGGACAGGACATGGGAGAGTTCTAAAAAATTTAATTCTCAGACTTTTTATATACTTTCAAATTCTTGGAGTTTGTTTTGTTCATTTCACTTCACACATTGCAGAAGAGCTCTCGCATCAAAGGTCAATTTCATGTTATCATCATCTGAAAATCCTGTAAATGAAGTAGTTTAACAAAACCAGATAGGGTTTCTAAAAAGTACTTGTTGTATGTTCCTTCTCTTGCTAAGGCCATTTTCTCTATCTTAACAAAGACCCTATAAAAAGAAAGTACTATATATTTAGTACATGTATGAATATACAACAATAAAAGATACAGAAAACAAATTTGTTGAGAGAAAGAAATTTTTCAAAAGAACTTTCTGGTCCTTTATTCACTGTTTTACACACACAAGCAATTTCTTCAATATATTTACTCAACTTTCTGGTCTTTATTCACTGCTTTAGACATGCAAGCAATTTCTTCAATATTTACTCAATTTATATATAAACCCAGTATCAGAAACTGTACAGAGCATGGCAGCAGGTGCTGCAGATTATTTTAGATATCTCAGTTTAATCTAACAGTTAAAAATAAATGGTAAGCCTAAACATATTGCTGAAATTTATTTTATGTTTTTAAATTAATGTATTTTTGTATTTTCTTTCTAAATGCAAACTTTGCTTATTTTATGGGTTGCTATTATTTCTTATGATATTGTAGCAAGCTTGGTCCAACACTATTGTGTTACAAATGAATTTTGGTTTGTTGCAGATTGACACAGAAAATTCTGCTACTGGGTTTTGATGTTATAATTTTGTATCACATGAAGTACTTAAAATTTTTTTTAGTTTGTATTTATGGATTATGATGCCATGAATCAAATTATAAAATTATAAAGTGGTTATCATTTAATGTAATGGCTGTTCATGTTGTCAGTATAATGAAGGAATGTATGAAGACAATGCATGTTTATAGTCCAATTTGAGGAAAACATGACAGTAAATTTATATAGCCAACAACTTTATGCATGAAGAATTAAAAAAAAATCATTTGACCAAGTCCAGTAGCAGAAACAGTACAGCATTGCAACAGGCACTGCAGACTATTTTAGACTTTGCAAATTAATCTATCAGCATGAAAAAATTGTTAAAATTTATTTTTTGTCTTTAGATTTATTGTATTTTCTTATTATGTTTTTGTCTCTAGATTTATTATATTTTCTTATTATGTTTTTGTCTCTAGATTTATTATATTTTCTTATTATGTTTTTGTCTCTAGATTTATTATATTTTCTTATTATGTTTTTGTCTCTAGATTTATTATATTTTCTTATTATGTTTTCTGAGTAAATGCAAATTGTGCTTATTTTATGGGTTACTAATAATATCTTATGATACTAAGCTTGGTCCAACATTGTTGAGTTGGAGATAAGTTTTGGTTTGCTGCAGATTAACACAGAATTTTTTTCTACAGGTATATACATACAAAAGCAAGTTAACTCCTGTTAGCTATATAAGATAGAATTCAAAAATGTGTTTACGATAATGGCAAACATGTGGAGAGCATGTCAAAATATCATGAAAATTTTATTACTTAATCTTACTTTGTTATTTGCTTAAAAAATATACACAGATGTTATTAGTAGTCAGGGGTCTGTCCAGACTTTTTTCCCAGGGTCCTGTTTTTGTGAAATTGTGAACAGCTTTTAATATTTGTGAAAAATCTAATCATAATTTTGTGAATTTGAAATGATCGTTATATTCAGGTTCTTGTTTATACATTTTAAAGAAGGTATATGGATACACATATTTTCTTTATGTATGTAAAAGTGACAGGTCAGATTTTACTTTTAAATGATTCATTTCTGAAATGTTCGGTTTAAAGATGGAAAATTTTTGTGAAAAACCTATTTTTAAGAAAATTTTTTTGTGAAGTGTCCTGTTTTGAATTGAAAAATTTTGTGAAGAGTCCTTTAAAGGACCCAATTTTTTCCTAAACAGATCCTTGGTAGTGTTACTAGTAGGCTTCGCCCACTATACTTTTTTTTTTTTTTCAAACAAACCTTAAATTATCCTGATTATTATTATTATTTAGATGAAAATCTTGCCAAATGAACTTTGTGTTGAGGGTTCCACTTTGAATTTTTAAGATTTTATATTTTTAAACTGAAATCTTTCCAAATGAACCTAGAGTTGGGAGGCCTACTGCATTCAGCAGCATAAATTGGATGGGCTTTGTTTTTCATTTTTTTAATCATGTTGTATATACATTCTCTGTCTTGTGAATGCACTAAGTGAAGCTTTAATACAGAATGTTTTTGCAGGTTTCCTTTTACTAATCTTATTTTTGCTTATTATGTAGGGATTTCTGTGTCCTTTCTGCTTTGTTCCTTTCCCAACTGGTGATGCCCTTCATAGCCATTATGAAACTTCACACAGTGAAAATTTAAATGAGGCATCTAGTGATGGAAAGAAAGATGTGTACATTTGTCCAGCCTGTAAAGTGAAGTGTGGAAGTGAGATTGATTTACAATCTCATTATGCTAAGCACCATGCATCAGAAAAAAATGAGGTAAAAACTGTTTACAGAAGGAGTTTAATACACATAAATATACAATACTTCATTAGCAAGGTTAAAAAAAAAAAAACCTGTACACCAGATCACCATGGTGATTCGAAATATCTGTCTAGTACCATAACTTTTTTTTCTCATTCCTTTAGTGTTCCCAATTTTCCAGTAGTTTTATTTATGTTTGTTTAATGGATTAAAAACAAATTAAAATCAATTTGTTACAAAGTTCAGTTCCCAAGAACTATCTTCTGGATTCTGTCATGGACTTTGAAGTAATTTAAGTAAACTATTCTTTATGAATGATATAAATCTTAAGTACTTGGGGAGGGGATTAAATTAAGCAAATTATAGAGCAAAATTGTGTCAAAGAAGACAGATTTTGTTTTTTTAGCCAAATGTCTTTGTACTGTGCTGGTAGTATTGCCTTCGTCAAACTATCTTGTGAAAGAAATCCTTAATAATTTAATGTTTCTGAACATGAATAACATATCTAGAAAATTTAGATCCGTCCAAACCACTGAACATTTAATGCTTCATTCTACATTGGTGTCCAGAAATTAAGGGGCAGTGAGCGATTTCAGATGTTTCGTCGAATATCTACTGAAACTCGTGAGGAAATGCTCGAAATTCCCTTGAACTTTGAGGATATGTTTGACTTCGTGTTTTTCAGTGAAGATTTTGTCGCAAGGACAATTAGAAGGGGCGGGGGGCAATAATAATTTTAATAATAAAATAATTTCGATCATTCAAGTAACAGAAAATGCTAAAAATGGTCTGTCACTGTAGCAAATGACTATGTAGGTCCTGTTCATCATTTGTGCAAGCATAGCACATATATTCATGAAGACGTTAACATTTCTGTGAAAAATTCAAAAGGTTTTTTTTTATAGCATGCAGAGTTTTCAGCCAAATTTAACACCGCTTTCCAAAAACTTGACAAAAAATCGTAGAAATAGTATGCTGTAATTAAAATATTAATATATTGAATATTTGATTAGATATTGGTATTTGTATAAAATAAATTTTAACTGTGCATGCGTGAACTACAGCAAATATTTTTTGTCATGATTTGATAGTCAATACTATAGGGCAACTCATATAAAAAGACCAGTGAAATATCGTGAAAACTCAAAAAGTTATAGCAATAATTGATAAATTGAGGAGGAAATCCCATATAATCCTATGTCATCAGTGTACCAACTAGCGACATGACATAGAAATTGTAATGTCTGGTACAGATAGAGATGGGCCCCATACAATCCCTGTATATGTATATACTTAATAAGAAATCTGCACCTCATAAGGCCCTTTTAAGTCTATTAGTCAGTGATATCAAATTCTTCTTGCTAATATTTAACCTATGGGCATGTGATGCATTCGTATTTTTAAAATACCTTGTCAGGAAATTAATATTTTAAACTTCTTTTTACTGTGTACTCTTCTTGAAAGACGTCTCCTTTTTTTTCAGTTGTCAAAATATTTCTTAAATATATACTTAATTTATAATTGTACACGTTAAAATCTTAGCGAAACTGAGTAAAATTTTAACACTTTAAATAAAATTAAGCATATGTTTTAGAAATATTTTAACAAAAAAAAAAAAAAAAAGAGACAACTTTCAAGAAGAGTACACAGAATAAAGAAGTTAAAAATGTTAATTTCCTGACAAAATATTTTAAAAATAGAAATTCATCACATGCCTTAAGGTTTAACATTAGCGAAGAGAATTTGAGATATCACTGACCAACAGCCTTAAGGCTCCCGTTGACTCAATCGAAAACACTCGATTGCTAATGTGGTTCCAAAAAAGAAAAAGTAAAAAATGGAGATTGTAGAGATCAATCTCATCTATCCAATGCAAAAAAAAAATCTTTTGAAAATATTGAAATGCAAACGAGATATTATAAAATAACTGTTCCATAGGATTAACTTTACCAAGTGGGTGTTTTTTAATGAGTATGCGGGAGCCTTAAGCTTAGAACCTAGTGCAACTGTGTTCCTTATCCCCTTCTTGTGCATGCCCCTGCTTAAAACTAAAAACATGTCCATGGACACAGGGCTGCAGGCCACACCAAAGGTGGTGCCCCACACCATGCACTATCAGTTAGAATAGGCACTGACAAACTTAATCGACACCAACACTAATCATTACTCATGCATTTACCATCTGTAGGAAAACTAACAAGGGGTTTCTCACCAAGTGCCAAATAGAGTTGTTGTGGTGCTGCATGAGCATAAAATACACTCCTGCTTTGAATTAGTTATTGCCATTTTGTTGATTGTATTTAATAAAATTTTTGTTTATAGCCTTCAATTATTCTAATCCTTGAGAGGTAGTCTATATCAAACTTATACTTTTTGTACCAATAACTATAATTTAAGACCAAATAATTTACATGCAGAAGTTATTTATTATTACATACAAAAAAAGTAATTTAGCTAATGTATTTAATAAGAAACAGTTTTTTTTTTTTATTTAAAGAATGAACACATATTTTGAATAATCTCAACAGCAGTGTTAAGCAGACTTTTTTGTTCTTTTATTACTGTAAAAGACCAAACTACTAATCTGCACACCTAGGGTTGTGCAGATTCGAGACTTTTGTAGATTACAAAGCAATGTTTACTTTAATTTTGTTTTAAATGTCTTTAATATATATTTAGAACAAATTTAAATCATTAATACATATAGATTTAAAATAAGCACATTTATTTATGTTCAAGAAGGAAATAAGAATTTATCGATTGTTTATTGATTGTTTCACCTCAATTTTTTATTTTTTCAGAATATTTGGGTTTTGATCTGAATACATAATTTATTTTTGAATCCATAAATTGTAATTACTTATTCCTCAATTGAACCTAAATATATATATATGAAAATAACAGAGTTTGTTTTGATTGATTGTTTAGCTTGAAAAAAAATCAATGAAACAAAATTTAATTGCATAACACAATTTTTGAAAATTTAAACTGAAGTTGTATCATGTTAAACTGTTGCAAATTTAATAATTTTTCAATGGAAAAATTTGATCACAGATTAAATAGATTGTTTAAACAAGCATCATCATTAATTTTCACAAATACTAGTAAGTACCTAGTTTCTTTACAAATGCACAAAAATTAAAATTGCCTACTTAGATGCTTCTTGTAATTGTTGTATTGTAAAGCTGAGATTTATTTAATTATCTGTTAAATCTATTTAATACCCCTTAGATTTTGAGCCCCGGCCCCATTGGTTTTCAGTGCTTTCCAAAACTTGTTTTTCCCATTCTTCTATTGTTTTATACTGTTATTCTGATGTTAACTTTGTCTTTCTTTCTTATTTAGTGTTACTTCTCTCTTGGGGGCCATGCCCCTCTTTAAGATCTATAATGTATCTTTTTAATGCTATAAGACCTTCCTTTGTGTCAAATTTTAATATTCTAGGTCAATGGGAAGTACCTTGTTGGTTTTGAGGGTGAGTTTGTACGGAAAAAAAAATGTTGTTTTAAGGCTGTAACTTTTTATTGCATTGAGTTATGTAATTGTTGTATTGTAAAACTGTATTTTTTTTAAATTATCTGTTAAATCTATTTAATACCCCTTATATTTCGAGTCCCCGGCCCCATTGGTTTTCAGTGCTTTCCAAGACTTGTTTTTCCCATTCTCCTATTGTTTTACACTGTTATTCTGATGTTAACTTTGTCTTTCATTCTTATTTAGTGTTGCCCCACCAGTGGCTGAGAGGTTGTGCTCTCGAAGCTGGTAGACGGGAGGTGCTGGGTTCGATCCCAATCGCGCCCGTCGGCCTAATCGTTCGGAGTTTTCGTGGTTTTCTTCGAGCCGTGGATTTATCCATGCGTAAATACGGGTTAGGTTCCCTTAGAAAGACCCCCACGAAGGGCACTCCCCCCCGGGCCTATATCCCTAGTGTAGATAATTGGCCGTCAATAATCAACCAACCAACCATCTTATTTAGTGTTACTTTTCTCTTGGGTGCCATGCCCCTCTAAGATCTATAATGTGTCTTTTTAATGCTATAAGACCTTCCTTTGTGCCAAATTTTAAGATTCTACGTCAATGCGAAGTACCCTGTTGGGTTTGAGAGTGAGTTTGTACAGAAAAAAATGTTGTTTTAAGGCTGTAACTTTTTATTGCATTGAGTTAGGAGCTCAAAATTTTTACAAAACAATGAGGCCAGAGACCTTATTGTATTATATTAGTTTCAGCTTAATTGATGATACCAGATACAGCCATTTCTTAAACATGACAGACAGATGGCCAGAACAACATTGAATTATATCATTGATATACTGTAGTGGTGACTCTAGGCTAATTTGGCAGGGTGCAGTGCTTGGCAGCTCTTTTTAACTACTTTATGCATCCGACTGCCGTTTTAAGCTATTTTTTGCAACTGACAGCCTTTGCTCTTTTTCACACGTTCTTTAAGTCCTTTTCCTTATGAAATTCATCAATCTCTCTCGGAAGAAAAAATTGTGAATTTCGTCAATTGGTTAGGAAGAAAAATCAGGAAATTCACTGATCGGTCTTGGAAAAAAGATTGCAAAATTCGTTGATCGGTTGCGAAGAAAAATCTAAAAAAATTTCAGTTAGTCACAAAAAAAAAAAAAAAAAAAAAAATCAGTCACACAATAGGGGGAGGGATGGAGAATAAGGGAATTTCATCAATTTGTCACAGGAACAAACCGCAAAATTTGTCGATTGGTCGCAGGATCAAATATTATGAAATTCTACTGAAAAAGGAGACTTGAAATTAACCTGTTCAAAATGTGCCTTTTGAACAGCATACAAGAGCGCCTTTTTGAGAAAAGTGTGCCCTTTCTATTAAACTCTTGCCAGGTAGACCTTTTTTTTTCTGGAGTCATCTCTATACTGTATCTTACTAGTTATTATTACCGTAAAATACCGTTGATCCGCCCCAAATGCGAAAAAAAATGATAGAATAATCAGGGGGGGGGGGGGGGGGCGCTTACACGGGATTTAATAGAATAGTTAGTAATACGTATGGGTGTGTGTGGGGGTGGGGGAGGGTACATTAATTGTCGATCGTCGCAAAGTATGTATTTTTGTATTATAATGAAAATACAAAATAGAAAAACAGCAAAACTTCGCGATTAACAGCGATTTCAGATTATAGAAAATTCTGAATTTCAAAAGTTTTGAAATTAGAATGCATTTACATAACAAAAATAATATCTGTTATTAATATAGTAATAGAAAAATTAAAGGAACTTGATAACTAAAAAAAAAAAAACACAGAGAAATTGTAATTGAAAATGTACTAAAATGTTTTCTAAAAATAATAACATTTTACGTGGTGTCGCCATCTGTTGTTATAGCTTCGCGATTAACGGTGATTTCAGATTATAAAAAATTTTGAATTTCAAAGTTTTGAAACTAGAATGCATTTACATAAAAAAATAATATCTGTCATTAATATGGTAATAGAAAAATGAAAGGAACTTGATAATTTAAAAAATATATTAAAAAACACCGAGAAACTGCAATTGAAAATGTCCTAAAATATTTTCTAAAAATAATATTTTACATAGTGTCGCCATCTGTTGTAAATTAGGTGAGTTAATAACCGCATATATTTTTAAATCATGATTTCTGATCTATAAATATTAGATAAGTAATACAAATCACAAAAATAAATGTTATAACAAGAAAAATATTGCAAATGAAACCATTATTATCCAAAGTTGAAGAATATGCTAATAATGATAAGCTTGAATAAGACTTACAATTAATTTTAAAAAAATAACTTCGTAATTGCATTAACACATTTAAAATAGTGAAATATAAAGCAAATGCTATATACCACCTTTAAATATCGAATTAATTCACCAATTCAAATCATAATAAAGATAGCACACATTCAGCTGCCAGAAAGATAGCACAAATTTGACTTTGGCGCCATCTACTGATCAATCAATCAATAAATTTTTTGTGATTGGTTTTCATAATAATTTTAAAGATGACTATACATTCTTTGATAAAATAAATAGATTATTTTTTAATCAAAACATTTCACACACAACATCAAATACACATTTTTTAACTTATTTCATGAGAAACTTTCACTATCGATATTTTTATTACCTTCATGTCCTCATGAAGATAAATTTACAGCAAAACTAATGTTTGGTTATATTGCTTTTTCAGATTGGCAACAGTTGAAGTTGTGTATGTTACTTTTGTGTTTGTACACGTTTGCGATATATCAAAGAATTGTCACATCTTTCTGATCCGTCGAAAAAAAAAAAAAAAAAAAAAAAAAAAAAACACTCGCGAGATAAAATGTTTGGTATTGATCTTGACGTGCACGGCGAAATTTTTTTTGGGGTAAGGCACTTACTCGGGATTTTTTGAATTTTCCAATTTGTTTACAAAGTGAGGGGGGGGGGGGGGCTTAATCGGGAAGGGCGCATTAACGGTATTTTAGGGTAGTACTTATTTGTGTCTTTTTGATAGTTTGCTAAATTGTTGTACACATCTAAATAATTTTTTTCAGGTAGAAACTGTTCCTGTTGTAAATTCTGCTGCAGATGACAAAAAATTTAAAAAACAACAAAAAGCCAATTCAAACAAGAAAAAGGGAGAAAAAACTATTGGTAATAAAAAGCTCCATTTTTCTCCACATCTTTTGGTATCATATTATCTATATTTCACAAAGCATTTAATGATTTATTTCTTCTCATTCCTAATTTTATTATTTTACATTGAAGTGCCATTTAATGCATTCTTCAAAAAGCCAACTGTGACTGAAAATTAATTTAAACATGTCTGGCCACCCTGTCTGTATAACACTTTAATATTTATAAAAAAAGTTCTTGATTAAGAAGTGTGACCCACCTCCTTTTTAACACTTTCCAACCTAGTTGAAAAGTGTTTATGACTTCGGTTTGTCTGGCCGTCTGTCCGTGCTCTAACTCCCGTAAATATGCTCGGATTGCCCTGCAATTTTTATATGTTATAATCGTTATCTATAGCATGTTCCCTATTTCAACGGAAATGTGTAGCACTTATAGTTTTTTTACAGGGACGCTCAAAAGAATTCCGTTACATTGCGGTCTATGGGGGAAAATCATTTGCGGTTTATTTAAATAATGTTTCACTATTTTAAACGCATTGAAATTTATATATATCACTAAGGTGCATTAGAAGAAGCTTAATATGGAATAGGGTGTGCATAGCACTTATACTTACTTTACAGGGACAGTCAAAAGAATTCCGTTACATTACGTCTATGGAGAAAAATTGTCTGCGGTTTAATTAAATAATGTTTCCCTATTTTAAACGCATTGAAATTTATATAAGGTTCATTACAAGAGACTTACTACAGAATATTGTGTGTATAGCAGTCATCGTTCATTTACAGGGACACACAAAAGAATTCTCTACTGTATGTTAACAATAATTCCTGGAAGTGCGTTTTAAGTTACTGAACGCGATTTTAATTTTAAATCGCTTTTTGTATATTACGTGGTGTGTATAAATTCTGTAGATCCTATACAGGGAAGCACAAAAGTTCGGGAACATATTTCCGTATTATTTAACTCCAGACGGAGAATTTTAAACTGTGCTACGTGTTTCCTAACTGAACTAAAATTTAGCATCCTATGTAGTATATATACAAATCTATAGATCCTATACAGGGCTGAATAAAAGTATTCGGATTACTTAAATGTTATCTTTTAGCTTATTAAAGAGTATGATTCGTAAAATTATTTTGGAAGCGTTGGAAAGTGTTACATAATCTATGCTTGACGCATGATTTTTCTTTCTTGTTTCTGAATAAAGAGTTGAAGGAAGGTTATTGGGGAGCTTTAGCGAGCAGCGGGTAAACCCCCTAGTATTTAGTATATTTTTTTCCTCTGAAATTGAAATGACTGTATTATAGTAGATGTTCATTTTATGTTATGATGTGTATATCACAATGAACATTTGGTAAATGTATCTCAATAAATAGTGTGATCCAAAAAGGTGCATGATAATAATCAAAATAAAATGTTGCAAGGTTAGAACATAATTTTATTCAATATTAGTGAAATTGAATTCTTTCTTGCATTCTTGAAAGTTTGAGTTTTTGTCTGAAAAATTCTGATATAATTGCTACAATATAATTGTTTTTATTTTGTAAAATACTTGTTTATTTCAGTATCATAATTTTATGCTCTTAAAATTCAGATAATAGACATTTACTTTTTTCTTTAGATCAAATTTTAAAATCTTTGAGCAACTATTCAACAGCAGAAGAAAAGTTACAAGTACTATGTAAAAAACACGTTGAAGCCCTTGAAGAATCACGTTTAATGGAGCCTCGTATGAAACAGCTAGAAAGACAAGTTCAGTCTCAGCAAAAAGAAAAAGAACAATTACAAGCAGATCACAATAGAATGATTCTTGCTAAATCAAGATTAGAAAGTCTGTGTCGGGAATTACAGAGGCAAAACAAATGTGTAAAGGTGACAAAATATTCTTGAGACTTTCTTTTATTAATATATTGTTTCAGTTTTTATGTCTGTAAATTTAATTCAGTTAGTATGTATTGAAGGGTAGAAAGCTTTAGTACTTGCATCCCTGGCCGAAAGATATACCATGCCAACAATGGCACCTATAACAGTAATTACAATACCCCCAACCCTCCTCTTTTTTCTTTCTATTTTGTAACTGCTTAGTTAATATTATGCAGTTGCCATGTTACAGGGTTCATAAGATCCTTGAAAGTTATTAAAAATCTTTAATTTTTTATCCTTAAAAGTTTTTATTTTAATGTAAAATTTGCAAAAAGTTTTAAGACTATTTTTTTTCGTATTTTCATATTTTTTTTTCATATTGAAGGATCTAGAAACTAGAAATTTGGCATGGTAGTTATTTATAAGATGTGAATGCTCTCTAAGAACAAATTCTAAAACAATTCTAAATTTAAAAGGGTGAGATGAGCGAAAAGCGTTCTAAAAACATTCTAAGTTACAATTTCTATGGAGTCTCTGGAACTACAGAACCATTTTCAAAAGTGATGGTGGCAAATTCATGGTAACAGACCCTGCTATAACATAGGCTATATTTTATATCAGTACCACTACTACAGGGGGATGCAAGACTGAAAAATGTTCTAAAATTTCGATTTTTGTTTATACTGAAGAAACTTGAAACTTGAAAGTTAACATGGTAGTTACTTATAAGATGTAAATGCTCTCTAAGAACAGTTTCAAAAAAGTTTGAAATTTAAAAGGGTGAAATGAGCTAAATGTGTTCTAAAAACATTCTAAATTACAATTTCTATGGAATCTTTGAAACTACCGATTTTAAACGTAATTACTGTGTCACCATTTTTAATTGTCATTAGTAACTGTGTCACCATCTGTTTGACATATATTTTATGTCAGTGCCACTACCCTCAGGGGGTTGCTGGAACAAAGAACATTCTAAAATTGCAATTTTTATTGTACTGAAGAGATTAGAAACTTGAAATTGGGCAAGATAGTAACTTATAAGATATACATGCTCTCAAAGGACAATTTCTAAAAAATTCGAAATTTAAATGAGTGATATGAGGAAAAACTGTTCTAAAAACATTCTAAATTATGATTTCTATGGAATTGTTAAGGACAGAAACTTGAAATTTAACATGGCTGATACTTTTTAAAACACAAGTGCACACACAGAACAATTTTTTTAAAATAAATCAAAATTTAAAAGGGTAAAAAAGGAAAAAAGTTCTAAATTACGATTTCTTTTTTTTTTTTTACTAACAGGATTAGAAACTTCAAATTTGGCATGATGGTTACTTTTAAGATACAAATGCTCGCTAACAATGGTTTGTAAAGAAATTCAAAATTTCAAAGTGTGAAATGAGCGAAAAGCATTCTAAATTGCAATTACTACGGAATTGTTAGGGGGTAGAAACATAAAATTTTACATGGCGGCTGATTTGGTCGCACAAAACAATTTGAAAAAAAAAATTGAAATTTACAAGAGTAAAATGCGAGAGAAGCGTTCTAAAAATGTTCTAAATTACGATTTATTTGGAACTATTAAGGCTAGAAACTTAAAATTTCGACTGCATGTTTCTCATGTAAATGACCACCCAGAAGAGTTTACTAAAAATGTGAAATGTCAAAAGACAGGAGCAAAAAAAAAAAAACGTACTATAATTGCAATTTATGTGATACAGCTGGTATAAACCCTTCATATTTGGCATGGTGGTTACTTTTAAAATGTAAATGCTCGCTAAGACCGTTTTCTAAAAAAATCAAAATTTAACAGGCTGAAATGAGCGGAAAACGATCTTAAAAAGTTCTACATTATGATTTAATTGGATTTATTCGGGTTAGAAACTGTAAATTTAGTGTAGTTGTAACTTTTGAGATGCAGACGCTCGGTATGAACAGTCTATTAAAAATTCGAAGTTTAAAGGTTTAAACTGAGCGAAAAACGTTATAAATTATGTTTTTTCCTAAATTGTTAGCCATAGAAGCGTAGAATTAAACATGCTTGTTATTTTTTATATGTAAATGCTTCCACAGAACAGTTTTTACAAAATTCGAAATTAAAAAAAGGTGAAGAATCAAAAAACATTCCAAAATTGCGATTTTAGTGATGCTGCTGGTATAGGAAGTTGAAATTTGGCATGGTGGCTATTTTTAAGATTTCAGTGCTTGCTAAAAATGGTTTAAAAAAGATATTGAAATTTAAAATAGTGAAATAAGCTGAAAAAGTTCTAAAAACCTTCTAAACAATGATTTATCTAAAATTGTTAGTGATATAAACTTGAAATTTTACATGACTGTTACGTTAGAGACACAAATGCATCCATAGAACAGTTTTTAAAATTTTTGAAATTTTAATGTGAGCAGGAACAGAAAAGTTTTAAAATTGTAATTTCTGTGATACAGTCATTACAGAAATTTGCTTAATTAGTGTGGCTTAAATAGTAATTTCTGAATTATCTGTGGCAGTAAAATTTCCTCTAATGAAAATAGGCCAACGAATACCATTTGGCATTTTTCAAGGATTACACGAGCAAAGCTGCGGGTTTCGCTAGTAGTAGAATCATCTAATAAACTCCTTCCCGCTCCTAAAAAAATTCTGCTTCTCTCATATTTGCTCAAAAAAACTTCTGCTTCTCCGATTTTGCTTCCTTTCCCCAGTTCACAAAGTTTAAAATCAAAATTTTTTTTTTATTCCCCCCCCCCCCTCACCTGAAATGCTTTGCTTTCCCAGTCTTCCTCTCCAATACAAAGTACATAAAATTAAAAACTTTACAGCTCTTTAATGTATTTTCTTTTGTCTTATTTGCAACTTTATAGTAATGATAAATAAATAATCATCAAATCAAACTTTTCAGATGTGTAAGGCCACTTTTTAGATTCTTTTGGGCACTTTTGTTTTATTTTAAAAGTTATTATTATTATTTTTAAAGGCATTTTTAATATTTAAATGTCATGGCATTCTTCTCAATACGCAGTGAGTCAGTTTTTACTATTCAAGCAGATGTTTTAATGCAAAAAAGCAATAAGAGCAGAATTGTTTTGACTGAGGGGCAAGAAGGGTGCTATTTTTTAAATCAAAGGACGGGGTGCAGCACCCTCCTGAAACCATTTGGGTGAAACTATGTAATTCATGTAAGTGTTTCAAATGTCAGTAATATTCAGATACATCCAGAAATCCATCTGTAGGTATTTACATTCTTTTCACACGATTTACTTCCTTTTTGACATTAAACATTTTTTGTAGGTCTTCTTTTTACAATCTTTATTTAATTTAACTTGGTTTACGTATGTAAAGATGGAATTTCATAATTGATTTTTCACACACTTCCTGGTATGCTAGAATTATAAAAATTCTGTACACAGGTATGTTTCTGATGACTACAACTTTTCAATATTTTTAGAATTTAATTATAAATTAATTTTAAGAAAATTTTCATTAGCCAAGTGCAAGTATTAAATCACCAAATATTCTTTATGGTAATAACTGTATGCGGGTTATAACAACAACGGAGTTAATGATGTGCCAAGCCACGCTCACTAAGATATGCCAACTGGCTATGAAACTGCAACAATCAAATAGTTTAAACACTAAAAAGTAGAAAATAACAAATAAAGAGAGTAATGATGTCTTTATAAAAATACTTTTATCAATTAATTTAATATTACATAAATTATGATTATATCTTGATAAAATAATTTAGAAATCCCGATACATAGTTTAAATAATGCTGTTTTCTTCTTTCCCGTTTCATATCTTAAAAAAGAAACAGAGCAAAATTACAATTTAAAAAATAAATTCACCAATTTCTCACTTTCTACCAAGCATAAATCAAAGCAGTGAATTTTCCATAATCGGAGCCCATGCCAAATTAAATGTATTGTAACAGAATTTTTCTGGAAAAACGTGAATACCAGTCCTTAGATTAGGCGTGATTTTTACAATAAATATTGAAAACTTCTAAATGAGTGTTTTTAACTATTTTTACTTTTGTACGTATTTCTGTATGTGCCTGAAATTAAATTTCATCTATCCCATACTCCATACAAATGCTTGCCCCAGATTCTCCCTTTTTGATTGTTTCTATAATGCATAGTTTTATCTTGAAAGTAGTCTTATGTTTACATTTATATTGATGTTTTATTTTAATTTGGAAAAGGCTATCTGGACTAGATTGAACAAAGTCTAGCTTAATGAGATCTAGATTAATAGGTGTTTACTGTATTGAAGGAGGGGGGGGGGGAGGGATAATTTTATTACCAATTATCGAGAATTTCACTTTTTATTATATAGCAAAAGTGTAGCTAGCACTATATGTCTTATATATAGCATGCCCATTTAGAAAACTATTGTTCAAAAGTATGTGTGATAAGCAGATTTCTAGTTTCTTAGAAAGTTAAACACAAAATTCTGACTCTGCTTAAAAAAAAAATAGAAGAAGCTAGACACTTTTCTTTAAGTTGTAAGTAGGCAAAATATTTAATACTAAATGTGTTAAACTTTTTAAAAGTCTTAACTTTTAATATTTTAAAATATAATAACAAATTATGATTTTTAAATTTTCCTTTAATTAATGTACTATTACTATGCTTCTCTGGAAAGATGATCCCTGGCTTTAACATGAATCAAGTGCAATTCATTTTTTGAGAGGGTGGAAATTGGTTGAAAACCTGTTATGAGCTTGGTCATTGTAGGAAGAAATCAGTGTGTCTTTCATTTATTTCACTTACTCTCCATTTCTTTTTTCATGAATAGAATGTTTGATATCTCACCCCCTCAACTGGTTTCAGGGATTATCTCTCCAATATACTACATTATAAAATTAATTGCAGAAAGCTCACAAAATTTTCAAGGTATTTTATTCTGATCTTGCTATTTCGGTAGATTTTTTAAGTATTATTAGTTTGTTGAAATTTTTTCATGAGTGCAAAATGTTATATATATTTTTTTTTAATTATTATATGATTGTAATTTATTTTAAAATAAACTAAAAACAAATGGTAGCTAAAGTATTTATCAGCCACTAGCGATTAACTAAGTTTAGCAATTTTTAGCACAGTATATATTCTGAAATTTATTCTTCTATTCAAAACCTGCTCTTGATGTAAAATCTGGTGGTGTTGCAAATATATGGGATAGGATGAATAATGTAAAAAGAATCCATAGTATTCTTACCATAGCATTCTATGTTATATATTTTTTTAATATGCATCTTAAAATTGTTTCAGTATCTTTTGTAGATGTTCTCTGATAACTATTAAATTTATTCATATCTTATTGTAATAAATATTTTGTTCAGGAGGAAAACTTGCTTCGGATAAAAGAGGAAGAAGAAAAGAGGAAAGAAATAGCTAATAAATTTCAGTCGACTCTGACAGACATCAGTGCATTAATGCAAGAACATTCAAAAAAGAACCTTCAGCTTAGAGAAGAAAATGCAGAGTTGGCTAAGAAACTGAAAGCTTTGGTTGATCATTATGATACATGGGAAAAGGTAATAAATTCTGATGTGTATTTTTATAAATATTGTTTTATTTTTAAAACCATAATTCAGAATTCATATACAGCTAGAAAATCTGGAGTAAAAAAAAATGAAAACAGTTCAGTCTCAGGAAAAAACTTAATTTTTGTTCTAAAACTTGCAGTTGTGATCTATTTTTTTTATCAGTAATGTCTTAATGAGTTGTAATAAATAACATCTCATCAAGAGCGGATATTCATTAATATTCATACTGAAGCTTGTCTCATGTCATGAACCAAAAATTTGTATTTTAGTCATAAAACATAAAATTAAAGTTCTAGAATAACATGCAGTTAGATAATGTCATAATGATCATTTATATTTGTTCATTTGAATAATAAGTGTGATATGAGTTGTCATTTCCCAACTGGGCGGACAATGTCTGGGCCAGGATTCGAACCAGGGATCTCTTGGCTAAAGCTGCCAATGCTCTACCAACTGAGCCACCCGGATGAATCTGGAAGACCTAATTCACCCAATTAACCTTAGTGATCTGATATGATATCTGAATCAGCTCAACAGAATAAATTGCAGGTAATGAGACTAATGCGATTTATTCTGTTGAGCTGATTCAGATATCAGACCAGATGCTATGATCAATAAGGTTAACTGGGTAAATTAGGTCCTCCATATTCCTCCGGGGTGGCTCAGTTGGTAGAGCACTGGCAGTTTCAGCCAAGAGATCTCTGGTTCGAATCCTGGCCTGGACATTTTTCCTCCAGTTAGGAAATTACAACTCATATGATTTCTTTACCAATTTGAATAATTGTGTTAAAGTGAATCTAGAATAAGTGTGGTAGTTTAAATCGGGATGTGAAATTTCTGATCACGTGATGGGCATTAGCAACTAGAAATTTGAGGTTGGCAACTAGAAGGTAGTGTACATAAATAGCAGGGCTGTAATGAAGGGTATATGCCGTTTACTGTCAGAATTTTTTTTAAATTTTTTTTTAGAAGCTTCATGTACGTTTTATTTCTCAAATAAAGCTATAGTAAAGTGTATACTCTCTTAGCCTCTCCTAGCCTAGTATACTCTGTATTTTTTTTTAAATTGATAAATAAGCTATTGTTTTCAGATCTTGCAGCAAGATTTTACTTATTTTCGCACAAAAATTGATCAGTTGTTCCCCCACAGAATCTCCATTTCGTTACTTATTTGCAGAAAAGAGCTTTTTGTTTCTCCTATCCTTTGATCCGTACTTGACTGTATGATTACCTAAATGTGTCAGATTCAATTTCTAAATGTATTAGAACAAAAATATTTCATATTTTAGAATGAAATGTTGGTTTAAACTCAATACTATATTCCATTGACTTTTCATAATGGTGTTCGCATGGACATTTAACTTTTTTTGCAATGGAATGGAATGCTGCCAAATGTCAAAAAATGTCATTAAAAATTTTGGAACTATTAATTAAATTATTGATATAATTTGAATATTTTTGTATTAATAAATATTGATTTTTATATTTTATATAAATTTAATAAGTGTTACTGAAAAGTAAATTGCAATGAATAAATGACAAATAAAATAAAGATCTTCATTACATCTTCAAATGATAAGTAAACAATTTTCAACTAATGCAAAATTGTGGTGACCATTATCAGGAGTGATTGTGTTCCCGGTGTACCCTGGATTTTCGGGTTTATGAGATCGTTATGTTTAGTGGAAAAAGCTAATTGAAACTGAAAATGTGATGTAAAAAAGGACAAAAAATTCACCAAATATTAGTGATAAACATTTTACTTATGCGGGGACAGATTGTAATACAAAATGGCAAAATTTTACTGTTTCGAAATCATTTGGGGCCTATAAGCTCAAGGGGGAAAAAAAGGCAAAATTTTACTATTTGGGCATTATTTTGGATATGTGGACTCTAGAAGAAAAAAAAAAAAAGGCAAAAATTTTACAAATTTGGCATTGCTGTAGGTCATACAGATCTGGAAAATACAAGAGAAAGTAAGAAAAGAAAAAAAAATACAGAAACTTTACCATTTTTGCATTATTTCAGATTACGCAGACTTGGGGTGGAGAGGTCAACAATTTTTTGATTTCAGGGTTACGTTTAGGTCTCTCAGACCCAAAAAATCCAAAATAAAAGAAGAAAAAAGGCAAAAGTTTATTACTTCAGCATTATTTTAGGTCCTAAGGGCTCGAGAAAAAAACAGGCAAAAAATTACAATTTCAGAATTACTGCAAGTCACACAGATCAGAAAAATGTTAGGGAAAGAAAAAAAAGAAGAAAGCTTTACCATTTCTACATTATTTTTGACTCAGGGGGGGAGGGGGGGTGATAATTTTATAATATTTGCATTATTTCAGGTCCCGAAAACCTGAAGAAAAGAAAGAAAACAGGCAAAATATTTCAGCATTATTTAGAATCTAGTGGACTTGGGAGAAGAAAAAGCTAAATTTCACTACTTCGTAGATACCACAGCTCAGAAAGAAAAGGTTTGAAATTATACAATTCCGATGTTACTTTAGGTTATGCAGATCCTAAAAATTTGATGGAAAAAAAAGAAAAAAAACTTTCCGTGTTATTTCGGGTCCCAATGACTTTGGCATAGGGGAAATTTTACAATATACCACATTATTTCTCGTGTACTCATAATATAAGTGCGAAATTTTATAATTGCCATGTTATTTCGGGTTTTGTAGATCGGAAAAATCTGAAAGAAATAAAAAAAAAGTAAAAATTTACAATTTCTGAGTTACTTTAGGTTTCATAGACCAAAAAATCTGTAGGAAATAATGGAAAAAAAAAAAAAAAAAAGAAGCGTAAATTAAGATTTCAGTGTTAATTTGAACTCGAAAATACTAGCAAAAAGAAGAGAGAGAAAAAGTGAAAATTTTACTATATGATCAGAAAGTTTTTAAACAAAGCTATTCCAGATGTGCAGCATATATGCAAATATTATTTTAGAGAATTCTTTATTAATTAAATTATCTGCATTTAATCCTTTTATAAGAACTGAAACAGCAATATTTTCAGCTCTAATGCTTCTTTGCCAAATGTAATTTCCAAGAAAGAGACATTTGAAATGGACTTAGAACTGAGGCAATACCAGACTGGTGGTTCTTTCATTTTTTTTTAAACAAATCTAATGGTGTTCTAGACAAAAAAGATAGAACTTAAAGAAGGAAATACTCTGTCATTTAAAAAATATATTAAATCAAATCAATTTTAATATGCTTTCACAAACCGTTAGTTGGGAGCACATTTAGTTTAATGGATAACATTATATTTGACAACAAAACATCTTTAAATATTGAAACAGTAGATTCAGTCCAAACTGTAAAATATTATCAGAGTTCTTTTAATTAATTTTGGCTAAAAGAAGCATAAGCCTATAAACAGAGAACAGTCTGCAATTTGTTTAATAGTTGGTCTACTTATCAGTGGACACTTTCGAAGAATAATACTTCAAAGCTTGCAAATATATCTCGAAACCATTAGATTCTTCACCTCAATGCTATTATGCTTAGATACCAACATCTCTGAAAATTCCAGAGTTTCTCCGGAAATGTAGTTAAAGTGCAGTAGTATGCTAATAAAGTTGAAAATATGAAAATGGAGGGAAAAAAAAATAATAATTTCCCTATCGCATTTTGATTTCAGTTTCCCCATGATTCCCGATGTCCCCAAGTCTGTGATGTGATTTTTTCACAGAATTCCTCAAAGTCAATATTTTTTAAATTAATAATTGTAAAAGGGGAAAAAAAATACTAGCTAAAAAATAGTTTTGAAACAATTAAAAGATGCAAATTTCACCTACTGGTTGCAGATGAAATCACGAATTTCTTAAATTGGGCATGAAAAATAATTGCAAATGCCGTTAATCATTTACAGGGGGAAAAACATGTATTTCATCAATTTAAAAAAATGCAAATTTTGCCAATAGGCTGCAGATAAAATTGCGAATTTTATAATTCGGGCATGAAAAATAATCGTGGTTTTCATCAAGAAAAAATTGTGAATGTCATCAATCGTTCGCGGGAAAAAAAATTTGAGAATTTCTTCAGTCGCTCGTGAAAAAAAAATCAGAAAAATAGTCAGTTGGTCGTAAAAAATAAATTGCAAATTTCGTCGATCAGTCGCAGCAAAAAATCGCAAAATTAGTCGATCAGTTAAGAATTTTTTACTCTATAGGCATAACACAATTTTTAAAAAGTATAGTTTGAAGGAAAAAAATGGTGTTGTTAGTGGGCAATCTAAAAAAATATATTAAATATGAAAAATCTACTAGACTTTTCAATTAAAAAAATAATGTCATATGTTCTGAAATCCTGTGAAGCAAGGGTTGGATCCCCTGATATGTTCAATTATCGAGAATGAAATTTTTTGCTTAATGCATTAATTTTTCTTTAAATCTTACTGGTAACAGCTACTATTTTTATAAAATTTACACTGACAATGACTTAATTTTGTCACTTACCTGCAAAAAAAGGCGACACAACTCCAAAAAAACCATTTTGTGTATTATTGCACCTAATAGGTGTGTGTGAGGTGCATCTTGCTACATGAAAGTGTCATAAGTGTAGTTATCCGGAAAACTGCTAGATTCACTATATGTCCATTTGTCACCTTACAAAGGGGCAAATTGTGTGTGGGGAGGAATTTACTCAATCTTCAATTTTAAGGGTTTTGTGTTTTTATGCATGCTTTTACAGCTGCATGCAGAGTTTTAAGTGCTAGAATTTTATGTTACAGTAAAAACATGTGAGTCTGCTTTTTGAGTTCTATTGAGTTTTGAGTTTCTATATTTTTGAGTTGTGTCACTTTTATTGCAGGTGAACAATATGTTCTGTAATAGAATTTTCAACATTTTAATTTACAAATACTCTTATTTTTACAATTTAAGAGTTGTTTTTGTTCAAATGATTTTGTTAGCCTTTTAAGGTTGGGGGGGGGGGGGGGAGAGAAATTTACTCAATCCTCCAAACCTCTTGTATATCTTCATTTTTAAGGGTTTTATGTTGCAGTAAAAACATTTGAATCTTCTTTTGCTTCTATATTTTTTAATTGTGTCACTTTTCTTGCAGGTGAACGATATGTTTTGTAATAGAATTTACAACATTTTAATTTACAAATGCTTTTATTCTTACAATTTAAGAGTTATTTTTGTTCAAATGATTTTGTTAGCCTTTTAAGGCTATATATATATATATATATATATAGCCTTAATATATATATATAGTATTTGTTGATTGTAACAGAAATTGGAACATTTTGAAAAGGAAAATTGATGATTTTATTTAAATTATTATTTTTGTAGCTAACATATGAATTTGAAAGTAGATCTGCTTAAACTCAGGGTTTTATAATTGGGCAGTTCCATATGTGATGCACTGACATTTTGAATTGTAGAATTAAGTTAAAACAATTACCCTGAAGCTATTTTCAAATGAAAATTGACTTTTCAGTTTGCACATAACTGTTATTGATTAAAAGATTTTTAAAAAATATGAAACAATTTTTTTAAACTATTTTTTCTTTCATTTTTGAGTAATTTCTTATTGTGTGATGGAATGCCTTTTTTGCTACCATGACTCTAACCTGGTATTTAAAACTGGAAACTTTTGTGAATTAAGAAGCCATTCAGTTTTTAAACTAATACATATCTTAAATATGATGCATAAGCAATATAAATTTATAATTTAGAGCAACCTACCTGTCTAGTGTTGTAGTTATTAACTGTCATTTGACGTCAGGGAATGACTGAAAGTTTCTTAAACATTTATTAAAAGAAAATCGACTAAAATAATAAATTTCATGATTTTTTTATTATCCAGAATGATTATAAGAAATTACATTATATAACAATTCGCATCTAACAGCTTTTTCAAAAAAATATCGAGCACGATTACCTAGTTTATTTTGCATGCATTATTATCAAGTGTATGGCATTAAGACTGTAAATCGCTAAATATTTTACTACATGCATTCGTTTATTAAGAAAATACAAAATAAACAACAACTACTTTCTTTTTCAGTTTTTTTTTTTTTTTTTTTTTCGGGAATACTATTTGTACAAAACTGCAAATATTTTATTTTTCAGCTATAACTTAAACGTTTTGAATCTAAAACATTAATTTGAAAACTTGGAGTATATTTTGATACATTTTTAAACTTTGATCAATTTTTTTTAAAATAATTTTTATAAAGTTGACACTTTTATAGAATTGCCCAATTGCAGTCTCCACATTTAATAAAATCAGATATTTAACTTTGATTTGGGGAAATTTACATTCCTTCTATATTCATGTATGTTTCTGAAATAAATATGAATTTGCTTCCTAAGTCCCACATATATATTTCTTATGTATTACTGACCTGTCCTAAAACCTGTTGAAAAAAGTTTGTACAACATTTAATGCGTATTTAAAAAGTATATTTAAAAGTATAATTAAAAGTGTATTAAAAAGTATATTTAAAAAGCGAATGAGACATTTTACTCATAATACAATTTATGCTGTTACTGAAAGTGGATTTCTAAACATGTTGTTTTTATATTCTAGTTGTTGTAATATTATGATTCTTGAAAGATTTATTCATACTAAGTCAGTGTATATTTAAACTCAAAGAAGAAATAGAATAATTTTCTATAGTTATATCTCACATATTTTTATTACTATAAATAAAATATGGAACTAAGTATTGCAATTTAAAATCATTATATTTATTAAAAATTGTAAGTACTTTCGTGTTATAGTGGCCCCCGAGAATGAGTTGTTAAGCAACCAAAATTTATCGCCAAATTATAAAGCATATATGACATTACAATAATATATGATGTATGTAACATTTTGTGATGCATATTGTCCAGTTATAGTCATATATGACGTGTGTGTAAGATGTATATGTTATATGTATGGCATATAAGACATAAATAATATGTATATAATGATATATATGAGCATTAGAAGTATATATGTACGTATATATGAGGTATATATAAGCTTTGCTATGATCTTTTCAAAATCATAACTGCAATCTCTGCATACTCGTAACTGTGGGGGCAGCTATAACACAAAAGTACCAAATTATACAATACATAATTTATGTTTTTATGTAAAATGTTTTATTTAAATCTTTAGATCTTTAAACTTTGAAAAGGTTTTAAAAAGTGAATGAGACATTTTACTCATAATACAATTTATGCTGTTACTGAAAGTGGATTTCTAAACATGTTGTTTTTATTAGATTCATTTTCATGATACATTTTTAATGAAACATGATTTTTTCTAGCACATGGAAAAAATTGTACAACAAAACCACCTAGAGGCTCAGTTAGCTAAAGCAAAACATGCCAAAGTAAATTTGGTGCTCAAACAGGAGACTGAGAAGTTCCTTAAAGAGAAGCAGGCCCTATTAGAAAATATGAGTGAACTGCAGAAACGATGCACGCTACTTACATCAAATGAATTGAAGCTTCGGACTGAATTAGGAGATTATACATCAAAGTATGAAGAATTCCAGACAGTTCTAAACAAGAGTAGTCAAGTGTTTGCTTCATTTAAAACTGATATGGAAGCAGTAAGTATCTCAAATGCATTTTGTTTTCAAATTGAAAGTGTGTCAGTGTATTTAAATTTAGCTGTTAGAAAACAGTGGGACATTTTCCAACATGCAATCACCTGAAAATTGAGATGATATATGGCACTGTGCAATATAAGTAAATAAAACAACATTTTGAGCATTGAAAGCATTACGAACTATTGTATACTACTTTTGGTAACATTCAGCATACTACCATCAGTACCTTGATCACGGTATGCATTGACATACTGATGATAGCATATACTGATGACAGTACACTGAATGCTAGTGAAACTAGTATGAAATAATAGGTAAATATTTTGGTGCTCAGAACGGTTTTCAACCCAAAAAATCCAGTGGCCACAATTGTAAAACAAACACATAAAAACAGTAGTGTTTATATAGGGTAAAAAACTGAAAAAAAAAAAAAACTGCGGAATTCAAAGTGTAAAGTAATTTATTTAATATAAACACATGCACAACAAAATTTGAATATTTATTAAATCTTAAGTCACAGTCAGAAGTCAAAGTTGGGCAAGATACGGTTTAAAAAAATATGTATATAAGCTAAGCAATCATGATAGCGGGGAATATCTTAAAAACAATATTTCTTATTTTGATTTTGCCAGACAAAAGTACATATGAAAGAAAATCTGAATTTGTGAGATTATTTTGCACTATAATAATCAAAACACACTTTAAACATTTGTTTATATGTATATTTAAATCACAGTCTATGTAAAATTATCAGATTCAAACTGTTACGAATAACATTGCTATTCGAATATATTTAATAGTTTGCTGTGTTAAACAGATCATTCTGAAATGTTATTAAAAGATAATAATAATCTTTGTTATGTGTTTTGGTCTTAATCTTTAAAAAAAATATCAACATTTTACGATGGGGACTGGGAATACTAGAAATTGTTTACTTTTAAATCACGTGGCGACTTGAACACCGAAAAGTTAGTGGCCATAGCAAAAAATTTAGTCATCACGTGGCGACTGGCGACTGTGAATCTGCACCTATACTTATAACGTAATCATATGCTTGTTTAGTGGTTAGACTATTAGTGAAGAGGTACCAGTTTTGACTTCTAATTTTGATGTAAGCATTAAAGATGAGACAGGCTCGAGTTTTATACCCAAACTTCGAGCTTAGCCTCGCACTCAAAGTGCAAATTTTATTTATTCACAAATTGATAAAGGGGAAAAAAACAAAAAAAAATCAGTTTAAAAAAAAAAAACTGAATTATTATTGAAGAGATAGATATAAGGATCATTCCATGTCAAATCAACGAAAAAAATGCAATTTTTGGATCTTGACATCTCAGATTTCATAATTTTTTGTTTAGAGTTTGTATCCATGTAGTATATGAAAATCTAAATTTTTTAATTTTTTTTCTTGGTGTTTTTTTTTTTACAAAATTTTAAAAATGGCCAAAAGTGCCAAATTTAACCAAGTTTTCAATCACACAATCCTCTACAATTCTGTAACAAATTGGTCTAGAGATCTCAGTTATATTTTATTTGAAAGCTCTTTTTATGGGCTTTAATATGATATGCATCACTAACTGTGTATGTATTTGTAGGTTTTATACAGTGTTGTACAAAATAATTCAAGTACATTCCTTCTATAAGTAGAAATTGCTGAAGGTGAATTTTCAACCTATTATGCATTTTCTTACTAAACTAAATCTTAGCATACTATATAGAATATATACAAATCTATAGATCAATTACAGGGCTGAACAAAAGAGTTGGAGTACTTTTCCGCCTATGGAAGATAATGGCTAAAATCTTATTTTCATATGTGTTTGTGCATTTTCTAAAATGATTACTTAGGTATCTTATTTACCTTATTATTCAGCAATGTTTTGTTAAAATATTGTGGAAGTGTTGGAAAGTGTTTCATAATCTATACTTGATGCATGATTTTTCTTTCTTGTATGTTCTTTATCCTGGTTGTTAGTGCATACTGCATACATGGTGATATTTGATAGTACCACTAAACAGTGTTGTAGTCGTTAAAAAAAAAAAAAAAAAGTATAAATATAACGGTATCTGGGGATCGTGATGAATATAAAAGGAAAAATTAATAAAGGGTGAATCACCAGCGACTAGCACCGGAGTGATCCAGAAAACCTAAAAATTTAGACAAAACATATATTCAACACTTTCCCCAAACACCATTATAGGCATGATCGTAAGTAGCAGCACATAATGCGATGCCATAAAAGTTAAGTTTGAAATTACGTTAAATTCATAAGGTTAAATCTTAAGTTATAATATACTTATATAAATTAGGAAGTAGAACTTTTTCTATTACCTCAAACAGAGCTGAAACACATAAATATAAATGAAAGAAAAGATAACTCACCAAGATCAAAGTACAAAACTGTCATTTATTCACAAGTGCACTCAATAAATAAAACACAAATTCCACTTGAAATTTTTCTTTTTACACTTTATACAATGAATATATATTTACTTCTTTAAAAATTTTAAGATTAGATATCTACATTAATCACATCGTTATTTTTTTCTACATAAATACATTTTATCTCATGGGTGGTATATTATTATATCTGAGATAGTTAATCTTATTATCAATTCATATATGATAATGATGAAATATTATAGAGTTGAATTTAAATTATCTTTGCTTAAGTTCAGTGTTCAATTTAATATTAATTAAGTTTCTTTCATAGTTCCTTAGTCATAAAGATGAATTCGACACATTAGTTCTAAAGTTAATTGAGGGTAAATAGTAGAGCTGTGGAAGTTAAAGATTAAATTTCACTGTATGAAGAATTTTCAGCCGCCAGTATATGAAATACGATGATGACAAAATTTCATTCAGCCGCTTTGTAAAGAAGCATCAATCGGATGTAGATATCCTTAGTTGCCGAAGATATCAAGATCTAAATTAAGGAGAAAGCATCCATTCGGAGACTATAATCATTCTGAAGATGTGCAGAAAAAATACGTATTATCTAATTATCTTGACTTCTCATATATATTTGTAAACAGCACAAGAGCACTTGAATTCACCATGACGCTGGAAGTAAGTTAAAAATATGTTGTATATATCTTAAAACCAAAAGCTAAATTGTTAAAGATTAGTAGGAGCACCTTTTTCCTGATCATTATCAATGATGGCTATAACATTTACAGTTGAATGAACTTAATAAAAATGAAGAAATAATTTAAGGAAGAAATATATCTTGATGTATGACATTCATTGTTTTCACCGCAAGCCAAAATGGCTTAAGCTCCGAAGAGCAACATCTAGCGCACGCTACATCATACAAAGTTTTTTTTTAGGAACTGAAAGAGTCTTCACAGTTTCCCACTCAGGTAAAACTCGACGGCGGTTACGGAACAACCAATGAAAAAATCCGAACCGTCTGAATGTCAGTGAACAAGCCCCAACAGACCACAGTCAAAGTTACAGTCAGACGTTTCACTGACACTTCCAACCCTAGCAACAGCATTAAATAGTATTTAGAACATTCGATCGCGACCTTGGAGCGCTGTCAAAACGACCTTGTTCAAAATCCGCGGGAAGAAAGGTTCTTGTTTACTTGAAACATCTAAATACTCATCAATGGCGTCTGATCGCAAATCTCGACGAAATTCAAAACAGAAAAAACGAAAGTAATTAAAAATCTATAACTGCCAAACTAATGGATGAAAACAAATGAAATTTTAGCAATCTAAATAAAATTAAAATTTCTTTCCACCAGATATGTTTTTGAAAGTAAAATATTTAAATTAAGAAATTTTGAAAAATGATTATTGGACTTAGAAATTTTGAAATGAAATATGGAAAAGTTCGCGATTCTGAAAGAATTTGCCTGAATTAAAATAAATGAATTTGAACTTTCTGAAAAGAATAAAATTAACAATTAACCAATTTTTTAATCAATATTATTAAAAAGGAAATATACTATATTTTAGAATAATTTATTTTAGACTGTATATTATTTAAAAGTTAGAAAAAGTAAGTTATAAATATTTTGTTTTTAGATAATTTGAAATGAAGTTTAATTAATATTGCAAAGTGAATAAAATGTAAATTAAATTGAATGAATAAATATCCTAAAACATATGTAATGGAAAGATTCTGAAATTAACTTATATTCACCAAAAGTAAACAATTTAAAAAGAATGTTTGATTTAAAATGCAAAAATGAAATTTAGCTTAATTAATTTAAATGAATTTTAATGAGTTTAATTAAATTGATGAATAAATTAAGGTTAAATATTAAAATACTGAATAAATTAAGAGTCAAATTTTTAAATCATAACATTATGTTATAGCCATCATTGATAATGATCAGGAAAAAGGTGCTCCTACTAATCTTTAACAATTTAGCTTTTGGTTTTAAGATATATACAACATATTTTTAACTTACTTCCAGCGTCATGGTGAATTCAAGTGCTCTTGTGCTGTTTACAAATATATATGAGAAGTCAAGATAATTAGATAATACGTATTTTTTCTGCACATCTTCAGAATGATTATAGTCTCCGAATGGATGCTTTCTCCTTAATTTAGATCTTGATATCTTCGGCAACTAAGGATATCTACATCCGATTGATGCTTCTTTACAAAGCGGCTGAATGAAATTTTGTCATCATCGTATTTCATATACTGGCGGCTGAAAATTCTTCATACAGTGAAATTTAATCTTTAACTTCCACAGCTCTACTATTTACCCTCAATTAACTTTAGAACTAATGTGTCGAATTCATCTTTATGACTAAGGAACTATGAAAGAAACTTAATTAATATTAAATTGAACACTGAACTTAAGCAAAGATAATTTAAATTCAACTCTATAATATTTCATCATTATCATATATGAATTGATAATAAGATTAACTATCTCAGATATAATAATATACCACCCATGAGATAAAATGTATTTATGTAGAAAAAAATAACGATGTGATTAATGTGGATATTTAATCTTAAAATTTTTAAAGAAGTAAATATATATTCATTGTATAAAGTGTAAAAAGAAAAATTTCAAGTGGAATTTGTGTTTTATTTATTGAGTGCACTTGTGAATAAATGACAGTTGTACTTTGATCTTGGTGAGTTATCTTTTCTTTCATTTATATTTATGTGTTTCAGCTCTGTTTGAGGTAATAGAAAAAGTTCTACTTCCTAATTTATATAAGTATATTATAACTTAAGATTTAACCTTATGAATTTAACGTAATTTCAAACTTAACTTTTATGGCATTGCATTATGTGCTGCTACTTACGATCATGCCCAAATAAATATAACGGTATCTGGGGATCGTGATGAATATAAAAGGAAAAATTAATAAAGGGTGAATCACCAGCGACTAGCACCGGAGTGATCCAGAAAACCTAAAAATTTAGACAAAACATATATTCAACACTTTCCCCAAACACCATTATAGGCATGATCGTAAGTAGCAGCACATAATGCGATGCCATAAAAGTTAAGTTTGAAATTACGTTAAATTCATAAGGTTAAATCTTAAGTTATAATATACTTATATAAATTAGGAAGTAGAACTTTTTCTATTACCTCAAACAGAGGTGAAACACATAAATATAAATGAAAGAAAAGATAACTCACCAAGATCAAAGTACAACTGTCATTTATTCACAAGTGCACTCAATAAATAAAACACAAATTCCACTTGAAATTTTTCTTTTTACACTTTATACAATGAATATATATTTACTTCTTTAAAAATTTTAAGATTAGATATCCACATTAATCACATCGTTATTTTTTTCTACATAAATACATTTTATCTCATGGGTGGTATATTATTATATCTGAGATAGTTAATCTTATTATCAATTCATATATGATAATGATGAAATATTATAGAGTTGAATTGTGTCGACGGCACGAATTAAATATAACGGTATCTGGGGATCGTGATGAATATAAAAGGAAAAATTAATAAAGGGTGAATCACCAGCGACTAGCACCGGAGTGATCCAGAAAACCTAAAAATTTAGACAAAACATATATTCAACACTTTCCCCAAACACCATTATAGGCATGATCGTAAGTAGCAGCACATAATGCGATGCCATAAAAGTTAAGTTTGAAATTACGTTAAATTCATAAGGTTAAATCTTAAGTTATAATATACTTATATAAATTAGGAAGTAGAACTTTTTCTGTTACCTCAAACAGAGCTGAAACACATAAATATAAATGAAAGAAAAGATAACTCACCAAGATCAAAGTACAACTGTCATTTATTCACAAGTGCACTCAATAAATAAAACACAAATTCCACTTGAAATTTTTCTTTTTACACTTTATACAATGAATATATATTTACTTCTTTAAAAATTTTAAGATTAGATATCCACATTAATCACATCGTTATTTTTTTCTACATAAATACATTTTATCTCATGGGTGGTATATTATTATATCTGAGATAGTTAATCTTATTATCAATTCATATATGATAATGATGAAATATTATAGAGTTGAATTTAAATTATCTTTGCTTAAGTTCAGTGTTCAATTTAATATTAATTAAGTTTCTTTCATAGTTCCTTAGTCATAAAGATGAATTCGACACATTAGTTCTAAAGTTAATTGAGGGTAAATAGTAGAGCTGTGGAAGTTAAAGATTAAATTTCACTGTATGAAGAATTTTCAGCCGCCAGTATATGAAATATGATGATGACAAAATTTCATTCAGCCGCTTTGTAAAGAAGCATCAATCGGATGTAGATATCCTTAGTTGCCGAAGATATCAAGATCTAAATTAAGGAGAAAGCATCCATTCGGAGACTATAATCATTCTGAAGATGTGCAGAAAAAATATGTATTATCTAATTATCTTGACTTCTCATATATATTTGTAAACAGCACAAGAGCACTTGAATTCACCATGACGCTGGAAGTAAGTTAAAAATATGTTGTATATATCTTAAAACCAAAAGCTAAATTGTTAAAGATTAGTAGGAGCACCTTTTTCCTGATCATTATCAATGATGGCTATAACATTTACAGTTGAATGAACTTAATAAAAATGAAGAAATAATTTAAGGAAGAAATATATCTTGATGTATGACATTCATTGTTTTCACCGCAAGCCAAAATGGCTTAAGCTCCGAAGAGCAACATCTAGCGCACGCTACATCATACAAAGTTTTTTTTTAGGAACTGAAAGAGTCTTCACAGTTTCCCACTCAGGTAAAACTCGACGGCGGTTACGGAACAACCAATGAAAAAATCCGAACCGTCTGAATGTCAGTGAACAAGCCCCAACAGACCACAGTCAAAGTTACAGTCAGACGTTTCACTGACACTTCCAACCCTAGCAACAGCATTAAATAGTATTTAGAACATTCGATCGCGACCTTGGAGCGCTGTCAAAACGACCTTGTTCAAAATCCGCGGGAAGAAAGGTTCTTGTTTACTTGAAACATCTAAATACTCATCAATGGCGTCTGATCGCAAATCTCGACGAAATTCAAAACAGAAAAAACGAAAGTAATTAAAAATCTATAACTGCCAAACTAATGGATGAAAACAAATGAAATTTTAGCAATCTAAATAAAATTAAAATTTCTTTCCACCAGATATGTTTTTGAAAGTAAAATATTTAAATTAAGAAATTTTGAAAAATGATTATTGGACTTAGAAATTTTGAAATGAAATATGGAAAAGTTCGCGATTCTGAAAGAATTTGCCTGAATTAAAATAAATGAATTTGAACTTTCTGAAAAGAATAAAATTAACAATTAACCAATTTTTTAATCAATATTATTAAAAAGGAAATATACTATATTTTAGAATAATTTATTTTAGACTGTATATTATTTAAAAGTTAGAAAAAGTAAGTTATAAATATTTTGTTTTTAGATAATTTGAAATGAAGTTTAATTAATATTGCAAAGTGAATAAAATGTAAATTAAATTGAATGAATAAATATCCTAAAACATATGTAATGGAAAGATTCTGAAATTAACTTATATTCACCAAAAGTAAACAATTTAAAAAGAATGTTTGATTTAAAATGCAAAAATGAAATTTAGCTTAATTAATTTAAATGAATTTTAATGAGTTTAATTAAATTGATGAATAAATTAAGGTTAAATATTAAAATACTGAATAAATTAAGAGTCAAATTTTTAAATCATAACAATATGCTGCAGTTTTATTTGAAAAACAAAGGATATATGGAGTTTCTTTTAAAAAATCTAGAAGATATATGGCATATATCACTATATATACCTTCCACTACAGTCCTGGCAGTAAAGCAACTGTTCAATTTAGAGCCTAATGCTTACACAACTGCTTGTCACACTCTTGCTGTGCCTCTGCATTTAACATAGTCTCAGTTTTCTTTTTATTTAACTGATATGTTTACCAAAAACTTTTGTTTAAAAAATGCTGAAGAATTTCCTATATATTAAGGTCTACCAGAAAATTCTGTCAATTAATTTAGATCTAACAGATAATTCTAGGTCTACAGGAATTAACTTCTAATAATTAACAGACAGAATTTCTTAGTATGGACACAATTTTCCAATAAACCTAATAATAAGACAGATCTATATTGTTATTATTATCATCTGTGCTTTACATCATGATGGTGCTAATATGCATTTACAAAATAAGTATGTAATTGAAACTAGAACTGGAGATAAAAAATTAAGGACGATTTACTTATGAATGTAAAATAATGAACTATTAAAAAATTTTTCACTTGAATTTTGGTACTTAACAGCTATCTAAACGATTACCATACTCATGTATATGTATTTATGTACCATACTTATCTGGCAATTTTTTTTTCCACCTCATGCTCCCAGTCAGTTTCTTTCTTGTCTTTTTTTTTTTTTTTTTTTTTAACTATTTCTTAAATAAATCATTTTTGACAACTTGAAAGCAAGTCGTTAAAATAATTTGATTATATTTTTATTTTATAATACATGTAAGAAAATTCTACATATTTTTATTTTTAAAAACTTTTTTTTTCAGACTTCGAAAAAAATAAAAAAACTTGAAAAAGAAACTAATGTTTATAAACAGAAATGGGAAAGTAGCAATAATGCTCTACTTGGAATGATTAATGATGTAAGTAAAATATATTTTTATTTCAATTCTTTAATGAACTTTTTTTATGTGTATCTCTTTTGTCATTGTAAACAGTTAAATACAATATCATTTCAATGTTTCATAATGTAAATATGTATACATAAATATATAGATACATATATAAATACATATTTTTTGTTTTTATTCATATCCAGCGATGTCACGGACGCGCTATAGCGCGTAAATTACGCGAAAAATTGGAGTTGGGACGCAAAAAAATAGTTCTTACGCGTCCCATGGGACGCGTAAATTTCGTCGAAATATCTCGAAAGAAACGGCAAATTTCGTCACAGGATCGCCCAAAAACGGCAAATTTCGTCGAAGTATCTCGAAAAAACGGTAAATTTTGTCGAAATATCTCGAAAAAACGGTAAATTTCGTCGAAATATCTCGAAAGAAACGGCAAATTTCGTCACAGGATCGCCCAAAAACGGCAAATTTCGTCTAAGAATCTCGAAAAAACGGCAAATTTCATCGAATAATCTCGAAAAAACGGCAAATTTCATCGAAGAATCGTCAAAAAAACGTTAAATTTCATCGAAGAATCTTGAAAAAACGGCAAATTTCGTCGAAATATCTCGAAAAAACGGTAAATTTCGTCGAAATATCTCGAAAGAAACGGCAAATTTCGTCACAGGATCGCCCAAAAACGGCAAATTTCGTCGAAGAATCTCGAAAACACGGCAAATTTCGTCGAAATATCTCGAAAAAACGGTAAATTTCGTCGAAATATCTCGAAAGAAGCGGCAAATTTCGTCGAAGAATCTCGAAAAAACGGCAAATTTCGTCGAAGGATCTTGAAAAAACGGCAAATTTCGTCGAAGGATCTAGAAAAAACGGCAAATTTCGTCGAAGGATGTCGGAAAAAACAGCAAAATTTCATCAAAGGATCTCGAAAAAACCGCGAATTTCGTCGAAGAATCTCTGAAAAAACGCGAATATCGTCCAAAGGCCAAGGGAAAAATGCGAAATTCACTCAGCCTGAAATCGACTCTAATCAAAAGTTGGCCTACAACAACAAAAATAGTGCTGAGAGAGGATCCCCCCCCCCCTCTTTCTGCAGTAACGTAACCTTTCAGAAAATTTGCTGTGAATTTCAGAATTTTTTTTTTTAAAATTCAGAATCACTCCTGAAACTCCTTTCCAAAGAAAATGTTTGATTCTAACACAGATCTATGCTGACAAATAATCCAATGGGAAGTTTAATCAAAGTATCCATTCATTCAACAAAAAGTGCCCCTTTACTCAACAAGAGTATTCTTTTATCCAACAAAAATGTCCTTTTAAATAAATCCGTCCTCCCCCTTTTAAAAGAAATGCAAATATTAGTGATACTTGTTATCTTCTACACTCAAATAATCATTATTTTATAATTAAGCATTTACATTAAAAAAAAGGCAAAGAAAATTTCTTAATAGCTAAAAAAAAAACTTATTTGATTGGGAAATACTGGTTTTAATTATTTATTATTTAATTATTATCAAAACAATAACTATTGCATTCCTCTTTTCCAAATAAACAAATTCACTTGTTCCTTTAAAATATGAATTTGAATTATTATAAATGGGGACCCGCTTTTTTAAAAAAGGGACCCAGATATTTGAAAATCCTGGGTCCCTGGGACCCAGGATTTTTAGGATCCAGTGACATCACTGATATCCAACTCTAGAAATGCCAAATATTGATTCACCAAATTTATCGTTGTGAGTGTGACACTCATTGTTGTTGTACGTAAAGGATTTAAAGCCCAAGCTTTTATCTGACATAACTTTTTGTAAAAGTTGCTTTTGTTTATCTTAACACATAGTATAAAGTAGTATAAAGTTTTTTTCAAACAATTTTCTAGCATTTAAAAAATATATTTATACATTGTGGATGTGACATTAAAAATAGGGATGCACCGAATAGTGATTTTGGCTGAATACCGAATATTCGGCCTACAGGTTAGCTGAATACCGAATATTCGGCCAGCTGAATAGTAACTGTCAAGCTGAATATTCGGCCGAATATTTTTATATTTCATAGTTTAAATGGCATTAAAAAGTTAAATTTTAAAACAATTTTACATAATGTTTAACACAGATATACTTCCATTTTGATAAATAAAACATTTTTACAAATAAACTTTACACCAAAAAAGTATGCTTTGACTTATTATTTAAGAAGATGATAGTTAAAAACATTTTTAATTAATAAAATTTTAAATTTCATGACTTCGTCTATGAACTGAAAACAAATCAATAAAATTTTCTTACATTTTAAAACAAATATTTTAAAATCAAAGAGAAATTTTGAAGGAATTGGAAGAAAAATTTTAGTCTATTTATTTTTCAGGAAGGGACTAAAGTAAACAAGTTGGAAATTGTACGTCAAACGTTACAAACGAGGTGCGTTCGTACGCACGTTTTAGAATTAAATTCATGATATCCCATGCGTAGAACGGGCTAAACAGCTAGTTAAGTATATATTTTATGACACTGTTCATACAAATATCTTAACTAGTTATATAAATATTCAGATATATATGTATCAGCTAGTTATATAAATATTCAGATCTTGATGATTTTTAATTCTGTGAAATGAATTATATCGTCTGCAGATTAATTTCTGTAATAAAATAAGTATCTCGGTCGCTTGACGATTTAACATCCATCGGAAGCTCCTCTAACAAAAAAGCACCGATTTAAAAAAAAAAATCAAATTTCTTAATAAATATTTTTATTAATATCTCCTAAAGTTTTGATTCGATTTTAATAAAATTTGAAATGTCTCGACAAAATTCTGCAAAGATAATATATTTTAAATTGCAAACCATTTGGTTGGGTAGTTTTTGCGTTGTTATATGCGGACGGACAGACAGACGGACGGACAGACAGACAGACGGACGGACAGACGGACGGACCAAACGACGACTATAGGTGCTACGTATTTATATAATTACGAACGCACCTAAAAATACAATCTATTCAAATGTTGACAACTCATCAAGAATAATGTTCCTGTTCTTCTGATTTAGCAAGGCAATTTTTAAATGCACCAAAGAGCTGTGTCTGGAGTGGGCGGTCATTTTCAGAGGTTGTAAACATGCAGATTGTTCCCAAAATCTTATAACAAACTTTCAGGGGAGATAATGGGGTCAAGACAAACATTTTTTTAACAAGAAGCAACATTTGAATCCACTTATTCCATCAAAAATACACTTCAAGCCGTGTGTCACTACAAACCAAAATTGAATTCTCATTCGCAACTTTAACAATAATGAAAATATTTTCATGAAATTTGTATCTCATCAATTTTGATTGTATAAAACATGATGATATCAGTCGAACTGGCTAAATTTTGGGCAATGACACAGCATAAGTACAGCCAGCTGCATTTTTAATAAAGGAATGTCTAGCTCATTGTTGGTTAGATATGAATGATGACAATTTCCAGCACTTCTCATCATGTTATCATATATCACAGAAATCAAAGTAACTCTATTGGAATTTGAAAATATTGTTACAATATACTTCTTATTGTTTAAATAACAAATAAAAATCTAAATTTTATCTGGAGTGACATACACTGTATTCTGAATATATTTATTAATTGACAGTTAAAAGTAGAAGATTTGTAAGATTTAAAAAAAAAGTTTTAAAAAGGATTTTTGATGCATTCGGTTTGGCCGAATATCGAGATATTCGGCAGGCTGAATAGTTTGATACTCTGCCAAGCGGAATATTTGGCAGACCAATAGTTTGGTAGTCGGCCTAACTGAATATTCGGTAGCATGGCCAAAAAGGCTGAATACTGAATATTTGGTGCATAATATTCGGTATTATTATAATATTGATTGTTCTAAAACATCACTGATCTATTAAATTTATGTGAAAGATTTATTGAGCGGGATATTGTATCGTACACAAACATAAAAATTTCAAATGAAAATACGAATTTTAATAATGATGTTTTACTAATTTTTCTGTGAAATATTAAAAGTTGCACTTTTATGAGTTAATTAATTCAGATTTTTTAGATTAATTCAAATCAGATGTCCACTTTTCCATGGATTTGGCGGATTATAATTACTACAAGGTCAAAACAGATTTTAAAATATCAGCTTTATGAAACTTACATAACCATATTAACCATTAATGTTATAGATTGTAATGTGATGAATCCTATAATATATTATAATATAACAGTGTTGATATTAAATTTGGATTGTTCTGTTTTAGAAACAAAAACATGATAAAGAACTGTCTAATGCTCAGCAAAGAATTACAACACTAGAAAAATTGTGCCGAGCCTTACAGGCTGAAAGAAATGAGTTACGGAACCAATTAAATGCTGTTACCAGTAAGTAGTTTTCAATTATGATATAAAACTTTACATGTTGAGAATGTTTCAAAAAATATTTTTCATGATTTATAGTGTTTTTGAAAGTAATATGTATGAAAGCATGATTATTGTATAATACAAATTTTATTTTACAAAAATAATCATCTTTTATATATAGAATGCCTAATTTTTACAATCATTAGCTTTTTGTCCTCACCATAATTCCATTGTCTTTCTTGGTTCAAACTGGTGAATAGAGCCTCCATTGCATTTAATCATCATAAGATCTAAAATATTTTATTTGAGTGTAAAATATTTTTTTGCAATTCATAGACAAAAATTCATGTTAAAGTGGAACCATACTCATTGGAATTACAAGTATCAACCTCCATCAATTTGATAAAATTCAGGAAGCATTTTGCAGTCTTTGACAATTATTTAGAAAATGGTTCTAAATGATTTTTTGCAGGAGAGGTGGGGGGTAAAACAGATTTAAATTTTACTATTCATATTCTCAGAGTTTTGTATTGTAGGGTGAAAACAACACATTTCCAGTTAGAAAATTTCAGAAAGCAGGGAAAAGTTTTGATTTAGCAACTTCTGGATTTCAATAGTTCATATGCTACTTGCCATAGTGGTATAGTAATGTATATAGTAATAGCATAGTAATAAATAGTAACTATTCGGCCGAATATTTTTATATTTCAGAGTTTAAAAGTATTAAAAATTAAATTATAAAAGAATTTTACGTAATATTTAACACAGATACTACCATTTTATGTACTAGACCTTTTTACAAGAAACCTTTACATTAAAAAAAAAATCTGTGCTTTGAGTTATAACTTAAAAAGATGATAGTCTTAAAACTTCTTTAATTAATAAAGCTTTAAACTTCGTAGCTTCTTCTGTGAATTAAAATAAATTTATAAAATGTAATGTTCTTATATTCTATAACAATTACTTTAAAATCAAAGAAATTTTTTGAATGAATTAGAAGAAACATTTTGCAGTGTTTATTTGTCAGGAAGGGACTAAAGTAAAACAATACAATATATTAAAATGCTAGCAAATCAGCAAGAATAACTTTCCTGCTCCTTTTGATTTGGCAGGGAAGTTTTTAAATGAACCAGAGAGCAGGTGTCTGAAATGGGCAATCATATTCAGAGGTTGTAAACATACAGGGTGTTCACACATCTTGAAACAAACTTTCTGTGTAGATAATGTGGTCAAGGCAAGCATTTTTTTGAGCAAGAAACATTATCTCAATCCACTTATTCTATCAAAAATACAATACATTCAATCAAAACAAAGAGTGTGTCACTGTAAGCTGAAACTGAATTTTTGTTTAAAACAACAACGAAGATATTTTAGCGATATTTGCATCGTATTAATTTTGATTGTAGAAAATATGATAATACTATTAAAAGTGGCTGAATTTTGGCCAGTGACACAGTATAAGTAGTACTGTCAGCTGCACTCTGAATGAAGGAATATTTAGCTCAGTGTTTAGATATGAATGGTAGAAATTTCCAGTACTTATCGCGATTCACAGAAATCCAAGTAACTATGTTGAAAATATAGTTACAATATCTTAAAGCAACAAACAAAACTTCAAATTTGACTTGGAATGAGATGCACTTTATTTTTGATTGTATAAGTGTGTTGCGATTCTGGTTTCCTGGACAAAAATTGTCTGTCTTGATGTCTTATTATCATATGTGAAAGTTTTTTTTCCATTTTGTTTAGAAATATGATGTTTGCAAAAATGTACGAAACAGATTATTTACTAGACAATATTCAGAAACTTGCATTTATTTGTACATCATTAATTCCTATGAAGGTCATCATTAATGGTTAATTTTCTTAAGTGACACTTTTCAAACAGTGAATAAATAATGTAAAAGCATTCTCCTTCATTGAAATATGATTTTATGTCTAATTTTTTTTAAATATCTTTATTAATTGACAGTTAAAAGTAGAAATTATGGGTTTTTAAAAATATTTTTCTAAGTATTTGGCTATAAACGAATATTTTGATATTCGGCAGGCCGAATACTGAATAGACACCAAATATTCGGTGCATCCCCGCCCCCTCCCCCTTCCTCCATTTACAAATGAAAAATTTTTGCTTGCTACTATAATTTTAAAAATTTAAGTTTTCATCTGAAGTTTGAATAAAGTTCTTTAACATTTAGATCTTGATAGATTCTAAACTTATTTGAAATATAGAGAGAATGAGAATCATTTTTACACTGAATAAAATATTAAAGAAATAAGCTAATCAAGTTGTATACACAACAGCAGATAAAATTTTATTTATAAGCAATTTTTAAGCACAAATAATAATATAAGAATTCCCAGACCAATGGATTGGCCAGGACAGCAGTGGTGATATTTCACATCACGGGCATAACCCATTAGGTGTGTTCGCCAGCAGTAAGGGTTCGGGGAACCAATCAATAAAGAGTTTGTGGGTGTTTCAACACTCCCAGTAGGGGTTCTGTAGCCACTCAACGTGGTCCTCTGAGCAGGACAGTGGCCCCTGAATTGTAGTATTCCTAGCTAAGAGCCTAGAGTGGTACATAGTTTTTTCTTGAGACTTGCACACTTAGTCTATCATTTGCTCTTCAGAGTTGAATTTGTACACTTCTCACTAAGTCTATGAGTTTTTCTTGAGACTTCTCTCATAGTCTATCATTTTTCCTTGAGATGTGAAGTTGTGCACTTCTGAGTTATTCTTGAGACTTTGAAGTTATTTTATTGGACTTCATTCTTTGTGCCCTTGGATTTATGCACTTACTCTCTAGTATTGAGTTATGTATTAAGTTATCATCTAATGATAACTGACTAGTTTGAAGTCACTGTGATGTTTAGCATCTATTATGTGAAAATTAAATTCTGGACATGTGAATAAAAATGGAGAATAGTGCACTGCTTCAGCTTTATTGTCTATGTTTATCAGAATATTTAGAGAGTGCATTGGCTTTGTATGAGAATTGTTGTCTTTTAAATAATTAGTAATATACAAATAGTCGATAATCGCTATGTGCTTCTTTAACAAACTCATCCAAGATATTTGCAAAATCAATACACTGTCTGAATTAGTTCAGCATTTTTGGACTTTATTGTGATGACAAATTTTGCATGTTTTTTTGCTTTTGTGTGTCCCTGTAAACAAACTAAAAGAGCTACATGATTGGTTAACAAACTCATCTACAATATTTGCAATCAATACACTATTCCAATTATGTTCGAATTGGAGAAATTAACCTAAAATATTGTAAAGGATGAAGTTCTATATGCATAATAAGAAAAGAAATTGTCCACTATAAACATCTTTTAACATTTATTGATGTTGGTAAACTTAATTTCCCAAACTATGAGTTGATTGACATGTTTGCATTAGATGATCACTGAAAACCATAAACTTTTCTCAATGGGACAGTAATTATGTTTAAGCCATAAATCTTAATTAACTTTTCTCAGTCTGACATTTTTTGTTACATTTAGGTCATAAATTCTAATTAACTTAAAGATTAAAAATTGCTGATTGTGATATAATCTGCTGACACTAGGGATCACATCAATCAAGATCCTGATCAAATTAAATTAAGGGTTCCCACCTATATTTCATTTTTTTGCCCCCTGCTAGAAACTATGACAAGCACTAATCAAAGAGCAGGAGCCTGCTCGAAAGTCAGATGATCAGCCCTAGAAGCCATGTAGGAGTTTCAATAAGTATATGGTTCTCAGGGTCTCCTCCAGGCTCAACACAACATTTGATGACATGACAAGTGTGTCATCAAACTGAACAATAAAAGAAGTTTGTTCAATTAATGAGATACCGAGTCCAGTTCTTCTCCAGTCATTCAAGTAATTATTTTATTATATCCACCTGCCTAGACATTATATATACATGTGTGTCTGATATATACATTTAGTATTTTGGTCAAAAATAATTTGTTTTGTTTATTTGAAATTTAATAATTAAGTAACTTGTTCAGTGATTGCATTACAGCTAAAATTCTGATTTTTCTCTTTGAAGGTTCAGTAAATTCTGCGCCTAATGATGTGCCTTCAACTCCAGTTGAAACATAGGTACTACAAAAGTCTGAATGCTGCAATAATTAAAATCAAGCATTTCTTTCTTTTTTTTTTTTTTTTTTTTTTTTTTAAGAAAAAGTGTAAAAAGTCATTTTTTATGAGTTACCTCCTCCTTCTTCTGTTTTCCACCTCCTTAATTTTGTGCATTTTCTTTTCAATTACATTTTAAAAAAATGTTGCAGATCTGATTTTTAAATGCTCTAGTTAAACTGCTTTAATATCTACAAAATTTATGTTTTGCAATATTAGATTAATATATTTTATTTTAGTTTTTTTAGAACGAGAAAAAATATAAACATTTCTTTAAGAAAATTTATAAATTGAAATAAAACTAGTATTATTTACTTTTTTATTATTTCCTTTCCCCCCCCTACTTAGATATTTATGAAAAAGATTTTTTTTTTTTTTATTGTATTAATAATAAATTACTTATATAAATTATTGAAGTAACTTATTATTTTACAGATTTCTTAACTGTAAAGAAATCATTATAACTATTTTATTAAATATATAACTACAATTAATTAAATAGTGAAACAATTTGAAAAGAGTTTCTCTTAAATTTAAATTTTATATAATGACTTTCTTCAAATAAGAATTTCAAACACTATGTCACAGTAATCTGTATTCATTTTTTATGGTGTTATTAATATATTATTAAAATAACTATAAACACATTTTAGGCTTCTGCATTTTTCAAAAGTACGCAATTTATTAACTTTGTAAGTATAAAAAATTAGAATAAACATTGGAACAATTTAAAAAGAGTTTCTTTCTAATTCTTTCTTGAGATTCCTATATTTTGAATTCTAAAACGGAGTACAAAAACTATGTCAGTTATTCTTACCCATTCTTGCGGAAAATATTCTGACTCTTTTATTTGAATTTGTGTTAGTTTTTCTTATTTGTTTTAGCTTTTGGTTGCAGTTTTCTTGATTGTATGTTTGTTTTTATACATGTGATCTGTTTGTGCTGTACATTCAATCTTTACAGTATTACTGGTAATAAATTTATGAACAATACATTTTGTAATTTTTTTTTTGTTTTGTTTTTTGGATTGTTTTAGTTTCTATACTTATTTATTATTCAAATGTATGAAAAGTCATAAATGTACTCAGGTTAATAAATATGTAATAAAATTGTGATCTTTTGTCATTTTGAATCTCTTTTTAAAACCAAGCAGACTCAAATTAAACCTTTTGTGGTTTCAAGGCAATTGGCCTGTAATGTTTTTAATAGAATACTTATAAACAGAGCTTGCCAAATGTGGTCACCAGGTTACCACTGGCAACCAAGTTATTCAATCTGGCCTTTTTAATGTATTATTATTTTTAAATTATACAAAATTAGCACAAATAACATTTTTTCTCTTCTTCCTCATCCCTACTCGTGCGCAGCAAGCAGTAATCTTTTTCTTCTTTCATATTTTTAATGAAAGAACCTAGTTAACCCTCTAACCACCGAGAAAAGGGCAAAATTGTAATGTTATTTTCTCTGTGATTAAATTTAAAATGCTAAAAAAACATATTTCAAACACGATATAAAAAACTTAATTTTGTATATGAATATAATCCTTGAGACTATTAATCATCACTTAAATGTTTTAAAACTATATTATATTTGTAGAATTATATTAATTTAAATAATGCTGATATTGCATTGAAACCTACAGCATAGTGAACGGATATATCAGTTCACGGCTGTAAAAAAGTTGAAAGGCATTTTTCATCTCATGCACAGAAAACGCTGCTGTTTTCCGCTTTAGTCACTTAGCATGCCATGATAGGAATGTGGGGGGAGGGTAAGTTTCAATAAAACAGTAAAAAATAGTGTCAATCCAGCCTCTATGGCAACTAAATTTGGATACAATGCCCCCCCCCCCCCCCCCCAAAAAAAAAACGTCAAGCAATTTCTATCAAGAGCAACATCTGTTACTCATTTCAATGACAATGTTAAATTCAGGGCTGCCATTCCAAAAATTATTCAAAAGAGTTGCTTTAGTAGCCTTCAAAGCCCAAAATAGTCGCAAAAATAGTCGCATAAGGGCGGATTTAGTAGCAAAATAGTTGCATATAAAGTATTATCCAAAATGGTCACAGTGTTGAGATCAGGATAGATAATGATTTCCCTTTTACAAATTTTCTGACTTTTCTCCGACCTTTCCTTAAAAATGATTAAGTTTTCTGATTGCAACAATGCTATACAACATTTTATATACAATCTGCAAAAGTTCAGTAACGTTTTTACATATTATCTAATTATTATGTAACAAAATTTTAAAAACTAACTCCATTCCAGTTTTCCTTTTGGATCAACACATGATATAGCTCTTGTTAGTTACAGATGTAGCAGTGATATTTCCAGCATTTCGTTTTTACTTTTGGGATGAACTTCAAGAAATTTTTCTTGGAACTTTTCCTAAGCTACAGATTTAAGGAATTTTAAATATTTTAAAGAGTTTGAAACTGCAGCATATGGGAAGTTTTTATTTCCCCTGTGTTTTTGCTTACTTTTGAAATGACATTTTTGTAAAATACTACAACGAAGTTGGTGCCCTGATTTAGGGTGATGCACCACACATTATGAAAATTTATCTGAAAAATTATTTACAAACAAAAAGGATCAGGGTCCATAAGCCGTGTTTTTGGAGCATTTGGTCCCTGCACCCCCCTTGCATGGGGAAAAAGGGAGGGGAGGAAAAAAATGGGAAGGGAGTGCACTTCAAAACTTTCTTCTTGTATTCATCTATTTGCTGATATTAACCATTCTGCAAAATTTATAGTCTTTATAGATGCTAAGATAGGGCATGAAATTTCAGTTGAAAAGGTACTAGCCAGACTAAAATTTTTGCTCGCCATTATTTTACATTCATTCAGACAGTAACGTCAGCCACCATACCTGCCCAGAAAATGAAATATTTATGACAAACTGAATTAAAATTGACCATTGTTAGAAGGAGCTGTCTGTTAAGTCCAGAATATTTTACATTCATGAAAAATATAAACAATTTTTAAATGTTAAAAATTCGGGAGAAAGCAAAATTTTTTTACTGTGTTTCAAGCAGCTGAGCTTAGGTGGCGAAACCTGATTAACTTTGTGCAGGAGTGAAGAGCGATCAGATTCAGCCTCGGAAACGAAAAAAGCAGCCTAGTCGCTTGTGCGGGGCGAAAGCGGGGAGACGAATGCAGACGGGAGAAGTTTGTTCCTCCTTAGGAGAGAAATGGAAGTAGGTGACGTCGCATTTTTTCTTTTTTTGAAAGATAAATGCCCTTCGCTTTATTTTGAAACACTTCCGCGTGTCGCTAGATTGAGGCACAATATTCTGAGCGTATACAGTTTGATTTGAAGCACAAAATTTTAAAAGACGAAACTTACTCGCCAACCTTAAATATTTGCTTGCCAATGGCGAGCTGGCGAGCAGAAATTTCGTACCCTGTGCTAAGAGGAAATCTGGTCCACCCCATTCTTCCTGGGAACTGATTTTTCTTTTAAATAAATCTTAAATGCCTTAGACTTTTGCCAACACCTAATATTTTATAAAATTTCTAGTCTATAGTTTTTGTAAATTTTTAGGTCAGGTAGTCAGTCATTAAGTAACATGATAAAAAAAGCAAATACATAAAAAACTAATAAATCAGAAAATTTGGCTTTAGAATTTTATAAGTTACCTTTGTTGCTACAATACACAATTACAGTTGTTAAAAAGCACATTTTCTCAGATTATGTACTGTACACAGACACAATATCAGAAATTATTCCTTATACTCATGTTTTTCCATAGGAAACAAATTGGTTAAAAGAAAAATGAGTTAAGTTGATTCTTAGTTAAGAAACATGCTGTTTGGTGGTGGTATAGAATATCTGGAAAAATTGTATTGGAATGGTAATTTTTTTTTATTGTTGTTTCATATTTCTTGCAACATATATTTGAAAAAGCTAGAATAAAATTTTCAAAAAGTCTCCTTTTTCATAAAATAGTTGCCTAATTGTCAAAAATAGTTGCTTTTTACGCCTTTTTTGCCTACAAAAGTTGCCTTAGTCTCCTGAAGCTGAAAATAGTAGCAAAAAGTAGCATTTTAGTAGCAAATGGCAGCCCTGTAAATTAAATTCTCATACAATATCTCATAGATGCTACAAAATTACAAAATATTAAGAAATAAACTTGGAAATTATAAATAAAAAATATTTTAAACTTTTATATTTAATTTGGCAAAAAAAAAGTTCATCAATTGCAAATTTTAAAATAATAAAATCAGACTTATTTGACTGACTTCAGCAGGAAAATTAGCATAAAATTGTTTTCCTGCTTCACTATTTTATCGATGCATTTGATACCTTCTCATCAGATATAGATTTTGTAGCACCCCACCCAATTATCCAGACATTTGATGCATTCGGCAATCAGTAGTTCAATAGTTAATTCAGCCTTTAAAGTATATGTATATTTTTCCAGAGTTATATAATTTTGATATGTTTCATTAGAAAACTTAGTTTATATTATCTTTCTAAATTGTATACTATTCCAAAACTATGCTTATTATTTTTTCTGTATTAAAAAAAAATTGTGCCTTTTGAAAATCATTGATGAGGAAGAGGAGAAAGATTAATATTTTTTTACTGGCAACTAGAATTTTTTTGCTTGCTACCAGATTCTATCAAATTTGTAAAGCCCTGCTCATAAACAAGCTTAATCAAAAAATAATAAGTGGTATAAAAACAGTTAAACATTTATGTACTCTCCACCCATAATTTGCCAATAAGTAATGCAATTTATTGTTACAATCTCAACTAGAAACTGGTATAATTTAGTTATGTATTTCCTGCAGTATTTGTGTCTCTTAAGTAATTTATTTCCCTGTAGCATTGTAAACTCGTTCAAGGTTATCCGCCAACATATTAAGGGCCAAAATATAATTTTAAATAAATTATATCAATGTATAAATATTTTTGATTATTTATAATAAAAAAAAAAAAAACATTCATGTACCATCTCAAAAGTTCAATTTCACATAGTGGCAAAAAATATTTCATACACGATCGATGGCAATGTGACAAGTCTTTTTAGTTGTCATAATATCATGTTTTCTCAATTACTACTGGCACACTAGAGATAAGATGGGCTCTATTGTTACACGAATCTCCAGACTCTGGCTCAAAGTAAAAATTTTATTTATTCACAAATTTTAAAAAGAAAAAAAAAATTGAGGAACAAGAATCTAGTCTGTTTCTTAAAATGTTCCACAATTCTTTAAATATCAGGTTGAAAGGTCTAACATTTAAGGGTAAACATACGTTCTCAACCTTCAAAGAATCTTTTTTTTTTTTTTGACAAATTAAATCTTTATAGTATGTAGAGTTATGGGCAAAAAGATTTAAAGTGATATCTGAATTAAGACAGATGAGCAAAAATGTGAGTGTGTGTACAATCGATAAAACTGACCTCACTGAAAAGATTCTATTCCCTTTTAAATGAGCAGATTAAGGCACAGGAGGGTCCACAGTATGGCGCAGGAATACCAAATTAAGTGTAAGTTGAAAAAAAAAAATAGATCAATATATTTTTTCTTCTAAAATTTTAAACAGTTTCCTGGAAACAACATTTTTAGCATAATCCATGTTAACTTGAACAATTTTTAACATTTTTGGATAAAATTTGCACTTATCTATGCATAATTAAATTGTCTAGGGGCCATCGAGCCATTTTTTGAAAATTTAAATTTTTTTTATATTTTTTCAAGTTTAAAAGGTCAGAATTTAGAAAAATGGAAATTTTTTTCAAACTATAACAGTTTTCTTATTTTTTAAAAATTCGAGTTGATGGCTCTTAGCTACAACCTTATTTTACAAGAAACCGAGATTTTAATAATTTTCTGTTTCTATAAGAAGTTAGGATGCTGCCCATCAAGCCTGGATATTTTGGTACAGGTGCAGCTACAGGTTTCCGATGTAATTAATATGTGACCAAATTTAACAAAGCAGATATTTTTAAATACTTGAAGCAAAAAAAAAAAAAAAACATGGAATTATTAGTTTTTCAATTAATTTTTCTCCCTTACTAAAAAAATTTCCAAAATATGTCAATTTTTTGCTGCTGCGAACGTATGTACCCCTTATGGAAAAAGAAATTTTAAAATTAATTATTTTCCTAGTTTGAATTCTTTAAGGGGGAGGAAACAAGATAGCAGATCAAACTAGCTAACAAAGATCGTGGTAAGTCCTTTATGTGTTCAGTCCCATCCATATTGGTATATATTTACGAGCAACGTTATTATGTTGCTTCTTTATTATCTATAATTCTATCTGCTATATTACACCTTTTTACTTTCTTCTATCTTTGCAAGAAAGTAAGTATTGGATTCATGAAAAATTTACATGTTTTAGAAGGTCCTGAACACAATTTGACTGTTTTTAGAAAATGTGTCTGTCAAAAAATTTGTGGCTGCACGATCTCAAGAACTAATGCAGGGAAATTAATAAAACTTTAGATTCAGCTAGGCATAGAATTAAAAAACGAGGAGGAAAATAAGGGATGTTTTACACAGGATCTTCCCTGCTGCCACCAGATTTTTTTAATTTATACTTGCTACCGAAACTAATTCCCAGCAGACCAATAGCGATAGGGTTGCGAGCAGTTCGCATGTAGAACATTCCCATCAGCCCCAGCGCACTTCAGAACTAAACCAGCTTGTCATCCTCCTTCTGGTTTCTTTTTTATTCTATGCATTTAGATCTTGATATAAATTGGTACCGAATAGTTTTTCATGTAAACTGCCCAACAGGTGGCACTGCTATGCTGTATTTTTCATGATTTCCACAATAGATGCTTTTAGCCATGACATTTTGCTTGGAAACAGACTTCAAATAAATGGTTGCTATGCTTTATTTCTTATTTAATATAAATCGTAGAAAATGTTATGACTGTGTATAAAGTATTAAAACATTTAGATGCGAGATATAGCTATAACATACAAATGAGATAGAAAATACAATGTAGTAACTGTTTGGAGTCAGTTTCCAAGCAAAATGTCACAATTGATGTCGCACTGAAAGCGTCTATAGCTGTATCTCAAGAACTAATGCATGGATTTTCATCAAACTTCAGATTCAGCTAGACATTGACATGAGTTGTTGCTGATTAGGTTTTGGTGTAAATCACCCAACAGGTGGCACTACTATGCTGCATTTTTATTCAGGATTTACACAATTTTAGCAATAGTTATATTTCAAGAACTAATGCACAGAATTTAATTAAACTTCAAATTCTGTTACACTTACATAAATAGATCATTATTAGGTTTAGGTGTAAATTGCCCAACTGTTGGCACTGCTGCGATGCATTTTTCACTATTTCCAAGATAGCTATATCTCAAGAACTAATGCACGAAACTTCATCAAATGTCAATTGGTTAGACCAAGCCGATTGGGCTTGTGTGTAAATCATCCAACATGTACTGCTTCTATACGGTTTATCTCAATTTTTACAATAGAACTAATACACAGAATTTTCACAAATTTCATATTCTGTTAGATCTTGACAGAAATAGATATTAGGTTTGGATAAGGCTACAATAATACAGGTAGAATCATCAAGTATTTTGTTGCCCAGTTAGACCAATCAGCGAGCATATTCACAATACCTACTCCGTTCAGATCTAGCGCCTTTTTGATTGGCTCACCAGATTCCAAACCATACTGACTTTTAATGCTTTGAAAACAATGATCGACTGTATCTTGTAACCCGTATTTTTGATGCACACAAGTTAATTACAACAAAATTTAATGATAATTCTGAATGCAATTTAAAATATATTAGTGCTTGCGAATATACGTATAAAACGTATTGTAACCGGTAACGATTTTGGATAGGAATAACATGGAAAAAAGGCTTAACTTTGTATACGTTTAAACATATATTCGAGAGCACTAAAATATATGTACATTTATCAAATATTTTGTTTAATTTATACAAACGTAATAAAGCAAATTGTGCTTTATACATCAGTATTGTTTGTGCAAGGGTTTGTAAATTAGTACTTTTAATAATGCATGTATGAGTGTTTTACGCACATGAAAACAACAAAAAGAATTACTGGGTGCATCAACCTCATCATGTAGCAATCTAAAAAAATGCATGAAATTTGTTAAAGCATGTATGAGCGATTCACACCCATTAAGGGGGGAAAAATGAATTTGGCTTATCTCTAAATATAAGAAATTCATTAAAACCACAATCAATATTTAAAAAATTCACACTATAAAAATAGTTAATATTGTTTCAAATTATTTTTTATATTAATAAAAAATACAAATTTTCTATTTTTTTTCTTCAAAAATTTTTATAACTTAAATATTGAAAAAAACAAATTTTTCACTTTTTTAAATTTTCCTCTCTGGGGATTGAACCGAAGATCTTAGGTTTCAAGGCAAATGACATAACACTATGCTACTATATGATGCAGTCATTCCAAAACAGATTAGAAAACAATTTTAATTCATAGATATCATCGCTTCCTAGACATTGAAAATCATTATGGTCTGGATTTCTGGGCGAACCAATCAGAAGAAATGCACTAGATCTCAACAGAGTAGGTATTGTGAATATGAACGTGACGCGAGTCAACCCAGATTGTAGAAGCCTTGGGTTTGGTGGATGCATATCGCCCAAAAGGTGTCACAGCTGTATCTCAAGAACAAAAAAATTGAATAACTTAATTTTGCTTGCAGATAATTTGTTAAAATCCAAGCTTAATTAGAACTGTTAATTTGAGTTACCTAAAAAATCTCTTAGCACCTCTTTTGTTGCGGATTCATTATCCAGACACTTGTGGCAGCTCAAATTTTTATCAAAAACGTGTTGTTCTTTGTAAGATTAAATTGCTCGAAAATTAAGGGTGTCTAGCCACCTGGAAAAGTCAGGGAAATTTACCATTTCTGAGAAATAGTCAGGAAAATTTGAAAAAAGTTAGAAAAAAAGGAAAATGTTCCTTATAAAACTAAGGATTTGAAATTTCAACGCCATTAAAAACAAACTTTGCTCTTACACTTGTAAAGAGTATTTCAAACTTTCAGTCCTTTGTAACTGAGATTTTCAGTTCCAGTTTCACTGAAACTTTCTACTGAATGTTGTAGGATTGGTTAAGTGTTTCACTCTGCTTACTTATTTTTGTTTGGGAACTGAACATTTGTTAGCTTCATTCATTGAATATTTATTATTTGTATTAAAATATGTTAAAGCAATATCTGTAACTTTGATGTGATAAAGATATTCATCCTGATTTGACAAAATGGATAGAACCTGATGCTAAAAGTGTTATCTGCAAAGTGTTTAGGATTTAAAAAGTTCAACAATTTGTAAACTTTGCAAACAATTGTGTAACAAATCAGTAATTAGGGCCTCTGAATCAGTTGTGAAAGTTTAACTCTCAAATTAATAACTTTTAACAGGGTTCATACTCATTTCCCCTCAAAAAATCCCGATGTATTTTTAAAAGTTCAACAATTTGTAAATTTTGCAAACAATTGTGTAACAAATCAGTAATTAGGGCCTCTGAATCAGTTGTGAAAAGTTTAACTCTAACGAAATTTTTTAAAACTTAGTATTACCCCCCAAATAAATAAATAAAAAGGTAATCACAAAAGTTAAGTTTTTACATCAGAAGGTTAAAAAATAAATACAGTAGAAGATCTTTATAACGCAAACCTAAAAACATGAGGTTGTGCATTATATAGAATTTTGCTCTATATAGATCACATTTCATACATCATTAAATTTAGCTTGTAAAACATAGCCAAATATGTGTGAAACATACCAAAATACATAAGAGTATCTTTATATTGCATTCTTTATTACCAGGAGTTATATAATTTTTTGCATAATATAGATCATTCCACACATTGTTATTTTTACTTTATAAAGATTGTCCAAACATAGCTGTATCAAATCATAGCAATTTTTTCAGTAATTAGCTCTGAATTAAGGAGATAAAGTTAATGTATCAGATTTAGTCCTCTAGAGAACAGCAACTATTTATAATGTAAGAATTCAGGTGTTTCTTAACTGAAAATTCATTGTTTACATCTGAGAAGTTGTGCGTTATATGGAGAATTGCGTTATAAAGATCTTCTACTGTATGTATATATATACACAGATATGTATAAAAAACCTGTATGTATTTTTCCCAGATCAGCAGCAAATTTTCTAGGGAACAAGATTTTGTTATGTTACACACAAAAATCTTAAGAGTTGTGAAAGTTCCACTCTCAAGTTCACAACTGATTCTGAAGCACAAACTACTGATTTGTTACAGAATTTTTTGCAAAATTTACAAATTGTTGAACATTTTGCAGATACATGCTTTTACTTCACAAAGCATGCGAATAGCAAATTCTGAAAGTTGTGCATGGAATTTTCTGATTTTTTGTTTATCTGGATCTGCTAATTTTCATGTTGAAAGACCTAATAGTTTATTTCTACATGTTGTGAAAAGGCACACTTAAAAGTCATCCTTCCTGGTAACCAGACGTTTTTCCAGTAAACCTAAAATCTTTCAGTTTCACATTTCTTTAGCACCATTTTCAGAAAAAGATCGCCTTTTAGAAGCGATGGTTAATGAGATTCTAATTAATATCTTGGGTAATCATCAAAATATTAAAATTCTGACAAGGAGAGTGCCAAGCTTGGTAATCACGGATTTCGATTATTTTTATATATGTTGTAGGGTAGAAGCCCCTTAGTCTCAGGTTCAATGGAATACAACGCTCCCTAGTTCTCGAGAAATGGGGGGTCTAATATTATAACACAACTTAAATACTTACTTTGTAACAAAATAACTGCGGTGGCCGTAGCTCAGTTGGTATGGCGTCTGCTCGTTGTTCCAAAGGCCTGGCCTCGATGCCGGAACGAGCTGTGTCTGTTTTGCTCATTTTGTTTTATAAATATACTTGTAATTATAATTTAATATCTCAAAAAAATTTTGTTAACACAATTAAATTTTAATTTAGCATTTTTGATTTTTTTAAAATCATTTTTAAAATGTATTCCATATATACTTTATCAATGCAACGATATCGAACAATTGTGTCAATTCGTGATTGTAAAGAAACATCATTTATAAATTCCATAACGAAACGCCTTAAAGTCAATGCGATGATAATACTACTGTTTTTAAAGTAAGAAGCATAATTATATTAAAATTTAGTACAAGAATTAAATTAACAACATATTTATGTTTTATTTCATTGTAACTACAGGGCGCCACAACAGACTTTGGTTATTTCTTTTTTTTTTAGTTTTGTGCAGTTAAGTGGTGTTTTTGTTTTCAATCTTTATCACACAAGTGCGTATCATTCTATAACAGCTTATAATCGTATAAAAATGGAAGAAGCAAGCTGTTGTTAAAAAGAAGATCAATCTGAAGTGTCGGCATTTGATGAAAATCAGAAAAGTGATGTCACAAATGCGTTGAAGCACTGTAAAATTTTATTGCAAAACAATAGATTTTCAAGAAATAATCCAGCATCTGAAATATCTTCGTTTTCTATTACGATGAGGGAAGAATTCTATAATTCGATAGTAAATATGCTGATTTTGGAACGATTTTTGAATTTTTACTAGTCAATAATAGATCCAATTTTTATAATGCTCCTTAAATGATGAGAAATGTTTAATAATGGTGTAAAAATCAAAAGATGCTAAATTAAAATTTAATTATGTTAACAAAATTTTTTATTGAGATTATTAAATTATAATTACAAGTATATATTAAAAAAGAGAAAAATAAATGTAGCGCGCTCTGGCGCCGAACCCGGGCCCTCGGAACAACGAGCAGACGCCATACCAACTGAGCTATGACCAACGCAGTTACTTCGTTACAAAATAAGTATTTAAGTTATGTTATAATATTAGACCCCCCCATTTCTCGAGAACTAAGGAGCGTTGTATAAAATCCATTGAACCTGAGACTAAGGGGCTTCTACCCTACAACATATATAAGAATAATCAAAATCCATGATTACCAAACTTGGCACTCTTCTTGTGAGTCTCAGGTGAATCAGTTTAGGCCTTGGATTACCTAAATATAAATTTTCAGACTTCTACATTTGACAGATTTTGCTAGCCATCGCAGATAAACAGACATACACAGAGCGAAACTTTCTTTTATTAACTAGCTGACCTGCCCAGTGTTGCCCAGACTCATGATAAAACCTAACATAAACCCCAAATTTGTATTAATATGTTTTACCCGATTTTGTATGAATTTATAACTTGAATGACAAAATCGCAAAAAAAAATATTTACTTCTTTTTTCCAAGTAGGATCGTTATAGTTAAAAAAAAAAAAAAAAAAGCTTTTGTCCAAACCTTTTGAAATTTTCAATGGTCACAAATATAATGGTTTTACAGCCTGCGTAAAAATTGTCAGAAGTATTGTTATCTGGTTGTAAAATAAATGTTTTCTTTTCTCGGCAGGCCTATTAACAAAAAAAAAAGTATTTGTCGTCCAATCTCTCTGAAATTTTAGCCGTTTATAAATATAACTATTTCCAAATCCTTTATAAAATTATGTGAAAACATGTGCATTTTAAATAGTAAAAACGTTACCCGAAGCCAAGTGCAGGGCTGCCATTCCAAAAATTATTCACAATAGTTGCTTTAGTAGCCTTCAAAGCCAAAAATAGTCGCATCATGGCTGATTTAGTAGCAAAATAGTTGCATATAAAGTATTATACCAAATGGTCACAGTGTTGAGATCTAGGTAGATAATTAATGATTTCCCTTTTACAAATTTTTGACTTTTTCCTGATCTTTCCTTAAAAATGATTAAGTTTTTCTGAATACAACATTTTATATACAATGTGCACAAATTCAGTATTGTTTGAACATATTATCTAATTATTACATAACAATATTGTTAAAAGTAACTCCATTACGAATTTTTTATGACATTTGAGTTTTGATGCAACTTTTGGATCAACACATGATATAGCTCTTGTGTAGATGTAATAGTGACATTTCGTTTTTGCTTTCATGATGAACTTCCAGAAATCTTTCTTGGAATTTTTCCTAAACTGCAGAACAGTATAAGGGAAGTTTTTATTTTCCCCAGGTTTCTGCTTACTTTTGAAATGACATTTTTTTGTAGAATACTACAACAGTCGAGGTTATTACGCCCCGATTAGGGTGATGCACCACATATTACAAAAATCTGAAAAATTATTTACAAATGCAAATTTTCATGAATGAAAGAATGTAGGTCATAATTTTAAATGAGGGAGGGCTGAAATTTAGATGATTGTTATCTATTTATTGTTGTTAGAAACAGTAAACAACAGGTGGGACAGATTTTTTCTTTTAATATAAAGTTTTAAATTCTGTATCTGGGGATCAAAGGAGGCGAGGAAGGCAGAAATTTTGGATAAAAGGACAATAATTTATACAAGCATATTTATTTATTAAAGAGCAATAAATAAAGTAGATAATTTTATGTAGATATGTATGTATATATATATATATATATATATATATATATATATATATATATATATATATATATATATATATAAAGATATTAAACTTCCTTAAGTTGAGGGGGACAAAAGAAAATTGGAGTAAATTTTGGATGGAGGTGTCAGAGTAATTTAAACGGTTGTTTGTTATTTATTATTAGAGAGAGTAAACAAAAAATAGAATTGTGATGAAGTTATAAGCAGATATTTTCTGAAACATGTATGATTTTCCAGATGCAAAATTTTTTTTTACCACTTTTAAAAATTTTCCTGACCAATAATCAAATTGTCTGCCTTTTTCCACAAATATGTAATTTCGTTCCTTTTTCCCAGTTGCTTCACCATCTAGAGTACATATATAATATGAAAGAGTCAAAATAATCAAAAATAGCATTTTTCTTAATCGTAACACATGCAGAATTTTGCAGCTTCTTGTTTTGGAAAGGGCTCAGTTTGTTATTCAACCCTTTAGTATGTTAAATGAAAGAGAGGTAGGAGGTGTTGGGGTTGCTAAAAAGGTAAAATTTTCACCCCATCCTTTGCTTTCAAGTTCACGATAGATTTCATGATATGGTGACAAGGACAAGCCAATGAAATCCATGTCCAAAATAAACAACAAAAAAATGTGCCTGAACAAATGTAACAAAATGTTTTGGAGCATTTGGTCTCCTCATCCACCTGGCATTGGGAAAAAAGGAGGAGAGGAAAAGAAACGTGAAGGGTGTGCATTTCAAATCTTTCCTTCTGTATTTCATTTATATACTGATAACAGCCATTCTGCAAAATTTAATGATTTTATAGATTCAAAGATGAAATCTGATCGACCCCATTCCTCTTGAACACTGAGTTTTCTCTTAAATGCCTCCTTAGACTTTCTTAATATTCAATAAAATTTTTAGTCTTTAGTTTCTACAAATTTCCAGATCGGGTAGTAAGTCATTAAGAAGTAACATGATAAAAAAAAAAAAGCTAATACATATAAAACTAATAAATTAGAAAATTAGGTTTTAAAGCTTTAAGTTACCTTTATTGTTACAATACACAATTACAGCTGTTTAAAAATACCTTTGCTCACATTATGTATTGCACAAACACAATATCAAGAAATTATTCTTTATACTCAAGTTTTCCTATAAGGAAACAAAATGGTTAATGGGAAAATGAGTGAAATTGACCCTTAGTCAAGAAAAGTGCTGTACAGTGGTGGTATCGAACATATGGAAAAATTGTATTGGAATAGTCAAATTTTTTTTTAATTGTTTTACATTTTCCTGCAACATTTATTTGAAAAAGCTAGAATAAAATTTTCAAAAAGTCTCCTTTTTCATAAAATAGTTGCTTTTCAGCCCTTTTTCACTTAAAAAAGTTGCCTTAGTCTCCTAAAGCTGAAATTAGTAGCAAAAAGTAGCATTTTAGTAGCAAATGACAGCCCTGCAAGTGTGACCACGGAAAACATTCCATTATTATGGGCTTTCGCCAAAAATATCTGACTGTATTTTTTTTTTTTAATACTGAATCTCATCCAAATGCTTCTAAATTGTTGTAGGTGATGTAAATCTGGTCTACCGAGATGTTCTAAAAAGATTGTTGAAATAAGAAAATTTAGTAACTTTTAGCGCAAGAAAAAAAAAAAAAAAAAAAAAAATCTTGTGACGCGCAAAATTATCTTTGTTCGCCGGTGTTTTTGACAGGGTTAAAATCTTTATTTAAAAAAAAATAATTATACTATTTATTAGAATGCTTCAGCTGTAAGAGCATGTGTTTGATTTGTCTGTATCCAGGGTACATACAGAGTTGGGAAGAAAAAATCCAAGGAGTCCAAAAAATGTTAAGGATTTGCAATTTTTTGTTGTTATGTGCTGCATCGTTATGTGGTATGCACACTCCAATTTTTAATGGCCAATTTGGAGACAAAAACAAATTTTACTCTATTAGAATCTAATTGTTAGTGCTGGAATTGCACAGCATTCACAAAATATTGCTTACTGATTTCGTAAGTTTAAATACAAAATAGACAATCAACTTTTTTAGGCAGCGACCAATGGTCATATAAACCAAGATTAGTCAAACCCGAAACACTTATGTATAGCACATACATGATACATCTTAAAGAAAATTTTAAAAGGTAAAAAAAAAAAAAGCTAAACGCAACATACAAGAAAAAATATAACAAGTTTTGAATTTATACTTTTAGAACAGCTGTAACCGATTTCGTTGAAGGTGAAACTTTGACGAAATTCACGTGTTTTTCGCGACCATCTGGGAGAAATTCGCGATCTTCTGGGAGAAATTAGTGTTTTTTCTCGATCTTTTAATGGAATTCTCGTTTTATTTCGATTGTTTCACGAAACTGACGTTTTTCTCACGATCTTTTGATGGAAACAGTGTTTTTAGCGATCTATTGACGAAATTCGCGTGTTTTCTGCAATCTTTTGAGAAAACTTGCATGTTTTTCGCGACCTTTTGAGAAAATTCGCATGTTTTTCGCGATCTTTTGAGGAAATTCGTGTCTTTTTTCACGATCTTTTGATGGAAATCGCATGTTTTTCCTGATCCTTTGACGAAATTCGCGTGTTTTTGTGCAATCCTTTGACGAAATTTACGTGATCTTTTGAGGAAATTAGTGTGTTTTTCGCGATCTTTCTAGGAAATTTGTATTTTTTGCGATCTTTTGAGGAAATCCGCATTTTTCTCGATCTTTTAACGAAATTCGCATTTTTTCGTGATCCTTTGAGAAAATTCGCGTTTTTCGCTGTCTTTTAAAAAATTAGAGTTTCTCCGCGATCTGTTGGAGAAATTAAGAGTTTTTTCACGATCCTTTGACAAAATTTACTAATTTTTTTCCGCTATCGATTGACGGAATTTGACAGTATTTTTTGGGATATATTTGCGAAAAACGTGATTTTTGGCTAAATGCCAAACATTGATAAAATTTAAAGTAAAGTACAGTGTTGTAAAACGGACTAATAATTGAGAAACGGACCTAGTGGGAGCTCTGCTATAAGATTATCCTAACCAATCAATGCTGTGCTTCAGATAAATGACGTGTATAAAGGATTTACCATGCGTTTTACAATCCCGATTTTTTTCCCTCAGCAGCAATATTGCTTGCGTCCGAAGCCGCAATACAATTTAAGGAGTTTCTAAGGAGTGGTTTGCTTATCTAAGTACTACTTGGGAATGTTTTCATTTCTAAGGAGTTTCCAAGGAGTCTGTGAGAACCCTGTGTATCTTTAAAATTGTGCTATTGAGGGGACATTAGCGTAAGGGAGAAAACATAAGCCTAGGAAAAGAACCCTCATTCAACCCCCCGGATTACGGCATTGCAGACATAAGAGTGATTTTTCAGAATATGCTTTTCGTTTTTAAATAAACCACGGCATTGCAGACATAAGAGTGATTTTTCAGAATATGCTTTTCGTTTTTAAATAAACCAAACTGTTTAATCGATAGAATTTAAAACAGAATTGCAAAATAAACGTATTCTTCATGTAAATAATTCTTCATTCATGTGCGATGTGATAAATCAGGTTCTGGACATGTGCAAGCTCTGAAAGCAGACTCGCAAAAAAGAGGCAAGTTATTGATCAAATTAATAATTTTGTTAATTTTCAAAGTATTAAAATTCTGAAACTCAAGTGCACCAGGCCAGACCTTGGACTAACACCTAAATTTTCAGACTTCTAGATGGGCTAAGTGAAACTTACTTTTATTAGTATAGATGCAGAAATTTTAATTCCATTTGAACAAAACTAATATAGGTTATCGATTTACTAACTTACACATGTCGTCGCTACCATGTCAAACTATCGAATATGAAAAAATGCATTTTTCATTACTTTAAAAAATAGGCAGAGTGTCACCACTAAATTTTAGTAGAATTCTTTGCCTAGTAAAAATACTAACTAAATTTCTGTTAAGAACAGGGTTGCTTGTTTGGTCTTCTTTTATATTCACAAATGCCATATTCATACCGGAAAGTTTGCAAAAAAATATTTTACTTTAAGTAATCACAAAATGTCTGTCATTTAATAAAGCAAAATATTATGCTTAAATTTCTGAATAAAAAAAGGAGGCCAAACTGGCATCCCTGCTGAAGAATTCTATTAAAATTTAGTGGTGAGAACTGGCACATTTTTAAAAGTAATGAAAAATTCATTTTTTCACATTCGATAGTTTGACATGGTAGCGACAATGTACACTAAATTGTTATGATTTATGGTAGTACTTATTCCAGCTAGAGTTTCTGCAAAAACAAAAAAGGTCCAGCGAGCGAAGTGAACTGGGACCGCGTAGCGGTCTTAATGTGAATTGTCTAGCAATTCACTGGGGTTGGCGAGCGTTAGTGAGTAGGGGACAGAGCCTCCTAGTTACATATTAAAATGTGTATGAAATATAAAAATAATTATTAAAAAACAAGCAAACAAACACAAGAAAGGTAAAACAGTTTGGTTACAGTTACACATGTGAATATTGTGCAGAACCTATGATGTGCCAAAGTTTGCTCTAGATACACTAATTTACATCAGAACTGCAAATAATAAAAACTTAATTTGTAGTTCGCCAGCTGTAACAAACAAAAAAAAAGCATCACTGATTTTTTTTTCTTTAAAGAGTAAAAAGGACAATGCTGCCGATACCCCAACGTCATCTTTAATTTTTTTTGCTACAACCCTAAGCTTCACTATTTACATCTGCAACAATGTGCAGATTTTATCATAGATTTGAGGGAGTCTAGTGCAATATAAACTATGAAGACAGCAAAAAATAGAAAAAAAAATTGTGTGGTATAAAAAAAGAAACTTATGAGATTTTTTAAATTTTATTTTCTTTTATAAAGTCTCTAGTGCTGCGACTTAGCAGCCAACCTCCTATCTCTCTCTTCTGCAACAGATAATTTTACACCTTTTCCTCTTGGGAGGGAAATGAAGGGCTTGTTGCTTTTTCCAATGACAAAAACATAATTTAATCTGGAAGACAAAATTACCATTCATTAAATTAAAGCAAATTACAATTATTCATAAGTTACAGATATAAGTAAAATTGGTATGCAAACAGGAAGGTCTGCATGTTAATGTTTTTATATGCACGATTCAAAATATACAAATTAAATATAACATTTAATATATTCATATTTTTGAAAAACAAAAGAAAGACACAAAAATCCATATATTCATGACAAGAACAGGATGTTCAGAGTATTTTATTTCTAAAAATCATAAAAAATTTCTAAATTGGAGTATGGGTCGCATCTGAATACTTGTCAAAATGTTCGATTTTTGTGGCAAAAGAAGAGAATAGTTCAAATTGACTTTGAGCTAGTTTTTGCTACAATGGTTTCAACCATTTGCCATGTCTTACGCTACAAACCACACTCCAATAAGACATGCATGTCTGATGCCAACCAATGTCAATAACCTTTTTTCCCCCATACAGCCAATAAATACAGCTCATATTTCTTATAAACATTAGGAAGGAACTCTGTCCAGTCCTTGCAATGCATTTGTTAAATTTGAATATTAATATTTTTATACTTACAGGAGCACTTCAGAAAAAAATCAACATACAAAAGAAACCTATTAAAGATGCTTAGTAGATAGTGCGGGGGGGGGGGGGAAAAGATAAGTCAAGCTTTTTATTAGAATAATCCGCTTTCTGATTTAAAATAGATTTGCATATTTCATGAAACTTAAAGTTAGTCACAACCTGTCTAGGATTGTATCCAGCTTCTGTTAAAAACATTTTGTACAGAAATTCTTAATTCACATTTAACTACAATCTAACCTCGTTAACGCGAACACTCAAGGGGAAACTTTTTTTGTTTGTGTTATCTGAACTTAAATACATTACATACAACTGGACGGGGCAATCGGAAACAGTTCATGCTAAAAGTAATTCGCGTTAAGCATGTTCACGAGGTTTGACTGTACTAATGTAATCATGAAGAAAAATGTACAATGTATTAATCCGATAGAAAAATACTTCCAATACTCACTTTTGAATCTACTATAACTACATGTACATAAGTTAATGCCAGAAAGACATTAATGAAATAGAATACATATTGAAATATACAAACCAGTAGCAAAAGCTAAATTTAACTATTAGTGTAGCATTTATGGGTAATGCATCACTACATACAGCATTAATGCGACCAAATAAAAGCGTCATTTTAGGCTACACTTTGATCACCAATTTTAAATAAAAATGGTGACTTCGATATTAGCCAATGTTTTCTCAAAAATAAGCAAAAACATAACATTAAATACATTAACAACCAATATATGAAATTAGAACACAAGATGACCATGCTAATCCAGAAATCATGATTGTGAGAATAAATGAAAAATAGCTATTCAGATTCAAATTGCCAAAAAGACAAAAATATTAAAAAGTAAGTTTCACGTAATTCAAAAACAGTGAAGATTATACACATATGTAGTAAAATTGCAAAACAGCTAAAACTGATTTGGTACAACATGCTTATGCAATTTAATTTAACACCAAATGCAGAATTGCAAAGGTAAAAAGAAAACTAGCATTTTCAACAATCTAAAAACATACACACACACAGAAAGAAAAAATAAAATAAAATCCATTCCATAGCATCACAAGAAAGATTTTGAAATAAAATTAGCTATAAATATTTAGTTTAAATTGGTAAAAAGCTAGCATCTAAAATTAAATATTTAAAGGACAGCCCAAAATAATTTAAAGTTAATCATTCATTTTTTAAATTGAAAATTATCATACATTCTACTTTTACTTTAATGTAGTTCTTATGGGTAATGCATTAATACATCCAGTAGTAATGCGACCAAATAAGAACATTATTTTGGGCTAATCTTTGATCACCAAGACACATGCAGCAAGGTGACTTCGATATTAGCCATATTGTTCTTTATAAATTCACAAGTAAGTACTCAATCACACATAGGGGCAGAAAGAAAATTATGAAATTTTAGATAAAAGAATAAAAACTGCAATCGACATTTTCAAAATTTTAACTAACTTGCGTTTTAAGATGCAATTCAAACACAGAGAAAAAAAAATAGCTCTCATTCTTTTTATGAACAGTGTTCATAAGTTTATCTAAAAAGTTAATATCCAAATTAATAAAACAAATTAAAAGAAAAATAATCATTTTACAGCAATCCCATCAATATAAAATTTATTAAAATTATACAACTATAAAAAATAATTTATTATTATTGAATATTAAGTTATGGGGAACTTGCACTTCTCTACACAATGGCAATTACATTCATTGCATTACATATGTCATGTGGAAAATTATTCAAATGTTTATAACAAGCATTTTGGTAAGGTAAACTAGAGTTAAATGGCTTTAAAGCTTAGGTGAAAATACTTTTATGTAATTAATACCAGGGGTGATTCTGAGTAAAAAAAAAATTTCTAAAATTCACAGCTAATTTTCTGAAAAGTTACAACAGAGGGGGGAGGACGGCGCCACTTTTTTGGCATCCTTTTGACGAAATTTGCCGTTTTACGCAATTTTTTGACGAAATTTGCCATTTTTTCGCGATTTTTGCAATGTTTGACAAAATTTGCCGTTTTTTTCGTGATTTTTGCAATGTTTTTGACAAAATTTGCCGTTTTCCGCGATTTTTTGACGAAATTTGCGATTCTCTGACAAAAGCCACGATACATTTTGTCCAAATTTTCGGATTTATGACCGATTTTGACAAAATTTGCCGATTTTCGAAATGTTTTTGACAAAATTTGTCGTTTTTCTGCGATCTTTTGACGAAATTTGCCATTTTTTGCGATTCTCTGACGAAAGTAACGTTTTCCCCGCGATCCTTTGACAAAATTGGCGACTTTTCTTCGAACGAATGACGAGATTGATTTTTTTTTTTTTGTGATCTTGTGCCGAAATACCGATACATTTTATGTCTGAATTTTCGGATTTATGACAGATATTTTTTTATTTTTCGGAAATCATTGCCTTAATTTTTCGGAAAATTCGGACCAGAATCACCCCCTGATTAATAATTTGAGATGACAAAATTATTTTCATAAATCATAAAATAATCTCAATTAGTCATTCACCTTAGAAATTTTTAAAATCATGCATTCTACCTTTTATTTTAATGTAGTTCTTGTGGGTAATGCATTAGTACATTCAGCAATAATGCGACCAAATAAGAACATTATTTTGGGCTAATCTTTGATCACCAAAAGACACATACAGCAAGGTGACTTCGATATTAGCCATATTGTGCAAGTAAGTACTCAATCACACATAGGGGAAAATATGAAATATTAGATAAAAGTAGAATAAAAACTGCAACTGACATTTTCACAATTTTAACTAACATGAAATAGTAGTTCCCATTCTTTTTATGAACAACAGTGTTCATAAGTTTTTTTGAGTTAATATCTAAATTATTAATACAAATTAAAAGAATTTTTTTTTACAGAAATCCCATAAATATAAAATTTAATATATATATATTATTAGTATTAAGTGGATTTATGGAAAACTTTCACTTCTCTACCACAATGGTAATTACATTCATTGCATTAGAATGTATCGCATGTAAAATTTATTTTTAAACCCCTTTTCACAAGATATGAAATTCTTTAACTTTGCTGAACAAAATGTTTTTAACAAACATAAGATTAAAACCAAACTACAGTTAAACAGCTTTAAGCTCAGGTTAAAATACTTGTATGTAATTAATACTTTGAGACGACATTAAAATTATTTTCATAAATAAAATAATCCAAGTTAGTCATTCACCTTTGAAAGTTTCAAAATCACATATTCTACTTTTTATTCTAATGTAGTTCTTGTGGGTAATGCATTAGTACACTTAGCAATAATGCGACCAAATAAGAACATTATTTTAGGCTAATCTTTGATCACCAAACTACACAAGCAGAAAATTTGTGACTTCGATATTAGCCAGGGAAAAGTATGATTTAGGATTTGAAATAAAAACAGAATAAAATTATAATTAATGAGCTTTTCACAATTCAACTAACACATTCGCCAATACACAATGTTAAATCGGATACAGAACAGAAAAAGTCAGGTAATTTCATTTTTTAGAAATACAGTGTTAAGATTATCTAGAAAAATACTGATTCCATCCCTAATTTTAAGTTAGACAAGGCATTCCAGATATAAATAACAAGTGTAATTATTTTGTTCAAATTATTTTAAGGTTTAAAATACAAATATTTTTAAATATTGCATTACCACTTCTGTCAAGTAAATAATGCTTTTAAGCAATTGAAAGGCATGATTAATGCAAATTACAGTTAGATTTGATTTTGGCCAGTGGTTGGACTACCAAAGCCTTGCTGAAGTGGTTTTAGAAATAGCTATTTTTTTCAAAGTAGTTGTAATATATATTAATTTCCCCCCCCCCCCAAATGATTCCCCTAAAGTCGTTTTACTGCATATATATGAATTAAAAATTGGTGTCAAGTTAACCAAAACAGTTTAATAGAATTGTTTCTAAATACGGTTCTACTCCTCTTTCATGTAGTTGAGGAGAAAGGAGCCCAATGAAGATTTTATTTAGGCTAATGGGAAGGACCACTAAAGATGCAAACTCAAGCGGTTTCGGGTTAGCCAATTTGATAAAATAAGATAACAAAGCAATTTAAGTAGTTTTAAACTTATTGTAAATCAAATAAAACAACTTATATTTCAGAAAACATCTATCAATAAAACAAATACAAGAATTTCAGAAAGACTAATCATGCATTCATCATAATCATGCTCTTTCTTTCATCATATGGTAGTGTGATACTGAAGTTATAACAGGCAATTTAAAAACATCTTAAGTTTATTCCATTGTTATATTTTACATAAAAAAAATCTCACATCTGTAGAAATTTAACACAAGCAACCACTTCAGATGGGTATGTTTTTATCATTCTTAAATCAATGTAGGTAAGGATAAATCATCATATAGAAGTTGCTCAGTTACTAAATTTAAGCAAAATAAATCATAACGTCATTTGCCCTTTTTAGAATATACTAAACTTAAAAGCAAATTACTTTGTAACAAGCATTTTAAGATTTATAACTTATCTTTTTTATATATGTTTTTTGTCAGAAAGACTAATCATAACAATCAGTGTGATCATGAAGAACTGTTCATCATGCAAAAAATTTAAATTGTAGAAATATTTGTAAGTAGTTACATTAGCCTCCAGTAAATAGTTTGTTATCACAGTGATTCAAATAATGAAATAAAGGTAAGAATATTTATATCACAAGACTAAAAGGAAAAAATATTTTTGCTTTTTGAAATAACAAGAATACTGAAATAACAAAAATCCAGCTCAGAATAACAAGTGTTTATCATTCTAAATCAATGTAGGTAAGGTTAAATTCATCATATGATGGATATTCAATAAAATTTAAATCCCAAACTTCCACTTCATAAAACTGATACAATCACAGAAGTTTCATTTTTAAACATGAAAATTGTAGGTTTTCCCATTTAAGAACCAAAAACTAAACTAACAACAAAAAAATCCAATGAAAATACCCTTTTTTTACATCATGCAGTATATAAGACTGCCAAACAATTCCCTCACTTTGTTAGAAAATCTATCCTAGATATGAGAATAGCTCAACAAAATTTATCACTCAATACAAAAGATTCATTTTTTTCTTAACAAGCATGCCAAAGTATTTACAAATATTTTAAACAATTTTTATCAGAAGACTAATTTGTATCATGGGGAAGACACGGCACTTCATGCAGGTCTTTACAGAAATAATTAAGCCCGGAAGTTTTAGAAAATTATACTAAAAACAGCCTTCAGTAAATAATATGCTATCACAGTAATTCAAACAATGTAGGTAAGAATATTCACATCACAAGGCAGAAATGTGAATCACAAATTTTAACATTATATCACAAAAATATTTGGCTTGTAAAAAATTAAACCATGGCATAGCTGCCAACATACAATTTTCAGAAGTGTTTCAATGAATGGGTGAAAGTTTCACAGGGCAGAAATATATTTCAGCAAAACTTTAAACAGAACGATCCAGTTCAAAAGAATGTCTTTACCATTCTAAATCAATGTGAGTAAGATAAATCACCACACGACGAATATCAAAATTTAAAGGATTATATCAAACCATTTCATCTTCATGCCACTTGACAAAAACTAATTGGACATAATTACAAACAGAACTGACAAGCCTTCAAGATTATCTCTTGAAAAAGTTTAAAATGCAACATTTATATTTCTTGTAACAGGGATCTGTTCATTTTTCTTACCGCATCCTGTTTGTGAAATTGTGCATTCTCTTTTATAGTTCTGAAACTATAGTAAAATTTTGGAATCTGAAATTACAATTATATTAAAGTTCATGTTAAACCTTAGACCCCTGACATGTCATGTTAAAGTTCATGTTATAAATTTAGATATATAAATTACACGTTTGCATATTTACTTTTTAAGCAATATGTTCTTTGGTGATTTCAGCTGTTTTGTGAAAGGTCCTGTTTTAAAACATTGTTGTGAAGGGTCCATTTTTAAAGAGGGGGTGGGGAGGTATGAAGGGTACTTTAAAAAGACCTAAATTCTTATATTGATCCTTATTTAAAGATTATCTTACAGAATTTTTTTTTGAAGAATCAGTAAGAATATCTAAAGATATTATGAATTTAAAATTTAACTATAGCATTAGCTTGATAAGTTAGTGAAAGATATTTTATACATAAAATTGTTTCTTTTTGTCAGAAAGACTAATCACAACAATCATTATAATCATGGAAAACAGTTCATCATGCAAAAAGCTTAATCTTTACATAATTGTTAAAGAAGCATAAAACCTTCAGAAAATAGTATTTTATCACACTCATTACTCAAACAATGTAGGTAAGAATATTTACATCACAAGGTTTTTTTCTTCTTTTCAATGCTAACATTTTAGTTGACAGGAAACTAATCTATAGAAATACTATACAATAAGAAGAAGAATGTCTTATCTATCCTTCTAAATAGCATTTCAGAGAAATTTATGATTTATATTTATTACAGATTTTCACCCCCTTAAATCAATTGTTTTAATGAAACAATATGAACAAGCTCCTTATTAGGATATTTTTGTACAATACTTGAGAGATAGGTATTATGGAATATAAAGATAAGATATTCAACTTCTACTATGATTACAATTCAACTTAGTACAGCAAAGAAATATTAACTTGTTACAGGAGAAACTTTCATATGCAACAAATATTTTATATTTTGTCAGAAAGACTAATCATAACAATCATCATGATCATGGAGAATTGGTCATCATTCAAAAAGCTTAAATTACAGAAATATCAAAGACAGCCTTCAGTAAATAGTATACTATCACAGCAACTCAAACAATGTAGGTAAGAATATTCACATCATAAGGCCTTTTTTCATAAAGCAAAAAAATTTTAACGTGCAAAACTGCATTGATAATCAACAACAAGACTAAAATTTTGCTTCAAATTTTGGATAAGTCAAATTACAAAACATTTGCAGCAGCATTAAGCAGCATTAAACAATCAGAAAAGTACTTTTATCATAATTTTTCATACAATGTAGGTAAGTTAATCATTCATCATAAAAAAGGCTGCAAAAAATTAAATAAAAGAAATAATGTCAAGTTTATCTGACCAATATTACATCTTATACAAAAAACATTAGAAAGAAAATATCCCCCCCCCCCACCCATAAAACTGAATTCTAATTTAATAATGTGGATTATTAAATTAATTTTTGACCACATTTGACTTATTTTTATTTAGCCATATTATATTTAATCACTTATCTCATATGTTTACAATGCTATTAATCACCATTTAAAAAATGCTGTATAGGATAAGACCTCTACTTTGCAACAACCCAAAATAAATGACAAAATTACTTTATGAAAGGTGACTGTATATTTGGAAAATATATACATCATGAAATGAAATATTTCCAACTGTAAACTACTTATAAAAAAGCATTTTATCTCATTCTGGCTGAACATGGATTAACTACTAAAGATGAGAATATTCTCTGATAACGAAAAATCTGTTGCCAATTCAAAATTTGGAGACTAATCAAGAATATTATCTTTTCTTATAAATAAATGAAAAATATATAAATATCATTTATAATAATATGAATTTTAATTCATACATCATTGTCAAAAACATAAAAATAAAACCATTTTTGATACACACATCCTAAGTAAAAAAAAAAAAAAATTTAAGTAAAAGATTAAAAATAAATAGCAGCATATATATCAGAAAGTATTTTTTTTTAATCATAGTTCATCATACAATGTAGGTAAGTATATTATTCATCATATGAGCTGCTTAAAACAAATTACGATATCAATTATGTACAGAAAAATATACTGACTAAATTAAAATTTACAAAGGAATCTGAATGGTATCTGTAAATGCAAGAAATGTTGTTAGAGGGGGAAAAAAAAATCCTGTAAAAAATAAATACTCTAAAAAAGTCCTTTCAGCCGGTAACAGGAGGCAAAAGTAGCTTCTCTATCTTGATTTTAAGAATTTGTTATTCTAAAATATGACATTTTATGATGACTATGTAGTTTTAAGCCATTCAATGATCTATGTAGAGGTATTGATAAGCCCTATATGTATATGTGGCCATTCATATCCAAATCAGATTTTAAATACTAGTGCTAAAAATCAGATCATGTATAAACGGTGAACCATCCCTGTGCGACTATCTTCCTCAACCATTTTTATTTATATAGGCTCAATGCTAATTTTACCTCCATTCAAAGACCATTCTTAGTGGAACTCCCTCGATGAGTGACCAATTTGTTTGAAGAAACAAAGAAATCCTGTTCTTCCCTGGTGTTTGACCGCACATTATACATCCAACTTCTGAACCAGGTAAGCATGAACTTAATCTTATTTTTTTAGATTTACTTTTTATTCTGGTAACATTTAACTGTTTAAACCCCTTTTGCACATTTCCAATTCTGATGACAAGTCAGGAGTGCTGGGCAATAAACTCTCTGCCTTCTCCTGCTCTACCTTCAGAAGATTCTTTCAGTACTTATAAGGCTGTTCTCAAATCCCAACTGTCTACTTCATGACATTTTTAATTTTTTTCGGAAACACATAAAATTGGCAGGTCTTATTCAGAAACTTCGTAATCTAAACACATTTTCCAACTTTTGGTAAAAATAGATCTTTCAGAAAAAAAAAACTGTCAAAGTCAGCATTTTTAATTAATTCCTGATGCAGCAGCTTGAGGAGAGAGAAAAAATAAGACCTGAATCGCTTCTCGAATTAACTCTATAAATAATCTATTTATCAAAAAATGGAAAACTCATTTCAATTCAAAATCGCTAACATAGTCAGGCCTGCTAATTTTATGCCTTTACGCTTAAAAATGAGCCAGAAATTTTAATGTTGTTGAGCAGGTCATTTAAAAGTAGCCTTAAAAATTTTTTTTCAAGGAAGTTTAAAATGTTGCCTTGGTCACGAAAATCAGGTCGAAAATACTTGGTTTTGCAGTTAGTTGCCTGTGACAATCCTAATCAAAGGATGAATATTAGGAAACATTCCCCCAACATTTTTACATAAAAATAGAATACTGCCAGATTCATTATTATTTTTCAATAATATTTTTCATAATTTAATGTTGAAGATTACACGAACTTACCTGGTGGCGAAGCTATGTCCTTGAGAATCTTTAACGTGTACAATATCAAATGATCCAGGATGACGTTCTCTAGATGTAATAGTACCAACTCGTCCCAAGTTATGGCCACCAGTCACCATAACCAGATTTCCTAAAATAAACAAATCATTTTATAATGATAGAAATTTTTTTTTAGAAACACTGATACTGAAATCAAATATCTTTGGATTAGAAAGTTAAAGGAAAACAAAATCTTATGAATATCATGAAAAGTAATATTATGCAAAACAATGATCAGATTATATTTCAAAAGATTAAAAGTAGTATAGTCAGTATATATAAGCAGTTCATTAGAAAACAGACTATTGTAACACTAATATTATTCACAGATTCTAATAAGAATCCACGAGACCAAATTAGCGTCATTAATCTAGGCTAATTCTTTACCATTAGAAAGAAATGCTTACTATGGCTTAGATCATAGCCATATAAAAATATTTTATTAAATTAAACACAATACACATACTGAGCTATTATATCAGTTGCTTCCCTGAAAGGCACATGTGACATCTGGATGAGTGAAATGAAACAATTTCAACGCGAAGTTCAAGAGTACTCTTGCACCCTGTTACAAAAACATATTTTGAACTGGATTGTTTAAAGTCCATGTTTATCAGTAGAATTTTGTGACATTTTCTTGTGGCCGAATTTTAACTGCAACACTGATTAACGATTTTAACACTGCAACACTGATTTTAACTGATTAACAAATTTTAATTGCAATATCCACTCAATTTACAGACAAATTTCATGACTTTTCCTGCAAATGATCAAGATTTTGCGATAATTTTCCCGAAATCGATTGAAGAGATTTCAGACAATCAACTGACCAATTCATGATTTTCTACTGCGATTGACTGACGAATTTCACCTCTATTGATTAGTAAATTTTTTTCTTGCGACCAATCAGTCTTTTTCTGCAACTGATTGACAAATTTTGCATTTTTTCCACAACCGATGACTGAATGGCAAATTTTGCAACTTTTCCCCCACAACTGATTGACAATTTTCCCGATATTTTCCTTCTGCTAAGGGATGAATTTATTAGTTTTTCCTCATGATCGATTTAACATTTTTCCATGGGATTGACTGCCGAATTTCATGTTTTTCTTGCGACTGATTAAGCACTGTTACTGATTATGGAATAAATGCAGGTAACATATTGCAATTACAACTTTTGTCAAGATCACATTTCTATTTATCTTTTATTGTGTGCAATTTGTATTTAAACTAGGGACAAGGAAAAACAGTTATTTAAATTGCACAACATTAAAAAATTGTACTCTAATCTTAATGTACCAGATATTAATAAACTTTAAAATGAAAAGCATCAATATCAATAAATGGAATTTATATAGGCTGATCACTGACTGTTACCAATATTAATAGATAACAGTTTCGAAATCAGCCTTAATTTTTTTCCCATGCACAAATTTTTAACAAAACTTAACAAATTTATGAGTGCAGTCAAGAAAGTAATAATTCCAATTTAAAAAAAAAAAAAAAAAAAAAAAAGAAAAAAAATAACATTTAAAATTTACCGATGTCAAATTTAATGAAATCCATGATCTTTCCTGTGGCGATATCCAACTGGATAGTATCGTGAACTTTGATAAATGGATCGGGATAGCGTATGGTCCTTCCTTCATGTGTAACTAAGAAGGGGATACCTTTAGGGCCTACTTGAACACGTTTAACTCTGCACAATTTGTACTGAAAAATTACATGGAAAAACACTGTTAGAAGACTTACAATTAACATATTACAATATAACAAAACATTTACATGATGTATTTTGGTCTTGTTGGGTTTAAAAAAATAAAAATTATCAAAATACTTTCATTATTGTATATACATTTTTTTTTTTATATACCAGCATTTTTTTTGGAGAATGAGCACTTATGATAATCAGAATCCTTTTTTATCAGATTTTTTTTGTCAATAGTCACAGCTGCATTTACATAAAAAAATCTGTACAAATGAGAATATTATACGAGTAAATTAATAGAATATATATGGGAGACAAGTGGAGAACTGAAAAAACAATTGATGCACTTATGATCAATTTTGATTGTGATCAGTAGAATATGCTTGAAACTAACTTAAATAAATATTGAAATTTTCATTATACAAGATTTTTTTTTAACAATTATTGAAGTTCTCATTTTTCAAATTTTAATCAGAAATTTGCAATTTAAAATTTTATTTTCTGTATACTCTTCTTAAATGTTTCTTGATTTTTACACATTAAACTGAATATACAGTGAAACCTGTGTATAACGATACTGTCTATAACGATATTTTCCTCAGGGTTGTTTGATTTAAATCAGCTTGATTTAAATCGTGATTTAAATCAAATGATTTTTTTTAAAAAAAATCTTTGATCGTGATTTAAATCATGATTTAAATCAAATGATTTTTTTAAAAAAATCTTTGATTTTAATCAGTTTTTTTTAACATTCATATTTACTGGCTGAATAAGGATCAAATTCCTCATTCATGTTAATATAAAAGTTAAACTCATTCATTTCAGATTAAAAATTACCTTTTAATAGCATTAAATAAAACTAGATTAAATAATAGATTAAAAATACTATTATCTTATGAAAGTAAATGCAACACTGCGTTAAAAATATTATCTATCCATAGTACATTCTCCAAAACTACTGATAAATACTTACTGATTTTTAAAAGTTTTTTTTCTTAGTCACTTCCATTTTTTGAAAACAAGATGCTGAAGCTAAAGTTAAATATATTTAATATAATAGTATTTTCAGTGGAGAATCACTTTCTCTAAAGCAAATTATACATAATTCACAAGTTTGTTTTACATTTACCTGCAAATTACAATATCCCATATGTTGATGTATTGATCATATAATGTGATCAATACATGAACTAATTATAACATAAATATTTGGACTGTTTGTCTAACATAGAATTAATTCCAGTTTCATGTTTCTTCTATAATTGAAAATACTTTAATCCCTGTAACTGATCCCTTTCCTCTTTCTTTTCTTAGAATTCATTGCTTACTGCAATGGAAAAAAAAAAGAAATTTTATTGTACTAAGCTAAGCACTAAGCAGTCATACGTATTGTCAAGTAAGCAAGATTGTTTTCTAAAATTGACCATGGCTGAGTAAGAAGGGGGCGGGGGGCAATAACACTGATAATTGATAGCTTCACACTTTTAGTTATAGGATTACCTTGTATTTGGTACCTAAGAATAGTATAGTGTGAATTTCACTAATGATGAAAAAAAGAAAGCCTTACTTTTTGCTAAAGACAAATACAGTTCACATTTTATATCTTTATATCCGTGATAATGAAATTTCAAGGAAAATCTGATCCTTTTTCTGAATTTTTATTTGATAAAGACATCGTAACAAAGATTTCTCCCTTAGACTGGTGGAAAACACACTTTGATTCAGAAATTTGTGTATCAGATGGTGAGGGGAGTGTAAAGAAACTCATAGAGCAACTGTTTACAGCAACAGCTACTTCTTCCTCCGTGGAACGGATGTTTTCAACATATGGTTTAGTTCAGTTCAATCTATACTTAGAACTAAATTAGGAAATGATAAAGCAGCCAAATTGGTGTTCTTATACAAAACCTTAAATGCATAAATAGTTAAAAATGTTAATATAATTACATATATGTAAATAATTACAAAATAAAAAACAGATTTTGTAAGAGATTGAATTGTCATCTAATATTAAAGTATAATTTTATATTAATGATTTAAACAATTATCTGTTTATAGATAGTCACCAATGTTAAACTGTTTCTATTTAATATTTTGTCATAACTTAAAAATTATAGAATTGTTCTTGCATGATACATAATAAATATATACCCATATGTATTTAGCATTCTTTGTTGTATTTATTATACGTTGTTATATAAAATGTGTTATTTGGAGTAATACACGAAAGAAAATTTTAATAACTTTTAAATTAAATAGAAATTTATACATATAACACACATATTTATATGTATAACAATTTAATATTAGAATGTTTTAAATTTTAAATAAATAATCTAAATTTGTTTGCAACAATTTTAAATTCTTATCTAGAAATTGTAATGCAATTAATAGAAATATGTAAATCTACACAGAAAATATAAATAAATATGTGCAGAGTACACAAATAATATTATACTATAACAATATTTAAAAAAATCAAAAAAATCCGATTTAAATAAAAAAAATCAGATTTTTTTGATTTTTTAAAAAAAATCACGATTTTTAACAACCCTGATTTTCCTTTGATCCCAGAGAAATTCCTATTTATTCAATGTATTTTTAACCTGTGTACAGCGATAATCAATTTTTAGCTGCACCTGTCTACAACGATATTTTTTTCTCTTTTGAAAGCTGAAGGTTACAGATATAACCAGATTTTTTCTTTGAAAACGACACCCCATCATCCAGAATGTAAAATAACAAAAGTCTGCGCTTATCTCTGTGTCCAAGTGTTGACCTCTTTGTAGAAGGGATTAGGGGATGTTGGGGAGGGGTGTCACTTTGCTGCGTGTATGGAGCTTAAGTCTTTACTGCTGATCATTGTCAAACTTGTTTTACTAGATAAGGAATTGGGAGGGATGTTACCTCCTTTTCCGAATTCGAGTAGTCACTGTGGAATCTTTTCATTCCTAGGTTAGACACAGCTCACTTCGGATTGACCACTTTTTCGTTGCAATTCATTTTTATGTGCTCGTATTTTTCATTGTAAGTTCATATTTTTCATTATTCGTTTTAAGTGATGGCTCAGCGAAAAGCATTGTCATTTGAAGAAATGTTAAAAATCATTTCGGATATTGATCAAGGAATGAAACAAGTTGATGCTGCTAAAAAGTATGGGATTTCACAGTCAACGATAGCTACTTAAAAAAAAAAAAAAAAAAAAACGAAAAGATATTGAAGATGCTGTGGAAAAAAGTAAAGTGGATAGCAAACGAAAAAGATTTAAAGGTGCCGTAAATGATGATGTTGACAAAGCTCTCCTAAGATGGATCCAGGAGATGAGAAACCAAAACGTGCCCATTAGTGGACCTGTGATTTCTGAAAAAGCAAGAAAATTTGCCTCTTTGCTAGGTAACAATGATTTCAAAGCCAGTAATGGATGGCTTACTTCCTTTCGTGAACGTCACGGAATTGTTTTTAAAACTATTGCGGGAGAAGAAAAGTCAGCTTCAGTTGAGACTGCTTGATCATGGAAACAGCGAGAAAGAGAAAATTGAAAAATTTTCTCCAGATGATGTGAACAGTGCTGATGAAACTGGTTTGTTCTATCAGCTAATGCCCGATAAAACAATGTCCTTTAAAGGAGACAGCTCTAAAGGTGGGATGAAATCAAAGCAAAGGCTGTCAATCCTGCTGTGTTCAAACAGTACTGGAACCGACAAATTGAAGCCTTTAGTGATTGGAAAGTACGCAAAGCCAAGGTGCTTTAAAAATGTAAAGAGTTTACCAGTTCACTACAAGACAAATAAGAGGGCCTGGATGACGGAGGAAATCTTCAACAACTAGCTGCTTGATGTTGATAAAGAAATGAAAAATAAAAAGAAGAATGTTGCTCTCATAGTTGATAACTGTACCACAACAATCCGCCACGTTTGAAAAATATAAGTGTTTTACTTTCCACCAAATTGCACGTCCTGCAGCCTTTAGATTTAGGCATTATCATGAGTTTCAAGGGATATTATCGAAAAAGGTTAGTTCAGAACGTTGTTTATAATCTGGATAACAATCTCCCAAACCCATATGCAGTTGATATAAAAAATGCATGTGATTGGGTCTCCGGAAGTTGGAATTCGATAACAGCATCTACAATCCAAAATTGTTGGAAGAAAGCTTCATTCTTTGAAGAAAAGGCCAATATTGACTTTACTGAAATCGTTAAGGAAGAAGAATGTGTGGAGAGTTTATCCACAGCTGTTAGAGCTTTCCAAAGCTCATCAAACCTATCTTTTACATTGAATGCTGAAGAATTTTTAAACTTAGACAATGATGTGCACGTGCTCAGCAGTGCAAGCGATGAAGATATTTTAGCAGAATTAATTCCAGGTGATCAGAGTGATGAAGAAGAAGCAGTTATTGTTCACAAAACAAAACTCAAATTACTCCTGAGGATGCTATATCCTTAATTAGCACTCTTCAGGATTTTGTTGCAACAGTACGAAATGTTTCGGACGTGCATCTGAACTCGTTAGACGGGTTGAAACATATGTGCATGCAGATGTCATTTGCACCAAAAAGCAAACAAAATTAACAGATTTCTTTTCTAAATAATTTTTGTTTCTGCAATTTTCTTACAAAATAAACTTATGCTTGTATCTTTTACGAATATTTTTAATTTGTTTACTTATTACTTATTTAAGTTTAAAAATATAATTTTATATATTCAATCTGTCTATAACGATATCTTATCTGGGTCCCTACAGTATCGTTATAGAAAGGTTTCACTGTATATAGTAAAAGTATATTGTCAATTAGACAGCAAAGACAACATTAAAAACATACAGAAACAAGTGGGTAATGTGATCGAAGATCGCTCAAAGGGTTTAGTTCAATATTCCTTTCAAAACACTTTATACTTTCTTTAATAAATTCAAACAAATTTCATTTAGCAACAACAACAAAAAAAGTCATGTTTTTTATAAAGTAAAAATTGACCAGTTATTTTTTCGTTTTTTCAAATATCTAAACCAGCCGGATAGCGGGCCAAGACCGCTATTATATTCTGTCATAATAATATCCGTCATACGGACTAAATGCAATATTTAAAAAAATAATTTCAACATTAAACAAATTGTACACCTTCAAAATGTTAAAATATGCGAATATTTCCATAATCGGATTTTTATCACGATTAAATATGTTTCTCAAACTCATATATTTACTATTCTCTATTATTTATATTGATACTCGCTTTGTATTATTCTCAAACATTTGAAAAATTAGTTAAACTTCCTATATGACGTCAGATTTTCTTTTTAATTCTCTAATGACATGATATTAATCTGCTTTGTGTATTTACACATACTCAATACTCCTTGTATTATTGAGAAATCTTAGACATTTTCCGTTTTATTATGACTATGACGTCAATCAATTTTATTTCATATTTATCTTTTTTTCAATTGGTGAAACTTTTTATTTTATTTTCATTTTTCACGTGAAAATCGTCTGATAGAAAATTTTTAGTTTTTGGCATCGGCTATAATTAAAAAGGTTTCAATTTAATAGGAAAAGGCTGTTAGAATTTTGGTTTTTTATCTCTATTTATTAAAATAATACGAATTTTTCAAATTTTAATATTTTCAGCTCTCCGCAGCTGCTATTCAGATTTATACACTAAGTTTCAACTCTGTAAGTTACATACTTTTTGAGAATGGCTCTGTGACAGACAGACAACGGAGCGGGAGCAATAGGGTTTCGTGAGATACCCTAAAAAAGTACAAATGCATTGCATGGTTATGGGTTAAGATTGGAAAGAATTTCAGGTCTGAGTCTGACTAATAAGGAGTCTAACTTTAAGAGGACCAATTATATCTTTTGTTAATCTTCTCGCACATAAAAGATTTTTAAATATTGAGTCGAGAACAAGCTAGTACAGAATTTCTCTATTCAAGCAATAGAGCAATTATAAAATTACAAAAGTTTTAATTATGTAGTTTCGAAACTGGTTCCGAAAGTAAAAGTATCTTCGCAAAACAAAAAAAAATTGAAAAAGTAATCAACGGCAGAAATAGAGATTGATCTCTGTTATCCAATGCAAAAAAAAAAAAAAAAGCGAGGTGTTTTCAAGTGCGTTTAGCTACCCTTAACTACATTTGATAAAGTCAGGGGTCTGTCCAGACTTTTTTCCCAGGGTCCTGTTTTTGTGAAATTGTGAACAGCTTTTTATATTTGTGAAAAAACTAATAATAATTTTATGAATTTGAAATGATCGTTATATTCAGGTTCTTGTTTATACATTTTTAAAAATATATATGGACGTAAGATACATATATTTTCTTTATATATGTAAAAGTGACAGGTCAGATTTTACTTTTATGTGATTAATTTGTGAAACGTTCAGTTTAAATAAGGAAAAAATTTGTGAAAAACCTATTTTTAAGACAAAGAATTTTATGAAGGGTCCTGTTTTAGGGAAAATAATTTTGTGAAGGGTCCTGTTTTGAAATGAGAAATTTTGTGAAGAGTCCTTTAAAGGACCCAATTTTTTCCTAAACAGATCCCTGAAAGTAGTTACAATAGAAAAGTAACTACGATAAAAAAGTAGTTTTTCTGACTCCATGAATTAACATATTTAAAGCCTTAAGACAATTTTACTTATTTGTATGTATGTCATGTAATGAAACAAATTAAAATAATGTATTTTATATAAATGAAGAAACCCTAGCTATCTTACTTTGGCTTCTTCAGCTGTAATTCTGTGCAAGATGAAACGACCTTTAACATCATACAGTAACCTGAAGAATTCTCCAGTTTTTTCAATAGTGACAACATCTACAAAAATAGAGAGACATTACTTGGGGTAGACTCTAAGGCCATTTATCAGTAACACTTGTACCGTTTATCAAACGACCAGGCAGGGGTCGATGCAGGATTTTTCTTTAGGCCCATTTTGTGAAAAGTAATGGTTATTTTTGTGAAAAATAACATTTTGTAAAGTTGAAATCCAGTTACTGAAATTTGAATCAAGCATTTATAAACAAAAACTTTTTTTAATCTTTTTACTGAAAGTGTTCCTCCCTGGTGAACTTGTTCGTTTGCTAATTACACATTTTAAAACATCACAAAATAAATAATTAATAAATAGTAAGTTTTTATGGAATAGAATTTAGTGAAAGGGTCTATTTCAGTAAAAAGAATTTTGTGAAGGGATTCTATACTCCGTTCGCTGAAACGAGATAACGAAAGTAAACAAATGCGCGTGCGGATTGGCGATGCTTAAACCTGGCGTTGTGCCAGAAGCGCCAATTGTTTGAGCCTCTGTTTTTTTTCCCAAACGGCTGTTTGTTTCTTGTCTTTCACTTTTAAAATTGACGATTTTTTTCGATTGATTTGGTATTTTATATACACAAATGGAGTGTGAAAATTCTTCTTTGAGCCCGCCTAAGAAGAGAGTAAAAAGAAAAGCTTTGAGTAAGGTGGAGAAAGATATGATTTTAAATGTATATAAAACGGAACTTGAATCGAATCCTGAACTTCCGATTTCTCATATAGGAGATAATGCTGCTCGTATAACAGGCGTAGGTAAAGCTTCTGTTTTTCGAGTGTTAAGAGAGTATAAAAAATGTGGTGTGTTAAACTCGCCGAAGAAAATAAAATTACGTAAACGTGTTTTAGAAAATATAGATGATTTTGATAGGAATGCTATTAGGAGAAAAATCCACGAGTTCTTTTTGAGGAATGAATTGCCCACTATAAATAAAGTTTTGGAAGTTGTAAATGATGACCCTGATTTGCCAACCTTTAAAAGGACAACATTTTAACATCTCCTGAAAGAATTAAACTTTAGATATTCACAGAGAGGACGAGACAGTACTCTCATTGATAAAAACGAAATAATTGTGTGGCGAAGAAAATATTTAAGGCAAATCAAATCTTTCAGAGAAGAAGGGCGCAAAATATATTATATGGATGAAACTTGGTTGAATCCAGGCCATACAGTTAGTAAAGTTTGGAAAGATACCTCAGTAAAATCATCAAAACAAGCATTTTTGTCTGGTCTTTCTTCCGGATTAAAATCTCCTTCCGGAAAAGGAAAACGGATGATAATTACGCATATTGGTAGCGATTCTGGTTTCGTGGATGGAGGGCTTGACTTATTCGAATCAAATAAAAATAAAGATTATCACGAAGACATGAATTCAGAACATTTCGAAAAGTGGTTTGGTGATATCTTATTTCGACTGGAAGATAACTGTGTGATAGTAATGGATAATGCTCCTTATCATTCCCGAAAATCAGAAAAAATACCGAATACTTCGTGGAGAAAACAAAAAATTGCTGATTGGCTTTTAACAAAAAATATCCCTTTTGAGGACGGAATGTTAAAAGCGGAACTGTTGCAGTTAGTGAAGCAAAATAAAAATAAATATGACAAGTACGCTGTCGATGAAATGGCAAAAGCACAAAATAAAACTGTCTTACGATTACCCCCCTATCATTGCGAGCTTAATCCTATTGAACTGATTTGGGCACAAATAAAGAACTTCGTTGCGAAAGAAAACAAAACATTCAAAATGCCTCATGTAAAAGAAATATTCTCTCAAAGTATAAGCAAAATTGGCACTGAAGAATGGAAAAGATGCATTCAACATGTAACAAATACAGTGGAAAAACAAATGTGGGATTTAGATAATGCTATAGATAATATAGTAGATTCCATGATAATCAATCTAGATTCTAATAGTTCCGATACTTCAACTTCATCTTCTGAATGATTTATGAGGTAAGTGGGCTTCAATAATGTAAGATATAAATAGTTTTGTACTATTTTGTATTTAACAAAATTAACTCCTGATGATGGTTTATAACAATGTTTAATTCAGAAAGTTTGCCCCGGGAGGAAATTCCGTTCGGGGCATTAAAATGTTTCCTCCCGGAATATTTCAGATTTTATAATTTTAATGGTCAAAAAGTATAATTCCCCCCCCCCCCCGAAACTATATAATGTCTCGCCTGGAGGCACAGAAATCCCACCAGGAAAAAATATGTCTGAATTCAACGCTGTTTAAAATAAATAGAGAATAATTTATATTTTGACGTCTTAAACTTTTACATTTTTGTTTAAAATCTCGATGTAAGTCAGTTAGCAACTTGTGTTGTTTTCATATAGTTATCAAAATAAATGTTTAAAAAATTAACAAATCGAAATAAAAAATAAAATTCGCCAACCTAGGGATTTGTACCAAATGTGTGGCTCCTTGGCGATTTTTCTGCAACCCGTTTGTTTACTTTCGTTATCTCCTTTCACTGAACAGACTATAAATAGGCCCCAAATTTTGCCTGGATTGACCCTTGCCAGGAGAATGATATAACACTTAATAGCATTTCAAGAAATGGGCGATAGTAAAGTTTTTCTGATTTATTTCATAAATAAAAGAACCAATTGTAATTATTAATTTATAATTAAAGTACTTAAGTTTTAAAAAGTCTATATATTTAGAATTAACAGACAGAAAAGTACTGATGGACAGCCAACTCATTTTGTTTGTAGCTGCCAAAGAAAAATATAAATAACCTATAATTTGCACAACAGCACAGATTAGAAGTAGTTAACTATTCAAATCCAGAAATATATAAACCTTCGTGGAATTTATTTTAGAATAGTTTGCTTAAATTTGTCAACCATAATATAAAGGAACACTCATTCAAATTGAATTTCAAAATAAATTAAGTAAACATGTATAAAATAAATCATACCCATGAATCCAGCAGGATAGTTAGTGTCTGTCCTAACTTTACCATCAACTTTGATTAAGCGCTGCATCACAATCTTTTTTACTTCTGCTCCTGTTAGGGCATACTTCAGCCTGTTTCTAATCATGATTATTAAGGGCAGTGATTCACGTAATTTGTGAGGCCCTGTGCTAGGCCTAGGAGCCTAAAAGAGAAAAGAACCAGTATTAAAATAGGTGCATATTTTAATTACATCAAGACCTCAATTTGTAGAATTAAAATATATTTATGTAACTAAAATTATTAAACTAAGTTTTTTAATATCCAGAAATCAACAAGCTTAATCAATTTATTGAAATTTTTGAAGCGTAAAAATTGAATTTTTAAAAAGTTATGACAATCTTTTTTTTTTTTTTTTTTTTTTTTTTTTTTTTTTTTTTTTACAACAATGGTAAACTCAATTCCACTATTGGATGAAAAGAATTTTATAAGATTCCAAAATTAATATCAAATTAAAAGTTTGAGAGCTACAAGAGTATCAATAAAATCCTTATAATCAGGGGTTGGGAATAACATTCTACTAGCCGCTGGTGAGTGGGTTTTCTGACATAGCGAGTGCATTTTAGTAAAAATACAGGCTGTAGAAAATATATAACAAAACTTCATATTTTTATTTGCTAGTCATATTGTTACTCTCCCAACTGCCACAGTGTAAACATGGTTCTCTTCTACACTAAACTTTTCTCTGTTGTATATATACATATTTAAGTTTCTTTTTTAAAACTAACAAAAGTGGAAAATCATAAGAAAATGTAGCACAAAAATGCATTATAGTAAAGAATTATTTTTGCAGCCATTTAAATTTTGTCATCAATTTTCACCTGTATGTTGCATCTTGCTGTTGATAAAATATATCCTTGGCTGGGAAGATTTTCTAGTTCGCAATTCGTCATTCTTGGTGATGTGAAACACGTATACTTAAGAGCAAGGAATTTTCATAAAAACATTACCAGCCAAAGATTAAAAAGCTGCTTAAAAATTCATTCACCTTGTCAGGAAATGGAATCACCATTGTCATGCAGATTTAAGATTCCCTATTATTGGTTCTTGGACATTAGAATATATGCAATTTTTAAAATATATTCTTAAGGAATAGATTTTTCTTTGAAAACTACTTCAAATTTATTTTTAAATATTTTTTTTTTTACTTTATTGTACATTAATATTTTAAAGTTTAGGAACAAGAACTACTTCAAACCATTTGCTAATCAATTTTCCAATTTATATTTAAATTACATGAAAATACACATTTAGATACTTGATTCAATCAAATACTTACAAAAACTCCTCCAAGTTTATCCAACATCCATGACTTGGGAGCATTTAGCCTTTTGAGATGTTTTTTGGGGCCTCGAGCCTAGACACACAAAAAGAAAATTTAAGCAATCTTTAAAATGAATGCATAAATATTAAACAAGAGAACAAATTTAACTGAATAATCTTAAGTGTTACAACTGTTTGGACAAAATGATATGGCAACCCTGTCGATAAAAGGTGTAAACGCAAAATGCATTTAGGGTTACTCAAGTAAACTTAGAACATTAAAACTGCATATTATGTTCTTTAAATCAAATTTCGAATAAATCATAGCGTCCACCACTCCTTGGCGTCCGGTGTTTTGGCATGCTGGTGCGCACGCGATAGCACACTTTGCCTTTCAACCCTCGTAATTCCTCCTGTGCAGATTTCTCCTTGTCCGATCGAAATTTCTCCAAAAGCATTTTTTTTTTTTTGCATGCTTTATTCGATCTTTTGTTTTCGCCTGTGATTGGACGAAAAGAGGAGAGAAACTTGAATTTTTCTAGAGTTTTTTGTCACTGTAATAGCGTTTGTGTCATTTTGAATTTGAATTCTACTTTCACCCATGGAAACATGTTAAGGCTGCTCGTCAGTAAACTTCCCGATTCCCTTTGCTAATGTTAATGCAATGGGCAGTGATGTCACTGGATCCTAAAAAATCCTGGGTCCCAGGGACCCAGTATTTTCAAATATCTGGGTCCCTTTTTTTTTTTTTTATAAAAGCAGGTCCCCATTCATAATAATTCAAATTCATATTTTAAAGGAACAAGTGAATTTGTTTATTTGGTAAAGAGAAATACAATAGCTATTGTTTTGATAATGAATAATTAAAACCAGCATTTCCCAATCAAATAAGATATATATTTTTTAAAACTATTAAGAGAAATTTTTTTTGCCCTTTTTTAAATGTAAATGCTTAATTATAAAATAATGATTATTTGAGTGTAGAAATTTGCATTTCTTTTAAAAAGGGGAGGACGGATTTATTGAAAAAGACATTTTTGTTGGATAAAAGAATACTTTTGTTGAGTAAAGGGGCACTTTTTGTTGAATGAATGGATGCTTTGATTACACTTCTCATTGGATTATTTGTCAGCATATAGATCAGTGTTGGAATCAAACATTTTCTTTGGAAAAGAGTTTCAGGAGTGATTCTGAATTTTAAAAAATATTTTCTGAAATTCACAGCAAATTTTCTGAAAGATTACGTTACAACAGAAAGTGCAGGGGGGGTGGGGTGGAAGAGAATCCTCTCTCAGCACTATTTTTGTTGTTGTAGGTCAGATTAATTCTGTTTTTGATTCGAGTCTATTTCAGGCTGCGTGAATTTCGAATTTTTTCCTTGGACTTTGGACGATATTCGCATTTTTCCCTTGATCGAGATATTTTGACGAAATTTGCTTTTTTTTCGAGATCTTTCGCCGAAATTTGCCTTTTTTCGAGATCCTTCGACAAAATTTAGTTTTTTTTTTTTTTTTTTTTTGCGATCCTTCGAAATTTGCCGTTTCTTCGATGAAATTGACTCGCCCCCCCCGTGATTCTTTGACGAAATTTGCCATTTTTTCACGATTTTTGCGATCTTTTGACAGAATTCGCCGTTTTTTCGTGATCCTTCAACAAAGTACGCTTTTTTCTACAGTCCTTTCAAAGTTTACAATTTTTTTTGCGATTCTTCTACGAAATGTGCCCTTTTTCATCGATCCTTCGATGAAATTAGTTTTTTTTTTGCGATTCTTGGATGGATTTCGTGATTCTTCGAAGAATTTACGTGTAATTTACGCACTATAGCACGTCCGCAGCATCGCTGAATGGGTGTAGGATGCATTCGTATAAGAATGTCTCCTTTTTTTCTTAGTTATCAAAATATTTCTAAACTATGTGCTTAATTTATATTTTTATGTGTTAAAATCTTAGCAAAACTGAATACGATTAACATTTCATATAAAATTAAGTATATATTTTAGAAAAAAATTGACAACTAAGAAAAAGACATTTTTTAAGAACAATACAAAGAAAACAGAAGTTAAAAATATTAATTTTCCCGAGGAGATATTTTAAAAATACGAATGCATTTTATGCCCATAGGAATAACAATAACATTAGCGAGAGGAATCGGGAAGTTTACCGACGAGCAGCCTTAAGACGCGATTGTTGTTTATAATTAAACTTTTCCTTTTAGTCGTTTTAATGTAAATGTTATATGGTTTTAAGTACACTTCTTTAAAAACGCTCATTTATTAAATATTATTTAATTAAAAACATTTTTTATTCTACAGTAGGTTAGGTGATAACTTTTGTCCATGTAGCAGTTGCTTTGAATGCAATTTAGTAATGTTGAGATTAGTAATCTAGTTACGTTGAACAGAAAAAATTATTTGCTATCAAAGCTGCATGAGATTCTTAAAAAAAAAAACTTACTTTTCTAACTTAAAAAATCAGTTTGTTTTGTATTAAGTAAATGTGCGTTATTTACTTTTGTCCATTTTTTATTGTTATTTGGAATTTATCCTTGTTTTAAGTAATATCATTATCGGGGGGTCCCCTGACAAAAAAGTTTCAAATTAAAAAAAAAATTATTAGACATCCCTAGAAAATCATGATTTAAAAAACTTTCTAGGTAAGTGAGATCATTGTTTTTCTATTATTTTTTGTAAAATGTTTTTTAAAACGTAATTTTGATGTTACTTTGCTGTTTTATCGTTTAAATTATGTATTTTAGCTTTTATTTTGATTATCGCGATTTAAATTTTAGTTGTTTCCAGAACACTGCACAAACGCAGGTGTGCGATTCTTACTTAGCCATTTTAATAAGCAGATTTATCGTTTATAGAAAACAAACAGGGGATTCAGGAGGGCAGAGCCCCCCCTGACAACAAATAAACACCTTTTATATTCTTCCCAAGCTCCTTTCAGCAGCTTAATTTTTTATTATTTCTAAGTGAAATATTTTTTAAAAACAAAATGCTTTTAAAAACATTTTGCTGAAGTGTTTTAAAATATGTATTTCTGCTTTATTTTGATTATTGCCATTTCAATTTGCACGCTTTTGTGTGTTGTCTTTTGGAGGTTGCCACTCCAGGAGACAACACTCAGATTTGGCGATTTTTTGAAAATGCGCCAAACAGTGGTGGATCCTTCAGTCACACCCAAATTTCAAATAAGAAATAAAAAGTTGAAAGCAAGATTCTAAGAAAATTATAAACCAACTTTTTCCCCTACCCTTTTCCCCCTAAAAGTGAAAATTTTCAAAATACAAATTTTACACAAAACTTGTTTCTATACAAAATCTGAATGAAACTCATTAAATGTTTAGGACTTAACAGTTTTTATGATATTTCTATTTTGTATAAGGAAGAGAGCTAGTTAAAATAATAAAACTTTAGAGCAATATAAATCAATGCAGGGTTCATACTCATTTCCCCCCAAAAAATCCCCTAATGTATTTTCCAGGATGAATAATTTTTCCATGTTGACAATTGACACTTTAAAACTTAGTACCCCCCCCCCCCTTTTAAAAAAAAAAACTGGTATCTCAATGGATGCCATCGGAAGTTAGGCGTGGCTAGTTTACGATTCGATATCTCTTGAGGTTTGAAGTTGTATCTTAGTTTGATTGCATTATGACATCATGAAGTAACAGTATGCGAATAGCAGCGAGTGCCCTCATTTCCCAGAAGTCTATCGTTTTGCCAAAATTTCTCAGGTTTTTGGCATTTTTTGAAAAGTCCCCTGATATTAAGACACGAAATTTATCCCCTGATTACCAGGTTTCCCCTGATGGGTATGAATCCTGCAATGAGTAATTACCATTTTTGTAATTGAAAATAAAGTTTTCTAAAACTAAGTTTACTCGGGGCTCACAAGCATTCCTAAATCTTTTACATTTCTTACCATTATTTCAAATAAAAAATCTTCGTTGTAGATTCTTTTCACATCTGCAACTTAAGTCTACAATAAAATTTTAAAACAGTCGTAGCAAAGTTAAAAAAAAAAAAAAAAAAAAGAACACTTCAAGCTTTGGTTTACTTTACACCAGTCACACTTGTGATTGATGCACATGGATTAAATAAAAGAACGGGCACTACTATAAAAAAGTGGCCTCAAGGATGAAGATCGCAACAACCACATCAAACATCTATTACCAAAAACAACTCGTCAAATCCACCAGCACAGTATATGGGACTTTTCCCTCATACTACATAAAATTAGATAAAAACATTTGCAGATATTGAGAATGTAAGTTGACAAAAAGCTGAACTCAATGTAAATGCAAAATTATCGCTGTATATTAATGTGTGTGTATATAAGAAAGCCTAACTTTTTAGGTCATATGATCTTTTACCAGTTTCGAATTTTTAAAACAGCTGGAAAGGCAAATTTCTGCACAAGTGTGGAAAACTAGAAATGTGTTAACCATTCTTTCCCTAGCCCGCTTCGCAAAATTTTTTGCCAAAAACAAATAGATAATCAGGCCAAAGTTGGTAACCTTTTCAATTCTGAGTCTCATAAACTGACAAGGTTATTATTCTGTACTTATCCAACAATGTTGATATGTTCAGCAAGCAACTAAGGCAATATTCATCCATATAACGCATCATTTATCATAATTTATCTTGAGCACACAACTTTTAATTAGAACAGAAAGAAAAGAAATGCTACATAGCACTGTCATCCATATGATGAGAATAGTACTTGGTCTGTAAATTAAAGGTAATAGGGTACATGTGCCAGTAATGGGCCACCTTCAACATTTTTGGTTTATAAAAAAATAACCAATAAAAATTCAGCTTTTTTTATTTCATTAATATGCTTTCTTTAAATTCTAGTTTTAAATACAATCATTATACCAACTATCTATTACTTTTTGTGGGGTGTCCATTGCTGGAATTTAGGGTGTTTTGATTTATTTCTGTTATTTACAATTAAATTTTGATTCACATTGGGAAATGTGACTATAAGCATGGTTAAATATTGTTGGTAGATTAATATAATATTAAAAAATGTGGAATATAACAATTATAACTATTAATTAAAAAATAATTTTTAAAGAAATTCCTTAAGGGTGTCCATTACTGGCACATCTACCCTATATATATTTTTTTCCTATAACATACTTTGACTGCACATTTGACTTAAAATCTAAACATGAAAAATCTCCCTCCCAAAACTTTTATAAAATTCTAAACTAAACATTTCACTAGAAGACCAGAAATCAACCATGCGGCAATCATGAGATCATAACAGATTACCATTTTGAAGATTTGTACACAAATGCACTGAACAGATCTGATCAAATTAACATGGATAAACACTTAACATGTTAAATTACATAAACTTGGGTTTTCTTAGAAAAAATTTAAATTTGTTTACACCTTAACTTTATTTTAAAAAATTATCTTTTAGTGAACTGGACATTATCCCGAAAATGTGAGTCATGATTTTAAAGTTTTACTTAACTTTGGTATAGAGATTGCTCAAAATTATAAAGCAAAACATCAAATAAAATAATGACAACAAATTAGAAATAATAAAATTTAGAGATGAAAGATAACGACTGAAGTATAAGTGTGTAGGGGAGGAAGGGAAAATATGTTAAGAAATTATTTTAAATATGAATATCAACATTTAGTAAACACGATTATATTTTCTTACATTCCTGATAATACTGAAAACACTAATCGGGGAAACCCATAGAATTTTTTTTCGTCTAACCGGGAAAACTCACAGGATAAATTTTTAATGATATTTTAAACATTAAAATTACATTGATCTAGAAATACGGTTTAGTGGAGAATACTATGCACGTAAAAGAAACAAATATAACCGAAGAAAACTCTATATAGACGAAAATAGACATAACTTACAAATAAAAGAAAAAGAAAAAACGAAAATTAACTAAGACATAAGCGAAATAACATATTGTTGAACATAATTTTACGATTGTTGTCATATCTGACAAACACACACGTTGATTATAATACAATGGTTTGTACCATTAAATAAAACGCATAAAATATTAGTACAATGATTAAAATTCATAGTAAAATTTGATAAAAAATGATGTAACACTTAATATATTGGATTAATTAAGATTGAAATTACTCACCATTTTTGTACTTTAATATAATAATATCCCTATGCAAGTCTGATTACATGAAGATCGGAGAGTTGTGGAAGATGTTGCCATTAATTTCATTGAAATACATGACCGCATTTGCGATTTGCGCTACACAACATGGAGTTACGCAGGTTTACTAAATGGAGTTTCCTGCAGTTGGCGCTAAAATGAATAATAATGGCCACAGAAAGAGAAAATAAATAGAGATGAAATGTTTACATTTGGCGTGACGTTGAAAATGCAACGCTACAGTCGACTCAAACAATTGGCGGCTTGCTTTGAAAACCTCACCCCTTCACAGTCTGAACTTGCTAGGCTTACGAGAAAGACAGGCTACCGCGGTGCATTCCATTTATCTTTTTTTACAGACCGCGAGAGTGACGTGATGCTCTTTTCGTACATCTGCAGTGGTGGATTCGAGCATCACGTGACACCCGCGGTCTGTAAAAAAAAGATACGCATAAAGCACCGCGGTAGCCTTTCTTTTTCGTTAGCCTCGCTGAACTTGCGTATGTCGTCACTCTCATATAGAACGAGGCTAACGAAAAAGAAAGGCTACCGCGGTGCTTTACGAGTATGTTTTTTACAGACCGCCGGAGTCACGTGATGCTCGAATGCACCAATGCAGGTGGACGAAAAGAGCATCACGTCACTCTAGCGGTCTGTAAAAAAAGATAAGTGGAATGCACGGCGGTAGCCTGTCTTTTTCGTTAGCGTCGCATATAGAAGAAGCATAGGGCCACGACCAACGAGATACACGTTCGGTTCACGACTTTTATAACGTCACACGGGGTGGATAATCGTTACACGGTGATTGGCACAAAACGAAGGGCGCGCCGCTTTGCATCCACTCCGTATGACGTTTTAAAAATCATGAATCGGTCTTGTATTTCGTTGGTTGAGGTTTAGCGCCCCGATATGAGAGTATAAGGAAAGGGCATGTTAACAAACAAAACAGTTCCATCAACCAATCTACCACTACATTTTTGTCGTAGCGATTATTGTCGACGTAGACCAATCATATAATAGACCAGTTTAGCGTAGACCAATCAAAGTGCCCCATCTCTTTTGTACAGTAGGAGTCATAAAGAACGATCAGGTTTATTATGGGAACCAACAGCAATTTAACCAACAGTAACATCAACTGCCCTTTCTTTATAAAAGGGATGTAAAATTTGATTGGTGAGACGACTTTCGACAAAAGCTAATCGCCTAGCATCTTGGCGTGCCAGTCATTATCGCCAAGTTAATTATTGTTAACTTGTTTGAATCGTATAATCGAACTCGCCCGCAACCTGCGTTATACACGGCCGGTGCATGACGTTTAAAACGTCACATGTAGTGAATCATTTTTACACAGTAGCCAGTAGTGATTGGTGCAAAACGAGGGGAGCGTCGCTTTGCACCAATCACCGTGTATAAATGATCCACTCCATGTGACGCTTTAAACGTCATGCACCGGCCGTGTATAACGCAAGTCGCGACTCGCCCAAGCCACTATTGCCAAGTTCTTCAATGTAGATTTGCCATACTTTGGACAAAAATGACTGTCTAAGCACAGTCTAAGCATGCTGCACGTATGTCGCCACACTCATATAAAATCATCCTGCTTTGTCTGCTAAAACCGGATTGCACCATTTAAAGCGTCATTTCTATACTGGCCGAGGCTAACGAAAAAGACAGGCTACCGCGGTGCATTCCACTTATCTTTTTTTACAGACTGCTAGAGTGACATGATGCTCTTTTCGTACACCTGCATTGGTGGATTCGACCATCACGTGACTCCCGCGGTCTGTAAAAAAAGATACGTGTAAAGCACCGCGGTAGCCTTTCTTTTTCGTTAGCCTCGTATACTGGCGATATGTCGTGACCAACGATATACACGGCCGATTCATGACGTTTAAAACGTCACACAGTATGGATCATCTTTACATGGCGATTGGTACAAAGCGGCGTGACCATCGTTTTGTGCCAATCGCAGTTTACAGATTATCCTTTCCGCGTGACGTTTTGACAGTCATAAACCGGTCGTGTATTTCGTTCGTCGTGGATATGTAGTTCTGCTGCCAGACTATTTTAGATTTTTACATTTATGTTTTAGTATGTTAAAATGTTATGTTTCGTCATTTATCCACCTGTTGGTGCACCCGTATGCAGAACAAGAGCTATAGAGTGGTTAGTTGTTAAACCGAATTTTCAACAAACCATGGTAAGGACACTTCGTAACGTCCAGATCCATCTCGTTTAACGGTTTCTAAAAAATGTTTCTGTGTTTCATCTTCTAAATCAGCTTTAGTTTTATTATCTTCATTAGGGATTATTTCCAATGTATCTAGACGCCATATATCAGACAAATTGGCGTTCCAGACATGCAAACACAGTGATAAGTCTGATAAAGATTTTCCTGAACCAATTTTATTACTTATCCCTTTCCTCACAACACTCCAGCCTAACCTTGTTTCAAAAGTTCACAGACATAGTTGATGAAAGTTTTAAAGTATTGCGCGGCAATTTATTTACAGTGCGACCCCTTAATGTTAATTTACACAGTAAAGGCTGTGTATTGCATAACTTTTTGACAGTAGAAACAACGTTTTGTCCCGATGCCACAAAATTTGTACTCTATACAAATTCTAATAATATTATAAATTTGAAATAGTAAAATTGTTTGGCTGACTGCAGGGTAGAGTTGCAAAGACTACAATAAACCCGGTTTAAACCTGGGAATAAACTGGGTTTTTTGGAAATAAACCGGGTTGTTTGGGAATAAACCAGGTCTATTGGGAATAAACCTGGGAATAAACCGGGTCTATTGGAAATAAACCTGGGAATAAACCGGTTCTTTGCAACTCTACTGCAGGGTCAAAACGGATGATTAAATAAATGCATTTACTTGTAGGTGGATTATAATCCAGGAAGTAACATAGGCTAGGCTATGTTTTATTTACTTTCTTCAAATATTTTTCTTAAGAATTCAAAACTTCATTATAGACCGGGAGAAGGCAGCACAAACAGTCACCTCAGCGAGTTCATGGCTGAAATTCCAGAATTATTTAAAATTCGATTCGCATATTAGAACGTAATCGGTCTGCCAAGTCATATCTTGGTGGAAAACACCTTAAAACCCGATTTTAGCGGTTGACTCGTAGGTTTACCATTGTGTTTTCCGGCAGCCAAAGGTATGAAAACATGGAGGACTGGGAGCAAGAACACACAATGGTAAACCTACGAGCCAACCGTTAAAATTGGGTTTTCGGGTGCTTTCCACCAAGATATGACTTGGTAGACCGATTGCGTTTTAATATGCGAATCAAGTTTTAACTAATTCTGGAATTTCAGCCGTGAACTCGATAAGGTGATTGTCTGTGCTGCCACCTTCCGGTCTATTATTTTCATTGAGAATCAACGGACATTTTCCCTATAAAATTTAAACGTGTTTCTTTGTTTTTGCCAACAGTTTAAAAACTGTAATAATACTTTTTCCACAGCAATTAATTTTCAAGTGACAGATTTCCACGTGGAAAATGAAATTAAAATATTTTTTTAAGTATTAAAAAAGGAAGAATATGACGTCATACTCTAAATAAAAAGGGACGCTTTGAAATATTTGGTAATAATACAAGCAAAAGCACGTGAATATGTTGTCATATTTGTAACAAAATGAACATTTTCATATTTTCAAACATTTAGTAAGTATACAAGGCGCATCAGTATGAGAAAATATAGAAAGCAGGTGAATAAAACGTCATATTTAAAACAAAAAAATTGAAATATATGTTACCCGATACTGATTATTAAGGATGAATATCAGTTACATACGGAAGAGATTTTTCTGTCAAACAAGATACAACAAATTTCGCTGAGGAGAAAAGTGATTTCTTATTATACTATGCTAATGGCATAGATGGTTATTATAAAATAGGTTATACTGATTCAACACAATTTACTTTTTCGTTTATAGTGCCCCCTGGGAGGAAATAAGGCAACCAAATTTTAAGTAAAAGTGATTATTATTATTTTTTTAATGTTTCATTGTATAATAGCTGTATTGAACTTAAAAGTAATTGGCGCATATACAACACAATTTTCTTTTGTCTTTATAGCGTCCCCTGGTGGAAAATAGGGTAGCTAATTTATTTTTAATTGATATTTTAGTTTTTTAAAGTAAATTATTAGAATGATGTTCTGCCACCGTCAAATTTATGTTTAATTTTTTTTTCACATGATAGGTTCCTTTTTACGCTTGTAGCGCTCTGATAGACAATTGCACAACAAAAACTTTAAAATGGATTTTTCTTATGTTTTCTCATATAGCACCCATGCTTCAAGTTAAAATTAAGTAATACTCATTCAACAAAATTTATTCTTGCGTGTATATTGCCCTCTGGGGGAAAATAGCGTTACTAAATCATGTATTATAACACGGCAAATCATGTGTGTGTGTGTGTGTATACAAATTTTATCTAAAAAGCGACTCTAACGATTTTAACTAAATTTTGTATCCTAACTAGCCTTCTCGTTTCGTGGTACGAGAAGATCATTGGGCTAGATCACACGTTCGAGAAAATTCGATTATACTTCACGAAATACTTAGAATACAGTGTGTGAAAGGTTGAGATTATCTGTTAACACCTTTGGTTTAATTTGATTACCATATCGGGCGATAAAGCACTCATTTCGGCGACATAAAATTATTTTAGGACTGCGCTTCCAGAAACCTTATTTCAAGGATTTTTTTAGCCACACACAGGGTGACTTATTCTTTCAGGCAACAGTAAAATTCATGTTTATGAAAAGTCACATCCATCCATCGTTGCCAGAAGTTAATCTCGAAAAATGAAACATTTGAAGCTACTGAAAAAATTAATAGCTCGAAAAGTATTTGTCACAAAATTCTTAGACAAACTGCGTTAGAAAAGTAAGAAATTGTATTTTTCTTGATATAAATTTCAAATATAATTATTATGCCGTTTTTCAAATATTGAATTTCAAAAATTACCAAACTTCACAATGAAGTACCATAGCGAAACCTTCACGCGTAAAAAATAATGATAACAGTTGTTGCTTTCGGTCGAGAATGGACCAAATGATGTTCGCATTTTACTATTTTAATCGTTTTTACGAAATTCTTAAACTTTAGAAGAATTTTTTAACCCCTTGAGGGGCACCGGTATATAATATATACCACTTTTTAATATATAACTTTGCCACCAGTGTTATTAAATAAAAATATTTATTATTATTTTTTTCAGATTGAGAAGCTAAAAATTCATTATTTAAATTTACTGGTGTCAAAACATCGCAAAATTTAGCATTTTTAGATCACGTGCTTGCCCTCCAAGGGGTTAAGCGTTTTTAACGAAATTCTGTAACTTTAGAAGAATTTTTTAAGCGGTTTTAACGAAATTCTGTAACTTTAGAAGAATTTTTCTTTGAATAGGCATTAGAAATGCATAAAATCGTTACAAAAATGTTAAAATTACAAAAAGGATAGATACAAATTATCAGATATGAAAAATAAAGTAGAAATTTGGTACTTTCGTGTTATAGCAGCCCTCAAGGATGAAATATTTTTGTTTCTGATTTCATTAATATATTGTAAATTTGGTACTTTCATGTTATAGCGGCTTCCAAGGATGAATCGCCAAGCGACCAAGATTTATCGCCAAATTATAAAGCATGTATGACATTATAATAATATATGATATATATGTAACATTTCTTGACGTATGTGGCCAAGTTATAGTCCTATATGATACATATATGATGTATATATATGACATGTGTATATGATGTATATACGACATATAAGACGTAAATAATATGTGTATAATGACGTATATGGAACATATAGGAGTGTTTGGAATATATATATGCGTATATAGGATGCATAAATAAGCTTTGCGATGATCTTGGCGAAATCATAACTGCAACCTTGGTATAATCATAATTGTGGGGGCCGCTATAACACGAAAGTACGGTAGTTTTGTTCTCTTTTTTTAGCCACACACAGGGCTAATTCTTTCAGTCTACAGTAAAATTCATGTTAATGAAAAGTCACAGCCACTCCATATATAAAGGAGGACACCCTTTATATAAGGAAAGGGCAACTGACGTCACTGTTGGTTAAATTACTGTTGGTTTGGGAGGAAAACCTGTTTGTTCTTAACGACTCCTACAGTACACATAAGATGGAGTGATTTGATTGGTCTACGTTAAACTGGTCTGTGATATGATTGGCCTACGTCTCCATGACGATTCCTGCAATGATAGCTGCGACAAAAATGCAGTGGTAGATTGGTTGATGGAACTGTTTGTTTGTAAACATGCCCTTTCCTTATATAGCTGTACAAATGGTTGTTACTGACGATATTAAAAATCAAATTGTCTCTCTTTATTATGGTGATACTTCCGCTTGTATTTCCTTTCTCAGTCCCTAATTGCCCTACAGCGGACGCCGACCCCATTTAAAGGATCCAAGGAAGTTAAACTCGTCGTGACATTTCTAAGGGGGGCCCGTTGCTCTATCTACCATAGGAATGAAGTTATCCTCCGTGGGATAAGTTCCGGGGGGGGGGGGGGGGTAAGGTACAGTAAGACATTTTTGATGCTCAAACCCCTTCATATAACATATCAATAGGCAGATCGCGTCAAGCACTATTGTCTGGTCCTACTCTTCCCCTCTCACTGCCCCCTCCCTTAAGAAGCATTTTTCTCTGTTTCAGCTCTTTTTAAGTTTTAGTTTTTCCCATCTTTCGCAGCCCCTTTAAGCCCCACAGAGGGCGTAGGCCTCTTCTAAAGGATCCGACGAAGTTAAACTCGTCGAGGCTGACATTTCTAAGAGGGTCCCTAGGCTCTATCTCACACAGGAACGGAGTTACCTTCCCTCCCGGGGGGAGACATTCAAGGTGTTTAAACCCCATCATGTAACTTATCAAAAGTTTGATCTCGTCAAGCACTTTTGTCTGGTCCTACTCTCCCCCTCCTTCTCTTCCCCCTCCCGTCAGGAGCACTTTTCTTATTTAATTTTTTCAATTTCTCATAATTATTTTAGTTTTTTCCATTCTTCTCTGTCCCTATGGGCCGGACAGCTCCAAAATTTCACCAAAATTAGCTGTAAAAGATATTCCCCCCGCTTCTTTCGGTGCCCCATGTTTTCACGTATCTCTCGAGGGGGGACCGTAAGAGGGACGCAAAAGGGGCATCCCTTTTAAAGTCCCATCTCTTAATTGCAAGTAGGATTCATTTTAAAGGTCTCGTAGAGCACTTGTGTTTTGTGTAGCTCCCCCCTCCCTTCCCCCACCACTCTTCAAGAGTTTGTCAATTAATGCTAACTCATCAATTGCTAAACAACTTCTCTTAGCTGTATCCATCATAAAAGCTGCTATTATAGAACTTTTCATTACCCTTTTTAAGTTATCTATTAAGTGTTAAAGTGTCTTGAACCCTTAAAAATAGTTTACAGGGTGTCATTAAGTCAGCACATTTGTAAACAACGTCTACCTCGCCACGTCTCAACCCATTGGAGCCACATCTTTTTACTATTATATTTATTAAAAATACTTCTAGTCTCTAGAAATATTTTTAGTCTCTAAAAATACTTCTAGACTCTTTTTAAAACTTGGTGTGTTCGATCCTAATATATTCCGTCAGCCTCACAAAAAGTCTTAGAGCGTTAACTAAATTCTAAAGTAGAGAAGCTTGCTTATGCTAACAAATACTTTTTTTTCCCTGACGAGTTAGACTTGGCTAAAAAAATCTCAACGATAAAAGCCATGGGTGGCCAATCTATATTCTGCTGTAAGGTAGAATTTTTCCCGCTTGTTTTTTATTTTGTCTATGTGTTCTTTTGAAACATTGGATTTAATTGGTTATTTAATTTACAATCTATTACAAATGCACATTATTTATATTAAGATAACATGCGTCAATTTCCAGGATCTTCTGACCTCAGAAAGTAATCTTAAGTAAAACAATATTGTTGCAATTTAACACCACGTATAACTTTTCCTTGTTTTTTAAAGCAGAATAATTTATTTTTCGTGCAGAAATGCTTTTTTAAGCAATACAAATCTATATCTAATCAGGTTTAAACTGATATATAGGTGACGGGTATCTTTCATTGCTCCATACGTAATCTTGAAGAACCACATTAATTCCCATTTATATTTTATGTAAAGTAATTTTAAATTAAGATGAGAAAACAGATTTTAAAATCTATTACCTTTATTTAGTCAAAAATGAAAGGTAGAATGCGAAATAGGTAATAGGTAAAATTTTACTCTGATAATCAGTTTTCACACGACTAAAGAGTTAAGCGGATAGTATAGCTAAGGGAAACAGGTTTAAAATTAGAAATCAGGTGGTTTAACACATAAGGTATATGTCAGATGTTTAACACATGTGGCAAATGTAAAGTTGCATTTCAGCCATATGACTATTGTTGTCACGTTGGAAGAAAAGAAGGAAGAAACTCATTTCTAAACATTCTTAAAATTTGAAATTGATGTTTCCAGTTATATTTATACACACACAGACATATATATACAGGGTGTCCCAGGATTATTGGGACGGGGATATCACAAGGATTCAGATTTGCATAGCAACCCATGGTCGGAAACGTCATGGGAAAGTAGCGTGACAGATACAAGAAACGAAGAGACACAAGACTGAGATCATCTGAAATAATTTATTGGTCAAAGATATTACATGTGCTGGGGTAGATGATATGTGAAAATGTCACAAAAGATGTTTCCACCACTGCTAGCGATGTATGCATTAAACCTTCGGACCATGGATTGGCAGACTCGCTCAAATACACCTGGATTTTTTTTAATATCCGCAGCAGCGCTGACGAGTCTTGCAACCAGATCCATATCGGAATCCACAGTCATTGCGAACACAGCACTTCTCAGTGCACCCCAAAGAAAGAAATCTGTGCTGCTTAAATCAGGAGAGCGTGGTGGCCAGGGAAACGGTCCACGACTGCCAATCCATCAGTGACCAAACATCTTATTCAAAAGTAGTGTATATTTGGGGGTTCCACATCACCTGAGTCGAGCAGCGGTGGCGGTGGAGGTGCGGTGGACAGCAGTGGAGCACAGGGGGGAGCAGGTGAAGGTGGCGATAAGAGCATGAGCACTGATAAGAACGGAGGGTTCGATGGGAGGGGGGTGCGATAAGGATTTCTACTATAAGATAAGGGGATTATTTTAATGAGTTTTAATTGGGGACTTGAAAATTTTCGATTTTTTTTTCGGTTTGTAGCAAAAATATGAATTAAAAATGGTCATTAATTAATTGTAATTGGGGAACTTAGAAATTTTTCGAAGCAATTTTTTTTAACTAGAGTACGCAGTTTGAATAGGAGTGTATGCAGTAGAAGTGAATGAATAATTAAAAATAGTCATTAAGAAATAAATTTAAAAAATGGTCATTAATTAATTTTAATTGAGGAACTTAGAAATTTTTCGACGCATTTTTTTTTTCGCGGAGAATTGGTGGACGAGGTGAATGTCAACGGATTTATTATAGCGAATTATAAATTTAATTATTTTTAATTTTAATTAATTTTAATTGGGGAACTTTGAAATTTTTCGAAGCAATTTTTTTTTTCAACGAGAGTATGCAGTTTGATTATGAGTATATGCAGTAGAAGTGAATGATTAATTAATTAAAAATAGTAATTAAACATAGTAATTAATTAATTTTAATTACAGAACTTAAGAATTTTCGCGAGATTTTTTTTTCAACGAGAGTAGGGTATTCGATATACACGTTAGTGGAGAATTTTAAAAGTCAATAATGGTTTAATTAAAAATGGTGATTAATTTTAATTGGGGAACTTAGACATTTTTCGAAGCAAATTATTTTTTCAGCGAGAGTAGGCTATTTGTTATACATGTTAGAGTATATTTGAGGAGAATTTTAAAAGTCAATAATTGTTTAATTAAAAAGGGTCATTAATTAATTTTAATTGGAGAACTTAGAAATTTTGGCAAGATTTTTTTTCCCTCAACGAGAGTACGCAGTTTGAATGTGCAGTAGAATTGTAGATGCGAATGAAAAATAGTAATTAATTAAAAAGGATCATTAATTAATTTTAATTGGGAGACTTCAACATTTTTGGGGCAAACAGGCGTGTTTTAATGAATTCGATATAGGTTACGGTAAAAAATACAGGGTCCCTTATGAATTATACTATATTCAATTTAATAGCTCCCCCCCCCCTCCCCTTTCCCCTCTCCACTTTTTTTACCCAGAGGGCCCCCTTCGATAGACTAACAATACGCACTTCAAAAAAATACATAGTGGTAAAAAAGAAGAATTTTAACGTATATATAAAAGTGTAAATAAACAAATATGAAAAATCAGGCATAGTGGCATAATTCATGAATCACTTTCCAACATTAACGAGATGGTATGTGAACAAAGTATAATTTTACCATCGAGTGCATTAGTTAATTAAAAATAGTGAACCGATCCCCTTTTTAATAAAAAGGGCCTAAGGCCCTTCACAAAAAATCAAAAGGATTCAAGAAAAAGCTTTACCCTACTGATAGCCAAAACATATAGGATTCTTAAATGGATTGAAGTATACAAATAGGTTCTACAGGAATACATTTATTTAGGTTAGCATGCAAAAATGGTTAAAAGTTATAGGGAAGCCTTCGAATGGAGTGATTATACGTTTTGGGGACCCTTCAAAAGAAACTGGAAACAGTTATAGATATTGAACCCTTCACAAAAAATTGGACAAATCCCCTTTTTAATAAAAAGGGCCCCTTCACAAAAATTCCAATGAATTCAAATTATGCATAAATACTAGAACCCTTCATACATTCAGTTCATCGATCCCCCCCTTTTTTTTTACCCTTCGAAGTGTGAACTCGCATTAGACAAAAGGGCCCCTTCATAAAATAAATGAGATACGTGCCCCATTCAAATAAAAACCCTTCACAAAAATTGAAATGCGTGTTAGAGGAATCATATGATATAAGAAAATAATTAATATATTTTTTTTAACTGGGCCCTCCTCCGCCCGCTATTTTTTATATAGCGCCCCAGTATTTTTGCAGCAAACTCTTTTTTTTTTTCAAGAGTATATGAAAACTGTTAGGCTCATATGAAAAATTCGCACTTAGGCAAAAAAAAAATGCAACTTATGAAGAAAAAAAAATATTTTTTAAACTGGGCCCTCCACCGCCCGCTATATTTCTTATAGCGTCCCAGTATTTTTGCAGCAAACTCTTTTTTAATTCAATGTTTCATATATGAAAAACTATTATTCTCATATGAAAAATTAGCCCTTAGACGAAATAAATGCAACTTATGAAGTAAATAATAGTTATTATTTTTTACTAAAATCATTCAGAATTAATATCTAATTTTTAATTATTAATTATCTAATGTTTTATATGTGAAAATTAAATTCTCTAACCTTTCCATGCTACACAAGTCCAGGTAGGCTTTCTTATCGCTATTGTCATCAGAGGTAATCCCCAATACTGAGTCACTGATAACAGATTGTATGAAGCCTGGTTTAAGGGCTTTCTCAAATCCAAAACAGGCTACTTTCTGACACATTTTTAAATTTCATTTATGATCGCAAATGCATGATATTGGCAGATTTCCTTTTTCAGAAACTATATGTAATCGAAACATTTTTTTTGATTTTTTTTTAATTCTTCAAAAGATATGAATAAAGCACATATGTTTTACACTGAATACATTATTTAGCATAGCATGCAAATAAAATCTTGGAACTTTTCGAATAAACGTTACTAACATATTCTAACTTCTAAGAAATAATCGCTTGCCTCAGATTTTTTATTTTTACTAGTGAATCAATAACACTTTTTTTAATTAGAATTCAAAATAACATGATAGGAATGAAATATTTTGTTTAAAATTTTGTGAGAAATCTATACAGTTTAGTTTTAGACCGACACTACCTTACATATTAATTAGTAAAACAAAATTCAATTTTATGCTTACGAATACAGAAATTTTAATAATACTGCTTGAAAAAGATTTTTAAGTAAACTATATTTCTGTTTATTGAAACTTTACACTAATGTTTTCTCAAGAATTTACACTAACTGAAACAGTGACAATTAAAAAATATTAATTACTTATGCAAGAAATTATGTATTTGGAGGTTTGCCTTTTTCATTCAATATGTAAACTTATAGCATTGATTGCGTATGTTATGAAAAGAAAACATATGCAAATAATTTTACTTAAAATAAATACTTTAAGATTAGAATTTACATTTAACTTACCCTATAACATAAATAGTTTACACCAATGTGATTATAACAGCACGAAAATAAATTCATGAATAATAATAAGTACAAACTATGTCACTATAATGTGGGCATATTTTAAACTGTAATAGGTTAACAGTTATATTATATGGCATAAAGATTTACATATGAATATATCATTTTACTCCGATATAAAAACACAATTTTAAAATAAAACATACATTATTAAAAACACAATTTAAAATTAAACATAATTATTAATAAAACATGTATTATTAGGCTAGAGCGTGACCATAAATTAAAAGAGGTCCCATTTTTTTCCTAAAGGGCTCATTTTTCTAAAGGCCCCTTTGAGCGTAGTGAGACTAGTTCTATACGAATATATTTTAATATATATATATATATACATACTATAAAAAATTAATTAAGATACATACATATTTGCAAAATTATGAAAAAGAAATCACATTACCTCTTATTTTGTATTCAGAAAACGGTAGAGGATTCATTCCCCACCGAACTAACTTGATATATGCCTTAGAGAGATAACACATACTTATGCTTATCGCATGACTAATAAGTGTATCACCCCCTATTCACAAGTAGAATTTCGTGTAAAGTTCTTCTCAAATACATACAGACCCCTTTCTGACACATTTTAAAATTTATTTTTGTTCGCAAATGCATGAAATTGACAGATTTTCTTACTGAGTCACTATGTATTCGATACAAGTTTTTCATTTTTTGGTAAAGACAAAATATTATCAAAGTCGGCGTTTTGTTATCGCATAAAATATATTAACAAGTCCTGTAAAAATATATTGACAAGACATGAACTATTAATAGATGATTTAAAACATATTGGTTATAAAAAACACACACACACATATATATATATATATATATATAATTTTTATCGTTACCTAAAATTTTCAAGCACGATTTACTGGACTTCATCCAAATTCAACTAGATTCTTCACCACGTGGTTTGATGGGAAAAATCATGAATCATGGTATACTTTATGAAACACTTTCCAATGCTATGGGACTATCGTTAAGAATTTGAAATAAGTGAATTAGATTTAATAATTCATACTGGAAATGTATTTTTTTTTTAAATTAGTAGCTTCGCATTCTTTTAAATCATTCAAGACATGTGATGAAGATTTAACCGCTGCAGAACGACTAAAAACTAGTATCTTAATGAATCGACCTATTTACGTCGGGTTCACAATTTTAGAATTATCTAAATTAGTTATGTATGATTTTCATTACAATTTTATAAAGAAAACATACAAAGATCGTGCAGTTTTACTCTTTACGGATATAGATTCCTTAACTTATCATATTCAAACACATAATATTTATAAGGATATGGAGCACCATCATGATTTTTTCGACTTTTCTGAATACTCGAAATCCCATCGTCTAAACCGCACAAGTTTCGAACCCACAAACATATAATCAGACTTGTCATTTTATAGCCAGGACGCTAACCACAGGGCTAAGTGAGCCCCGCTTATTTTATAGTCACCACGCTGACTATTGGACTTAGTAAGCCCCAGGCTAATTTATATCCACCACGCTAACTATTGGGCTTAGTGAGCCCCTGCTTATTTTATAGTCAACATGCTAACTATTGGGCTTAGTGAGCCCCAGGCTAACTTATACCCACCACGCTAACTTTGGGGCCTAGTGAACCCCCGCTTATTTTATAGCCACCATACTAACCACAGGGCTAAGTGAGCCCCCGCTTATTTCATAGTCATCATGCTAAGTATTAGGCTGAGTGAGCCCCAGGCTATTTTATACCCACTATGCTAACTAATGGGCTGAGTGAGCCCCAGGCTATTTTCTACCCACCACGTTTACTGGGCTTAGTGTGCCCCCGCTTATTTTATAGCTACCACGATAACCACAGGGCTGAGTGAGCCCCCGCTTATTTTATAACCACCACGTTAACCACAGGGCTAAGTGAGCCCCCGCTTATTTTATAGTCACCCTGCTAACTATTTAGCTTAGTGAGCCCCCAGGCTAATTTATACACACCACACTAACTATTGGGCTTAGTGAGCCCCCACTTATTTTATAGCCACCACGCTAACCACAGAGCTAAGTGAGGCCCCGCTTATTTTATTGTCACCAAGCTAACTACTGGGCTGAGTGACCCCCAGGCTGTTTTATACCTACCATGATAACTACTGGGCTGATTAAGCCCCAGGTATTTTATAGCCATTACGCTAACTACTGGACTGAGTGAGCCCCAGGTTATTTAGTCACATGAATATGATTTCCAAGGTATATGTCCTGACTTGATTTAGACCATTGCCTATGGTAAGATAAAGCTCGGAAGTAAATTGGTAAACTCTATACATTTCCCTCGAAAACTCACTTGTATTTTATTAAATATCTGTAGAAATCAGCATAGTATATTAAAATTATATACATTCTTATTAGTTTATGAATCTACTAACTTATAATATCTATATGGTAACTTGGATTATTAGTATTCACACTTAAACATTTCTTTTGTAGATTTAATATGATAAACACTAACATCAGACTGACTAAACTTTTACCATTTTCATTTAAACTTAGTTTTAGGAAATTTATCTACATAGCTTTAAATTTTACTGTTTAGTAAGTCTATTATTTCAAAGTATTATTTTTTAGTTCTAATATTCAAAACTTATTCATAGCGTTTTACATAGTAGGTATCAAATTAATTTAAAGTCATATTAAAAAAATATATATACAAATACTATTCTTACTTAACACGCCAGCTAGCTAAGCACCCAATCGTCTCACACCAAGACTCTGAGAAAAGTGAATGCTTGTTCAGGGCCTTATCAGCTAATATAATCAGTGATAAGATTTAAACAAGTGACGTCACTGTTTAAGTGATATCACGTGACCATGTGATATCATTCAATATGTCACCAGTGACGTCAGAGATCACGTGACTAGGTCATAAAAGAACCAATTACTAATTGTAATTAACAATTTACCTCTAATTGATTTGTATAATATATATAGATAAATTAATACATGATTTATCTATGTATTATTTCGTAATACATAGCACATGTACTATGTTAATACATGTGATAAATTAATACATGATTTATCTATGTATTATTTCGTAATACATAGCACATGTACTATGTTTTACGAAATAATAGAAAAATCATGTATTAATTTATCTATATATATTATACAAATCAATTAGAGGTAAATTGTTAATTGCAATTAGTAATTGGTTCTTTTATGACCTAGTCACGTGATCTCTGACGTCACTGGTGACATATTGAATGATATCACATGGTCACGTGATATCACTTAAACAGTGACGTCACTTGTTTAAATCTTATCACTGATTATATTAGCTGATAAGGCCCTGAACAAGCATTCACTTTTCTCAGAGTCTTGGTGTGAGACGATTGGGTGCTTAGCTAGCTGGCGTGTTAAGTAAGAATAGTATTTGTATATATATTTTTTTAATATGACTTTAAATTAATTTGATACCTACTATGTAAAACGCTATGAATAAGTTTTGAATATTAGAACTAAAAAATAATACTTTGAAATAATAGACTTACTAAACAGTAAAATTTAAAGCTATGTAGATAAATTTCCTAAAACTAAGTTTAAATGAAAATGGTAAAAGTTTAGTCAGTCTGATGTTAGTGTTTATCATATTAAATCTACAAAAGAAATGTTTAAGTGTGAATACTAATAATCCAAGTTACCATATAGATATTATAAGTTAGTAGATTCATAAACTAATAAGAATGTATATAATTTTAATATACTATGCTGATTTCTACAGATATTTAATAAAATACAAGTGAGTTTTCGAGGGAAATGTATAAAGTTTACCAATTTACTTCCGAGCTTTATCTTACCATAGGCAATGGTCTAAATCAAGTCAGGACATATACCTTGGAAATCATATTCATGTGACTAAATAACCTGGGGCTCACTCAGTCCAGTAGTTAGCGTAATGGCTATAAAATACCTGGGGCTTAATCAGCCCAGTAGTTATCATGGTAGGTATAAAACAGCCTGGGGGTCACTCAGCCCAGTAGTTAGCTTGGTGACAATAAAATAAGCGGGGCCTCACTTAGCTCTGTGGTTAGCGTGGTGGCTATAAAATAAGTGGGGGCTCACTAAGCCCAATAGTTAGTGTGGTGTGTATAAATTAGCCTGGGGGCTCACTAAGCTAAATAGTTAGCAGGGTGACTATAAAATAAGCGGGGGCTCACTTAGCCCTGTGGTTAACGTGGTGGTTATAAAATAAGCGGGGGCTCACTCAGCCCTGTGGTTATCGTGGTAGCTATAAAATAAGCGGGGGCACACTAAGCCCAGTAAACGTGGTGGGTAGAAAATAGCCTGGGGCTCACTCAGCCCATTAGTTAGCATAGTGGGTATAAAATAGCCTGGGGCTCACTCAGCCTAATACTTAGCATGATGACTATGAAATAAGCGGGGGCTCACTTAGCCCTGTGGTTAGTATGGTGGCTATAAAATAAGCGGGGGTTCACTAGGCCCCAAAGTTAGCGTGGTGGGTATAAGTTAGCCTGGGGCTCACTAAGCCCAATAGTTAGCATGTTGACTATAAAATAAGCAGGGGCTCACTAAGCCCAATAGTTAGCGTGGTGGATATAAATTAGCCTGGGGCTTACTAAGTCCAATAGTCAGCGTGGTGACTATAAAATAAGCGGGGCTCACTTAGCCCTGTGGTTAGCGTCCTGGCTATAAAATGACAAGTCTGATTATATGTTTGTGGGTTCGAAACTTGTGCGGTTTAGACGATGGGATTTCGAGTATTCAGAAAAGTCGAAAAAATCATGATGGTGCTCCATATCCTTATAAATATTATGTGTTTGAATATGATAAGTTAAGGAATCTATATCCGTAAAGAGTAAAACTGCACGATCTTTGTATGTTTTCTTTATAAAATTGTAATGAAAATCATACATAACTAATTTAGATAATTCTAAAATTGTGAACCCGACGTAAATAGGTCGATTCATTAAGATACTAGTTTTTAGTCGTTCTGCAGCGGTTAAATCTTCATCACATGTCTTGAATGATTTAAAAGAATGCGAAGCTACTAATTTAAAAAAAAAAATACATTTCCAGTATGAATTATTAAATCTAATTCACTTATTTCAAATTCTTAACGATAGTCCCATAGCATTGGAAAGTGTTTCATAAAGTATACCATGATTCATGATTTTTCCCATCAAACCACGTGGTGAAGAATCTAGTTGAATTTGGATGAAGTCCAGTAAATCGTGCTTGAAAATTTTAGGTAACGATAAAAATTATATATATATATATATATATATATATGTGTGTGTGTTTTTTATAACCAATATGTTTTAAATCATCTATTAATAGTTCATGTCTTGTCAATATATTTTTACAGGACTTGTTAATATATTTTATGCGATAACAAAACGCCGACTTTGATAATATTTTGTCTTTACCAAAAAATGAAAAACTTGTATCGAATACATAGTGACTCAGTAAGAAAATCTGTCAATTTCATGCATTTGCGAACAAAAATAAATTTTAAAATGTGTCAGAAAGGGGTCTGTATGTATTTGAGAAGAACTTTACACGAAATTCTACTTGTGAATAGGGGGTGATACACTTATTAGTCATGCGATAAGCATAAGTATGTGTTATCTCTCTAAGGCATATATCAAGTTAGTTCGGTGGGGAATGAATCCTCTACCGTTTTCTGAATACAAAATAAGAGGTAATGTGATTTCTTTTTCATAATTTTGCAAATATGTATGTATCTTAATTAATTTTTTATAGTATGTATATATATATATATATTAAAATATATTCGTATAGAACTAGTCTCACTACGCTCAAAGGGGCCTTTAGAAAAATGAGCCCTTTAGGAAAAAAATGGGACCTCTTTTAATTTATGGTCACGCTCTAGCCTAATAATACATGTTTTATTAATAATTATGTTTAATTTTAAATTGTGTTTTTAATAATGTATGTTTTATTTTAAAATTGTGTTTTTATATCGGAGTAAAATGATATATTCATATGTAAATCTTTATGCCATATAATATAACTGTTAACCTATTACAGTTTAAAATATGCCCACATTATAGTGACATAGTTTGTACTTATTATTATTCATGAATTTATTTTCGTGCTGTTATAATCACATTGGTGTAAACTATTTATGTTATAGGGTAAGTTAAATGTAAATTCTAATCTTAAAGTATTTATTTTAAGTAAAATTATTTGCATATGTTTTCTTTTCATAACATACGCAATCAATGCTATAAGTTTACATATTGAATGAAAAAGGCAAACCTCCAAATACATAATTTCTTGCATAAGTAATTAATATTTTTTAATTGTCACTGTTTCAGTTAGTGTAAATTCTTGAGAAAACATTAGTGTAAAGTTTCAATAAACAGAAATATAGTTTACTTAAAAATCTTTTTCAAGCAGTATTATTAAAATTTCTGTATTCGTAAGCATAAAATTGAATTTTGTTTTACTAATTAATATGTAAGGTAGTGTCGGTCTAAAACTAAACTGTATAGATTTCTCACAAAATTTTAAACAAAATATTTCATTCCTATCATATTATTTTGAATTCTAATTAAAAAAAGTGTTATTGATTCACTAGTAAAAATAAAAAATCTGAGGCAAGCGATTATTTCTTAGAAGTTAGAATATGTTAGTAACGTTTATTCGAAAAGTTCCAAGATTTTATTTGCATGCTATGCTAAATAATGTATTCAGTGTAAAACATATGTGCTTTATTCATATCTTTTGAAGAATTAAAAAAAAATCAAAAAAAAAATGTTTCGATTACATATAGTTTCTGAAAAAGGAAATCTGCCAATATCATGCATTTGCGATCATAAATGAAATTTAAAAATGTGTCAGAAAGTAGCCTGTTTTGGATTTGAGAAAGCCCTTAAACCAGGCTTCATACAATCTGTTATCAGTGACTCAGTATTGGGGATTACCTCTGATGACAATAGCGATAAGAAAGCCTACCTGGACTTGTGTAGCATGGAAAGGTTAGAGAATTTAATTTTCACATATAAAACATTAGATAATTAATAATTAAAAATTAGATATTAATTCTGAATGATTTTAGTAAAAAATAATAACTATTATTTACTTCATAAGTTGCATTTATTTCGTCTAAGGGCTAATTTTTCATATGAGAATAATAGTTTTTCATATATGAAACATTGAATTAAAAAAGAGTTTGCTGCAAAAATACTGGGGCGCTATAAGAAATATAGCGGGCGGTGGAGGGCCCAGTTTAAAAAATATTTTTTTTTCTTCATAAGTTGCATTTTTTTTTGCCTAAGTGCGAATTTTTCATATGAGCCTAACAGTTTTCATATACTCTTGAAAAAAAAAAAGAGTTTGCTGCAAAAATACTGGGGCGCTATATAAAAAATAGCGGGCGGAGGAGGGCCCAGTTAAAAAAAATATATTAATTATTTTCTTATATCATATGATTCCTCTAACACGCATTTCAATTTTTGTGAAGGGTTTTTATTTGAATGGGGCACGTATCTCATTTATTTTATGAAGGGGCCCTTTTGTCTAATGCGAGTTCACACTTCGAAGGGTAAAAAAAAAGGGGGGGATCGATGAACTGAATGTATGAAGGGTTCTAGTATTTATGCATAATTTGAATTCATTGGAATTTTTGTGAAGGGGCCCTTTTTATTAAAAAGGGGATTTGTCCAATTTTTTGTGAAGGGTTCAATATCTATAACTGTTTCCAGTTTCTTTTGAAGGGTCCCCAAAACGTATAATCACTCCATTCGAAGGCTTCCCTATAACTTTTAACTATTTTTGCATGCTAACCTAAATAAATGTATTCCTGTAGAACCTATTTGTATACTTCAATCCATTTAAGAATCCTATATGTTTTGGCTATCAGTAGGGTAAAGCTTTTTCTTGAATCCTTTTGATTTTTTGTGAAGGGCCTTAGGCCCTTTTTATTAAAAAGGGGATCGGTTCACTATTTTTAATTAACTAATGCACTCGATGGTAAAATTATACTTTGTTCACATACCATTTCGTTAATGTTGGAAAGTGATTCATGAATTATGCCACTATGCCTGATTTTTCATATTTGTTTATTTACACTTTTATATATACGTTAAAATTCTTCTTTTTTACCACTATGTATTTTTTTGAAGTGCGTATTGTTAGTCTATCGAAGGGGGCCCTCTGGGTAAAAAAAGTGGAGAGGGGAAAGGGGAGGGGGGGGAGCTATTAAATTGAATATAGTATAATTCATAAGGGACCCTGTATTTTTTACCGTAACCTATATCGAATTCATTAAAACACGCCTGTTTGCCCCAAAAATGTTGAAGTCTCCCAATTAAAATTAATTAATGATCCTTTTTAATTAATTACTATTTTTCATTCGCATCTACAATTCTACTGCACATTCAAACTGCGTACTCTCGTTGAGGGAAAAAAATCTTGCCAAAATTTCTAAGTTCTCCATTAAAATTAATTAATGACCCTTTTTAATTAAACAATTATTGACTTTTAAAATTCTCCTCAAATATACTCTAACATGTATAACAAATAGCCTACTCTCGTTGAAAAAATAATTTGCTTCGAAAAATGTCTAAGTTCCCCAATTAAAATTAATCACCATTTTTAATTAAACCATTATTGACTTTTAAAATTCTCCACTAACGTGTATATCGAATACCCTACTCTCGTTGAAAAAAAATCTCGCGAAAATTCTTAAGTTCTGCAATTAAAATTAATTAATTACTATGTTTAATTAATATTTTTAATTAATTAATCATTCACTTCTACTGCATATACTCATAATCAAACTGCATACTCTCGTTGAAAAAAAAAATTGCTTCGAAAAATTTCAAAGTTCCCCAATTAAAATTAATTAAAATTAAAAATAATTAAATTTATAATTCGCTATAATAAATCCGTTGACATTCACCTCGTCCACCAATTCTCCGCGAAAAAAAAAATGCGTCGAAAAATTTCTAAGTTCCTCAATTAAAATTAATTAATGACCATTTTTTAAATTTATTTCTTAATGACTATTTTTAATTATTCATTCACTTCTACTGCATACACTCCTATTCAAACTGCGTACTCTAGTTAAAAAAAATTGCTTCGAAAAATTTCTAAGTTCCCCAATTACAATTAATTAATGACCATTTTTAATTCATATTTTTGCTACAAACCGAAAAATAAAATCGAAAATTTTCAAGTCCCCAATTAAAACTCATTAAAATAATCCCCTTATCTTATAGTAGAAATCCTTATCGCACCCCCCTCCCATCGAACCCTCCGTTCTTATCAGTGCTCATGCTCTTATCGCCACCTTCACCTGCTCCCCCCTGTGCTCCACCGCTCACCGCTGCTCCACCGCTGTCCACCGCACCTCCACCGCCACCGCTGCTCGACTCAGGTGATGTGGAACCCCCAAATATACACTACTTTGAAATGTTCACGAACACATCTGCCATAATGGGAAGGTGCTCCATCAGGTTTAAACCACATATGGCGTCTGACATGTTGTGGCATAGAATCAAGTAAGCATGGTAGCACCTATTGCAAAAAGATGCGATAATCTGCAGATGTTAGATGTGCTGGCAACAAGTAAGGCCTGACTAAGAGGTCGCCGACCACACAAGCCCAAACGTTTACTGAAAAGTGATGTTGGGAAGCATGTGGTCTCACGCCATGGGGATTCTCGCCATAAAATTCCGTAATCTGAGAACGCTGGTTTCCTCCAATGCCCTTGTGAACAATACCACCTAACGTCGAGCGAAGCCGTTTCCGACCATGGGTTCCTATGTAAATCTGAATCCTTGTGATGTCCCCTACTTCCCCTTAAAGTTTGTCTCAATAATCCTGGGACACCCTGTATATCTATATATATATATAATGTATAAAATTTATAAAATACCCTGCAACGGTTTAGAGTTATCTTTTTGGTTTGTTAAATAGTTTGACAAATAATTTCGTCAAAGATAAAGAATACCGTGACACTCTCCTTTTGGCGATTAAAAAGATCGCCAAATAATTGTAGGTTTTATAGGGAGCTCTGTAAGGCTGTGTCGTTCTTTTCAACTTGGGTTGATGCTTTCTATGGTCAGTTTGGTTGCGACAGGCATGGGGGAAGTTTCATGAGTAATTACCGGTATAACATAGCATGCAAGTCTTTAGCCTTGCAGCCTGTCACCAATGGTTGTGTTCCTTTTTGTTTATAGTTTTGTTTAAAGTTTTGTTCGTGTGAATTTTTCATGGTTATTTGTTAATTTTTCTCTGTTATTCAGGTGTTTTGGGTTTAGATGTATAGTATGTGGTTTTGGTATTATATATATATATATATATATATATATATAACCATTAAATATACATTACCAACCACAAAACAAAAACTGTGAAATTATGAATAAAATAAAATAACTAATTGACAACAATACAGTTCCTCCCAACACACTTAACATAGATTCCAAAAACATAGAAAAAATTAGCAGAAATTGAATAACAGAAATTGAATAATAGAAATTGAATAACAGAAATTGAATAATAGAAATTGAATAATAGAAATTTGTAGAACTTAGACAAAATTGTCAGGTCCCAAATGTCTAAAGTTCTACAAATAAAATGTGTGGGTATGAAACAACAATTAAGTTAAAAATAAAACAAGATTAAAAAGGATAGAGGAAATATGTATATATATATATATATATATTAAAGCTTCATGAAATTAAAATTTTGTGTGGTATAAATAAAAAAGAGAGGATAGGAATTTCGGAAGAGAGAGAGGGGGGGGGGGGAGAGTTCAGCGTTCAGCCTCGTAATCATTAAAATCTCAAATTGCATTCTTCAGTGTTACACCTATGGGCAGGGAAAGGATTCATAATTTACAAATTTCTTATCTAACTTTTTTATTTTGTGTGTGCGTGCTATTTTTAAGGTATGTATCTTATTGTTTCTTTGACAAATTATTTCTTGCTTATATCCCTAATTTTATTTGAAGTTTTAAAATGTTATTCTGATCTCGTGAGCTTCAATAAGATTTAAATTCATAATATATCAAACTGAGCATATATTTCATAAATATTATGTCAAACAAAAGAATAAGGGACATCGTTTAAGAAGAGAGTACAAAAGAAAAAAAAATATTACGTACATTTGAAAAACAACGAACACTGACACCGTAAATATTTCAACATTAAAATATTTATAATAATTATGCCATATTTTTATGTGAACAAATACAGGTGTTTGGGTCAAAACTTCATGAAAGTCATCAGCCTCTCTGAGAGCAGATGATTATAATATTTCAAAGTTCTCAAATCTAGGGTGCTGCCATAACCAGGAACATGCAGACTGCCGGGAATTGAGAGCCGTGATTTGTTTTGTGAATTCATGGTAAAATATGTAAGTAGTATAAAATAAAGTAGAGGGTGGCCAAATCCCTCAACGCTGGCCAAGCGCTTTGGAGAAAGCCCATCCGCGTTCTTTCCTTATGCACTAGGCAAGGGTACTAACAGGCTACACCGGTGGCAGGTGCGGATTGGACATTAAGTCTCTGTTCCTAGTCGATTCTTTTAAGTCCTCCTCGGAGACATTTAAAGGGTCTTCTCCTAGTTAAGAAACAGAGGCTATTAAACAGCCCATGTATATATATATATATATATATATATATATATATATATATATATATATATATATATATATATATAACCATTAATGAAACATTACCGAAACACCAACAGAAACGTGAAATTATGATTTAGTAAGTAATAATTTATTGACAACGAAATTGTAACCCCAACACAATGAATATAGATATGAAATACTTATTTAAAAGAAGAAGAATTTAAATTAAAAATTGAATGAAATGAAAAAAAATTGAATGAATGAAATTTGTAGAATTTATACAGAATTATCAAGTCCCAAATGCATAAATTCCACAAATAAAATGAGTGGTTTCATCATCATATTAGTCTTAAAATTGCTAAAGAATATGATTTTGGGACGACCACTCATAGACAAAGAATTAACCTGTGAAAAAATCTTAAAGTTCAGAAAATAAATACAATATTAATACAATATTAAAAAGGATAGAAACCTTACCCATAATTATGAGAAAAACTATGATATTAGATCTTTAAGTACTAAAATCAATGAGATGAAAATGGATGTTGGTGCAGAACATTGACCAGATATATGAAATAACTATACAAAGGCAATGAATTGCAAAAAAAAAAAATTCCAAATGTTGCCAATAACATTTTTAGAAGATTAAAAACCTGTTGCCAAAATAATTTTTAGAAAATGAATTACTTGGATATGGAATATTTTAAAGCAACACAAACCATGGTGCTGCCATCTATGATATGAATATGCAATGGAAAAATTAATATTAAAAATGAAACCATTCTATCTAAAGTGATAATAATTAGTTAAAAAATATAAAATATAAATGAAATTAAAAATAAATAATATATCCAATTACATTAAAGTAAAAAATGGATATAGTAATGATTAATTCTATGTTAAAAAATAAGATGTAAAGTGGTAAAATTAAGAATTAATGATTAATACTACATAAAAATACATGTACCAAGAAATGACATAGCCATTATTAAATAGCTTTGCCATAAAAGCAACATCATGAAAATTAAATTAAAATCAAATTAAAATACTAAATTATTTGAATTAAGATGCTATGGATTTAAAATTAATACTATTATTAATTAAATAATGAAATTAATAGTTACATATTATGTTTTTGCATACAAAGTTAAAAATTAAATACACATGATATAAGTGGTTAGGGAAGAACATTAATTAAAATTAATACATATAATATATTAGCGCTTAAGAAAGTATTACATTATATTAGAATTTAATATGATATTGTCCACCGTGGGCATAAAAGTAAATACAATTAATCAAAAAACATTCTTAATAGTAATGAATAACACATTTAAAATAATTAATGAAGATTTAAATATAACTACATCAATTCGCATATAAAAGTACTACATCAAAGTCCATTACAAAATGTGAATTAGCAAACGTATGTGTAAAACAAAAAGCCCCCCCCCCCCTCTTTTTTTTTTTTTTTTTTTTTTTTTTCTGTAAATATAAATTAACCATGCGTTTTTTCCATACAACTCCGCCACACACCTCCTCAATCCAACATCTACCCGCCCATCCGTCCTATTATAATTAATTAATTAATTAATTAATTAATGTTTTTTTAAATGCTATTATATGTTTTTTTATACATTTTTTAACGCATGTGTTAATTTGGTTGCTATGATCATATAAGTACTAATTATATATTAAAGAATATATGAATTTTTTGGGAAAACCATGTTGTAATGCATCATAGATTAGTTTTTGAATGTTGCTGTTAATTAGTTGAGAAGAACATAAACTCTTTATTTTATAAATATGATTAAGGAGTATATTACGGTATACAGAATTATGAAGACAAGATTTAAAATTAGTAAATGTATTAACTTTAAATTTAAATTCTTTACGTTTATCAAAAAGATCAATTATTGTTTTGTTTTCTTTAAGTGTAATTTTAAGATCTAAAAAGTTAATAGTATTGTTAGAAAGGAGGTTTTCCTTTAATTCTAAATTAGTAGGATAATCAACTGGAAATATAGAAATATTAGTGCGATCCGTGGCAATTAAAATTATGTCATCAATATAACGATATAAATGTATATTACTGTTAATAAAAGTACGTCCATAGTGATACAAGTATAAGTCTGAAAGTATACTAGATGTACATCCCCCTTGTGGTATACCGACTTTCTGTAAATATAACGTATTATCATGCATTATAAAATTATTATATATGAAAGTTTTAAAATAGGCAGTATCTATATGAATTGGTAAATTTAGTGTATGATGATACTTATTAAATAATGCATTTATAATATTATGTAGATCTAATAAATCTATATTATTAAAAAGATCTTTGAAATCATAAGTCATTATATTGTTAACACATTTAAGATTTTTCAAAATATTGACGAGTTGATAGCTATTTTTTATACAATGTGTATTATCAGTGGATGTTGTCCTTGTCAGTGTATAAATTTGATTGAGAATTTTTAATAGATGTTTATTGGCTATATTATTATATGTATTGCACCCAATAGTTACAGTCCTAAATTTAATTGGATTTTTATGAAATTTGGGTATAAGAACTAAATAAGGATAATTAAAGTTAGTAGAAGAAATATTTAATAGTTTATAATAACTGTGAATTTTACTATTGTTTACAATTACATTTTCATTAGTTATTTGAAACGATTTGTTAGTAGAAATACAAGATGTAAGTAGTCGGTGATAATAAGATTTACATATGATTGCATAATTATTAGGAGATTTGTCAAAGTATGTGATTACATAGTTTTTTTGTAATTTAGTAATTTGCTGGAACAAGTGTTTAGTGTTAATTTTAACCAGATGCGATAATTTATGTTTTAAAGACGTAGTTAATTTTTCAATAACTAGTATTTTCCATTGATTAAAATATTCAATAGGTTTACTATATGAGATTGAAATTTTATAAATAAAAATCGTATGTAAACTGTTTTATAATAGAATTTATATTAAATTTAGAAGGAAGCCTATATTTAGTACCATAACCCATTAGTTTTTGCAGTTTAAAATCATTCACAATATTAAGATTACCAGTGATTATATGTCCATGATCATTATTAATGTATTTTTTTAGAGTGGGGTCATTGCATTTACACGGAAAAGTACTTGCATCAGATGTATTTTTTGAAAATGCATTATAGTTAAAAATCTTTCGTCCGACTGTATTAGGATATTTAAATATTTTTGAAATTTGAAGATTATTAATAGGAAAATAACAGTTTTTATCATTAATTATAGAATTAATATTAATTTTATTAAAGATTTGATTTGAAAAAGTTATTATCATTTGAGTATTAGTGTTTTAAATTTTTTGTTTTTTATGTAAATTAATGTTGAAAAGATTAGCTCTTGTCATAATAAGATCATAAAAAATATCAGAGAAATGATTTGAGTAACATTTACTAAGAAACACATTTAAATATTGAGCTACCTGTTTTTTTTAACAGCAAATATGTATTTTCGAATTAAAAACCAGTTGTAATTCTTATTATAGTTATGATGAAGAGTATTTATTTGTTTAACAATATATTTTTTGGAAATAACAACTGTAGCAGTACACTTTCCTCGCTTGTTACGTGTAGTTTTATGATTTAAATTATGATTAAGTGTAGGATAAATAGGAGAATAATCTATAGTATTATTTGTTGAAAAAACTTTAACTGGTCTGTTATATATTTCGCTATTAAGCCCATAAGGATAAATAGTGTTATAAAATTTCATATATGATGACTCCATAAACAAACGTTCTGATTTAGTTTTTATAATTTGTATAATTTCAATTGTAGTATTGATAAATTTATGTTTATGAAAATGCTGTATTTCTGCTGTAGACTGAATACTTTTTGCTTTGTTCTTGTTAGTGTCTGAACGATGTTGATTGATACGTTTATGCAATGGACCTGATGTTGCACCCACATATTTCAAACCACATAAGTTACAATTAATACTATAAATAACATTAAAGGCTTTACAAAAAGTTGATAAATTAGGATCTGATACAATTTGTTTCTGAGAAGCATATGGACAAGTCTTGCATCTAGCATCATTACACAATCGAAATAATAATGGAGGAGGAGGAGAGTAGAAATGGTCACTGGATGACGATCCAGGAGCAACCCATTTATTGCCCCTGTACCGGGCACTACACTGCTGTGATGCTAGGTGTATCTTGCCGGGAACGATAATTTTACTGAGTACTGCCATAAAAATTGTTTTTTGATACAATGAAAATACAATTACAAAATTTAAATGAAAATATAAATAAATGAAAATAAATATCATTAATATATGATATTGAGGAATCTTGAATAATTTAATAAATTATAAAATATTTAAAATTTCTTGAATAAATGAAAGTATATACAAAATGTACAAGTCAAATAGGCAGTGCACATAAAAAACTCCAATAATAAAATCATAACCATAATAATGTAAACCCGCAGTGCAATACTACCAAAACAGAAAACCAATGGACTTTTTAATACAAAAATTCAAATGAACCATGTCATTATACCAAATCCATGAATTTCAAATACCTAGCAAAGACTCCCATTATATTTTCCCTAAGGACTTCTCAGAATTATGCGATCAGATCATAACAATTTACCAAAGCATGATATTTAATCTCCAGTATTGTAAATTGTTGTACAAAATTCTAACAAAATAAAGAAAAAGATTACGGATATCAGTAGAACAAGAACCGAATATGTAATTATAGATTAGATAGGACAATATCATACAAAAGCATAGAAATATATGTAACACTCAGAAACAATGGGAATAGTTAAATTCATATAATGAATCGTGTGATGAAAATAATGAATCAATTATTGGAAATTCCTATAACGACGTATCAGATATCTACAAAGTAGAAATCAAATATATATATCTATATATATATAGATATATATATATTTAGTCCCAAATTGTCCTGTTAAAGCTATTAGCATAATTATGCAATTTCTTCCAATATTTCTCCCCTCCCCTTACCTTTAAAAAAATACCCTTGCGAAGTCAGATTTAATTTGTAATGTAATAATATAATATAATATATAATATAATACATTATATTTAAAAATACTATAATTCAATATATATATGTATTTCAAAAGTATTAATTAATTTTATCAAGTGTACAGGAATAACGGGAGGTGAGGGAGAACGAGCTCTCACCATCCGTAATAGATAGAAAAAGATCTATTCAAATAATTTTATTTAATAGAATGATATTGTAGCTGTGCCTTTCCCACGCTCACACACTAACCAAACAAAAAACAAAACAAAAAACAAACAAACAAACAAAAATTCCTGGATATGGGTTTGAAATCTGCTCTCAAATCCAAAGGAGCTACTTTCAGACACATTTTTGAATTCATTTTTGTTCGGAAAAGCATGAAATTGGCAGGTGTTCTTATTCAGAAACTTTGAAATCTAATAGCGTTTTAAAATTTTTGGTAAAGGAAGAAGATCTTTTAGAAAATACTGTTAAATTTGGCATTTTGAACCGAGTTTCCGGAGCGAGAAAAGAGAAAAACCGGTCGTCATGATCACAATTATCGCTTATAACTCGATAAGTAATTTATTTATAAGAAGGAAAAAAAAAATCAAAAGCACATTTCGATCCTAAATCTCTTCAACAGTTTTTATGCCTTTATGTTTAAAAATGAATCAGAAATGTGTCAGAAAGTTCCGCGTTGTTGAGCGTGGAATTTGAGAACCGCCTTAACTCTTTTACTGTTCAATATCATTAGTTTAGAAAACCGAAAGGCCGTAGACAATTCAAAATCGTTTCACTGAGTATCATAAGTGGTGTTTGAAAACGAAACGTTTCAAGCTAAAATAAAACTTCGATTTACAGATTTAATGAAATACAACGAAACACTTCAAAACAAAATTATCATAAAAAGAAATTGCAATCCTGCAATACTCAATTCCACCACGAAAGACTTTTATATTTACATTTTCTTTGTGCTTTTTTAAAAATCTTAAAAGATTTAGAGGGGGATGCTTCTCCTTCAAGCACCCGACATATCGCTATGTTTCTTTATAATGAAAGATTCTTGTTGTCGAGAGAGATTTTTGTTGTTGTTCTTTGTTTTTATTAAAACCACAGCATTTAATAAACACATTTCCATTCATTTCATTTTACAAAAAGTTATTTTTTGTTTTGTTATTTTAAGGTGGTTCTCAAATGACTTGCTCAACAACGCGAAACTTTCTGACACATTTCCTGATTCACTTTTAAACCCAAAGGCATAAAATTAGCAGGCCTGACTGTTGAAGCGATTTGGAATCGAAATGTGTCCCCCCCCCTTTTTTTTAATAAATAAATTACTTAATGAGTTACAAGCTATTTGTGTCACGTGACGACACAGTTTGCTCCTTTCTCGGGATGCCGTGTTGGGAATTCGGTTTAAAACGCTGACTTTGGCAGTAATTTGTGAAAGATTTTCTGCCTTTAGCAAAAATGGAAAACATCTTTCGATAACAAAGTTTCTGAATAAGAACACCTGCCAATTTCATGCGTTTCCGAACAAAAATGAATAAAAAAATATGTCATAAAGTAGCCAGTTTGGATTTGAGTACAGCCTAAAATTTTATAGGCAAGCCCTATTGGCATATGTCCATGTTTCCGTATGATGAAAGATTCGTGTTGTTGAGTGTGATTTTTAGGGTTTCGTTCATCTCACGAAACCCTATTACTCCCACTGCGTTGTCTGTCTGTCACAGAGCCATTCTCAAAAACTATGTAACTTACAGTGTTGAAACTTCGTGTATATAACTGAATACTAGCTATAAAGAGCTCAAAATATTAAAATTTGAAAAATTAGTATTATTTTAATAAATAGAGATAAAAAACCAAAATTCTAACAGCCTTTTCCTATTAAATTGAAACATTTTTCGTTATAGCAGATGCCAAAAATTAAAAATCCACAATGAAATTCTTTCTACAACAATTAATTTTCTATTGAAAGATTTCCACGTCAAAAATGAAAATGAAATAAAAAGTTTCGCCAATTGAAAAGAAGATTAGTATGAAATAAAAATGATTGACGTCATTGTGGTAATAAAACGGAAATTTTCAAAGATTTCTCAATAATACAAGGAGTATGAGTATATGTATGTACACAAAGCAGATTAATAGTGCGTCATTAGAGAATTAAAAAGAAAATCTGACGTCATATTGGAAGTTTAACGAATTTTTCAAATGTTTGAGAATAATACAAAGCGAGTATTAATATGAGTAATAGAGAATCCTAATAATATTATAAATCTGATTGTGTGCAAATGTTAGGCTGAAGCTAGCGTCAAAATGAAGCATTTAATTATCCTGTATCTTTGCATATAAGTTGATTATAACCATCAAATGAATATAGGCTGGTTTTTGTTTATTTTATTTCAATATTTTTCTTAAAAATTAAAAATTTCATTATTTTCATACAGAATAAACGGACATTTTTTCGTATATTTTAAAATGGTTGGTTGGTTTGGCCCAAAGGGCCCGGTTTTGCAGCTTTTTTTAAAAAATGGTTAAATTTATTTTACCGTTTCTAATACTTTATCGTTGCCAATATAAAATAAAACCCCTGAGTAATAATTTTTAATCAACAATTTATTTTCAAGTGAAAATTTTCCATGTGAAAAATGAAAAGGAAATGAATTATTTAAGAATTAAACAGAATATGAAATGATGTCATATTAGAAATAAAACGTGCGTTTTCAATATTTGATAATAATACAAAGTGCATAAATACGAGTAAGTATGGAAAGCAAGCGAATATGATGTCATATATAGAAAAATAAAAGATTTGTTTTGATGTTGAAATAAAATGATCTTGGGATATCAAATTATTCGTGATTAATTTCTCTTTTTTTTTCTTTATCTTTTTCACATGAAAGGAATTATTTTAAATGTACGTAATACATGTATTTTAAATGTATGTGTTGTAAATTAAAGTTCTGTGTTTTAAATGAAATGAGTGAAAGATTTATATTTTTAATGAATTCAATACGAATGATGGGATAGGTTGGCGATTTATCGTCTGCACACGGCTAACATAAAGATACCATATTTTTAATAAATTTTAAAAAGTAAAAAAATATATATATTCGATGGCAAATGTCAATGATATGCATCGCAAAATTATCCGTATCGAAAATCAGAAAATCTTAATAAAAATAACTATATTTTTTAAAAGAAAGCTGCTTTTCTCATAAAAGCTAAAGATTTAATATGATTGTGTCGAAGTAACAGCATTTTTCCTCTATCATTTTCCCACAATCGAAACACATTTGTAAATCGTAGTTTCGAACCGGAATTTAATTTTACATTTCTTTTAGCTTTAAATTAGGAAAAACTTTGTTGTCTTAAATATAGCTTTTTTTAAAGTTGTTTCATAATAGATTTTTGTAAAGTCTTGTAGGATAAGAAAAATTGCATGGATTTTAAAGCAATGTTAAGTAAAATTACAATATTTTTTAAACTTAAAAAACAACAATGTTATCGAAAAGAAAATCGATTTTACCAACAAATTCGCGTAATGCAAAAGCAAAGAAGAAATCAAAAAGTAATGAATCTTTTCTTCCAGCCGAATTGTGTAAACTTGAACAAGCCGATCGTGCCAATTCATAACATTATAAACGTGGAAGCGTGTTCTATATAGTAGAATTTTTTTTTACATATACACAGAACATTTCCGAGAATAGGAAGGTTAGGGATCTGTAATTAGGTGCATAGTCAATTTGCTTTCTTTTCTTTTTTTTTTATCAAGTGAAATTTGGCGCAAAATTAAATACATTGTTGTAACCAGATTTGTTTTTTGCGTGGTAAACACTTAATGGTATTTTAGATGATCATTTCCCCACTCACCTTTGATGCCTACTATGACTGTAAAACATATTAAAAAATATTAGCGGATAATTTTCTAATTTTCTTACTGCTTCATGATGTAAATAGACTTTCTGGTTCATACTTTAAACCTGAATCGGTCATGCCATTGTCGTTCAATTTTTATTCCTAATCCTAACCCTAATCTTATCCTATCCTAATCCTGATAATAACTTTAAAGAATATTCTTTGACACGAATATGTAAATTAAATCAATATCCATAAATGGAATGAATGGAAAATAGAATAAATAGAAATGGCAAAATAAAATAACAAGAAAGTACATTTATTCGACACCTAACCCTAGAGAAAACGTAAAAAATTTCAAGCGCATGAAATAAATCAAAATAATCCTATATATACTAACAAAAATATGTAAATTTAGATCATCATATTTGTGTCGTTGGTATTTATTAGCTTATAGTGTTCTTGACGCGATAGAGAAAATATCGAGGTTAAATTGGGCAGAATTTAAAGTACTTTCTAGCAACCTTTATTTGCATTTTAGAATCGCATCAGATTGTTATATCTTTGTGAAATATCTATCAATGTATAAAATCCACAAGCAGTTTGTTCACTATTTACACCACTTAGCGTGAAGCACTTAATTTAATATATACATAAACAAGATAATGTAGTAAGAAATATATAACATATGTCTATGCAAATAAACAATATAATAATTCCCATTTAGGAATGCACACATATACAAATTGTACACCAAATACCATCTAAAATGCACTGTTGTATAGAAGAATTCTGCCAGTGTTGTTTTTCGTTTTACGAAGAGGAATTCCTCGATTTTCACGATTTTACTGGGTCCTCCTTTTTTCATTAGTTGCAGTTTCATTTTCGCGATTGTATATATTATTTGGTATGAAATTTCACTTTTTTAAGACTGGGTTATGTCAAGGCCCCTATAGCAAAGAAATACCGTATGGTCTCCTATAAAATGTGATAAAGCTTTGGTTAATTATATATGTTGTTAATTATCAAGTGAAATGTTTTACTAAACTAATGCATTTATTCTTTTTTTTAATGTTACGTGAACGAAGTCACGGGTAACAGCTAGTAGTAAATATATGAGTTTGAGAAACATATTGAATCATGATAAAAATCCGCTTATTGAAATATTTGCATATTTTAGCATTTTGAAGGTGTACAACATGTTTAATTTTGAAATTATCTTTTTTAAATACCGCATTTAGTCCGTATGATAGATATTATTATGACAGAATATAATAGCGGGCTGGTTTAGATATTCGAAAAAACGAAAAATTAGACCGGTAAATTTTTACTTTATAAGAAACATGATTTTTTTTTGTTGCTAAATGAAATTTATTTGGATTTATTAAAGAAAGGATAAAGTGTTTTAAAAGAAATATTAAACGAAACCCTTTGAGCGATCTTCGATCACACTTACCCACTTGTTTTTGTTGTTATTTGTTTGTTTTAATTACAACCACAGCATTTAATAAACACATTTCTATTCATTTAATTTTCAAAAGTTTTTGTTTTGTTTTGTTATTTTAAATATATTATTGGCATGCTTGGTATGTATTTCAGATACAATTTATCGAAAAGTTCAAATCCACAAACATTTTTGCTGTATTTTTAATAGTTTCAAAAATGAAAAAAACCTATATTGTGCATTTAAAACCACGATCTCAATGTAATTATCTGTAACTTGATGGAAGTGGGGTGAAATTATCATCAGTAGGTTTGCAGTTTCTCTTCAACATGTTCCGATCTTTCGCCAAAATTCCGCCAATTCCAAATATATATATATATATATATATATATATATATATATATATATATATATATATATATACATAATAATAGTGGCACATATCAAATTAAATCAGTTTCATTTAAGCGGTCAATCGTTTCTAAAGATTTAAAACAATCAGATATAGAGAGATATTTTATTAAAGTAAGCAGAGTATTACTTCTTGACGCGGAGGTATAAAGTTCCCAGTATATTCTGTACTGTCAACTTGCTCGTTCCCTTAGCATAGTTGGTCATTTTGGGGTCCCTACGGGTAACATTTCAATGGGAATGAAAGTTGAAACAGTTATTAAGTTGTTGAATAGTTGGCAGTAAACAAAGTCGCAAAGTTGGCCGGCCACATTTCGCCAAATTTGGCGATATAGGGCGAAATGTTGGCAACATTTGGCGGGAAAATTGACTTTTAAGATTACCAACGCCAAAACACGTGCTTGGCGTCAAATGAAAGAGTGTTGCCAAGTTGGCAACTTTTCGCTAAATTTTGGCGACATTTGGTGAAAAAATTGGCTTTTAGAATCTGAAAGAATTTTCTAGAAAAACTCAATAGAGCTGAGATAAATTATTCAACTAATCAGAGTCCATAGAACGTTCTCGAAAGCAAAAATCAACCAATTAGGGTACATAGAACTTTCTCGCAATGAATCCCTCACCTGTATAAGGAAGTGGCCTAAAGTCTATCAAGTTGGACAGTGAATCTTCTATCTGCAAAAGAAAGTCTACGAGAAGATTGAAGTTTGGTGAGTTGAACACAAAGCTAATTGTAACCGAGCATACGTCGGTCTGCCCAGCTAGTTTATTTTTTATTTGCAAAATTGATTTTTTTTTTCACTTCATGACAGATATACTACAGTTAAAATTGCATAGCACAGATACAGCACAATTTTCTTTTTCATTTAAACCGTCCTCTGTTGGGAAATAGGGTAAATACAGGGTGTCCATAATTAAACGACACCCTACTTTAAAGTTGTCTACAGACGAAACTATTGGTCAGAAAGTTGTGAAATTTTGTGAAGGACAAATGAAGGAATTGGAATTTGCTTAAACTAAAAAAAAACAAAATCTATAGTGAATTATCCATTTTGTTTTTATGCAAAGCTCATTTTTTTATGAGGCCATTTTTAATTATATCAAAAATCTGTCATACATAAATTTTCGGTCCTTTTCCTAGACGTAATAATAACTTTAAACGGATTCGATACGTATCATAATTAAGAAGTTATGGGATTTTTCTGTTTTCAAAAAAAGCCCCCCCCCCCCACCATTTCCCCCCTTGGTTCGATTTTGCCCATTAACGAACTTGACCGAGATTTTATGTATCAGTTTGGAAGAGATCTGTGCAGAATTATTGAAGTTATCGTGTCCATGAAAAAGTGATATATATATATATATGTACTAATACAAATTTTTCGCCATTTTTCCTTAGTTAAATTATTCTTACAATTCTAAATTTTCCCTCTCTTTTAAAATACCTCTTAAATCTATTTTATATTTTATTCCATAACTTAATCAAAATATTCTTTTATTTATCATTCTAAAAATCTTAATCTGTTAAAAGCTACACGTATTTATTAAAACCTTATTCTCTTAAATTGCAACACTGCTTCTAAAACGCACCTGCCTAATTTCTTCTTTTGAGACATTGAATTTTTATTCCTTGGAACTTTTGTAATACCATTTTTATTTCTATTTAATTATCATTCGGCATCCCAGGATTCCTGGCGTTTTCGCGCCCAAAAGCTCTTTTTTTTTACCTTTTTAAATTGCCGCTTCTGATAAAGAGTTTTGGTCATACGTCAGAGACACACCCTCGTGGCCTCATTTTTTCATCCATTAGCGAGCAGGCCCGCCTTTTCTGCCCCCCTTGTTTCCCGCCGAACATGGCTGTCTGTGGACTAGCATTTCGCGCGTTTGTAACTTTGAGCAGAAATCTCGGAATATTTATACTGTTACATTGGCTTCGGACACTGATTTTTGTACGTTTTTCTTCTGTCTACCAGGCCCTGTCACTAGGGGGTCAAAATTCGTATGTCATCGGTAGAGAGCCTTCAAAAAACCTAGCTTTGTGCTGTCATCTAATGTATTAAATATCTTCGAGTTTTTGATGAGATTTAGTGGAGTTGTTACATCAACGTCATCTAATAAACAGTTGTCTCGTCTATACCATTTGTCTTTCTTGAGTAGGAAACTGCCTGGATTCATTTGCTTAGCCTGTTCTCCGGTTCATGCGACTGCCTCTAAGAAGTATAATTCGTCATCATATAGCATCGAACAGCGTTAGTAATTTGTGGCGGTGGAATAATAGTGCTATGATCTGGTGTAAATTTATAGAGATCGTGGCTGGCCTGTCAACGGTTGCTGGATCTAGAAATTTTTATTTCATATATATATATATATATATATAAGGTTTTGAACTGGATGTGTTTTTGGGTTCTGGAAGTCATGATCGACGTAGATCATCAAAAAATTTTCAGAAATTCCAACTTAGGGGTAGCATTTCTTACGAAATCTACCTAAAAGAGTATTAAACAAACTAAAATATTAAGTATAACATTAAATACAAATACTTTGTTTAAATAAGAAAAGTAACAAACTTACGAGAGACAAATTTATAATATGCTAATGCAAGTAACAACGAATCAACAATGACTGCCCCCCCCCTCCCATGCACGTGATCAAGGATTGCAGGCAACCCGGTACTAAACTATGTTTTTCTGACTTCCAGCGAATAAATTCAAGTGCAATCCTTTGGATTCCTCTGAAATTAATAACATTATTGCGGGTTGGCCATATTATCAGCATTTGCCATATTACAATCAGATACCTTACAAAAACGAAGTAAATGAACAATTCTTACCAGTGAATGAACGTAAAATTTTCCAGTGAATGAACAGATAGCAAGTTAAAAACACTGAAGTTTCATACTATGTAATTTGTTTTACTCCTTGTACAAATAGCTTATAATGCGTTTTTACTGAATTACGGAATTTTTAAATCCAGCATGATAATTAACTAGTGGGAAATTTTTCAAATTTTATTCTATTAAAGTATTTATTAATTGTTTATTCACTGGGGGGGGGGGGGGGGTGTTCACTTACTTGTCGGACTACCCTATATGAACGAAGCATTAAAAAAAATGTTTAAAGAATTATAGAGGGAATAATATTTGTAGAATTTATGATTTTCCCATGTATGTAGAATTCAAAAAACTTTTCCCGAATGAAAGTGGCCCTCAAAATGATACTGTGTTTCTTTTAGCTTCAGAGATTAATCGGGCCCTGCTTATACACTATGTGTTCGCAAATTAATAAGTTGGGATATCTTCCAGAGGAAATTGTCCATTTAAATCACGGGTGATATTTCAAAGATCTAAAGATGTTCCTTACTTCTGCTTCTTCTAATCATGTCACATGAAGCCTAGAGTTATTACTAACTAGAGGCTAGTTATTATTAGAGTTATTACTGGAGGTATATCAATCTATGTCAACATTCTTCTTTGAGGAAATAACTTAAGGCTCAACTACTATTGACAACCAAAGAAAATTTATTGGCAGTGTCATATTTTAAGAGCATTTTACAACCAAACAGGGTTTCTCTTCGTCGTTTGCGAATCTTTTTTATATGATTCGTATTTTTCAAGTTTTAAAATATCTCTTCAGGATATTAATATTTTTAACTCGTCTTTTTTTTTTTTTTTTTTTTGTGTACTGTGCTTAAAAGATACTTTAAAAAAAAAAATAACACTCTTTTATTAGGTACGTTCGTAATTATATAAATACGTAGCACCTATAGTCGTCATCTGGTCCGTCCGTCTGTTCGCATATAACAGCGCAAAAACTAACCAACCGAATGGCTTGAAATTTAACCCTCTAACCACGGGCGATGTTTCCATTTTCTTATATAAAACCGCGGCCTATTTTTATTCGCAACTCACACTAGTTATAAGGATTGGTTGTCACCGGAATTAAAAAACAAATTTATATATAAATAATTAATATCAGGTTCTTCGTGTACATTATAGAAACAAAGTTTTATTTCATAATTTCCGGTGGGAATGTGGCATTTTTGGATTCAAAATATTTCAAAACTGCAGAACTTTCCGAATCACCTACTTTATGAAATGATATATATATTATAATTTGTAAACGAATCTCTCTATTTCTAAATAAAAGAAGATAGATTCAACGAAGAAATAGAGTTTCTCGATGCTTAAGCACTATAAAAATTGTAGGGAACGACAAAATAGCGTATCCTGCGGAATTGTATAGAATAAGTGAAACGTGGCAGGAACGTTACCCGCGGCTGGAGGATTAATATATACAAACGTTCCAGAATTTTGTCATTTCAAATTTTATGAAAATTGAATCAAAACTTAAAAAGATATTAATAAAAATATTAAGTAATTTGAATTTTTTAAAAATCAGTACTTCCTTGTTACAGTAGCTTCCGAGGATTAATCCCCAAGTGACTGAGATGCATCGCGCCAAATTATCAGACATGTATGATGTTATAGTCATATATATGACGTACATATGACATTTTATAACATCTATGGCCAAGTTATACTCACATTATTCATTCTATTAATTCCTATCATACGTAATTAATTCAATGATATCCCATGTCTGGTAATGATTCTAGGTTGCCATGGGGATTACGTCCTATTTAAGATGGAGTCCTGTTATTTCCATATTACTGAATTTAAAAACCGAATTTGTATACTAAAATTATTTAATGACAGCAATCCAATAATCTACCGACAGTTTTTTGGATAGATGTTTCCGGAGAAATGGATATTAAATGGAAAAAGAGTCTCAATATGGATTTCAAGCTCTGAAATTTTCAAAGCTAGGCTTAAGTTTCTCATTGGAATTTTCAGTAAATGTCAACAAAAGATAAAATGTTGCCAACTTAAAATGTACTTATTTTATTACGGGAATGAATCATATCATAATAACAGACGATATAATTCATTCAAAACCTAACTTCAGCAATTACCATTAATGGTCGCAAAAATATCAGAAATCTTTACTGCAGATCTATGATATATGATCTGTGGATTTGTACATATACTAAATAGAATTCTAAAATTTAGTTCAGTTAGGAAACGCTTAGCCCAGTTGAAAATCACTCTTCAGCAATTTCCGTCAATAAATGTAAATGTACTCGAGATATTTTGTGAAGCCCTGTATATAAGCCAGGGCATGAAATTTCAGTTGAAAAGGTACTCGCCAGACTAAAATTTTTGCTCACCACTATTTTACATTCATTCAGACAGTAATGTCGGCCACCACACCTGCCCAGAAAATGAACTATTTATGACAAACTGGATTGAAATTGACTATTGTTAGAAGGAGCTGTCTGTTAAATCCAGAATATTTTACATACATGAACAATTTTTTAAATGTTAAAAATTCGGGAGCAGCTGAGCTTAGGTGGCAAAAGCTGATTCACTTTGCGCAGGAGTGAAGAGTGATCAGATTCAGCATAGGAAGCGAAAAAAGCTGCGAGCGGTGCGAAAGCGGGGGAAGGAATGCGGACGGGGGAAGTTTGTTCCTCTGTATGAGAGAAATGGAAGTGGGTGACGCTGCATTTTTTCTTCTTTTGGAAGATAATTGCCGTCGGTTGATTTTAAAACACTTCCGCGTGTCGCTAGATTGAGGCACGATATTCTGAGCGTATACAGTTTGATTTGAAGCCCAAGATTTCAAAAGACGAAACTTACTCGCCAACCTTAAATATTTACTCGCCAATGGCGAGCTGGCGAGCAGAAATTTCGTGCCCTGATATAAGCTATAGAATTTATATACGCTAAGTAATGTGAAAAAAAGTTGTTAAATTTAAAAATGTGTACTACAACTGAAAATGCGCTTTGAGCAATTATTGTTCGCAGACAGTACTGTAAGAGAATTCTTTCGTGTGTCCCTGTAAATGAATGATGAATGCTATGCACACTATATGCTATAGTAAGCCTCTTATTGTGCACCTCAGTGATATATAGCAATTTCAATATGTTTGAAATAGTGTAACAACAATAAAATACCCCGCAAACTATTATTCCCCATAGACCGTAATGTAACGGAATTCTTTTGAGTGTCTCTGTATACGAACTATTAATGCTACACATTTCATTTTCAATACCAAACATTCCATAGTAAACTTCACTAACGTATTTCAACTGCTTGTCAATACGAGTATATTCACGTAAGTTAGATCGCGGACAGACAGACGGCAGACAGACAGACGAACTGAATTGATAAACACTTTTCAACTATGTTGGAAAGAGTTAAAATAGAGAAATTTTCCAAATTTTATCTCAAGAATTGCATTTGATAAAACCATTTTCTCTCATAAAACTCCGAATTTCCTTTATAAAACACTGAAAACAGTGTTTCCTTTATTTCATTGTTCCGCTGAAATAAAAACAAGAACGAAAAATCATGCATCAAGTATAGATTATGTAACACTTTCCAACACTTCCAAAATATTTTTACAAATCTTTACCGTTTAATAAGGTGAAAGATGGTATCTAAGTAAACAAGACCACCCAGCCGGAGCACCAACCTGTGAGGGTTTGCGGCCTAAAACCTCCCCTTCACCACCCAGCAATATCACAGCTCAAAGACGAACCCGAAACAAAGGGCTGTTGGAATTAAATCAAAACAAAATAACAACACCCCTCCAACTTTGTGAGAAAACACTACTTCACGCAGGGAACTAGAAACAAAACGAAGCGAACCGAAAACATAACTCTACTAAAGCTAATTTACAAACTAAGAATTATAACAGACTTTAAAGACAGATTGGAGTTACATCTGTCTCACTGAACCTAATTCTAAATCTAAAATAAACTATAAATACAAATACGTAGCTTCCCATACAAGACAATTACACTAAAATACAATCACCAATTGTACACAATTGAATTAGGAAAACGCATAACATATTTAATAAACCAATTTCAGGAATTACCAACAATATTTGGAAACACGTCCGAACTATTTTGTGCAGCCCTGTATATGATCCATAGATTTTGTATGTATACTACATAGAATGATAATTTTTAGTTCAGTTAGGAAACGCATGGCACAGTTTAAAATTCCCTCTCTGGAATTTCCGTCAATAAACGGAAATGTACTCGAGAATTTTTGTGCTGCCCAGTATATAATCTATAGAATTTATACATACCTAATAGGCAAAAAAAAAAAATAGTTAAATTTAAAAACGCCTTCAGCAACTGATAAAGCACTTTCAAATTACTGTTAACAGACAGTACCGAATTCTTTTGTGTGTCTCTGTAAATGAACGATGAATGTTATATACATAAGATTCTATAGTAAGCCTCTTGTAATGCACTTTGTATCAATTTCAGTATGTTTGAAATCATGAAACATCATTAAAATAAACTGTAAACTATTTTTCTCCATAGAGAGTAATATAACGGAATTCTTTTGATTGTCCCTGTAAATGAACTATAAGTGCTATACACATCATATTCTATATTAAGCCTCTTGTAGTTCACCTCAGTGATATATATCAATTTCAATACGTTTGGAATTGTGTAACATCATTAAAATATACCGCAAATGATTTTCCCCATAGACCGTCATGTAACGGAATTCTTTTGAGTGTCCCTGTAAAAAATAAGTATAAGTGCTACACACTTCATTTTCAATACCAAACATGCCATAGTAAACCTCGATAACATATATCAATTGAATGACAATTCGAATATATTTACGCGAGTTAGAGCACGGACAGACAGACAGACAAACCGAATTCATAAACACTTTTCAACTATGTTGGAAACTGTTAAAAAGTTCAAAGGATACCCAGTCACATTAACCTAAATTAATTCTTAACCTAAATTAATTCTTAACCTAAATTAATTCCCCTTAACCAATTTAATTATTTCTCAGTCACCTTAACCTAAATTAATTCTTAACCTAAATTAATTCACCTTAACCTAATTTAATTAATTCGAATATATTTACGCGAGTTAGAGCATGGACAGACGGCTGACAGACAGACAGACAAACCGAATTCATAAACACTTTTCAACTATATTGGAAAGTGTTAAAAAGTTCAAAGGATACCCAGTCACCTTAACCTAAATAACATGACGTTTTTTCGTTGATTGGAAGCGACAAACAACCCTGTCACTTAAAAAAAGTATAGATAATACATTATAATTGTATAGGACATTATAATCTATAAAAATAGTCGTTGGGGACCACCGTAATACTTACCTATCATGGATATGCATAGTATAAAATATGAAAATAAAACGTGTGTAAACTATTTATAAAATGCATTGCCATTCGAATAAAAATCGTGGCTTAATGATGTCATAAACTTTAAATGTTCTATTACTGAATTGCATAAAAGAAACATCCTTATAACTCCAAAAATGATAATCCTATTAACTAACGGTTTATTTTGTGGGATTCAGCGTTTCATTTCCAATTAAAATATATCTTTGAATTGAAATTTGGATGAAATACAGGGTTATGAAAAAACGAACAGTGTGGAAAATAGGATTACAAATATCTCGGCAACTCATTATCCAATTGACTTCATTCTTTATTAAAAATTTATGTTTTTTTTATTGTCTTTTATATTTACTCCTTAAAATAAACAATTTTGAAAATTTTTATATACCTTTTATCAAAACGAATATTTCGAGAGTCCGAAAAAAAAATAGCTCCGGATAATCGAGGTTACTGAAATTCAATAAGCTTCTTCCCATAATTACATACTATGTACATACCAAATTTCAAGTGTCAATCTCAATTTGTTCGGGAGGTAGAGCGTTTACAGACACACAGACGGACGGCAATTTTTTTTTTTTTTCTAAAAATATGTTTTTCGGAATCTCCAGTGTCTGAAACGTGTAAATACGTAAAAAAAAAAAAAAAAAAAAAAAAAAAATTTAAAGCGATTACAAGATTTACCCTATACTATGTATGATGTGTAAGTAAAATGATTAAAGTATTTTCACGATGCTGGGTAAAAAAGTAGAATGAAACAAGTTGTAATATTTTCCAGAGAAAAATGCCCCGTTAAATCATCAGTGATGTATCAAACATCTATTGCTTCTGCTAGTCATGTCACATGATACTTAGAGTTATTAGGTGCTATCAATCCTTGTCAACATTCTTCCTTGGGGATGAAGAACTAACTTTATTCTCGACTATATTGGATCTAAAGAAAATTTAGTAGCAGTTTATTAGATATTTTAATAGAAAAACTTTGTTAATAAAATATTCCTTACGATAAAACAAGAATAACTAAATAAAACAAGAAGTAAAAATCATGCGTCAAGCCTAGATTATGAAACCCTTTCCAACAAATTCAGAATATTGTAATAAAACTTTACTCTGTTTAATAAGGCGAAAGATTATGTCTATGTAAAAAAAATTGTAAAACGCATAACACAATTGAAAACCTAATTTTAGCAATTAATATCAATATGTAGAAAAATATCAGAATTCTTTTGTGTAGCTCTATATATGCTCTATAGATTTTTATATATACTTGATAGCATGCGAAAATTTAGTTTAGTTGGGAAATTCATAGCAATTATTGCCCATACACAGTACTGTAACCGAATTCTTTTGTGTGCCACTGTTAAATGAACGACGAATGATATGCACACTGTATTCTATGGTAAGCATTTTGCACCTCCCTTTAGTGTTATATATATGTGATAAAGTGACATATTGGAGCGTAAAAAGACAGTTGGCGTTATCTGTTTTAGGTTTGTTTGGGCCGGGGTATTGTATACCGATCAATAATATTGTAATCTTTGAGATGTTTGGTAATATTAAAGTAAATGCGGAAATAAGTCAAATGAACATACGTTACAACACATTTTTATAGAGAGGGTAAACAAAAACAAAATATTTAAACTGATTTATGCAAATGAAACAAAACTAAAGCTATATGTATATCATTTCGGATAGCTGACAATAATCATGATATCAAATAGAAAAAAAAATAACAGTGGCACTTCGGGAGTGCCGACAGAAGTGAAAACTCGAACAATTACGTGTGTATTTTTTTAATCATCAGGAAATGTTTTATTGTGCACGAAATGCTTTTAATTGAAGTGTTTTTTATTCATTATTATAAACTACTACTACAAAAATTATATTACAATTTTCATTTAATGCGCTATAGTACATGAAAAATAATGCATATTATTTTACATACAAAAATTTCGGGAACCAGACTTCAGTCGCACTATACCGCTTACATTTTACTGCGTTATTATACCGCTTACATTTTTCTGCGTTACTATACCGCTTACATTTTTCTGCGTTTACTATACCTCTTACTATACCGCTTACATTTTCTGTGTTACTATGCCGCTTAAATTTTTCTGCGCTTACTATACCGCTTACATTTTTCTGGGCTTACCAAACCGCTTACATTTTTCTGCGCTTACTATACCGCTTACATTTTTCTGCCTTTACTATACCGCTTACATTTTTCTGCGTTACTATACCGCTTACATTTTTCTGCGTTACTATACCGGTTACTAAACCGCGTACTATACCGCTTACAATACCAGGTACTATAACGCTTACATTTTCTGCTCTTACTATACCGTTTACAGTTTTCTGCGTTTACTATACCGCTTACATTTTTTCTGTGTTACTATAGCGCTTACATTTTTCTGCGCTTACTATACCGCTTACTTTACTGCTTACACTTTTCTGCGTTTACTATACCGCTTACTATACCACTTACATTTTTCTGTGTTTACTATACCGCTTACATTTTTTCTGTGTTACTATACCGCATACATTTTTCTGCGCTTACTATACCGCTTACATTTTTCTGCGTTACTATGCCGCTTACTATGCCGCGTACTATACCGCTTACATTTTTCGGCGCTTACTATACCGCGTACTATACCGCTTACATTTTTCTGCGTTTACTATACCGTTTACTATACCACTTACATTTTTTCTGTGTTACTATACCGCTTACATTTTACCGCGTACTATACCGCTTAAATTTTTCTGCGCTTACTATACCGCTTACATTTTTCTGAGCTTACTATACCGCGGTGCAATAGTGCACAGGCAAGCATGCGGCGCGCGACGCGCCCGCCCCGCACTACCTAACTATACAAAATACATGTACATACTTATATACAGAGGTGTCGATTACAGTAACAGTGTCGCGAGTTCAATGGTTTTTTTCCCTTCTCAAAAAATGCCCAACGCGCCTAAAGAAGTTTTCACTTCAAATATACAGAGATGTCAGTAACAGTGTCACGAGTTCAATGTTTTTTTCCCATCTCAAAAACGACCAACGAGCCTGAAGAAGTTTTCACTTCAAAAATCGAAATTTTAGAACGTTTTTCGCTCCTGCACCACCTTGGAGGTAGTGGCACCGACATAAAATATAGCCTATGTTGGAGCAGGGACTGTCACCATCAATTTGCCACCATCACTTTTGAAAACGGTTCTGTAGTTCCAGAGATTCCATAGAAATTGTAATTTAGAATGTTTTAGAACACTTTTCGCTCATCTCACCCTTTTAAATTTCGAATTTTTATAAGAAATTGTTCTTAGAGAGCATTTACATCTTATAAGTAGCTACAATGCCAAATTTCAAATTTCTAGCTCCTTCAGTATAAAAAAAAAATCGAAATTTTAGAACGTTTTTCGCTACTGCACACCCCTGGGTTAGTGGCACTGACATAAAATATAGCCTATGTTGGAGCAAGGATTGTCACCATCAATTTGCCACCATCACTTTTGAAATCGCTTCAGTAGTTCCAGAGATTACCCCCTACAAAGAAACAAACAAACAAAACAATCACTTAAAATATACAGTGGTGTCGGTAACAGTAACGGTGACGGTGTCGCGAATTCAATGTTTTTTTCCCATCTCAAAAAATGCACAACGCGCCTAAAGAAGTTTTCACTTCAAAAAATGTATTTTCAGTTTTAATGAGAAAATGACAACAAAAAAGAGCATAATGATCATATTAGTCCTCGTTTCTTTCTGTATTTTTTTGTTTGACAATGGAGTAATTTTGTTGCCACCAGTGCATTTTTCTTCTTTTTTTAATATAAGAAGAAAATCTCGAAAATAATTAAAAAATTCGAAATTCCAAGAGTAGTATCATATTTTCAGATCCATGGGAACAACTACTGGTAGTTTCTTCGCGCAGAGTTTTGTACTCTGGGAGGTGTAGTTGTGAAATACCAACACACGTTCACATTTTAATATAATAGATCCAGAACAGCGCAATTTATTTCCATCCTAGGTGATAGTTTATTTGCTAATCACTGACGCTAACCTTGGCTATGAACACCATTACGGTATATTTGCTCTTTACATTTATTAATTCAGTTTTAAAATTAAAATTAATAAGTTGTAAGCTAAAAAATCGCCTTGACATAAAATTGTTATCATCTATAGATATTTCATAGCTGTTCACTGCCAATTGGCATAAATTATAATTTTTAAAAATAAATTCTCTAGCTCGCGCTTACTACCAAGTGTAAAAAAATCTATTGAATTTTCCATAATCTAGTTCGGTGCCTACGTCAAATTAATGGTGATCCTAGGTGATCGTAACGGATTTTTTTAGGGGAAATAACATGAACTGCAGTCATGAAATTAGATGTGGTTTCCAAGGTAAACATTTAATGCTTATAAAAGGGTGCTTATTTTAAAACTATTTCAACTTTTGTACTTATTCTAATTGAAAATATGTTTTTATCATCAGCAGTATAAGAGATAATTGCCGGGTCAAAATCTACTTTGAACTACGCGGTATATCGAAACCTATAACCTACTTGTTTTGAAGTCAGTTAAGAAATTGATGAACTTTAGGAATTTTATAAACGCTCATCAAGAGTCACATTATTACCACTATTCGAATAATCTTTAGAAAACCCGACATAATCGAAATTCGATATCGATTATCTGACACTGAGGTCAATGAAATTTGATAAAAGTATTAGAATAACTATTGGAATATCGAGCATAATTTAAGATCTTTGTGCGAACATGAATTAAGTATGCGCAAACTCATTAAAGAGTTGCAATATGTAGTATAATTAAATAAATGAAGTTTAAAGAAAATTACAAAATTTATACTTGTCAAATAGCATTTTAAATAAGCTAAGAAATTTAATGTGAAATAATTTCTTTCGTAAGCTTAACTACCAATTCTTTTTGCGCGATCGGGAAAAAGAATTCCCTTCCTCCCACCGGCTAATTTTGCTTCAAATTAGTGTATAAAAATTATACTGGTGCCAACCGACGAGTATTAATGTTTGTTTTTTAAAAAAATGCTATGTATTGCTACTGATATTGATACTTATGCTGCTGATTTTCATTTACTTCAGTGCAAAACTAAAGGTCTTTACCAACTACAGTGAAGCCTTTCTAAGGAGACCACTATTGGATCATAAATAATCGCTGTTTCAAAGAAGTGGTCTCTGAATAGAGGTAATTGGTAAAGCAAAGTTTAATGCAACACATACTATAAATAATTCCAGATTCCAAAAAAAAAATATATTATTGAATTAATTATTTTAATTTTATGTCTATAGAGCTTTAAAAAAGGAAGTAATTGAAATTTGTTGTGGCTTTAACAATTTTTCATTAACAACTTTTGTTTCTAAACATTCTTTGATGTCTTTAAACAAATTATTTATTTTAGTATCATCTCTAACAGGTATTGAACTTCCTATCACTTTATTGATAGAAAGTCAAAACAGATTCATTTAGTTTTCTATATTTTCCCTTTTCTTTTCTTTTACTTGCGCAAGATTTTAATTCCTCATATTCTTTTAAAAGAAAATCTTTGTTTTTCAATGTATATTTGAGTTTTGCTACAATTAAACTGTGTCGTTAATTTCCTTTCATATGTTCCATTCCAGTGTGCTCTTAAAAATTTCACTTTCTCTTCCAAAGACAACACAATTTCCTAAAGACATTATCAAATTACTAAACACACAGCAAGAAAAAACACGATATGCACTTTAACATGAATGCACACTGTGTTAAATTCCACTGTTAAACAAAACTGAGGTGATAGCAAAAAGTAACAAACTTTCCAAGTAAAGCAGCAGAATTGAAATAGTAAAACTGGAATCTGAACCACCCCTTCCCTGTGACGTGCCTGCGACCTACATATGTAAGATCGCAGTGTGTAGATTGAAAGCGTAGAACTTTACGCAATATTTTCTTATATTCGACTGCCACGTGAGTCTACGGTTATTGTTATTGCCAGAAGCGTCCCCTTCTGTTCCGTGAAATATCGAAGTTAGAAATTAATATGATTATCTGTTTTGTTACTCGTTTTTATCCTATAGATCAGTTTCAACCACGTGATCACCAGCCCACCAAAAGTTATCAACCAATCATAATCGTGGATTTGTAGCCTGAATTACGAGTCAACCAATCACAATCCACCATTTTTGATGGGCAAACAAAAAACAAAGCTAGTTGCTAAGGCGGTTGCTAGGGTGTGACGTCAGTTGAAACTGATCCGAGGCTAACGAAAAAGACAGGCTACCGTGGTGCATTCCACTATCTTTTTTTACAGACCGCTAGAGTGACGTGATACTCTTTTCGTACACCTGCATTGGTGGATTCGAGCATCACGTGACTCCGGCGGTCTGTAAAAAAAGATATGCGTAAAGCACCGCGGTAGCCTTTCTTTTTCGTTAGCCTCGAAACTGATCTATACCAGTTCAAGTGCTAAAGATTTGTTGGCACAGGTAATTCCGTTATACGCCGACAGATGGCGATAGTATGCAGGGAAGTTTTGAAGTTATGTCGTGAATGCGACACTGCGAAACTCATAATTTTAAATTGTAAAGATTAAACTGAGTAAACAAATTTTTTAGTATAAACTTTAACTTTAAAAATATATTTTATGAATTATTGAGTGTATAGATGTATTTCTTTAAATGAGTTTGGAAATTTGCATATTTTTATCTTTCTTTCAAAGTTCAGATCGACTGCATTGTATTTTAACCATAACTGTAACCTTTTCAAAAAGTATTTATTTTGGTTGAAGAATAAACCTGTGTATACATTCGTAGCTTGCTTCTTGTCATTTTTTCTCGCAATTATCATGCTTTTTGGGAGGTTAAGATGTATAATTTTAAAGTTTAATAAGCGAATGAAATTGAAATGTTTGGTGAACTTTGCTTAAACACTCGTGTACGGTGAAGCACACCCACAGATTAAATCACACGTACTTTACGATCTGAAATATATGCTATTGCTTCTCACTTTCTTGGAGCTGCATTTTTGGGCTGATCAATTTGGGAATTGGTCGGCCAATTCGAGAACTGGTCGAACTTCGGCCTTTGGCCGTAACATATACACATATGCATCAGAACGTACGTTCATTACTTTTGAGCCCAACAATTTCCGAATAGTAGTCTCTTCGCTTCAATTAAATTCAGAATTCGTCAATACTTTCTGCGATTAAATAAGGCGAGGATTACTATTCGGAAATAGTGGTACTGAAAAGTAAGGACCATGTGCGCCCCGAATACACCCGCATACAAATACATCATTAATCATTTCGCTCAGCTGAGCATGCTATAAGTTTCCTAACGCAATGTTTTAAAATCGGTTTTCGACTAAATATTATTTCTTGTGATATCTCATAAACATCCAGGTCTAAACTATGATATAAATCATTTTTTAAACACGATCTTGAATAGCATTTTTACTGCGCCAATTCAAAGAATGATGATGCATGTCATTTTAACCGGCTCAAGAGGGTTAAATTGACATGCTTTATACATGAATAAAATTTATTTAAAATTGGAATTTTCGGCACATAAAATGTTTAGATTTGTTTTTCTGTCTAATTATTAAACTAAACTTTTATGCTGCATATTCACTTTCATTTTTGTGATTTAGAAAAGTTTTAACCATTAGAAAAAGTTTGTGAGAAAGGAAATACAAAATAATAAAGAAGAAAAAATCCATTTAAGACTCATAATATATTTCTTTTTTCTCTCCCTCTGAAATAAAATTACATCTTTTCCAAAACTATGTTATCGTTCATTTGCTATTTCTTCCACACATGCAATCAATAACGCTGAAGATTTTCTAAAAATATTTCGTAAAATAATGAAGGCTTTAGAAAAGACCTTACAGTCTATTCACGAAATTCTTTTGTATATTTTCCAAATACTCGTTACAGTCCAATATATTTCTTAGATAGTACATCAATATTTTATGAAACGTTTATTCTAAGTAAGATACTGTAAAATGTTTACAAGTTTTTACAAGATTTTTAGTACTAGCATAATTTATCGATAAATTTATCGCGCTCATCTTTCTTAGTTTTGGAAATATTTCATCCTTCCACGTTGAATTTTTCTTTTCTTTTCTTTTTTTTTTAGCTCATGCGACTTGTTATTCAAATTTTATCGCTTACTCTATTTATTACACACTTTCGTTTAACTTAAGTTGGTTTTTGTATTTAAAGATCGAATTTTGATTGACTTTTCACTCACTTATTGATATGCTAATTAAAAATAAATAAAAAAATAAAAGACAAAGTTCATAAGCTTTTATCACAATTTTTTAAATATTAAATAGAAAAATTCTGTTAAAAATTGTGGTACAGCGTACGAACATTGAATTTTTTTTTTTTTAAATACGCTCTTTTATAAGCAAGCACTCAATGTTTATTTTCAAAATCACGTTTAATCTCATGACTGCAATTCATGGTTTTTCCAAAATAATTCTGTTACAATACGTTAATTTGGCGTGGGCGCCAAATATGATTATAGAAAATTCACGGCATTTTTTTTTCACGTTTGTCAGAAAACGCGAGCTAATGAATTTTTAAAAAATATGTACATATATATTTTATTTTTATTTAATTTTTTTTAAGGGTATGTCAACAGAAAAGAAAAATAAAGCATCATTTAAACTACTTATTATGGATTTGCAAAGTGTTTTCTCAACGTATGATCATAATTTAATCAATATGAAAGTGTGCTTTTTCTTAATTATTACATTTCTTATGCTTTATTTTTATTTACATTTCTACTGTTTAGTGTGTAACAATTAACCGATTCGCTACGAGCGTTCTTTACAGAATTTTTAATCTTTTACCACCGGTTTTTCAAAACAGAAATTTTACTCTAACTGAATTGCAGAAATGCTATCATTAAATAAGGCAAAGCTTGCAATAAAAAGTAACTGGTGGGAATAATCGAGGATTCTGAGTATCTTATGAGGCACATTATGTCGCTCGTCCTCAAGAGGTTAATTGTAACAATGTTTCATTGATGCACTTTCACAGATAGTTCGCCTTTTGGCGCACAATTAAATCCGTTGTTGGTGTAACTCGTATACAATTGTAACTATAAAGAATATTTGGCGATTTATCACCTGTGACGGTAATACGGGAAAATGCCTTTTTTAGGAAAGGGGGTGGGGGTGTATAGTGATACAGGTCTTTGGTGATACTACGCCCAATCTATCGTTGCGGGTGTGACACCTATATATGAAAATTATCGTTGTATGTAACGGATTTAAAGTCCTTAACATTAAATTAAAATTTTTGTTATATCAAAGAAGCTTTTATCTGTCTAAGCACACTGTACAATTTAAAAAATATATATTTTTTTTCTTTTAAGAATAATTAATTTTTATACGTTACGGGTATAAAAGAGACATACATTTCCACTTAGTAATGCATGATTTCAAATACCTGCTAATTATGAACTGGTATCCTTTGTTAATACATTTCTAATTAACCTGTAACTTACAACTTATCATTCTCAAAAGACTTTCACATGGTTTTGTTATATTTTATAAATGTTTGATTCGGAGTAGCGGGTATGACATGTATGATATATATATCTAAAAAAAAAAAAAAAAAAAAAAAAGAGAGAGAGAGAGAAAGAAAAGAAATTAAAGAATTCTTTTCCGTCGATAATTTTGAAAATTGTCCAAAATATTGAAATACAAATTATTTCATTAATTCTAATTATAACAATAATTTTACTAATTAAATACTAATTATAACAACATATACTATATAATTCTAACATTAATTACACAAAATTATAAAAAATATAATAACGGATTTACTCACCATATAACAGTACCTAAATTTTCATTTGCGTACGCCCATTTGTTGAAATTATGTTGATAAGGCTAACTGTACAGGGGTGTGTGATTATGGATTAATTTAATTAATAATGCCTAGATATCCTGCGGGAAAATCAATGGCGCACTCGAAGTGTTGGGAAGGATGCTGCACAAACTTAAAACACTGCTGAACAGTTTGCAATAAAACACACTGAGCATTTATACCTAATATATCATGATTTATAATGTTCTGTAATGACAACAAGTCTTTGTGGACACTCTGTACCATCATTTTAAAAAACTAGGGAAGTAAACTGAAATTTATGTATTGAACAACGCATAGAAAATAACCCTAACATTTATCTGAAATATTTCCCGAGTTACAACTTACAACGTTTTTTATAGGTATCAGGACTTTGTGGTCACCCTGAACGTCACACCCACAAAGCAAAATAACATTTTAAAAAATGTTTATTTATTTATTTATTTATTTTTGCTGCAAGTGAAAGCTTTTTACTAAACTAATTTTAGATCATAAGTATTATTTAACACGTTCACTGCCGAGTTAAAATTATCGGAATTTTATTTTATTTGGAAAATTCGAATTCATACCAGAAAATACTAATTGAGGCCAATACCAGTATTTACTTTATTTTATTACAGACATTTCGTGATTACTTAAAATAAAAATTCTTTTTTGAAATTTCCGGTACGAATTCATAATTTTAGATTGAAAAATCACGAGTATACTCGTGGTTGGCAGCAAATTGATTAAATTGTCTAGCCATTCTGAGGTTAATATATATATATATATATATAAAATTGTTCTTTTGCGGGGTGTCAAAAATTAATAGAGATTGAAAATGCCTACATCTGCTAATGAAATGCAGTAAAATTTCTCCGTAGGTGAAATTCTCTTTACTAACAGGTTATATATGCATATGTGGAAATTAAATCGTAGCTGTACTAAAATTTAAAATTTCATAGAATTGAGAGGAATATTTTATCGTGCTCATATAATAAATTTTCAAGTGAAAATATGAATTTTAATATACACATTTCACTTATTTTTGTGCCAAATATTTAAATTTGTATGTACTTTTACTTCTCAATCATAATTAATTCAGAGTTTTTGGATTAATTTTAAATTTTTCATCAGATGTCTAATTTTTCATGGATTTGGCGACTAGTTAAAGAGAAAACCACATTACTTACATTCTTTATCCATTTGACTCGTCTGGAAAATTCATAATCTAATCGCAAACGTATGTATTAAATAATAATAATAAAAAAACAGCTTAAAGACATTTTAATATAGATATGTGTATTTCTTTTACGTCCTGTATAAAGTTTACGTACCTCAATAACATATTATAAATATCAGTGATTTGAAATTGTATTTTGTCATGAAAAAGTTATACTTCAAAAATGACGACAATCAAAAGAAGGACAGTGTTTAAGAGTTTCTTCAAAATCTAAATTTTTAGAAATGATTGATTTTGTCCCAAATTTCGCGGTTTTTCTTTTTATGCACTTTTAAGGTATATATTTTTAAATATTTATGTTGATACCGATAACACTATTATGTGATATGTATCTCGAAATATGCCGACATATGAAATATTTGACAGAAAAAAAAAAAAAAAAAAGGATTGGTTACTGAAAACACATGTGCTTTATTTCTCCAAAATATTATTGAAAAAAAAAATAATAACACGCAATATGTACTGATTAGCTCTACAATATATTTTGATTTCGTAGATTTCGATGCTGCAGTTAAGGATTTTTTTCTTATAATATTAAAGTATACTTTTAAAAGTAAAATGAACATTTACAAATGTTTATTAATGGGTTCTCAAAGTTTCTGCTCAACACAGCGAAATTTTCTGACATATTTTAAAATGTAAAAGTATAAAATTGGCAGGCCTGACGAGCGAAGCGATTTGGAATAGAATGGTTTTTACAAGTTTCAGACGCGGCCAAACTTTATCTTTCCCCTTATACGGCCTTCACAGTCACCCATTAGTTTTGGAATCGTTAACCCTTTATATCCTGAATTAATTTTCCAGCTACTTTTTAGATGCTCAGAATCCTCGATTATTCCCACCAGTTATTATTATTTTTTTAAAGAGTTTTGCTTATCTAATCATAGCATTTTTGCGATTCAATTAGGTGAAAATTTCTCATTTGAAAAACCGGTGGTAACGGATTAAAAATTCTGTAAAAGACGCTCGTAGCGAAGGGGTTAAAGTGGTACTTATAAGTACCGTCAGGATAAAAAGGGTTAAAGGGCTACTTTAGCTGGTAGATGGCCCGAATACCCATCGTAAATAATGCTTAGTAAATGTTACTTTTATACATAAAAATACAAAAACTTTTCAATATATGTATTATAAAAAGTATATGTAACATATGTATTTTTTGCCTCGGCGTTTTCTTTACCACAAACAGGAAAAAGTAAAAGATTTGGAGATAAAATAAATAAATACCATGCTTTAATCTATTAAAAATAGTTTAAATAACAGGCTACTGTAAAATGCAAAACAAACATTAGGTAAATTTCTATATTTATATACATTTAAATTATTGATTACTTGAAACATTGATAATTCTGAGGGTAAAATACACAGTAAAAAAATTAAACAATAATATTTACTAGTTTTGCAATAGTAAGAAAATTAAGCAGAACTTTTTCAAAAATATCAAAGTGTACTCAAATGAGGATAGCTTTTCAGAACATTAATTATTTTTGCGCCATACTTTGGATAGAAAATATAGGTACATACGAGTATAAGTTGATTGCGGACAACTTTCGATATTTTAAAATGTTACCAGTACTCAAGATCAAGTGCACAGGGAAATAGAAAAAAAAATTACGGATTTAGAAAAGACAGAAAAGATAAAAATGTTTGTTTATGATGTTTAGAATGATATTACAGAAATAACAGAAATACAGATATAACAGAATACAGATATAACAGAAATGATGTTTAGAAAAGATAAAAAACAGGGAAAAATATAAAATCCAATATTCGAATTGTGGACAGAATCATAGTATATATAAAAAATGTAATAATAATAATAAAATTCCCTGTTTCACAATATTAAGAGAATAAGCAAGTTCGCCAATATCCAGCAATCAACTCATATCGATTTGTTTTTCTAAAGATGGATTATTTTTACACGATTCTTAATTATTTAAAGTATGTATATATATGTACACTGAACACAATTTTCAATAATTTTAATTGTTATAGGTGCTGATCTGAAATATATAAGCATATAGAAATATAACAGAATTGCATATAAAATTAAATATTCTATTCCAATTCTGGAAAGTCATGGTATAAAAGTATGTATATAATAAAAATAAAAAGATATTTACGTGTTTCATAATATCAATAGAATAAGAAAACCTATTTCGGCAATGTCCGGCAATCAACTCATATCGATTTTTTTTTTTAAACGTAGATTATTTTTACACGACTTTTAATTATTTAGAAAAAATATATATACGTACATTGCGAACGTTTTCAGTAAATTTAAATATTATAGGTGCTGATCACAAAACACAGAGAAACAAACAAACAAACAAAATAAATAAATATAAATAATTAAATAAATATAAATAAATAAATAAAATAAAGTTAAAATAAAATAAATAAATAAATAAATAAAATAATAATAATTATTATTATTATTTTTACAGGTTTCATTATTTTAGAGAATGAACAATTTTTTTTCTGTAACATCATGCACTCCATTTATGAGAGAATAGTTTTTGTGAAAATTTTAGAATATTCGTTACAGAAATTACAGAATGTTAAAATATTAATTAATAAATTTATTCACCATACTTTTATATATAAATGTATCTATAGGTATATGCACATTTCATTTCTTGATAATACTTTAAACATTGATAATTTTTTTACTGTGAAATATACAGTAAATATTATAAAATTAAAATTAAGTAGATTTTTAAAAAAAAATCTTGATAAAGAGCAGATGAATTGTCTTCATTTGTAAATTCCTTGCCATATATTTTTTAAATGATGGGCAAGAATTTTGCGCATATTAATGCGCACATATTTATTTTATGCTCGTTCAAATCACATTCCCATAAAGAGTTTTTTATTAGTCTCGGATACATCAATTCATAAATAGTTTTGACGATTCCGTTTGAATTTAGGATTGGTACAATCTTCTCCATAAAGTCTAAAATTGTGGAAATTAAGACCGATGAATTGTGGTTTGGGATAAGATAATCCACCTTTATTCTGATTGGCAATTAACTGAAATATAGATATAAATAGATTAGGAGAAATTTCGCCTGTGGCATCCTCCAAACAAACTTGGGCCTAACGCCGAAGTGACCGCATGCGGCGCTGCGGTCTGTACCAGCATCAAATTAACATTGTTTGCTATACGAGTAGGGCATTAACTAGGGCGGTGCCAGGGAAGGGCGGCTCAGCACCCCCTGAACATTTTTGAGCCCCCCCCCCCCCCCCTGGGAAAGTTGCCAAAGCCACCAAATGAAATTCTGTTTCAAGAATCCAAATGAAACTCTGTTCAGAAATTGAACTTAGATTTGGGGGCTTTTTACAGTTTTGCATAAATACTAAATTGTAGTATTTGTTTAAAACTGCAAATAAGTGCTTCAACTGGCGCACATTCTATTTTAACATACTCAGAATTAGCAACCTTTTGCTGATGCAAACATTGACTTTCGCATTAGTTATATACTGAAATTTTTCATTTTGCAGCGTTTTCCATTATTAGCATAAAACAAAGTTATTCTAATGAGTTATAGCCATTTTAAATACAAGTGGTTTTAGACTAGACACAAAAATAATTTAAAAATGCAAATTGCACCCTTAATTTTTCTAATGTTTTTTATCATATAAAAACATAACTTTAGAATCCTTAAGGGCAGGGGATAGTCAGAAAAAAAATTAAAGGTTGCAACTCTTTTGAAACAGGTGAACTATCAGCTTTTTATTTACATCATCACTTATTATATCACTATCACTAGTGTGTACCAGTGTGTAGTATACACTGAAAATTTTCACTCTGGAGCCATTGATGTAGTAGTAAAAAAACCAGAGGGCTCTAGGCATAGGGTATACCCTAAAAAGTATATGCTGTAGTTTTTGAGAAGAGGATATACGTATTCCTTCAAATAATTCAGGAGGTATACGCCGTATCCACCGTATATCCTCCATTATATTCCTGTCTGCAACCTTTACTTTTCTTAGCATCAAATAAAGTTATTATAAACAGTTTAATAAGAAACATAGTGCCTACAATATGAATATGCACTAATTTACTTTTCTATATAACACTTTGATCATATATATCTGTGTTTGTGCGCGCACGTGTCAGAGTAGAGAGAAATAGTATGAGCCCCCCTACATTTTCTTGAGCACCCCCTATCGTTTACTTCTAGCTACAGACCTGTATACGAGTGTGTTATTATTTCCTTTATAAATTATTATTTTTACATTATATTTTAATATGGCTTGAAACTGTTTTGTATACGGATGTGACACGGACTATGTGAAAGCCAAAAGACGGAATAATGAATTGGGTATAAGAAATCTATCATTGTTTTCTACTCCCAATGTAGGCTTATGTATAATGTTGATCTAATAGTTAACTGATTTTTTTTTAATTTGAAAAAAAAAATTATGAATGAGTAAGACAAGGTCTAAAATAACTTCTTTCAACTCTTTCTAAAAGTCTTGTTTAAAAGCCTACACAAAAGTTTCATAAAAAAATTCATAATAAAACTTTGACACTATGCTAAACATGCACTTTTAAATGAAATATTTAAGGCAAGAATATACAGATGGTCGACAAAATAATACGAACACTCATGAAAAATGGTGAAAAGAGCAATATCTAGAAAAATACACGAGGAATTAACCTGAAACTGCATCTGTGTAAACAGTATAGTATAAGTTATATATTTCCGTGAAGATTTTTTCCTGAAACCCCATAGGGGAGTGTCAACCAATTGAAAAAGAACGAATATCTTTTGGACAACCCTGTAAAAACTAATGTAGCAAAAGCGTTCAAACTCGAGATTATTAATAAGTGGCTTATTGTAATATACTATGTTCATTTTTATGAGGATAGCATGTATACTTGTAGAGAAATTAAGGTTTTATAAAAACAGTCCCAAATTTCGCCTAGTTTTTTGCTTATAATTTGCAGTGTTTTTAATATAAAAAAAGTTCTTTTCAGAAAATATGACAAACAACATTGTACATAATACTCTGCAATCAGAATTAAAAAAATAATAAAAATTGGATGAAAAATGAGCAGGTTTACTAAAAAATGTTTCACTGCGCATGCGCGAATGCAATCAAAATATAATATGTATAATGTACTAGCTAAGTATATAGAGCAACTTTTGTGAAAGTCTCAAAATCATAGCTTGAAATTTCTGTAAATTATAGTCGATAGAATAAGCTCGAAATCCGTTGTTCCCAAAAAGAAGCAAAAAGATGAGGGGTTGTATCAAATATCTGTTGATTAGTGCCAAGATAGCGTACACAATATTGCACGTACTACTATATTTGGATACAACCCCTCATCTTTTTGCTTCTTTTTGGGAACAACGGATTTCGAGCTTATTCTATCGACTATAATTTACAGAAATTTCAAGCTATGATTTTGAGACTTTCACAAAAGTTGCTCTATATACTTAGCTAATACATTATACATATTATATTTTGATTGCATTCGCGCATGCGCAGTGAAACATTTTTTAGTAAACCTGCTCATTTTTCATCCAATTTTTATTATTTTTCAATTCTGATTGCAGTGTATTATGTACAATGTTGTTTGTCATATTTTCTGAAAAGAACTTTTCTTTATATTAAAAACTCTGCAAATTATAAGCAAAAAACTATGCAAAATTTGGGACTGTTTTTATAAAAACCTTAATTTCTCTACGAGTATACATGCTATCCTCATAAAAATGTACACAGTATATTACAATAAGCCACTTATTAATAATCTCGAGTTTGAACGCTTTTGCTACATTAGTTTTTACAGGGTTATGGAAAAGATATTCGTTCTTTTTCAATTTGTTGACAGTCCCCTATGGAGTTTCGGGAAAAAATCTTCACAGAAATATATAACTTATACCATACTGTTTACACACCTGCAGTTTCAGTTTAATTCCTCATGTATTTTTCTAGATATTGCTCTTTTCACCATTTTTCATGAGTGTTCGTATTACTTTGTCGACCATATGTAAAATCAGACCTTGTATCTAAATATTTCTATGACAAAAAAGTCAGTTATTTTTGTCCGAAGTCTTGTTTAAAAGTCTCATGATATAAAAGCTTTATTTAAGGATTTTGACAGAACCATTTGAAATTAAATCTTTTCAAATCTGGAATTATTTTTATATTGAAGGGACAGCTGGCAGCATAAGCAAAAGTCAATTTTCAGATGTTTAATTCTTGGAATTCTTGAAATTATATTTTGTGTATGTTCTCTTGTCTTTAAAAAAGTTTGTTAATTGTTTCTTACAAAAATCTGTATAATCTATATTTATGTCATTTTTATTTAAATGCACACACAGACAGACAGAAGTTTTAATTTGTCAAAATATATTGATCAAATGCACTAATAGATTGACAGCAACTTATATTTTAATTTAAAAGAAAAAAAAAGAAAGAAAAGAAAGAAAAGAAAAGAAATGTTAATAAATTTACCTAGACATTATCTTAATTACTTTAAATAGTTTGTTCAGTACAGTAAACTTAAAAAAACAGTAACTTTGCTTCAGGATTTGTCTTGAAAAGGAATTTTTTTTCTCATACAACTGAAAGAAAAATAATAATGTTTAGTTATTTGTAGTTTGTAAAATTTATTATCAATATTTATCAAATTTTTAAACAGAATAATTCTTTTTTTCACGTTTTTTTAAATACTAATAAAAGAAACCGCATATAAAAACATTGCAGGAATTGTTTTAATTAGAAAAAAATGTTAATCCATGAAATATTTATGAAAATTAAACTGAATAATCTAAATAACTAAATAAATCGTGTCTACAATTTTTATCTAGATACTGTCTTAATTACTTTAAATTATCTGAGTACAGTAAAATTTAAAAGAAAAAAAATTAACTGTGTCTTGTCTTGAATAAGAATTAATATTTTTTGTTCCTTTTCAATAATACAGTTGAAAAAAAAATATTTGCAGTTTGTAAAACTTATTATAAATATTTAACAAATTCTTAAAATAGTTCATGTTTCGTGTATTTTTTTTAAATTAAAAAACTCGATAAAAAAACAACGCAGCATTTCTTTTAAAATGCAGATTGAAAAAAAAAAAAGTTTTACTAATAAAAAGGTGTTCGATTTTAATTTCAAATGCAGACAATAGATGGCTCTCCGGCCAGTACTTGAATTACTGGGCATTACCAATTTTGGAGTCAAAACCGTAACATGGCGTTCCCCTATCTGAGATATTCTATTAACATGACCACGGCCAAACTCGATCTTTCCCCTTCCCCTTATAAGACCTTAACAAAAAGTCAAAATCTCTTTGTTCAAGAAGATAAATTTTCTTTCCAGAGGAATGTAGGTGGCGCTTTTACCCACCGTCACTAATGAAGAATTGCCTTACCTTTACCCTTTACTCTTGTGTTTTCGAAGATATAACGTAAATAAAATTGAGATTTTTTATTTTTTTAATAGAAAATGGTTCATTGCTGTGTTTCATACTACGCGTAAAATTCATAGAAAAATAATACCTGGAATTTCTTTTCCTTAATTTTCTTCAAAGTATGGCAAGGAATTTTACAAATAAAGCCTATTCATCTGCATATAAGAACTCTTTATCGAGAAAAATTTTAAAGTTTACTTAATTTTAATTTTATAATATTTACTGTATATTTCACTGTAAAAATGATCAATGTTTAAAGTGTAATCAAGAAATGGAATCTGCATCTACCTATAGACACATTTATATAGATATAAGTATGGTGAAAATATATTTATGAATTAATATTTTAAAATTCTGAAAAAAAAAAATCTGTAATTACTGTAACCAATATTCTAAAATTTCCACAAAAAGTATTCTCTCATAAATGAAGTACATAATGTTACGGAAAAAAAGCAAAACAAAACAAAAAAAAAACTTGCTCATTCTCTAACATAATGTAAAAATTATTATTATTATTTTTTTGTTTCCCTGTATTTTATGATCAGCACTTTAATGTTTAAATTTACTGAAAATGTTCCCAGTGTACATAATATGTATATATTTTCTAAATCATTAAGAATCGTGTAAAGATAATCCATGTTTTGAGAAAAGAAAAAAAATATATGAGTTGATTGCCGGATAATGGCGAAATCGGTTTCCTTATTCTGTTGATATTATGAAACCTGCAAATATCTTTTTATTTTTATCATATACATACATTTGTACCACGAATTTAAAGAACTGCAATAGAATATTTAATTTTTTATACAATTCTGTTATATTTCTATATGCTTATATATTTGAGATCAGCACCTATAATGGTTAAAATTATTGAAAATTGTTTTCAATGTACATATATATATCCATATTCTAAACAATTAAAAATCGTGTAAAAATAATCCATGTTTTGAGGAAAAAAAAAATCTATATGAGTAATTGCCGGATATTGGCGAACTTGCTTATTTTCTTAATATTACGAAACATGTAAATGTTATGAAACATGAAAAACGTATAGGCGACTTTACTTTTGCTCATAGAGTCACGAATGGCGGACTTCATTTCTAGAATTTTTCTTTACTTTATTTGAAATTCCTACATGCATATTGCTAGTTGAAAGTAGCATAAAAGAATATCGATTAATATTTCTGGTGTGAGTTTTATCATAAAATTACAATTACTTTTTATTTCATAAAATAACTAGCTGTTACCCGTGACTTCGTTCACGCAACATTAAAAGAAGAATAAATACATTAATTAAACAAAATATTTCACTCCCAGTAATTAAAAACGTTAATAATTAACTAACTATTTATCACATTTCATAGGAGACAACACGGTATTTCTTGTTATAGGGACCTTGACATAACTCAGTCTTAAAAAAGTGAAATTTTGTGCCAAATAATCGCGAAAACGAAATTGCAACCAATGCAAAAAGGAGGGCCAAATAAAATCGTGGAAATAGACGAATTGGGTAAAAACAAATGTCAATTTTACTTTTAACGCCTTTCTGAATGGTTGGTTGGTTGATTGGGGTTTTATGGCACAAAGTCCCTTTAGGGACATGCTGCGCCAAAAAAAGATTAAATAAGAACATCAAATTGAAATATAAAATTGATTTAAAACCTTGTCATAAAAACATGATGCATGAAAATAACACATTTAAATAAAAAGAGTGATATGATGATAAATGTATAATTAAAATCATTCAATAAAAATATAACATATCGTCTAATAGAAATAAAATAGAAACAATCTTTAAAAAAAAAAACAATTGCTAAAATATAAAATAAACTAACAGTTTTTTAAAGTAAAATTTTTAAAGTTTCGATCAGAAATACATTTACATATTATGTAGGCTCGAATTCCTCAAAAACAGTATTATCATCATCATTTGAATCCGAGCTGTAAGGATCTGAATCCATTTCTTCCTCTGCATAGTGCAGCAGCTGTTTGGAATCCTTTGTAGTAGGAAGCGGTGCATCAAGACAAAATTTCTTGTTTTTCCCCTTCACAGTTTTCCACTGTGAGGAGGGTTGGGTTGAGGTTTTCTTTTTCTCTTTCTGTGTACATGATATTTGTTTTGCTTTTTGTGTAGGAGAAACAGGCTTTTTCAAATTGTTTGTACTTGAAACAGAGGTTTGACCTGTATCATCTTTAATGAACTGGTTAGATTGACTATTATAATATTCTATTTTTACAGGTTCAGATGATGTTGGCAAAAGTTTTAGTGCAGGCATAGGTCTTATCCTAGCGGAAGCACCAATACTACGGGTTTTTTTCTTCATAGTGCTGGTTAGTGTAACAGATGAATCATTTGGTGGTAAAGAGAACTCAGTTTGGGTGCTTATATGTCTTAAGGATTTTGATTGTTGCTTGAGTAGACTAGAATATGAAACTCCTATAGATGGTGTTCTGGATTCAACTATTTTTCTAGCTTCTAAATAAGAAAGTTTTTGAGTTATTTTGACAGCAACAATTTCTTTCTCACGGATCCAGTTTGGGCAACAGCGAGAGTATGCTGTATGGTCACCCTTACAGTTTGCACAGTGTTCAGGCTTTTCGCATGACTTATCATCGTGGCCGATTTCTGCACAACGTGCACAGGTAACAGAACCACGACAGGTTGCATTTGTATGACCATAACGCTGACACTTAAAACAACGGAGTGGATTAGGAATATAAGGTCGGACTGGACAGCTCAGGTATGCAGCTTTAATTCTAGTTGGCAAAGTAGAGCTATTGAACGTCAGAATGATGTGCTTTGTGGGAAGCACTTGCCCATTCCGACGGATAGTAATACGTCGTGCATCTATGACATTTTCATCTTTTAAATTTTGTAGAAGTTCATCTTTAGTAGAGAGTAAAAGTTCTGGTTCTGATATTACACCACGGCTTGTATTTAAAGTTACATGGACCTGAACAGAAACAGAAAAAGAACCTATTTCTTTGCAATTTGAGAGAAATTGTGAATGTTTGGCGGAGGAAATCTCAACAAGCAAATCCCCGGACTGTAATTTTTTAAGTAGATAACCATCTCCAAATACGGATTGAAACGTTTTTGCAATACGAAAAGGTGAAGTTTTCTTAAAAGAACTATCAGAGAGACTATCAGTGCGTTTAATTACAAAAAAACGTGTGAAGTAATTGTTCTGTACACATTGTTGCTCTCCACATGGGAGAGAAGTAGAAAGAATTGAATTTTTTCCATCCATATTAACAAAAAAAGGAATTCAGACCCCGGCCGCACCACCCACTACCGAGCCCAACAAGGGGATGCACATTCGTGCACCAGTGCTAACCAGGGCCCATACGTTCACAAGACACACCTATATCAGTTTCCACCCTTAACGAAATGATTAGTATGTGCCCGCTCACTTGATCCCCAGTTAGTGACAAACAAGTCAGCTGACCATCCGATTGATGCATACGGGACCAATATGCACCTCCCGTCTACCTGAAGCAGAGGCTAAAGCAGTGTGTTGGTTTCCTTCAACTGCCAGGATCCCCCTTTCCAGGGACACGGGTCGCCACGCACGGCAAACGCGTGGGTGGTTTACAATTCTCCATAGGTCGATATAAACAGGATGATATCGGCCCACGCAGAATCGCCCTCACCTCAGAAGAGGAAACCACAATGAGAGTGAAACAAAGAAGAAAGATTAGACAAGAGAATGGAGAGGAAAAAAGAAAAGAGAAAGATCGCTCAGGTGCCCGGGGTTGCGAAGCCCGTGAATACCTAAAGAAGGTATCCCCCTGGGGGGACGCCTTTCTGAAACGTTTTAACAGCCATCCTTCAAAAAAACATTAATTGGAAATAGTATATGCTTTTTTCTTTAAATTCAATTCTGCCTCCTTGTTTTAATGTATAGCTGAAACAAATCTTGTTTTCTGAATGACAGTATGTTGACAGGCAATTTTTGTTCTCCAGAATAAATTGATTCATGAAGTTTGAATATGTGAAAATATGTTTTTATTTTTCGGATAATTTACTGAAATCAAGATTTTGTTTTCACCATCTATTTAAAGTGAAAATAAATTCTGTTTTTCCGTTTTAATGAGAAAATGGTGTAAAAAATATACTGATATGTTTTATTTCTCCCTTTTTATACACAAATATAGAGTAATTTATTCTCCGTTTTTAGAGAAACTTCGTTAAAATTTACAAAAAAAAAAAAAAAAAAAAAAAATCTTGGCATTTAATTTCATTTTTTAATTTCTGAGAGTTTGTGTGACATCCTCGGATCAATGATAACCGGTATTAAGTAAATCGCGTTGCGTTCGATAGTCTAGGAGTAATTGCGAAATACAAACACACGGTCAGATTTTTATATAATAGATTCGTGTTCATTTTCCTTTTCTTAAAATTATGATGTGATTTTTAGCAGAAAACTCTCATCTGTATATAACGGATACTCATGCTTAATAATCAGTATAGATAAAAAAACTTTCAAATTTTTCGTTATAAATATGGCCTGAAACTCATCTACTTTCTATGCTTACTGATCCTTGTATTATTAATGTAAGGAATTGATTCACACTCATTTTAAAACATATTGGAAAATTCTCGTTTTATTTGAAATATGACGTCTCTTTTTCCCCAGAGAAATCCCTTTTTAATGACATATTTATTTTTAATTTCTTTTCCAGGCAATTAATTTCAATACTGGCATAGGGGAAATTATGTTACTTTAACGAAATAATATTAAATCTTTAGGTTTTATCAACAAAAATGGAACTATTAACATTCGTCATTTTTTTTAGGTAATCGAGTTATTTCTTTTAAGTTTTAAGAATGAAATAACTATTTCTCTCTATCCATGACATCATTTTCGACATGGATAATTTTGCTGAGCATATTATTGACATTTGCTAACCATTTTTTTTTCAAACGTCTTTTTACTTTTTTAAAATTTAAATAAAAAATACGGTATAGTTATATTAGCCGTGCGCAGACGGTAAAACGCCAAGTATTGTTACCATACAAAAGAAAAAAGTAAAGAAAAAAACCCAAGATCATTTTATTTCACCATCAAAGCATATCCGCTTTATTTCCGATGTATGACGTCATATTCGCCTGTTTCCTATGGTTACGCATATTGAAACCTTGTATTATTATAAAAAACTAAAAAAAAGTACGTTTTATTTCTAATAATATTATTTAATCTTTTTTTTAATTCTTTAATTTTTTTTATTTCATTTTCATTTTTGACGTGAAAATTTTTCAATTGAAACTAAATTGTTGAGTAAAAATTATTATTCCGGGCTTTGATCTAGTTTTGGCAACGATAAAGTATTAGCAACGGTAAAGTAAATTTAACCATTTTAAAATATTATGTCCATTTATTCTCTATGAAAATAACGAAATTTTGAATTATTAAGAAAAATATTTGAATAAAATAAAGAAAAACCAGCATATGTTCATTTGAGTGTTTTAATCAACCTATATGCAAAGATACAGGATCATTAAATGCTCCATTTTGATGCTGGCTTCAGCCTAACGTTTGCACACAATCGGATTTATAATATTATTAGGATAACTAAATATACTTCAAGATATCTGAATATGTTTAAATATTCTAGATGTATTGTTAGAATATCTATATATGAATTAAATCAGACAGAACAGCTGCAATTTAGTGTTTCTACTCCCATTTCAAAATCTGATTAAAAGCTAATAAAAGGCTTAAAGAAGCTTAAAGTGCTAAAAAAGTGCTAGTGTCTAACAAAACATTTTTTTAGTAAAATTGGTTGACTAAAACTATGATCTGCGAACAGCAAGTGCATATCGAGGTTTGCTCCTTGGGATCACTTAGATTTAAAAAAGAAAAGGCATTTTATCTTGATTTTATTTATTTATTTATTTATTTTTTTTGAGAGAGATAAATTCCCTGATATGTAAATATTTTGATATTCTGTATTGCAATTGTGCTTTTAAGGGAGATATTTTTTTTCTAGCGAGCATATCATTAGAAAATCATATGTGGACTTGTGAAAAACATTTATTACATATAGAAATGTTATTTTTCTTCAATAGGAAAAAAAAAGTACAATTACTTATTGATAATTTAGGAATACTTAAAATAAATAAATAAGCACTGAAAAAATTCTGTAAATAGAAACAATCGAGAATGTTCTCCCATTTTAGAAAAGTAAAAAATAAATTATTATGTAAAATCTTTTGTTCGAAAAATAAAATTGAAAAAATTTCACTGTATGATTTCTTTTCAAACATTTTTGCCTCAAAATAATTATATTTTAATTTTCACTCAAATTATATCCAGTTTGTCAATTTAGCCGGAAAGCTGCTAAATTAAGTTCTTTTTGAACTTTTGCACTAAAAATATTACATTTCGGCTTGGCATTCCTGGGCATTAGATGTTTATCTTCAAAATCACGTATAATTTCATGACTGCAATTCATGGTTTTTCCAAAATAATTCTTTTAAAATACGTTAATTTGGCTTGGTCACCGAATCCGATTATGGAAAATTCACCTAATTTTTTTTTCAGGCTTCGTTGAAATCGCAAGCTAGGGAATTTATTAAAAAAATATTTTTTTTTTTTTGTTTTGTTTTATTTTTGGATATGGCAAAAGAAAAGAAAAATAAAGCATCATTTAAACTACTTATAAGTGATTTTCAATTTTTTTTTTCTCATAGTATAATCATAATTCAATATGAAACTGTCAATTTACAAACGTGTGCTTTTTCTTAATTATTATATTTTTTACGTTTTATTTTTATTTACATTTTTACTATTTAGTGTGTAAAATATTGCATTGTTGCTGTTTCACAGGCAGTTGGCCGTTTTGGCAAGAGTGGTTGGCGCATAATTAAATCCATTGTTGGTGTAACTCTTAGCTGTTATCACACGTACTCTCATATCATTGTCAATATCAGATATTTCCTCCGAAACACGTTTTTCAAGAGAAAAACTCTCGAAAACGTTCCGTGCGATCGATTGCCTGCCATAATTTCTTCAAGCGCTAACTTACCGCTGTTTGTATCCCCTACGATAGATATTAGCTCGAAATCCACCAATCAGAGCTCTCTAAAAATTCCAAGATGGCTACAGTCAGTGAGTGCACATGTTATGCTTAGCGTGGTCGCAGATACTGAAACCAAAAATACAGAAGAATTAAGAAAAAAGCAATATCTTTGGTAACACAGGGATCAATTAAACACGAAAATAACTTTAAAAATGTGCAGTTATTTTGAAATTAAAGAATTGCGTGTGCGGCGATTGTTCTTTCGGAGTTTGCTGTTTTCCACTACCGATAAGAACTTTATTTACTAATTTAAAGTTATTTATTGCGTTTATTTTATTTTCAATTCCTTATATTATTTGTTATGTTTTAATTTCACTGTCATAGTCGCTTATTTATTTCTCAAACTTTATTTGTTTAACTACTTTTTGCAACTGTATTTGGCGTTATTTAGTACTTGTTACTAAGTTATGTCGCCAAAGATAAAATTGTAGCAAACATGTAACAAGGTATTTTATCGCAATACAAATTATTCTTGCCTCCTTTTAGTATGCAGCGTTCAGAGTCTAAATTTTGTAGGGGGGGGGGACAGAAAATTTTCTTATACTTTTAGAAAAATAAAATTTAATAAATAAAAGTTTAATTTAGCAGCTATTTATAGTAATAATTATAATATTTTCCCTTTTAATAACTTTCTTTTAAAACAATCTTTATAATCCGTTATAAATTTGAAAAAAGATATTTAATATACATATACTTATTGTAATTGTAAGATTTTGAAAAAAAAAATATCATGCTTATGATATTAAAGAAAAAAAAAATAGGATTATATGTTTAAGGCAGTATTTCTCAAACTTTTTTTACTCACAGGAGAATTAAACCCATAATTAAACCTATGCGTCACACTTGAATCTAGAATTAAACTTCATCAGCATATTTAAATTAAGATGATGAAAAACCGTATGAGAGAAATATACATCTAATACATCTCATCTTACAAAAATTTCTTCAGTAATATTTTTACACTAGTTCTGATATTTCTATTTCAATATTTTATTAACTACTGTCACATAAATTGTTGCATAACTACTGCGAACGGTCTCTGAAACAGCTTAATTGAAACATGAATAAAAGGCAAAATTAACTTAAAATATAACTGTTTCATGTACTAAACATTATGTACAAGATTTTTATAATCATAATTAACCTATTCAGAAGTTTATAGCGATAGTGCATGGACTCCAAATGAAACAAAAATTCACTAGTGTCTGTAATTAGACTTAACATTATAAGTTAACTGCGAAAATTGAAAATAGCAGTGGTCTGGGAGACCGCTAACAGCACTTAAAGGTTAAGAATGATTTCAGAAAAACAACTATTCACTGAAAATTTCCAGTTTAACTATAGTTACTAGTAACACTTTGTTTCGTTTGGAGCTTTCGAACTACCGCTAGAATCGGTTCAATGGTAAATTTTAATTATAATAGTCTTGTATAAAAAATTTAGTACATTAACATTATCCTCCTATGAGTTAATCGAGACTTTTATTCATCTTTCAATAAAGCGATCGCATAGTCCATTCACAGTAGTTATACGACAATTTTTGTCACAGCAGTTCAGGGTTAAGGGCTCTCAGTCATAGGGGTGAGAATCCACTTTTCAGTATATTTTTCCTTTTTAATTATTGAATTTCAACCACCCTAAAATTTGACTTCCCCACCCCACCCTCCTAGCGGTGTATAAATTTAAAACGTTTATGTGTTTTTCAATTTGTGAAGCAAATTGTGCCCCTTTTTTTACTTTGTATTATAATAAATTACGCATATAACCCCCCCCCCCTGTCCAATTAAAATATTTTGCTTCCCAAATAATAAAAAAAAGGACATATTTGGACAAGAAGATTTTTTTGACAGTTACATCTACTTCTGTGTATTTAAGCTCTGAACTATTTTCACTGAAAATTTTATTTTTATGGTTTAACATTTTAATAATTTTTTTTTCTTTTTTTGTTTTAAAATTAAATGCAAATACTTTTATCACTGCACAAAGAAAAGGGAAGTTTCTTATGTATTACTTTTAATGTTGTAAATTAACAGGAAATGTTTATACATTTGACGTATTTGAAACTTCTAGAAACCAACAATTCTTCTCAACAATTATTTTAAATTTATATATTTAAAAAAAAAAATGAATTTTAAGGTAAAACTTCCCTAACAGAAGTAGATTTCTAGAATTTTCAAATATGCGAACCCAAAATTAAAGCTTATTCCGCCAAATAGTTTTTAAGTTATGCTTAAAAAAGCACTTGTCTTGTAATCTGTTTTGCGACGATCGAACAATAATTTAACATTAGGAGGTGCAAACATAAAACCTGCATAATTTCTAAACTACTCTACCGAGTGATACATGGAGGTAAAATTTACCGAAAAATCTAAATATGATGTCGAAATTAGGGGTTTGTAATAAAAGTTTTAGAATATGTTACAATTACTATACGTAACTCCCCCCCTCCCCCCCTACCACCCAGCAAAATTTATGTACAGCATTATTATTGGATGTTATGACTAATCGATTGGTACTTGTAACATTTTTATACAGTGATTTGCGGCAGCAGAGTTAGTAGAAAGTGTTACTTTTTCTTCGGTATTACTACTTCGGTACTATTACTTCGGTAAAATTTACCGAAAAATCTAAATATGATGTCGAAATTAGGGGTTTGTAATAAAAGTTTTAGAATATGTTACAATTACTATACGTAACTCCCCCCCTCCCCCCCTGCCACCCAGCAAAATTTATGTACAGCATTATTATTGGATGTTATGACTAATCGATTGGTACTTGTAACATTTTTATACAGTGATTTGCGGCAGCAGAGTTAGTAGAAAGTGTTACTTTTCACCCCAGGACTGTACACTATATGTATAAAAATAAGGATTGTGTTTTTGAAACGCAAAATATCAAAAACTCATTTAAACTTTCGAAAAATGATTTAAATCATCAAAACCAAGGAAGAAAACACTGCAAAAGAGGGGGATCTATATGTAAATTCTATTGCATATTTCAATTTTACATTACATTCAATATCTAACAGGAATTACATTTAAAATATGTAAAATATATTAACTGAAAATGTCACAATAGTGATTTTGGCAAAAGAACTAAAACTTGATTTAGAATCTTTCTTTGAGTTACAGATTTTGGCTTAGCGATAAAGTGCGGTTCCAATAAATGTTACAAAAAACTAGTTTTAATATACTATTTTTTCTGAATCACTTAATACTAATTCTTAATATTTACAGGTAATGAAAGATGTAAAGTGAAGATTAAATTTCTATGGACTCTATAATTTAGAATTTTAATGTTATATTACCAAGAGTATTGTTTTACAATCTTGAAATGTTAAGTAAAATAATCATAATATATATATATATTAATATAAGAGCAGAAACGAAAGAAATTGCAATAAATAAAATGTTAGCACGCGATAATACTTACTGTTTATCAATCGAGCTCTACACTAAATAATAAAACACCTAGCTGCAATTACTCGCCAAATGTTACGCCCTTTCTTTACATTTGCAGATAACTTTTAGTATTGAAAATAACCCTAGTTGCAGCGTGAAAGTGCAGCTCCAAGCAAGCGAGAGACAGCATATGCTTCATATCGTATGGTAGTCCGTGTGTCCAATTGTAACCGTAAAAAGACTATTTGGCTATTTATCATTTGTGGCAGGTAAATTTTGTTATATCAAAGAAGCTTTATCTGTCCGAGCACACTGTACAATTTAAAAAATATGTACTTTTTCTTTTAAAAATAATTAATTTTTATACGTTACAGGTGTGACATAAAAGCTACATGCCAGAGTTGCCAAGTCTCCGGCTTTTTGCACTTCAGTAATTTTTTAGAGAAAATGTTGTTCTTTTAAATCGCGAAATGCTCCAATTAAATCAAACAACATTATCTGTACTAAATTACTGGTATCCAAAAAGCCGGAGACTTGGCAGGTCTGTACATACATTTCCACATAGCAATGCGTGATTCTAAATACCTGCTAATTATGAGCTAATATGTTTTGTTAATACATTTGTAGTTAACCTGTAATATACAACATATCATTCTCAAACGACTGTCACATGATTTTGTTATATTTTATAAATTTTAGGTTCTGCGTTGCGGGTGGGACATGTATGATACATATATCTGAAAAAATAGATTAAAAAACTCTTTTCCGTAGATAGCTTTTAAAATTGTCCAAAATATTTAAATGCAAATTATTACATTAATTATTATTATTATTATAACAATATTTGTACAAATTATAATACTAATTATAATAACATATACTATATAATTTTAACATTAATTACACAAATTATAACTAATCGGATATGCCAATCCCAAAACTTTCTTCTATCTCATACATGTTAATACTTAAAAATTCGCTATCACACCGCAAAAAAATCAATATTTTTCGTCATTCTGTTATACGTCAGCTGCTTGTGAATAGTCAGTCGGGTTACCTGGATGCGAGCAGCCGATGTATTATATTAAACTAAGAAAAGTCCTTCTGGCCTGTAGCGGTAGGAAAAGATAGCCTCCTTATTGCTTGATTTTAAGATTTTAACTAATTTTATAGAAAAACACGAAGCTAAAATATGTGGAACCCGATTACAGAAGAGTCATTCCCAGTTCTTGTCAATATTGAATTTGAATGAGAATATCGCCAAACTAAACAGATATAGCCAAGTTGGCTTCATATATGGCAATTTATTTTTGTCACTAAATTAGGCGATGTTCCGCGAAGTGTCGCCAACATTGGCGAGAAATTGACGATGGTGAATATGAATATATATAGTTTTAAGCATGTAAGAGTTGTAACAATGGTTACCACAATAAAAGAAAATTTGCCAGAAAGCATGTTCACTAAAACTCATAAATTAAACCCTTTTATGGAGGATTCCTGCTGTCTTGTTTTAAAATGTGAGCCACCTTAAAATTTCAAACTGCTATATCTCAGCCATTTTTAAGATAGAGACAAAACAAAAATGCTCTGGAATTCTTGGATCAAGGCCAAACATTTAACGCAAAAAAAAATTTAGGATTTCTAATTTTTTTGCACATCTTTTTTAATTTGAAATCTTTAAATGACTATTACAGCGCCCCCTCCAGGCTCGATATCCCAAAATTCAACTGGAACTTGCAGTCAATAATCAAAAACATATACAAAACTTTTTGTTCAATTATCTGCATAATTTCATACACTTTTCGATGATACAATATTGAAAATGGAACAAAAATTGCTATTACACCGCCCCATTTCGTCGGTATATCCTGAAATTCAAGTGGGACCTGCTGGTCATAACCAAAAACCTATAAATGAAATTTTGTTCTGTTTGAAGCATAACTTCATAATTTTCGATGATACAAAGAGGACAGACACACGGACATTTTGTAAAAACATGTTTTCCGGAATCTCTGACCACTAAAACGTGTAAATCCGTCGAAAACCGGAAGTAAAAAAAATGTGGATTACAATACGTTCATCTATAATAGATAGAAGAAAGTAAAAATTATAACGAATAACGAATTTATCCACCAACAGTATCTAAATTTTCCTTTGCATACTCATATTTGTTGAAATTACGATGATAAGGCTAACTGTACAGAAGTGTACTATTATAGATTAAAATAATTAATAATGCTTAGATATTCTATTGGCGAACCAAGGATGCACTGGAAGTGTTGCTGGCAGTGGTGGGGGTCCAGATGCTCTAGATACCACTAATATTGTAAAGTTTTCTTTGCCTTATCTAATCGGAACAATGCAACAATGATAGAATTTTCTGCGAAAATAAGGGTTTGGAAAGCTTTACAATATTACTTGTATCCAGATCATTTGGACCCATCCCTGTCTACGCCACTGGATGCCCCACAAACTTAAAATACTTCAGAACAGTTTGCAATAAAACACATTGAGCATTTATTAATAATATATCATGACTAGGGGGCCTACCCCCTGCGAGCTACGCTCGCCAACCCCCGCTCACACTTCGAGGCCTCTAAAAACATGACAGCGTGCTTTGTTTTAAAAATATTGGTAAATCTGTAATTGGGTTGCTATGCTTTTAACATTTTAATGGGGCATTGTTTGATTATCATGGCCTCATACACAGATCTTGCGACAACTGACGACTGTTTTCGGGATTGATAAGTAAAATCACTTACAACTTGAAAACCAGCTTGTATAAAATTGTTAGGTTTAAATTGTGGCTACCTTTCGGACTTTTATAACAACGATCTGTATTTTATTCTTCCTTTGCGTTTAAGGATGAGAAAAATTCCATCTGCTTGTGAATAACATTAAGAAGCACGGTATTGAAAAGTACTATGTTATAGACATTTTCAGTAACAGGTTTTAATTTTCTCTCTATTTTAGTGCACCATCATGCATATTTTCATGTTATTTTAAATATGTAAATTATTTATTTTAATTAATATGTATATACGAATTTTCTAATAATTATTTATCATACAAAATTAATTAAATATTTTGTCATGCATGCCTGCATTTATTCGGCATCAATTGATGGCATATTTAAACAAATTTGCTATCCGCGATAATTTTACACCATGTTTTGTCACTTGAATATTGTCCATAATAAAATCGGGTACTTTTCCAGTATAGGATCCTTTGCTTTTAGGTTTGGCGTAATTCGAGCTTCAAAAAGGGATAGATTCGTTAGTATACATAGATTTGTTGCCAAAAGTTATGAAAACAAACCCAATGAACTTTTGGTGCTTTTCTATTGAATTGACGCTGCGACGAACTGTCGCCGCGATGAATTGACGCTGCGACGAATTGTGCGCGATGAATTGTTCCGCGACGAATTGTGCGCGACGAATTGACGCAGAACCCTTTTCTATTATAGGGGTCTTGACGCTTTTTTAAAAAGCTTGGCGCAATTCGGGCATCAGAAAGTGAGATTTGGTGCCAAATGACATAAACAGCCATGGAAACAAATTCGACGATTTTTTTGTTTATATGCGTATCTTAATTATACGTATATTATTATTGTTTTTTCTATGCAAATTACCTCTGATTATAGTATATAAAATAGGATAAATGACATTTTACGCTAAACAAATTGTATAAATATTGAAAAAATGCTTCTGTATACGAAATGACAAAGTGAATAGGTTGACAGAAAGTATGTTGCCAAATTTCCTTTTCCGCCAAGACTATTTTCTCTGTTTCGTCAAGGCCCCATATACTGGAAAAGCACCGAACTTCTATGCTTGTTTATACATGTATTTATATGGATATATACAATTTATTTATATTTGTCTTTCAATTTACCTCTTTTTGTACATAAAAATAAATAAATTCGTTTACTTAAATTTTACAAAAAAAATAACAAAATGATATCAATAAATAATAATTACTATTAATTACTTCCCCCTTTCTTTTGCGTTTACATAAATGATGTCATTTGGACGAATTTATTCAAAATATTTTCAGTTTATAAATTAAATTAAATGCTCACAGACGATTGAATCCTGACGATAGAAATGTGATTTTTTTTTTCAAATTTTCCTGAAAAACATAATTTAATCATAATCTTGTCTTCATTATCGATTGAAAAGAAAGATAAATTCAATTTCAATTTGAAAATGACGAATAAAAAGAAATCAATAATCCCCATTGGGATCCTTTTCAATTTTTTTCCCTTTTTTGTCACAAAAAAACTGAGTTGCCATCATTACAGAAATGTCATTAAAATTAGAAAAAAATTAATATCTCGAAAACTAATTCCAATTTCAAAATTCTATTACCAGTTTTGACATCCGCGGATTTTTATGGACAATTGGTATTAATTTCACCATCAAGCATTTAATATTTTATTAAAAATAGCCCTGAAACATAATCAGTCGTTCCATAAAATCGTTTCATAAAATCGTTTCACAAATTCGTTTCATTAGGATTTTATATATATAGGGTAGATTTATAACGCTCTGTAATGACAACAGGACTTTGTGGACACTCTCAATCTTAATATCTTAAACAACTAGAGAAACAAACTGAAATTTAGATATAAAACAACGCATAAAAAAAGTCCTTCCGGCCTGTACCGGGAGGAAAAAGTAGCTTTCCTATATCTTCGTTTTAAAATTTTAGCTAATGTTACACGAAAACAGCAAGTTAAAATGCAAAGAAACGTTTACAAAAGATTCGTTAATACTGAATTTGAATAAGAAATTCGCCAAATTATTGAGCAATAGCCAAATTGGCTTCATTTATGAAGACTTATTTTGGTCGCCAAATTTGGCGATATTTCGCCAAATGTCGCCAATTTTGGCGAGAATTTGGCGCTAACGGATATGAATATATAGTTTTATGCGTATGATTGGGAAAATTATTACAACAATGAAAGAAAATAATTTGCGAGTAATCGCGTTAATGTGCTGTTTTGTTTCAAAATGTCAGCCACCCTAGAATTTCAAACAGCTCTATCTCATCCATTTTTTAAGATAGAGGTAAACCAAAAAATGCTCTGGAATCCTTGTATCAAGGCCTAACACGTAATTAAAAAATAAATTTGAATTTTTAACTTTTTTGTATATTTATTTTTCGGTCGAGACATTGGTGAGCTTAATACACACAATTAGTTTCATCAAAATTGATTTATAAATACGAGCGTTATCGTATGACATAGGTCAGATATATATATATATATATATATATATATATATATATATATATATATATATATAAATCAACATTTGAACGGAGGGTGGTTTTGGGGTCTGGGGGTCATGATCGGTGAAAATATATCAAAATTTTCCGGAACTGCTTTCCTCCGAACGGCTGCAATAGGTAGCTTTATACTTTTTTGTATTGAAAGCTACCTGAAACACGAACATTTATCTCAAATATTTCCTGAGTTACAACGTTTTTTATTGGTAAAACTGAGCTGCGCAGCCGGCCAGACGTGGCAACCGTCGTATCCAAGTCCTGAGGGACTTTTAACGCGCACGACCAGGAGGGTCCTCCTGCATGCGCTGCAACCGGTGGGAATGTCGCCGTCACCTGTTGACCATTGCCATTGAACCCACGTGTTGACGACAGAGGCCGTTTCGATACGCGGAGGATTCCAAAATGAGAGGAAACCACCACGAAAACACCTGGTGAATCGCTAGAGTCCTCCGACGGCTCCGTAGCCGGTACCACAAAGAGGGAACCGAGTCATCGGCCATATGTCGAACTTCTCCGACGACCCTTAATGTAACCGCGGCTTCTGATCGTCGATTCGTAGGGAGGGAGAAAACGACTAGTTCATTGGCCACGGCGAGCAGGAGAGGTCTCTTACCAGCCCAGACTGTGAGGTAAAGAGTCCTTGACGCATAGACACGCCCTGGCTAAGGTAGTCCCCCCCACCCCCCAAGTGGCTTTGTTTCCGGTGAGCCCTGCAGAGAATTGCCCCGATCGACTCCACTGAGGGGATTGTGCACATATAAAAAAAAACATAAAAAAAAACACAACAAATTTTAGAACCAACGGAAAGTTAGTTTAGAACCACTATCGGACTCTGAAAGACCTGGAAAACTCCTTCAAGAACGATAAAGAAGCGGTTCCGATCGAGTTTAGTAAACAGAAAGTTATGGAAGACTTCTGCTAATCAACCATCGGGCACAGAAAGTTCCGATTACGCATAGACACGCTGTATGGTTTTCGACCCGAGGATTGAGTTTTTGCTTGATCGCCGCCGCGTTAGTCGGCGAGCCTCCGGTCCGATTCCTCGTAGTCAAACAGTCTAGGAAGCGGGTGATCCCCCCTTCCCCCCAAGATTGTGTTAAAAAAGTGTATTTTACTAAAAGTCTAAAATGGAATTACTTTAAGAATTTAAGAAAAAAAAAAATACCAAAAATATTGAAAATTGTGAAAGAAAATATTTAGTTATGTTTCGCTAATTATTTTAAATCGAAATTCTTTTAGAAATTTTAAAAATATCGTAAAATTATTCTCGTTGGAAATGTCTAAGTAAAGAGCAATACGCATGCGCGCAGCGCGATCCGTTCTTTGAAATCGTAGCCAAAGTGCAGGGCTAGACGCTTGTGTGTTCTTTAAAACTGCTCGTCAGTAAACTTCTCCATTCCATCGCTAATGTTAATCCCATGGGCGTAGGATTATTTAATTTTTAATATTTTTAATTATTTTTAAATTATTTTAAACATACGAATGTAACCTAATCGTATATTTAAAATATCTCTTCAGGAAATTAATATTTTTAACTTCTGCTTTCTGTGTACTGTTCTTAAAACATGTCTCTTTTTTTCTTAGTTGTCAATTTATTTCTAAAATATGTGCTTAATTTATAATTTTATATGTTGAAATTTTAGCGAAACTGAATAAGATTTTAACACTTCACATAAAATTAAGTATATATTTTAGAAAACTTTTGACAACGAAGGAAAAAAGAGACATCCTTTAAGAACAGTACAAAGAAAACAGAAGTTAAAAATATTAATTTCCTGAAAAGATATTTTAAATATACGAATGCATCCTACACGTATAGGATTAATATTACCGAGGGAAATCGGAAAGTTTACTGACGAGCAGCCTTAAGACTAGCGTTGTCAGGTTCAATATGTCCCAAAAAATGGGACAGGGAGACAAAAAATGCGACAACGACCTCTAAATCGGGACATAAAATGCTGCAACGCCAAATTCCCTGGTTCAGTAGATTTTAATATTTTAATTAAACTTTATTTGACAACGCTATCTTAGCTTAATTGATTGGCACGTACTGAAATAAACGAAATCATTTTCTCTTAATTTAATTGGAAGATATATTTAAGGGTATTTTACATTATTTACTGGTAAAGACGAAACATATTTTTACTACCATTTCTACTAACACATTCTACACGCAATATGAAAGACCAGGAGGCGAGCAAACCATTGTAAACTACAGATCCATCGCCATCCATTTATCGCTCTATTGACATTAAAACAATATAATTCTCCACAAATGCATTAAAAGCTAATAAAACTGAACTTGTCTATAACGGAATACTGTTTTAAAAGTAAAAATTTTACTGTCACTACAGTAAGAATACCATAGAATTATACAAGCTAGGCCAGAAATCTTTTTAAAACGAATTTTTTCTCCGACCCTTTGCGATTCCGTCTTAGCAGGGTAATTATTAATTATTTCTATTTCTATTTATAATTATTTCAGACTATTTCTATTCTAAATAAACAAAAAAGTCTTATGTAGTAAAACCTGGGAAATCGGAATCGCTAGGGACTGAAACAAAATTCCAATTTAGCAAGTATATTTGTTTAGTATTTTTATGGTAGGAACAATGGAATTTTTACTGTTTAAACAGGGTTTACTGAACATAGTACAGTATAACTTAAACTAGTCGGATATGCCAATCCCAAAACTTTCTTCTATCTCATACATGTTAATACTTCAAATATCACAATGCTAATGAGAATGGCACAAAAATCGCCATTACAACGCCCCCTTCCGACGGACTATCTTCAAATTCAGGTAGTATCTGCTGGCTATAGCCAAAAACCTATAAATGAAGTTTGGTTCAGTTCTATGTATAACGTCATACACTTATCGATGGTACAATAGTGGAAATGGCACAAAAATGACTATCACAGAGCGGAATACATTCAAATTCAAGAACGTAGGTGCCAACTTTTACGCTTTTTTGTTACCACTAAAATTTAATAGAAATTTTTGTGTTATTCAATCGTTAATTGCGGTGATTTAATAAGATTAAATTTACTATGAAATTTTAGTGGTACGGAAAAAGCGTAAAAGTTAGCAGCTATGCAAGAAGGACCCGCTGGCTATAGCGAAAAACTGAGGCTAACGAAAAAGACAGGCTACCGCGGTGCATTCCACTTATCTTTTTTTACAGACCGCTAGAGCGACGCGATGCTCTTTTCGTACACCTTCATTGGTGCATTCGAGCATCACGTGATTACTGCGGTCTGTAAACAAAGATACGCGTAAAGCACCGCGGTAGCCTTTGTTTTTCGTTAGCCTCGCGAAAAACGTATAAGTGAAATCTGGTTCAATTCTACGCATAACTTCAAACATTTTTCGATGGTACAATGAGAACAGACACACGGGCAGACGGACAGACAGACATTTTGCGTAAACATGTTTTTCCGTATCTCTGATCCCTACTCTGAAAGAAAACTTATACCACCTTCATATAGAGTGAATGAGTAGTCATTTTCTAAATCTCTAAACTATATAGATTTTCAAGCTATGCGAATAAGGAAAACAAGTAAGCTGAATAGACGAAATGGTCGAGAATTTCTAGTCTATAGTTTTCTAGGGGATGAAACGATACATTATATAATGAATCTTTTGAATTGCGAGAAGTTATCACTTGATTTATGAAAGAAATCCATAAACTAGATTTATAGTACTAAAACTAAACTCCTGTGTTCATATTTATTTGCAGAGATTTTAAAATTAGTTTTGCCACGATAATATAGGAAAACGCTCTTTAATTTGAATAGGGGAGACTAGAACTCGCTAGCAAAGGTAACTAGAATTCATAAGGATGACATGAATCTATTTTTAAAAGAGCCACAATTTATTTTCTAGATGCCAGTGGCAGAATTTTTTTTCAGTGTAAAATGTGTAAATCCGTCGAAAACCGAAAGTAAAAAAAAATCTCGATTACAATACTTTCTTCTATTATGCATAGAAGAAAGTAAAAATCAGAATCGCCAAGATAAAAAAACTTGTCTAGGCAGTTACGTTTTACGGTATTTCTTTGGAAGAGACTATACAAGTTTTCCAATATAGATAGGTTCTGTCTTCACAGGTTTTACTGAATTAAGTTCCACTAAATGCAGATTAAAGAAATAGCATGATCGAAAAAAACTATTAGAAAAATTCTGTACTTTAGGCGTCCCGCGCAGTGATTACGCGTTACAGGTCTTGGAGCCCTTGAAAATCTGGTCACCTGGCAACACTACATAGGACACCAAAAATTTTGGAGGTCTGTATGTGTTGTCTCGAAAACATTTTGTGATGTTAATGTCCTGCTTCGAATGAGACTATACAAATTTTCCAATATAGATATGTTCTGTCTTCACAGGTTTTACTGAATTAAGTTCCCCTCACTCAATGCAGATTAGCGAATAGCATGATCGAAAAAAACAAAATAAATTGTGCCTCCAGCAAAATTCGGGAATTTTGACGTCTCGCACAGTGGTTACGCTTTACAGGTCTTGGAGCCCTTGAAAATCGGGTCACCTGGCAACACTACATAGGACACCAAACATTTTGGAGGTCTGCATGTGTTGTCTCAAAAACATTTTGTGATGTTAATGTCTTACTTCCAATGAGACTATACAAATTTTCCAATATAGACAGGTTCTGTCTTCACAGGTTTTACTGAATTAAGTTCCACTAAATGCAGATTAAAGAATAGCATGATCGAAAAAAAACAATTAAAATAAATTGTGCATCCAGAAAAATTCGGGACTTTTGGCGTCCCGCGCAGTGGTTACGCGTTACAAGTCTTGGAGCCCTTGAAAACCGGTCACATGGCAACACTACATAGGACACCAAAAATTTTGGAGTTCTGTATGTGTTGTCTCGAAAACATTTTGTGAGGTTTATGTCCTGCTTTAAATGAGGTGAAATGGCACGTTTACGTTTATGCATAACAATTAGGGTAGTCCGACCAGTAGATCAACACTTAACCCTTTCAGGGGCAAAGTACTCTCAGTACTAAAATGTTGAAATAAATGATTGGCACCGGAATTTACGAACAAATTTATTTGGAAATATGAAAAAGACTATATTTTACATACATAATACATGGAAAAGATTTTAGCAAAATTCTGGTGCCAATGTGGCGTTTGTGAATTAAAATTAAGTGGTTTCATTCAAACACTGTCCCTGAAAGGGTTGAGCACATTTAAAGAAAAAGATTGATAATATTTTTATAAACATTACCTTTTTGGTGTCTGACAGTGCAAATACATCTGTTGGTATCCAAATGATTAAAAAATAATAAAAGGAAGGTTTATATTTCATTTGTTTGATATGTTAGGAGTGTCTTAATAAAAAGCTACCCGAAAACCAAATAAATGAGCAGTTCTTACCAATGAATGAACGGAAAATTTTTCCAGTGAATGAACAGCAGCAATTTAAAACCACTTAAGTTTCATACTATGTTATTTATTTTAAAACTTGTACAAATAACTTATAACATGTTTTTACTGAATTACGGGTTTTTAAAACCCAGCAAGATAATTAACTAGTGGGGAGTTTTTCAAACAATATTCTATAAAAATTATTAACTAATTTTTCATTCACTGGGGGGGGGGGGCTGTTTACTTACCGGTCGCACTACCTTACAATTGATTGAGAAATGGAGTAGTGCCTCCCCTCCCTTTGCCGTATGCGGCTTAAATCTAAAACTAGGCGTTGGAGGGATCTTAATTCCATATATATATATATATATATATATATATATATATATCTTTATAGAATTAAAATTTTGTGTGGTATAAAAAAGACAGGACAGGAATTTCGGAAGAGAGGGGGATGAGGGTTCTGCGTTAAGCCTCGTGATCATTAAAATCTCAAATTGCAAAACCTATAGGCATGAAAAGGATTCATAATTTACAAATTTTTTTATCGAACTTCTTATTTTGTGTGCGCGTGCAATTTTTAAGGTATTATCTTACTGGTTTCTTTGAGAAATTATTTCTTGCATATATCCTTAAATTTATTTGAAGTTTTAAAATGTTATTCTGATCTCGTGAGCTTCGCTAAGATTTTAATTCATAATATATCAAATTGAGCATATATTTTATAAATATTATGTCAAACAAATGAATAAGAGACGTCGTTTAAGAAGAGAATACAAAAGAAAAAATCATATTAAGTACTTTTGAAAAACAACTAACATATACACCGTAAATATTTCAAAATTAATTATTCTATATGAATTATGCTGTCTCTCTATCTTATATTTAATTTTTATTTCCGAAAACTCATGTACGTCATCCGCCTCTCTGAGCGCAGATGATTATATTTAAAATTAAAATTAAAATCACAACACATTTTGAATAAGCAGTGGGCAATTACGTGAAAACTGAAAGAACCCGTAGGCCTAATGTAGTAAACAGCGACCCGTACCTTCTCGCGTCCTGAAGTATTGCTGCTAAACCGTGGGTACTAAGGCTGCTGTATAAATCTAGTAGCTCTAGTTGGTACGAATGCAACTCTCAACCCCCTCCCCCCCATCTCTATCGCTTCCTCCAAATGATTATCTATTTTCCTCATATATATTTCTCTGTCTTTTGCGCTTTCAGTAACAAAAATTTTACATTGCAGTTTTTCCCCCGATAGATGACGCTACGATAGATACTAGGCTCGCTATTGGTGATTTTTAACGAGAAAAACATTAATTTTTATTAGCTCAAAGGCATGGCCGGAGTAAGGATGGATGGCTACGGGGGCTGCAGCACCGGGCACCAAACCATCAGGGGCCCTCGGCAGTGACTTAACCCCTTGGGGACGAGCGACACGTATACGTGACGCATAACGTGCTCAGAATCCTCAATTATTCCCACCGGTTAATTTTTATTGTAAACATTGCCTTATGTAATGACAGCATTTCTGAGATTCAATGAGGCGAAAATTTCTGTTTTGAAAAACCGGTGGCAAAAGATTAAAAATTCTGTAAAGGACGCTCGTCGAGAAGGGGTTAAGTTGTATCAAATTTTTGTTTTAAAAATTAATTTCTAAAAGAACAAAAAAAAAAAGGAAAATAATTTTTCTTCTAAAGTGATGAAAATATTATGAAATAACGAGAAAGAAGTCGTGTTTCAAGCGTCAACATCGATCACCTTTTTCCTTTTGCAATTCCAAAGCTTCGCAAGTTCGATATAACGTCCGAAATCCCTAGCTATTAGTCTTTTACTATTTTTATTCTCCTTTTGTCCGTGACCAAGAAGAAAAACACACACACACTGCCTGACATACGACACTTCCCAATGACATGACCAGTAACTTTCAACAGTATTTTGCATAAGAACTGAGAACCATTGGCCATTGTATTGGGAACAGGGTTACAAGTTTGGCCTCCTTTTTTATTAAGAAAATTCGAATTCACACCAGAAATTCCGAAAAGATTTTTTTGCTGTATCTAATGACAAACATTTCATGATCCACATTCATAATTTGTCGTTTTAAAATGAAAATTAAAAGCTTTTTTTTAACAATTCGAAATTAACAGTTAAAACTTTATGACTGAAAGTCATCAAATATCTGTATAAGAAGGTAGATTTATTTATCTTCGGTACCCATGTTTCCAAGATATTTTCTAGATTGACGATGATTAAGCATGTGCGTACGAATATAATATAAATTTATAAGTACCATAAGTTTTTAAGTACGTATCCGGCATTTATAAATCTATCCGTTTGCATAAATCTTTCTAGAAATGATACCTATGCTTATAGCATAGCTGACAACTTTTACGCTTTTATCGTACCACTAAAATTTAATAGTAAATTTAATCTTATTAAATCACCGCAATTAGTTGGTTGAATACACAAGATTAATTGTAACACAATTATTCAAATTGGTAAAGAAATCATATGAGTTGTAATTTAAAAACAGGACGAAAAAGGTTCGGACCAGAGCATGGCAGCTTCAGCCAAGATATCCCAGGTTCGTATCCTGGCCCGGGCATTTTTCGTCCAGTTGAAAAATTACAACTCATATGATTTCTTTACCAATTTGAATAATTGTGTTAAAATTAATCTTGTGTATTCACGTATCCAGCTTTTACTGGAGTTCCAAATTGCCAAGTTGATTGAATAACAAAAAATTTTCAATTAAATTTTAGTGGTAACAAAAAAGCGTAAAAGTTGGCAGCTATGTTATAGTATTTTCACATTTTTTTACTGCCCAAGACATAATTTCTTCAATTTCTTAGTGAATGATTTCGACTCGTGGGACATTTAATGTAATAAAGAGAATAATTAGTTTTTAAAGCAAATTTATTTTATTCAATTAGCACTATCAAAAACACTTTTGATTCTCTTTTAAGAAGTATCAGTTTCAATTCTGACAGTTTATATTTCAGATATCTAGCCAGATTTTTGCGAGTTTTCTTTATACTTCGTGTACTCTTAGTGCACCTCTTAATGTTACATTCTTTCTAAACTCCAACAGTATATCTTCAGTTTATCATATTTATTCATAGCGGTAAATACCTTAACCCTACAGTGCATAGTGTAGCCAATTGGCAACACTTTCTATTTAACTTTTAATAAATAAATCAAGTTCTTTGCAATCACTATATATAAATATTAATCGGTAAAAATAACATAAATATGCTACTAAATAAAGTTAAAAATCTGTCTTAAAATTTCTGGTGTCGAATTCTTAATATAAGTATAAAAAAACACAATTCTAAAAGAAAAATTCATGCACTGTAGGGTTAAAGATATTTTTTAATAAATACTGGTACGTATGAGAGTATGTCAATAAAATGTGTGTATATCAATACAAAATGAAAGAAAGGAAAGAAAGGTCACACAAGATTTAAGAAATATCACACAAGATTCAAGAAATATCACACAGAAAACTACTAACCTAAGTAATGGAAATAATTAAAGAGCCTAAATCAAAAATCCACATGTTCAACTAAACGCCAAGGAAAGAACCTGGATGGCATACTCGGGAAGCACAAAAATGATAATTTGTGTCATTTTCAATATTTGTGTCATACGACTCATTTAAACCTATTTAGTTTTATATAGTGATTAAAAAAATAAAATTAACTGTTCTTGTTTAGCGCCAAATTTTATCAACTTTACATTGAATTTGTTAGTATTTATTACATGTAGCACATTATTTATTAAAGTAATGTAAAACCGAAGGGAGTTAAAATAATGTATTAGTGTCGAAATAAAACAAATAAAAATTCTAAGTAAAATACGTTAAATATTTTACGAATCTTTAATTTTTTAGACACAAGTTCCAGCGCTTTTGTTGGGACACTCTTTTCCATCTTTCCCTATTTTATTTAAAGTATAAATTCCATTTAAAATTTATTAAGTTATTGATTTCATAGATATTTAACTGGCCGTAAATCGTATAAATGGAATAGAAATTGTCCCATAAGTTATTTTAATTTGTAAGGAAATAAGAGTCAAACTAATAAAACATCAAATTATAGTTAAATGAGATTTTATTTAATTTATAATTATATTATACATGAAAATTATTTTAATATGAGGAGAGTTATTGGTATCAAATATATGATTTGATTAATTCCTATAATCACGTTAAACATTAATAAAATTTAGTATAAAAATTGGGCTCAGAGTGGAATAGATAATATTCCTTAGCTTCTCTCTTTAAAGACATCGGGAAAGTAATCCGGTTGCTAACACCTAATTCACTACTCAAAATTTCTATACCAACATCCAAAAACTACTACCAAAATCCCCTAACACTCCTGTTGCTCGTGTATATATCTTTTTTTTTATTTCCATACAATTTTTAATCGCTTCTCTTCATATCCAATCGAAAGCACTCTCCGCCTCCAAAATTATGTACCCCTCTAAATTTTAAAGCTCAGTGGCCCTTTTTGAATAATGATATTAAAATTATTAGTTTAACTTTCTACCCTTTTGGGGGGGGGGGGGGGGTGTTTCTTCAATACTTTATCGCGTGGGAAATGACCCCTTTTCGGTCAAAGCTGTGACCGGAGATTTTATTTATTTTTTGTTGTGCGGGGCTCACAAACACTCGTATTCCCAGCTTTCTGTATATTACGTCCTGTTTATTCTTATATAAAATTCCACAAGTATTATATTTTGAGTTTTTACGACTTTATTTTTGCCGATGTCCGAATGTCCAGGTGTTTCTAGACAGATGTTTGCATTTTAGAACTTCACAACAAACTCATAAAATTGCGTAGGTTTTCTTACATGACTTTGTTATATGTTTTATTCTGACTGCCGAGGTATTTCATATACAATAACCATTTCGATATTATTGGATTTCGTCTGAATCACAAGTGGAATATAAAAAAATGTACGCAACCCTCTCATAAGTTCCTAGAAAATGTCGCACCTGGCTTTTCGTGAATTTCTGCTACCGGGTGCCTCAATAATATATGAAACTTGCAAAAAGAAAAAAAAAGAAAAAAAAGAAAATAATTTAACTCCAAGTGAAACCAATAACACTCTCATACTAAATTTACAAATAAGTAAAGAAAAATAAAAGAAAATCATAAAAATCCAAATAATGAAGAATGAAACATTTCAAGAGAAGGAGGATTCAAAACTCTCAACTAGGAGTTAAATCTTACCGTGTAAATATACAATAAAATTAGATATAATATAAATAAATCCTACCGTGTAAATATACAATAAAATTACATATAATATCAAAGTACAATTTTATAAAAGGGGAAATTGTTTATTTAAATAAAATACTAAATAAAGTAAAAAAAAAAAATCCCAGTTGAGCGTTGTGAATACTAACCATGAATCACCGTACACGACAACAACAGGTGATAAGGCTTGAAAAAATTGTGATTGTGACACACACTATGAAAAGTGCAGCTCCGACAAATTTTAACAAATAAAAAGTAGAGTCTAAGTTTGGTAATTTTAACCAGTTCATAAAGGTTGATTGTGTGTAAGTACTGGACGTACGGGTATAATTAGTGTCCAATGCTAAAAGTTCAACGTTTGGCTCTGATAAACAAAATTCAACATTTTTGCATTGTACTAAAGTACTTGACCGTAAACACAGCTTTTCAGAGTAACATTTCTGTTCTGCTACAAATTTAATTATATGTAAAGTGGGTTCAACGGTTAGATGAATGGCTTTGGTATGAGTTGATATATGTTGAAAATTAACTAGTACAAGTCCGGCTTGACATGTACTATGCGCCGTAAAACTTAATCTGGAAAGTATGGGACAATCATAACATCCAGAGGTCGTTATTGCTTCACCATCAAACTTTGGGCATATCGTAGTAGTCTTAACGGCGATCTTGAAATTAGAAAAGTGGAGTTGTATTCGTACCGCTGATGACATTAGGAGTGTAGACTTCAAAAGATTATTGTCTACATGAAACAAATGGACTCCTCGTTGTAAAGGCAATGCGTCTTCTTTTGTTTTTTGAAGATTTGAGAGGACGTCAGGTGCTGTAATACATCTAAGTGTGTCTTCAAAGAAATCACATTGACTTATATCCGAAGCAAAAATGAAATCCTTGGTGTAAGAATGTTTTGCTTGAACAGCTCCGACCGTACCCGCTTTAGGAAAATTTTTCTCGCTGGCTGGTGCCAGGTAAGCCTCTGTAGGTCTGCCCACACGTTGGATCAACACATCTTGTAAATGGAGTTGTGGTTGATCATAAGCCCCTAGAATGGATATTTTGATTCCATTTTTTGTGAAGGCTGTGTCTGAAAGTAGAACTTTTGTAATGGTATTGTTTTCCGCATGTTTTACAGAAATTTTGTATTGGCATGTGTGACTTCTAATTTTTGAAACTTCATAACTGTTCAGAAGGTCAGGTTCATACCAAATTCTGTAGAAGTTGCAACTAGCTCTTGTGAGAATTGTGCAACCAACACCTAACGATCCTGCTTGGCAACTTGAGTAGCCCGGGAACTCTCTACTTTCAGGAGGTTCGGATTCGAACTTGGCACCGTCATGACCAAAATTTCTTTTAGAGCAATGCATACCTCTACCACAGAATTTATTGAAGATACAGGAGATTTGAGATAATTGTTTTGCTTTGACGGGGAATGTGAAATATTGTCGTTCTGTCTGGAAGGAACAGACAACTTCCTCTAGTTTAATCGTTAAAAAAAAGAGGTGATTATCCTTCTGGTCGGAAAACCAGAGGCAAGTCTCAGATGAGATACTTTTTAAAGAAATTTCTGCAGTAGTATGTATTTTACAGAATTTAGAATTATCCTGCAAAATTTCACAATTCTGTAGATCTGATTTGATAACTGATTGTGTATTACACTCAGCTGTCACAGTGGTGAGTATTAGTGTACATGCTAAAAGGACTAACGGAAGAGAGTTAATGTGTAATCCGTGATCAGCATTTCTTTCTAATATACCATAAAACTTCTGCAAAATGTTTCTGACAGTGGAACCAATGAAAGCTCCTAGCAAAAGTGAGCATCTAGCTATAAACTTGCATAATTTAAAGGTCATAATTATAAGTGTGAAAATAGTTCGAAATATAAATATAACAGATTTAAAAATAAATTTTATGCAAGACAATAAAGCTAAAATAAAGGCAATAATTAATACAGCTAAAATGCTCTGTACAAATTTTGGAAGGCAGTGATAGTGTATGAATACTTCCTTGCACCAAATACACGACTTAAGTTGGCAAATTGATTTTCCAGAGACATGAATTTGTCCCGAGACAGTACGACCACTTGGATGTATATATATTAATGAGATATCACTTTTATATGCCAATAATTCAAAAGGCAGTTTAATCATGCGATCTGTTGGCACAGATAAAATATGTTCAAAATCTTCAGTACGTAAAATTACCCTACCATCTGCAGGTAGAAGAAGAATAGGGTCATTAAATGTAATCGTAAGATTACTCTGAGAAAACATTGCATTTTCTCCTTCTAGTAAATGGCGATGGGTTCCTTTTTGATTGTTCGCAAATTTGTTATCAAAGTAACAAATTTGTAAGATGATAATATCTGGGTTTTTTATAATTTTATCGTCCATTAATGACATTAAATCCATTTTCTCATAAGTGAGATCGCAAACACAGTTGCTGTCAGTTGTGCAGTTTCTTATGGAACAAAATTTTGCGTTACCTGTGCAGTCGTTATCGTCACATTCGCAGTTCGTCTTATCAATTGCCTGGCAGGAATATGTAGTTGATTTTTCGTCCATAAGTTTGGTGTCTTTTCGCAGAATGAAGGCTGAGGGCTCCCGCAATTGAAGACTGTCATCTAATACGAACGTTTTGTTCGTAATGAGGCAATTATTGCAATCATGAATAATACATGATTCGGGTGGAAGGCTAATTTTTCCTAGAAAGTGTCTAGGTGGAAAATCGCACCTATACTCTCTGTCAAATCTACATAAGAGTGCCTTTTTATTTTTTGATGCCAAACTTAATGCAATGACGAAAATGAAGACAAAAACTGCAAAGGAAAAGGAATACATCCAATTACACTCTGAGCATTTTTTTTTTTTTTTTTAATAATGTTATACATAATGTCATGTCAATCAAATAAAATTTAAAAAATGTCACTTTGTTTCCTAACCTTTCTTTAAGAAGACAATAATAAAATGTCATAACTTTGAATATAAACTCCATACTATATACTTGATTCAATAACTAAATTCTAAACTCGGAATAGAGAATGTTAAAAGGAAGAATTTTTTTTTTTTTTTTTTTTTTTTTTTTTTTAAAGTAAGAAATTATAAATGTTTATTAGTGTATGTTTTATATCACGCCTTAATTCCTAACATAGTGAAAATTTGATTCAAACCTATATTTAAATAGTTTTTAATGCGCAAAAAAAATGTAAAAAAAATCCGAAGAGATTTAACAATCATAATAATCCGGAATTAAACATTGAAAAATTAAAATAAAACTCTGATATAATATATAAATGTTAAAATTATATACATATCCTACTAATCGAAAGGAGATAAGATAATAAATGAATGAAATGAAAAAATGGAAAGCAATATAAAAGAATAAGTATGACATTACCAGTAAAAATTATTGAGTCAATATGTGTGAGAAGTGTCAAATTTGGAGAAAGATAAAATAGAATTTTACAGTTAAATGTTGTTATCTGAACCTCGATGCATGAAAATGAAAATTTGCCTGCAAATAAACATTTATAACGCATGAAACCCGATTATAACGCAAAATGAAATTAAATTATTTAGAACTGCATTTCTGTTTAACAATTGTGCACCATTGAAAAAAAAGAATCGCAAATCTAACAAATAATTTCATTAGGATAGTGAAAAAAAAATATATATATAATTTTCTGAAATTTTTAGTCAAAGAGAAAAAAAAAGGAAAAAAGAGAAGAGAAGATGATAAAAAAAATTAAAACCTTTCTGAATGATAAAAGAAAAAAAAATATATAAATATTGAGACGATAAATTGTAATTTTATATCATAATCAACCTCAAGAATAAATGAAAAAAAAATCATATATAAAAATAGAATTAAATAATAACTAAATTTATATAAAAATCGTAAAATATTATAAATATTTACATAATTTAATTATTCTATAAAGTTACTATGCAATAAAATTGAATATAACAAATAGTAGTAAAAATAAAGAATACTTAAGAAAGTGTATATTAAAATTATAACGAAAATTGAAACAATAAAATGTATTTATTTCGTTAATTCTAACGCCATATTAAAAACTTTTTCTGCATAATAATTTATTGGATCACGTTGTCGCAATTCGTAATTCTGACGAATTGAATCAAGGCCTTCCGTTTTCGCCTGTAGAACTGGTTTTCCTGCCTGAGTCGAAAGAGGAAAATTTTCCTCTCTATCTTCTGATGACTGCGTTACCGGAGAATAAATAATGGTATCTTCGCTGATGTGAGAATGTACCGGACTTTGAGTCGCAGGCGTGTCACGTGAAAGGGAAGAATTATTTACGTTAGGGTGTTCATTTCCCTTTATGTCAGAAAATGCATTTTGAAATAAAGGTAAAATAAAATCAGATGCAATGTTTTCATCAAAAGTCGCATAAGGTTTATTTATATAAGGGCTGTCTTCTGTTGAGGACAAAATGGGTTCATTAATTTTCTGATCATCGCTTTTAAATAATTTGAATTCTTCCTTTCTAGTTATATATGGAATTAGACGATAACCGTTAATTTTGAATTCGCGTGCATTCGAATTCCTTTCATCTATTATTGAATAATCGACCTTGTTATGTCTGCGGGTAACACGAAATAGACCCGTGTAATTTCGCGCCTTAAGAATTTTTGTAAAGCGATCGTGTCCAGGTGCTAATAAGTAGACAAGTTGACCAATTTGAAAATCCCTGTATTTGGCATGTCGATGCTGAAATTCTTCCTGAACTAATGCTGCTTTATAAATATTTTCTGCGACTATCTTATTAGCATATTGCAATTGAGCTGTTTTTTCTTCAACGAAATTCGTAAGTGAACGATATTCTACTCCAATTCGTTCATTTAAGATATCCGTAGGGAGTAGTGGGTCATATCCCAAGTGCAGAAATGATGGTTTCTCGTTTGTCGTTCCATGAATTGTAGAATTATAGATCAATGAGTAATAATTTAAATAATCGTCCCAATTTGTAGTATTATCTGCAAAAATAGATAAAGATTTCTTAATATTTCTGTTTAGTGATTCACTCCCACCATTACATTTTGGGTTCATAGGTGTCGTAAAAAGTTTTACTACACCAAATTTTATGCATAAACTTCGAAATAAATCGGCTGTGAAGGCGGGACCTTTATCAGAAAGAAGTTTTTCACATATTCCAAACAAACTAATGAAATCCAAAAATTTTTCCGCTGTAGTTTGGGCTGTAACGTCAGGGACAGCGTACAGTCTGATATATTTAGTAAAATGGTCTATAAATGTGAGTATATATTTATTTCCTTTATGTGTTTGAGTAAAAGGTCCTAAATGATCAGTTGATAAAAATTGCATAGGTCTATTTGGTATAAAGTTCCTTTGAATTGGGACTGGTTTCTGTATTTGTGGAGTTTTGAAAGAATTACATTGATAACAAGATTGTACAAAGTGTTTAGTGTCAGCATATAAATGTTCCCAAAAATATTTCTCTCTTATTAAATTATAGGTCCGTAAAACACCAAAGTGAGAAATGTGGTTTGAACCTAAAATAACATTTTGAAATTTTAAAGGTATAACTATTCGTAATACGTTTTTAGATTTTCGAACTCTAGGGATAAATGCAGAATGCATAAGTAATCCATTTTCCATTAAGTAATTTGGATATTTTACTTTAGCTGTGTGGGGATTTATAGCTATTTCTGAAATAATTTTTGCAGTTTTAGGATCGGATTTTTGAGCTAATATAATTTCGTTAATAGTAGGAAGATCAATTTGTATAGCATTTACTCCGAATTCTTTAAATAGAAATTCTTTTTCTTCGTCGTCCAATTTAATTTCCATATTTGAGATATCAGTTAAAGAAGTATTATTAGTGTTAGTTTTTGAATGTTCCATTTTCGTATAAAAAAGTATGTATGCTTTTTGGTTCAAAACTTCTTCTAAACTGACCTTAATTATCCTTGAATCATCCAAAAGGAACCATGTGCCTGTAGAATCTTTAACATATGTATAATAATGTCCCATTTGACTCGAGGAGCCTGAATGTACAATAACTCCGGTCAATGAATAACATATTGGTTTTCCGTTTGCAACTTCCAAAAATGGGCGAAGATTTAAAATTTCTGGGTAAGTGACTGAGTTATGAATTTTCATGCTCTGGGAGTTTTTAAATGAAAAACGTTTAAGTTGAAATGTGATTACCATTGGGAGTTTAGAAATAGAATTTTCGATTTTCGCATTTACTTTGTTTTTGCTACATTGACACGAATATTCATTAGGTAAAATTTCTGGTTGTATGAAATTGTAAAGTGCGGAATCAAGTGTTTTAACATTTTGCGTGATGTCTAAAATAAAATCCATCATTTTATTGTAAGTGAAACTCCTGTTTTTACATTCTAAACATTTTATTTCTGTTTTAACATAACTACAAAAAATTGAATTCAACGGTACCTCAAATTTATTTTCACATTTTTTGTTTGAGTTTGAATAATGAAATGGGACTGATTGCCACATACTATCAAGTACATAATTTAAAAATTCATGCGCATCTTGTTGATGGCCATATGTGAAATGAGGTGCGATTGAGCGTAAATTCGTATAAATTTCAGTAGGTGTAATTACTTCACCAGAATTGTTCATTATATTTATTATGTGTCTTCTTAAAACACAAATCATACAAAATTTTAGGGAATCACCACATGATAAACTTAAGTTGTCATTTAATAAAAATTCTCGAAGAGGAAGACAATTCGTTAAGCATTGTAATACCGAGTTTAAGTAACATGTAGTACCAAGATTTTCTAAACCGACAATAGTATTTTTAATCATGTAAGTTTCTTTCTGTTGATATTCCGTATCATAAAATTTTATATCATCACTAGCATATTCGCAAGTCTCATCAGTAGAATTTTTTGTCACGCTGTGTATATTCGTTTGTGAATTATAAGAATTTAATAATTCTGTATTTATAGAATTCACGTTTCTAGTTAAATCATGACCCTTACGAATTTCATTTTTCACTTTCTTATGTGAATCGAAAAAATGTACACTAGAATTTTTATATACAAAGTTATTTATCTCACAATTTTCATTTAGATCACTTCCATAGTTCGATTTAGTAAAAGAATCGTGAGAATAATTGTCCAAGTTATTACTTTTATAACTCGAATCTTCACAAAGTTTTTCAAAATCATTATTTACAGAATAAGTGGCATTACAAGAATTGGACGAAAAATCATTATGGTTATTTACATCAATAAAATTTTCGCATGATTTTTGAGAATCACTTGAATCCTTTCTCGCGGTTACTCTATTTACATAAAAATCCCTTGACAATATATCCGCTACTGTGTTTTCGTGGGTTTTGATTAAATCAAACTCGTAATGATAATCTGCAAGAAAACTTAACCATCTTGCTACGCGATCGCTTATTGACTGTAAATTGTCCAGTTTAGTCAAAGCGGCATTATCACAACGGATTGTAAATTTTCTGCCATAAAGGTAATATTTAAATGTTTCGATATTTTTAACGATGGCCATAAGTTCTTTATCAAAAATTGAGTGCCGTATTTGAGTTGGATTTAACTTTTTAGAGAAGTAAGCGATTGGTCTTATTATTCCATTTTCATCTTTTTGACCTAACATCCCTCCCAGTGCAAACTTTCCAGCATCGCAACTGAGAATAAATTCTTTCTTAAAATCTGGAGAAATAAGGATAGGAGAGGAAATTAATTTCTGTTTAAGAATTTCAAAGGATTTTTGCGCACTAGGCGTCCAGAGAAATTTTTGATTTTTTTTCGATAGATTTGTCAAAGGAATCGCCAATTCCGAAAAATGTTCAATATATTTACGATAATAACTGATTAGACCGTGAAAACTTCTTACTTTTTTTACTGTTGTAGGGACGGGAAAATCAGCAATTTTTTTTAGATTATCTTCAAGTGGTTTTATACCCTCTTTTGATAATTCATGTCCTAAAAATTTTATTTCAGGTTTCATGAAGGTACACTTTTCAGGATTTAATGTAAGATTAAACTCTCTAAACCGTTCAAATAATTTCCGAAGTTTGAACAACATTTCAGAAACGGTGTCTGCTGAACACGCAAAGTCATCAATATAGTTAGAAAATTTTAAATCACTTAACGGTGCTAAAATTTTATCAGCTAAATCGCAAAAAATCTCAGGAGAGCAACTGAGGCCTTGACTTAAACAAACAAACCTAAATTGGCCAAAAGGTGTAACAAAGGTTGTCAAATTTCTATACGATGGGTGTAAGGCTATTTGATGAAACGACGAAGACAAGTCGAGAGTTGTAAATAAATTTCCTTCGTTAAGATTTTCTAACTGTTGGTTTATTAATGGTAATTTGTGACGAGGATATTTGAGATGTTTATTTAAACGTCTATAATCGACAACGAGGCGCCATTTTTGTTTGTTTGGATCCGAGGTAGGATTTTTTTTCTTTACCATAATTAGGGGAAAACTGACATGACTATCAGATTTTTCAATAATGTTAGCTTCTAACATTTCTTCCAATTGTCTTTTCAATTCTATTTCTAGAATTTTTGGGATTTTATATGGGCGAGAAGAAGGTAATTGGTCAAAATCCACCTGTAGTTTTGGTTTAACGGCATCGGTGCGGCCAATTGTATAAAGGTCTTTGCTAAAAATATCGGAAAATTCGAAAAGTAATTTAAGTAAACGCGATTTTACCTCTGGTTGTAAATGAGATAAATCGAAATCTGATTCACGCAAACTTTGACGTCTAATTGATTTTATTTTATCTATATCTCTATTATCAAAATGTTGTGTAACGATGTTGGTAACTATCTGATCTTGACTAGGCATTTGTTGAATAACATCATGATTTAATACGTTGTCCAATTTCATTGACACATTTCCTGTTGTAAGTGAATTTGTGTCGAGAGAAAGTGTAAACTTAAATTTGTGTAAAAAGTCATATCCGAGTATGGCATTATAATGATCAGATAGGTGACTATTTATTATATAGAACTTATGAAAATATTGTCGATTATCTATCGTGACTGGTAGTGTTGCAAAATGAGTTGTATTTAAAATGTTACCAGAAATAGATCTAACTGTTATATCAGCGCGCTGTACGTCTAAGTTTTTAATTTTAATGCGTCTAAAGGCATCATAATTTAATAATGATATTTGGGACCCAGAATCCACGAGGAATATTAATTCCGTGTCTACAATTGAAATTTTTATTAAAGGCAAATTAAAAGAAATATCTTTATCGTCTAAAATCTGCGTGTTCACCTGTTTTGTGAGAAGAAAATCTTCTGTGCCAGATTTTACAGGTTTAAGTGGTCGTAAACTTTCTTTAGAGCGGTTAACAACAACCGTTCTATTTCTGTGGGGAGACCGAGAATATTTATGATCTATTGATCTCGACCTCCCCTCCTGGAGTTTAAAAATGGTCTGTAATTTTCACCATATCGGTTCGATCGTTGACCTGTCCCGCTTCGATTATCGCGCGACCAAGAAGGTTGAACATTTGATTGTTGTCTCGTCTGATCCCTTTTATAAAAGCAAAAATTCGATAAATGATTTTTCTTTCCGCAGAATTTACAGGGAGGGAAAGATTTATTTGTATGTGAATTTGCTCTGTTATTAGCATAAGATTCTCTAAAATTTGACTCGAAATTTGTAGAGTTTCGTGGAGGATTTCCATTCATTGATAATCGTAATTTGTCCAATTCTTTTGTTAACGTGAAAATAGAATCATGTGTCTTTTGGACATGAGTTTCTAATAAATTTTTAAGATCCCTATTTGTAATGTCTGTAGAGACTGAGTTAACGGTGTTAGTTCCCGATTGAAAGGATATATCTTGGGAGTTTTGAGGGAAACAAACTTTATTAGTTTCAAGTAATTCGACATAATCTACTGCATCTTGAAAAGACTGTGGATCTTTGACCAAGGTTGAATGTTTGTATTCAGCCGAGAGTCCTTCTAAGAATTTTGATAACTTTGATTGTTCAAACAAGTTTTTTACAGAATCATTGTCCAAATCCGGGTTATTAAAAAACTTTTGAGTTATTAATGATACCCTGGCCGCATATAATTTCACAGATTCTCCTGGTTGCATCCTGCAATTGGAGAACATTTGTTGCCTTGTAGCCAAACTGACCTTTTTATTAAAGAAAGCTATGAATTTCTTTTTAAAATTCGTGTAATTTGTCTCTTGATTTAAGTCAGGGCTGTTTATTAAATGCGAGAGTTCTTCACCTCTTATTCGCGATTTTAAAATAAGCAGTTTTTCCTCATCTGAACATTGAACTATCGTAGCTATGGCTTCAAAACTATCAATGAAGAACGCTGGAGTTACGGCACTAACGTTATCGAACTGAGGAATAATGCTTTGTAATTCTGCTAATTTTTGTAATGGGCTAATCCCCGGTACATTTGTGGGAGGGTCACACGATACGGTCTCACTTGGTGGCGTCATATTAATTAATCGAGTTTCAACAAGGGGAAAAATTACAAAAAGTAATTTCCTTAAAATAGCGTTCTGCGCAGTACGAACATAAGTAATAAAGGAAAATAAACCGACAAATAAAAACCCTTTTTAAAATTATACACAAATATACAAAAGTTTATTTAAAGAAAATCAATGTTATAAATAAAAATTGCAAATCTGAAAATTATATTTTAGTCCTGAGAACTAATTTAAAATCTAAAGCAGATTCAATAAGTTAATTATACGAAAATAATGAGAATAATAATAATAAAAAAAGTACAGTAATTGTAGAATAAAATAAAAATATAATAAAAAGGATAGTTATATGAAAATCATATAGACAATATGCAAATCAATTAATGGAAAAAAAATGAGAAAAAATTATATATACATATAAAATTTTGTTGAGACATAAAATACGACGTGAAATTTGATGACCAAAAACGAAATTGAAAGAAGAAAACATATATGAAATTTGAAATATTTTGAACACTAAATTTGAAGAAAACTATTTGAAAATGAAACGGAAATAAAAATTAAGGAAACTAACGAATTTTATACCTAAGATAATAAAATGGTAAAAGAAATAATACAACGTTTTAGAATGTTTATAAATAAAAATTTATATAAAATCTAAGACACACTTAGAGAAAGAGAAGAAAGCGGAATTGAAAAGTAATTTGCATAAAATATATTAAATAAGGAAGTTTTTGTATTGAATAACACATAGTATAAAGTATATTTATTATTATTTATGAGAATTCTTTTAATTAACTAATTTAATTTGAATTTTTTTTTTTTTTTTTTTTTTTTTTTTTTTTTTTTATTGTATTAAGATTAAATAAGTTTATATAAAAATAAACGAATGATGATGGCAAAATTTCTACTGGAAATAAGAAAATAAAATAATTTCAAAGAACTGAAGAGGAATCGATAAAAAGAAGAAAACATATTTAAAGAAAAGAAATACAATTGGAATATATATATATTTGATAGAAATACGAAAAGAAATAACAATATAAAAATTTTGGAAAGTGTGAATGTTACAATGAATTTTAATTCATTATAGAAATATTTGTAATAATTATCGTGGTATAAAATACTCACAAAATAACATTTTTAACATTCTCTATTTTAATTTGATACCAAAATGAGAGAGTCGTGTAGACTAAAGTAAAAATTTTATTTATATTCTTACCTGAAAAGGTAAAAATTGTCACGGAAACCATTGTTGGGACACTCTTTTCCATCTTTCCCTATTTTATTTAAAGTATAAATTCCATTTAAAATTTATTAAGTTATTGATTTCATAGATATTTAACTGGCCGTAAATCGTATAAATGGAATAGAAATTGTCCCATAAGTTATTTTAATTTGTAAGGAAATAAGAGTCAAACTAATAAAACATCAAATTATAGTTAAATGAGATTTTATTTAATTTATAATTATATTATACATGAAAATTATTTTAATATGAGGAGAGTTATTGGTATCAAATATATGATTTGATTAATTCCTATAATCACGTTAAACATTAATAAAATTTAGTATAAAAATTGGGCTCAGAGTGGAATAGATAATATTCCTTACCTTCTCTCTTTAAAGACATCGGGAAAGTAATCCGGTTGCTAACACCTAATTCACTACTCAAAATTTCTATACCAACATCCAAAAACTACTACCAAAATCCCCTAACACTCCTGTTGCTCGTGTATATATCTTTTTTTTTATTTCCATACAATTTTTAATCGCTTCTCTTCATATCCAATCGAAAGCACTCTCCGCCTCCAAAATTATGTACCCCTCTAAATTTTAAAGCTCAGTGGCCCTTTTTGAATAATGATATTAAAATTATTAGTTTAACTTTCTACCCTTTTGGGGGGGTGTTTCTTCAATACTTTATCCCGTGGGAAATGACCCCTTTTCGGTCAAAGCTGTGACCGGAGATTTTATTTATTTTTTGTTGTGCGGGGCTCACAAACACTCGTATTCCCAGCTTTCTGTATATTACGTCCTGTTTATTCTTATATAAAATTCCACAAGTATTATATTTTGAGTTTTTACGACTTTATTTTTGCCGATGTCCGAATGTCCAGGTGTTTCTAGACAGATGTTTGCATTTTAGAACTTCACAACAAACTCATAAAATTGCGTAGGTTTTCTTACATGACTTTGTTATATGTTTTATTCTGACTGCCGAGGTATTTCATATACAATAACCATTTCGATATTATTGGATTTCGTCTGAATCACAAGTGGAATATAACAAAATGTACGCAACCCTCTCATAAGTTCCTAGAAAATGTCGCACCTGGCTTTTCGTGAATTTCTGCTACCGGGTGCCTCAATACTTTGGTACGTTCCGATTGGTTATTTTTGTATCCACAAGCTTTTGGTCTAAAATGTAAAATTGTGTAATATCTGCCTATATGCATCACTATTGCCAGATGAGAGGGAATTTTTTAATTTAGAATGCCACAGCATTCTAAAGATAAATATTTCCCTTATTTAATGGCAGAATAAATAAAACAAATATTGCTATTCAAAAATGGTGGTAGCATTCTAAATAAGAAAAAAGCACGCAACTGGTAAGACTGATACACATATCTTTCTGATGTTTACCAACTGTAAGACTGCGGTTGGTGCAAGTATGTTACTGCAAATGTATTTTCAGCATGCGTGTTCTAACAACTAAATTAAAAACTAGTAAAATGTCCAAGCATTCACGGGCCACAGATAAGTTGTCGGCGGGCCAGTTGTGGCCCGCAGGTCACGTGTTTGACATGCTTGATTTACTATACGTATAGTATTACGTTGTTTAGTTATCTAAAACCTTTCTCTCAATAATGATTGCATCATATGAAGACAATTGCATCATATGCATGACAGTTTTTTTCTATGCACTGTTTCAATTAATAATTCAGTAAACATACATTTACCAGGTAACCAAATAGGCCTTAAAAAATCAGAACTGTCCTTACGTTCGGATATTCTAGTCTTCACTCTAATGATGTTTTCATTATAAGTAAATACATCTAGACAGTTAACAGTTTTTAAATCAGACAAATAAGAATTTTGAATAAATCTATTCAAACACTTCTCAGAATTTACAATTCCCTGAATGGAAAGATTTTTACAGAAATTGGTAGTGCTTCTACAGTTGTTAATAAAACGGAAAACCCAACAGAAAACACGAATTAATTTACCATAATTCAAAAATATCTTAACATCAAAAGGATCAGACAATCCTGACACAATATTTGTAGCTTAACCTTTTTAGTTTCATCATTAACTACATTAGCTTCCCCAATAATTTCATTGACAGGCCACGATTCTGGATTTTGCTTGATCCATAAAGGTCCATTAAGAGCCTACATCGGTCATGCGAAAAAACGCGCAAGCTAATGTTAAGTCTTTGGGAAGGTTCTTGGCAGATTTCTCGCTCGCATTTTAATATTTTTAAATGATGTTTTTTTGCATAGGATTGCTGAGGTCGATCTATAACGTTGTTAGTTTTTACTTTTTCGAATTTGGTTCCAGTTTTTTTTATATAAGGGTACTTTCACTTTCAGGACCGGTTCCAAAATTGAAAATGTCCTCTTATAAAATACTGTAACCAAAATCAAAAAAGTAAAACTAACAACGTTAGAGATCGACCTCGGCTATCCTATAAAAAAAAAAAAAAACAGAAAAAAAACATTTAAAAATATTAAAATGCGAGTGAGAAATCTGCGTTTCTTCGCGTGACTAGCGTAGGCTCTTAAACCACTCAGAATCTAGCATTCAACTAGGTGAACAATCTCGGGATAGTATATCAGCTGGACTTATGTGACCAGGGACAAGTCTCCATGATTCAAATTGTGTCAGATGCACGATTTCTCTAACCGAGTTAGCAACAAAATCAGACCATTGCCCATGTTTTTTTATCAACCACAATGAAACTGTAGGATCACTCCAAAATGTTATTTTCATATCAAAAGCATTAATTGCATTACAGATGGAAAAGTTTAACCTGGCTCCTATGCAACATGACATTAACTCTAATATTGGGATGCTTAAGATTTTCAAAGATGCTACACAGTTTTTCGCTCTTAAAAGAGTCAACATAATTCCCGATGAATTACGAGTTCGAGCAAAAACACGTGCAGCATAAGCATTCTTACCAGCATCTACAAAAACATGCAAGTCGAATGTTGCATTTGAGCCTACATAACGTGGTATTGCCACATCTTTTAACAAATGCATATCATTTAACCATAAACAACATTTGTTTACAATGTCCTCAGGCAACATATCATCCAAATGAACATTTTGTTTCCATGTTTGTTGCAAACTTAACTTTGGTAGTTTTGTAGTTGGGGCAATATATCGATTGGATCAAATATCGATTGCACAATAGATAGAATCAATCTCTTAGTTATTTTAACAACACATGTCAACATATTTACATTAATCTTACATTTCAGTGTATCGTTACATAAGTTCCAAAACATTACTAATAAATATGTATCCCCGGAATGCTTAGTTGTAAATTTTCAAGCAACATTGCTTTCCCAACCACACTGTAAAAAATGACCAATGTTTCTTATTTTATGAAAATATGCTATAACCACGAACGAAAATACAATATAATCTTCTGAGTTATCCGAAATTTCAAATAGCATGTTACATTGTCTATTGAATCCCCAGAAACGAATACATTTTCAAAATTTAAAGAATAATTTATAAAAACAAATTATTTTTAGCTGCCCGAATTTTTCAGAAACGTTCCCGAAGGGATTTTATAGTGTATTAATTAGTGTCCTCAGCCTGGAATACCTGTTTTTCGAATGCTATCAATTCTGAAGTAAACATTTTCATGCTAAAAAAAATTTTAACAGACAAACATGCAAAATTAACAGCGTTAACAATAACATTAAAATTAAGATTATTTCTTTACTCTTTCATGTATAAATTAACTTATGCGGCTGAAAACGTGTACTTGAGAATAGATAACATTCGAAAAACAGGTATTCCAGCCTGAGGACACTAATTAATACACTATAAAAACCCTTCGGAAACGTTTCTGAAAAATTCGGGCAGCTAAAAATTCTTTGTTTTTATAAATTATTCTTTAAATTTTGAAAATGTATTCGTTTCTGGGGATTCAAAAGACAATGTAACATGCTATTTGAAATTTCGGATAACTCAGAAGATTATATTATATTTTCGTTCGTGGTTATAGCATATTTTTATAAAATAAGAAACATTGGTCATTTTTTACAGTGCACGTACACTGCAAAATAATGACCTATGTTTTTTATTTTATGAAAATATACTATAACCACGAACGAAAATATAATACAATCTTCTGAGTTATCCGAAATGCCGAATAGCGTGTTCCATTGTCTTTTGAATCCCCTGAAACCAATACATTTCCAAAATTTAAGGAATTAGTTATAAAAACAAAGTATTTTTCGCTGCCCGTATTTTTCAGAAACGTTTCTGAAGGGTTTTCATAGTGTATTAATTAGAGTCCTTAGCCTGGAATACCTGTTTTTCGAATGCTATCAATTCTCAAGTAAACATTTTCATGCTCAAAAAATATGTTTAACAAACAAACATGCAAAATTAACAGCGTTACCAATAACTTTAAAATTGAGATTATTTCTTTACTCTTTCATGTATAAATTAACTTATGCGGCAAATACGAGACTATATCGCATTATACAAAATGATATACAAAGCTCACTAAAAAAAGCCAATTACTTTCCTTACATTGATTATAATATATTATAATATTATATTGCATTATAGTAATTAAAATTTTGTACATTAATTAATTTTGGATTAATTTGTGAGTTTTAGTGAATGCGATTTCTTGCAAATTATCTGTCATTGCTGTAACCATTTTCCCAACCATACGTATAAAACTATATATATATATATATATATATATATATATATATATCCGTTAGCGTTAAATTCTCGCCAAGCTTGGCGACACTTGGTGAAATAACACTAAAATTGGTAACCAAAAATAAGTTACCATAAATGAAACCCACTTGGCTATAGCTGACTAATTTGGTGAATCTTCTGTAATGAGGATTCTTCGAACTTTGGCTTGATGTTTTCGAGTAACATTAGCTAAAATCTTAAAATGAAGATATCGGAAAGCTACCTTTTCTTCCCGGTACAGGCCGGAAAGACTTTTTTAAATAAAAAATTTCGTGGTAAATCCCTTAAACATCTGCAGTAGAAGTCTACAGTAGATATTATTGCATTAAAATAGAGGCAGCAAAGTGAAACTAGTCGTTGGGGGCCACCGTAATACTTACCCATAATGGATATGCATAATGTAAAATATTAAAATAAAAATGTGTAAACTACTTATAAAATGCATTGCAATTCAAATAAAATCGTGGCTTGATGACGTCACAAACTTTAAAGGCTCGATTACTGAATTGCTTGAAAGAAACATCCTTATAACTCCAAAAATAATAATCCTATTAACTAGCAGTTTATTGCATCTGATTAAGCGTCAAATTTCCAATTAAAATATGTCTCTGAAGTGAAATTTGGATGAAATACAGGGTCATGAAAAATCGAAGAGTGTGGCAAATATGATTCCAAATATCTCGGCAACTCATCATCCGATCGACTTAATGCTTTATGCAAAATTTATGTTTTTTTATTGTCTTTTATATTTATTTCTTAAAATAACCAATTTCGAAATTTTTTATATACCTTTTATCAGAACGAATATTTCGAGAGTCCGAAAAAAATAGTTCCGGTTAATCGAGGTTATTGAATTGAAATAGGCTTCTTCCCATTATTACATACTAAGTACATACCAAATTGCAAGTCTCTATCTCAATTTTTTCGGGAGATAGAGCGTTTACAGACACACACACAGACACACAGACGGACGGCAAATTTTTTTTTTCTAAAAATATGTTTTTCGGAATCTCCAGTGTCTGAAACGTGTAAATCCGTCAAAATTTTTTTTTCGATTTTCAAAACGATTACAAGACTTACCCTATACTACGTATGATGGGTAAGTAAAATTATACGAACTATTTTAATTTACACGAATCACACTCGTGATCAATACACAAGAGCAGAGATGCCAAGCTCTGACTAATCTTCCATAATATGTGGATTATTTTAACCTTAGTTTAATACGTTTCGCACCAGAACTTTTTTAAAGAAATGCAATTAAAAGTATTCCATATAGAAATCTAAAATTAACAAAACAAAATATCATCAAATAATTTTTAGGTGCGTTCGTAATTATATAAATACGTAGCGCCTATAGTCGTCGTTTGGTCCGTCCGTCTGTCCGTCCGTCTGTCTGTCTGTCCGTCTGTCTGTCTGTCCGCATATAACACCGCAAAAACTACCCAACCAAATGGTTTGCAATTTAAAATATATTATCTTTGCAGAATTTTGTCGAGACATTTCAAATTTTATTAAAATCGAATCAAAACTTTAGGAGATATTAATAAAAATATTTATTAAGAAATTTGAATTTTTTTTTTTAAATCGGTGCTTTTTTGTTATAGGAGCTTCCGATGGATGTTAAATCGTCAAGCGACCGAGATACTTATTTTATGACAGAAATTAATCTGCAGACGATATAATTCATTTCACAGAATTAAAAATCATCAAGATCTGAATATTTATATAACTAGCTGATACATATATATCTGAATATTTATATAACTAGTTAAGATATTTGTATGAACAGTGTCATAAAATATATACTTAACTAGCTGTTTAACCCGTTCTACGCACGGGATATCATGAATTTAATTCTAAAACGTGCGTACGAACGCACCTTGTTTGTAACGTTTGACGTACAATTTCCAACTTGTTCTGCTTCGAAACGTTGTTAAACTGCGTCTAAATTAATCCACATATTACGGAAGATTAGTGAGAGCTTGGAACCTCTGCACAAGAGGTTAAAAGCAACATCACAGTACAGTTTAATTGATATTTTAAAAACTTTCATTTTTGTACAAAGACAATAAAAAAACATTTATAATTCTGCAAAACTATTATAGAATGGACTTTGCAATATAATCATGATAAAGTTGGAAAATAAATTGAAAAGCCCACACACATAACACAGAAAGTAAGTATAAAAATTAAAAAATAGTTTAAAAGCAATTGCATTTTTTTTTCTTTTAGCCAGTTTTCTAAAACATATAACTAATGCAAATAAAACACGTTTCTTTTCCGTTTAATTTTTAGTCACCGAGACAGAAAAAAGTATTTAAAGCATTCAAAAAATTGTTTTAAAAATGATTCAGTGGGATAAAATATTCCATTCTCAGAAAATGTCATTTAATTTATATTTGATTTCCATAACTTTTTTTAATACTAAGAAAAAAAGCGCTTTTTTGAGATTAAAAATTGAAATAAGAAAAGTATTTTGGTTGCTTTTTCATTTTGTACAATTTATTCCTGTTTCTTTTTTTTTTAAGTCAAAGAGATATTTTTTTTTAATGCAAACAAACTGTTGAAAAAATGTTTTCTTTGAATGGCTATTTTATGAGTAAAATATCAGGTAAAAGAAAATTCATGCATTTGAATAAAAAAATTTCTTTATTACAAAGTGGGTTAATTTATTTATTGAAATTAAAAAGGTCATTGAAAAAATTAAAGCTTAAAAAATTGAACTATTTCTTTGTTTTATTTTTTTAATGGTAACTAGAAGCGAAAAATGAAGGTTAAATATATGCAGATAGTGCGATACGTCTTTCAGTATAGATACAGGGCTAAACAACTTAAAAAATACTTTTCCCGGCTCAATAACACGAAACTTTCTTACCTATTTTAAAAAATAAAATAATCGAACAGATTTTTTCCCCCGAGAAATGACTTACATCTTGCATTATAAGCGATTGTTGTCTCAGAAACATAGGGTTTTTTTTCTGTCCTGCGCTGACCCGTTAGTAAATTCGGTTCAAAGCATCATCTTTGGCAGCATTTTCAAAAAAATCTTCTGCCTTTATCGAAAAACGAAAAAAAAAAGTTCAATCACATAGTGTCTTAATAAGAACCCCTGGCAATTTGATTCGTTTGCGAACAATAATGAATTAAGAAATGCATCAGAAAGTAATTTAGTTTGAATTTGACAACAGCTTTAACCCTTTCAGGGGCAGTGATATGTTTATGAAACCACGTAAGTTTAATTCCCAAACGCCACAGCGGCACCAGAATTTTGCTAAAATCTTTCCCATTTAATATGTATGTGAAATATAGCCTTTTTCTTAGTTCCAAATAAATGTCTTCGTAAATTCCGGTGCCAGTCATTTATTTCAACATTTTAGTACTGAAAATACTTTGCCCCTGAAAGAGTTAATAGAATCTTGGATACAAATCTGTATACCACATACAATAAAAATGTATAAATCCTCAGTGAAATAATAATTTTTAACGTTTCATAAAATTTTAAAATATTTATTAAAATTTGATATTACTGTCATATTATCTCCTAAACATAAAACATTTTTTATTTAATGGGAAAAAAGCGAACATCTTTTAAATATCAAAAACATACATCCTGAACCTTGAATAAACAATCAGATATGCATCAAAAAGACATTACATTTCATATCCATTTAATCTTTTTCACCAAGGTGTCTTCAAAGTTGTTTTTATTTTTCTTGTAAATGGAAAATAGATTACAACAGAAATCATTCATTTAACGCGTTCTCTTTGTATAAAAGTGCTTTTTTGGTTAGATGAATACATGAGTTAAGACATAAATAATTACGTATTTAAAACTCAAAGATTTTACACATAATTAGACATTACCAAAGCGGTCAAAATTAAACTATTTGTTAGATTACGAATTGAATATTATTGCTCACAAAAACCTATATTAGATAAATAGGATTTCCCAAAAGATACTTACAGTAGAGTCTTGAAAATCCGAATATCAGAAGTCCGAGGTACCGCTTAATTCGAGGTGTCAAAAATAAAAATAAAAATTTCTACGGATTTTTTTTCTTCGCCGAAAGAATGCCAGTTCTTTTCGTTTCTTCCTGGAAGGAATGCAATTGCCGTTTTGAATTACCCACCACTTTTTGTTCTCTTGTTCAGGCAGATAGTTAAGGGTTGGGGTTGGTTTGAAAGGGGTTTCTAAACTAGTTCTAGAAGATTTTTCTTTTTCCAAGATCCCTTAGGCGCTAGGAGTATAGAGAAGTTGCAATCAGCTGATCAACCATTGTACTTCACTTGGAGGTGAGGGTATTCCCACCAATCAGAACTGCTTATTTGTAGTGTGTGACCTCCAACCTGACGTCAATTGCAACTGCCCTATACTCCGTGACCAGTTGCATTGTAAGTTGCTCTGTCGTTTATTTAAGGTTAGCTTTTTCACATTCCTAACCGACTATTGTAGAAATGATAGAAGATGAGTAGGAATGTAATGATACAGAAAAAAAAAAACGACTCTCTGCCATTGGAAAAAAAAATCTCTCTCAGTGAAAGTTCTGCATCTTTAGAATATGTAGAACAGCAAAATGAAGCCACTCCTGCCGACGTTATGTTTTTTAAGCGTTGGCTAGACATTGCATCTAAAACGAGAAATAATGTGTTAAAGCAGCAAAAAATTAAAATTATTTTTAATTTGTAAAGTATCCTGTATATCATTATAAAAGGAATAAAGGTATGTACATTCTTTGTCATCCTAATTGAGAACAATTATAATTGGTAAGATTTTTCTACTTTTTCGGAAAATCCGAGTTTTCAGTAATCCGAAGAAGTGTCAACCCCAATTTCCTCAGATTTTCCATAAGTCAAACTCGCATTGTTTAACACTTTAGAAATAGTATTTGCCATTACCTATGTTTAACACTTTCCAACATAGTTGAAAAGTGTTTATGAATTCGGATTGTCTGTCTGTCCTTGCTCTAACTCGCAAAAATATACTCACATTGTCATGCAATTTCACTTCACACCAATAAATTCTACCGAGAGTTCTATTAAATCATATCTACTGCCTAACCTGTTTTAAAAAGGGTGCCTACCTGCTACATGGTCCTCTTGGGGATCGTGCAGAATCGCAAGTAAGAGATTCTGATCACATAATTTTTGGGTACAGGGGCTGCCAATCGCCGTCGCAATGTCCCTATTAACCTCTTGGGGACGAGCGACACGTATACGTGACGCATAAGATGCTCAGAATCTTCGATTATTCCCACCAGTTACTTTTCATTGTAAGCTTTGCCTTATTTAATGACAGCATTTCTGCGATTCAACTAGGAGAAAATTTTTGTTTTGAAAAACCGGTGGTAAAAGATTAAAAATTCCGTAAAGGACGCTCGTCGCAAAGAGGTTAATAAATTTAAACCAAATAAATGGAAGCATGTAGAAAGGCAGCTCGCGTAGGGCTATTGTAAAACTGGGACCCGTGCTCTAACTAGAGGTCTGTACGGGCCGAAATTTCCAGGCCCGGGCCCGACCCGACCCATACAAAAAAAAATTCGGCCCGGCCCGATTTAAAAGCTATAAGTTCGGCCCGAGCCCTGCCCGGCCCCAACAAAGGAAATATTGGCCCGACCCGGCCCAATTTAAAAGCTATAAGTTCGACCCGAGCCCGGCCCGGCCCGAACAAAAGAAATATTGGCCCGGCCCGGCTCAAACAAAAGAAATATTGGCCCGGCCCGGTCCGATTTAAAAGCTATAAGTTCGGCCCGAGCCCGGCCCGGCCCGAACAAAAGAAATATTGGTCCGGCCCGGCCCGATTTAAAAGCTAAGAGTTCGGCCCGAGCCCGGCTCAGAAAAAAGTTAAAATCTCGGCCCAAGCCCGGCCCGGCCCAAGTGAATTTCTACAAAACATTGATTTTTACGTCGATTTGGTTAAAAATTTGCCTCGTAGGAGGAGATCTAACAAAAAATTCCTATCTTAGCCTTTTTTTTTCATGTTTATAATCTTCATTTTTATAGAGGTGTCGCAAGCTGGAATAGTATTTATTTTTTTAAAATAAATCTCTATTTGCTGTACGTATGTGTTTAAGTTATCATCAATATTGTTAATCCATATTCCATTTATTGAAGTGTTAAAAATCAGAAAAATGCTATACAGTAAAATCTTCTAAGATTGAATTGCATAGGGCAGAAAAAAAAATGAGTTATAGACAATTTGCCTTCTTATCAGGTGTAAGTGTATTATATATTCTTTTCTTACGTATTAGTATATTCATTTTTAATGGATCAACACATTTTTCAATTTAAGACAGGATTCCGTCATAAGCAGGTTCTTTTTTCACACGTTTTAATATATTTTAATTTAGCCATATTTTAATAAGTGTATAAATCTACTATTATTTAAAAAGAATAATTTTTAATGTTTTATTATAAAATAATGGCGATTTAAAAATGTATACATGTTTTGCAAAGATTTTTGTGCCAGGTCATATTTTACTGACCTTCGAACGGACCAGACACGCCGAGACAATGATTTTCATGCGGGTCAAAACCAGGACTAAAAGTTTTTAGGCGTGAAGACAAGGAAGAATGAAACCAGTCACGGCTCAGTACGGAAAAAATAATTTAAGGCACAGCCTTATCTTTCAGGAAAAAAAGTAAGGCCCGGCCCGGCCCGTAAAGAGTAATCACTAGGCCCGGCCCGAGCCTTCAGAAAAAAGTATGGCCCGGGCCCGGCCCAGCCCGAGTGCCGTGAAGGAAAATAGGCCCGAGCCCGGCCTGCGGGCCGGACCGGGTACGGGCTTCGGGCCTTGGCCCGGCCCGTGCAGATCTCTAGCTCTAACCCCGTCCGAAGTATTGATACAAAACAAACTTTACAGGCACGAAGCGCAGCGATGCATACCTGCGCACTCTAGTCGAAAACAACAAACAACCCCGCCTTTTTCGATCATTTATATTTTGACAGTCCCCTCCCCCTTTAGATTCAAGTAGTTTTTTATTCTGAGTTGTAAAGAAACGATTCAAGGACAATTTTTATTTATTTTTGCTTGGGTAATGCCTTTTTTTTTTTATGTTGGTGGTAGCAACAATGATAGATAATAAATATTCTACAACATTTTCAGCCTTCTCATTCTTTTACAGAATAAGTGACATATTTTTATGTAGTCATACGTCATTTAAATGTTCGTATAAGTTTTCGTTTTAATTTAAAGAACTGTCAAAAGAACATCATATTGTGTAATAAAAATTTAATAACACAGTATTATATTGTTAATACATTATTATTATATTACACTATCAGTCATCTATCTTTCACAAAATTCAATCTCAGGAAAATGGATAAAATAATTTTGAAGGAATTAATTTAAAAAGTGGAAATCCGATGCTTTCCACCCATGCTACGAAAGCACCATTCAGAAAAAAATACTTTTATTAAAGATAACGTTTCAAGATTTATACGAATTTTTACATTTTCTGAAAAAAAAAATTATATATTTGTAATAAATAATTAGGGATCTGTTCCGGTTTTTCTTTTTTACAGGATATGTGTGTGTGAGAAAATGTAACACGGGAATTCAATTGATTGATTATTTATTTACTGTTAATACAATTGATAAACAGTCATCTTTTTAAAGAAAATTTAAATTTTTAAACACTGTACGTAATAGGGGTTGGGGATTTTTTAGAGTATTATTTATCAAGAAATATTCAAATCATCAGGTTTTAGAGGGACGTGGCACTTTGTGGGATGAGGAAAGGAAAGTAGGAGACTGAAATTTGGAAAATAATTTGAAATGAATTTATTAAACAAGTGTAAATCTACTGCTTTCCACTTCTGTTATGAAAGTAGCATTTAGAAAAAAATATTTATTAAAAAAAAAAATTATTAAAAAAAAACATTTTAAGATCATACGAATATTTTTATTTTCTGATAAAAATTATAACCTATATCAGAAATATAAAAATTCGCAAATTTTTACAAATTTTTATATTTGCATTATATAATCACGGATTTGTTAAGGTTTTTTCTACATTTATTTATTTATTTAATTTTATTATTTTGAGGTGGAAAGAGGGCGAAATTTAACACGGGAATTCATTTGATTGATTATTTATTTACTGTTTATATAATTAACAAACAATCATCTTTTATTTAGACACTATATGTGAAAGGATTTTTTTTTTTTGGGGGGGGGGGGATTAAAGTCTGATTTATTTAGGAAATTTTCAAAATCATCAGGTTTTAGAGTTATGAAGCGTCCATTTTTCTGAGATTGAATTTTATGAAAGACAGATCACTGAAAATGTAATATAATAATAATAATGTATTATTATATTATTATTATTACATTGTTATTACACAATACAATGTTCTTTTGGTAGTTCTTTAAATTAAAATGAAAACTTATGCGAACATTTAAATGACATTATAAAAATATGTCACCTATCGTGTTTTAGATTGTTGAAGTTGGTGAAAGGTTTACAATCCAATATTATCCATCGCTGTTTCTAGCACCTACATAAAATCAAAGAAAATGACTGGAAAAAAAAAACAATTATTGAAGATAAGGAAATTAATATCTATTTAATGAGATTGAAATAAAATAATAAATGACACTAAAAAAAGTCTAACATTATATATATATATATTAATAATATAGGTAATTAAAATTGAAAAAAAAAAATACGGCATTATCGGAGCAAAAATAAATTAAAGATTGTACTTGAATCGTATCTTTACGACCAGAAAACTAGCTGAAGCTACAGCGGGATTGTCAAAATATAAATGATCGAAAAGCATGCGATTTTTTCCCTTCTATTTTCGTGTATAGTGCGCATGCATGCATAGCTTAGCTGTAAAGTTTGTTTTGTACCTGGAGGAAGAGATATAGATGAGAAACTTCAACAACAGGAGTCGCTGAAAACGAAGTGTCACTAGGTGACTTTTTAATAGAATAAATGCATCAATCCGATTGTATGTTAAAATCTGAAAATATTTTATTCGTTCATTTTTAATTATAGAGATTATGTACTATAAATTTAAGATGGTGTATAAATGTTTCTTTAGCGAAGTTTATATTAAATGTAAAATAAAATTCCAAATGTTTATATAATAATTAAACCTATAACTAAATTACGTTATAAATTACAGTAGAGTCCCGCTAATCCGAGTCCTGTTATTCCGAGCTCCGCTTAATCCGAGGTGGCAAAAAAAAACTTTTTGCTTGAATTGCTTGAAAGAATATAACAAGAACAAGAGGGGAAAATTCTGCTATAAGGCCGAATATAGATTGCCACACACTGCTTTTATTTAAAAAATAAATAAACTAGCTGTAACTCAGAATAAAAACGCAATGACAACAAACAATTTTAAAATATCTAAATAATAAATAAAAATCCCCCTGTTAAAGTGTTGAGTTGTTCAATAACCATTCGATTTAGAAAAATATTTTTCTACCACTGAGCAATTTTTTTTAATGAAATTTAATTCATGTTGCTATGGCAGCAGACGATAAAACGATATCTTTGGAATAAGGGAATAAATAGAAGAAAAAATTTTGTTGATGTTTGTGATAAAATGTTTTTCTTTATTTTTTAAAAATGTATATACATAATTCACTTTTATATTTTAACAGAATAATAAGATTGCTATAATTCGTTACTCATGCTATGGCCAGTATACACGATACCCGTCGAGCCACAATGCCTTTATCATTATCTTTTTACGCGTAAAAGTTTCGCTACGGTACTCCATTGTGAAGTTTTGTAATTTTTGAAATCTAATATTTGAAAAACGACATAATCATTAGATTTGAAATTTATATCAAGAAAAATACAATTTTTTACCATTCTAACGCAGTTTGTAAAACAATTTTGTGACAAATACTTTTCGAGTTATTAATTTTTTAAGTAACTTCAAATGTTTCATTTTCCGAGATTAATCTGTGGCAACGATGGATTGCTGTGACTTTTCATAAACATGAAAAATGATAGAGATTGAAAGAATAAGCCACCCTGTGTGTGGCTAAAAAAATATTCTAAAAATTTAAATGGACAAATATATATATATATATATGTTCTACATTTCCTCATTTCCTGTTACACTCCCGATGAATAATTTCAGATGATTTTAAAATACCGTTAATATTTTACCGTTAATTACCGTTAATATTAATGTCAAAAATGCTATGTATTGGCTTGCTGAATCATGGGGTGAAATTAAATTGGAGACAATAAAGAACATCTGGCATAATATCTTGACAACTAAAGACCTCTCAGACAAAAAGAAAAATATAGAAAATCAAAAACATTTTGAAATTAAAAATGCAATTTTGAAGCTAATTTTTGAAGCAATTTTGTGAAGAGATAACAAATGATTGCGTCGAAGAATGGCTTTACGGTGATGAGGAAGAGGAAATTACCGACGATGCAATAATTCCTATGATTACCGAAGAAGAAGAAACTGATGAAACTGAAGATTTAAACGATGAAACGGTGAAGATAATTTCGCATGCAGTCAGATGTTGCCCTTCGCCATATTGAGCAGCAACCAGATGTTTTACCACATGAGGTTTTATTTTTGAAAGGCTTGCGACACAACGCAGCAAAAAAGAGACTTTCTGCTCAAAAACAAACAGCTTTAGATTAATTTTTTAAAAATTAAATCAAGTAAGTGGGTTGTTATTTAAAATACGTTTTTATATTTACAAATCTGTGTGCTCGTTATTTATTTTCTATTTGATCTCTCCATTTTTTTGTTTTATGTGTATATAATAAATTGAATTTTTCTCTTCAATTCTATTATGTAGTCCGTATAATTCGAGTTTTCAGTAATCCGAGGTGGAGTCGGTCCCGATCAACTCGGATTATCGGGACTCGACTGTATATAAATTAGTAGAACAAGAATTAGAATTCATAAAATGGATGACAAATTAATGAAAGTATAGTAAGTAAGTATGTTACGTAATATTTAACAGTGCAATTCAATATGTACCCATTTGTTACTGCCAAACAAAAACAACAAGAAGAAAAAACTTATTTTTGTTTGATGTCAATTTTCTGAAAATTTTATAGTAAATTTTAACTTATTAAAGCGCCGAAATCATGTGATTCAATAAGACTAAATTTTCTATTAATTTTTAGTGGTAGCAAAAAAGCGTAAAACTTGGCAGCTATGGCATAGCGTTCTATGGAGTATGCATTATTAAAGGCCTTTTGATAAAAATATCGCAAAACATTTCATTATTATGGCAGTAGCATCTTTGCTCTGAGGGCAATAGGTATTTAATATATTGCAATATAAATACAAAAGGTTGTTCTTTATCCAGAATATTTGTTAAATTTGAAAAATTTTCGGTTAAATTTTATAACTCAACCTGCATCGAGGCTCAAAGTCGTCTGCTGGCGATGTACGCATACTTGTATTCTGGCGTTATGGTTGCAAGAATACTGGATCACGATACCGCCAGCTCTGGCGTGTGACGTCACCTGCACCACCGCTACCTGAATACTAGGCCTGCGCGATGACAGAAATGGCTTGCTGTCGCAGGCGGATTTTTTTTTTTCAGCGTTTGTACGGTCCCTCGAACTTCAACACTAATAATACCTAAAAGTTTTCTTTGAATTATTTGATTCCAGAAAAACAAGGTGAAGAAAACTTTTAGAATTTATTGGTGTTGAAGTTCGAGGGATCGTCCGAACGTTGAAAAAAAAAAATCCGCCTACGACAACCGCCATTTTTGTGAGCGCGCAGGCCTAGTATTCAGGGGGCAGTGACCTGCATAAGATCCATAAGGAATGGGCATGTTTATAAACAAACATTCCCGTCAATCAATATCTCCCTGTTCCAACCAATCAGACAAACTCGTCCCTGTTCGTACACCAATCAAATTTATCTTTTGCCACCGCCCCCTGAATACTAGGCCTGAGCGCTGACAACAATGGCGGCTGTCGCAGGCCGATTTTTTTTTCAGCGTTTGAACGGTCCCTCGAAATTCCACACCAATAATTTCTAAAAGTTTTCTTCGCGTCCCCCCTGTTTTTCGGAGATCAAATAAGTCAAAGATAACTTTTAGATATTATTGGTGTTGAAGTTCGAGGGACTGTACAAACGAGTCCGCCTGCAGCAGCCGCCATTTTTTTCAGCGCGCAGGCCTAGTATTCAGGGGGCGGTGCTTTTGCCCTGAGTGACGTCAAAGTTTTTGCCCTGAGTGACATCAGCTGATCTTGCCTTAGGGAAGTTCCTGTTTTTCATCATCGCTGTCGAATTCTCCTGCTGGCTCGTTCATCGATTCCAAAATATCAGCTACAATTTCAATTATTGGTGCATTCATAGAATTTGTTGATAGGTCAGGCAATCTTTATAAGGAAAGGGCTGTCATGTGGAATGTTATTAAACATACAGTCATGTACAACAAAAAAGAAGTGTTTTGGGGGATAACTTTGACAAAGAAATTAAACCGCGTTTGCCTATCCCACTTTTGAAAGTGACGTCTTAAGCAGAGTGGTTGAAAAAAACTGGTGATGCAATAAGCGGAATACGATATGTGCAAAAGGGTATGAGAATGGTCAGGACTTCTGAAACATGACGTAATATGCGGAGTGACGTTTTATTCAGGTGACTTACGAACGAGGTTTGACTGTATTATATAATGTGTTTTGTTTGATGAATGCTAGGAGTTGTTTTGGCTTATTGATATGTAACTGTCAAAACACCATTTAAATTGTTTTAAATTTATATTTGTTTAGCTTTTAGATATATATATATTTTCAAATAATTAGGATGTTTTGTCTTTTATTTAGTAAATGCTAGAAGTTTCTTTGGCTTATTGACATGTAACTGTCAAAAGATTCAAAACAAAGTTTAAATATATCTCATATCCAATGGTTGGGGTATCATAGTTGAGATTTTTCCAACAGAGCGAAAATATGCCGGGACCAGGACTCGAACCTGGGTACTTTAGTTTGCCGGACTAACGCTCTCCCTACTGAACTATCCCGTCGATATCCTGGCTGGCATATTTCACTCTTATTTGTTGGACAAGGCTGCGAACTGCATCGCTAATTTCATTCATTCGAGCTATAACTATAGCATTTTACATGATGAATCTGAAATAGCCCGGAACCTCCTGTATACCATGTAATTAGGTCATAATGAACGGAAGAAAGTATATTCAACTAGGTAAACTATAACCAATGGTTGGAATATCATAGTTGAGATTTTTCCAACAGAGCGAAAATATGCCGGGATCAGGACTCGAACCTGGGTACTTTGGTTTTAAAAGTTTAAATAGTTTTAAAAATTGTCTAATTTGCATAACAATGTAAGGTTTTTTTTTTCTATAAATTATGTGATTTATAAGAGTTTTGTTCTTTGTGTTTATACTTATTTATAGGTTTCATTTAGTATTTCGCAACCTTCTCTCTTTCTTTTTTTTTCTCATTCAAAACAGATAATAGCCTCTATAATATATAAAAGGCAGAGTTAAAAAAATATATTAATCTGGCTTAATATTAAAAAGATTATTAACCAAATGAAATGAATTAAAAGCAGCTATTTAGAAAAAAATTCTTACGCGTTAATAATGTTACTGGAATTAAATTTAATTGGATTATTAGCTTTTCAATTTAATCAAAAGATTTTATGTTACATAGAAAGAGGAGCAGCTACAACAGAAAAGTTATAAAACTACATTTAAAACTGAATCCTATTACTTAGAAGTATTTGTAAGGAGTTAAATATCTATAATTCTATTTATTTATTTTTATGCATGGAGAGAGGGGGGGGGGGTGTCCAAAAAATTGCAAAACGCCCAAAAAATTGCATCTTAATCAAAGAAATAATGCTTAAATTATGCTCCTTAGTTTGATAAAATTGTGTTTAAAAAATGATGAACGGTCTGGACCAGTTTGGACCCAGATCATTATTTTATCCATGGGCCGGAGTCATTATTTTATCCATGAATTTAATTCATTAGTAAAGTAAAAAGTATTTTGGGGCTTCACTCAGAAATGCAAGAGTAAGAACTTATTTAAAAAAAAAACCGGTTTGCCCCTCTCAGAAGTGCAATTTAGAAATTAAATTTGATTACTTAGCTGTTCAATTAAAACAAAAAGTTATATGCAAAGCATTTTTAAAGCAAAGTTTAAAGATTTTAAATTTGTATAGTCTGGAGTGAGGAGAGGAGTTGTAACTTTGATTATTTCTTCTCTCATCTTGGACGCCTTTTTCAATAGTTTGCCGTTTCATTTTCGCGATCGTGTATATTATTTGGCGCAAAATTTCACTTTTTTAAGACGGAGTTATATTAATGCCCTTATAACACATGGGCTGATAAGTTCCCGGTCTGGAACACAGATGGCGTTGCAATCGCCGAACCGATGTTTTTTTTAGTAAATACTAACCTTTAAAAGGTAGCAGAAAAAAATGGCATGACGATTCGCAATGTGGATAAAACGTTAGAGTGATTTCAGTTGAACGACTTTGTTGATAAACAAAAAAATGGATAAACAAGATTTTCAAGAATTGTTATTTGATGGGAAAAAACATCGTTCAAACAAAAGCTTGGCTTGATAAGCGTTATCCGGACACTACACCAGGTAAACCAACCATTATTGACTGATTTTCTGAATTTAAACGTGGTCGTACGGACACCAGTGATGCACCACGCAAAAGAGGTGGTTATTCCGGAAAACATAAAAAAAGTCCACAAAATCGTTTTGTGGAACCGTAAAGTGAAGTTGCAGGAGATAGCTCAGTCTCTGAAGATATCCAAGGAACGTGTAGGTTTTATTTTGAATGAACATTTGTTTATGAAAAAGCTGTTGTCAAAGTGACTGCCGCGCGTGTTGACTTTTGACCAAAAACAACAACGAGTTCTGAGCACTGTTTGGAGCTTTTTCGTCATAAAATTATGTTATTTATTTTTAAATTATTATTATTATTCATTTACTAAATTAATATTATTAAATTATTATTATTATTCATTTACTAAATTAATATTATTAAATTATTATTATTAAATCTACCCTATATATATAAAATCCTAATGAAACGAATTTGTGAAACGATTTTATGAAACAAATTTATGAAACGATTTTATGAAACGATTTTATGAAACGACTGATTATGTTTCAGGGCTATTTTTAATAAAATATTAAACGCTTGATGGTGAAATTAATACCAATTGTCCATAAAAATCCGCGGATGTCAAAACTGGTAATAGAATTTTGAAATTGGATTTAGTTTTCGAGATATTAATTTTTTTCTAATTTTAATGACATTTCTGTAACGATGGCAACTAATTACTCAGTTTTTTTGTGACAAAAAAGGGAAAAAAATTGAAAAGGATCCCGATAGGGATTATTGATTTCTTTTTATTCGTCATTTTCAAATTGAAATTGAATTGAACTTTTATTTCAATCGATAATGAAGACAAGATTGGGATTAAATTATATTTTTCAGGAAAATTTGAAAAAAAATCACATTTCTATCGTCAGGATTCAGTCGTCTGTCAGCATTTAATTTAATTTATAAACTGAAAATATTTTGAATAAATTTGTCCAAATGACGTCATTTATGCAAACGAAAAAGAAAAGAGGAAAAAGGAATCAATAGTAATTATTTTTTATTGATATCATATTGTTATTTTTTTTGTAAAATTTAATTAAACGAATTTATAAAATCACTAATTTGGATATTTCAAACGAATATATAAAATAATAATTGCCCAACTGAACGGAAGGAGAATAAAATATCCTGCTTGGCTTTTTCCGCCAAGCCTTTTAAAAAACAATCAAGTCCCCTATAATAGAAAAGCACCAAAAGTTCATTGGGTTTGTTTTCATAACTTTTGGCAACAAATCTATGTATATTAACGAATCTGTCCCTTTTTGAAGCTCGAATTACGCCAAACCTAAAAGCAAAGGATCCTATACTGGAAAAGTACCCGATTTTCTTATGGACAATATTCAAGTGACATAACATGGTGTAAAATTATCGTGGATAGCAAATTTGTTTAAATATCTCATCAATTGATGACGAATAAATGCAGGCATGCATGCACAAAATATTTAATTAATTTTGTATGATACATAATTATTAGAAAATTCGTATATACATATTAATTAAAATGAATAAATTACATATTTAAAATAACATGGAAATATGCATGATGGTGCACTAAAATGGAGAGAAAATTAAAACCTGTTACTGAAAATGTCTATAACATAGTACTTTTCAATATCGTGGATCTTAATGTTATTCACAAGCAGATGGAATTTTTCTCATCCTTAAACGCAAAGGAAGAATAGAATACAGATCGTTGTTATAAAAGTCCGACAGGTAGCCACAATTTAAACCTAACCATTTTATACAAGTTGATATTCAAGTTGTAATTGATTTTACTTATCAATCCCGAAAACAGTCGTCAGTTGTCGCAACAGCTGTGTATGAGACAATGATAATCAAAAAAGGCCCAATTAAAACGTTAAAAGCATGGCAACCCAATTACAGATTTACCAATATTTTTAAAATAAAGCACGCTGTCATGTTTTTAGAGGCCTCGAAGTCTGAGCGGGGGTTGTCGAGCGTAGCTTGCAGGGGGTAGGCCCCCTAGTTAATATTATAAAATTATTATTATAAAATTAGTATTATAAAATTATTATTATAAAATTATTATTATTTATTATTAAAGTTATGTTATTTATTAAAGTTATAAAGCTTTGTTAAAAAGTTGTGTTTTCTTTATTAGACCGGGAACTTATCAGCCCACGTGTTAACAAAGAAATGCCGTGTATTGTTTACCATAAAAAGTGATAAAGTGTTGGTTAATTATATATATATTTTAATTATCAGGAGTGAAATGTTTTGCTTAATTAATGCGTTTATTATTCTTTAACTCTTTGAGGGGCGGTGGTATATATTATATACAACCTAATTTTAATCCGATTCAAACCAGAAACTTTTAATAAAATTTTACTTTTTAAACTTTGACGAGAAAAAGTTGAAAAATTGCTCATTCTTATTTTGAACTAAATTCTTTCCCAAATTCCGGTGGGAAATCAATGTTACAGGAGCACAAGTGCTTGCCCCTGAAAGGGTTAAATGTAACGTGAACGAAGTCACGTGTAACAGCTAGTAGTATATAGAAATAAAAAATAATTAAAATCTATATAAAATCAATTCAATATAAATACATGTGCAATATATTTCGCAGATTTCCGCGTAAGAATAAAAAGTCTGTAATGTATCGTCGCATTTTACACATCGAAGTGATGAGATGGGTCTATCAGCAAGTTGCTGACTTATCAGAATTTGATCCATCCATTGTTTACTGGTTAACGGCATTTATGTTAGAATGACTGAATTTAACAAGCATCTAGCGAAAGAGTGCAATATTTCAGCCAAGGCCTTTTTGCAGGTCGCTGCAATATATCCGAATGAAATGAAACCATACTCAGGAGAAGAAATAAACTGCTTGTACAATACTGATTGAATTAAATTAATAAATTAATTTATAGGGTTAAAAAAAAGGTGTAAATGCAAAATTTAGATTACATTTTTAAAAATGTATTAAAACAGTATACCATACTATTCTTTTTTTAAATCCTAATGTACGAGTATATTGCTTTTTTTAATGTAATTTTTAATTTATCAGAATTAATTTAAATAAATGGCGGCCTTTTTTGTTTTGTTTTGCTTTTTACATAAACAAGTCATTTATTTTCTCTATTAAATTATCAAAAACTTATGAATAAAAATCATTTGCATGTTTAAGTAAGATTTAGCTAAAATTATTCGATTGTAATTGGTAGCTAAAATTATTAATATTTTATATTTTCTCTTTTATTAAGTATAAATTGATAATATTATGATGAAAAATCAAATTCTTGAGGGTTCTTTAAATTAAACTTTTCTTGTTTTTTAACGAAAGAAAAAATAATAGTTTAAAAAAACTCTTAATAGATTTCTTAAAAAATAATAATACATATAAAATGTTCTCTCTGTGACTACTCTTAAAAAATCAACTTTCAATTTATTATATCACATCAAAAGCTAGTAAATCTGAAATAAAATTTCTTTAAAGTAAAAAAAAAAAAAAGTTGGTGGGTGGGTGGGGGATTATGTTTTATAACCGTTCTATGCTCAGAAGTATATGTGTGTACGTCTACTGCAATATATGTATTATGCATAATTTTTCTACCTGTTTATTTATTAAATAATAATAATAATGAAAATTTCTTTTCACACATTATCTAAGTTCGAGTTATTAATTCGAATTATTTTCTTATCTGAATGAAAGCATATCTGGCTTTTGTGCATGTCCGAGTTATTACTTGTTTCAAGAAAATCATTCATTAGCGCTATGTTTTAATTATTTTTTGTTTGAACATAATTATTTGAGGAGATTATAACTCGTTTGGGTGAAATCACTGATTACCGCTTTTTATGAATAATTTTCCATTTTTCGGAGATTAATTTTGGTATGACTGAATGATTCGTTTCTGGTATTAATGAATGAATTATGATTAAATAAATACAAGCATATTTTGAACAGTTTAACGAGTATTTCTCAAATACCTCGTTGTTTTTTGTTAGGGTTTCGTTCATCTCACGAAACCCTATTACTCACGATTCGTTGTCTGTCCGCCACAGAGCCGGTTCTCAGAAACTATATAACTTACATACTTGAAATTTTGTTTACTTATAGCTAAATATCTACTATGATGCTCAAAATCATAAAATTTGAAAAAATCGTATTATTTTAATATATAGAGATAAAAAACCGAAAATCTAACAGCTTTTTCCTATTAAATTTAAACATTTTTCGTTATAGCAGTTGCCAATAATTAAAAATCCACAATGAAATTCTTTGTACAATGATTAATTTTCTATTGAAAGATTTCCACGTGAAAAATGAAAATGAAATAAAAAGTTTCGTCAATTGAACAAAAAAGATTAATATGAAGTCATATTGGTAATAAAGCGGAGATTTTCAAACATTTTTCAATAATACAAGGAGTATGAGTATGTGTAAATACAGAAAGCAGTTTAATACGTCGTCATTAGAGAATTAAAAAGAAAATGAATCTGACGTCTAACATTTTGAAGGTTACAACATGTTTAATTTTGTAATTGAATTTTTTTTTAATATCGCATTTAGTCCACATGACAGATATTATTATAACAGAGTATAATAGCGGCTTTGCCCACTACCGTGCCGGTTCAGATATTCGACAAAACGAGAAAAATAGATCGTTAAATTTTTACTTTATAAAAACATGATTTTTTTTTTTTTTTTTTTTTTTTTTTTGAAAATGAAATTTATATGGATTTATTAAAGGAAGGATAAAGTGTTATGAAAGGAATGTTAAACGAAACCCTTTGTGCGATCTTCGATCACACTTACCCACTTGTTTGGGTTGTCTCTGGTTTGTAACTATTTATGAAAAATATATTTTTTTAAATTGTACGATTCGCGTAATACAGAAAATTAATGTTAGAAGGTTTAGAAACAACAATTGAACAATTTATTAATGCAAAATTAGGATTTTTTTCAATGCATATGTTATTTTAATAGCAATACGGCAATTAAAATAATTATCCAGTTTTTACTATAAATTTTTGTTCAGATTATGAAAATGTTTTAACAATATACAAAAAAGATCTCTTGCTTAAAAAAAAATCTAACTGTGTATTAATTTGACGATCGCAAACGCTGTGATTTGGGTTTTTGAAGTTTACTAATTATTTATTATTCCTTAAACATCGTAGTATTACTGAATAAGCACTTTTATTAAAAATGATAAGGTGCTATGATTTTGGCTATTTCCTCAATATAAATGTTTTTTTTTTTTTTAGTTTAATTAATTAATTAATTCTTTTTACTTTTTTTCTTGTACTTAAGATAACAATTTTGGATTCATAAATATTTTCAACTTCCGTTCTTTGATCAATTTACTTACTTTAAGGATGTCATGATTACAATTTGTTTAATAACTTTTGGATTTGATTACTCATCTGGGTGATTTACTTTGCTATGCATTTTACGATGAGCGGAATAGCTACATTTCAGTTTCTATTGTTTAGAAATACACATTTTTTTTAAATTTGATATTACAATTAAACTCTTAAACTCTTAACATATAAATTAAAAAGAAATGCACTATCCTAATTCTAATTAATATTATGAATGCGATTCTGTGCGTGAATGTTTGGTTGAAGTAAACGTGAAAACGGAGGTTTTAATGGCCTTGTATCTTTTCATATAGATGAATTATAACCTAGAAATGAACATAGGGTAGGCGTTGTTTATTTTATTCAAATATTTTTCTTAATAATTAAAAAAATCATTATTTTCATAGAGAATCAATGAATATTTTTCCTATAAAATTTAATTAACCATTTTACGTTGCTAAGCATTGTCGTTGCCAATAAATGCAAAACCTGGAATAATAATTTTTTCTCAACAATTATTTTTCAATTGAACGATTTCCACGTAAAAAGTGAAAACTAAAAAGAATAAAAAAAAAATGAATTGCCATGATATTTGAAACGAAATTATGGAGTATTTGTTATTATACACGAAGTATGAATATCCGTTACGTTGAGAAGAGACCTTCTGTCAAAAACTGCATTATAATTAGAAGGAAAAAAATGAACAATAATTATATTTATATTTAATACTTGGAAAATTTTCAATAGAAAATTTCACACGCCTTGCATTCATAATATTTCAAATTTTAATTGCTTAAAAGGCGTATAGCCAACATAGTGTAAAAGAACACAAACCGGGACTCGATTTATAGGATCAAGAAGTTTAATTTTTTAGTACATCTTTTCATCCAACATTCTTCTGTTTTATATACATCGTACTCTAATGCATTACGGGTATACTTATAATGAATTCTCCCTATACACGTAATACGGAGTTTTCTAACAAAAGAAAATCAGGTGGATGATTTATTTGGTTTTACTTGAAAATACTGCAGGTAGAAAGAAAACCCGGATCTAACCCCCCCCCCCCCCTCTCCTCTAAATGAAGGGCGATATGAGGGATAGTTTCACTTAAAAAAGTTTCTAGTGATTCCAATTTAGATGCTGAAATCTATCTGCAAATGATTTTTCTATTCTAATTCTAAGAGGCTGTATGATAAAATATACAGTACCATTAGCTGGAGCAATTAACAACTGTAGGTCCAGGTGGTGACCACTTATTAGCCATACTGTATTCCGAGAAACGAAAGGGAGTTGCGAGATTACTATTTCGGTAACTCCTCCCCCTCCGTTAACCAAGGAGTTGCTTAATCTAATTTTTTATCACTTGCTGCCGATGAGGGCGCTTGTGATATTTCCAAAACAATGCAATGTCTACGTAATAATGTACTTGCAGAATTCAGTTAGAAGTTAATATTATAAATAATTCTTACATATTTCTTCATTGAGTTAAATTAATTGATACAAATATTTATAACTATAGAAATACGTGAAATATATGTCAAATTTATGTTTAGGAGCACATATTTTCGCATATATATATTTATAGAATTATAATCATACAAAACCAACAAAATAAATAAATAAATAAGTGCTTTTTATTCCTTTATTCCGAAAGAATTCAAACAATATCAGTCAGACATATGTGGCTGAATATTTAAATATGCTGCAAAAGTTATTTTTAAGGTTTGTTAAAAAATTTTATTACATTTTAGTATAGCAAAGGGTATACCAACTTAAAATATTTCTTATTAAAGCATTACTATCTTTATTCAGTTTATTTGCTTCTAAAAATGTTGTTCGATGACATTTCATTTCAATTTAAGTTATTCATGTGTATAGCAGTCCTTATTTATGTGCACCACTATTTCTAAAAGTTTTTTTTTTTCATTATATAATTACAGAAATTTGCAATTAGTTGTGAAATTTTACATTACATACTGAAACTAAAATAATTAACAAAGTAATTATTTTTTTTATTTTTACATGGCCTCACGCAATTTTCTCTCTTCGTTTTCATTTAGAGTCTTAAGGCGGTATTTAAAAAAAATATTTTTCCACGCTCAACAACACAAAATTTTCTGACACATTTCCAGACTCATTTTTAAAAGTAAAAACATGAAACTTGGCAGCGTGATTTATGAAGAGATTTATAAGTGACCTGTGTTTTTATTTTTCGTTCAATTAATTAGAAATTGATTTACAAACAATTATTTTCACAGTACGATAATTTTCTTTTTTTTCGAGCGCTATCGCTTCAGGAAATTCGATTCAAAATGTCCACTTTGACAGCATTTTAAAAAATATATTCTGCCTTTATCAAAAAATTGACCGATACGGACATTATAAAATATCTGAATAGGAGAACCTGCCAATTGGATGCATTTTAGAGCAAAAATAAATTTAAAAATAAGTCTCAAAATAAGCTGTTTGGATTTGAGTACACCCTAAAACAATCCTCAAAGCATATTTTTAGATCTTTAGCTCATATTCTCCGCAGATGGGTAGTTATTTATTATTATATTTTTATTACTCGACAAAATCATTTTTTATAGTTTGCGTTTATATTTAAATAAATGCATTAAAAAAGTTAAAGTTTCAAATCTATACCCTAAACGTATACATAGTTCATTCATTGTAAAAATATATAATTTTTACACGTATTTTTTACTAACAAAAAATTAACATGCTCGATTTAACACTCTGACCGCTCATATTTTTTTTTTCAAAATCATTTCAACTGATATGTAATCGAGCAGTATTTCCTCTATTAGAGTCGACTCCCTTAAATCCGCATAGCTTAAAACCAGAGGTTATGCAGATTTTAGAATTTTGCGGATTTCTGGTCACTCTTTTGTTTACCTTTTTTAAACAATAATTTGAATTTAATAATGCACGCGAAATTATAACGAATGCTTACAATAAAGTAAAATAATTAAATAATAATTAAAAAAAAAAACTAAAAAACTATTAAAAGTATAGGTCAAGTAAATAATTAATAATGCATAACTAAATAGGCATGATCAGGAGATAATTTTTTTCTTGAATTATTCAGTGAAACTCGCCTTATAAATGTACACTAATAATTCACATCAAAATCTTAAAATAACAAAGTTTTATTTCATGTTTAGCCATACTTAATAAACAAAAAAGCTTGATTAATACATAAATTATTCGATAAAAACATTGCGATCGCCACTAATATCAGCAATATCTTGAATTTTTTTCAAAAATAAGTTTATACCTCCTTCATGAGAAAACATCAGTTGAATCATATTAACCATTACTACATATTAAAATGTGCTCAGAATGATATAAAAAATTAAAAAACTGGAATTTTACACCTACTTTTTAACTGTAAGTTTCATTGTTTACATCGGAAACGATGTGCGGATTTTAGGTATTTATGGGTTTGAGGGTGGCGGATTTGAGGCAGTCTACTGTATTAAATTCTTAATTAGAATGTCTTAAAGATTTATGATTTTACAAATGTATTGCGTTAGGTACACATGTGGGTCTAGATATGGCGTGCTTGTGATTAAAAATAAAGCACATTTTTTTTTAATAGCCATAATGTTTAGAACAGATATTTTAATATTCTATAAGTTTCTGCTCCTTTTATAGTAAAATTATGAGCCATCTTATTAGATAAAATGCGTAATAAAGATCTAATAAACTTAAATAAAATAGTAAAAGGGAAACAAACATACCTTGCTTGCCGATTGTTTGAATCCATGCTTCCTTGATTTTTTCATCTTTAGGAAAATAATGCATGAATATTTTGTTATCACCTGGATCGAAAAAGTCTGCTAGACTGTCGATATTGCAGAAAGGCACGCAACACCTCATATTTGTTAAGATATAAAACCAAACTTTAAAAAAAATCATTTAATTCACGCGTTCTATAAAGTGCAGTTTGTTGTTCTAGTGTTGACCACGAGCAGAGGCGTAGCGTCAAGGGGAGGGGGGGGGGCAGGATCACTTTACTATCAGTATTTTTATATGCTATATTTGACCTTATTTCATTCATACCGTTCAAAGATTAAATAACGCCAAATGTAGTATATAATTATACTGGTAGTGGTAGTAAAATGATCGTGAACCCCCCCCCCCCCCCTGACGCTACGCCACTGACCACGAGACATCGAACGCTCGCTTTGAAAATCAGCACGCAGAGAAGTGGCGGGTCGTGAGTATAACATATTGGTCTAACTCAAATGTAACAAATTTATATTTTACTAGTTATTAATATAGAAATTTGATTGTCATTCAACATATCTACCCATTTTAATTGGCTTAGTTATTTGAAGCAAGTTTTACTTTTTCCAGTTTGCTTTTAAAAATATTAATAAATTAATACTTACAAGCACGCTTAAATATAGCCTACGCACAGTACAAATTTTGAGGTTAGGTATGTGGCGCCCACTCACTAGTTACTTAGTTGTTTAGAATTTTCCTTTTCTTGAAATCCTACGAATTGAACAGATCACTAATGCGATAGGACAAATCTCTGTAGTGTCTGTATCTAGGGCCCAAATTTTCTAAATACGACCCTACTTGTATCTATACTAAAATTTCACCGTTTTATAAATTAAAAAGATGTCCTAATCTTAGCAGTTATCAATATATTTTATAAACTAATTTTTCAGATTAAGTTATGATGAATCGGGCATGTTGGTAATGGTAATAGCAATAGCAAGAAAAAAAAAATATCAATTAATATCTCAGTCAATCAATTAAATTACATCCCCCCCCCACCCAGGGCCTGATTATCAACGGGGCACACTTCCACCAGTAAAAAAGAATAGAAATTTTTACCTTATTCATGACAGTAATTTTGCATGAATAGGGCGTTTTAATACGACGAAAATTTCTATTAAATTTTACTGGTGGAAGTGTGCCCCGTCGGTAATCAGGCCCTGCCCCCACCACCATATTTCCACTTTCCCCTCGCCCGCCATACAAAGCATAATTTTTTTTTTCTGTTCAATTTGTCACTTTATAGTAACAATAAATAATCAGACATCTAAATATCCAGAAATTCTACCCCCCCCCTCCCCATCACTTAAAATTTAAAACTTTTTAATTTTTTCAAAATTTTCTGTCGTATTTGTTGTTTTTCACTAAAAATAAACAATTAATCACCTAGTTTCAGAGCAGTTATCTTTACTCTGAGATTTCACACAACATGCTTCTGCACACAAAAGTTAAATTTATTTTAACTTATTTGCCCTGGTTGTTATTTTTCACTAACATTAAATAAATTCCTGTAAAAACAACGCTAAAATGCTTTATATCCTACCCCCACAGACACTGTTACTACCTAACAAACAAAGCTTTAAATTTCTTTAATTTCATGTCACAGCACGCAGCTAACCTTAAAAATGCTTTTATATTTTGAAATTATTCTGCCCTTTTACATTATTTTACTTCTTTTTCTTCTTTAAATTGTCCTATTTAATATTTTGTTGAAATAATAAATAAATAATCAAATCATAACGTGATGTAAAAGCAAAGGTGAATAAAGGGGAAATTTTTTTTTTTTCAATAGACATAATTTATTGTCACATATAATGAGTATTTTGTGAATATAATTTTTCAGATGAATAATACCAACAAAAAATATGCTTTATAATTTGTTGTAATTGTCCGTAAATTTTCCTATAATTTTGTGAAAAATTACCAAATTTCTCCCTAAGATTTTCCAAAGTCTTGCTCTGTATATATACGGAACTTTAATTCAAAATAAGCATTCAATTTCACATTCATTTTCTTGGCAATCTAACTATTTTTTTTTTCAAAGTCACTTTTATTCCTTAGAAGAATTTTTTTTTTACTTCTACACAGTATTATTGCTGTAAAAGAACATCTGATAATCAGGCAACAGCGAGTTACTGCATTGTGTATTCATTCTCATTCAACTTCTATTTAAACCCCCTTACTCTTTTCTGAAAACTACTATTATTTATCTTCCTGAATGAGAAGAACATTAAAATCAATGTCACTCTGGACACCCCTCACCCCTAGCCTCAGATTATCAGATTTAAGAAGCATACAGGGAGGAAGAGAGAGGGATTACTTCGTTCCTAACTCATCTGTAGTTCTTGTGTGTAACCCTTCACTGAGGCATGACATTGTCATGACAAAAATGTTTCTGAGGCATTTCATACAAACCTCACCAAAAATCCGTGTCCTACACAACACTATAATGCGCTAAGCGAGCTGGCCGCGATCGTGGTAAGTGGTACAACTAACAAAATCTCAGTTTAAATTTCATTTTGTATTACTTCCTGCCGCAGAAGACGGAAGTAATCATACAAATGTTACAAACAGCGTTCTCAGATGGATTTTACTTTTTTCCCTAGGTTACACAATAAAAATTCCCTAGATTTCCCTAGATTCTAAAGTCACGTGATATGGAAGAAATTCTGTATTTTGATTGGCTGTCACGCACTGAAGCACATGAACATTATATGAACATAGGTGGGTTATGTTATGACATGAAAAAAACAAAAACAAACATTTATTTTAAGATGACAAAATCTTATTATATAATTTTCAAATTATTGTTTAGAATATAAATTGATATTTATTTAAGGCAAGTAGCTTTAATTAAACATAATCTTAGCATTTGATTTTAGAGAAAATCGTTGAAATAACGAAGTAACTGACATTACAGCTCTGATTATTATTACAGTCAAACCTCGTTAACACGAAATCGTTTAACGCGAAATTTCGCTTAACACGAAATAATACTGAGGTCCCGTCAGATGAGTGAAAATTAATGTTAATTACTTCGTTTAGCACGAAATAGAATTTCGGAAAATCCCGCTTAAGGCGAAATTTTTTCTGCAGTAAAGTCAAAATATAATTCCTTACGCAATGTTTTCGATATTTCAAACTTACATGTCACATTCTCTTATTATAAATGGAATTTTCTCATGGTTTGAAAAAGATCGAATGTGGAAAAGGGTTTTAGAAAAGCGTGAAATACTGAATTCCTGACTATTTCTTACTTTTCTTTGATCTCTGATATGCGCAAGTGTCCCACATTAACCATATTAGTTATAGATCAGGCACAATGAAAGTTTGGGTGAAGGAATTTCTTCTTTGAAAGTGGTTGTTCCATTACTCGGCTGACTGTATTGACAGTAACATAAACCAGGTTTCCGAATTTCTCTATCTGTGAGTGAAAGAAGTGATTAACATAATTGAAACTCTGTTCGCAGTTGCTCTGTAGAATTCTGTGAAAGATGAGTCGAAAACAGCAAGCTGTATCTTTAGAAACCATAGGCATAAGATTTTAAATGAAGTCAGCGATAAAGTACTGAAAAAAACAGGAAATACTGTGAAGTATGGCATACCTACAATTCTTCTACAATTGGTTTTCTTTACAATTTTAATGAACCGTGAAAAGATTGAAGCAACTTATGGTGCAAGTCCATTCAAACCAGCAAGAAAACGAATGTTTAGAAAAAAGAATGATTGAAGATTGAAATTGCTCTCTTGCGGTGGATAAAAGAGGCAAGAAACCAGAACATTGTTTTAACTTTTGCAATTTTTCAAGAGAAAGCAATAGGTTTTTGCTGATGCTCTCAGTGAGAGCGATTTCATATCTTCTAAGGGATGACTGACAAGATTTAAAGAGCATCATAGAATTGTGTGCAAGAAGATATGTAGCCAAAAAACGAGAAATTCTTTCTTAGACAATGTTTTTTTCTGAGTACATTTGCATAGATGATGTGCTGACTTCAAATGTGGCGATAGGTAAAGAAATAATTTCTGAAAAAAAATAAATAAAAGATGACAACATTGAAGTGTCAGACGAGGATGAAGAAATTGACACAGAATGGGAAATTTTAGTGTCATTAAATGAATCTACCGCAGCATTAACAACTGTGCAACGTTTCCTTATGTAACAAGAGGATGCTGTCCGAGCTTTGGATAAATTAGATGAGGTCCATACGTTCCTAAAAGAAGTACTCTACAAAATTTCGGTCAAGAACGAGGTTTTGAAAGTCAATAACGGACTTTAAAAAAATTATTAGCAATTAAATAAATTTATTATTGCCTAAAAAATTGTGATTAATTTGTTAATGAAATTTTCTATTTCTTATTAATTTATGATTTTATGAGCAGGGATATAGTTGTAGGTTAATTTATTTAGTTTTTATATCTAACATAGATGGCGCCACTATTATGACGGTTAACACGAAATTTCGGATAACACGAAAAAAATTCGCAGTCCCTTCAATTTCGTGTTAACGAGGTTCGACTGTACTATAATTCTTATTATTTTATATTCATGCGCATATAATTTATATCAAATTACAATTCTAAATTCTTCTGTGAGTGATTAAACAAAAGGAAATATAAAAGTTGCTTGACAAGTATTCAAGTTTTATTACCACAAATTTCGGAAGTTTTAAGATAGATGATATTTCACTTAGAAAAAGCTGTCCTTATCATTCCATTATTATTTTGTATTTTCACACGGAGATATATTTTTACATTTCCCAAATTAATGCTTGAAATTACAAAATAATTTAGTAAAAATCGTTCACAAGTTTTTATCAAAATCAAATACACTAACTTTGATAAATTTTTTTTTTATTATTTGAAGGAGAAAGGGATTAAATAAACATATTTCACGATTGTACCATGTAAATATTGTTACTATGATTATTACAGTGACTTATCTGTATATTTTTCCATTCACTTTGAATGGAAATATACATATATAATCATTGCATTTGCTCTAAAGCATTCAGATCTTAGAAATAAGAGTTTCAATTAAAAATTTTGAGGTTTGGGACAAGCCTTGGTAATGAGAATTACAACTTTACAATTTTTTTAAATATTTAATTTATTATTATTTTCATATTTAAATTAGTGCACAATTTAGTGCTTGAAAAGTTTTTCCTTTTCCAAGTAAGGCAAAGAGTGCTTCAAAAGAGTACCGACAGTTGGCGTTTTGAACAATATTTCTAGAGAGAAAATGCCGTCATGAGACAGCAATCGCTTACAACGGAACATGCAACACATGCATCGAAAAATGCTATTAGATCCAAAATCATTCCAATGGTCATGTCTACCAATTGCATGTTTCTAGATATAACAAGTTGGAAATTGTACGTCGAATGTGACAAATGAGGTGCATTCGTACTATAACTAGTTATATAAATAATCAGATCTTAGTAATCTCTAATTCTGCGAAATGAATCTCTGAGGATTAATTTCCGTAATAAAATAAATATCTTGGTTGCTTGACGATTAAACCTCGGAAACTCCTATAACAGTGTTGAATTCAGACACTTTTCTCCGAAAGGGATTTCTGTGGCTCCGGGGTGAACATTTCAGAGTTCCGGGGGGAGGATTGCACTTTTTAACCTTAAAGGCATAAAATCTCAAATCTTCCGGGGGGGGGGATGTCCCCCCGGAAGATTTGAGAATTCAACACTGTCTTATAACAAGGAAGCACCGATTTTTAAAAAAATTAAAATTATTTAATAAATATCGTTATTAATGTCGTTTTAAGTTTTTATTTTATTTTTATAAAATTTGAAATGTTTCGACAAAATTCTGCAAATATAATATATCTTAAATTTCAAACCATTCGGTTGGGTAGTTTTTGCGCTGTTATATGCGGACAGACGGACAGACCAGATAACGACAATACGACAATTACGAACGCACCTAAAAATGAATACGTGTAAAAAAAAAGATAATCTGAAAAAAATATATTAATTTCATTTTGTTGTATTTTATGTTATTTGCCAGAAATGCCCGCTATTGTTTTGGTTAATACTTAAAAGGTGTAGAAAAAGATTTCTTTATAGGATCAAAATGTTTAATTTTTTAACTAATCTTTTTTGATCTGACATTTATATGTTTTACATATATAATACATAGTACTTTACTTCATTAGGAATGTAATTATAACGATTTCTCCCTATTCTCATAATACAGGGTTTTCTAACAAAAGGAATTCGGATGTCGGATGGATTGTTTCTTTATTTGTTTTTACTTGATAGAAGAAAGAAAAGCCAGCAGTAACCCCCGCCCCCCCACCCTCTTCCAAACGAACGACTTAAGGATCAGTTTCATTTTAAAAAAAAAGCTTCTATGAAATCCAGATGTTGAAATATCTGCAAATGATTTTTTCTGTTCTAATTGCCAAAATGATGACAAAATAATGGATGACAAAATAAATGGTGTCCGCATCTGAAATAATTAACAACTGTTGATCCAGGTGGTGATCGTTTACTAGTCATCTAGGAACCAACCGTGTTCTGAGAAAAGAAAGGGAAGTCGGACACCGCACCAGTTAAGACCATTAATTCATACCCCCCCTACCCCGTCCAGCTCCTCTGTTCACCAAAGAATTGCTCGAAAATAATTTCTCTCCACTGCTTTTACTTCCTCTTCAATATTCATTCATCACACACGTCACATCAATCACTTTCTCAAGTTCATTACCAGAAAAACACAAAGTCTGACAAAAATCTCCCTTTTCCCTAGATTTTAGGAAAATATTGTCAATCTTTTGAAAATTCCCTAGAAATAAGAAGGAATTCCCTAAGTCCCTAAATTGACCTGAATTTCCCTAGATCTAGGGATTTTCCCCTAGATCTGAGAGCGCTGGTTACAAAATTAACGAAAGTTTTGATGAAGCGAGTTAGAAATATTTATAACATGTCACTGTTAAGTATTTCTGACTTCAGTAAAATTAATTGATAATTCAAATGTTTGCAACTATAGAAATACGTGAATATATGAGAAAATTTAGTTTAGGCGTCTGAAGCATTCGCTTATATATAATTTTCTACTTAATATACATATATTTATATTTGAAGAATTAAATCATATTAAAATCATACAAAAGTAACAAAATAAATGCATAAATAAATGCCTTATTCCGAAATGTTACAAACAAAATCAGTCAGACATATGTGGCTGGATATTTAAAGAAAGAGATTCTGCAAAAAATTATTTTCAAGGTCTTTTAAAAATTATTATTACAATTTAGCATAGCAAAGAATATATCAACTAAAAATACTTCCTTTTTAATGTATTACCTATATTCAGTTTATTTAGGTCTAAACGCGTTGTTAGATGATGTTTCATTTCAATATAAGTTGTTCAAGTGCATAGCGGTTTTTATTTATGAGTATCACTATTTCTAACACCTATCTTCGCATTATATAAACACCTAAATCTGTAATTACATTTGAAATTTTAGATAGATTACATACTAAAACTAAAATAATCAGTAAAATAATTTATATTTTTAAATAGTCTCACGCAATTTTCTCTCTTGGATTTCATGTAGTGCCTTAAATACATGAATATATATATATTAAGACATTTTCGAAAGCACGTTTAAAGATTTTTAGCTCATATACTCCACAGATCGCCAAATATTTATTATTACATTTTTATAACTCTACAAAATATTTTTTTTCAAATTCACATTTATATTTAAACAAATGCGTAAAATAAAGGTGAAGTTTAACATCTATACAGTAAATGTTTACATAGTTCATTCAATGTAAAAATATAATTTTTATGCGTATTATTTGTCTTAAGAAAAGGAAGTTGTGGAAATTAAAAGTAACATTTATAGGCGTGGTTACGAATATTTTTAAGACATAGATTTACCCATGGAACTAGAAATGATTCCGTGCCGGAGTAATACCGAAAGTAACTTCTGATGTTCCTTCCAGTTAGTTCGTAGTTCCATGGATTTACCTTACTGATCACAAACGTGTTAATAGCAGCAGATAGCGTTTCTTAGAAAATTACATCAATATTCAGGGAAAAGCAGATTTTTAGACTCAAATAATAATATTATTTTCTTAATAAATTCCTACGTGGCAAAACATTCGTTTGCTCCAATTATCAGAACCTTACAATATAATAGACATGGGAGTAGCCTGTATATTTCTTTGGAGAGAAACGGAGCATATTAGATAGTGCAGCAAAATAAAAATAATAATAATAATTAAAAAAAAACAAAAAGAATAAAGGAAAGTAAGGTGAAAACGTATACCTTATAAATAATTGCTTTTTAAATCCAGAGTTTCCAACAGTATGTAGAGTAACTCTGCGTACGCTCTCTGTATTTATCCTTGTACCAAAATATCATTTTTAATATATAATTTATTAATCACATTTTTAATGATAAATGATTATTTATAAGAAGTCAAACCATCCGGTCGTACCCCATGGCCCATGTAGCACAAATAAATCGGCCAATGTCCTTCTAATATTGGCCAGTATCTCGAAAGTCGCTGAATGTCATACATCAAATTTACAACATTTGCTGATATTCATTGGAATAACTTAAAATCAGTTTTTAAATGAAATAATTTAAAAGAGTTGTCTGCAATGCTTATTACATTATAATACAAAAATAGTCTTTTAAAAGAATTAATAAGTTTTCCGTTTTAAAGAAACTTTATAATTTAATGCCTTATCTATATATCTGGTCACTCTTCAATATTATCTAATTACATGGTATACAGGAGTTTCCATCTCATATCAGAATTTCATCAAGAAAAATGCTATAGTTATAGCTCGGATGAAAGAAATTAGCGCTGCAGTTCACAGCCATGTCCAACATCTAAGAGTGAATTATGCCAGCCAGGAAAAAACTTTCCTTTCTGCGTTATATATAATAAGTTTATAAGGCTAATTTATGTGTTTTAATTTGTACTTAGTTCATCAGTTTTTCAAGGAATGTACAGTCGTGGAAAAAAAAAAACTGGACACCCCTAGCTAACTCTGCAACAAATTATAGTAGAAGGAAATGACTAGTACCAAACGATTGGAAATAAAGTCTACTTTTAAATGATGTATATAAAATTTGCTTAGGGGGCCATATACATATAAAAACACACCCAAACTTTGTTTTTTCAATAGCAAGACCCAAATTTGACAACATATTTGAAATCTGCAGTTCAAACTATGCCTAGATACCAAATTTCATTAAATTCCTACGATTAGTTTCTGAGAAATTAATTACTTTATAATGAGCATATTTAAGGGGCTGTATCCAAATTTAAGTTCTGTACTCGATTGTTGAAATGCTGCAGAATGTCACTTCTTTTAATGTATTATGTTTTACCGATATGACCATTTTACCTACTTAATAAGTTTCGGTTATTGTTATATGCGGTAAAATAATGTTAACAAGTGTTGAATTATCCGATTTTAATCCCTTGGGGACGAGCGAAACGTATACGTGACGCATAAGATGCTCAGAATCCTCGATTTTTCCCACCAGTTATTTTTTATTGTAAGTTTTGCCTTATTATATCTTAGCATTTCCACGATTCAATTAGACGAAAATTTCTGTTTTGAAAAACCGGTGCTAAATTATTAAAAATTCTGTAATAGACGCTCGTCACGAAGGGGTTAAAAACCATAAGATTATTTGTAATTAAAATAATTTTAGAATATGTAAATATATAACGAAATCTATCTAACGAAAACTTCTTCCAGCTTGCCACATGCCAATCATTTGACCTTTCGTTGCTTCAGTTAATTGTGGGGCCATTTTGTTTCAGCAAATACTCTACGCATATGCATTTATAAGAAACTTCACTTCAAACATATATACTGCAGAAAAAACAATATAGCTTTATTAGACTGGAAAAGAAGCTATAAATAAATTTACAGGTAACAAAAATGATTAAGTTTTTTCTAAGGTAGAACTGATCATATTTTTCAAAAATGAGTTTTATTAATTTAAAAATAAAAGCGAAACTACTTTCCATAAATGACGTAAACATACATCTCATGCAAATACATTTTACGTAATTTTAATGAAAAATTTTAAAGCAGACATTGAAAAAGTAAAAGAAATATATATATATATATATATATATTTATTTATATTAATTTATATATATACTAATAAAGGCTGGGGTTCTGGTGCCTCGCTATCTTATATCTTACAACAATCACAGGTCGTTGTCAGGTTTGTTGTGCTCCCGCGATCATTCACTTACGCTTCAGTTTAAGCTAGCTTTCAATTTAACGTAAGAACGCGAAGCATTGAAATACGGTTTACGCATTGTTTGTATTGTAAGACAGACTTAATCTCTAAGTTTTTCAAGTCACTATAATCCCAGCCTATGAGTATAATATTTTCTCAAACAGGGATGAGAGCGCTCCGACCCGAATATCGATTCTTACCACTAAATTTTAATAGTATTCTCCAACGTAATGAATTTCAGAAATTTTGTCCTTGAATAAGGTAACAAATACTATTCAAATTTAGTGGTGTCAATCGGGATTTCGAGACGGAGCGCTCCCATCCCTGTTCAAACTATGCTTTAATGCACATCATAGACGGCCCCTTAAAGCAGCATAATTTGAAAACTACTTGGAAGAAAAATTTGAAATTTTGAATACACATAAAGCAGGACATAATAAATATAAATCCATCAAAAAAATTGTAGGTTACAATTCATAATTTTTTCGAATATTACTTTCATAATTCATATTATAAAATTTTAAAAATTACAAATTTAACGTAGTTATGTTTGGGTTTTTGAGTTTTATAACCAAACAAAACGTTAGCACATTAGGATTTTAATTTCAGGAGATATTAATAAAAATATGAAAATGTAATTTAACATTAGAAGCTCTAAAATTTGAATGTTTATAACTCGAAAACTTATCATCCGAATGTATTCTCCAACTCTCTCTTCCTCTAATCATGTATTCTCCAACGTAATGAATTTCAGGAATTTTGTCCTTGAATAAGGTAACAAATACTATTCAAATTTAGTGGTGTCATTCGGGATTTCGAGACGGAGCGCTCCCATCCCTGTTCAAACTATGCTTTAATGCACATCATAGACGGCCCCTTAAAGCAGCATAATTTGAAAACTACTTGGAAGAAAAATTTGAAATTTTGAATACACATAAAGCAGGACATAATAAATATAAATCCATCAAAAAAATTGTAGGTTACAATTCATAATTTTTTCGAATATTAATTTCATAATTCATAATTCATATTATAAAATTTTAAAAATTACAAATTTAACGTAGTTATGTTTGGGTTTTTGAGTTTTATAACCAAACAAAACATTAGCACATTAGGATTTTAATTTCAGGAGATATTAATAAAAATATGAAAATGTAATTTAACATTAGAAGCTCTAAAATTTGAATGTTTATAACTCGAAAACTTATCATCCGAATGTATTCTCCAACTCTCTCTTCCTCTAATCATGTATTCTCCAACGTAATGAATTTCAGAAATTTTGTCCTTGAATAAGGTAACAAATACTATTCAAATTTAGTGGTGTCAATCGGGATTTCGAGACGGAGCGCTCCCATCCGTGTTCAAACTATGCTTTAATGCACATCATAGACGGCCCCTTAAAGCAGCATAATTTGAAAACTACTTGGAAGAAAAATTTGAAATTTTGAATACACATAAAGCAGGACATAATAAATATAAATCCATCAAAAAAATTGTAGGTTACAATTCATAATTTTTTCGAATATTAATTTCATAATTCATAATTCATATTATAAAATTTTAAAAATTACAAATTTAACGTAGTTATGTTTGGGTTTTTGAGTTTTATAACCAAACAAAACGTTAGCACATTAGGATTTTAATTTCAGGAGATATTAATAAAAATATGAAAATGTAATTTAACATTAGAAGCTCTAAAATTTGAATGTTTATAACTCGAAAACTTATCATCCGAATGTATTCTCCAACTCTCTCTTCCTCTAATCATGTATTCTCCAACGTAATGAATTTCAGAAATTTTGTCCTTGAATAAGGTAACAAATACTATTCAAATTTAGTGGTGTCAATCGGGATTTCGAGACGGAGCGCTCCCATCCCTGTTCAAACTATGCTTTAATGCACATCATAGACGGCCCCTTAAAGCAGCATAATTTGAAAACTACTTGGAAGAAAAATTTGAAATTTTGAATACACATAAAGCAGGACATAATAAATATAAATCCATCAAAAAAATTGTAGGTTACAATTCATAATTTTTTCGAATATTAATTTCATAATTCATATTATAAAATTTTAAAAATTACAAATTTAACGTAGTTATGTTTGGGTTTTTGAGTTTTATAACCAAACAAAACGTTAGCACATTAGGATTTTAATTTCAGGAGATATTAATAAAAATATGAAAATGTAATTTAACATTAGAAGCTCTAAAATTTGAATGTTTATAACTCGAAAACTTATCATCCGAATGACTTAATATTTTGTATCTAGGCATAGTTTGAACCGAAGATTAAAAATATCATGTCAAAAGTGGGTGTTGCCATTGAAAAAAATAAAGTTTAGGCTGGTTTTAATATGTAGATGGCCCCTTAAGCAAATTTTAGATACATAATTTAAAAGTAGACTTTATTTCAAATCGTTTGGTACCAGTCACTTCATTCTACTATAATTTGTTGCAGAGTTAGTGGGGGGTGTCCAGTTTTTTTTTTCCACGACTGTACATATATTTGTGACTTAAAATTGATAAAAAATACACATTTAATTTCTTACAAAGCAATATTCAAAATAACAGGGTTGTTAAAAACAATCTTTACAATTTTGTTCAAATGGAACACGTGATTTTTAAAATAGCAAGCTTTAAAATTTCTTACTAGCTAAAATTTTCTTTACAATAGTTCCAGAAAACATAATGATACAATTGACATTTGAATAATTTTTTCATAAAGAAACTTAAAAAAACAGGCCGATTGTGATTTGAACAGATGAAAGGGCATGAGTGAACTATATGATAATTATATCAAACATTTTTCTATTACAAATATTAACTAAGAAATTTTTATAAACATGTGTTTCCTTGCTCGAATAGATTTATTGTTCCACCATAAATGCTGCCCACGTATAAAGTCAGACATGCGCAATATTTCAGTCAATGGCTTGTTGTCAACGGGTCATAGGTCGCTTGCTGCATATTGGCATGAACTGCAGTCATACTAAGTTGATGAATTGAATTTCTTGTTCTATACAGATTAAATTAAGTTAATGAATTAATTTTCTAAAAAGAAGTAATGCAAAATTTAGATTATTTTTAAAAATATATACCTAATTATTATTGTTTTAAAATCCAAATGTAAAGGTATATTGCTTTTTTTATGTAACATACACTTAGTTGATTATTTATCCAAATTAATTGAATAAAATGATGCCTTTTTTTTTACATAAAGAATTATTTATTTTCTCTATAAAATTATTAAAAACTTATGGATGGCTATGAGAATGGTTTTGAATAAATTGTACCATTTTCTTTAAAAATCTTTTACATGTTCAAGTAAGGTTTAGCTAAAATTATTGAAAGATAAATAATTGATAGCTAAAATTATTAATATACTTTTTTTCTCCCCCTTTCTCTTTTATTAAGTATAAATTGAGAATCTTATTATGAAATATAAGGTCCTCAGGTTTTTAAAAAATTAAAATTCGCCTGTTTCTGAGCAAGGTGCAAAAATTATTCATTAAATTCTTTAAAAATAAAAATAGATACAATAATATGTTCATTCTGTGACTACCCTTAAAATTTAAAAATATATTCCATTTCTAAATAATATTTAATTATGAAAATTGTTTAAAATATTTATTTATATGTATTTTTTAATATTACTGTCTTTTGATGAAATATTAGTAATAAAATTATCTATAAGCAAATTTAAGGATTTTTAGAAAAAAATCCAAAATAGAACCTATTCTTTTGGTGAAAATGAATATGTAAAAAAAAACATAAAAAGAAGGAAAAGAAATTTATACTTTTTAAAATAAATATCTTTTAAAATATTCTATTTTATATTAGTTCTTTCGAAAACTCTCAAATTTTAATTATATATTAATATTCTTAAATTTCCCATAAAATTTCAGTTTATTTTTGTGCAGTCGGAAATCAATATCGTTTTCCCGAAAAAGAACTAGATGGCGCTACATCCTTGAAATCGCCAAGCTGGCGAACAAAAAAATTCAAGAAAAATAAAATCTATTAAGTTTGGCCATTTTTCATGTTTACGAGGAAATTAAATCCTTTCTTGAATGATTTGTACAATTAATAGCAGAACAACTACCTATAATTAAACCTTTAAAGTTAAAAATAGATATATACTAATTCAACGCCATTGAAACACATTACATGAACTGGTCCAGCAAGATTGAAAATGCTTGACGAGGCAGCCTCAATATTTAGTAGGTCTAGTTTAAACCAGGTAAAAATAACAGTTTTTTTTTTTTGTTTTTCAAAAAGAGCAGAAACGTCCAATAGTAAACAACAACATTGTATCCAAACCATATTATCAAAAGTTATACAAAATAATTATTATCTAATCTACAAGTTTTATACAGTTACAATATAGGGGCGATGGGGGATGAATGGGACAATTTCACAAAAATATTTATTTTGAATATTTTATATAAGTTATTATCAATATTATATATCACATGTCAAACTTTAAGTGTTTGACTACATCTTATGCACAATATTTGTTCAAGATTATTATTATACAGATATATAAATTAAATTTAAAAAAAAAAGTTCGTCTATGTCCCAATCATCCCCTCAGCAAGGATGAATGGGACACAAACATTTTCCTCCCCGTATTCAGTGTTAAGGACTAAAAGCTGACAAAAATGCCGCCTTGGCAAAAGCTGAGAGATTATAAATTGTAATATGATCTCCAGGATTATTTGTTAGTCAATGATCTTGGCCTCATCTCAGCTTTGCCATGAAAGGCCCATAAACGATGGCTACAAAGAGGATGAAATGTTAAAAGAATAATTACCATAAAGTATTAATTTATCAACCTATATAATATTATTTAGTTAATAAAAATTTTTTCAGTATCCTCTAGGGACGAATGAAGCAGTCCCATTCATCCCCATGATGCATATATTCAATTGTCAGCTATTTTGTCTCAGAAATTATTTTGTCACAATGGTTAATATGCATTCATTCTAATTACCAATATTGAGCCATTAAATAAAAAACTACAACATATTTTAATTGTCTATATTGCATAAGATATTTAAGTAACTTCAAATGTAAAAAAATGTACTTTTAAGCAGAGTTTTCAGGAAATGCAAATTTGAAGAAAACTGAAAACAGCCATGTGCTCTTGCTTTTGGTTCTGAAGCACACTATGGTAGTGAAATCTATGAGGATAGGAAGCAACTAAAAAAAATGTTTATTGCCTGAAATATTGAGAGCGTCCCATCCATCCCTTGTCCCATTCATCCCCCATCTCCCCTATATTATATTATATTATATGTAACCAAATCTCAGTTTAAACTTTTACCACTTGCCGTCTATGAAGACGCTAGTGATATTTCATGATTATTTAAATGTAACAATTCTTCTAACAATAGTTTCGAGTCAGAATATAATATAAAAATGTTTCGTTAAGTATTTCTGACGTGAGTAGAACTAATTAATACAAATGTTTATAAATACGGAAATTTTCTGAAATATATCTGAAATTTATGTTTAAAATATAAGAACCACCAAAATGTATTTTAGAATTAAAGCACAATAAAATCGGTCCACAATATAAAAATAAATATATAAAGAAAACATCTTTTATGTTTTTTTCTGAATGAGTTCAAACAAAATTAGTTAGACATATGTTGCTGAATATTTAAAGAAGTGATACGCAAAAAAAAAAAAAAAAAAAAAAAAAAAAAAAAAAAATATATATATATATATATATATATATATATATATATTCGAGAATTTTTAATAATTATTATTACATTTTAGTATAGAAAGAAACACAGCAATTTAAAAAATTTCTTATTAAAAATATTATCGCTTTAAAATTATTTTGTTAACATGTTTATGTTGTTCGATGAAGTTTTCTTTAAATAAAACTTAATTTATTCATGTGCGCAGAGGTCCTACTTCAAATTATCTTTACTTTATCTAATCACAGAATTATGAAATTAATTAAAAAAATTTAGATTACAGAATAAAAATAAAATCATTACTAGAGTATCTTTTTTTTTCATTTTTACATTGTATTCCTGAATTTTTCTCTCTTGGATTTTATTTAGTGTCTTAAATGTAAGATAATAACAAAATTAAGACGATCGCTCAAAAAAAAAAAAAATTAAGATAATCTCGAATGCATATTTTTGATCTATTTATATAATATGCATGTGAGGTGGCGATTCCGGGTCGTACACATCCTAGAGAAAAGGCAAACGTACCGAGGCCATGTTAGGCGTAAGTATTCCGATGCCGTAAGTATGCCGATTGTTCAACTTACGGAAATATACACGTACTCTGTTTTGAATCACGTATATTCTTCATTATTTTCTCTAAAACCGTCAAAAACTATTCAATTACTAGTATATAATCCCGTCAAAAATGACGGAATGTCGATCTGTATTTCTTTTTCTTCTAATTTTTTTTTCAGACCATTGTGTTTCAGTATGTAATCACTAAAATATTGTTACTTCGGTGGCGGGTGCACCCCCCCCCCCCCTCTTCCCGAAATTAGAAACAATCATTTTTCTCTCAAATTTTAGTTTAAAATTAATTTATATTACGATTCGTTAGAAACAAAAAATAGTTATATATTTATTTCATCAAGGGTGATTCTGTTCCGAATTTTCCTAAAAATTTAAGGTATCGGTTTCGAAAATTTTAGTCTTCAGTCCAAAAATTCGAACATAAAAAATATCTCGAATTTTGAACGATCGTCGCCGAAAAAAAAAAAAAACAATTATGTCTATCGTTCGCAGAAAAAATAGACAATTTCTTCAAAGAATTGCGGAAACAACGTGAATTTCGTCAAAGGATCGAAAAAAACGCAAATTTCGTCGCAGAATTGCGAAAAAACGCTAATTTTGTTAACAAATCGCAGAAAATACGCGAATTCCGACAAAGACTTGCGAAGAAAACGCAAATTTCTTCCAAGGACTCCGGAAAAATGTAAAATTTCTCCAAGGGATCACAAAAAAAAAAAAAAAAAAAAAAAAAAAAACACAAATTTGGTTAAAAGATCGGGAAAAAAAACACGAATTTCGTCAAATTATTGCGAAAAAACATGAATTTCTCCAAAGGATCGCGAAAAAAAAAACGCAAATTTCTTCAAAGCACTGCAAAAAAATTTCTAATTTCGTTAAGAAATCGCGAAAAAAGTGGAATTTCGTCAAAGGATCGAAGGAAAAAAAACACAAATATCGTCGAAAGATCACAGATAAAATGCAGATTCCGTGAAAGGAATGCGAAAAAAAAAAAAAAAAAAAAAAAAAAAAAAAAGAACCGCTAATTTTGTCAAAGAATCTCAGAAAAAAAATCGAATTTTGTCAAAGGATCGTAAATAAAAAATAAATTTCGTCAAAGAATAGCAAAAAACACAAATTTCCTCAAAGAATCGCAGAAAATGCACATTTCTTCAAAGGATCGCAAAAAGAAAACGCAAATTTCTTTAAAGGACCATGAAAAATTTCGTCAAAGTATCGTAGAAGAAAAACGCAAATTTTGTCAAAGAATAGCAGAAAAAATGCAAATTTTGTCAAAGAATCACGAAAAAAAAGCATGAATTTTGTCAAATAATCGTGAACTTTGGGAGGACCCAAAATCCGGAAAATTCCAAAACTCGGAAAGCCTTTGGTCCAAAGGATTTCGCATAATAGGTACTACTGTATTTAAGCTGGAAGCAAAATTTCAAAATACGCCAGTAGATGGCGCCAATGTACTGAATTGATCACTCAAATCCTCCGTACGAAAGAATTCACCGCTATTTCTGAAAAGAAAAGAGCTGACAGAAAAAAATATATACAGAAATGTTTATATACGTGTTTTATATGAAATAGTTTTTGAAGGTTTTAAACAAAATTAAAATATTTAAAAGGTCTAATATGCTTTTACAAATATTTTAACAGCAGAATCGGATGAAGCATAGCTTTTTCATTAAGCCTAACATGGCGTTTAACTATGGTCGTTTCGCAGATCAGAGTGGTTGAGCCCGGAGCCGTCACAGACACTTTCTTGCTTTCGGATTTTATTATAAGTAAGATAATGTTTTAAGTTCTAAATTAAAAAGAAAGGAAAAGCTTATGAACCATGCTATGTGTCTCATGTGCCTCACTGTCTCTCCCGGTGCCGAACAGGTGCCGAACAGTAGAGGTCTGCACGGGCCGAAATTTCCAGGCCCGGGCCCGGCCCGACCCATACAAAAAATAATTTGGCCCGTCCCGGCCCGATACAAAAATTAAAAGTTCGGCCCGAGCCCGGCCCGGCCCGAACAAAAAAAATATTGGCCCGGAACGGCCCGAACAAAAAAAAAATTGGCCCGGCACGGCCCGATTTAAAAGTTAAAAGTTCGACACGAGCCCGGCCCGGCCCGGAAAAAAGTTAAAATCTCGGCCCGAGCCCGGCCCGGCCCGAGTGAATTTCTACAAAACATAATTTTTACGTCGATTTGGTTAAAAATTTGCCTCGTAGGAGGAGATCTAACCAAAAATTCCTATCTTAGCCTTTTTTTTTTCATGTTTATAATCTTCATTTTTATAGAGGTGCCGCAAGCTGGAATATTTATTTTTTAAATAAATCTCTATTTGTTGTATGTATGTGTTTAAGTTATCATCAATATTGTTAATCCATATTCCATTTATTGAAGTGTTAAAAATCAGAAAAATGCTATACAGTAAAATCTTCTAAGATGGAATTGCATAGGGAAGAAAAAAAATGAGTTATAGACAATTTGCCTTCTTAGCAGGTGTAAATGTATTATATATTCTTTTCTTAAATATTAGTATATTCATTTTTAATGGATCAACACATTTTTCAATTTAAGACAGGATTCCATCATAAGCAGGTTCTTTTTCACACGTTTTACTATATTTTAATTTAGCCATATTTTAAAAAGTGTATAAATCTACTATTCTTTAAAAAGAATAAATTTTAATGTTTAGTTATAAGATAATGGCGATTTAAAAATGTATGCATGTTTTGAAAAGATTTTTATGCCAGATCTTATTTTACACCAGGACTAAAAATTTTGAGGCGTGAAGACTAGGAAGAATGAAACCAGTCCCGCCTCTGTACGGAAAAAATAATTTAAGGCACGGCCTTATCCTTCAGGAAAAAAGTAAGGCCCGGCTGACCCGTAAAGAGTAATTACTAGGCTCGGCCCGGCCCGAGCCTTCAGAAAAAAATATGGCCCGGGCCCGGCCCGGTCCGAGTGCCGTGAAGAAAAATAGGCCCGAGCCCGGCCCGCGGTCCGGGCCGAGTACGGGCTTTAGGCCTTGGCCCGGCCCGTGCAGATCTCTACCGAACAGGTTGAGGCGGTTTCATGGGCTACCTAGTTGCGATCAACTTTACGCCCAGGCGATTTGACGTAAACTGTATTTTAAAGTGAGCCAGTGAAAAAAGTTTAAAGATTACATCTGCAATTAAAATAAATAAATAAAAGTAGAAAGGATTTAAGGAAAGAGTCAAAAATTTTGAAAAGTAAGAATAGCTGCAGTAGAATAACTGCTGTTAAAGAGTTTAAAAATAGGGTTCGGACAAGTTCGAAAAAATAAAGCAAAATGCCTAGGAAAAGGGGGCAAAGCAACAAATAAAAAAAAGACACTTTTCAGTGACCATACAAAGTAAAATAATTTAGAATTTTGTATAACATTTAAAAAAAATTTTTTTTTTTCAAAAAAGGTAGAGAAAAAATTGAGATATTAAGAATGACAGCCCAGAGGGCGCCGATTAGTCGGTGAGGTTAAAATCGTTAGCGAATATTTCAAGCTCATTGATGATAACAGTCATCTTATCAATTGGGTTTTTGCAATTTTTGATTTTCTGAGCGATTTTTTGAATGCTTTTGAGGAGTTTGGAAAGTTTAAGGATTTCTTTCAAGTCGTTGAAGGTTTGGAATATTTCATTTATGGGGTTCGGGTTAAGGGTGGGGTATTTTGAGAAGTGCTCTCAGGGTTAGTGGAATCAGAGGGTTCCTGTATAGCGTCGTCAGTGACTTTTTGGGAGTTACTATTATTAGCCGTAACAGTATAGTTAAAGTTTTTGAGAATTTCAACAAAGTCGGAATTTTCATTGGGAATTTTATTTTTAGTAGTATGATTTTTAGCCTTGTTCTTGGTATTTTGGGGTTTTTTCGGGCAGCCCCTGTACGAGGCAGGGTGCGTGCCACTGCAGTTCGCGCATTTAGGAGTAATTTTGCCCTTGTATGGGCAGTCAGTACAAAGGTGAATTTTGGAGCATTTAACGCATTTTGGGGTGAAATTACACGTTTCAGATGCGTGACCGTAACTTTGGCAACGATAACACTGTTTAACGTTGCTGAAGTTGCGATATTTTTCGATTGTGATGCTAATGTCACATAATTCCTTGATTTGAAAAATCAAGTCAAAGTCGTTGTGTGGGAGAACGTTGACCACATAGAGGGGCATTGCTAGCCCCGTTTTTCTGCTTTTCATCATAGCGGCACGAGTAGCTTGGAAGCCGCGATTTTTCAAGTCGTTAATGATAAGTTGGGGGTCGGTATTGGGGGGGATGCCGCGAACACAAAGTTCTTTGGGTCGCATTTCCTTAGGGGAAATAGTAGTATGTTTTAAGTTTTTGCTAGAAAGGTATCGCTGAATTTTCCTAAATTGGTTATCGGTTTTAGGCTGGATTTTTAGGAGATCCTTGTTAAGACTCACTTTAGGAGCGTTGTCAGCATCGAGATTTTTTAAGTCCTGAGTGATTTTATGCCACTCGTTGTCTAAAATTTCGATATATATGGGATAAACGATTTCTTTAGTTGAATTAGTATCGTCACCTTCCATTTCAGAATTTTGGCTGTCAGTTTGAATTTCAAGATTTTGAGAGCTATCGATATTCGCTTCCGATGGTAAATCAGAGTATTTATTTTGAAGCGGAATTGAATTATCCGTTTCAGAGATTTTCCTTTTGCGGATAGTTTTTTTTCGGGAAAGAAAAAACAGTATTAGACTGAGTTTTAAGAGAAAGACTCTTAATCTTATTGATTTTAACCGACAATTCGTCTTGGGTAGTACAATTTAGAAATTTAGTATAGCCGGAGGTAAAAGGTAGAAAGGGATCTGGCTCACTTAACATAGTCGTGGCGAATTGACAAAGTTTAGTTACCTCGTCCTTAAAGCAACTGTCAGTCTGGTAGTCAGGCCTTTGTAGAGTTTGTCTGATGTAGTTGTTTATACAGTGAAACATATCACGCAAGACTTCGTTGGCAGGCTCGTCAATCGTGGGATATTCGTTGAAGGTACCGAGGAAATCCGGCGGCTCAATGCCATCGACAATCCTGGGAATATTGTCATCCATGTCAATATCGAAGGAGATCTGTTTCTTGTCCATGATCAGGCTAGGAGTAATACCGCAGGCAGTTCGTCATAAAGTCCTGAAAAGGACACCTACACTGCTCAGGGTATTATGCCGTTGAAGGTCGGAGCTAACCGGGAGAACGTGTACGCAAGTACGAAGCGCTTCCCCCTACGTCTTCACTCTCTGAAGTCAACCTCCTGATGTGTGTGTTCGTGTTGTCTCTCCCGGGACAGCGTAATTGTCTATGCGAATCCTGTGTTATAGGAAATTCTCATTGCGGTCAATGGGAGTTTGGTCCATTGCTCCCATCTGCAATTGCAGGCCTAGTACAATGATTCATCGACAGTCTAGGATTGCAATATCGCTAATACACACACACACATATATATAATATAAACTATTATATATAATATATATATACCTATAATACACACACACATAGATATAATTCCTTTGAAATCAAAAGACAAGTTCTTGTTACTAAATCTGACTAAATATCTAATTTACAGATGGCATGTAATTAATTGATACATAGGATACCTAACTTAAATTTGAAAAGCTAACAGATTCGAACAATAAAAATACTGAAACTCCAATTTAGAGAAGGGGTATAGTAATATTTCACACATTTGTCACAGGAGAATTAAAAAACACCATAACGGATTAAACCCACTGTGAAAAAAAAAAAAATATATATATATACATCATAGAGTGTGTATATCTGTATGTGTGTGCGTGAGTATATATATATGTATAAACACATTCTGTTAAATACTTCTGTGTTGAGTAGAATTAATAATAACGTTGTTTAATTCTAATGCAGGTAGAGAAGAACTAAATACAGAAAACTTATATGTGAAATGGATCTTTAAAATATTAGATATGCATCTGAAATATACATGCATACGCATATATATTATTTTCTATTCTGTAATACCCTTTTAAGAATTTAATAACATTAGAATCATTCATTGATAACCAAATAAATATATGCATATATATATATATATATACACAGGGTGATTATAATTAAAGTCCCACTTTCAAAATGCTGTAAAAAAGGAACCACTGGTCAGAATGACTTCAAATTTGAAATGAATATACTGGAAGAAGAAGGAAACGGTATGGAAAAAGAAAGAAAAAGTTCTAAAGTGTATCAATAGATGGCGCTGTAAGCGGCCTAACGAAAGTGGATTCTGCTACAACCATTGACTACAAATATAAATGGACAGCGGACTCCTTTCTTCTCTTCCGAGAGACTTGAAGAAAATATCTTTCACCTTTCATCGACAAAAAATGCGGCGAAAGGGTGCCGCTTTCTGGCGGTAATCCATTTCTTGGCAACTTTTTGTTTCCGTTCCCGTAATAAAAGAAACAGGTCTAAAAAGGGTCAGTGACAGTTTGACGGGAAAAAAACCTGTTTGGCATAATATTCTCCTACCAGCACCTGGTGGTGGGGAAGGACATGTTTTCTTCAATGGTTGCTAATCCGCTGTCCATTTATATTAGAAGTCAATGGCTACAACTGGCATTTTTAATCGAAATACGACGGCTTTGACATGAGTTACACAGTAAACCAACCGTATTGTTCAATGTGAATGAGTGTTTCGGCTATTTGACCGAAAAAATGACTTCCAAATCAGCCAACCGTTGCGGTACTGTTAGTGGAAAGCCCATCCCCCACGTCAAGGTCGTACCCTTACCACATTGAATGGGAAAAATCGTTTTTTAATTGTCCTTTGGCCAAAAATCACATAAAAACCACATAATAATTCGGTTTTTAATTACACATGAGGGTCTTTTAATTTGCATAGTTCAAATTGGAAGTCATTCTGATCAGTGGTTCCTTTTTTACAGCATTTTGAATGTGGGACTTTAATTATAATCACCCTGTATATATAAACAAAAACAAAACAAAAAACGCCTTTTATTGCTTTATTTTTAATGAGTTTAAGCAAAATCAATCAGACATATGTGGCTGAATATTTAACGTGAATGGTCAACATATGTGGCTGAATATTTAAAGAGGGGTATATAGATAAATATCTTTTGAAGGTCTGTTAACAATTATTGTAACATTTTAGTGTACTATCTAAAAATAGTTTTATAACAACATAGCACAAACTTTTTATTTCTTATTAAAAATTTCTTCCATATAAAAATTCTTTGTATTCAGTTCCAAATGCAGTTAGATGAAGTTTTATTTCAACATAGCTTATTTAGGTGCGTAGTGGTGCTTATTTTTTAGCACCATTATTTCTCAAAGTAACCTTTTATCTGATCACAGAAGTCAGGAGTTAACTTTTGAAATTTTAGATTACATACGGAAACTAAAATTATTATTAAAATATTTTGTTCATATTTTACATTGTACTCTCCCAAATTTCTGCCTTGGATTTATTTTAACGTCTTATAAAAAACAAAAAACAAATTAAGACATTCGTGAAAGCATGTTTTTAGATTTTTAAGTGATATTCTCTACATGTGGGCTTATATTTAGTTGAATGCGTAAAACAATGGTAAAATTTATAATCTATACACTAAACGTACTATACATAGATCATTCATTGTAAAAAATATTATTTTTATGCGTATTTTTTTTATAAAATAAAGCAACATGCGTAACTGAAAAATAATATTTATGGGCGTGGCTACAAATATTTTATAGGCTTAGTTTTATCTTACTGTTCTCGAATGTGTTAAAAGTATTAGTCAGCGTCTGGGAAGGACATTGATATTCTGAGCTAAAAATTTTTGAAACCCAAAGAATATAATAATAATAATAATAATAATAATAATAATAATAATAATAATAAAAGGCTGAACCCTAACCAAACGAGATACTTGGCTGCATTGAATTTGGAGAGGCGATAAATCACTTCTTGCAATACCTCATTCCGTACCTTGCAATACTTCATTCCGTACACTGTGGCTACGCCTACTTTAATTTAATTGTTTTTATCGGATCGTTGGGTTTCTTGTTTTTCGGATAGTTGGGCTTCTTGAAATAGCTGTTTGTTGAGTTAAGATGGTTTTTATTTTGCTGTTTGTGATGAAGCTTAAGGGTGAATTCCTTTTGACGTGCACGACGTGTTGTGTTTTTCGGGGACTTTTTTGTATATTTTGAAATATCCCTTTATACGTTGTTTCTTTTAAGAGTGGACAAAATATGAGAAATAAAAGTAAGTGGATTTTTATTTATTTTATTCGATAAGTATTGTGTTTCGTCAACACCCCTAGATAAGGAAGAAAGCCTAGATACGTAATTATGACGTCATCCAAGCAGGGAACTCTGACAACATATGAGGGAAATGTCAGATCAGTCGAATTAAAATTTAGTTACATATTTTTTCACTTCTGATTAAATTAATTTCATTAAATTACTTGATTATATATACATTATTTAATTCAATTATTTGATTATTAAATATATATATATATATTTTACATATTTACATGGCAGTTTAATCAAAGTTATAACTATTAGAGGATTAAATTAATTATTATTGGGACAAAAACTCACAGATGAAAACAAATACAAACATATTAAAAGACTGAAATAAATAAATACGTAAACGGTAACAAAATATGGAAGATAAAAATATTTTTTTTAAAACCAAAACTACCTACATATTTTTTAATTAAAGAAAGGAACGAAAACATATTATAAATTATTTACTTTTGCTTATTTTAAATGTGCTGTAGAATGTACACAAATACACACACACACACACACACACACATATATGAACACAAGTTTGCATTTGTTTTATATTTTTTAATTAAATATTTATTGTTTGAAAGTAAGACAACTGCATTAAAAAAAGCATGACATATATCTCCAGCTAAAAATACGTTTATGAAATAAGAACAAGAATGTAGAACAACATTTAGTTTTTATTAATGAGTAACAAATATTACGATCAACAGAAACATTGCAAAGCTCTTATTACAAAACTGTTATATATCAAAGCTAATTTTCAGTCCGAATTCAAATATATTTTGGTACATAATTGATATACATTATTTTTTAACTCAGTTCCAAACGGATTTATATTTATCTACCGAATGACTTATAGTATTAAAAAAAGTGGCTTACCTTTTCCGAATAGGTGATTCAAAACAATTTTTAAATATTGAAGTTTACTAATAATTTATGGCCAATTTCTACAGCTGCTACAGAAAAACTTCATTTTGCTTTTCAATTTTAATTTATGCTGTAACCCTATATTTAACATGTTGCACTCGAATTATTTTTAAAAGTCTTGTATATGTAGAAAAAAATAATTTCCACGTGCAGCATCATTGCATAGATAGCTATAGCAGTGATTATTATTTGTCCGTGAGATATTTTTTGCCGATAATATCAGAATTTTTGCAGCACTTCGATAATTTTCTTGACACAGTGGGATTTAGCAAGAGTACACCTTATTTGGTGTACAGATATTTCGTATTCAAACAGGATAAGCATCAGTAATAATTAATAACTACACCAACCAACGAAACCAAAACATATACGCTCTTCGAACATGCACTGTTTGTTTTACCTGCTTCTTGTGACGTAGCGTGACGTCAAAACAAAGCGTGTCCGGGCTTTCTCCATTATCTAGGGGGTGTTGGTTTCGTGCATTCTAGCGATTTGTGGGAAAAATTTGTGCATTTATAAGATTGCGAATAATATATTTTTAATGTACTGGGATAGATGATTAAGACCGGAGTTATTGACGAATTTGTGCATTTTTAAGATTGTGAATAAAGAAATATTAACGTATTGGGCAAGAAGATTAAAACCTGAAATATTAATGAATTTGTGTAAGTTTAAGATTGCGAATAAAGAAATTTTAATGAATGTTTATGAATGATGTTTATGATTAATGAATGTTAATGAAATTTTAATGTGTTAGTACAGCGGTTCCCAACCTGGGGTAAGTGGTGGAACAGTTGGGGGTACTTGAAAATTAGATTGGTAATGGTGGGTAAAACAAAACTCTAAAATTTTCGTTTACAAAAAAAGACTTGTGTAAAAGTCTATTTGCGTAAGAGGAAGGAAAATGCCTAAACTTAGAAATTAGTTGATAATATATCCATTATCTCCGCCCACTCCTAATAACATCTTGCGATTTCGCATGTGACCCTCCTTTTATTTTGTTGTTCTTTTCTTTCTAGTATTCCCAGAAACACCTAGAAAAAAACCTAAATCGTATCGGGGCTTCTGGTTACGACGATTTCATTTTTAACACATTTGAAAGCTGGTCATCATTTTAGTTTTCGACTTGTCTGCATTAGCATAAACGCATTAACGTGTATTAATGGGTGTAGCTTCATCCCGTTTCTGTGAGTGCATAATTTGTAATACTTAGCTAATATTTAATGTTTTGAGTGACTTTATACTGACATTGTGCTGTGGATCAAAATAGACAGATGGTTGAAAATAAAAATTGTGAAGAGAACTGCATCTAACATTGGTAACAAGCATAAGAACATTACTAATGAACGCAAACAAAAATATTGGGAACGGGTTTATGTGAGAAGAGGTACGCCTAAATGTGAAGTCTAAGCAAGGGGCACGTGGGAGAGAAAAAGGTTGGGAACTGCTGGGCTAGAAGATTAAAACCGGAGTTTTTTCACTGTGTAAAAATCGGATTAAAACAGAGAAAAAACGCAAAAAATCGCTATAATTTCAAAAATCGCAGAGGTCAAAATTTACTTTAGTGGCTTAAAATATTGAAAGCGGAATTCTTTCAGGAATGATAAAAATTCGCTGCGGAACGCGAAAAATTATATTAAAAATCCGTAAAAGATCAAAAGTCCGGAGGACAAAATTCAGTGCATTAGAGTAAAAGTTTGAAATTGAACTTCGTTTACGGTAGTTAAAAAATTGCCGTAGAATGCGAAAAAACGCTAAAAGTACTGAAAATCGTGAAAGAAAAAATATTTATTATACGCTAAATGTTTTAAACTGAATCTTTTTACGAATTTTAAAAACTCGCCGCATAACAGAATAAAATCAACATGAGGGAATGATTTCATTTGTAAGTTGCTGAAAAATCAAACTTTTTTGCATTCAATGTTTACTTTGTGAATGAAATTCTTTCTCTAACTGTCTAAGTAATAAATCGTCCGCTGAACGCAAGCGATGTGACTGGAGAGAATTTCGCTTTTCAAGTTGCTGTACTTTAGGTTGGCGCATTTGTAAAAAAAATCGCCAGGTCGGGTGTTTTGCGTCGTTTGTTATAAGATTCTGACAAAGAAAAAATAACACTATTGAATCGAAATGCGATGCGTTTTCTATTTTTTAATAAATAAATTACATGGTGAATTATAAGCGATTCTTGTCACGTGACGAGAAGTTTTCCCTCCTTCTGGAGCTGCCGTGTCGGGATTTTGGTTCCAAACGCCGACTTTGATAGTATTTTCTGAAAGATCTTCCGTCTTTACCAAAAAATGGAAACCTCCTTGGACTGCATAAAAGTTTCTGAATAAGAACACCTGCCAATTTTTTTTCGTTTCTGAATAAAAAGAAATTCAGAAATGTGTCAGAAAGTTGCTCTTTTGGAATTAAGAACAAACAGCCTTAAGTAAAAAATATTTGAAGTGACATATTTTTTATTTAAAAATCATTTAATATGAAAGAATTTGCGTACTATAAGATTTATTTTGGTGTTAAATTAAAAGTTTTTATGAATCCTATAAACGACTCAGTAAATAGTTGCAAGAAGGGACATTTTAATCACTGATTAATAGGGCTCCAGGGTACAGCTCTAGGGTACTTTCTACGAACCCCCTCCTACCTTTCTCTTTTTTCCTCTCTCGCTATTTTTTTCTTTTTCTTTCTTTCTTTCTTGCTTTTTCTTTTCTTTCCTTTTTTTTTTTTTTTTTTTTTTTTTGTTACAAAATTAACTCTATTTTTTCAATATATATATATATTTTTTATTATTTTGAATTTTAATTTTCATCTTAAATTTTATTAAAAATATACTTATATTACATTTATAGTTTGTATCAAGGATTTTAAAACATATCTTTTCCCCACATTCCTCTGATACTGAGATAATTTTTTTTTTCAAAATTTGCTTTATAAACTAAATAATTTTCGTTAACTATTTACACACTGGATAACGACCTTTTAAGTATATTTTTTAAGGCTGTCCAGGACACAATTTTTTTTCTTGTTTTTATTAATAAATATTGTTTAATATGTTTTTTCATATGTATATATATATATACTTAAAATGAAATCATGTGTGAAAAACAGAGGAAGATACATTATAAAAAGCAATTGAAAGGAAACTGCAAGTCTTAAGCTTAATAAAAAAAAAAAAAAAAAAAAAAAAAAAAAAAATCCCGACTGGGATACTATGAATATCTTATGGATTCTTCTGAGGATATATATATATATATATATATATATATATATATATATATACAGCGTGTCCACGTATAACCTGACCGACCTTTATTTTCGCAACCGTTGGTCCTAGATGCATACTTCCAATTACAAAAATGGTTTAAATAAGGTAAAGAATTATTTCTAAAGCGATTTGGGTGAAGAAAAACATTTATTAAAAAATTACGAAAGTTAAATTTTTATACGGTCCCCCGGTCCTATAAGTGATATTTAGTAAAAATTTACTGTGACACTAACAAGTACGACAAAAAAAGTCCCATTCATCTAACATTAAAATTGACCGAATAATAGCTGTTTAAATTTGGAGTATATTTTTTGCTGCGAAATAGGGGTCATTCACAAATGTAGTAGAAATATAAATAATCGACAAATATATCAAAAAAATAGTTGAGAGAAAAATTAACATTGCAATCTAATATAATTGTGAAATCTATAATAATTCTGACATATTAATGCAAAATATACAATTTGTACTGTTGTACCACCGATTAGATGGAAAGGTGAACATCCGGTTTAAAGGCGGGAATGGAAGAATCGACTAGTTATTAGGGGTGACAACTAAAGCTTGATTACCGCAAGGGTAAACTCTCACCAGTTAAACGGAATAGAAATTTTCTGGATAGAAATTCTGCAAGATTAAGGCGCTAAAATCTGCTGAATAATTCTATTAAAAGTTACTGGTGGAAGTTTGCTTCTCCAGTAATTATATTTCTTATTTCTCCCTGTGAGGCGTCTGTATTTGGAATCGTCCTTATTTTACCCTTGATAATATTCCACACAATACGTGGTCGGACAGTACTGTACATATAAGAGGATAAAAATAACAGAATTTTTGTTAAATAAAAGAATGAAAAACAACAGCCTCAATTCTTTACAAAATGATACAGATTTTAAAATGCTGTTAGATTACACTGTCTTTCAAATTTTGGGTTGTGCCATGTTTTTTATCTTTTGAAAATCGATTTTTATAGATTTTTTAGTGCTGAATCCGAAAATGACCTTCATTTTAAAACCACCACGTTAGGATTTTTCTCAAATCACAAATTTCAAAGTTAAAAAGCTCAAAGTTAAAATTGATCCCCTGATCGGACACCTGAGCTGTTTAGCTGCATGAAAACCCAGTATAAGCCAAAAGTTTGAATAAACTATTGAATTAAATAAAATTAAACTGAATAAAAAAGTCTTACATCTATTTTATAATATCAGATTTTTCGCTGTTTTTTAACCTTGAAATTTACGATTTGCGGAAAATCCCGATATGATGGTTAAAAGTGAAGGTAATATTTTTTTATTCAGCGTTAAAAAATACATAAAACGTAATTTTAAAATTTAAGAAACACAACCATCGCAGGTTTATGTTATCTAATCTAAAACTCTTTCTTAAACTTGTTGACGATAATCTATCCGAATTTTTTTTGTGTTATCCTCTAATATAAGTATGTATAAAATAGTAAGCGTCGAAAATCATAATAATATTACATTGCCATCGGATTTAAGTCAGTATGTAAAATTTAACTTCGATCGGACATTTGAAAGTGAGTTAAACTTCGAGTACAAATTTTAAACTGGAAAGACGATCGTTGCAAGTTAAATAAAACCTTATGAAAATAACATAATTTTTGTTAAAAGAAATCATAGCCTCAAATCCTTTCAAAATAAAACATATGTTAAAATACAATTATTTTAATTAATCTGAAACTTAACTAATAAAAATTAACTCAATCGTAATAGTTGTACGATTTATTTCAAAGCGCAGATACCTTGAAATAAGTTTAAGTACTTTATATACGACCCCTGAAAGTATGGCCGAAATAATCTCTTTTTAGATGCAAAAAAGTGGTATAAGTCATGCATTTCAAAGTTTCAGAACTCGGTCAATTTTAATGTTAGATGAATGGGACTTTCTTTGTCGTACTTGTTCGTGTCACAGTAAAATTTTACTAAATATCACTTATAGGACCGGGGGACCCTATAAAAATTTAACTTTCGTATTTTTTTAATAAATGTTTTTCTTGACCCAAATCGCTTTAAAAATAATTATTTACCTTATTTAAACCATTTTTGTAATTGGAAGTATGCATCTAGGAGCAACGGTTGCGAAAATAAAGGTCGGTCAGGTTATACGTGGACACGCTGTATATATATATATATATATATATATATATATATGGTTCATATTTCATTTCTTAATCCATTTGTATTCACTTGATAGCAACTCCAAATTATTGTTATTATTTTTTTTTCTCTCTCTCTCTTTTTAAATTTTCTTCATGTTTTCAGTATTTTTGGCCAATTACCATTGAAGCACAAGCTATGGTAATATTATGATTGCACGTGTTAATCTATTAGCTATGTGGTATTCTGTCTACACATTATCATTAATTATCTCTTTGGAGATTTAAGTAGAATGATACAAGAACTTGATATGTTTTTTGAAATTCATAGATATTATAATTATATATATATATATATATATATATATATATATATAATATTGAGATTGTTCCCAAATCTAAAGGGGCTACTTTCAGAGACATTTTTAAATTCATTTTTGTTCGGAAACGCATGAAATTGGTAGTTATTCTTATTCAGAAACTTTGTAATCGAAACGCGTTTTCTATTTTTTAGTAAAAGCAAATCTTTCAGAAAATATTGTCAAAGTCGATATTTCGAATTGTTTCCATAGTCAGGTCTGCCAATTTTATGCCTTTGCGTTTAAAAATGAGCGAGAAATTGCGTCAGAAAGTTTCGCGTTGTTGAGCAGGTCTTTTGAGAACCACCTTAATAAAAACATTAATTTTAATTTTAGCGATATTTGAAAATTGTTTACATTTTTCGGAAGCATACTTTTTTTCATTTTTCAGTACAAAAGAAAATGTCTTATAAATTTTAACAATATATATATTTTTTTAAATGTTTTTTTTTTCTTTTTAAGATACAGAAAAAAAAAAAAAAAAAAAAAAAAAAACACTTATATTTAGAAGGAAAGCATTTTACTCTTTCTAAAGAAAAAAGTAATATTTTATGAATGCATTTTATTAGAAAAATATCCTTTTCCAAAAATTTTTCTCCAAAAAGATAAAAAGAGAATTCACTAAGAACGATTTAAACAAAAACTCAAAATGATTGTAGGAAGCCGCATAACTACATCTTTCATAGAAATTTAGATATATTCCTTTGAATATGACTGAGATAAATGCATTCAAATTTTGGAAAAAAGTGCGTATTTTTCTGTGTTGAAAAAATGATATTATAAGCTACATTGTAATTATTATTATTATTTTTTTTAGACCGTTGACCAGGCCCTTACCTTCAGGCTTTTGCCTAGCTTAACGGGTTGATACCTGGCAACGGGGCGATGTGTTTGTTAAATCTATAGGCCGATGTGGCTTCAATGCATCTTGTTGCTTTAATTGCTTTTAAATACATTTTTTGTTAAGCTGGTCCAGCAGAACAAAATACAAGGTAGGCGGGGGAGGAGAGGGGAGAGGGAGGTGTTAGCTTTTGCAACAGATGTGCTGTAGTCTACATTATTTTTCTGTCTTTCTTTTATTTTCTTTTTTTATAATATAGATTATAAACAGGAAATAAACAGATCTGAGAATTTTTCACAGAACCTCACGTGCAAGACAAATATTAAGCATCTCAACATTAAAATAATGCAGGTATATTACAAAAAAGACTCAACCTTACAAAAGGTATTAAAAATCTAAAAATAAGATTTTATCACGTTTCTTCAAAATGAGAATTTGAAACAATATATTTTATTTTTTCGACAGAAAGGCGTTTTAGATACTTTTAACACATGATCATAAAAATTAAAAAGTCTTTTCCATGACGGTTCAAGGGACAGAGGACAAAAATCCATAGTTATATTTTCCATTAGTGTTATTTTACTTTAAAACCTTTGAGAATAATAATAATTATTATTTTTCAAAAATATGAGAGATTAAAAAATTACAACATTAATTAGAAAATCCAGGTAGGAGCAAATGCCCTCCCCTTGCAGGCGCCCATGCGTATATTTTATTACATAATTAAAAAATATATTTATTTATATTTTGGATTATTTCAAGAAGTGGAAATTCAATAAGCTGTTAACTATTTTGCTAGTATGAAAAAGAGGCATCCATTTTATCTCAATGACAGTCGAACACACACAACATATTCAGTTTTCAACATCCGCCCTTGGCTCTAATAGACCATTCTTATATTGCTGGAGTTTTCATGAAAAATAAATTTCCAAAAAATTCCCTTTGTCCATTTTTTTTTATTTATAAGTAGTCAAAATTTTAATTATTAACTTATCTTGAAGAATAATTTCAAATGCATGATAAGAAAAAAAAAAAAAAAAAAGGCCATTCATCCGTTTTTGAGCATTAGATTTCTTGCCACTAAATAATTGAAGTTTTCTTCTTCGATCTCGATAAATGATGTGAGATAAAATAGTAGCAAGTAGCAGAAGAGATTTTTCTCTTAATTTTCGAAAACGATCGATCAAAGCACCGTTCTTTGCAATAGCAAAGGTGCAAGTCTTGACGTTGGTTTTGGCGTAGCATGGTACAACCAATACTATATTTCGATATATTATATAGACAGGTGCTCTTATTGTAATTACAAAATGTCCTGTCCGTGTACATTTAATCTTCTATCACTTGCTGCCGAGGAGGGCGCTTGTGATATTTTACCACGTAAAACAATTCATTAAGATATAAACGCATTCGGTTAAAATAAAATATAGTATAAAATTCTTAAATATTTCTTCATTGTATTGAATTAATTGATACAAATATTTTCAACTATAGAAATACGGGAAATAGTATATGTTTAAGAGTATATATTTTCGCCTATATATAACTTTCTATATATATATTTAAAGAACTAAAGCATATTATAATCATACAAAACTAACAAAATAAATATATATATAAACGCTTTTTATTCCTTTATTCCGAAAGAATTCAAACAATATCAGTCAGACATATGTGGCTGAATATTTAAAGAAAAAGATGCTGCAAAAATTATTTTTAAGGTTTGTTAAAAATTGTTATTATATTTTAGTATAGCAAAGAACCATCTGAAAATATTTCTTATTAAAGCATTATTAACTTTATTTAGTTTATTTACTTCTAAAAATGTTGTTCGATGACATTTCATTTCAATTTAAATTATTCATGTTATTATTTATGTGTACCACTATTTCTAAAAGGCTTTTTTTTCTATTATATAATCACAGATATCTGCAATTAGTTTTGAAATTTTACATTATATACTGCAACTAAAATTAATTAAGAAAGTAATTATTATTTTTATTTTTACATTGCCTCACGCAATTTTCTCTCTTGGATTTCATTAAGTGTCTTAAGTCGGTATTAAACAAAAAATATTTTTCCACGCTCAATAACTCAAAATTTTCTGACACATTTTCAGACTCACTTTTAAAAGTAAAAACATGAAACTTGGCAGCGTGATTTATGAAGAGATTTATAAGTGACCTGTGTTTTTATTTTTCGTTCAATTAATTAGAAATTGATTTACAAACAATTATTTCCACAGTACGATAATTTTCTTTTGTTTCCAGCGCTATCGCTTCGGGAAATTCGGTTCAAAATGTCCACTTTGACAACATAAAAAAAAATATATGCTGCCTTTATCAAAAAATCGACCAATACGGACATTATAAAGTTTCTGAATAGGAGAACATGCCAATTGGATGCATTTTAGAGCAAAAATGAATTTAAAAATAAGTCTCAAAATAAGCAGTTTGGATTTGAGTACACCCTAAGACAATCCCCAAAGCACATTTTTAGATCTTTAGCTCATATTCTCCGCAGATGGGTAATTATTTATTGTTATATTTTTATTACACGACAAAATCTTTTTTTTTTTTTTATAATTTACGTTTATATTTAAATAAATGCATTAAAAAAGTTATAGATTCAAATCTATTCACTAAACGTATACATAGTTCATTCATTGTAAAAATATATAATTTTTACGCGTATTTTTTACTAACAAAAAATTAACATGCTCGATTTAACACTCTGACCGCTCATTTTTTTTTTTTTTTTTCCAAATCATTTCAAGTGATATGTAATCGACCAATCGACCAGTATCTTCTCTATTAGAGTAGACTCCCTTAAATCCGCATAGCTTAAAACCAGAGGTTATGCAGATTTTAGAATTTTGCGGATTTCTGGTCGCTCTTTTGTTTACATTTTTTAAAACAATAATTTGAATTTAAGAATGCACTCGAAATTATAACGAATGCTTACAATAAAGTAAAACAATTAAGTAAAATAATAAAAATTAAGAAAAAAAAATTAAAATATTAAAAGTAAATGTCAAGTTTTTATTAATAATGCATAACTAAATAGCCATGATGATGAGATTTTTTTTTTTCTTGAAATATTCAGTGAAACTCGCCTTATAATTATACACTATAATTTTAGTTTTACACTATAATTCACATCAAAATCTTAAAATAACAAAGTTTTATTTCATGTTTAGCCATACTTAATAACCAAAAAAGCTTGATTAATACATAAATTATTTGATAAAAATATTGCGATCGCCACTAATATCAGCACTAGCTTGAATTTTTTCAAAAATAAATTTATACTTCCTTCATGAGAAAACATCAGTTGAATCATATTAACCATTATTACATATTAAAATGATCTCAGAATGATATAAAAAATTAAAAAACTGGAATTTTATACCTATATCTTAACTGTAAGTTTCATTGTTTACATCGGAAACGATGTGCGGATTTTAAGTATTTACGGGTTTAAGGATAGCGAATTTGTAGGAGTCTACAGTATTAAATTCTTAATTAGAATGTCTTAAAGATTTATGATTTTACAAATGTATAGCGCTAGGCACACATGTGGGTCTAGATATGGCGTGCTTGTAATTAAAAAAAAAAAGGACTTTTTTTTAATAGCCATAATGTTTAGAACAGATATTTTAATCCTATCCTAATAATATTATAAATCTGATTGTGTGCAAATGTTAGGCTGAAGACAGCGTCAAAATGGATCACTTAATGATCCTGTATCTTTGCATATACGTTGATTATAACCCTCAAATGAACATAGGCCGGTTTTGTTCATTTTATTCAAATATTTTTTTTAATAATTCAAAATTTCGTTATTTTCATAGAGAATAAATGAACATTTTCCCATAAAATTTAACCATTTTACTTTATCGTTGCTAGGGCTTTGATCGTTGCCAATAAATAAAAACACGGAAAAATAATTTTTCCTCAACAATTAATTTTCAATTGAACGATTTTCACGTGAAAAATGAAAATGAAAAATAATTTAAAAGAAGATGAATTTCCGTGATATTTGAAACAAAAATATTGAGTATTTGTTATTATACATGAAGTATGAATATCGGTTACATTAAAAAGATCTTTTTCTGTCAAAAAACTGCGTTATAATTAGAAGAAAAAATGAATAATTATATTCTTAAAAGTAGGTTTCGCTTGGACCATGGAACTATGAAAACGATCCTCCTCGGCTTGGACAAATATGACGTCATAAATAAAACATGTATTTTCAAATAGTCGTAATTAATAATACAAGGAGCATGAATATCAATGTATAATGAAAGTAGATAGATAATGGACGTAATATTTAAGATGAAAAACTTAAATATTTTTTATCGATACTCATTAATAATTAGCTTGAGTACCAGTTACATACAAATGTGAGTTTTCCGCTAAAATTTACGTCCTGATTGCCAAAAAAAGAAAATTAACAAGAATTATGGCATTAAAAAGAGATTTCTCTGAGGAAAATGTGACGTCATATTTGAAATAAAACGGGAATTTTCAAATGTGTTTTACAAGGCGCGGTAATTAATTCCGTACATTAATAATACAAGGATCAGTAAATATAGAAAGTAGATTAGTTTCACGACATATTTAAAACGAAAAATTGAAATGTTTTTTTATCTATACCGATTATTAAAGATGAATATCAGTTACATACAGATGAGAGTTTTTTGCCAAAAAGCACACCATGGTTATTAGGAAAATAAAAATAAATACGACTATATTACATTAAAATCTGACCGCCTGTTTGTATTTCGCAACTACTCTTTTCAGATTGTCGAACGCAACGGGATTTACTTAACACCGGTTATCATTCATCCGAGGATGTCATAAACTCTCAGAATTTAAAAAAAGATTTAAATTCCGAGATATTATTATTATTTTATTTAATTTTTATTTATTTTATTTATTTTTTGTAAATTTTAACGAAGTTTCTCTAAAAATGGCAACTAAATTATTCCATTTTTGTGGATAAAAAAGAAGAAATAAAACGGATTAATATATTTTTTTCTCATTAAAACTGAAAGAAAAAAAGAATTTATTTTTAATTTGAATAGATGGTGAAAGAAAAAATAAATTTTGATTACAGTAAAATTTTTGAAAAATAAAAACGTATTTTCACATATTCAAACTGCATGAATAAATTTATTCTGGAGAACAAAAATCGTCGGTCAACATATTTTCATTTAGAAATAAAGATTTTTTTTTTCAGTTATAGATAAAATCAAGGAGGCAAATTTAAGCTACTAGCATTTAGGTCTACAATAATTGCTCTCTATTCACAAGAATTTAATTTAATGAAAAGGAATATGCTATTTCTATTATCTTTGAAGGATTGCTATTAAAACGTTTCACGAGGCGTTAAAAGTAAAATGATTTACCAGGTAAACTTGACATATGTTTTTATATAATTCGTCGATTTCCATGATTTTATTTGGCCCGCCTTTTTTCTTTGGTTGCAGTTCCCTTTTCGTGATTATTTGTCACAAGCTTCACTTTTCTAAAACTTAGTTATGTCAAGGCCTCTATAACATAGAAATACTGTATTGTCTCCTATGGAATGTGATAAAGAGTTGGTTAATTATTTAAGTTTCTAATTATCGGGAATGAAATATTTTGCTTAATTAATGCATTTATTATTCTTTTAATGATACGTGAACGAAGTCACGGGTAACAGCTAGTATTCTATAAGTTTCTGCTCCTTTTATAGTAAAATTGTGAGCCATCTTATTAGATAAAATGCGTAATTAAAATCTAATAAACTTAAATAAAATAGTAAAAAAGAAACAAACATACCTTGCCTGACGATTGCTTGATTCCATGCTTCTTTAATTTTTTCATCTTTAGGAAAATAATGCATGAATATTTTGTTATCACCTGGATCAAAATAATCTGTTCAACTGTCGATATTGCAGAAAGGTACGCAACACCTCATATTTGTTAAGATATAAAACCAAACTTAAAAAAAAATAATTTCATTCACGCTTTCTATAAAGTGCAGTTTGTTTTTCTAGTGCTGACTACGAGCAGGGGCGTTGCGTCAGGGGGAGGGGGCAAGATCACTTTACTACCAGTATTTTTATATGCTATATTTGACCTTATTTCATTCATACCGTTCAAAGATTAAATAACGCCAAATGTAGTATATAATTATACTGGTAGTAAAATGATCGTGAACCCCCCCCCCCCCCCTGACGCTACGCCACTGACCACGAGACATCGAACGCTCGCTTTGAAAATCAGCACGCAGAGAAGTGGCGGGTCGTGAGTATAACATATTGGTCTAACTCAAATGTAACAAATTTATATTTTACTAGTTATTAATATAGAAATTTGATTGTTATTCAACATATCTACCCATTTTAATTGTTTTTGTTATTTGAAGCAAGTTGTACTTTTTCCGATTTGCTTTTAAAAATATTACTAAATTAATATTTACAAGCACGCTTAAATATAGCGTTCGTACAGTACAAATTTTGAGGTAGGTATGTGGCGCCCTCTCATTAGTTGCTTAGAAGTTACCTTTTCTTGAAATCATACGAATTGAACAGATCACTAATCCGCCAAGTGAGCTGGCCGCGAACGTGGTACAGTACAATACAACTAACAAAAACTCGGTTTAAATTTCATTTTGTTTCACTTCCTGCCGCAGAGGACGGAAGTGATAATTCAACTGTTAAAAAACGAACGAAAGTGGTAGTAAATCCAGTGAGAAATAAATATAATATGTTACTGTTAAATATTTCTGAGTTCAGTAAAATTAATTGATAATTCAAATGTTTACAACTATAGAATTACGTGAATATATTAGAAAATTTAATTTAGGCATCTGAAACATTCGCTTATATATAATTTTCTACTTAATATATATATATATTTATATTTGAAGAATAATATCACATTAAAATCATACAAAAGTAACAAAATAAATGCATAAATAAATGCCTTATTCTGAAATATTACAAACAAAATCAGTCAGACATATGTGGCTGGATATTTAAAGAAAGAGATTCTGCAAAAAAATTTTTTTCAAGGTCTTTTAAAAATTATTATTACAGTTTAGTATAGCAAAGAATATATCAACTAAAAATACCTTTTTTTTTTAAATGTATTATCTATATTCAGTTTATTTAGTTCTAAACGTGTTGTTAGATGACGTTTCATTTCAATATAAGTTGTTCAAGTGCATAGCGGTTCTTATTTATGAGTATCACTATTTCTAACACCTATCTTCGCATTATATAATCACAGAAATCTGTAATTACTTTTGCAATTTTAGATAGATTACATATTGAAACTAAAATAATTATTAAAATAAGTTATATTTTTAAGTAGTCTCACGCAATTTTCTGTCTTGGATTTCATTTATTGTCTTAAATATATATATATATATATATATATATATATTAAGACATTCTATAAGCACGTTTAAAGATTTTTAGCTCATATACTCCACAGATCGGCAAATATTTATTTTTACATTTTCATTACTCTACAACATATTTTTTTTTCAAATTCACATTTATATTTAAACAAATGCGTAAAATAAAGGTAAATTTTAACATCTATACAGTAAACGTATACATAGTTCATTGAATGTAAAAATATAATTTTTATGCGTATTATTTGTCTTAAGAAAAGGAAGTTGTGGAAATCAAAAGTAACATTTATAGGCGTGGTTACGAATATATTTAAGACATAGATTTACTTTACTGATCACGAACGTATTAATAGCAGCAAATAGCGTTTCTTAGAAAATGACATCGATATTCAGGGAAAAGCAGATTTTTCGACTCAAATAATAATATTATTTTCTAAATAACTTCCTACGTAGCAAAACATTCGTTTGCTCCAATTATCAGAACCTTATAATATAATCGACATGGGAGTAACCTGTATATTTCTTCGGAGAGAAAAGGAGCATAATAGATAGTGTAGCAAGATTAAAAAAAAAAAAAAAAAAGAAAGAAAAGAAAAAGGGAAAAAAAAAAACAATCTTTTACAAATGGTATAAAGGAAAGTAAGGTGAAAACGTATACCTTATAAATAATTGCTTTTTAAATCCAGAGTTTCCAACAGCATGTAGAGTAACTTTGCGTACGTTCTCGGTATTTTTCCTTGCACCAAAATATCATTTTAAATATATTATTAATTAATCACATTTTTAATAATAAATGATTATTTATAAGAAGTCAAACCATCCGGTCGTACCCCATGGTCCATATAGCACAAATAAATCGGCCGATGTCCTTCTAATATTGGCCAATATCTCGAAAGTCACTAAATGTCATACATCAAATTTACAATATTTGCTGATATTCATTGGCATAACTTAAAATCAGTTTTAAATGAAAGAACTTAAAAGAGTTTTTTTTTTTTTTTTTTTTTTTTTTTTTTACAATAGTTCCAGAAAACATAATGTTAAAAAGTGACATTTGAATAAATTCTTCATAAAGAAACTTAAAAAAAAACAAGCCGATTGTGATTTGAACAGATGAAAGAGTAGGAGTGAATTAGATGATAGTTATATCAAACATTTTTCTATTGCAAATATTAACTGAGAAATTTTTATAAACATATTTTTCCTTGCTCGCATAGATTTATCGTTCGACCGTAAATGTAATCCACGTATAAATTCAGACAAGTGTCTAGTGGAAAGAGCGCAATATTTCCGCCAATGGCTTGTCAACGAGAGTAAAATAGGTCGCTTGCTGCCGATATACATTGGCATGATATGCAGTCATACTAAGTTGAAGAATTGAATTTCTTGTACTATACAGATTAAATTAAGTTAATGAATTAATTTTTAAAAGGAAGTTGTAAATGCAAAATTTAGATTATTTTTAAAAATATATACCTAATTACTATTATTTTAAAATCCAAATGTAAAGGTATATTGCTTTTTTTATGCAACACACTCTTAGTTGATTATTTATCCGAATTAATTGAAATAAATGGTGCTATTCTGTTTTTTTTTTTTTTGGTTTTTTTAGAATCATTTATTTTCTCTATTAAATTATTAAAAACTTATGGATGGCTATGAGAATGATTTTGAATAAATTGTACTCTTTTATTTAAAAATCGTTTACATGTTCAAGTAATATTTAGCTAAAATTATTGGAAGATAATTAATTAATAGCTAAAATTAATAATATTTTTTTCTCCCCTTTCTCTTTTATTAAGTATAAATTGAGAATCTTATTATGAAAAATAAGGTCCTCAGGTTTTTTAAAAATTAAACTTCGTCTGTTTCTGAGCAAGGTGCAAAAATAATTCATTATATTCTTTAAAAATAAAAATAGATACAGTAACATGTTCATTCTGTGACTACCCTTAAAAATTTCAATTTATTACATGACATCAAAAGCTAGTAATAAAACGTAGGGCAAGCGAGAATATCGTTCAAGTTCGTTTATCATGTCACGCAACTAAGAGATTTTTTGAAAATGAGTTTATATTGATATTTCATTTTAAAATTTACAATTTTCCCCAACCAAAACATGCACACTAATATTTTATTCTTACAGAAAAATATGCATTTTCAGCTGATATTACACGATAATTTGTGTTAAGCAAAAATGCCAAGAGATGGCGCTGCAAAAAAAGTTTTATTCTTTTAATATAAAAAATAAAGGTTTTATTCATTACGTTAAATGCGTTTTTATTTTCTTTTTGGATCAACTAGAAATAATTCATGCAAATAATATAGTTTTAATCCGTTTTTAAATATATTCTGCCCTTTTTTTGATCGTATCATTGGATCTGTTTGTAAACAGTAAAAATGGCGCCCTCTATGACATGTCGCATACATCTCGCCGAAAAGCCGAATGATACTAAAATCACAAATATTAAAGAGAAAAGTTTAAATAAAGTACTTCATTCACAATATTTTTGAATTACCAAAAAATGACAAAATAATATATGATGGGATGGTAGTTAAGTTCACCAGATTCAATCTGTACCATCTACGTTCGTTGAACTTGCATTAGAAATATTATGTAGGGTCATTGCTAAAAGCTTAAAATGCGGTGCTAAATATGTGTATAACATTACGGATACATATCCCGCAATTAGTATTAAAAATTTTGAAAGAAGCAGAAGAGCAACAGGGGGTATTACCCTCTGTAGAGGGATTAGACGGTATTTTACTCATTAAAATTAGAAGTTCTGAATAAAGAACACCTCAACAATTTTCTCTCTCAAATGGGTAAAATAAAGAATTTGTAATTTTTTTATTTAAACAATGAACAGAATATGAATGTGTTAAATTTTAAGGTATTGAATTATTTATTTCACATGGGAAATTTTGCCATATCATCACTCCAGACCAACATAGAAAAGTTACAACAGAACAAGTAATATAAAAAAAAATATTTAAGCCAATTCCTACTTTTTAATCATAAATATATAAAATAAACCCGTGCGTTATCTTTATTGAACATTATTTTACAATCATCGTTGCGGTATTTTATTTCTGTGGCATCACTTATTTGAGATAAATCTTTCATTTCATTTATGAAAACAATGGGAGGAATTTTTTTCTCCCATTTAAAACTAAAATTAATTAATTAAATTTAATTAATGAATTAATATTTGAAAAAACTGTATTAACATAAAGTGTCATCCACTACAAGTTTAAAAAAAATTATTTGAACTTGAGTGGATGAATAGAAAACATTTTATTAACGATTGAAAATTTGAACAAGATATATATATAGAGGGTGTGAGCTAATAGTAGGAATTAAAAAAAAAATAGCTGATTCAAATTGTGACCATAAAGAAGCAGATACGAAGATATTGCTCCATATTGCTTTTGTATTAACAACAAATAATAGTGTAATTGTCAAATGTTGTGATACAGATGTAGTTATTTTGGTTTTTGGAATGCATAAGCATTTCAAAGGAAAAGTGTTTATCCTGCTTAGTTTGACAACATATCCTAAAATAATTTATGTGTCTTATATATGTAAATCAATTCGAGAATATATCTCTGAATCTTTGATTGAACTGCATTGTTTCACAGGATGTGACAATGTCATTTCTAAATAGTATTATTTCTCATATTTTTAAATAGCTAAAATAAAAGAATGTTTAAAAAGTAAATAAATTACAACAATAATAAAAGATTAAATTTTTCCTCTTTACAAAGTCAAATTATTCATATTTTCATCTTGTCAAGTATGAGTTACGACGAATTTCATGTAGTATTTCAACATAGAAAAAAATTAAAAAACTATTTTTATACCTATTAATTTGAAAATCTGCCTGTCTGTTTGTATTTCACTACCCCTACATAATATGGAATGCAGTGCGATGGAATAAACATCAGTTTTTTGCATGAATCCGTGGATGTCATAATAACTCACAGAACTTAAAAATTTTAACTAGTTTCCGAGATATTAATTTTCATGCAACTTTTAAATGTAACTTTTAAAATGTAAGTACCCTGTAGAACAATAAGTATCATGACCATGTAAAGACATGGAATTTTGAGAATGGATTGAACATATGTACAAGACATATACTAAACATTTTTGTCGCAAACATAACAATTGGTGGGCCTTCTACAGAACTTGACTAGCACGATCGAATTCCCTTACGGCGGATCTCAAAAAATATTTTTCCTCTCTCAACTATGCGCAATTTTATTATACATTTACTGACTCATTTTTAAATATAAAAGCACGAAACTCGCAGGTACGATCATTGAACTAATTTGTAATGGTGCAGTTTTTTCTTTTTCCGATAAATGAATAAAATCTTGAGTTATAAGTTATTATCGTCAAAGTGAGGGGTGATTTTTCCCTTTCCTGCACTGTCGCGTCCGAAAAAAACGGTTCACAGCGCCAACTTTGACTACATATCTTGAAAAATCCTCTTCCTTTTTTCGATAAATGGAAAAACAGTTCGCTTTCATAGTTTCTGAATAAGTGCACCTGCCAATTTAATATGTTTACGAACAAAAAACGAATTAAAATATGTGCCAGAAATTAGTCAGTTTTCAGTTTGCATTTGAGAAACGTCTTAAACGAGTCAGGCAAATAAAAAAACATTAGCTTACCAATCAAGCTCTCTGAATTTTTATCCCAAATCATCTAGTCTAGTTCAATGGAATATTTTTACCCGTATGTCGCCATTTTCCTATAAAGGCATTCTACAATAATTGCTTCACAATCCCGTAACTTGCAAGATGTAATTTTCTTTCATTCATATTGTAGATTGTAAGCATGATTACTTTTATGAAATGAAATTTAATAAAATTAATATTTTGAATGTTTTCTAAATGTTGAATTGAATTAGATCTACCCTTCCCCCACCCCCTTAAAAAAAGATATCATGCCAAGCAAATGCAACATTTCGGGTGGCTACGCCTGATAGTACAATTTTAAAATATAAAAAAGTATTTATTTTCTTACGTAGTATAAGCATGTATTATTTTTAGTGTAATAGGTATTTATTTACATAGTAAGCTTAAAATTTCGAATGTTTCCAGTTTACATAAGTAAACAATACCCTAAACCCTATACTAAAAATCACATAAATAATAATAATAATAATTATTATTATTGAAGAGCTGAGCTAACTCAGTAACATTTAAGGAAAAAAAAATATCCCTGACGGCAATTCCTACAGGCACAGATAGATTTCGAAGACGCAGATCGTGGGGCGCCTGTTTATTGGGAATAGCTGAAGAAATGACCTTTTTGTCATGATGCGGTATTTGGGACAGCCCACTTCGAAACCTACCTGTATCTGTGGGCGGAGCCGGAAGGGATATTTTTGTTTTAAATTTATTTTTGCTGTAAGGGTTGGTCCTATAAAAAACATATCAGTATAGAAGTTGTAGATAATATTAAGAGGATTTATAATAAATTGAAGCGGATTCGATACCTTGTGAATTGGCAAAGTAATGAATTTTTTTCTCTGAAACCCCTATTCCCCCCCCCCCCCCCGCCTTGAGGCCATTTTTAATGATATCAAAAATATGTCATACATAAATTATCGGCCCTTTCCTAAAAGTAATAATAACTTTAAACGGATTCGATACCTATCATAATTAAGAAGTTATGGTTTTTTTTTCTGTTTTCACAGAAAGCCCTCATCCCCCCCCCCCCCCTCTTGGGTCCATTTTGCCCATTAACGAACTTGACCGAGATTTTATGCCACTTGATTTTATGTATCAGTTTGGAAGTTATCGTGTCCATAAAAACGTGATATAGATAGATAGATAGATAGATAGATAGATAGATCAAGTTTTGAACTGGGGGTGGTTTTGGGATCTGGGAGCCATAACAGGCGTAGATATGCAAAAATTTTCCAGAAATTATAACATAGGGGAGCATGTAATAGGTAGTATTTCTTATGAAATCTACCTAAAAGCAAAATTGCTTGCAATTCTGATTTGTGAACAAGATACATCTGTATCTCACAAATAATACATTTGAATTTCATGGTTATTTTCATGCTTCGAAAACCCTTTAAAACTTCAAATTTTATAAAAGGCGCTGTATTTTTATATAATAATGAAAAAAAAATACTACAATTTTAGAATCTTAATACAACTATATGAAAATCAGTGGGCGCGTGCGAGGTTTTTTTCTCACTGCAATCTTTGATATTTTTTGTCGATGCGTTTTTCCATTCATTTTTAATTAACTTCAATTTTTAATCAAACAACATGTTTTAAAGAGATGTGAATGTACTCATTAAAGCCTGTCGAATAACCTTTCGAATAATATCTTATCCATTGTGTGCGTTTTGTATGTGCGTAGAAAAATGGATGTTGACATCTGAAATAACATATATGATTTTATTGTTATACAGTTTACAAATCATGAATAAGTCAGAAAATAGCGGGATGAGATGAGTCTGTTTTCAAATCCAAAGTAGCTAATTTCTGGGACATTCCTAAGTCTATTTTTTCCCTGTAAACACCTGAGACTAGTAGGTGTTCTTATACAGAAGCTATGAAATCGAATAGTTTTTACATTTTTCGATAAAGGCGAGGTGAGGTCTTTAAAAAAAACACTATCAAAGATAGCGTTTGGTGAGATAGTCTGATTAAGATCGTTATAAGACAAAAATTGCTTATCAGCTAAAATATAAGTAATTTATCAAAAAAATGAAAAATTTATTTGATTCCAAATCACTTCAATAGCCATGCCTGCTGTGATAAAGATATATCACAGTTTTATCTTTTTTAATTACTTTATATTTCAGCTCAACGTATTTCTTTATTTTATAGCCTTTCCAGTTTAAATTTGCCGTTCTTTAAATGCTATTTTATCGGCATCGCGCAGGTGGTTTTCATGGCAGTGCTTCTCCCCCCCCCCCCATAGTGTATCGCTGTTCTTTTGGAACAAACATTGCTCCGATGTTGTATTTCGGCGCTTTAGCGCTGCAGGCGATGGGGCGTGTCTTTCAAACACAAATTAGAATCCATCTTTTAATTGTTAAATGTTAATGAGTTTTTGATTTGCTCTTTTGATTTTCGCGTAATTCATAATCAACAAATTAGTTTAAATTAATCTTGCTCTCACATTTGTGCACCCCTGTTACGGGTATAAATACTAATGTAGCGCATTTTTCAAACCGAGTTTTAACAAAAATGATGCTATAAAAATTGATTGAAAACGTGGTCTGATCTGAGGCCTGCTGGCCTGTGCCGGCTCTCATATCCAAGAAATTTCGCCATGTGCGGATTCTTATGGAGATCAATTTTACATTTTCAAAGTTTTTAATTATTCTATAAAAATGCTGTTGTAAATGTTAAATTTAATATTTTAAAAGTTTAAATCAACTGGTAATTTAATTGATGTCTACATTAATTCCATATCTCTTAATGGATTTCGGCCAGAAGGAACATTTTAAAGATTCTTCGAATTTTTATGATGTTTGAGCCAGAACTTTTAAAAGACTTGATGTGCAGCTACTTCTATCATCTCATCCTTCCTCCTTCCTCAAGATGATAATAAATATATTGGATCCAATTCTAATGGAGTAATTATTTATAATAGTCTACGTCTATTACTTCACACAAGTAAGAATGTTTTATTTATTTTATTATTTTGATGTGATTCTCTTCAAAGAATTTGACCAAAAGAACACATGCACAAAATCGTGCAGGGTTATTTGCCTTTATATTAAAATCACAACTGCAATAATATTTAAAAATTCACTATACGATTTATTCCTCCATCCATTCAATCAATGAAATAAATAATTACGCCAATTGATTTTATTCCTATTCATCATCCAATAATTATTCATCGTCACATTTGGCGCCGTACTATTCTTTTATGAAGAGAAAAGTTGAAATTTTTTTTTTGTTCTACAAATTATTATGAAATTTTGAAGCTCATTTTTATGATGCAAACAATATTATTTGAAGATTTGATGATCTCTTAATTAATTTATATTAAAAATGGAATATTATTTGAAGATTTGCTGATTTTGATTAAATTTTTAGAAGCTTAAAAAAATATTCTTGTGCTGCTGAAATTAAAGAAATTTTTCCACAGAAGATCGATATTTGCAATACTTCGTTAATTTCTGAACTTTTGTTCTCAACTGGCTTGTATATATTTAATAATTTATTGTTTAATTGAAAAAATTATAACAGAAATTAATTTTATTCTGGTATTTTTCCATGAGATTTATTGAATCTTTTATGCAAATTTTAATGAAGAATGAAATTTTTAAAAAATGAATTTATTTTAACAAATGAAATTATGGTGCTCTTTATATGTATAAAGTTAGAAAATATATATAATTCATGATGAATTCAAATATTTTTGAGAAATATGAAAATTGTTCTTGTAGTTTTGAGAACAAAAATTTAAAGAGGCTATGGTTATTGTTCTTATTCTTATTTTGGGTTAATTTTTGGTAATTTATTGGCACTTTTAAATGAAATTGATATATTTTATGAATATTAAATATTTTATTGAAGCAAATTTTATTGGAATTAAATTTACTGAAGCTATGTTCTCACCATATTACAAATTTTGCTGCACTTATTCTGAATATGAAATGCCTCATAGAAGCTCAAGTTTTCATGTGATTTTGTAGTGTTTTATCATACATAAATTTTTTGAGTTCTTGGTTGCTTCTACAAAAGTTAAAAATTACTTTTTGCAATAACACTCCATGTTCATTGACTCTCGCCATTTTTCTACTTTGCAATAACACTCCAAGTTCAATGACTCTCGCCATTTTTCTACAAATATTTAGTATGATTATAGTGTGCAAGCAGTCTGTGTTCTTTCTAGAAATTAAAATTCAAGAAATGTATTTATATTTTGAAAGTATTACAATATTTTGCATTTTCTGTTCTACATTTTGAGAACTCTCAGTTATTTGAATTTCAAAGAATTGTTGCTTCATCCTAATATAAATTTTATATTACACAGCATCTGCATATTTTTATTAGAATTCTCATACCATAATCACAAAAAGGAGACTGGTATTATTTTTTTTGAGAAGTTGTAGCCATTACCTAACTGCTGCATATTCCTGTTCCTGAAGTAGTTATATCTACTCATGCTGCATTTTTTAACATTTTACAATCTGAATCTATAATGAGTACTTCAATAAACTGGTTATTATTATCACCTGACTTTGCTTACCTGGTGGAAAAGTCTTCAGAATGTGTTATATCCATTGTTGGCTGATTTTCTCTGCTGTCTGCAAATATGATGATTCCTGATAGTACAATAATTACTTACCTGCATAATTTTTTTTTACTCACTGTTCCTGTACAACAATAAAAGTCTGCTCCATATTCTACAATGTGAATTGCATGATGATGGTCGCGATTCACAGATAGGCAATACATCCATCTATGTCTGCCCTTCTTCTATGCTCTTCATGTTGTGAAGTAAAAATAATAGTTACTGTGTTCTAATATTAAAGAAAATTTTACTATGTCTACAGCCAGTTACAAGAAAATATTATTGTGTTGCGCAACCTTGCTTTGTGTGTCGTTATATCCTCGCATTGTAAAAGTTGTACTGTCATTTATTTTAAAATTCAGTTTCCCAGCATTTACAGAAATTGCTGCTTCCTCAAATGGAACTTCTCAAATTTGAAAAAAAATATTATTATGATTATTATTTGAAATTTTTTATTATGCTTAAATTATTGTGCCTTTTTATTCTAGTATTATAACATAACCCAATGTTTTCTAAATCATTTTTACCATATGCCTCACTTAAAGAAAATTATTTTATAAATGAAGAAAATTTATAAAAGAAAAATTTTTGTTGCACCATTAAATTATATTGCAAAATTACATGCAAAGCAACACATATTCTTAGACTTTCCAGCGCATTATAAAGAAATATTCTTCCAATTGTGAAATGATTTTGGTGAAT